>OX183139.1:9308067-10568219 GCA_945261195.1 Cryptosula pallasiana
ATTTTCAGATATTGATGAAACTCCGAAGCTGTAACATCAAATTAAATAGTTTGGAGCGAAAGGGCTGTAGAAAACAGGTTAACAAGCTGAGGTTGAAGAAATACAGGAGAGCAGAGAATTGGACAAAGAACTTACATGCAAAGACTTGGCCAGCTGTAATAACATTACATTAAAGTTTACTAGATATCAAATGCTACCATTCACCAGCTACCAGCCTTACCTGATTTGTCATGTTTCACTTCTAATGAAGTCATAGACAACTCACCTGACTTAGAATAAGCTGGCAAATAAATGTCGCCGTCATAGACAGGAAACCACTTCTTATATCGTTCTAATCGTTGCACAAGATCCCCTTTGTACGGCTTGTAGATATGTCCATTGTATTCTGCTACGTTCCACACAAACCTTCCACAGTCATCTAGAACCTTCTTATGACATACATTAGCAGCCATAACCTTTTCAGATAAAGTTAAACCAACGCACAGCTAAGTCAGCACTGATAGTATACTGACTAAGGTCAGCCGGTTAGGTCAATGTGACAGCTATGCGCTTTCCCAGGTTAGTAATCACTTCAGCATGATTAACTAACCTGGAAAAATGGGAGGAGCTTAACAGCATACTGAGTTCAATTACTTAGTCATGTGCCAGGCTATGCTCTGCCAAAATTATGCTTGTTTTGTTGATTGAATTCAACTAACAGAGCATAAAGTTGTCAGTTATTATCCTGTAGAACACTGGCAGCTCTAAAGCATACAATCAACCTTCCTGTTACAACAAAATGAACCCTATGGGTTGTTGCACCATACTGTACAGGATTTGTGTATCAGTGGCAACTGACACCTGTACATCCTCCCACAATACAGGTAATTACTTGTTAGGCAGTGTATTATTTTTGTTTTGTATTTCTTGTACAACAGGGTGGACAGTGATAGACGAAATAAAAACAAAAGATTCAGTGCCGTACACCTTCGGTCATACACAGTGATGGTCAAGACTACCCAGTTCACTTTCCACTGAGCTTCGCCATTTCGGGCGAGCGAACTGAGTCCGAACTATCAATGGAGAACCAAGGAGTCAGTGTTGTACACCTTATGGTCCTACGCAGCGATGGTCAAGTTGACCATTTCACTTTTCACTGAGCTCTGCCTGCACCAGCCGTTGGCTAGACCAAGTTGTTGTTTCTTTTATCTTCTGCTTGAGTTTATTCTTCCTAATCAGTGTAGTGTGAGAATTCTTTTGAGAGTCAGGTTAACTCTGATTTTATTATCATGATACAGGAATTACGTATTTTTATGGAAAAACTTTCCGTGATTAATAACTGTAATAAATAGTAAAATGTGCTCGGGACTAGAATAAAGGTAATAAATGTTTGCGATGATAAAACTGTATAATGTTGTCACGGAAATAATTGTTGACAGCGATGGCGTCCCTCACAATACAAATGAGTTTCGAAACTTTCTGTTACTTGTAGTCTTTTCTCTCTGCAGCTCTCCCGACGATGCCCTCTTATCTTTTGACGATCAGTTTGTGAAACGCAGGAAGCCTCTACAAATTCTAAACTAGTTTGTGGTGGATGTTGGTGAAACTCTGTTGTAACAAGTGTATCAGAGAGATGCCTCTGATAGCCCTTTTGGCATCAGACAGACCTGTTGCTAGCACTGGCAGAAGTTACAGATGGGGCTGGCAGCGTTACCGCCTAATGTAATACTGATTTACTCCTACCGGCAAACGACTGGCACAGTACCGACACTGGGAAGGCATCCCGGTCTGGCTAAAAGATGGTTGCCATAGCTAAAGGAGTGAAACCTAGTCTAAGGACCCCAGCAATACCTATTACTATGTTATATGCCTCCAGATGTCCAGATATCAGGACCAACGGGTCCGAGGGGACCGAAGACCTACTCCAAAGATACAAAACCATCTAGTGACTAATTGCATTGGCTATGGAACTATTGTCTCCACTCCCTACTTCTGGGAGCCATCTTTGACTAACTTTATGCCTAGCACTTGATCGGTTTGTATAAATAATTTGTATGCATAATCCGTTTACCTATATATGGTGTATGCTTGATCGGTCTACTCCTAAAGTAGGCCAACTACTTCCTGTGTGCTTCCTGTGGCTTGGCCAAACTTGCCTGTATTCATTGCCACTTGCCAAATGCTGTTGCCTACGCCACTCTTTGCCATTGCTACCATTGCTCTTATACTAGGGTTGTATAAGAAAACATTTCTATAAACCTGAAAGAACCGAGTTATACATCTGAGCCAATAGCTCACTGTTAGTTGTGGGGTTGAGATACACCTCCATAGCAGTTACCTGTAGCTATACCCGCACAGAGTCCTCTCTGGTGAGAGGAGATAGTAATTGTCAGGCCTGTAGAGGCTGATCGAGTTTCTGTGCTGGCAGACAGGGTGTTTGCTTGTGTTTAGCAATTGGAGAGCAGTTGGTGGTTTCTTGGTGTGAACAACGGAATCCACCACAGTATTAGTTATCTGGCTATCACAATCATTCTAATAATTGGACTATCTAAGACGCGATTTCATAAAATTTATGCTTTATTATGACTAACTTATACACAGTTGCGGCTAAAAATAGAAATAAAAAAACTTAAGACGGCAAGCAATTTAATCTCATATAAGTTAGAAAACATCGTCAAAGGAAATGATAGCTAATGAAAATAACTAGAAAGACCTGCTCGTCGAAGAAATTGCAGAAAATTATAGGTGTTCGTAATTTAACACATGGAGTATGCAACAAAACAATAGTTTAGAGCTTGGATGGAAAATACCAGGATTGCCGGAAGCCCGAACGGGGTGTAGCCAATTTTGGCTAATAGGAAGTGTGAAATTGTCATCCGTGGCACCCATATTGAATTGATTGTTCGGAGCAGAAACATATGTTAACACAGACTACCACAGAAACTCGCAAAATAATCGTAACTGTTTCTAATAGGGCAATGTTCCAATTTTCGCCACATGACAGGAGCTTTTTTATACCTCGTATACATCTACCGATTAGCTCCAATTTACCTTACCAATTGAGGACTTCCTTGTATGCTTTTCCTGTGTGACGTAAGGAAATAATCGGAAGCATTTTATTTGAGGCTATTGGTACGTTTTGCCCGTGGTCAAAAAATCGGTAGACAATTCTGATTTGACCAATCACATCACTATTCGCGGTTTTGATGTTTCCAGCAAAACTGATTCTCAAGTGCAACTATTTTCAAATGAAGAGTTGTTTTTTAGCGCCCCATCTTTGTTGTTTGAAACCAATTGATGGCTAACTATGGCAAAAATGTAGCAATTTTCACCAGTATTGCTTGAGAATCGCAAGTAGAAAAAAAATAGGGAAAACTCCTTGACGTCATCTGCAATCGGTAAGGCCAACTTGGTACGAAATCGGAGCAGAAGCTGCGTAGAATCAACAAATTTTCAAACTGAGTTTGCCACATACCAAAAAATGAATATATGCTATTGTTGGCATTTTTAATTTGGTTCTCGGAGCAGATATGTTATTGCAAGTAATAATACTTGAATTTTCAAAACTAATGAAGTATGCTCACGACGTGGAATGACCATGTAAAAATGAATAAGAAAACGATATTGATAACGAGGTCCAAGTTATCTTGAAAATTTCGGAGCAGTATGATGGTTCCCACAAACGACCACATTTGGCGCGTCACAAAATTTCTATTACGCAAGTGGTAATATATGAGCAGACCTCCCCCCTGGAGATAAGGTTCTCCTGGTCCCAAGGTGCCTTTTAGTGTGCACCAGTTACAGGTGTTTTATGTGTGTGTGTGTTCATCGGTGTGAGTGTACATAATAATTGCTTGTAGCTATTATCGTGTTTGATTGTTAGGTTTGTTATTTGATAATTGTTATGGATTATAAGGTTTTCCTGGTTGTCAATATGTAAAAGATGCCCCTATTCTCGGTGAACCCAATGAGGTGGCTATTTGTGTGCACCAGTTGTTTGAATGGGTGTTAATACTGCGGTTTTTACATTGTATAAAAATGAAGTGTTGTATGATTGTATAGCTTTATTATATAATAAGTTACACGCTGTTTGGTTAAGAAATGGTAAATGTAATAAAGTATTTAATAAGTGTAATAGGTTGAAAATATAGTGTTATAGTCCATAAAAACTTTTTAATTTGTAAAATATTTAACGAAATTACAAGAAATATAATCACATTCAGGTTCAAGGATGATGAGAAGATTTTTTTTCAACTTTGAGTTCAGTATCTTCCGATACAGACAAAGAAAGTCTTGAAAATCCTCCAAGTCATTATAACTAAAAACTCTATAAACTGGAGGTGGTGGAGTTGTAATTGCTACCGAACTGTTTTTGCATATGATGTGTCTATCACACGTGCACTCAGTAGTTGTTTCCATATTAGTTTTGGTTTTGTCATAGTAGTGTATAGTAGAGTCTGTAGGACTAGATCGTTCCAAAAGTAAATCAACGTAAGCAAGAGGTTGTATAACAGATGGAATTGATGCGGATGTAGTTTACGTTGTCATCCATGAATTCAAAGTTGAATCAACAAATTATCGTCGGTTTTTAATGGAGGTTTTGGCGCATCTGGAGTTTTCGTCGTTGTTGGAGCTGTTGTCGTCGTAGTTTCTGGAGTTTTCGTCGTCGTTGGAGTTGTGGTTGTCGTCGTTGGAGTTGTGGTTGTCGTTGTTGGGGTTATGGTTGTTGTCATTGGGGTTGTTGTTGATGTTGTTGTTGTTGTCGTTGTTGGAGTTGTTTTCGTCATTGGAGTTGTCATCATCGTTGAGTTGTTGTCGTCGTTGTCTGAGTAGTTGTCCTTCAAGCTGTAGTTAATGGTCCTTGGAGGTATAAACGGATATAATTTAAGGCTTCATCGGTTTTGCAAGCAAAGTAGTGTTGAGACCACCTATCATGCCTGTCACAGGCTCTTTGTGGGCTCGGATAATTCATGATACATGTGAGTCTATACAATCGATATTTTAAAGTTTGTCTTAAAATGCGACTCGCTGAATGAACTTCCTCCATACCAAGAATTCCATGATGACAACCCGAAGCTTGATGAGATAAATTGAATGGATGAGTTTCTGTTGCAAGACAATATCTGATCAAAATAGGGAATAATAGAAGATAGATTCGGTATCCCATTTTTATTCAGAGAGACTTTTTAACCCTATTTATGCTTTCATCATCTAGAGCTACCTGTCTTGAATTTCAGCTGTCTTTGGTTAATATGCTTCAACTAAAGTTCAGTATATATAATCTTGGGATCACATCCGTCTTTGCTATCCCCTTGACATGTAATACTGATGATAATCTTGTTTTGAACAGACTTCAGACTTTCAAAACTCGAAAACCACAAATTCACACCTTGGATACCATTGATGTTTAGTGATGATAGTAGCTGGTTTTGGTTCCTTGTTGATCGAACGATTGCGTCGCGTTCATGCAAAGTTGAATGTCTCAAATTCTTCTGTTAGTTGACAGATCAAACCTGAGGTGTCGTATTCAAATGCCCATATTTCTCCATCCCAAAATAGTTTGTATTCTGAGTAAGTCCTTTCGTATAATTTTTAACCCTTATCACACATTCCTCTTCATTCAGAGTGTATTTTGTTGGAGTATTACAAGATGGGTTATCTGTAGAAGTTTGGCTCTTGCAAGTCTAAGAAGCGTTTCGAGGAATGGAAATACCACAATATAAATAGTCAGAGGGATAGAATCTCACACAGTTTTTTCCATTCCCATCTGTATATCGTATACTCCTTTCGAAAGGCAAAAAAAATAGGACATCATTTTTTTCCATAGCTCCGGCCGTACATTCATCAATTTTGTTGGTATAAAATACTCCACTAACATTGAGAAATGTTAGCGTCAATAGCAAGATAAATGTGCAGCCCATTTCCAAAATGCTTGAGCTTTTAATGTCGAAAGCTAAATACTTTTATTTGTTGATATTCTTGTCATTTATACGTAAGCAACTAGTGGCTTATTCATCTCTCTCAGCTGCTTTCAGAGATGCGAGACAATCCCATCAAAGTGTTTACCGAAATGTAAGTACTGCTCCAAACGTGTCTGAGACAAAAGAATATGTGAAGCCATCCAGTGAAATGAAGACAGTCCTTTTAAAATCGAAATATCTACCAAATCACCTAGCTCAGCATCTTCCAAACATTGCTTCACATCAATCAGTTTGATCGTCTTTTGAGATCCTTAAAATCTATCAACTTGTCTTGTGGGCAGCAGACTTTTGGATCAAATTCTCTGGAGCAGTTTAAGCATTCGAAAGGATTCGCTCTTAAAATACGATTACAACCCAAAAATCTACTTTGTATCGATTTACGAGCTAGATTGAGTCCTAACACGAAATAAAATACTTATTCGGTGATATGTTGAACAAAAAGAGGGTTCATATGCTCCAAAGGAATGTGTTCAAAGTGGTTCCTTATGAAGTTAGGTACAAAATCAGCCAATGTAGTGATCGACTTGAACCCTTGTTATTTTCCGCTAATGTTTCTTCTGTAGTCCAGAGATAAATGAAGCAGGATTTTTTGTAACCGTTCTTTTATGAGTCTTTGGGTATGTTTGTTGAATCAATAGTTATCATCAAGTAATCTGAGTTATCTTCTTCATCAACAGTGTGAGCATATGAATAGCCTTCTGCTATTCCGAGCAATCTATTTTTTAGTCGTTGATAAGACAGTTTTCGTTGAATTGAAGGTAATAGGTAGGGATTTAAGCGTGTTCACAAATTTGTTAACATAAAGGGAGACTTTAAATCAGTCGAGGAAAGATTCAAAAAAGCATTTATCCATTCATCATGCATCAAAAAACTGATTTTAGCCTTCTTTAAAACTTGTCTTTTATCAAACCAGTCGATAGCATTGGCCAGTTCTTGTTTGGTTGGTGTAGTACCTTCAACTAATTCGGCGTATCTGTCACAAGTGCTACATTGACGTTCACTGTGTGAACAGTGACAGCTCCTCATAGTGCACAGTATACACATTCTTCCATAAATTAAATCCTCGACATTTCATCAGAAACCTCAGCCGAAAAGGTCTTGGGTCCTAGAGCATTGGAAGTTTTTTGGTGAGCAAAGTCTTCAACACGTAACATGTTTGTTGTTATTTCCTTGAGTTACAAAACGCAAATGATTCGTTATCAGATTGAATTACCTATTTAATCTTTAAACATTTTAAAAGTTTCTTCATTTTTTTTCTATTTTTTAGGTTAAATATTGTGCTAACTCATGTAGATCCTCATAAACCCTTTAATCTCAACTTGAAGTTCAGTGATTGGACAATGTTTTAATTCTGATGAGCATTCAGTAAATGCTTTTTCCCTACACTCACTACAGTGAATGAGATGTCCACATGGAAGAGATATATGATTAGCGAATACTTCTTTTTCATGTGACTCAGACACGCATTGAGCAAGTTTGCTTTGCTTTGTCTGATCTTTATCTTTCTTTAACGCTTCAATTGCTTTAGCATCATTTTTTAACTTTCATTTCGGGTTTTCATCAGGAGTAGAAATATTTTCCAAAGTGTGTAAAGCTTCAATCATAAAACCTATTTACTCAAAAGGTTTCCCATTTAAAACTAAGATTGTTCGATATCGTTTTGACTATATCCAGTTTTTTGCAGATAAGTTTCATTGTTTCTTTTTCACCAGTATGTGCTATTCGTTTCATTTTTCTTCGATATTTCTCAAGCTGACGCTCACACTTTTTCGATTTTTCCGTTTGGTCTTAAACTTCCCAACAACAAGGATAACTAAGTGCAAAGAGTGAAGCCAATCTGTAGTTCAAGGGATTATCTAATATTAACCTAAATAAATAATAATGACTATTTATTTAACGCTAGTTGAAAAACTCAACTACTTGCGCTGTGGAGAAGTTAGTCTCCTACAACCAAATCAGTTCGCTCTAAAAAATGCAAAGTCTTTGGATATTGACACAATAGTTATCTTTGAATTAATTGTGATTGAATAATAGTAAATACCTCACATATTGCAATTATGTTTTTTTATTTTCCTTTTTAGAAAGAATAGTCAAGACACTGAAAATTGACGATTGAAGAGCCGGAGACCCAAGAATTTTTGTTCTCCACCTTCATCTCCTATCTGCAAAAAAAGAATGCAAAACCCAGTGAAACAGAACTCTACAATCTCAAGTGATGAAAAACCATACTGTTGACTTGAAAGAGCAAAGACAAGATGATCAGACTATGGATGATGACAAAAACTCGAACTACAAAAGAAAAGTTGCGATGAATGTTGAAGGCAACACACTTTTCCCGCACAGCAAACGACGCGCTGTCATCTCAGAAGAGCAAAGAGAAGAGGATGAGAGTATGAAGAATGACAAATAATCAAACTGCAAAATAAGAGTTGTGATGTATTTTTTGAAGACCACACACTTTGCCGACACATCAAGAATCCTTTTCAGGACATCATCACCAACAACCTGAAGACCTTTATCCGCAAAAGCGGCTCTCTGCTAAATACTGTTGCCCCACACCAGCGAAACAGCGTTAAAAAAACAGCATCAATTCCAGATCTACCAGCAACTATGATGGTGTTCACCGAAGAATTTTGTGATGATTCGCACATCATAACCTACTATTTTTCGAAGGACATCCGCTCGTATCTACTTCAACTTTAATTAAAGCCTCTGATACGATAGATGTTACACAACATAACTTTCTTTCCTACTTTGATGATACCGAAACAAAACGATGACCTAGACGACAACAAAAGTAAAGTTTTGATGGATGTTGAAGACGACACACTTCTCCGACACAGCAAACGACACACTGTCATCTCGGAAGATCAAAGACAAGATGATAAGACTATAAATAATGATGAAGACTCAAACTGCACAATTTATCTAGTGTTTGTAATGTGAGATCTAGCTTCTCATGAATAGTTGTTTTGCTTGTTTTTGAAGGTTTCGAGCTAGCTGAGGGCTTGCTTCTTTTCATCATAAAAACAAAATCTTACCCGATTTATGGGCTATTCACCGTCTATCCAACCAATTGTTGGCAAGCCTGTGTTTGATCTGCTCCTATTATACTACTAACAATCAAAGTGACGGCGTACACAAGCACATATTTGATCCAGCACTTCATGCTTAATTAGTAATAGACCAAAAAATTGCTAGACGCCCACATCAGAAGCTTCTCACTTCCTCATATAAACTTGTTTATAGCAGAAATGATGTATAGGTTTTGGAAAAATACACAAACTACATGATGACAATAGATTTATAAAACAAAAATAATAATTAATATTACTATAAGTTTGGTGATACTGTGAGATGAGAAAAATTTATTAACAATGAGAGGAAATAAACTGAAGTGACATAAGATAATAATCATTAAATTATAATAATATCAATAATTATCTTCTTTTTTATATATATATCAGCATATGACTGATAATTAAATTTTGTGCTTAATCTTGAACTAATGGCAAAAATATTATGGGCATGCGGAAGTTTTGCTGTCATTTGATGCATTGAACAACTTACAAGTTGATTGTTATGATCAAGTCATAGTTTCAGGATACAGATATAACAGCAGTGACATATCATATAAATTATACTTGTGAAATACCAACAGAAAGAACAAATGAGCAGATGAAACCGATGGAACAAAAAATTAAAATACAAAAATGGAAGGAAATGTATGAAAACACTGGTTATGCACTATTTCATTTAACTTTGAAAACATAGTAGTAAACTTACAGCCTAGTAGAAACTCATTAACATGAATAATGCACCTGTCAACACACTAGTGAAGGAGCAACCAGATATTAAAATAATACAGGGATCTCAAACATTTGGATCTTATCCGAATTGCCCGGATTTTAGGTGTCAATTTCCCTAGGATGTATTTGTCATACGTTCTTTGGTCCTCAGATTTACTAGTAAAATTAATACCTCAGTCACATTGCTCAAGCCTTTCATGCAAAAGATACTATATGTTTAGTTTGTTTCAGTACACACACAGAAAAAAATGGAACATTTGGGATTAAACAGATGATTAAACACTGTAATGATTATTATAAGAGTACGCTGTGGCATCATTAGGGGTGATATCTGGTATTTCAGTAGAAACTTTGGGAGTGTTTGCTAGAAAGAGTAACAAAGGATTAAAGTTAGACGATAACTTTGCCAGAACTTGAGGGTAGGTCGATGTATCCCTCTCGTGAGATTAAACTCTGACTTTAATCAGCTAGCAAGCACTTTACTCCCCAAGCAATTAGACTCTAGTTCTCCTGTATTGTTATTCCACAAGTCCTTAATTGTTAACTTTACTAACCTAGTAAGAACTTTAATCCAGAAATGATTGAACTCTGGCTATTGTCTTCAAGTTATATTTTACTCCTGATACAATTAAAATAGAAACAAGCCTTGACATTTATAGTATGATTACCTAACAGCAAGTGGGGGTATCAATGATCGCCTAAGCATACAATCTTATTGTCCCTGAATAGGCTATTATTTTCCCGTTTCAATCATTTACAAATTGAGCACATCAGGATGATGGAGGCTTACATAGCTGTCTCAAATTTCTAAGTAAATGATGACACAGAAGCAGGTAAATAGGATATACCATGAATACGCAGTTGTTTGTGTATTGATTAGTAACTAAGTTAAAATACTAAACTGAATAAATGATGTCGAATGTTGTTTAGTAATTCATTGAGCGTTTTCTTTTTTGTTACATTGAAAAATTTTGAATTTGAAGTGGCTGCAAATAGAAGTGACTACTATATTATATTCCTGCATCTTAGAACTGTCACCACCTAAAGCTGTGTTTCTTGAAACAAAAATTGAATATACACAAAGTCAAGAGTTCACAGGTGATAAACAAACAGATGTAATGTTGCCCGCTCTTCGGCTTCAACCCCTGAAGGTTTGTTGCATTCGGTTTAATTCTTATTTTGGGATACCTGCTCATTGTGAAACGTGCCTAATGATGTCTCTTTAATTTTAGGAGCTTAAAGATCAAAATCAGACATCATCTCTCAGTTTCAACTTGGAGCCTATTGCATGTACGCGGAGTGTACCCCAGTAGATCTATGTCATAACAGACTATACTATACTAATAATCATTCAATCGAGCCACTTGTTATTTTCATCAATTTTTTTTTCTATTTACTTAGTTGGATTTATATTGCAATGCCTATATTTCTTTTTTGATGGTAGTGTACTGAACTCAGTTTCCTTGCTCAATACAAGTTGCCATTACATTCAGAAATACGCTTTGTCATTTTCTACAAGCTAGATCCAATACAAAGGAATTAACTCCAATTCAAATCACCTCCACTATTTAATCGCTCGCTAAGAAAAAAGACAGTACGGACATTGCACCCAAGGAAAATTAATATTGATCCTAACCTTAATCAATGACTGGAATAGCCATGCTCCAAAAAATAATCATCATGCGATTAACAATCTGCATATACAGTGATTAGGAACGCTCTTGTTTTTAATCCATGCTAGACTAACTCAATCCACATGTTAATCCTAACGTGATTGAGTGTGGGTTATTTGCCAATGCACTGATTGTGGTAATAAAACAATCCCTGTTTAATCGTATTTCAATCGCTCAGGTGATTACGTTCGCGCATAGTAAGAATTGATCGAAATAGGCTTAAAGCTCCTCCATTTTTTTCTGTGTGTTTATCTAGTCTCAACAACAACCTTAACAACAAAAATAAATGAACAATTAATTTGTTGCTATACAACAAGCTGATCATTTTTACTGCTAAATAATGCAGACATCTACCACAATGCTTTGATGAAGTCATCAATAAAAACAGAAAACACATCAATGAAATCCAAATTAGTCATTAGGCGTTTCGGTGTGTTCACACTATCTCTCCTTAACCGATCTTTCATCCAATTGGGTTTCCCACTACTATAACCACTGAAAACGCTTTGCAAGCAACTAAGTCAATAAGAAACAAAACACCGCCTCAGTTGCTCAACATGATCCGTCTCGCAACCCTGTCTCAGTTTTCAGTAGGTAGTGTAATCAGTTTTGAATGTCCTCAAGTAGTTCGTCGTTTAACTTCACCTAATGGAGAAATGGTAATTAACGCTCTACTAGTGAGCTACAGATGTTTGCAATATGATGGATTGATGATGGGGGTTCTGTACATAACACTGTTGACATAAAATGAAGTGAAACAGGAGTTATCCGCTGACAAAATCGAGATGTCAGTGAATTTAGAAACCTTAGACATGACATCGTTGACTTCACACCAATGAAAGCAATAGAACAGCGCAAAACATAACCAACAAAACAGATGAATCTGAAAAGTTGAAATACTTTGCCGAGGATGAATTTCTCAAGAACAGGGTATCACTACACTTAGCATGAAATGTCTCTTCTACCGATTTGGAAGAACTTAAACTACAAGACAAAAATTGTGATCGAAGAGTTCAAGACGATCAAAACAACTCGGCGAGTGATTTATCTTTTTTATACGATAGTGTATAATATAATCTATCAGTTGTAAATAATACTTCACCTCACTTTAGTTGAACTAATTTATTTATCAAGTAACTTCTTTGTTTTAGGTGTAAAAAGGATTAAGCTGCCAAGGGGATATAAACGAACACACTATTATCATCAAAGACTCAGTAAAAGTCCATCACAAATAGCAATGTGTTGACTAGTAAAACATAAATTACTGGAACTCTTTACTAACAAACAAATATTTTATTTAGTCAATGCTTATTCATTACATGCTACTATTATTTACTTTCTATTACAAATATTTTCCATTTTACCTAGACTTCTTACACTATTATTATATACTCTATTACGCTCGCTATAATACCTAATCCACCACCAAAACAAGAGTAAACAAACAAAAGGCCCGTGTCAACCACTATTTATATCGGGAGGGAAACCTCCAGCATTAGGAAATATAAAACCAATAAATATCTTACAGCTCTGTGCAAATGCCAACTAATAATTTAAATTACCAAACACACCTACATACCTATATAAATATTATACTGTAACAAGATAAAAAATTCCATGCCAAAAAAACAACAGTGTAACATGTTATACATATTATACTAACAAAAACCATCTAAAAACTAACAAAGCATCTTTGACAGGTCTGTAACACCATCCAACAAATCTAACTATCAAAAAAAGTGTATATGGTATATGACAGGTCTTCTCTTGATAGAAATCTGCTCCTACATTACTACTAACATTGTTCTTGTGTCTAGTTCTAATCAAGGCTCTCACAATATCTGATACAAGAAATGAGACATGCAAAGTAAGTATGTTTACATCTTCTATTTTCTACTTATGAATTCAGTTTTTTTTATCAATTTGCATTGAAAAGATATCAAACCTCTAGTAAAGTTTGCACCCAGCTAGCCAGTCCAGATATCTATAAGATAGTTCTGGTAGCGCCTCATTGTCAAAACTATAAACCTCACAGTAGAACTTAACAGACAAAGCAAGCATTGCAGATGTGTGTAAGAAGATATTCCGGGAGTTACTATTACTAGTAATCCTATACAACCTTACATTGCGGGCACATTGGTTTACCATACCAAGCGCTTGGTCATTTGTTGCATCAGTAAACCTATATTCAACGTTTTTCCCATATCTCTGCTGACGATTTTCATACTTGCCCTTGTATCTAAAATTTGGTGGAAAGTTCATTATGTGGTTACCTAGACTATCGAAGAAGTAATTGCCTTGCTGGAAACCAATTAGTTGGTTATGATGTGAGTATATCGCTAGAGTGTTTACTTCAGGTAGTTTGACTGCACTGAACAAAGTAATTCCACTTTTGTTTTTGACGACTAACTTCACCATTCCTTGCAGATCCTTTAAAGGTGTGCATTCCATGGTAAGATATACGAAAGATAGCTTCTCATTTATTACTTGATAATAAACTAGATTTTTCTGCCGGTTGTAACCAATTGCCCTTATAAGCAGACGTTCACTATTGTTCAGAATCTCTATTGAGTGTTCACGTACAATAAGTTGTCTCGGAAGTAAACATTTCTCACAACTGCACACCACTTCTGACATCAAAGATTGAGGTCGGTATTTCCAAAGCTTCAACATCCGATCCACAAACCTTATCGTGTACAATAGAATTATTTTTTTTTGATTTTCAGTCAAGCCAGCTGTAAATGTGATCACTGGTGCTGTTGGTATAAAATTATGCATAGCAGCCAATTTCCGATTGTTACGGTCTGTAAAATCTTGAGCGCTTACACCAATTCCATCTACTTCTTTGATTGGAAAGTAAATGACTTCCATTGATAATGTCCCACTCTCCAGGTTTTTTAATGTTATTTCCCGACACTGGTAGTTTATCTCACCAATCTCACCTGATGTAGATGATAGCAGGGAAACTTTATTGTTATCCAAAGCAGTTGAGGTAAAAATCTCTACACCAGATCTGCTGAAGGCATCAAACACGCCGTTTCTTTTTGAAAAGAGTAAAAGTAAAACTTGAGGTAAAGGTGAGGAGTCCAGCAAGACATATGTGCTTGACGATCTACTTTTAGTAACAAGCTGTATGTTGAACACTTGCTCACAATCACTGGGAGAGAACACAGATGGAACTACTGGTTTGTTCTCTCTACACTTTGCTTGTAATGTATCCATTTGTGATGTAGCGATATCATTTAATCTTATCTCTTTAGAGACTGCAGGACAGTTTTGTATCATATAATCCCTATCATAGGTCAATGATCTCTGTGCAGCAAAACTTATGGTCAAAGCTTTCATTTCTACAGAGAAGTCATGAGGCCAGGAGATTGTGATCACACCAGGGGTAACACGAATCGTACAGTTTCCTATCTCAAATCCATCAAGGTTCCTCTTAATATTGTAGGTGTCGCGGAAACCATCTAAAAGTATTTTATTGTCCTCGACTCTACCAATTGTAAGATCCGCTGAGATATACACTGTTATTGGATGTTCTACAATCTCAGCTCCACCCACACAAAACTTTATATTTCCAGAAGAATCTTTAATAACCAGATCATAAGAGTTGTCTACCTTACAACAGTATGTAGTCGACTCTGAAGAAACTATCTCCAGGAGGATATTCTGGTTGTCTACAACTGTTCTCATCTCCATACTCCTACATTCTGTTAGATACTCTAAGTACTGGTCGGCTGACATTTCGTTTGGTGTAAGAGGGAGAACACTTGTAATCCAGGTTCGAAAAGATATCTGATGGCCTGCCGCTTAAAATATGTAAGTTTATTTGTTCTTTAGTTTAATTAATCGTACTTCTCCAGTTTTCTTTCTCTACTCTTTCTGAAAAATGAATGGCTTCTCATTTATCAAACTGGAGTTATTAGAAAAATTTTAGGAATGTTTTTCTCATTTTGATGTCACAAATCATTACACATTTTTATAGTATTGTACAGAAATTTTGTTTGGGTGGTAGCATACACCTGCACACCTCCCGAATCTATTGCAAGTGCTTTAGCTACGGCAGTGTGTTTGTAATGTGTGTATTATTTGGTGCTGTTTTGCTATTCTGCTAGGTCGACAACAAGGACCGAATTAAGGGTGGAATGCTCAATGTTTTACACCTTCCGGGAATACACACCTGTAGTTACTAAGGAAACTTGCTTTCCACTGAGCGCCACTCTAAATCAAGTGAGTTGACTATGGCCAAACTGTTAGTGGAAGACAGGGGACTCAATGTCGTATACCTTCCGGGAATACGCAGCGAGGGTCAAAATGACTGTTTGCTTTCCCTTGAGCTTTGCCTGCACCGATTGTTGGCTAGACTAAGTTGTTGTTCTTTGTATCTTCAGCCTGAGTCGATTCTTCTTGTTGAGTGCGGTGTGAAAGAACTTCTGAGAGCTAGGCCAACTGTGATTTTATTACGATACTACACAATTATTTAGAAAAAGATAGAGCAGTAGAATTTGTAAGCCAAAATATAGTTTACACTTTTTCGTGGAAAATAGATGGTAAATAATAATTAATTGACTTTTATGTTTGAGATAGAAACTTGCAGTGATACATAAGAAAAATACAGATAAATTACAAAGGTAGAATAAAATATGTACGCAAGTGGTTATGGCGATAATGTTTGTAAATAATGGCGTCCCACAGAGTATTATGATGAGTTTGCACATATTTGAGCTCACTAGGCAAAAATTTGGAAACAAGAGAGTTGCCCTAACGAGTAGTTGCGCATGTGCCCTTCTATGATCTAGATCGGCAATGGGAGATAAGATAGCGTAAAAGAGTTGAAGAGGCTCATACAGAGGACATTGCTGAGACCACAGCTGAAGGCAGCAGATTCAGAGCAGGGTACATGCCGACACTTGTTCTGAATTGCACATCAAACTCACTACTGAGAATGTCTAAAAGATGTTGACATTTCATGTTACTCATAAAAGATTTGGTTGCTGGAAATATGTGAAATGTAGCATGTATGGTAGCCATCACTCAATGTCACAAATACTCTCTGCTGGCTTGGTTTGTTATAATCTAAACTTGGTGAGTGATAGAATTTACTCACCAAGTGCTCATTGTTGACTGGAAAAAATAGTATTTGAGGATGTAAAAATTAGTTGTTCAAAGAATCTACCAACATTCTGTTCCGGTAGTGCCCTTTGTTGGCAATTTTGAAGTAAAATCAGGAGAGGCATTTGTTTTAGGCAAGGGTGTTTATATGGAATATGCAGCACTTACCTACGAATGTAATGAGTATAGTGCATAGGTAGCACTCTGTACAACCAAGTGCACTTGTAAAGTCCTTGCCATTTCTTCCCAAGGCATCAACTTGTATGAGTGCTTTTCCCTAAGTCTCTCAGTAAATCTGTACTCAGCATACTAGGTCTATTAGTTCACTCCTAAAGAGTTGTGCCCCCAGAGGAGATTACTAGGGTGAAGTAGTTATCAATATCTTGTAGTGTTCAACAAGAGATAGGAGAACTTCTATTCACTTGGGTGTGGGGGTTTAGGCTGTGAGAGTTTCAAGAGGGTGAGTTTGAGAAGCTTGAGAGAGAGGAGGTGTAAGCGTTTTAGTTGATTAGGTATTTGATAATAAAGAACGATAATTTGGCAGCCCATCTCTGTTGGGGTGTGCACATTTGGGAGAAAGAAAAAGGTCACAGTGGTGTAGCACAAAGAAGAAGGAATAACAGGGGTGTAGACAGGATAGTTGGACACTAAACTCTACCATTAAAGAAGGGAGGGGGGGGGGAATAGTTATAAAGAGCACCTTGTGGAAGGGTGGGTTAGGAGTACCTACATCAGAGGGATAAAAAAATAGTTTTTAAAACTGTTTGCACTTGTGATTCCATCACATTGTTATGCCACGGACCAACAGTGCTATTAGATGTGCTGTATTATCTATAGTTTTATTGTTATATATAACATACAAACAGTGCTGTTAGATGTGCTATATTATATATAGTTATATTGTTATATATAACATACAAACAGTGCTGTTAGATGTGCTATATTTTATATAGTTTTATTGTCATATATAACATACGAATAGTGCTGTTAGATGTGCTATATTATATATAGTTTTATTATTACATATAGCATACAAACAGTGCTGTTAGATGTGCTATATTATATATAGCTCTATTTTTATATACAACATCCAAACAGTGCTGTTAGATGCGCTGTATTATATATAGTTTTATTATTATATATAACATACAAACAGTGCTGTTAGATGTGCTATATTATATATAGTTTTTTTGTCATATATAACGTACCAACAGTGCTGTACTGAGTCATCAACAAATTTTGCTGCATGCGATGATAAAACAAAACTGTGAGAAATTATTCAATTTCAATTGCCTTAAGAAAATAATTAAAATAGAAGAAGTGGCTGTACATACATGATTCATTTCAGCCTGAATTTATTATTCTATGGGGTCCCACCAGAGTAGTTTCACTTTACCAATGAAACCGGAAGTAGCTTGGTCTATCTTAGAACTAATCAATACAATTTACAACTTGCTCAATTATTGTTTTGATTTGTGATAAATTGAGCAGTTGATATGACAAAAAACATGTTTTTGAGACTGCTCAAGTGATCTATAAAGCCTTTGAACATTTATTGACTTATTGAGAAGATGATGATTGACTCACTTGAGAAATCTTATTTAATTGTTATGCTCATGATTCTGCTTAGCGGCACCATAGTTTCATATTTCGGGTTTGCTAAGGTTTGCCAACGTAAAAGATGGAGGTGCGCTCTTGTCGTAGCTTTGTAGTAGCCTCGTCGTAGCCTTCTCGTAGCTCTTGTCGTAGCCCTTGTCGTACGTAGCCTGGCTACACAAGTACAATGTACTAGCTAAAATTTTTGAGCAAAGTGTAACCAGAATTTGTGCAAAACGCATCAATGGAAAAAGTTATAAACACGGATGGGTTTAGTTTGAGAGTATAATACGAAATTTGAACTTTGACCTAAGCTGTTTTGAGGTCTAACAGGTTCTTCGTGCAACAGCTATAATTTCCTATCAGTGTAACAATTTACGCATACACCAGTTTAAGTATACACCAGTTTAGGCAGACACCTGTTTAGGCATACACCAGTTTAGGCATACACCAGTTTAGGCAAACACCAGTTTAGGCATACACCAGTTTAGGCAAACACCAGTTTAGGAAAACACCAGTTTAGGCAAACACCAGTTTAGGCATGGACCAGCTTAGGCATACACCAGTTTAGGCATACACCAGTTTAGGCATACACCAGTTTAGGCATGCACCAGTTTAGGCATACACCAGTTTAGGCATACACCAGTTTAGGCATACACCAGTTTAGGCATACACCAGTTTAGGCATACACCGGTTTAGGCAAACACCAGTTCAGGCATACAACAGTTTAGGCATACACCAGTTTAGGTATACACCAGTTTAGGCATACAACAGTTTAGGCATACACCAGTTCAGGCATACACCAGTTTAGGCATGCACCAGTTTAGGCATACACCAGTTTAGGCAAACACCAGTTTAGGCAAACACCAGTTTAGGCATACAACAGTTTAGGCATACACAAGTTTAGGTATACACCAGTTTAGGCATACACCAGTTTAGGCATACACCAGTTTAGGCATACACCAGTTTAGGTATACACCAGTTTAGGCAAACACCAGTTTAGGCATACAACAGTTTAGGCATACACAAGTTTAGGTATACACCAGTTTAGGCATACACCAGTTTAGGCATACACCAGTTTAGGCATACACCAGTTTAGGCATAGACCAGATTAGGAAAACATACCCACCACCAAACACAGGCAGGCGGCTTTTTATCATATTTGTATACATAGATTCAGAGGCTCCCTATTTAGCACGTAAGTGTCTCGTAAATATTAAAAGTTTGTAGCAAATTGCTTGGATCGCAGTAAATGATTACATCACTGCATCATAATATTTAATATCTGACTAGCATGAGGTGGTTACAGTTTATTTAAAAACTGGTTTTCAAACAAAAGTGAAAGCAACTCCAAAGTGTTTTTGATGTTTTTTTAATTTCACTTAGAACTGCTACTAGAGTAGCTTGTTTAAATCACAAAAATATTGTAAGCGCGAAACTTCTTTACTCAAGCTACACTTTATAGTTAGCTTTGTTCCAATCAGTAGAGTGGGAAGGGAGGGGTGTGACTGCAGCAAACAATACTCTGCAATGCATATTTGTTGTATCTGCTATTTAGGTTGTTCAGATTTCGGTAAGTGACTATTTCGCTCTTATAATTCAGTGGTCAATGGAATGTGGTTTGACTATACATGTGAATGGTGGACTCACTGTAACAAGAACCCAAACTATTTACCTTTGTTCTACGAGGATTTGCAGGAGAGGAGTGAGCAGAAGTAGTATTGAGAGAGATTTTGGTGGTGTATAGCGCAAAACTCCCCTCCCTTGTTGGCCACACCCCCAGCCTCGTGCAATTTTCCCCATAACTATCTACTATTTCCCACCCATTACTTGGCCACTACAACTCATACACTGGTGAGAAACTTTCACTAGTCCTCAAGAAGTTGTTTTCCCTCGGCATTAACTAAGAGTAGATTAATCCAACAATTGTACCGTGCACAATCATAGAATACACATAGCTAAGGAAGTGGCAGGGCTAACTCTATACGACTGGCTAGTGTGCTGTGCAATCAAGCATGGACATGATAATACAGCCAGCCTAACTTCACTGGTTAGTAGGTGACAGTGTTAGTTAAAAGACAGCCTGACACGTCAGCCTAACCACGCTTGCCAACAGGAGAGGACAACTGTGCAGGGAACACAGACTAAGAAGATGACACTTCCAAATAAAGGGTACTAACTTCCCAAAGGGTTGATTCAACGGATCACTTTGATAAACAAAAGCCTTACCTTGTTCATTTTGTATCATTGGACTGTCTTGTAATGCTGTGTTGTTAAAATGTGCATTATTGGTTTAGATTATGTAATGTTTTGTGTCGCTGGATAGCCCTAATTGTCCTATAGCATCCCACCCCCTGCGCTTCTCTTACACCCCCCCCCCCCCCCCCCCCACATTCTTATATACTTCTTTAAGGGGCTACATCTGTGTTTGAGCCTACAACAGCCAAGAGCTGGCACACCTACACAGCAAAGACAGGCTGAGTAGTAAAATCTGCAGTTGTATATTTCTAGAGAGCCTACTACCTCTATATGCTTAAATTCCAACAAACCCATTCACATATTTTATAACATATAGGTAGCCGCAAGTGGCATTTATTGCCAAAGTTGAAATGGTTTTCATAAATGTAGTTTGGACTTTGTATTGCTAACATCAATACAGTCCAAACCCTGGAGTACAGAATAATAAATAAGTTGCATATAATGTAATAAAAGGCAATGATATATCACTGGTAAGTCGCCTTTAAAGGTCATGTGAGTGTCAGATAAGTTTTCCGTAATAGACTTCCTTCCAAGAAATCCTTGGATCGTCAATTTCATTATTGTGGTCTACAGAAGCATTGCTACAACAGGTTGAGTTTTACTGAGGCTCAACACGTTGGTTATTGATACAGTTTAACTGTAGTCTCCATTAGCTGATCACTGACTTGTAGCTTAGAGGTCGTTTCTAGCCATAATTGCATCCAAAGTTGAAGGACCATGCTCAATTTTTTGGTGGCATGTTCAATTACATTCTGCTGATTTATTGAATCAATGTTTTATAAAAAAGCCGCAAATACTTTTAATTCGAAAGAGGCCTCTCGATACTACACTGGTGTTGTGGTAAAGAAAAAGGCCCTTTCAGTTCACTTTACATGCAATATTATGGAGAAGTGCAAAAGTACACAGAACACAGTTTCTGGAACATTCTAGAAATTCGACACTGGCTTCACGTGATATCAACATTTATGCAAGTATTCCTGCGAAAAAATTCTGGTTCATGAGGACAAACTGACTAGCTCACTGTTAGAATGTCTACTATCTGTTATAAATGAGTCTACAATAAGTAAGTATGTTTACTAAAGTTGTGTTCTGTAGCAGCTGTTGTTTTTGATGGTATGAATAGTAGCATCGAGTTGTGGTGGTAGTGAGTATCATGCATCCAATTATTTTCATACTTGCATTTTTCAGTTTAGTTCTGCGGTTCTTTTAGCGTAATAGTAAGTAACAGCTGCTACGAAATATGCCAAATATTGTATTGTGGTAGATTTCAGTGCACTCTAGTTGTAAACAGGTAGTTTACACTAGAAACTTGCGGAGCAATGCGCTAGACTTCTGCCCTCAGCATTTGGTTAATGGCTGTGGGGTAGGAAGTCATACTGTGCCGGTAGCATAGTAAGCAGGGCCGGTATTGACCCCTGCAGGGTCGGTAATGACCTCTGCAGGGTCGGTAATGACCTCTGCAGGGTCGGTAATGACCTCTACCGACCCGGTACAAGCTGTACTGGGCCGGTACAAGATGGCCGCCTTAGCCGAGGATCCGTAAAGACGTCCAGGAACTTAGTCAAGGTCGTAAACAGGAAGTGACTACCCCTAAAGTACCAACTTAGTGGACCCCATTCTATGTACAGCCTGGGAACCCTGTAGGAGCCGTCATTGGACAATTAGGAGAAAGGACTCCGCCTTTAGCCACTTGGCACCTCCCTGTATTATCTTGCATTGCATTGTGATTCGTTGAGTATTTATATAACTAATGTCATTGGTTGCATTACTTCCTGTGCATTGTATCTTATATGTTTTGTGTTCCTTAGCTCTCCTATAAAAGGAGAGCTCCTACTGATAATCAGTGCATTCATTACAATGAGCCATAGCATGTATTCTTATATTGCTAAACACCTAGAGGAATAATTACCCTCAGGACTGCTTTGTAATAAAGCCACTATAGCAAACACTACCTCGGTACTGTTTGTCTGAGCCATGGGCTCTTGCCTTACCGGGTAATTCGGTTGCCCTATACAGTTGTCACTGTCGGTCAGTACAGTGTCCCCTCTGGAGAGAGGTAGAATACTCGAGACTAGTGGATGTCCGTGGTAACAGACCGGAATCCATTACATTGGTGGCAGCGGTGGGATAAACGGTACCTTCCCACGCTGTGCTCTTTCACGCTACCCTCTGGCCCTGCAAATGCACTGCAGGCCAGCTACCACTGAGGAAGGAGAAGTGATCTACCGGGTGTAGATCTGGAGAGAGGAGGAGAAATTGATCTACCGAAGTAGTAGATCGGAAGAGCAATTGACGCAAGATACTACCGGATTTCTCTGCAGGTTCGTTTGAGTGCGCTCCGAACTGCAGCAGCTATCCCGGCACAGTATCCACTACTAAAGGCTGTCTGCATCAACCGTAGAGCTTGCTCCGTTTGCAGCAGTCCAGTACAGACGCTACCGTATCTTCTACAGGCTCGTAGAGTTCGCTCCGACCTGGACATAGAGATACCGGCACTGTGCGAAAGGAAGAGAGAGTCGTGTATCAGCTATACAGACTCAGCTACCAGAGGTTACTCAGCTTGGAGTGTTACTCAGCTGGTAACAGTGACCCCGGCACTGTATCCATTTACAGTGTCACTACACTACTGCCTGTAGGCCCGTAGAGCTTCGCTCCGCCCTGCAGCAGTACAAGAAGTTTCGTAACGGTTGTTACAAGCGACGGAGTGCCAGATACTGCCACAGTATCCATTGGACCAACCCCTAGATCTGCTAGAGCCACTGGAAACACAGCTACCGACCCGGATCTAACCTATACCGGCCCGGGATCCAGTTGTACTGACCATTTCTTAGATTTGAGTTGAGATCACTCCTCTATCTGCAAAGAATGGCCAACCAGAGAGCACGCAGCGCTGGTCGAGCACCCGCTGGCAACCCAGAAGCTACAGCCATTGATAGATTGACCGAAGCATTGACGGCTATGATGAGGCCCAACCAAGACAATGCACCAGCTAGGCTAAAGGCTCCGAAGTTCGACGGTGAAGGAGACGTCGAGTACTTCATCAGCCGATTCGTTGAGGTAGCCGAAATGAATGAGTGGCCAGAGAACACGGCCATGTTGTACCTAAGAGATGCATTACGAGGTAAAGCATTGGACTGTGGAAAGCCTCCACAACTGCAGGGTATCTTTGCTGCACTGCGAGCACGTTTTGGGCTAACACCCAGGGAAGCTATGTCCCGGCTGACCAGCCTACGCCGCCAACACAAGACGTCGCTCCAAGAGCATGCAAGTGAAGTAGAGCGCCTAGTGCGCATTGCTTACGCAGATCTACCTCACCGACCCATGCAGAGGATGATGCTGGACATCTTCAGCACCACAGTTGGCAATGCTTACCTGCAAAGACACTTGTTGGCCATGCAGCCCATTGACATTGCTGAAGCAGTCAGGGCCGGCAACGAGTATATGCAGATAAAGACACCGTTTGAAGAGCGCCAGGCTCATGTACGGATGTTGGAAGAGGATGCCGACGAGGAGGAAGAGGAATGGATGAGGACGGTTGCCAAGGGCCCGTCTCAACGTGTCTCCACCGCTACTGCCGTACAGCAGACACACCACACCCCTACACCTGCCATACCGGATCCTATGACAACAGTCATGGACAGCCTGAAGCTATTGACAGAAGAGCTACGGTCGCTGAGAGCGGCCAGACAAGCAGCTCCCTCTCCACAGTTGGAGACGGCACCTGCAACGCGCTGTTGGGGCTGCGGGCAACCAGGCCACATGATGGGCACCTGCCCCCGAACTCAGCGCGCAGTTCAATTTAGAGACACCCCCAGACAGACGGGAAACGGCCGGCGCCCGCAGTAGCGCCACCGGCAGCTGACTGCAGCTGGGCAAGCCGGACCACACCCACAACCCCTTATAGTCCTGCAACTCTAGGAGAGATTGGACAACCTCCCCAGATACAACCGACAGCAACCAACCACCGCTGGACAAGCCAAACAACTCCTGATGCCCCGTACAGTCCTGGAACTCTGAAGAAGAGTGGACATTCCCCCAAGAGAGCATCAACACCCGCTGACTGCAGCTGGACAACTCCTGACACCCCGTACAGTCCTGGAACTCTGAAGAAGAGTGGACAACCCCCCAAGAGAGCACAGACGCCCGCTGAGGACAGCCGGACAGCTCGACAAGCCCCCATTAGTCCTGGAACTCTGAAGAAGAGTGGACAACCCCCCAAGAGAGCACAGACGCCCGCTGAGGACAGCCGGACAGCTCGCCAACCCCCTTACAGTCCTGGAACTCTGAAGAAGAGTGGACAACCCCCCAGGAGAACACAAATGGCAGCGCCACCGCTGGAGCGACCTTACCAGGCCAGCTACTTCCTGGCTGGAAGGTTAGCCGGTAGACCAGCCTCCTTGTTGATTGACACAGGCTGCACCACCAACTTGCTGTCGAAGCATCTGTATCAGCAATTGCCACAGTCAGTGAAGGACACGCTGCAACGCAGCGAGGCACATGGACTCATGGCTGACGGGTCTAGGATTCCCTTTTACGGTACCCTGCAAGTGAACTTGCAGCTTCGTAAGCTGAGGACGAGCGTCAACTTCGTCATTAGTGACATCAATGAAGATGCCATAATTGGCATGCCGTTCCTCACCGTACACGAGTGTGCCCTACGGCTTCCAGACTCCCATGTCATCATTGACGGACATGTACTACCTTGCACAGACAAGCACGGGCGGCCACTTAGTGACAGTGTCCGTCTAGCGCAAGCAGAGCTGACGGAGGACCCCCCTTACACCCCTGAAGAAGAGGCGGTACCCGTACAACCACCCGCTGTAGAGAGAACTACAGGTGAAAGGTACCAGGCTGTGGAGAGCCCACCGTCACAAGCAGATGGCAAAAAGTTTGAACCGGATCGGGCAACAACTGTAGGCGCTAGAGGCGAAACAGTGTTCTCCCCCCCGTTGGCTACACCCATGCGATGGAGAGAGGAGACCCCCACCGCTGGAAAGAGGCAGCCACCCTTCAGCCGTCCAACCCCTACAAAGAAGAATAGATTGCACCGAGGAGCTCCCCGACAACCTCCAGTGAACAGAATCACTGTAGCAGACCGTCTAAAGATGTTAGAGAAGCGGCCAAAACCTCTCAGTACCCAAACCCTTCCTGTTAAGCCGGGCAGAGTGAGACAAAGTTGTAAACAACTCTGCAGCACAGACCAGCCACTCGTACCTAGCAGTGACAGTGACAGGACAATCCCCCAGCTAGCCATGGCTGCTGACCAGTGCATAGAGCTTGAGGACCACAAGGCAGATTTGCTGCAGGATGCAGGCCTTGATAATTGTCCATCAGCCAACTGCGCAGACACACAAGTACTGGTGATGCCCACAGCTGAGCTGCATAGAGGCCCCCATTCATTGATAAAGACGGTGAAGGAGAACTTGCTGCCGGATGCATACCTCCCTAACTACTCGACGCCCAACTCTACTGAGACGGAACTACCTACCATGCAAACCACTGAGTTAGGTGAAGAACCCGTCCTCTCCCAAGGTGTAGTTGATGTAGAAGCCGCCTCGGCCAGTACAAGTACCGAGGAAACGCAGTCCCAGGAGACTGCAAGCGCACGCGGTGGCTGTCATCCTTTGAGACAGTACCGCCAGATAAAGCCTGTGGTGGTGACTAAGGGTGAACGTCCCACGACCTCTTCACCACCAACCTTAGTGCCACACAGCACTGTGCACCACACCCCGGCTCGGGATGTTGCTTGCACCCCCACGGTACAGTGGGAAGAGGAGAGAAGGCGCTGGCTTTCCTTAGAGAAGGAACGGCGGTCTCCTAAAGTTGAGATAAGGAAGGTTCTGCCAGCACTAGAACTTCCAGGGCCACTGCTCGCACCCATACATGACGCTATGGTACAGCAAGCCCCGCTGCACTATAGGCAGCCCAGTGACATGGTGTATAAAACTGGTAATGCACGTGTTGCTGTAGATTCACGCTCACAAATGAACGTGACGCCCAAGCTTACCATACGATTGGTACAAGCACCGAGCCCTCCCGTGGAGGAGGAAAAGGAGCTGATCACTAGCTTCCCCTATGATCCAGGCGGAGTTGAGTTATGGGAGGTCACCTGCAAGGGCGACCTTCTCTGGAGAGAGGTGCTATGTCATCCCATGGCATAGCACTCGACTATATATATAATCAAATATATACTCTGGGTACAAGTGTTACCCCCCACACATATCTGCTCTTGATATTTTATTATTAAAGCCAGGCTGTGACTTTAATGGAGAGAGGTATGTGGTAGATTTCAGTGCACTCTAGTTGTAAACAGGTAGTTTACACTAGAAACTTGCGGAGCAATGCGCTAGACTTCTGCCCTCAGCATTTGGTTAATGGCTGTGGGGTAGGAAGTCATACTGTGCCGGTAGCATAGTAAGCAGGGCCGGTATTGACCCCTGCAGGGTCGGTAATGACCTCTGCAGGGTCGGTAATGACCTCTGCAGGGTCGGTAATGACCTCTACCGACCCGGTACAAGCTGTACTGGGCCGGTACAAGATGGCCGCCTTAGCCGAGGATCCGTAAAGACGTCCAGGAACTTAGTCAAGGTCGTAAACAGGAAGTGACTACCCCTAAAGTACCAACTTAGTGGACCCCATTCTATGTACAGCCTGGGAACCCTGTAGGAGCCGTCATTGGACAATTAGGAGAAAGGACTCCGCCTTTAGCCACTTGGCACCTCCCTGTATTATCTTGCATTGCATTGTGATTCGTTGAGTATTTATATAACTAATGTCATTGGTTGCATTACTTCCTGTGCATTGTATCTTATATGTTTTGTGTTCCTTAGCTCTCCTATAAAAGGAGAGCTCCTACTGATAATCAGTGCATTCATTACAATGAGCCATAGCATGTATTCTTATATTGCTAAACACCTAGAGGAATAATTACCCTCAGGACTGCTTTGTAATAAAGCCACTATAGCAAACACTACCTCGGTACTGTTTGTCTGAGCCATGGGCTCTTGCCTTACCGGGTAATTCGGTTGCCCTATACAGTTGTCACTGTCGGTCAGTACAGTGTCCCCTCTGGAGAGAGGTAGAATACTCGAGACTAGTGGATGTCCGTGGTAACAGACCGGAATCCATTACAGTATCACAATACGTGCTGGTATGTGCTGGTATGTGCTGGTATGTTACTGACTTGTAGATGTGGTCTCTCTTGATGCAAAATATTTCATCCACAGATCCGTCGACTATCTGAGAGTTGAACAACAAGCTATCAGTTTCTTGTTATATAATCTTTCCTTTTTTTCAATTTGTGCTGAAGGCAGCATTGCTTCAAACCACATCAAATAGGATTTTGTAGTGGGTTTTTGGGTTGTAAAACCACTAGCTGAGTGTCTGTGATTTAACAGACTCCTTCGCTGGCACAGAGAAGTCGGTAGCAATCCGACGGTATGCTGTCACCAGTTACCTTTCTCCTAGAGGTAACCAAAGGTCAGTATACACCAAATCAGGCGTGAAGGAGTATGCTCAACTCCATAAGTAATACAGAGCCCTCGGCTTAGATGCATAACTCAAAGCTTTAGAGCACTATGCATTTATTCTTCTCCAAAGAATACGAGTAGGTAAAAGTTGCATTACAAGACTACATTGCAGACTGCTTAGATATGCTGAGGGTTTTGCCTTTTATAGGCAGAACACAGGAAGCAAAACGTGGCAATAACCAATCACACCAAAGTAGAACATAACACATAGGTAGGTTTGTGGGAATGTAAGTATTGTCGTGGATTTTAGTGTCGACTAAGTTTGCGCACACATTGTACCACATTCTAGCATCCTTATAATGGTCATTAGATGGCCAGAATGAATAGAATGGTTATACCGGTTAGACTAAAACTATACTTACGTCTATACCGACCCTGCAAGGAGCTATACCTGTATGCAGCAGTTCCGACCTCACAGAGCCGGTAGGAAGTGAGCCACTATAGCCTGAGGACCTAAAAGTAGCCTGGAAGAAGCAGAAAACCATCTACCGGAGATTACCACCCCTAACCCTTACCAAAGATGGGTTACTAAAGCCATAAAGACCAAGAACCATAGACATGACTCATGTGATTGGCGTACTAGCCTCTAACTCCACCTATTACTACAGGGTGTCTATTACCTTTAAGCCCATACTGTTGATCCTATTTGTTTTTTCATTTATATACTCATATTTTGGTAGACTTTGGTGGAAGTTACTAGTAAACAGGCTGTTTACTCTCCACCCTTGCGAGACAATGCACTAGACTTTAGCCTTCAGCGTTCAGTCAATTGCTGTACAGATGAAAAGTCATACTGTGCCGGTGGCATGGTGTGCAGGGCCGGTAGTGACCCCTGCATGGCCGGTATTGACCCCTCACTGACCCGGTATAGCTATACTGGGTCAGCATAGGATGGCCCACATAGCAGAGGAACCTCAAAACCATCTAGTAACTCAGTCAAGGCAAGGAACAGGAACTATCCTTCCTCGTATTACCAATAGAATGGACGCTATTCTATCTACAGCCTGGGAGCCCTGCAGGACCTCTGATTGGACAGTAGGAGACAAGACTCCCCCCTTAGCCACTTGCCGCCTTAATCGTTCAACTCATTCACCCTCGATCACTATTTACATAATTGATTGCATTACTTCCTGTGCTCTTGGTGTTGTATACTTCATGCTAATTAGTTCCTTTGAGCTCTCCTATAACAGGAGAGACTTTTACATTAATCATTGCATTCATTCTCATGTCTTGCCACAAACACCCTAGAGGAATAATTACCCTCTGGGACTTTGTCTTGGGAATATAGCTGCTTATACAAGCGCTACGCTGCATTGTTTGTCTGAGCCATCGGCTCGTGCTATACCGTGTAATTCGGTTGCCTGATACACAGTTGTCACTGTCGAACAGTACCGTGTCCCCACTGTAGAGAGGTACAATACTTGAGAATAGTGGATGTCTGTGGTAACTAGACTGGAATCCATTACAATATTTATTGGTGCATGTTGCAATATTGCTATGTGATGGGCTAACCACTTCCTGTGATATGCCTGTAAAAGGCAGAACTTTGTCTGTATTAAGCAGTTGTAATGTGCCTTTTACAAACTCGTTTTATTCTGGAGGCATAAATGCATAGATACTCAACAGCACTAAGTTGTGCGTCTGGGCCGAGGGCTCCTTACTGGTTTTAGAGTGGATATACTCTATCTTGCTTTAGTTCCGTACATCACCGACCCTGCTGTTGTAACAGGTAAAACTAACAACTAGTGGCAGCACGCTACCAACCTCAGCTAGTGATTTTCAGCCCCCAAAATCCACTACAATACATAAAGAACTACAAAACAAGATTCTATATCTGGTACACATTTAGGGCTACTTAGCACGTTCTTTGGTACTAAGTGCACAAAAATGGCTTTTTTGAGGGCCAGGAGACCCTGATTGTTATGTCTAACCAATTTTCAACTCGTTTGACCCCTTTTTATTTCAGTCAATAGTTTTTTAAACTGATTGGTTTTCAAAACCATCAGAACTTACACAAAATTGCTCCCACATGACATTGTGGTAAGAGTGCCGCTGCCATCTGTCTTTGTCATGTTTGATGAGGTCGAAGTACATAAACTTGTCGCTAACAAGGTATGTATACCAAACACTCCTCATCTGTATTAAAGTTCTTGACTGCTGATATGTGATTTATGTATTTAGTTAAATTCGTGCTAGGCGTTGTGAATTGGGTGTGTTTGACATGGCTAATCTAGTATACAAACATTTAACCCTAGATCAATTGTCTTGAGTTGTATCAGTTTCTTCCACAACATCGAGTTCTAAATCTACATTGGCGCATATTACAGCTGCCATCGATGAAGATGTTGCTGGTGGTGCATAAAGTGCTTTTCCTCTGATCCATTCTATACGCACATGCGTCTGCCACGTATATGCTTGTATTTTTACAATTCCTAATGCTTTAATGGTTGCCCTCATCTATCCTCTCTGGTAAGGTACTCCTATAAACTATGTCGTTATAACATTGTTTGGGGACGGTGAGTTAAGCCATCGAGTTCCAGTCTCCGATATGTGGGTATATAAAGGTTACGGAGAATCTATTGAGCTGGCGAATATGTCCAATTTAGCTTCCAGTTCTTTTTTGTAACGCCATTTGCCTGTGTACAATGTTGTGGTGATCCAATGCACTTGATTATCTAACACATATATGTAACAAGAGTTATCACTCAGACCAGATAAGCTCCATATAAGTTTAGCTTTGACACACCCTTTCTTGCAATGCGTCTCGAAACACCCACATTGCTTTGCCTTGATGGAATCGCTGGACCTGCGGGAATCTCTGGCACTTTCTTACCACTATTGCAATCATATTTTTGTAGGTCATTTGTTTATAACATTAAACATGGCTCAAGGGTAAGATTGGTTGTTGTATACTTCAACCAGCTTTTTTACCAGAATAAATCAAGAGTATTAAGCAAATGTAACACACACTCAGTCTCCGTCAATCACGCATCGTATTACAGCCGTACTAGTTTCTTAGTAACCTAACCAATTTTTATATCTTGGTGTTTTTGCGACATCGAGATATAAAATTACGATATCCCATCGGAAAGATGTATCCTATCTAGAAACTTTAGAGAATTTTGGGATGTGGTCTAGAAATGCCACGTATACACCACTCATAACACAAACCAACTGATTCATAGAAGTGCCTGTTAATCTCAGGCAAAGAACACAACCAACGGCTGTATTCATAGAAAAACATTATAATGAGTGAGTTGATATCCAACAATACTATTAGCTTCCACAAGCAAAGACAAAATGATTAGAAAATAATTTTTATCATCTCTTTTCAAGCCCAGCAGCTTGCTCCATCTTCCACGGTTTATATACATATCAGGCGGTGGAACTCTGGGCCACCTTGTCTTATCTATAGGCCTGCTCAAGTCAATATTGTCTGCTACTGTTAATTGATTGCCTGTGTTCAGTATGGCCTCACAGTCAATGAGGGCAAGTCCCTTTCTCTCCCAGTGGTATATGGCACTCCGTAAGTAAGCACAGCAATTTAAAAGGTATGGCCAGTTTCATCTTTCTCCTTGTACCAGGATTGAAAAAAGGAAAGAAAAAAAGAGTAACAAAATCGCACAGATCAACAGACGTTACAAGTGTGACCCATCTGTGGCAAGCACCTCAAACACATGCTCTGGAATTTACCAAAAGATAGCTCTTTATATACTAAGAGAAAACAATGTAGTAAAGAAGTAACCCGCAATGGTAACTTCTATACAAACGCATAAAAAGGCACAAGTCAACAGAAGTCTAGATTGAGGCACATTTGTGTAATGTAGCTCACAATTCAACCCCAGATTTCCTTAGATCTGTTCATATGATACTAAAACCAATGCATTTCCTGGCAAATGAAGAGAATGCATTTGTAAGGAGTTGGAAGAAGGATAGAAAAGTAACAAGAGACCATGCTTCAACAAAAAAGGCGAGACTGGGACACATCTTTATCAAGTTCCGCAATGAAAATGACAAAACTTGAGGCAGATCTGCTCTCGTTATATTACAAACAGGCAGTACGAGTTTCAGTGGACAGTAACAGTGAAATGGATTTGGGAGCCTTTTAATTCACCAACTAAACACTGTCAGCAGCCAAACTCGTACATCAATTGCACAGTCAAGTCAGTAGCGTCCGATGACCCACAACCACTAATTACCTCTCTCCCAGGGGCAATACTGTGTCAGTATAACACAGAATCTGAAGAAGTATTCTCTGCTCTACAACAAGTAAAGAGCCCTTGGCTCAAGACTCATTACTCTGTGCTTTTGAGTGAAATCCATTTAATCTTAGCAAAAGAATAACGGCACAGTATAAGCGCCGAATCAGTACTACGATGTGTAATGGCTAAAGTTCTGCGTGTTATGGGCAATGCACAGGCAGTGATCAAGTAAGTAAACAATGATACATAAATACGACATATTATATCCAGTAGGCATACAAGATACAAATATAAGCCAATGAGATAAGGAATATAAAGTTAAAGGTAAGTGGTTCCCAGAAGTGGAGGGCGGAGTCATGGGCTCACTAACCAATTCTGGGCATCTGTACTTCCTGCGGCGGAATTACTAGGCTTTATAGGATTTGATCCTGGATTTCCTTACATATAGGCGGGTATTAGGGGGATCTGGGTTTCTGAGTCATCTGGGGCTATTTTGGGTCATCAGTCAATAACAACCATATTGTTACCAGCTCGATATGTACGTACTGACGTCGGAGTACCCTGCATATGCAGGATCAGGGTGTTCAGTCTTTTGAAAAACTATTGTTCTGGTCATCCAATAAGTATATAAATGATGCCAGAACTATTGGTAGGTATGTGCGCAAGTGTAGTTGTTAAGAAAACCTACTACAGTAGGAAGCTAAAGTTCACTGCATGGTTTTATCTGAACATTGTTTCTCATACAGAAACAAAACTTCAATTAGAAAACTTAGACAAATGAAAGTGAAAGAATCGCCTGTTTTTAGCGATATGTATTTTACGGTGACATCTATGAGAATATGGTGTTCACGAATGCTTTAAGAGCATATTCTACTTTTAGAGTATGCGATTTTGCCACCATTGGTTTTGAAATGTTTGCGTCAAAGGGGTCTTATTCTAGCTTTCTCCATAAAGTGGGCCCAAGGCTATGAAGTTTCTTTCGTGTGAGTTTGCATATGTCTTTGTAAGTTACTATTCCTTGTCGCCATAAAGTCGCATTGAGCGCATGCATATGGTTTCTCTCCAGTGTGAGTTCTCATATGAGATTTTAGATTACGATTCGTTGTAGTCCGAAAGTGACAGTGAGTACAGGTATATAGTTTCTCTTCAGCATGAGTTTCGATATGTGTTTGTAAGCTACTATTTGTAGTAGTCCTATAGTGGCAGTGATCGCACACATATGGCTTTTCTCCAGTGTGAATTCTCATATGTCTCTGTAGATGACTATTATGCATAGTTCTATAGTCACATTGAGCGCATGCATATGGTTTTTCTCCAGTATGGATTTTTATATGCAACTGAAGACTGCTATTTTTTGAAGCCCTATAGTTACAATGAGTACATGCATATGGCTTCTCTCCAGTATGTGTTCTTATATGAGCTGGTAGACTACTCTTTCTCGCAGTCTTATAGTCACACCAAGTGCATGCATATGGCTTTTCTCCAGTGTGAACTCTCATATGTCTCTGTAGATGACTATTATGCATAGTTCTATAGTCACATTGAGTGCATGCATATGGCTTTTCTCCAGTATGAATTTTTATATGCAACTGAAGACTGCTATTTTTTGAAGCCCTATAGTTACAATGAGTACATGCATATGGCTTCTCGCCAGTATGTGTTCTTATATGAGCTGGTAGACTACTCTTTCTCGCAGTCTTATAGTCACACCAAGTGCATGCATATGGTTTCTCTCCAGTGTGAGTTCTCATATGAATCTTTAAGTCACTCTTCGTTGCAGTCTTTAAGTGGCATTGGTCGCACACATATGGCGTTTCTTCAGTGTGACTTCTCATATGTCTCTGTAGATGACCATTCTTTGTAGCTCTATAGTCACATTGAGTACATGCATATGGTTTCATTTCGGTATGAGTTTTCATGTGAATCTGTGAAAGAAATTTAGGAGTTGTTCTAACTTTGCAACAAGCATGTACATGTGGATTCTTACTATTATGTATTTTCACTTAATTCCGGAATTGATTACTAATTTTTCTATCATATATCCAATATGTTACATTTGGTTTCTATAAATTTTTTGAAGAAACTAACCTTGTTATCTGTAGAAAAGTGATGATTGTCAGCACCTCTAACATCGCGGGGTTGACTCATCAACAGCGAAGGAAAACTCGCCGTTGTTGGAGGACTCCTATCTGTGAACATACCGGAAGCACATGATATAGTTATTTATCACAAAGTCCAGGTATAATGCTTCAGTTTACGTCACAAGTCTCTTACAAAGTAAACGATAACTTTCTATATGCTTCCTCAAAAATACACTCATCAATGAGCAACAAGACTTCCAGTAAATTGTTCACAAAGGTAAAAAACATTGTTGCTTGAATTTTACATTAGTTCTGGGGTTTTGATGAGACTGTACAACATTTTTCTCAAGCAACCAAACATTATGTTGTACTCGGCCATCTTTTGCTGTTTCAATTAATATTTATATTTGACGCGATGTAATGTGCTTAATATGGATCCATTAACTAATAGACTACTAAAATAACTCCGTTTATCTGGGTATTATTTCAGCTGGGTAGTTAGCTACTCCAGAGTTACACTAAAGAACTCAGACAGTTGGAAAACTTTGGTAAAAACTTGCAGCTCAGTAGCTTTTTGTAAAAAGTAATGAAAACTTAGCTCCTGTAAGCTTTGCAGTAAGGAGGCATTTTCTCAAATATGGAAACATCTAATTGCCATATCATTCCACCAATTAAGTATATCCCAACCTAATTAAAAAATAGTGTAACGTTTATCAATAAATATAAATGTAATTATAGATGTGGTTCCTAGCAAGTAGACCCAAAAAGCTCTCTGTGCCTAAGCACTTGTTACGTTTCTGTATAACTAGAAGTGGGTGAATTCAGTTTGTTGCTGAATTTAATGAGTCAATTTCAGTGTTTGAATAGTGGTTTGTTCAAAGCTTCAGAAAAGACTGATTGTTCCAGGCAAAATCCCTTCTTTTATAGTCAATGCTTGTAGCTATGTCTAATTTCATATAAAAAGGCAGAAATAAAGCAGTTACATAGCTAAGAAAAAGAAACAAGTAGAAGAGCCTTTAGCTTATAATAGTAACAGTCTCGGTATCGGTAGTGGTATCGGTAGCGGTTGCGGTATCGGTAGCGGTATCGGTAGCTGTAACGGTAACAGTAATAATAATAATGGTAATGGTGATGGCGACGACGACGACAACGACGACGACGACGATGATGATAATAATGATAATAATAATCTGGCTTTACATGAATTTCCATGTGAAATCATAACAGCACTTATATCTGATGTACCTCTAGCTGGGCCATGAAGCGTGTGGGACCTGGGGACATGCCAGCCTGTGGAGAATGCTATAATAGTCTGTGTTGCATAGAGAGACTTATAACCATTAACACAATCAAGTAACTTGTTCTACTGGGAAATATCCTTCTGCCCTTAACTAAAGGCATAAACAAAACGTTTTCATTTTTGATTGAAACTCTTTTCCCATGGCTCTGCTTACATCTACTAATCAGCTTTTGGTCTTGCTTTTACTCATAGGGTTAAACTGCGCAACTGTACACTGAGATTGGCTTGTCGTGCGCAGCTTCTAGCTCTGAGCAGCTTTAATTAATAATGAAACTGAAATTCTTCTGTCGAATGACAGTTTTGAATATTGAATTTTAACAAACTTATGTTTGGGCCTTCATTATCACATTGAATAAACCAAATCATTGTTTTCTATGAGGTTGGGCTATGAGGGTTTCCCCCGTATATCTGATTGTTCCCAATGCCTGACCACTTTAACCCATCAATAGGAAAATATTGCATTACATGTTCAATTGATTGTATTTTCTTACCTTTTGGATGATTACCACCATCTTTATCCAGTGGTTCCATCTTTATCATCACATTTTCTACATTGAGCATGAAAATACATAATAACCATTAGTTTCATAAATGAGTGGGCAACAATAAAACTCCAACAATCACACCAAAGCAAGTCGTAAAGCAAAGGATATAAATTTACAACTTTGCACATCTTAATACATTTGCGAACACACAACTGTTTGCTGTATTAATGTACAAGCCATAAGATTTGCCTTGAGGTGAGAGCTGTGCGCTTTGAGCCTCACTGATGCTGTTATTGTAGTCCACTGAAACTGACAACTGCTGGCAAAAATTGTGTTCTTTTGATTCCCATATAAACAATGCAGCAAAGTCTAACCTGCATTTGTTGTCTTTCCATCAGCTTGAACCTCAACCTCTATATCTGTAAATGGGGTTAACTGAATAAACCAACACTTCTGCTTGATCTCAGTGTCTTACCAGATGTTTACTACATAGTGGTAAAACACTGTATGACATTTTCTACTGCGTTTATTTCTCACCTTTTGGATAATAACTTTCACCAGTACCAGTAGCTACCGGTTCCATCTTTACTACCTCAGATTCTATATTGAACAAAAAGATACTTCATAACTAGCAGCTTTAGAAGTTTTTGTGTTACAATCAAAAATCCAGCAAGTGACCAATTAGACAAAATCATGCTGCTGTAAACCTGTGATACAGTTGGGTTAGAGAAATGGTTTTTTGTACTTAAAGGACCTTTACCCACACAATCATGAAGTGCTTTAGTCAAGAATGATGCATATTTCTATGAGCTGTAAGCACTGAAGATAGTGATGAAAAGTCTCGAACTGAAAATCTCTAGCCAATATTAGTTTGGCGTTTAGCGGGATAAAAAGATAACTTGCTGAAGCTGTAAGCGATTGTTTCCCTATACAAGCCTGGCTAAGGCTAACAATAGATACAAGACAGCAATATACAATGTCATGGTAATATGTAAGTGCCTAACCATTTCTTAGCCAGTCCTAACACAATCTGACAACAATAACAATATGAGCTATCCTCTGGCACACAATTATGTAATTGTGCAAGTTGTAAAGCGAGGTATACTTTGATGGATGTACATAGGCTGCCCACTAGCTTGCAGTGAGCTGGCGTTGATTAAGTAGTTCCCACCTTTTACTACTAGTTAGCAGGGGTTGCAGTATGCACGTACTGTTACTGCCATTTGTAGCACTGATGCAGCAGCAGAACAGTAACTGTGTAGTAGTTGATTGTGCTTACTGACTGGTGAGTCAGTTGGCTCGATGTGCTGCTGGCTGGGGTGCCAGACTGTTAATTGCGCTGCAAGCAGGGCATGATAGCCTTTAGAAGAACAGGAAAGGACATCTTTCTAGACTAGCGATGGGACCTGAGTCTACTAGGAAGAGTCGGGCTATTTGTGTGCAGAGAATTTTATATAAGGCTCTCTTCCAGCGGCGGTCAAAAGTGAGCTGGAAACTACTTAATAAAGAAGAACTAAAAAGTTGTTTTTAGATTGTTTTTTATGTTAGTCAACATGGAATGAAAATTGCATTGTTGAGTTCAAATTTTTGGCAGTTAGAACTTTCAAATGAGACTGTAATTTTTGGAAATTGATTCAAAATTGATTTATTACAAATGAAAAACAATTTTAACCATGTCCTCCTCGTAACAATATTGCTATAGCTTATGCTTGATAGCTATGTACAACTGCCCAACAAGCAAGTGAATGTTGTACAAACGTTGTCTGGATGTCGGTGAAGATCCCCTGAACGTTTTGCGCAGAACGTTTACTTCACTACTTTCTGTAGACACCCTTGAACGTTACTTAAACGTTATTCCCAATGTTGTGGACAAACATTCGTACAAGGTTTATGTAATTATAACTCAAAATGTTGTATTAATATTGCCTGGATGTCCATCAACATTCCCTAAACATTGTGCGCAGCACGTTTACTTCACTACTTTCTGTAGACACCCTCGAACGTTATTTAAACGTTTTTCCCAATGTTGTGGACAAACATTTATACAATGTTTATGTAATGATAATTCAAAATGTTGTATTCGTGTTGCCTAGATGTCCATCAATATTCCCTAAACATTGTGCACAGAACATTTATTTCACAACATGTTATGTCATATTGATAACAAATTATTTGCTTTAATCAAAAACGCATCGCTCACAAATATAAAAACCTTCAATAATATTTATTATTACCCATGCTCTCCGTTGAGCAATAGCTGTATATGTATATGCTTATGAAAAACATTGCTTACTGCTCACTCAACAATATAGTCAATCTGATAATAATGACCAATTTTGCTCTCAATTAATTTACTTGACTTGAGTAGTTTAGCACTGAACTTTCATTATGTTACTCAATAGATGTATTTGTAGGATTTATGGATCCATACAACGAATTAGATAAATAAAACTTCTCACAATTTATTTAATTCAAATGGGTCTTAGCAATATCTTGAGCGGATCGCAATAAACTTATAACAAACACATATGCGTGATGCAAATCAAAATTTACTCTCTTTTTAATAATGTTTTTCCAACCTCTGGTTTCAGCTGCCCCCCAATGCAAAGTTTTTACTAGTTTACGCCACCAGGTATCTGCAGCCATGAGCATTTTCCAACCCATTATAAATTCCTGAATTTCGAACATACTCAGTTCAGAAAACTTTGAGGGGCTGGAGAGCTTTTGGAACTCAATATTAATTTTATGTGAAGTAGACACTATTTAACAACCATTGAGACTCAGTGCATGCTGTGTGGTGAAACTTGTTAAAATGAGGCAAGTAAACAGTTTTCCATATCACTATTTAGTTAGGATGCTACAAAATAAAAATTCAATTGGATTTAATTTTAAAAGGGTATTAAAAAATATTGAATAAAACTTGATCAAAATCACATTTTTATTACTTCTGTTTTAAGATATATTTTTTACTTCTCACATTGATCTTTTATTAATAAGAAATTGCAAAACTTCATTGATTAGTATTACTTTAGCACCTATGAATTGCTTTAGTCAAATTTTTTAATGATGTGAAAAAGGTCATCAGAAGGGGTTTGAAAATTAATATCAGTATGAGAAGTGTAAAAGGTTGAGAAAGTATAGGGGCATATGTGGACATAGAAGGGAGTTGAGATGATATGAATAATGCGAAAGGGAAAAATAGAAGGAAACAAAGAAACTCGGCATGAAAAACTCATTCAATTATCAAATCCTTAAATAGCACAGATAACCAATTATTAAACTTAAAACTGACCAAGAATCAATTACACGCACATAATCCTTGTTTTTTGGTGTTCAAAATTAATAATTCAGTAAAATTTTACCTTCATTTGTTGTCTTTCCATCCGCTTCAACCTCAACTTCTACATCTATAATTGGATTTAACAGAATAAATTAATCTATCTGGTTGTTCTCAATGTCTTACCATATGTTTGCTTAATGATAGTAGAACACTGCACCTCATGTTCTATTGTGCTTATTTCTTACCTTGTGGATAATAACATTCACCAATACCTGTAGCCACTGGTTCCATCTTCACCATCTCAGATTCTACATTGAATATACAAATACTCCAGTACCAGCAGTTTTACAAGTTTGTCTATTGCAAGCAAACTTTAGCAATGACACAAAACAAGTCGCTAATCAGATAAACTTACGACCTTCTACAAGTAAAATACATTTTTTGTATACAACCTGGCTTGCTGTACCAATGTGCAAATACAGTGGTAGATTCGAATAAACTAAAACCTGTAGAAACTTGTGTCTACAGACACCTACTTGAGTAGAGGTTGTCTCTGGGGCTAAGGGACACCATTCTGTGCTGAAATGCACTATGGACAGGCGACTGGTTTTCCCTGTTACTAGTACTGTATATCGATAGTAACATGCAGGGCACGCACTGAGATAGGCCGGGTTGCTATTGACCCTTACAGGGCCGGTATTGAACTATGCAGGGCCAGACTAAAAGAATCCAGGATACCCGATCCACCATTATGTTACCCCAAAGAGTGGATACGCAGACCACCAGCTATGGAGAGCTAGAAGTTCTACCAACAGATGAAGAAGCACCATAACTAGACAGGTTCCCTTTCACAACATTTCATCAAACCGATTTGATTCAGATTCAACCCGATTCTCCTCACAGAGAAAAAAAGTTCGGACTAAATTTGTGAAAATATGCTCAGCTAAATCACAGACTAATACCTTTATAGGTTGCCAGGGTTACAAGTTCATCACATGGCTGGGAATGTTTTTATCACGATAATAGGGGTTGAGAGAGAGAAATTAACCAGATTTATAACAATTGGCGTGCTATTGTATGAGGCTAATGCAGTATAAAATTGGTTAATTGAAGCTAATCTGCCTGCTATTCATCGTCGGTGAAAAGACCTGTGAATAATGCTAACAAACCGATTCGATTTTTTGCTGCGTCAGTGACTAATTGAAAAATTTACCGATCCTGAATTATCTTACTCATTTGACCTCAGCCCATTTGCCATTTAGTGCGCATTACTTTAATGATTTGCACCACCATTGTACTGGTTGCTACTTTTAGACATTTATTAATACTCGTTCCAACCTAGTTCCAGCATGTATCATTGGTTGTATTGCTATCAATGATTACAATATTATAATACTTAACTTGATTACACCGAGCATTATATTTGGCGAGAGCAGGTCATTTTTACATATAAAATCGCTCGCGAAAAATGAGTGCGATTTGTGTGTTGCTTTGGTCCATTTAGTTAGGTACCACAACAGAAACTAACGCTGTTGCTATATGGGGCATTGGCTATCTCTGATCCAGCCGACATAAAAATGACTCTTTTTATTGTTCTGAGCCTTTGTAAAATTAAAGGGATACGGAAAAGTAAAACACAAAGCTAAGTGATACGTCCAACATACTGTGGACAATTCAAGTTGTAGTTAGTTACGTCAGGCCACTCCCATCCCTTCCACCGTAAAACCCCCCACACCTTTTGCCCTGCCAGTAAATAAAGTTTAAAATAATCCCAGGGCCTTTTCCCTACCATGTTTACACATATTTTCCCGAAATTTGGGTACTGGCTATCTCGACCATTTATAGACCCCGTATCCAGGTCAGTAACCTGGGTCATTCCGGAAAACTGGCTGATTTAGATAGCTTGGGACCTAGAGGACTAGATACCCACCTTTAGAAGTTGAATACTGAGGATGGAATGCCTAGGAGCAGAGACAAAGGAAGTGAAGGACAATATAAAGAGTGGACATTTTCCATGACTCTAGAAAGAGCGAGAAAGCAGCCCAAAGCTGTTTTGACAGGTGCTCACCTTATCATTGGCTTGTATGATTTACTCAAATTGTATTGTATAATTTGATTGATGCATTGTTTCTATTATTATGTGTGTTCCACCTTTTATCCTATAAAATGAGCTGTTGTGCTGCTTTACAAGCATACATCTTGTGGATTGCGTTTAAGTACTATTATGTATTGCAAAATAAAATTGGTTAATAAAGTATTTTTTCGAGTAAACTCTGATGTAGTGTTTGGGTCGTGGACCTGTGGAGTTGCTAAAGTCTATTCGGAATAGACCATGAAGTGTTGGAGAATATGAGAGTGGACGCCTTTGTGTCAGTAGGAGAGGACACAAATCTGCTACAATACTGGCATACATCCATGGGAAACATTGCAGTTGAGTTACTCAAGCCTATATATCCCAGTAATGAACAAATGATGCTCTACAGTCCCTGTCAACTGCATCAATTGATGGGTTTTTTTTTCCAACCATATCACAACTGATGCAACTTGAAATGGTAGGCTAGCTTTTATTATCTACAGTAAACTCATTGGGGCATTGCAGTTTTAGTGTCAGTCTCACATACTTGATGAGCCAATAACTTGTGACTCTTACATACTGTTGTATAGCTTGGGAGAAATTTTACCATAACAACAATGTCATCAGCTTTTAACCTTATAATGCGCAGACCAAACACAAATATATAATTTCAGGTGGTTGGTATTGTGTGCGATGGATAATTTGTCGGCTTGAACAAGTTTTCATGTAATTAATTGTCTGGTGTCTTGTGTAACCAATCATATTTGACCGCAGTGTTTCTCATCAATTATATTTATTGTAATTATACTTCTAAATCAGCTCATGCTAACACCATGTTACATGTATCGTGGTGACATGTTCATATACTTTGTTTGCTTTGTACATTAACCATTTCATCAAGTTACATTTGGTTTCATAATTGCTATTTTTTAAAATATTTCAACTTTTTACAAGCTATCAACATCCTCAGTCGATATCATGTTTATTTACAATTGCTATGTATTATCTAAGTAATTTTGCACTGTTTTTACATCCGCTGAGATATGTAATTATTGAGAGTTTCAAAATGAAGAAAGTGTAAGAGTTACATTGCCGTGTACATTAGTTTGCTTGGCTGGTCGAAGCTAGAAACATTGAACATCTAAGTGAGTGTCATGGTACTCAGTCTCTGTGCACAAAATAAAAAGGGCACATTATGTCTGACAAAGTTGACAGATTTGTCAACAGCAAACTGTTAGTGAAAATGTAAGTTAAAAACCAAGTTGTGCTGCTCTGAAGCTTCTTCTACATTGTTAGCCTTACGTGTATAACACTTTTGATTGAATACCACAACGGGTGTCACAATTTGAACTGACTGCCAGAATGCTTGCCTTTTTAATTAAATAACTCAATGATGTATGCGCTATGGCATGTGCCCTGCCTGGCTATGGGTTTAGCTCAAGATGTAGATTAAGCTCTCAAAAATTAGTTTTTGTGTTCAGTATGTCTTTCACAGTTTCACAAAGATTATAAAAAAATTAAATATTGCTGTTACTTCTAAGCCGAAAAAAAAATTGGATAAACATCTTTCTAGAAAAGTGAAAAGAGTTTTTTGGATCGATATCAAATTATTCAGTTGATAATCAACTGAATAATTTCAACACACAATGCAACAAATAGCATCACACTAGCAATGGAGGATGAACCAACCCTGTTCAGAAGAATTTAAATAACTTTCTAGATCCAATTTGTCAGGATTTGTTTCAGTCAAGTCCATATCTCCAGCTACAAAAGTCATGCACCAGCGGTGAGGGTGGATCAAGTGTTTGTATATATGGCTTTGTGCCAAATGGTAAAGCAAGCAATAAAATAAGTATAGTGTGGGGCTTGTGCTATATAAGTCAGGAGTTTTCAGCAACACATAGAAAACTATGATAGAACAACTTCAGGTAACAAAACAGTTTCCATCATCACAACAAAATGTGATAGAACCACGAAAAATGGGTAGAGCTAACTTAAAACTAGCTCTTTCAACTGTATCAAATATGTATCGATATGATAGTTGGTTGTCTAATGATGTAAAAGTTTTAATAAATATAACTACGCCCATTATCATTACATATTTAATACACATGTTTTACCAAACAGTAGAAAATATACATACTTATACATACATTATTACTTATCCCACATGTAGTCCTCACTCTAGCGCTTGTGAGTGTAAAGTGCGTATTAATACTAGGCTGATCTATACTACCCAGCTACTAACCACTGAGCTGAAACGTATTTATGCTACACAAATACTAACCACTGAACTGGAACTATTTATACTAGATGCAGTTTAATGGCTGATCAAAAGGCCACTACGCTACTACCACCCTACGCTAGGCTAAGTTAGCAGGGGCCAGTATATGTGGAGGCTCAGAGGTGACTAATGCGTATCTAATTTTCTATTTAAATACAGCCCTCAACGATTCCCTATAACAGGCCTCCGTTACAGTTCAGTGGTTAGTATTTGTGTAGTATAGATCAGCCTAGTAATAATACACACTTCACACTCACAAGTGCTAGAGTGAGGACTACATGTGGGATAAGTACTAGTGTATGTATAAGTATATATATTGTATACTGCTTGGTAATACATGTGTATTAAATATGTAATGATAATGGAAGTAGTTGTTATTTATTGTAACTCTTACATCATTAGACAACTCTATTACGTTGACACATATTTGACATAGTTAAAAGAGCTAGTTTAAGTTAGCTCTACCCATTTTTCGTGGTTCATTCACATTTCGTTGCGATTATGAAAACTGTTTCCTATGTGTCGCGGAAAACTAGTGACTTATATAGTACAAGTCAGACACCATACTTACTTTATTGCTTGCTTTAGCATTTGGCACAAAGCCATATATATAAATACTTGATCCACCCTCACCGCTGGTGCATAACTTTTGTAGCTGGAGAAATGGACTTGACCGCAACAAATCCTGACAAATTTGACCTAGAAAGTTCTGTGTTAAATTCTTCTGAACAGGGTTTGTCTGTCGTCCATCACCACGGTGATGCTATTTGTTGCATTGCGTGTTGAAATTATTCAGTTGATATCGATCCAAAAAACTCTCTTCACTTTTCTAGAAAGATATTTATCCAATTTTTTTCTTTGGCTTTGAAGTAACAGCAAAATTTAATTTTTTTATCGTCTTTGTGAAACTGTGAGAAACTAATTTTTGAGAGCTTAATCTACATCTTGAGCTAAACCCATAGCCAGGCAGGGCACGTGCCATAGCGCATACATCATTGAGTTATTTAATCAAAAAGGCAAGCATTCTGGCAGTCAGTTCAAATTGTGAGGCCGTTGTGGTAGTCAATCAAAAGTGGTATACACGTAAAGCTAACGATGTAGGAGAAGCTTCAGAGCAGCACAACTTGGTTTTTAACTTACATTTTTACTAACAGTTCGCTGTGGAGAAATCTGCCAACTCTGTCAAACACTCTGTGTTCTTTTATTTGTGCAGATGAACTGAGTACCATGACACTCACTTAGATGTTCAATGTTTCTAGCTTCGACCAGCCAAGCAAACTAATGTACACGGCAATGTAACTCATACACTTTCTTCATTTTGAAGGTTTCAATAGTTACATATCTGGGCAGGTGTAAAATTAGTCCAAATTTACTTAGATAACACGTAGCAGTTGTGAGTAAACATGATATCGACTGAGGATGTTGATAGCTTGTAAAAAGTTGAAATATTTTAAAAAATAGCAATTATGAAACCAAATGTAACTTGATGAAATGGTTAATGTACAAAGCAAACAAAGTATATGAACATGTCACCACGATACATGTAACATGGTGTTAGCATGAGCTGATTTAGAAGTATAATTACAATAAATATAATTGATGAGAAACACTGCGGTCAAATATGATTGGTTACACAAGACACCAGACAATTAATTACATGAAAACTTGTTCAAGCCGACAAATTATCCATCGCACACAATACCAACCACCTGAAATTATATACTTGTTTTCGGTCTGCGTATTGTAGGACTGGAAGCTGATGACATTGTTGTTATGGTCAAATTTCTCCCATGCTATACAACAGTATGTAAGAGTCATGAGTTATTGACTCATCAAGCATGTGAGGCTAAAGCCCTGAGCACACTATAGCGTTTTTCAGTTGCGCCACGTCAAGCGTGAAGCATTAGCGCTTAGCAGATGTGAGCACACTATTGCGCTAGTACAAAGTGTTGGCCTGCGCTAGTATTAGTAATAAGCCAATCACAGTCGACGATCTGGCCTGCACTGAGGTTACAGGAAATCACTAGTTACTGGAGTGATTGTTGTAAATAACCCATTATACCTATTGAATATATACTTTTAATGTTAGACAAACTTGTTTTTTTTAAACTAAATATTTAGTAGCACCATTTAAACATCATGCCAACTCACTCCAAGCTTGACTGTGATAGAAAGAGATTAAAGTTAGTTGCTTTAGGCTATTTGTACTGGTAAAGAATGAAGGATAATAAAAATAATGATCAACAACAGAAAAAAAGAAGATATTGGGTGCATCCTCTCAATCATACCTGACCTATGCAAGGAGCATGGAGCACATGCATGGCTTTGATGAGAGAAAAATTTCCACAAAGACAAAGAGAAGCATTTAGGATGGATGTAGAAACATTTAGTGAGCTTTTAGGTTACATAGTTGATGCTATCAAAAAGCGAGATACCTTCTTTAGAAGTGCCATTTCACCAGAGCAAAGATTGGGAGTTAAATTGTATTATTTGGCCATAGGTGACTCATTTAAAACTTTAGCGTTGTTATTTAGATTAGGATGCTCAACAGTGAGAGCAATTGTATTTGAAACATGCAATGCTTTATGGGAATTTTGGAGGCGTGTTCACTTGAAGACACCAAACAGCAAGGAAGAGTGGAAAAGAATTTCTGAAGAGTTTGAGGCCGTGTGGAATTTAGTTGTGTATGTTAACGGCCCTGGAGCAGTTGCATGGCAAGATGTTTGGGTTCGCCGAACAAACTAACTGATTTTTATTTACATTATGATTACAATTCATTTTTAGCTTACATAGAATCGCATTACAATATATAATAAACTTTTTTTATTGCCACTGTTTGGGCTACACATCAACTCCTATTTACAGTTCAGTGTATGTGACAGAAGAGTTGGAGTTGTCTACACTTTTTTTAGTTGAGTGAAAAATTTCTTCTGATGAAAATCTAGCATTAAATGTAACATCTCTAATGGCTCTTATAGTAATTGCACGTTTGAATGGGTCAGTTATTGTACGCAGATCATGGGACACCTCCCTACCAATCCTAGAGCATTCATCTTCCTCCTTGCTACATGATGCAAGCTCTTTTACTAAAAGTGCTTCAAATTCATCAGATTTTGTGGGTACAATATTCGATAAGCGTTGGTCTTTTTTCTGTGGTTCAGTTGGTGTAAGATTGTCTTTTTTGATTAGATCAAGTGTTATGGGGTTGGTGGGCTGTCTGTTATTAGAATTGGTGCGTCATCTTGCACATCGGCAAGATCTTCCTTGTCTAGACTGGACATTGATGGCTTCGGGGTCACTACAAGGTTGCTTGTGGTATTGGTTCTGGCTAAATATGGAACTATCCACTGCATTTGGTTCCACTGCCTCCAGCTTGGTGTTGGGTTGGCACCAGCTCCAGAATGGTTCTTTTTAGCATACTCAATTGTTTTTCGGACGAAGGTGTCTCTCAGATATTTCCACTTCTTTTTAACCACATATGCTACAATAAAAAATTACTTTTTGGTACCTTATAAAATATTTTAGTTTGATTGATTCCAAAGAATCCTCGCCACGGGTTTACTTGCTTTAAAAATACATTTCTCACTTACCACAGTCACTTTTGTTGTCAAGGAGATGACTGCCAATCTCTTGCCAACAGTTGTACTTCATTTTTATGGTTTGTAGATCTTATATTGTAGAGGCAATCTTTTTCTCTTACTAGATTTATTAATACTTCTTCATTACATTCACAAGTTTCAAGTTTTGTATTGGCATTGTTTGGATTCATGACTGTTATTGTATTGACAGTAGCAGGCAATGATACTGATTCTCAACCTCATCTGCTGGTTTGTTTACATTTTTCGGTCATTGACATTTTACATTTGACCAATGGGATTACAGCGCATACGCAACCAACCCATCTGTAGTGGATGCGAAGCGTAGGCCTATTGCGTCAGCGCGTTTGTCAAGCGCGACCAGTGAAGCGTTACTAACGCGCTGACGCAATAGGCCTACGCTTCGCATCCACTACAGATGGGTTGGTTGGAGTCAGAAAAGGATACGAAATCCGTCCTAAGATCCTTGCATGGGCGGAGCTTATGCGCATAAATATTATGAGGTAGGGGACTAGTTTTTTTAGTGGTTAAAGAGTTGTTTACTCTTAGCTAATACACTAGCCCTAGCATCGTAAATATAACGAGGGTGTCTCCCATTTTTGATAAAGTACAAAGCTATGCCAGTTTAGCGAGCATACTGGATACACTATTTAAAAAAATTATGGTTGCGTTTTAGTTTAAAAAAGTTCCCGTTTAATTTTCATTCTTTAGTTTTTTCATGGGCTGTGAGTAGAACGATCGAAGTTTTATTGCAATGAAACAAAAACTATTTACGAATATGCGAATTCTCTGTGAATAATTATGCAGTCCATCCTTATAACTCGATTTATGTGTGTTTGTTGTTGTTCGTCGTCGTTTTCAGCACTAATAAATAATAATAATATTAAATATATTATTGTTATTGTTATTATTATTTATTATTAATTAATAATAAATAATTATTATAAATCTTTGTTAATAAATTATAAAAAAGATAATTATTGTTTGTTTTATAGTAGATAATTATTATTAATTTTTTAATACGTTTGGTCTAGTAGTGGTTAGAGTGCTTGCACTTCAATCCAGGATCTGTCTGGGTTTCGTTTCCCAGCACGGTTATCATCTCATCTTCTGTGATTGAGATATTCGGCTTCCTGTATGCCCTGGTACCTGGCCCAGAACTTTAACCGATGATTGTTATGGGTTTGCCTCATCGTCTGTCTTCAGGAGTAAACCTATTATTATAAATAATTATTGAAGTTGCTGATCAACGCGGCAAGATACAATATATCAAGATAGCTAATAGCTAATGATTAATAAACTACTACTATATATTATTATTATTAATTAATAATTGCTTGATTACAATAAAAAGAAAAACATATAATAAGCATCTGTTTGCATCGATGATAGTGCTTAGAAATATATTAACTTTTGCTAACATGAAAAGTGCATATGTATGTATGTACAATGTATAATAATAATTATTGTTATTATTTATAACACTTATTATAATAATACTGTTTATTATTAATTTGATAATATAATAATAATTATTGTAATTACTATATTATTATCAAATTAGTAATTATAATCGTTATAATAACAATTTCAATAACGGTATTTTCATATTTCTTAGACAATTATCTTATTAAAATATGACAACTTCATCAAATGTTCTTCTTGGCTTATTAATTATTTAATAACTAACTATATCATAATAGTTTTTATTTTTTTATTCACAAAAAAAATGATAAGAATTCTCCTCTCTCACAAGTTAGAATTAGTTAGGTGATATGTGAGCTTGAAATAGCGTTGCAAACTTGTTATTAATAACTTTGTTATTAAAAAAGTTTACTAATTTTCAAGTTTATAAACGCAATTATTACAATAAAGATAAGCCATCAAGTTTTTAACTTCACTTCATCTATTTTAGAAGAATTAATTCATCTATCGATTGAGAAAAAAATTGTGTTGAATGTCCAATGTTTTATTATTAATTTCATTACATTTAAATTAAATTTTTAAAATGAAGTTGCCTCCACCACGGTAATTTCAGGACTGTCAGATAAACACTACCTTACACTATTATTATTTATCTAATTGTGTAGATGGTAAACTAGCTCAATAATTACAAGTTATTGAATAGTAGATAATAGTAACAGAAGCTAATTCGTTCAATACGGAGTTGTAAATAAACTAAGCTTTTTAATTCCCGGCTCCTGCTGCCAATACCCAACATTTTTTTGTATGTGGAATATTGAAGATGTTTTTTCCATTATTATGATTATATAAAGGTTTTTATTGACATGCTATTTAGTATTGATTAACGACAAAAACCTTGAATGCATCAACACTTTATTAATGTAATTGGTTGTTGAAAAGTTAGAATTAATTTTCTATATGAAATAATAAAAATAGGTTATTATATAACAATAAATGAATAAGACTACAGATTAATCATCATTATAATCGATAATAATAGTAATAATAATAATCATTTTTTATTATTCATTATTATGGTTTTAAAGAATAGTGATGATAACTACAAACTATGGTAATTATAAATTGTGTTCATATCTACCCAATAAAAAGAATAATAAATGCTATTTTGCTTATTGTTGTGTAGCAGTAATAGTATATAGATAGATAAAGAGAATGGGAAATTTTTTTGTGATTTCAACTTTTATTAATATCATCAATTTAATTGGGTAATTATAGTGAAATAATGACAGTAGGCTATAATAAAAATATACAATAACATCGTTAATATTACTAACAATAAATAATAATTATTAGTAGTCATTTTACATTTATTAATGATACCATTATAAATTGATTATCGTTTTTATTGTCGATTATTAATGACAAAAATTAAATTTAATAATTATCAATATGAATGACAATGAAAATAATAACAAGTTTTTTCTTGTTGTCGATGACTTTTATACAATCACTATTGGAATGCATCTGTAATAATTGAAATTTACTGTCAAAGCATCCCAGCATTGAAAACTTTTTTGTTGAATTTTGGAATATTCAAGTCTTAAACAGCAGATTGATGTATTGAATAACCGTCTTGGCCCACTCAGTGCTGATCTACAATGCTGCAAAATACCCCTCTTCCAGAGATGCTCGCCATTTTTCACACCGCTCAAAATTGACGTCATATTCGGATCGGAAGTATATTTTTTTCTTTATCGTATATTATTTATTTGGTCAATCAGATCCTGCTATTTATTTTTATTATTTAATTTATTATTATTCTACCTACATACTACTGTCCATTCTTGTATGAATACCATTTATTGTTCCCTAACTCACCAAAACAAGCAAAAATTTGTTCTATGCTATTGATGGAAAGAGTTTTAGATTATCCTTGTGATTGTGATCACATTGGACCACCTGAAAAAAAATGAAATTTGCGTTATAAACAAGCGTTGATTTTGTTTACGATGTGTGTGCACTAATTGCGTCCATATTGAAAGAAACCACTAATTTCGATTTTATGCGTGCAGCGTGCAAATTCAAGATTCAAATCTTGGAATCAATTTTCAATGGGGTGTCTCTGTAAGGATTCTTTATTCCTGTTGCAATGGCCTTCGGTAGACCTAAGACTAAATTAATTGTCTAATCAGATTTCATTTTAAACGCCGACGATGTAACTTCATTTATAATATTTTTTTATTATTTGTTATAATTGACCACTCCCACAATCCAAAGATGACGTACTCAGCATTGAATGGAAGTTATAGTAAGCTGTATTTTAACTGATTTGGGGCCAATGGCTTTTTGGCAAGCTTGTAAATCAAGACTGAGTAGACCTAGAGGGATATTCAATACACCAATCTGCTGCTTTAGACTTGAATATTTGGAAATTCAACAAAAGTGTCATCAGTGCAGGCACGCTTTAAGTAGCTTACTACTCTTATCATATGTATATTAAAATTATTACTTCCTGGTTACTTGGCTGTTATCGCCATCACTTTTTTAGCGCTCCTCTAATATAGCATTTATATTTTTAGTATGATGCTACTCACATAAGTGATTTTTTGATCATAATAGTTTGTTTTCTGTGCAATACTCATTATTTTTATTATTATTCCCATTGGCAAAACTATCATTCCTGTTGATCACTATTATGTTCTCCTTCCTTTGTTTCTGTTTTATCTAATTATGTGCAAAGTGTTTATGGAATGGTCTTTGCAAATAGTAAAGTGCATCTTAACAGTTTTACAATTAGGGCAGGTGGAGACAAAAGCTTTTTAGTCACAGAAAATTGATTTAGTATGTTTCTCGCAAATTATCGATGGTCTCTTCTTCCGCTTTTAGTGTGGTCTAGATATGGTTTTAAAATGTTTGAACGTTTTCCAAATTATCCAAATGCTTTCCCAGCTGTGGAAATTTTTCCAAAGGTTTTGAACGGTTTGTCAAGTCCTTCATACGCTTCAAAATCCAAGTTGATTCACTGGATCGCTTTTACTGATAATTTATCTTCAGTCCTTTTACGATTGTTGTTTTTTATTTTCTACTAAACTTGAAACAGAGAAATTTTGAGAAAATAGTTAAAAAAAAAGGTTTTTATCATTTAGTTATAGTCACCACGAATAAAAATTAATCCTGTTCTCGAAAGGTAAATTTGGTGAAATATCCAACGATCCGTTAAATGATTTTTTTCCGCTTTGCCGACTAATACATCCATGTAAGGTATTTTGCATGAAGTTTAAAAAAAATTGGGGGCAATAGGGGTAGCGACCGTCTTTCTCAATCAGCTACTATTCCCGGAAACAATTAATTGCCGAATTGTATTACAAGCATGCGTTTCAGATTTGCTGATTAATTTGTTCTCATGTTTTTGTTTGTCTGCTTTAAAATTCATTCGGAAGAAGGAAAATCACATTAATTTACAAATAAAAAAATTTAAAAAAACCTGCTCAATGGTTCACCATAGCAGTTTTGGCTGAAAGTCAAGTCACACGAGGACAAATCTTTGACGAGTTTATCAAAGCAAAATTCGTTGTTAAGCCAATATAGCGATTAGTTCGGTTTCTTCATGATCAAGCAATGTAGATGTGGGAAACTTATCGGCGATATTGTTTACATGTGACTAGACTATTGTACAACATTATCTCATCGATAGGTTTTTGTTTTCTCTCTGCTCTTCATGGCTGCTCTCTAATGTCACTGTCATTCACAATGAGCGCATGATTTTTATAGTAGCACACTTGCTTTTTTTAGAAAGACTTGTTTACTTTATTATAGTGTCTTTGATCTCGTTTTTTGTCCATAAATTTTACTTTCACTCAAAAAGTTTGAAGTGATCTGGTTCATTAGCTGATCTGTACTCATCTGTAAAAAAAATTATGTATACATTATTGAATCTACGACAACAATATTATATATCATATTATTAATTTTTTTCTATATTCAAATTGTATTGTAATATTTTCGCTCGAAATTCCTTCTTTTTGATTGCGGTGTTTTATGGAAACATGACATCTGTATGACATGATAATCTATCCAGATTAAATAAGGTGATAATGTTTGCATTCATTCTGATGATTATGGCGTCCTGTAGGAAGCAATAAGCTGGTCCAAGCAACCAAAATACACTGCCATTGCTTTTAGGGGTAATGAATCGGCATAATACCCCTGCTAATCATCACCTGTTCAGCGATCCTATTTTACCTGTTGTGAATTCTCTTGGATATTTTGTTATCAACTTGAGAAATAAAGCAAAAATATAAATTCTACTTTGGCAAAAGTTCTGGAGAGGCGAGGGAGGCTAAAGCCATATTTTTGTTGTTTTTTAATTAAGTAAATGATAATTATTAGTAGCTCATCATCGATGGTGGTTTGAAATGATATTGCTTAAAAAGGGAACTAACTACCACAAATAATAATGGCAATACTTATTGTAAGACATCTGATATCTATAGGTCGTTAAATAAAATAGGGGATTGCAACAAAGTTTTATTAAATCAATTGAGTTTCTCTGAAAATAGCAAAAGGTTTTTTGTTCAATTTTTTATATAACTAACTAACAATTTTGTTCATCATATTCTAATGTCATTATACCAGCCCACTCTATTCTCAAACTGCTTTTCTTCACCTTGTTCTTTGCCCGCCTCCCCCCCCCCCCCCCCTTCACCCCCCTCCCCCAAACCCTCCACACCCCTCCACACCCCTCCCCCCCCCTCTTTTGCGTACTTCTCATTTTCCACCTTGACTCTTTGGAGCTTGAGTGATTTTGTGATTGACCATATGCGATAATTCAGGCGCTTTTAACCAAAAGAAGTCTTTTTTTCTTCCGAAATTTATTTTAAAATAACAGTTTGCTTTATAGAGTTAAAATTAACTTCATTTGGTTCATTTAGATGTTTTCTGTAGACATTTGTCACGTTTCCACTTTGTAACCGTAAAAGCTGTTTTTATGCGCCTTTCATTTTGGACGCTTCACAATGTCTGACCCTGATATGTCGGCTTTTAGAACAAAAGCTGCTGCTTGGATGGAAAAAATAATCAACTAGATGGAGAGATAACAAAATTTTGACTCTGGTTAGGGGCCATTTTTCAACTAGTGTAAGCAACATCAATGACAACCAAAAAATCTAGGCATTTTCATAAAATAATAATAGAAAAAATCGATTATTTTGTTAATAACAGAGCTCTAGTAATAATTTTTACAGTACTAAATAGCACACTTTAAAGGCTCTCTTTTTGGAATTAAGAACAGTACATAAAATATTTTATAAAAAACATCCAAAAATAAGTATTATCGTCGACTTTGTCTAAATATTTATTTTTAGGTTAACAGCCATCATTCTCACCATCAGTAGTCCCCAACAGACCCAAATAATTCCAAAGCGCATCAAACTTGACAAATATTATTTATACCAGTTCTCTGATTAGCAAGCATTCTCACTCTGTCTCCAGAATTTCTTTGATTTTCCTGGAAGAAATACTTTTGAAGTCTAGACTGTTAACAAATCTTCAATTGAGAGTAAAATAGGAAAATACAAAAAACACAGCTCTACACCATGCCATCAAGAATATAAAAATCTGTCTAAAACACATGACAATAAAGACATTCAAAGTTGAGCCACAGCAACGACGGCAGAACATAGTCTGTGGGACTGGGGAGAATGACTCCCAATGAGAAACTCTCATATGAGAACTCATCAGAGTTAATTTTTCCTCGCCTTGTACTACCCTTTCCTCGCCCAACTTTCTTTATTTTTTCCATCTCCTCACTTCATTTGAAATATGACGCAAGTGTGCTGAGCCTACTAATTTGTGAAATGAATATTAATAATCTTTCTCTCACACCTCTCTTCAAATACTCCAACGGCTCACTGTTCAGTGCTTTTATTTTTTATTTGGAACTCGATTCTCATCCACCCTTCTCACTTTCCAAACTCTCATATTCCCTCACTTTTTTATGCTCTGATGCGCTACTCTCCCTCCTCTTTTTCTACTTATTCCCTTGCTGCGCTTTTTCTCTGCTCCCTGTATCCTATATATTTACTGGCTGCCTTCGTCTCATGGCTTTTTATCTAATCATCAGATCATATCCTTATTTGTTATGCATAATTGTGTTTTTACTGTAAGAGTGCAATACCTTGCTCATAGCCTCAACATTATTCTCGAAAACCAAATGTTCATCATTTATTTTATTTATAATCACTCAAGCTGTTCCAATATTTGGCAACGCTTTTCTTCTCACCAGAGGGCTGTATTTCAAGATTATTTTCCGCTGCCAGTGTACCTACTCTTGCTTTTTTTAAGTAAATGTGAGATGTGTTCACAGACTGCATTAAGCTTGCCTACTGCTATGGCATATTTGAAGTGAACAGATTTTTAATGTAACTGTTTTAGGTTTCCTCCAAGATGATTCCATCAAAATAGCGAAGTTTGAAATCTTATGGAACTGTTGTGAGTTGTGACAAATCATTCGTTCAGTTTTATTGTGCCGTTTATCATTCTTGTTTCACAAATATATAAATATTGTGATTTATTCACCATCACCACTTCTTCCTTCAACTTTGAGTTTCTTACAAGTAGATATCTTTCTGTTTTTAGATTAAGAAATCCAAAGGCTAAGTTGACAGACATCGAATTCAAAGCTTGTTGAATCAGGTATGTCAAAAGTTGATGGTCATTCGTTGTTTTGTAGTTATTTATCAATCAAACCAAAGGTAGCACACTCTGAGTTGATTTATTTAACAGTTGATTTATTTAACAGTTGTTATACGGCTAAAAACAAAGGTTAGTCCTGATACAATTGTTATATAAATTGAAGGCAGTGCCAGTTTCATTTCATGGTGTTAAATAGTTTGTACTTCGGTACATAAATTTGAAGTTGATTCTCTCCAAACTAATTTGTTTTGGTAGCTTTTCGGTGGCTGAAATTGTCGTGTGCAGGACTTTTATTGAAACTAGTAAAAATTTAATAAAGGTTATCAGTTGTCACTCTGTCATTTACTACTTGGATAAAAAGACACTAGCTGGCCTTTCAGTGGTTGAATGAGCATCCATTTGGTGCTTCAAAAGCCACCTCAATCATCTTTTACAACAAACCCACACTAAATCATATACTGCTGTCTACTCGTTGGGTCCATGCATCAAGTCTTTAGTTATAATTCTTAAAATCACATTTTTTCAAATCTGCTTCATTGTTGACGTGTTGGCCTTGACACGGGGGGGGGGGGGGGTGTGTGGTTTAGTGTGCTGAGGCAATTACTGGTGCATAAATGTTGTTCCTTCATTAGCTTTCTCGGTGCAACTCAGTCAAGTCCTGGAGTAGTAATTGCTGTTGCAACAATCATTATAGCCATGGGTTATCTCCAGATCAATGGTATAATTGTTTGCTTAAATTCTTGTTAAATTCAATTCAATTTATCCTTCTGTTTGTTCCAGCATTCTATTAATGGTTTCTATGCCTTCATAAAGTACAATATTGTTTACTGTTTACATTTGTGAATGCGATATTTGAGCATATTCTATGCACTCTCATTGCAAGCCTCACTAAGCTATGTATAAATGTTACAGATATAGATAGACATCCGTATATAACTTACTTGCTATATGTTTTATTATAGATGGCCAAAGTCCGAGATAAAGGATTTGATCTTCTCCTAGTCATAAGAAATGAAGGCTTTCCTGATCTTGCAGGTACATCATATGTTTGTTAGATTGACCTCATATCAACAATGAATTTGGAGTCAAATTTCTCGTAACCAGCAACCAGGACCAACTCTAAATAACAAATTGAATTACAATTCAAATACTCTCAAAACTAAAACATAAAATGCAATTAAAATTTCAAATACCTATAGTTGAAAAATTAACATTCAAATACAACTTTGAATGCTTTAATTTGAAAATTGAAAATTCAAATACAAATGCTTAAAAATTGAAAAAAATACCACATTTTAAAATTCAGATAAAAATTCCATTGCATTTGGTTCTATCCCTTCTGTCAGTTGTAGAATCTTTTGTAGTCACCGGGCTCAGTTTCAAACAGCTTTTTTAAAAAAAATATTTTAATATGCTATTTATTTATTTATAAATGGGTGATAATGCTAAAGAAAATGTGCATACCCTGCTGCAGCTCCAAGCTCATCTACGGAGCTGTGATTGCTGTTGTTATACATGGACTGCACATGCCTCAACCACATCCAGTGAATGTACAATACTGTCAGTAAATTATAGGCGACTGCGTCTCCGTCTCTATTGATGGTCGCAGACGCATGTTGGCTTTACACTGCTGCAACACCCGAAATTTTTGAGTTTTGCAACTTCAGAGTTGCCCAACCATCTTAGTTAAAATAATTTATTGCGTTCCTGCTCACGCAGTTGGATTGATGAGTTAGTTGTGATTTAATTATTACCAGTTTTCTACCAGGCAGTAGTTCTCTATTTGTCTAATGGGTTTGTTATTTACCTATAATATGAAATTTTAACTTCTCTATAAATAATAATACCGCTTACTGAAATTAAATAATGATTTGAAGAAAATCTGTAGTTTTTTTATGTGTTTGCATCCAAAATAATAAGGATAATTTCTCCGAATGTGAATTATTTATTGTTGTTAAACATACAGAGTTTGATTCTTTTGATAAGAAAAATAATAAACACGCATGTCAATAATGCTAGTAATAATTATTTAATAATAACCTTGCGATCTTATAACAATCATTGTTTACATTACATTATATTCAGGCTAGAATAAACAAAATATTGGAGCAGCTATATAGAGCAACTTAATCAGTTAAACTCTGTCACATGGCTATGAAGACGCTGCAACTTGACGCTCGAACCCGACACTGCTGGGTTGCTGCGTCTCAGTCTGCGACAACCCTGCATGTTCACCGGAAGTTGCGCCAGTCTCGTCGCCAAGACGCAATCAGCAAACTTCAAAGGAGACGGAGACGCAGTCGCCTAGTGTAAACGCTGCTTTATTCTATTTAATAATGTTTAATAACTACCATTTTGTTCATTTATGTCCAATCCAATCACAAAGTAAAATCATGGATTGCCATGTTCGCTTTTCATGAAAGAATCGTCAGCCTTTGCTGTGTTACAGCAATTTATTAGCCAATGTGTATTACACCCGTTGCATAGAGTTTTTTTTATAAAAAAAAAACTGGAAAGTCTTTGTGTATGATGTTGATGAGTGTAAAAGACAATAGCAATACCAACCAATTGGTATTCGTCATTTGACAAATAAGCTACTTGTGGTATGCTTTGCAACATAGCCAGTACTTTACCAGTAACCCTTCTGTAGACCTCATGTAGAAAGTTATTTAACTTTAGCTAACCAAAGTGTCATTTAACTATCAATTAATAGCAATTATTATTTTTCAAGTTTAAACATTTAGCGAAAACAAACTTTGGCTAGCTATTACCCAGTATCTAACAAATGGATTATCTATTTCTTATGCTGGGTACTATCAATGACTAGTATACATTGCTCCCATGCAGTCAATGTAGCTAAAATGAGTATTTACATAGCACTATAGTAGTCATCAAATTGATGGAACAAGCAGGTTTTCACATGTTTTCATTACCTTTTGTTCGAAAATGATACTGGAAATAATCGGCATAGTCATTGAGATCATGTTAAATAGCTTGCTGCATAAGGCTTGTTATAAGTTTTTATGCCTTTGTCGATGGTTTGGATACAAAACAGTTGCTTTGTGAGCCGTATCAATGTAAGAAACTGTTCAATAACTCACTACAAGTTCAACAACATGTTGTCTCATTTTGGTTCTTGTAGCCATGGTTTTTATATTCTCTTTGAAACAGTTGATTTTCTCAATGAGGTTGCTGAACGTTTAATTAAAAGTTATTTCTCATTGGCTTTATCTGAACTCAAGTTATGAAAATAATACTTTTTCACATTTAATTTTGCAATTCCAATTTGTTATATACAAATAAAAATTGTGTATGTAAACAGGGCCATTTTTTACCCATTGCTATTGACAAAAATAGGTTATTTGCTTATTATTGCTCACTGTGCTTTTTATTGTTACAGAGAAAGCACTGCACTGTCCAATGTGAAACAACCGCGTGAGTTTATATTATTTCATTGAAAGCTAATAGTAATCGTTTTTGTTGATCTCTTTGTTGTACTTGGCGTTAACTAATCAGTTAACTGATCGTTGTTAACTGATCGTTGTTAACTGATCGTTGTTATGCGTTTTTGGGTTTTTGCACTGCTATTTTGTTTTGTAGCATTATATTACTTGGTGAATGTTCGATTGCTGATGTATGCTGTACATCAACGATGAAGATACAGCAGACGAAGTCAGAACATGAGTACTTCCTGTTAGGTGTCAGAGCCTGCTGTCAGCAAAATTTGGTTTTTCACGTTTTATTTGCTCGTTTTGTAGCTTTTTGCTGTTTACACACTTTCTGCTTGCTGGTTATTTACCTCGTGTCAGTGCAATTCTGACAAGGGCCCTTGTATTAAGAGTTAGCCCTCGGTAGCTACTTGGTCTGATAATCAGCAAATGTAAGTTCTTAACATGAAAAAAACTGAAACTACAAATGCTGTAGGAAAGTGCAAAACTTTTTTAGTTTTTTTGCCCAAGCTACAAGTACATTGCTCCGCTATTGATTTTTAGATGTAGAAGCAGTTTCACAAATGCTGGTTTTCTTGCATCAACCACAAATGTTTTTTCCATCGATGCAAAACAAAGTCTTAGGACTGGCCAGATTGTTATGTCTAAATCATTTCTTTTTCAGGTTAGGAAAGGTCAACAGTATTGCAACCTTCCCTAAAGATATTGAAGGTTCGGAGAAAGACAAATATATTTCCTCAAATGTAGAGGATGCCTGTGCTTTGTAAGTGTGCTCATTTACTACTATGGTACCTCAATGCAGCCCCGTTAAGGCAATCAATTTCCAAACACCTCAGCATGTTGTAGCGAGCCTACGAGCCATGATGTTGTCAGAAAATAGCCTGACGCTTTTTATTCATATGATTCGCAACAATAACTGAATGGCTTTCAGTCAAATTGGTTGTCTTTACCTGTAGAACAGGTAATAAACAGCAATTATCACATTTGGTTTAAATAAAGGGCACTGGTTGCAAGCGGACCAGCAAAGGTTTCCTAGGAGTCAACTTGGTGTCTTTACTTTTTCTGACTGTTGGTCAAAGCCTATGAGTTGTGTAGACTGTGAGAAAAAATGGTCTCAATAGCATTCAAATTCTTTTAACATCAAAATGAAAATGTTCTGAGTCCCAATCATGTATCAGTCATTCGATTTCACCAAAGATTACCAGATCAAGATCCTGGCATTATCTACCACCAAAGCCACTGAAGCCAAAACTGGAAAAAAGTTGTTGAGACAAAATACGAAGGGATCCACGTCTTTCCAACATGCATGCAGTAAGTGTTTGTTGTTTACTGAAGTGGCAGAGGATTATTAAAAGAATTATCTATTAGATAAATGCTTCATGGTATGCAGCATTACAAAGAAAATATAAACACCAAAAACTTGAGATTTTGAGCTTACTAATAATGGTAATAGCCTCATTTCTAGAAATTCTGTTCCGCGTCATTAGTATTGTGCATTTTATGCAAGGAACATCTTGTGCATCAAAGCCAATTATCATGTTGTAAGCAGTTCTTAAAAATGTCGAATGTGTAATTATGTTGACTCGGAGCTTTAGATCAAATGCCTGTCTAGTTGTCAGATGTCATGTTTGCTTGGCCACATTTATTCTTCTCTCAATGATGCTTATTCAAACTCGTTCAATTTTTATCAGTTGCAAGAAATGTAACGGCTGGCTGCAGCTATACTGCAGTAGCCATGTATTCTTTACATTGTTAGCACTTGTAGAAGCACCTACAGTTCAGCTATTGTTGAGTTGTATAGACAGCTTTTTGCCATTGATAACATATGGCATCTGTACAACGTATGAACTTTGAATGTAGAATATGTCAAATCTATTACAATCATTAATGCTACTAGTTTTTTTGATATAAAAAGTCATGCTTTCCTATGTGCTCCATGCTCTTTGCCTGTAGCTATCACATTCAACCTTTTTTCAATTTTTTTACAGGTTGTAATATGATGAGTGATAATATTGCAGGAGAAGAAAAAAGCTCTTTCTGGAGTGAGACTCACCGGGTGTTTGACAATCCGATCTGATTTGTCACATTATATATTCACACACATTACAGAGAGATGAATTTATATTTTTATGATGTTGGTAGTATTTCGTAATTACATATAATATACACACATATACTAGTTATATCAACTTGTTGTTACATGTCCATGTCTGCTATTCTGGGCCCTTCAAGGAGAACTTCAATAACGCTGATGGCAAAACTATGTGCAAGTTTTTCCCATCTGGTATTTAGCTGGTCAGTAACTATTACACATATTCATTCTTACCTCTGCTGCCACAGCAGCTTACCTGTTAACTCTTCAATTCATCATCTCAAAATGCTTGCTTAGCAAAGTCTGTTATTACGGTATTCACGTGTTACGTGCAGTTAGATAGAGTTGATACCAACCACACTATTTGGGATGGATGAGCAAGATCTGCAAGAAAGAATGTCAGATAATGCATGTGCAATACTAAATATATAACTTGTGCACATTATTAAATAATATGAACAACATTTTTTTTGTGCTACACTTGTTGCATTGAAAGCCAGGTCCTAGTAAGACTGCTGTATATAATGTGTAATAGTAAATTAGAGGCATCAGAACCAACAGTGGAAAAAGCTAGTGAAGATGTTGGGACAAAAAAGTTAGATGTAACTCACCATTACTGAGAGGCCAGTGAGTTAATATTTTAGTTGGAGTTGCCCACCTTTTGCCAAAAACTGAACAAATAACTCCCATTTGGGTGACAATACAGGATTTATAGGCAGTCAGTTTAACAACGCAATTTGACAAGATAACTTGATATATGTAAAACAAAAACAGAATCAAGTGAAATTGTTAAATAATTTGATTACTAACCCATACTTCTTCAAGGAGCACTACAACGTTATTGCGCTCTTTAAACCCCAAGTAAATAGGTGATGGCAAGTAATTGATCATATATGTAAGCTAGAGAGTAAGAACACTTAATTCTTCCAGACTTCAGTTCAAAGCCATACTGCAATCTTCATCTCTTGTACTTATGCTTTTAATCAAAAATTAATGTCAATTGGTTATCTTGAGCCAAATTCAAATGATATTCAACTCACCAAAAAATTTGGGTTGTTCTAGCAAGCCCAAATGAAAGACTTGTAAACATGTATCAGTAAACATCAGGTTGTTTATTAGTGAGATTGCTCATAACAGGACTGAACTTTCTACTTCATTGACGGCAATAAATGTGACTGGCTTTGAAATAAATGACATAACAGAGGCTTTGTTCCTTGGATGACACCGAACATACAAAAGTTAGTTTCACTATTCTACCAGCACCTGTATTTATATACAGAACATCAATAAATATTGTGTGAATAACCTGATTCTGCGTTATGAGCGTTTTCTCCAGCAGATCTTATTTTTGATTATCACCTCAATCTTATGACAGCATTGATTCGTGTTGCAAATAATGAAATTGTGGACAAAATAAAAACAATTCAATTGACATTAACATTGTTAGACATTGCTGATATTTTTTATGTAAAAAAGCAACTTGCAGTGACAGCATTGTAGGTAAGAACATGAACAGAGTAAAAGTCAGCAAAACCAACAAATGGTTGTTCAACTTGCATTGCAGTTTTCACCATGCTTTGTTTACAGACAGTGACTTTGATCAATATAATGTGTAACAACTCTCAAACAAATTAAACAATCAATAAATCTGATGATAACTAATCCAGTGCGCAGAGAAACTGATTTTATTAGAGCCTCATAAACATTGCAGTTGTTGGTGAGATTTATTGTCAAGCAGAGAATAAATGTTTTGATTATGCAAAAAACAGCAATTATTTGTGTAACTGTAACAGTTTGTGCAGAAGGATTTCGCTTGCATTCCTGGGTTCTCTGAGTTTTAGAACTTTCAGTGTTTCTAAATGAGAGAAACAATTTCTTGGTGTTGGTAACTCAGAGAAGCTTTCAATCAATTGAGTGTGGCATTTCCTTGCTCAGCAACTTGAGTATTCAACAGAGGGAACTGTGGGTATAGATCATCGCTATATTTATCCTGGTGAACAATCTACAAAAAAGGCAGTGGAGTTGTAAATGAAGCAATCAACTGGCACATGGCACCTGCTGCTATAAAGTGAAGTTTTAAATGATCAAATGGAAATATCTGAGCACGAAATTGATTACTGACCTACCAACATGATTGTTCAACAAGAAATTTGGTGTTCTTGAAGAAGCCAGGGTTCCTGTTCAGTGAGTAACTGTGCAAGTTGCACGCATTGTCGTATAACACAAATTTTGGAGCTAAAAATGTCAATCGTAGAACATCGGGCATCATACCATACTAAGTGATTTAGCAGAATCCGTGCAATAAACCATATACTTGAAAAACACAATTTTTGTGCAAATAATTTGAAGATCAAAACTAGAGACAAAAATTGGTTCGATTTTTCTAAGCTCATCAGTGCAGTTCAGAAGTATAACATGAAATCTGAAATGTGTAGCAAAAATTTTAACATTCGCTATACTATTACTATTACTAGGATAAATTATTAAACAAAGCAAGCTCAAACGGCAATTTATATATTGGTATAAAGTTACGGAGATATGTACACACTTAATTGCTATACAAACACATGCAAAAACAATCTAGCATCAGTATGGTCATATGCAATTAGCTCTTTTCACTTGCAATAGTCTCAATTGGACAAGCCATAAGCGATTGAATAAAACTGAATATAACAGGAATGTACTTGCAATGTTGATGGCAGCTTTGCAACACCTCAAGTTTTATCTATCAGCCTCATTGTTTTCAGTTTAGAATTAGGGCATAGAGGCATCCATACTCAACTTGTAAAGAATATTATCACAAGCATACCTTGTTCAAATCTGGTCAGCAAAACAGTGACAGGTACATCAAGAGACATAGAATAGTATAATGTAGTAGTGACATAGAATAGTATTATGTAATAGTGACATAGACTAGTATTATGTAATAGTGACATAGACTAGTATTATGCAATAGTGACATAGACTAGTATTATGTAAGAGTGAGATAGACTACTATTATGTAATAGTGACATAGACTAGTATGATGTAAGAGTGAGATAGACTACTATTATGTAATAGTGACATAGACTAGTATTATGTAATAGTGACATAGACTAGTATTATGTAATAGTGACATAGACTAGTATTATGTAATAGTGACATAGACTAGTATTATGTAATAGTGACATAGACTAGTATTATGCAATAGTGACATAGACTAGTATTATGCAATAGTGACATAGACTAGTATGATGTAAGAGTGAGATAGACTACTATTATGTAATAGTGACATAGACTAGTATGATGTAAGAGTGAGATAGACTACTATTATGTAATAGTGACATAGACTAGTATTATGTAATAGTGACATAGACTAGTATTATGTAATAGTGACATAGACTACTATTATGTAATAGTGACATAGACTAGTATTATGTAATAGTGACATAGACTAGTATTATGCAATAGTGACATAGACTAGTATTATGCAATAGTGACATAGACTAGTATTATGTAATAGTGACATAGAATAGTATTATGTAATAGTGACATAGACTAGTATTATGTAATAGTGACATAGACTAGTATTATGCAATAGTGACATAGACTAGTATGATGTAATAGTGACATAGACTAGTATTATGCAATAGTGACAGAGGCTAGTATTATGTAAGAGTGACATAAAATAATTGGATTAGACAATCAAGAGCCAAACTGAAGGAAAAATGAGATTAACAATCAGAGATGTACAATTTATTTGTAATTCTACAGCAAGCAAGAATGGAAATCTTACAACTATAAGATTCACTAACAGACACTACTTCAAAACAATTAAACTAATCTTTTGGTTTCGAACTTCTCTTGGCTAGATTGAGATTGAGACAGCTTTGTAAAAGATATTGCCCAATTTTTTGCGCATACATCTTTTACAAAGTTGTTACAATTGGCAATTAAACAGCGATTACTTTTTCAACAAAATGTGGCTCAAGTGAGCTATACGATAACAAACTTAGAACAAACAAATCGAATTAATAGATATAATATCACTAATGAAAAAAAGGCCCCATTAAATTATTTCAAAATTAACAACAACTGTCCTATCTAAGATATTATTTATCTTAGGCTTGAAAAGACTAAAGTCAGCATTATTATCTCAAGTCAGCTCAGTAAGCAAAGTATTGGGTAACATATTGATAGGTTTGCGTCTTACATGACTCCACTCATCACTGCCAAATGACCCAAATGACCCAAATACTTCACTAACCCATCTGAAACAAATAGCTTCAAATATTCCCTTAGAAGACGGTGGGATACTCCATAGTCGGCCATGTTTAGCAACCCCCCATCGCCGCCATAACAATTTTGCTCATCACCACAGTCGTTGCACACACCTGTAGCAACTGTAACAACAGAAATATAGCACTACATGGAAACTACAAAATGAAAAATAGAGTCAGAAAAATTGGCATAAGATTTCAATACAATTCTCAACAATTTTAAGTTTGGGCAGAGAAAGCTGATAACTAAAGTAAAAGACAGTTAACACAAGACATAAAGTTGTACTACGTGTTGACTTTCTTGTCTACCTAAATATACGGAATCCGCGTTTAAGGATTCAAACTTTTGCAAAAATGAAAATTTTTTAAACTACAGCGAAGGACTCATCAACAGTGATTGTTCTTTGGTATGGTAATGTAACTCTATCTTTGCGGGTGTAACAAGTTTTAAAAAGTGAGCTACAACATGCCTTGTAGGTGTAAAAGCCATCCAACTGCGCTGCTTACCTTGACTCTCACACCATATAGTACCTGTGATATGAAAGGTCTCATAGGGCAAGGGATCGGTGAAGTAGTGGATAAACTGATCAGACTTGCATCGGTCACAGATCAGCTTCACAGTTGATCCACAATGGGGTAATTGTCGGCTATAATCAGACAAAACCCCTTTCTACGTGTAACCAACAAATACAGAGAACTCTAAAAAAACTGATTCAACTTTAGCCCATGAGTCTGTTATAACTGGTACTTTAACATAAAACTGTGCGCAGGAAAATGCTCATAAACCAAAAATGTAAAACACAAGGTGATTTAAAAAAGCCATGTTTTTAAAATTGAAAACGCAAAATTATAAACCATTACGAAAGTTTTAACAAGCTGAAACAGGTAACCGAGCACTAAAGAAAGGCTTATTCCTAGATATTAGGGCCTCCTGCTGGATTTGCACCAGCGCAAGGTCACTCATTGCCAGCACAGCATTGTGAAAAGTAGGGCAATTACTGAAACTTTTTGTGTAGATATATTCTCAAAAAAGATGTTACTTTGGTGCATAGCAAAATTGTTTTAAATAAGAGAGTTCAGTTTGTGCTTACATTGGATTTTATCATGATAATACACATAATGATGCTGGTATAAAATTTTTGCATCAGGCGTACTCGCGGGCTGGATCGATGAAAATCTGCTATTGGTCATATTGGGGATCCACATCGCCGGACAACAAACGCATCGATCCAGGCAATTAAATTTTATTATATAACAATAAGAAATAATATCCATCGATTCGATTCGGATGAAATGTGAAGACATAAAATTCCAAGATGCATTGTAGCGAGTATAATTATTTTACATGTGTAAGCAATTCATCAGTGGCGGTTATCGTGTTGTTGATTACTTACTGGTACTATTTAGCATGATGCATCGGTAAGTAGCAGATAGTGGTAGCTAGTAAAAGAATAAACAGCTTTACGCTTGTCCGGTTGACGTTTATTTCAAAGCAATTCATTCTTGATTACCTATAACATTCATCTTTGTTTTAACAAACTAGCTCTGTTTTTCATTATTATGATCAATCTATTTCCAATATATCAATATTGTACATGACAATCATAATAATTAATAATAATAAACAACATATATAATAGTTAATAATAAATAACGATAAAATAATAATAAATGATACCGAGAATGAAGCGGTTTGAAACAAACGCCACCCACGTGGGTATATATTATTTTTTTATGTTATGAATCGGTAGCGTTCGCGACCTATGAGTATGCCTCGCCAATTAACGTTTTTTTGCCCATGGGGATAGTATTGTGCGGTCCACTAAAAATATTGCTACTGACCCATTTGCATTAAATAAATTGCGAAAAAAATTATTTATTAAATTTATTGTACGAATCGATCCAGCCCGCGAATATACCTATCGCTTGAAAGAAAAAGTATGTTAAAAAAATTCGTAATACTCTAATAGTATGTTGATATTGCACAAAAAATGCTGAAGATTTGCTCATTTAGACAAACAAGCCACCTACTTCAACAACCACAGTAAGCGACAATCATCACAAGTGGAAACATAAACACTATAAAAGTTAAAGATTTCATTCCAGTCAGCAATGATTTTTGAGCAGGCAAAATCGCTCTCATCAGATAGCCAACGTTTGTATAGAATTTAGTCTTTCACATCATTAACTGGATTCAAGGCACAAATACATGGGAAGTGAAACATCTGCAAAACAGCAATTTGACCACCAATGAAGCTGTTTGACGCTGGGTTGTGAAAGCACACTGGTGAATGCGGTATGGCGGTATTATGTTAATTATAGTAATAAACAACGATAATATATAAATTGTCGGTGTAATAAATAGATGATTATTTTTTTTGAAAAAATGAAAAGAATGCTCGCTACCTTATCTACTGATCGATCAACATGAAACAGTCAAAACTTTACCATGTTTGCTTGGATATCTGCATCAGCATAATTATGTTCTGTAGCAAACCATTCATCTGAATTATACAAATAAAGTTAAAGAAACTTCGTTAACTAAATCTAAGTACAAGCAACTTAACAACAAACTCAAAATTTTTAAAAAAGGTTTGATAAATCAATTCTTTATAAACTTTTTTTTCAAATGGAAATTCTTGCATAACCGGAAGAATGCCAGAGATTTTGTTGAGCAAGCAAATAAATATAAAAAAAACATGTGGGTCATGTTGTAATTGTCAACAATTTCTATTTGACATTTATTTTGATCATAAAACGACATCGTTTGTTTTCAAATAGAAAAGTGAATTAGACAAATTCTTTACTCTCATACAGCTGCCAGCAAAACCAACGCAGAAATTAGTGCTTGAAAAAAAACCAAATGGCGGAGCTAGTTAACCATTGACAAAAAAACAAACATTCTAGGACAAAGTGATTTGTGAGACCTTTCCCCTAGCCATACTTTAATCAGATATCTGTTATTGATCATGATATCTCAAGTGTTCTCATATTCACTTTCACGTAGTTGGATGATGATAATATAATCTCAAAAGAAAGTAATGCTCTTTGGGGTGAAAGGTAGACAATTTTTGACAGTTAAATAGGAAAATAGGATGGACTACGTCCCAAAATAGCCAGTTCTGCATCTGCCTCTATGTTGTTGTCAGCCATTGTTAATTGAGGAAAAAAATTGACAAATCATAAATAATTAATCAAACTTTTTTCAAAATGATTTTTTTTGTTACAAAAAAATCAAAGCTACATATTTGGACAACTTATCCCAACATCAACCCAAAAATATTGCAGTTATTAACTACATTTCACAAAAAAAATACATAGAGGCCAATTTGTTGTCTGTGGGTAACAATAATAGATGCAAAGTTCAATAAAGCTATATACAAAATACTGTTTACAATGGTTGTATTTCCCTGACCAGGTGCCTATTAGCACAGTGTACTAGGTAACTCTGGCCCCACCTCATCATTAGTCCATTAGTCACATTAAATAGTGAGGGATTTGGCTGCCTCACATACATGTAAAATTTGCTCAGCAGAAATAGACTTCAGTTTCATATGACAACTACTGTATACAATAATCTCACTCGTAAACTTTGATGTTGTGTTTGTTGCCAGTGATGAAAGAAACGGAGACAAGTATTATGATATTTTTAGCTGAAAACAGATTTATTTTACTTTTCCCCAATAGAGACATGGGTGGGGGAGGGCTATTAATTGTATAGAGGAAAATCACTCTAAAAAAGCTCTTGGAGCGTCATGCACATGGGCAAACATTTAAATATTGGTACCTAAAACAGGAATTGTGCCAGAAAGAATGGCATCAAGATGGCAGCACATTTCTACGGAATCCCATGTTGTTGTGACCTCACATTCACTCAACTGAAACCTCATGCTTCTCTGGCAAGAGCAGTAGAGCGATCCTTTTATCTTTACTATTACATGGTGAGCTAAAAGATGTTGTCAAAAGTATGAAGGTAGTAACAAATTGAAGGCGAAAGTATAAACTCATCTTCATACAAAAAATTCACAAACTTTTGCCTCCCGTAAATACTATTCGTAAAAACTTGAACACAAGAAGTTTGGCCCAAGTTCATAAAACACTCATTGTATTAAAAGTAACTGCAGGATTTTAATAGTAAAGAAAGCAATTTAAAAACTATTAAGCTTTGCTGACCAACCTCTATTATGCAGGTTTTATAGTTATAGTCAGCTATGGCGATCATCTTCCTATTGAGAACTATAACTCCATCTCGCTCACATGCAAGGGACAAAGAGTAGTTCACATCTGATGCTAGATGGACTTCCTCGCAGCTGAAAAACCATCAACACACAAAATATATGAAATTCATTACTTATTTTGTATGAAAATACAAGTCAAGGTTGTATGAAGTTGATGAAAAAGTACCCATGAGTGATGCAATCCTTGTTGATTAAGAGTCAAAGGATACGAGTATTTTTAGCTGTGTGGTCCCTGCAAAACTTCAATATCTCATATTTCCCATCAAATTGTATGAAAAAGTCTTTAGAGAAAACTAGAGACAAATGAGTGCAAGCCAAACTTGGCTGAGCTTGAGCTTGTTTGAACTACTAGGACTCCAACTAAACTCTTCAATATGCAGAGTTTCATCCGCAGATTCAGGTCTTAATCTAGAAGAGCTTCCTATTAACAAACAACAACCAACTCATTTATCACACATTCTTGACCGCCTATTTTTTTATTATTGAAGACTAGAACTAAGAAAAACCATATAACGTTTAAAGTTCAGAAACTTACCAGATTTTTGTGCATTGAAACAATAATCAGTTGCTTTCAAGTGTATAACCTTTTGATGTGACTTGCCCCTGAGAGTGAACGTTTTTTCTCAATCGGCGCATCTATCAAAAATGTAAATCAGTAATGTTACGAAAGGGATGAGGGTGAAGAACTGGGCGGACACGAAGCAGGGGGCAAGGGACAAAGTAGGGAAGAGGGTGGTGGCAAAGGACAGGAAAGGGGGTGGGGTGGGGAGAGAGTGGGGGCGGGGGGAGAGTGAGACAAGTCAGGAAAGAGAGTGGGACAAGTCAACAAAGAGGTAGGACGGAGGGGGCAGGGGGTAAGAGTTGAGTGAGAACAAATATATAAAATATCATTTTTGATAAAAAAACAAAACAATTACCCTGCTATTGTACTCTCTTTTGATTCTATTTCTTTTACACGTTAATATATAGGCATTGGTTGTTTGCTGTAAAATATTTTTTTTATATAATGCCGAAACTTTAGTCTAGGAGTGTAGCCAGCATGTGGGATTTTAAGGCACTCCGCTATGGAATAACCCCACTGTCTAGAAAAAACTTAGTGCATTGGTAGTTGTTCTCTTCCTTTTCACAATGACAAGGTATGAAATCAAAGATTTATGAATAATGGTATTCTAGTTTTATCAAGTTTATTCGGATGAATATGTCGCTACAATGTTTCCGGCTGAAAAAAGGTACCTCTATAATATCTGCCAATAAAAAACAATCAAGATTTAAAAATTGGAGGTTAAAACTTGATGATGCTGCCAGCATACTGGTATCACAGTCACCTACCAAACATGACATCTAACCCAACTGTTGATAAATTTGATTTCGCTTTGTATTTTATAATTTAGAACACAATTCTGTTGGAGTACATACAGACAAAATTTTATTTTGTCTATGGTTTTACTGTAAAAAGGAGGAAAGATCTCAGTGCACCAAGGTTTTTTCTAAATGGTGGGGGGTATTTAATAGTGGAGAGCCACAAAATCCCACAAGTCATCTAGGCCCCTAATCTACCAGAACTTGTTCTTAGTGTTATTCATGGTGAAGAAAAATACATAGCAATACTTACGACACAATAAAGAAATTCTATTGGAACTTCAGTAAGTATGGGTAAAAGATTTTGAAAACAGTTGTTTTATTACATTCTCCAAACCTAAAAGAGCATTATTGTTATTAAGATACAAAAGATACTGATTCAACCACGTTGAGTAGTTTGATGACAAAATACAAGCAATTTAAATAAACCTCATGTGACACAATTTTCTTTGGAGTTTTTTCTACTGCTTTGCACTACCACTGTTATTTAGACGCTAATCATTAACCTATACTCACTAAAGCAGCAAACGGTTCTTCCAGAGCAAAGTAAAACAATCAATCTTTGCAACAGAGTAACAATAAACATTCCTACAGTAACATATTTTCATGTACCAGAAAACAAATATCTATAGAAACCAAGAAAAGCACTAAAATCTATGAATTCTGCACTCATTATATTTACCGCAAATAAAACAAAATAACCAACTGATAATAATCAAGTGTGAATACGAATCGCGTTATTATCATCAACTCATTGTCGTCATCAGAAAGTTTTGGATTTTTGTGGGCTTTCCAATTTGTCTGAACACTTTCACACTCTGAACAAAGCCCTCACAAAGTAACTGAGGGCTTTGTCAAATAGTTCATTTGCTTTGAAATCCACTCATTTTGTGGGTCTCCAGTTTCTCGCATAAAATTCTGCTTTGTTTAAAATATTAATATAATTTCAAAATAATCCCAAAATAATCACTTGTGCAAATCAGTTTAGATAACTTGTAAACAGTTCAAATTTATTTTGGAAATGCATATTTTAAACTGCTTGAATCATTCGAATGTTTGTAGATGATTCTGAATACTCTAAAAAAATCTTTGGCTGTTTGATGAGAGATGCAGTTATTTTGCAGGAGATTCCACAACTCACAAGACTGATAGTTTATTTATCAAAAACTCCTGCCTATTTTTAGATATGTTCATTGCATTGTTCACTGCGTCTTCTCTTTCATTTTATACGTAGAAAGATGATTTAGAAAGTGTACAGACCTTTTAAAAGCGTTCAGTCCCTCTTATGAGCTACCACATACATATAAATGCAATAATCAATAAGCAGCAGAATACAGTTTCACTTACAAGAATGACAATTACAAAAACAATTGATAAAAGCGATAAAAAATAAACATAATAAAACAAATTAATATTAGCAGAAAAAATAATAGTAACAACAGCCTCTACAGAGTGGGAATATATTGATGTGGACTAAAAATTTAATAGTGAAAATAAACCAAAAAACACAATGCCACCAACTATTTATCATATTTTTTCCACAAATTTATTATAAAAAAGGAAAATTTAAATTTTCAAAAATAATCCAAGTTGTGACTGCTGTTCATCAAATATGATCAACGATATCATCAAGTTGTTATAAAATTTTGGGGAAACTCTGCATAAGTAAACAGAAAAGGTTCCCTGCAGTTTTTATTTCTAACAGTCTCATAACAATATATTATTACTACCACTAACTAAAGCAATAATTTATAGCAAATAATGTCACAATTTCAGACTACTTATTACTGTTCATTTAGGATAACAGAAATTGGAATGTACATTGACAGATCAAATGTAGACATAGGTGCAAAGCACATGGTCACCTTCTGAAATGAATGTCATCAGGCCTGAAAAAAATGTCGACTATGCTATAGAGAAGAGAAGTTCGACATTCATTTCCGGAAGTGTCTACATTCGTACCCGGCGAGATATAAAAAATAATTATGATGTTTGTCGCAGGAATAAAAATTTCCTTCTTTTGTCAAACCAGACAACTCCAGAAATAAACATCGAAGTGATATTTTATATATCGCTGGGAACAAATGTAGACACTTCAAGGGATAATTATGGTGGCTCAGAACGTTTTGTGTTTTGCGTTTTAAAACGTCTGAATGCTTTCCAAACCGTTTGAACGAAGTTGAAATAGTCTGAACTTTTGCAAAACTTCTGAATGCTTTGTAAAATTGTTCGTTAGTTTTGAAAATCTGAGCCGATTTGCTGGTTCGCTCTATTGATCATAGATCTACAGTCCATTTATGATTGATAATGTTTTTCCTAAACACCGAACAGTTGAATTTTCTTTAAATAAATAATTAATTTTTTATTATTGATAAAATATTATTTTTTTCAAATTATTTTACACAATAATAATTACAACCTAATTATAAATGTAAAAATTAATTTTAGAGATTATATTTAACAACAGTTTCATACAGCTAAGTAATGCGCTCTATGTCCTTCGATCTACGTTTATGTTGATAAAGTTGTAGAGAGGCTATAAATAAAATGATGACGATGGCTTTTGGTTCGAAACCCATGTGCCTTGCAAACTTTTCCAACTATTTCGAAATAGTTTAGACTATTTTAAAACAGTTCGGACTATTTCAAAATAATTCATACGGTTTGTAGATAGTTCATACTCTTTTTAAATCGTCCATACGGTTTGTAATTTTCTAAACCATCTGGATCATTTCTAAACCGTCTGAATTATTTGCAAGACAACTATACGGATTGCAGATTTGACAATTATTGGACAGGAAATACAGTTTTATAGCATTAATCCCGCAACTGCTGAGGCCAACAATTAATTTATTATAACCAACAAGCCCGTTTTTAAACATAGTTTCTTGGGCTATTTTACTACAATTAACCAATTATTTTCAATGTAAAAGCCGCTTTGCAAAACGGTTGGACTATTTCAAATCCGTTCATATGCTTTAAAAACAAAACCGTCTAACGTTCTGAGCCACCATAGATAATCGCCAACATTTGTTTTCTTATTTATAACATAGTGGCCACAGTCAACATTCATTCCAGGTCTGTCGACGTTTATAACAGGAGGTGCCTATATTCATTCCAATCATGTCTACATTCATTCCTGCTCATCTTTATTCCTATCTTTGTTAGTTCCAATCCTCTAATAACAATTATCTTGGTGATCAACACATGAAAGTAAGTAAACATTTATTTATTTAGTGATGATTCTACATGATTCCTCATGGTTGTTGTAGACATAAATAATAATAATTGTTGTATAATGAAATAATAACTAATACAGCTTGATTGTTGAAATAAATCAACCTATGATCACTATTATTGCAAAAGATCATTGATAAAATGTATAAATACCTAGTCACTACTAAATTAACTAACTATTATTATAAATAAATATTCATAGCCGATAATATATATCATAGTAAATAACATATCATTATTGATCATATATTTACTAATAATATATATACTTATTATTGTACTATTAATATATTTATTATCATCGTCATAAATTACCTATAATAATAATGCCTACAACTATCAATAATTATATTATAACAATTACTATGTAATATTACTTAAGGAGTAGTACTATACTTAGTAACTGCTAGTTATTCTGCCACTGTAACAACTAATAGAAATAAACAAATAATAACTGTTAAGAATAGGTAATTAATAACCAACAAAACAACATTAATAAACAACAACAACAATTTCATTAATATTTATTATTGTAGAATAATATTTACTGTATATATACTAGCAGCATATACTAGATGACATAAATATCATTATGCCAGCTCGTTTTATTATTGCCCTCTCTCAATTTTTTTCTTAGCCTGCCTTGCTATAATTCTCACCCTCCGACTCTAACTTGCTCTACCCCTGCCTTGTTTCACCCCGTTCTACCCTCTTCTTTCCTCACTTACTCTCTCTCTTTCTCTTGCTCAATTCGAAGGGTGTGCTGGAACAGGTGCGCTGTGTGCTGTTAAACTACGTTCACTACTGAGACAAACAACTAACTTGCAAAAACAATGCTATGAAAGAGTGTTGCAATCTGTGCTACTGGAAGGAAGTAATGTGAGACATAAACCATGAGAGAATTGTTCAGCTGAAATTTACCATGCATACATATTAGCAAAATGTAACTGTTTTTGATTCGTCTCCACCTACATTATTGGAAATTTCTAACATGCAAATATATCCGATTTAAATTTGAGAACAAATAGCAAAGTTGAGCTCCTGTTATATATGTCCATTTGGTCCACTATAATGTTTTTACAGCACTTTTTATTTCTTTCAGTTCAGCGGTTTAGGCGTTGACCCTTCTGGAATCAGACAAAGACACACATGAACATATTTCTGAGGGTTTTATTATATATAGATTAATTAGAAATAGATAAATAAAATGATAATTATGATAATAGCAACCACAAGAAAAAAAAATGCTTGCATCTTGTCAATTTTGCGCGGCGCATAATAAATAAAATTGTTTACTATTTTTATTATATCATTAATTAATTTATTGGCTATTTTTTCTAGTAATATTAAGTAAGAAAATAAGTCAAAGTAAGTAATGTTAAGTAGTGTTGAAATGAGGTACACTTTTTCTTCATTATAAATTAACTTTCAATTAATGTGGTTAGATTATCATCATCATTGTCACACAGTGAGCCATGTTCGAATGATTGGTAACAAACTGGAATTGAAGTGGAATTTTTTTTACAATAATCATAATATATACAATACTATAGTATGATGTATTACTATATTAGTATATATATGTTATTGTAAAAAAATAATTTTGAATTATTTTTTATACAATTCCAGTTTGCTACCAATCTTACAACATGGGTCCCTGTGCAATGTCACACACACGCACGCACACACGCACACACACACACACACAGGAATCTTCAATCTACTGGCCTGGTGAACGTATTTGAGTGTATGTATAGTGATGATTCTATTCATCATTCAATCATCATGTGTATATATTATTATTTATTATTAGTTTCCCTAGCTATCTTCCCCCACCGACAGGCCTGTAGAAGAATATTGGAGCCACCCACCTGTGTCATGTATCATGTCATACAGATCATGATGACACGATGATGTTGTTTTTTCTTCACAAAAAAATAACAAAAATTATAATTTATTTAATCAAGTTCAACAACAATTAATAATAATAATAATTAAATTATCAATTCAATAACACTACCGACAACAGTCAAAAAGAAACAATTGTATTGTCGTAACTCTTACTGTAAGTGAGTTAGGAAATGATAATAATAAATTATAATTATTTATATTATTATTATCATTTATTATAATAATAATTAAATTATCATCATCATCATCATCACATCATCTGACATCATCATCATCATGATCATCATCACCCACCACCACCACCATTTGATTTATAAATATTATTATGGCATGATGATCATAATAAATAATAATTCAGTCATGTTGGTATTGAACACCTATTTTTCATCCATCCATTGAATCGTTGAATCAGTCCCTCCTCTAGTATTGCTTACTAATGTAATGATTATAATCATCATCATGATGTTCTTCATAACATTTATAACCAATGTCGATTGAACCAATAAAGAGTTGAAAATATAGTTGGAGTCGCTATCCCAGTTTGAACATTTTTTTTCACAATTATTAACCGTTACGAGTATGTGGTTGCGCAAAAATAAAAAACTCATTTACAAAAAACACAATTTCTAGAGCAATTGTATTATAATCTGCACCATGATTGACCACAAAACACAATTTTTACATCAGTGTTTGCAATTCTTTTTTTCTGTATGTGTAGGTGCAACAACAGTAAAAGGATCTTAGGACGGATTTGGTACCCGTTACTTACTGTTGGTTGCGTATGCGCTGTAATCCCATTGGTCAAATGTAAAATGTCAATGACCGAAAAATGTAAACAAACCAGCAGATGATGTTGAGAATCAGTATCATTGCCTGCTACTGTCAATACAATAACAGTCATGAATCCAAACAATGCCAATACAAAACTTGAAACTTGTGAATGTAATGAAGAAGTATTAATAAATCTAGTAAGAGAAAAAGATTGCCTCTACAATATAAGATCTAGAAACCATAAAAATGAAGTACAACTGTTGGCAAGAGATTGGCAGTCATCTCCTTGACAACAAAAGTGACTGTGGTAAGTGAGAAATGTGTTTTTAAAGCAAGTAAACCCATGGCGAGGATTCTTTGGAATCAATCAAACTAAAATATTTTATAAGGTACCAAAACGTAATTTTTTATTGTAGCATATGTGGTTAAAAAGAAGTGGAAATATCTCAGAGACACCTTCGTCCGAAAAACAATTGAGTATGCTAAAAAGAACCATTCTGGAGCTGGTGCCAACCCAACACCAAGCTGGAGGCAGTGGAACCAAATGCAGTGGATAGTTCCATATTTAGCCAGAACCAATACCACAAGCAACCTTGTAGTGACCCCGAAGCCATCAATGTCCAGTCTAGACAAGGAAGATCTTGCCGATGTGCAAGATGACGCACCAATTCTAATAACAGACAGCCTACCAACCCCATAACACTTGATCTAATCAAAAAAGAAAATCTTACACCAACTGAACCACAGAAAAAAGGCCAACGCTTATCGAATATTGTACCCACAAAATCTGATGAATTTGAAGCACTTTTAGTAAAAGAGCTTGCATCATGTAGCAAGGAGGAAGATGAATGCTCTAGGATTGGTAGGGAGGTGTCCCATGATCTGCGTACAATAACTGACCCATTCAAACGTGCAATTACTATAAGAGCCATTAGAGATGTTATATTTAATGCTAGATTTTCATCAGAAGAAATTTTTCACTCAACTAAAAAAAGTGTAGACAACTCCAACTCTTCTGTCACATACACTGAACTGTAAATAGGAGTTGATGTGTAGCCCAAACAGTGGCAATAAAAAAAGTTTATTATATATTGTAATGCGATTCTATGTAAGCTAAAAACGAATTGTAATCATAATGTAAATAAAAATCAGTTAGTTTGTTCGGCGAACCCAAACATCTTGCCATGCAACTGCTCCAGGGCCGTTAACATACACAACTAAATTCCACACGGCCTCAAACTCTTCAGAAATTCTTTTCCACTCTTCCTTGCTGTTTGGTGTCTTCAAGTGAACACGCCTCTCAAATTCCCATAAAGCATTGCATGTTTCAAATACAATTGCTCTCACTGTTGAGCATCCTAATCTAAATAACAACGCTAAAGTTTTAAATGAGTCACCTATGGCCAAATAATACAATTTAACTCCCAATCTTTGCTCTGGTGAAATGGCACTTCTAAAGAAGGTATCTCGCTTTTTGATAGCATCAACTATGTAACCTAAAAGCTCACTAAATGTTTCTACATCCATCCTAAATGCTTCTCTATGTCTTTCTGGAAATTTTTCTCTCATCAAAGCCATGCATGTGCTCCATGCTCCTTGCCTAGGTCTGGTATGATTGAGAGGATGCACCCAATATCTTCTTTTTTTCTGTTGTTGATCATTATTTTTATTATCCTTCATTCTTTTCCAGTACAAATAGCCTAAAGCAACTAACTTTAATCTCTTTCTGTCACAGTCAAGCTTGGAGTGAGTTGGCATGATGTTTAAATGGTGCTACTAAATATTTAGTTTAAAAAAAACAAGTTTGTCTAACATTAAAAGTATATATTCAATAGGTATAATGGGTTATTTACAACAATCACTCCAGTAACTAGTGATTTCCTGTAACCTCAGTGCAGGCCAGATCGTCGACTGTGATTGGCTTATTACTAATACTAGCGCAGGCCAACACTTTGTACTAGCGCAATAGTGTGCTCACATCTGCTAAGCGCTAATGCTTCACGCTTGACGTGGCGCAACTGAAAAACGCTATAGTGTGCTCAAGGCTTCACACTAAAACTGCAATGCCCCAATGAGTTTACTGTAGATAATGAAAACTAGCCTAGCATTTCAAGTTGCATCAGTTGTGATATACTTGGAAAAAAAACTCAAAAATTGATGCAATTCATAGGGACTGTAGTGCATCATTTGTTGATTACTGGGATATCTAGGCTTGAGTAACTCAACTGCAATGTTTCCCATGGATGTAGACTTGTATTGTAGTAGATTTGTGTCCTCTCTACCGACACAAAGGCTTCCCTTCTCCAACTTCTCCAACACTTCATGGTCTATCCCAAATAGACGTTAGCAACTCCACGGGGTCCACGACTCAGGCACACTACAACAAAATTACACAAATGAATCATTTATTATCCAATTCTATTTAGCAATACTGTGGCGAATTTTTATGACCGCTATTTTTGCGCAAGGTCCCCCTGACAACTGCTGGGTGTCAGGCACGTCTAAACTGAGTCTGGCACAGCCAGAACACAAGCAAGTAAGCCGGTAGAAACACTACCGGCCCTGCAGCATTCGCTACCGGCCCTGCAGCATTCGCTACCGGCCCTGCAGCACACACTGCCGGCCCTGCAGCATGCACTACCGGCCCTGCAGTGTCACTACCTGCCCTATACCGGGTCGGTGAGGAAAGAAGGGCTATAGCCTGAGAGCCAAAAATGATACAGAAGAAGCAGGAGCCCGACTTTGCAGCTTAGTTATCCTCATGCAGACCAAAGACAAGGACCACAAGCCATAAGAGCCAGGAACTAGAGCTAACTATTACACCATCATGAATCAGCAATATTAACTGATAAGCTCCGCCCTTCACTACTGGGCGCCTTGTGTATTTAACCTCATATTAGCCTATGATGCATTGTATTATTTATATATCATATTTTGATTAGTGCAATTACTTCCTGCTACTTTTGATTTGTTGCCTCCTTATTTGGGCCTATGTTTTCCCCTGCTCTGCCTATAAAAGTCAGAACACTTTTCAATATTCTTTGAACTGTATTGGGATTCTGCTTGTGGTTGTACCAAGTAGCATAATACTTTACCGTTGTTATAGCTTGCTGGGTTGTGCTTGTATAAAACACTTTGACATACTCATTGAGACATTGAGTTGTGGGTTTGAGCCGTGGGCTCCGAATACGGTTGTGGAGTTGATATACTCCTCCGTTTGGAAGTTGACCTCTGGAGTGAGGTGTTGTTGATGGACGTTTGGTCGGCCCCCAAAATCCACTACAATACATCATGGTACATAAACACAATCCACGAGACTTCTGATTGTAAAGCAGCACAAGGGCTCCTTTTATAGAAGAAAAAGAGGAATATTCACCCCGTTATTAGCGGTGAACCAATCACACATAATAATAGAAGCAATGCATCAATCAAAACACACAATACAATTTGGTTAAATAAATCCAGCCAATGATGAGGTGAGTACATGGCAAAAAAGTTTTGGACTCCTTTCCCGCTTTTTCTAGAGTCATGGAAAGTTTTCACTTCTTATATGGTCCTTCAGGTCCTTGATCTCTGCTTCTAGGCTTTAAATCTTCAGCATTCTACTTCTAATAGTGGGTACCCAGTCCTCTAGGTCCCAGGCTATCTCAATCACTGACCCGGTGTGACCCATGGTAGGTGCTATATAACTATATACATGGGTACAGGATCATGGTAGCCGGTATCCAAATTTCGGGGAAATATGTGTCCATACCGCAGGGGAAACGCTCCGGGATTACCTTTAGCTTTTATTACTGACAGGGCTAGGGGTTTAGAGGAGTTTTAGCGAGGGAGGGGGGGGGGGTGGTTAGGGGCCTGACTTAACCAAAGTACGATGCAAATCTCTCACAGTACGTTGGGCGTATTACTTGGCTTTGCGTTTTACCTTTTCATATCCCTTAATTTTACAAAAGCACTGAACAATGAAAGGATTCCTCCACACTGTGAAGGTTTTCTGTTGTTATTATGTTTCCTTTATCGACACCTGCTAGAGAGAAGTACACCATGCATGAGAATCTGACAACTTAAACAAGTTCATCTTATCAGCTGCACTGAGAGATGCATGGTAGCAACTGTATCAGTAGCACCGGGTCGGATTCATTACCGCGTCGGGTAGGAATGGCTCGTTGATTCTACCTACACGTGTATGGAGATGCGCCGCTGCTCAACTAAACAACGAAGAACAACCAGTAATCCAGCAACCTGCCAAACGCATTACGACAAGTTGAAATTGTAACGTGTTTTATAAACAAAATACAAAAGCTTGCACAGGAGGTGACTCCCTGACCCAGCGCCCAGTTGAGTTCTAATGCAAGAACGCAAATGCTCCGAAGCAGGTGTGCCCAGTGGACACAAAATCTCCTAAATTATTCTAAGTAGGCGTGGTTACACGTAATAGTTAAAAGCACCTACTCCGATTGGTTAAATGACAACTGGCGAAACAAAGATAATCATGACGTATAACAAATACAGGCAAGAACATCTGAACTAATTATTACTATAATATAAAGCACATGATGTCATGGAAAAATGCGAACAGCCCATAAAAGTACAGGTGGCTTGGCCCATCTACAACCGGTTGTAAGGCTTGGCTCATCTAATAGACGTAGTGTTTGACTTGTCTATGTGAGGCTAGAGCTTTTGACTGGACAGGCTCATGCTTGTCTTGTTGGTACACCCCAAGATGCATTGTAGATGAATGACACTCTAGTGCTTGGCTAGTCTGTATACTTTATGATAAATGAATGAAAGTCCACGCGTAGATGTCTATTACAAAATATAGGCTTGATCAGAGGTATCTAATGCCCCATATAGCAACAGCAATGATTTCTACTATGGTTCCAAACTAAATACAGCAAAGCAGCACGCAAATCGCATCCACTTTTGGCAAGCTATTTTATATGTGAGAATGACTTGCTCATCGCGAGTATAATGCTTGGTGTAATCAAGTGAGGTATCCTAATATATGTAATGATTGATAGCACTACAACCAATGATACATGCTGAAACTAGGCTGGAGCAAGTAGTAATATGTGGTTAAAAGTATCAACAAGTACAATGGCGGTGCAAATCATTAAAGTAATGAGCACCAAGTGGCAAATGGGTTGAAGTGAAATGGATAAGAATACTCTTGGGTAGAGATGCTCCAATTAAGATTCACTGAATCGGAATCGACAAATTTTTCAACTAATCACTGAATCAACAAAAAATCGGAATCGGTGTGCTAGCATTGATTACAGGTCTTTTCACCAACAGTGAATAGCGGCAGATTAGCTTCAATTACTCTTTTTTACTGCATTGGCCATATACATTAACATGCAAATTAGTACCAATCTGCTTAACTTATTTCTCTCAAACCCTATTATGATGAGGAAAATATAACTCTCCATGTAACGAACTTGCAATCCTGAAAACTATAAAAAGATTGATCTGTGATTCATCTGTATTTAAGTGAATAAGTACGCTGAGAATATTGTTACAAAATTATTCCGAATTTTTTGAAATTAATTGGTTTGAAGCCAAATCGTGTCGGTTTGATAAAAATTCTGTGAATGGGAACATGTCTAATTGAGGTGCTTCTCCATCTGTTGGTAGGATATCCTGAAGTTTTGTAGTCTGGCCCTGCATAGCTCAATAGCGGCCCTGTGAGGGTCAATAGCAGCCCGGCCTCTGTCAGTGCCTGGCCTGCATGTCACTACCGATATACAGTACTAGTGACATGAACAACCAGTCGCCTGTCCATAGTGCAATGCAGCACCGAAGGGTGTCTCTGAGCTGTAGAGACAACTTCTACTCAAGTAGGCGCCTGTAGACACAAGTTTCTACAGATTTTAGTTTAGTCAAATTTACCACCGTATTTACACATTGGCACAGAGAACCATGTTGTATACACAAGTGTATTTTAGTTGCAGAAGGATGTAAGTTTATCTGGTTTGTGACTTGTTTTGTGTCATTGCTAAAGTTTGCTTATAATACACAAACTTGTAAAACTGCTGGTACTGGAGTATTTGTATATTCAATGTAGAATCTGAGATGGCAAAGATAGAACCAGTGGCTACAGGTATTGGCGAATGTTATTATCCACAAGGTAAGAAACAAGCACAATAGAACATGAGGTGCAGTGTTCTACTACCATCAAGTAACCGTTTGATCAGACATTGAGAACAACCAGATATGTTACTTTATTCTGTTAAATCTAATTATAGATGTAGAAGTTGAGGTTGAAGCTGATGGAGAGACAACAAATGAAGGTAAGACTTTACTGAATTATTTACTTTGAACACCAAAAAACAAGGGTTATGCATGTTTAATTGATTATTGGTTCTGTAGATATGTTAATCACTGACTTTTGATAGAAGCCTAGCAGGGAAAAATTGATACAAAAATTTATGAACAGTTGCCGAATAATAACAAAATACTGCTTGTTGATTACTTTGACGAAATAAAACTAGATTGTCTCTTGATAAAATCAGTTTTAAGTTGAATCTCCGTTTAGTTGTGGTATTTAAAGATTTGATATTGGGACACATTTTTCATGCCGAACTCCTTTGTATCTTTCTCATTTTCCCTTCTCTTTCCCATTATTTATACCATCTCAACTCCGTTCTATGTCCACCTACGCCCCTATACTTCCCCAACCTCTTACACTTCTTGTACTGCTATTAATCCTCAAACCCTCTTTTGTGACCTTTTTCACATCATTAAAATTTTTTACTAAAGCAGCTCATAGGTGAAGTAATCATAATCAATATACTTTTGCTGTTTCTTATTAACAAAAAATCATTGGAGAAGTAAAAAATATATTTTAGTAAAGAAGTAATAAAAACTTGGCTTGGATCGTGTTTGATTAAACTTTTTTTTAATGCCCTTTTAAAATAAAGTTGACTTAATTTTTTCTCAAAGCATTGTAACGAATTAGTGATATGTGAAATCGTTTACTTGCGTCATTTTAACAATTTTCACTATACAGCATGCACTGAGCCTCAATGATTGTTGAACAGTGTCTACTTCACACAGGGTGCAAAGCCTTTCAGAGCCCTCCAAATGTTCTAAACTGAACATGTTCGAAATGCAAAAGTTTATAACGGGTTGCAACATGCTCATGGCTTTACCTTGGTGGCCTGAACTAGTAAAAACTTCGCATTGGGGATTGCTGAAACCAGAATGTGGGAAACAATTATTAAAAAGAGAATAAATTTTCATTTGTATCATTGATATGTATTTGTTTTATCTTTATTGCAATCCACTCGAGATATTGCTACCGACCCCTTTGCAATAAGTAAACTGTGAGAAATAATATTTAATTAACTCATTGTAAGGATCCATACATCCCACGGATACATTTATTGAATAACATAGTAAAGGTTTAGTGCTTAACTACTCAAGTAAGTTAATTGAGAACAAAATCGCTCATTATATCAGATTGACTAAATTGTTGAGTGCGCAGTATGCAAAGTTTCTAATAAGCACTTAGGGGAATGCGGGTAAGGTAAACCATTTCTTCTTAAAATGGGAGTAACTTGAGATTAAATGGCTGTGGGGCCCTGAAAATTGGTTATGATATATTTTTTTTATGTTTGTTCTGATATCACAGAGTTTAATTTCGGTCCTCAGCACAGGTTAGTGACTGGATGCCATTAATGACAAGACCTTCAGTGGCTCATGTTGCCCCACCACCGGGGTGACATGAGCCACCCATCATTTTCATTGGGGGTAAGGTGAGCCACAACAAATAATGCAACAGTGTTGGTAAATCTGAGAACTAACTTTTAATTCATTAAAAACAAAGTATACAGAAGTTAAATATTTCACGGTAATTATGAAACAAGAATGTCAGCCGTAGCATAAAGTGTCTTTTCAAAGTTATCTTAGACTGGCTCCGTATGGTAATAGGTCAACTGTGAATGAAATTCGATTTCGCACTCTATGAGTGCTGCCTGATTGAATGGGATCACCAAGGACAAGCACTATTGAGTCGAACTCAATATCATGAATCTCCTCATTTTCAGGATTTACAAAAGCTATACTAGAAAGCCTGGTGTCCTCTACTCTGCGCATAAATTTTACTCTGATAACATCAGCCTCGTTCTTGATTACCATACCAGCATAATATAGCGTCTGTCTCCCTGTCGTATATTTACTAGCGCATGTGTATTTACATGTATGCTCTCTTGGCTATGCACCACAGGTGGTTCTGCATCTACATCAGGGCTGTCCTCGTCTCAGGCCAGCAACTCTTCTGCAAGCTCTTCTTCATCGGAAGATTCTGCTGGTTCTATTTGTTTCTTTTTCGACTTATTGGTGACTGATACTCTTGACGTTGATTTACGCTTAAGATTTCTCTCTGCAACCTCGGTCTCGATTCTGTTCTTCTCAGGTGTATTAGTGAGTACTGCAGATTTTATTTTGCGGCGCGTTTGCTCATTTTTTTTTAGGTGCGGCTGGTCGACGGACCTGGTTGGTGGGTAGGAGTGAGCACGTTGGGATCAGCCAGTGTGGGACCCTCTGTGTCATTTTCGAGAGGTCTGTCTGTTACAGTTGATGGCAGAAACTCCTCATCCCCAAATGTATCTGAATTGATTGGATAAATACCGGTTGATACAAAGGCCGAGATAATACTTGTGGTAGTCATAGCTTTCGAGAATGCGATACCACCCAGATTCCAAACTTCATATACGATGACCAATCTGGTGGGATTCATTCTCATAAAGTCGTCAGTGTGGCAGCATTGAAAAAGGTTTTCAGCGGGCCATATATTGCTCTACTCAATGGTTGAAGTCGATGTGAGCAATGGGGAGGCGGGGTGAGAAGTACAATACCCGATGCCTAACAGAGGTTGACTGCATCCAGTGATATATGCAAACTGTGATTATCTACTATCAGGAGCACAGGTTGTTGGGTGGTGCATTTCGTACTCTCAATGAAGAAGGGAAGGTACTGAGAGACAAATATCTCTGACGTCATGTAACCACTCGAGTTGGCACAGGCCTTAGCACCAGGCGGTGCACCATTTAGAAAGCTGTCCTTCATCCTCACATGTGGAAATATGTAAAAGCGTTGAATGTGAGAACCAGCTGCATTGATTGCACAGCACAGGGTTGTAAGTTCTACTTGTTCCTGGCTGGTTGTGGCCCCAACTCGCTTGTTTCCTGTTGTGCTTACCACCTTAGAAGGTTTTTGAACTGTGGTGATACCGCGGTTTCATCTAGGTTATAAATCTCCTGCGGGCCAAGTTTGTATCTAAAAGCCAAAAATGAGAGAAAGTTAGCAGGCCCAAATTTCATTACTTCATTCACTTCACGAGAGACAATGATTACAACTGTTCAAAACACTACGTAAATAGATTGTAGATGCCCATCGGTATTTTGGTATGATACACCCTTCATGTAGCCCACTAAAAATTGTTTACAAATAAATGCAAATATAATTACTTCACAGTCACTAAAATGAAATGGATGTCAACCTGCACACCTGTCCATAACCTCGTGTAGATTGTCAAAAAACTTTCCCACAGCTTGGCGGTTGAATCCGGCTTGGCGGACAATAGATGTGGCCTCCGCTACCCAAACAGACAGTCCATTACGCTTCATGTTTTGTACACCATACTCATAGGCGAGCTTGCACACTTGGGTGGTAGACAACCTGTAAAATCGGTTGTCTAGATCTCTTATATGAGTGGCTAGTTGCTGCTCCTGCTCTTTAGAGAATGTGGCATTTCTTTCTTTTAGGACTTCAAACCCTCTTGAGCCCCCTCCCCCCCCCCCCTCCCTCTTTACGTAGCGGTAGAGGGTCATCCTATCAACCTGGTGGTTCTTGGCTGCATCGTGTACGGAACAACCACTCTGTACAACGGCGGCTGCAGAGGCCAGGTGGCAAGCATCAGGTGGAATTGTTTTTCGCTTGTATTTACGCACCGTCCTATCAATGATCAAATGTAAAAATTATAAAATATATGACACAATTAATCCATTTTGGCCATGCGTTACATCTAAAACTTGTTTCTGAGGTGATGGGGTAAGGTGAGCCATGGCTCACTTTGCCCCAAGCCAGTTGGCTCACCTTACCCCAAAGGATCGTTTTAGTGAAAATGGATAATAGTGAGAAACTTTGAAATCGAATCATAAAAATATTTTCCAAGTGTAACTGCATGACATCAAACTTTATTTTGATCCTATTGGGTATTCGAATGTCGTGAGTATGGTACTTTTTAGGCAACATAATGATCATGAGAAAAAAATTACTTTTTACTGTAAAAATTGATGATTTAAGGATAAAATTTTTACCTTTTGTTTTTTCTTTATTCTTGTCTGCTCAAAATGGCCGCCTATGGTCACATGAACATTGTCAGAGAAAGCAACTCTCAATGACAAATAGATAGGAAAAAAATAAGGGTGTAACACTTTACTCCATGGCTCATTTTACCCCGCCATCCCCTACATCTGAATACAGCTATTGCTCAACAGAGAGCACGAATAATAATAGATAATACCAAAGAGTGATTATTTGTGGGAGATAATTGTTTAATAAAGAAGAATAATTTTGTTGTCAATTTGACATAATATTTGTTTATAGTTATCAAACATAAGCTATAGCGATGTTGTTACGAGAAGGACATGGTTAAAACTGTTTTCAATTTGTGATAAATCAATTTTACATCAAATTCAAAATTTATAGGCTCATTTGAAAGCACTAACTGCCAAAAAATGTGAAATCAACAACGCCATTTTCTTTTTAATGCTGACTAACATAAGAAATAATCTAAAACAAACTTTTAAGTTCTACTTTGACATATAGTTTCCAGCTCACTTTTGACCACCGCTGGAAGAGAGCCTTATATACAACTCTCTGCACACAAATGGTCCGACTCTCCCTAGTAGACTCAAGTCCCATCGCTAGTCAAGTGGAATGTCCCTTCCTGTTCTTCTAAAGGCTATCTTGTCCTGCTTGCAGAGCAATGAAAAGGCTGGCACCCCAGCCAGCAGCACATCAAGCCAACTGACTCACCAGTCAGTAAGCACAATCAACTACTACACAGTTACTGTTCTGCTGCTGCATCAATGCTACAAATGGCAGTAACAGTACGTGCATACTGCAATCCATACTAACTAGTAGTAAAAGGTGGGAACTACTTAATCAACGCCAGCTCACTGCAAGCTAGTGGGTAGCCTATGTAAATCCCTCAAAGTATACCTCGCTTTACAACTTGCACAATTACATAATTTTGTACCAGAGGATAGCTCATATTGTTATTGTTGTCAGATTGTGTTACGACTAGCTAAGAACTGGTTAGGCACTCACATATTATTATGACATTGTTTATTGTTGCTTTGTACCTATTGCGAGCCTTAGCCAGGCTTCTATAGAGAAACAATCGTTTATAACTTCAGCAAGTTGTCTTTTTATCTTGACAAACGCCAAACTAATACTGGCTAGAGATCTTCAGTTCGGGACTCTTCATAACTATCTTCAGTGCTTGCAGTTGAGAAAAATGTGGATGCTTCTTGACTGAAGTACTCTACGATTGTGCGGGTAAAGGTCTAGGTATGAATCCTTGAAGTACAGAAAACTATTTCTTGAAAGCAACTGTATTACAGGTGTACGGCAGCATGATTTTGTTTAGTCGGTCACTTGCTAGAGTTTAGATTGCAACACCAAAACCTTTACAACTGCTGGTTACTAAGTATTGTTTTGTTCAATATAGAATCTGAGGTAGTAAAGATGGAACCAGTAGCTACCGGTATTGGTGAAAGCTATTATCCAAAAGGTGAGAAATAAACGCAGTAGAACATGTAATGTGGTATTCTACTATTATGGAGTAAACATGTGGTGAGACACTGAGATCAAGCAATGCTTTTTTATTCAGTTGAATCCATTTACAGATATAGAGGTTGAGGTTCAAGCTGACGGAAAGACAACAAATGCAGGTTAGACTTTATTGCAATGTTTATAATAACAGCTCTCTCCCCGAGGCAAATCTTATGGCTTTCACATTAGTGCAGCAAACCATTTTGTATTCGAAAATGTATCCAGATGTGCAAGGTCGTAATTTTATATCCTTTGGCTTTATGACTTCATTTTGTGTGATTGTTGGAGTTTAATTGTCGCGCACTCATTTATGAAACTGGTGGTTATGATGTATTTTCATGTTCAATTTAGAAAAAGTGATGGTAAAGATGGAACCAGTGGATAAAGATGTTGGTAAATTTTGCCATCCAAAAGGTAAGAAAATACAAGCAATGAAACTTGTATTGCAATATTTTCCTATTGATGAGTTAAAATGGTCAGACATTGGAAACCATCAGATATACGGCGAAACCCCCATACCATCTGAAGCATTATAGTTGGAATAGGTGATAAATATCTATATTACGTGCTTCCTGTTTTTTTACAGATACGAGCCCTCCAAGAACGGCAAGTTCTCCTTCACTGTTGATGAGTCAAACCCGCGATGTTAGATGTGCTGATAATCATCAGTTTTCTACAGATAACAAGGCTAGTTTCTTCAAAAAACCTACAAAAACGAAATTTAACATATTGGATTGTTGATGGAAATATCAGTAATTAGTTCCGGAAATAAGTGAAAATACATAATGGTAAGAATCTACAAGTACATCTTCGTTGCTAAGTTAGAACAACTTTTAAATGTCTTTCGCAGATTCATATGAGAACTCGCATCAAAGTGAAACCATATGCATGCACTTGGTGTGACTATAAAACTACGAGAAAGAATCATCTACCAGCTCATATAAGAACTCACACCGAAGTAAAACCATATGCATGCACTCAATGTGACTATAGAACTGCAAAGAATGGTCATCTACAGAGACATATGAGAATTCATACTGGAGAAAAGCCATATGTGTGCAATCAATGCCAATTTAGGACTACAACAAATAGTATCTTAAAGACACATATGAGAACTCACACTGGAGAGAAATCATATGCATGTACTTGGTGTGACTATAAGACTACGAGAAAGAATCATTTACCAGCTCATATAAGAACCCATGCTGGAAAGAAGTCATATGCATGTACTCATTGTAACTATAGGGCTTCAAAAAATAGCAATCTTCGGTTGCACATAAAAATTCATACTGGAGAAAAACCATATGCATGCACTCAATGTGACTATAGAACTGCAAAGAATGGTCATCTACAGAGACATATGAGAATTCATACTGGAGAAAAGCCATATGTGTGCGATCAATGCCATTTTAGGACTACAACAAATTGTAGCTTACAAAAACATATCGAAACTCATGCTGAAGAGAAACTATATACCTGCACTCAGTGTCACTTTCGTACTACAACAAATCGTTATGTACAATCTCATATGAAAACTCATACTGGAGAGAAACCGTTTGCATGCACTCGATGTGACTATAGGGCCAGAGCTCAAGGTACTTTACAGAGACATATGAGAACTCACACTGGAGAGAAACCATATGCATGCACTCATTGTGATTATAAAACTGCAACTAATACTGCTCTACTATCTCATGAGAGAGTTCATACTGGAGAGAAACCATATGCATGCACTCAATGTGACTATAGAACCACAATAAGTGGCAATTTACACCGGCATATGAGAACTCATACTGGAGAGAAACCATATGCATGCGCTCAATGCGACTTTACGGCGACAAGGAATAGTAACTTACAAAGACATATGCAAACTCACACAGAAGAAACTTCATAGCCTTGGGCCCACTTTATCGAGAAAGTTAGAATAAGACACCTTTGGCGCAAACATTTCAAAACCAATGGAGGCAAAATTGCATTTATATAAAAGTAGTATTTGCTCTCAAATCATTCGTGAACATCATATTCTCATAGATGTCACCGTAAATACATATCGCTAAAAACAGGCGATTCTTTCACTTTTATTTGTCCAAGTTTTCTAATTGAAGTTTTGTTTGTGTATGAGAAACAATGTTCAGATAAAACCGTGCAGTGACTTTAACCTCCTACTGTAGTAGATTTTCTTAACAACTACACTTGCTCACATACCTACCAATAGTTCTGTCATCATTTATATACTTATTGGATGACCAGAACAATAGTTTTCAAAAGACTGAACACCCTGACCCTGCATATGCAGGGTACTCCGACCTCAGTACGTACATATCGAGCTGGTAACAATATGGTTGTTATTGACTGAGGACCCAAAATAGCCTCAGATGACTCAGAAACCCAGATCCACCTAATACCCGCCTATATGTAAGGAAATCCAGGTCGATTACTATAAAGCCTAGTAAACCTGCGCAAGAAGTACAGATGCCCAGAATTGGTTAGTGAGCCCATGACTCCGCCCTCCACTTCTGGGAACCACTTACCTTTAACTTTCTATACCTTATCTCATTGGCTTATATTTGTATCTTGTATGCCTACTGGATATAATATGTCCTATTTATGTATCATTGTTTACTTAATTGTTCACTGCCTGTGCTTTGCCTATAACAGGCATAAATTTAGCCATTACACATCGTAGTACTGATTTGGCACTTATACTGTGCCGTTATTCTTTTGCTAAGATTAAATGGATTTCACTCAAAAGCACAGAGTAATGAGTCTTGAGCCAAGGGCTCTTTACTTGTTGTAGAGCAGAGAATACTTTTTCAGATTCTGCGTTATACTGACACAGTATTGCCTCTGGGAGAGAGGTAATTAGTGGTTGTGGGCCATCGGACGCTACTGACCTGACTGTGCAATTGATGTAGGAGTTTGGCTGCTGACAGTGTTTAGTTGGTGAATTAAAAGGCTCCCAAATCCATTTCACTGTTACTGTCCACTGAAACTCGTACTGCCTGTTTGTAGTATAACGTGAGCAGATCTGCCTCAAGTTTTGTCATTTTCTTTGTGGAACTTGATAAAGATGTGTCCCAGTCTCGCCTTTTTTGTTGAAGCATGGTCTCTTGTTACTTTTCTATCCTTCTTCCAACTCCTTACAAATGCATTCTCTTCATTTGCCAGGAAATGCATTGGTTTTAGTATCATAGGAACAGATCTCAAGGAAATCTGGGGTTGAATTGTGAGATACATTACACAAATGTGCCTCAATCTAGACTTCTGCTGACTTGTGCCTTCTATGCGTTTGTATAGAAGTGATCCTCTCTACTCCATTGTTTTCCCCTAATATATAAAGAGCTGTTTTTTGGTAAATTCCAGAGCATGTGTTTGAGGTGCTTGCCACAGATGGGTCACACTTGTAACGTCTGTTGATCTGTGCGATTTTGTTACTCTTTTTTCCTTTCCTTTTTTCAATCCTGGTACAAGGAGAAAGATGAAACTGGCCATACCTTTTAAATTGCTGTGCTTACTTGCGGAGTGCCATATACCACTGGGAGAGAAAGGGACTTGCCCTCATTGACTGTGAGGCCATACTGAGCACAGGCAATCAATGAACAGTAGCAGACAATATTGACTTGAGCAGGCCTATGGATAGGACAAGGTGGCCCAGAGTTCCACCGCCTGATATGTATATAAATCATGGAAGATGGAGCAGGCTGCTGGGCTTGAGAAGAGATGATAAAAATTATTTTCTAATCATTTTGTCTTTGCTTGCGGAGGCTAATGGTATTGTTGGATATCAACTCACTCATTATAATGTTTTTCTATGAACACAGCCGTTGGTTGTGTTGTTTGTCAGAAATTAATAAGCACTTCAATGAATCAGTTGGTTTGTGTTATGAGTGGTGTATACGTGGCATTTCTAGACCACATCCCAAAATTCTCTAAAGTTTCTAGATAGGATATATCTTTCCGATGGGATATCGTAATTTTATATCTCGATGTCGCAAAAACACCAAGATATAAGAATTGGTTAGGTTGATAAGAAGCTAGTACGGCTGTCATACAATGCGTGATTGACGGAGACTGAGTGTGTGTTACATTTGCTTATTACTCTTGATTTATTATGGTAAAAAAGTTGGTTGAAGTATACAACAACCAGTCTTACCCTTGAGCCATGTTTAATGTTATAAACAAATGACCTACAAAAATATGATTGCAATAGCGGTAAGAAAGGGCCAGAGGTTCCCCCAGGTTCAGCGATTCCATCAAGGCAAAGCAATGTGGGTGTTTCGAGAGACATTGCAAAAGAGGGTGTGTCAAAGCTAAACATGTATGGAGCTTATCCGGTCTGAGTGATAACTCTTGTTACACATATGTGTTAGAGAATCAAGTGCATTGGATCGCCACAATATTGTACACAGGCAAATAGCGTTACAAAAAAGAACTGGAAGCTAACTTAGACCTCTTGTTCCAGCTCAATAGATTCTCCAGAGCTTTTATATACCTATATATCGGAGACTGAAACTCGATGGTTTAACTCACAGCCTCCAAACAATGTTATAACAATAGAGTTTATAGGAGTACCTTATCAGAGAGGATATATGGGGGCAACCATTAAAGCATTAGGAATTGTACAAATACAAACATATACGTGGCAGACGCGCGTGCATATAGAATGGATCGGAGGAATAGCACTTTATGCACCACCAGCAACATCTTCACCGATGGCAGCTGTAATACGCGCCAATGTAGATTTAGAACCCGATGTTGAAGAAGAAACTGATACAACTCAAGACAATTGATCTAGGGTTAAATGTTTGTGTACTAGATTAGCCATATCAAACACACCCAATTCACAACGCCTAGCACGAATTTAACTAAATACAAAAATCACATATCAGCAGTCAAAAACTTTAATACAGATGAGGAGTGTTTGGTATACATACCTTGTTAGTGGCAAGTTTATCTACTGTGGCCTCATCAAACATGAAAAAGACAGATGGAAGCGGCCACTCTTACCACAATGTCATGTGGGAGCAATCTTGTGTAAGTTATCATTGTTTTCAAAACCAATCAGTTTAAAAAACTATCGACTGAATTAAAAACGGTCAAATGAGTTGAAAATTGGTTAAACGGAACAATTGGGGTCTCCTGGCACTCAAAAAAGCCATTTTTGTGCACCTAGTACCAAAGAACGTGCTAAGTAGCCCTTAATGTGTACCGGATATAGAATCTTGTTTTGCAGTTCTTTATGTATTGTAGTGGATTTTGGGGATTGAAAATCACTAGCTGAGTTTGGTAGCCTGCTGCCACCAGTTGTTAGTTTTACCTGTTACAACAGAGGGTCGGTGATGTACCGAACTAAAGCAAGATAGAGTATCTCCACTCTAAAACCAGTAAGGAGCCCTCTGCTCAGACGCACAACTCAGTGCTGTTGAGTATCTATGCATTTATGCCTCCAGAATAAAACGAGTTTGTAAAAGGCACATCACAACTGATTAATATAGACAAAGTTCTGCCTTTTATAGGCATATCACAGGAAGTGGTTAGCCCATCACAAAGCAATATTGCAACATGCACCAATAAATATTGTAATGGATTCCAATCTAGTTACCACAGACATCCACTGTTCTCAAGTATTGTACCTCTCTCCAGCGGGGACACTGTACTTTTCGACAGTGACAACTGTGTATCAGGCAGCCGAATTACACGGTATAGCAAGAGCCCGTGGCTCAGACAAACAGTGCAGCGTAGTGCTTGTATAAGCAGCTATATTCCCAAGACAAAGTCCCAGAGGGTAATTATCCCTCTAGGGTGTTTGTGGCAAGACATGAGAATGAATGCAATGATTAATGTAAAAGTCTCTCCTGTTATAGGAGAGCCACAGGAACTAATTAGCATAAAGTATACAACACCAAGAGCACAGGAAGTAATGCAATCAACTATATAAATTGTGATCGAGAGTGAATGAGTTGAACGATTAAGGCGCCAAGTGGCTAAGGGGGGAGTCTTGTCTCCTACTGTCCAATCAGAGGTCCTGCAGGGCTCCCAGGCTGTAGATAGAATACGGTCCATTATATTGGTAATCCGAGGAAGGATAGTTCCTGTTCCTTGCCTTGACTGAGTTACTAGATGGTTTTGAGGTTCCTCTGCTATGTGGGCCATCCTATGCTGACCCAGTATAGCTATACCGGGTCAGTGAGGGGTCAATACCGGCCATGCAGGGGTCACTACCGGCCCTGCACACCATGCCACCGGCACAGTATGACTTTTTATCTGTACAGCAGTTGACTGAACGCTGAAGGCTAAAGTCTAGCGCATTGTCTCGCAAGAGTGGAGAGTAAACGGCCTGTTTACTAGTAACCTCCACCAAAGTCTACCAAAATATGAGTATATAAATGAAAAAACAAATAGGATCAACAGTATGGGCTTAAAGGTAATAGACGCTCTGTAGTAGTAGGTTAGGTAGGTTAGAGGCTAGTACACCAATCACATGAGTCATGCCTATGGTTCTTGGTCTTTATAGCTTTAGTAACCCATCTTTGGTAAGGGTTAGGGGTGGTAATCACGGGTAGATGATTTTCTGCTTCTTCCAGGCTACTTTTAGGTCCTCAGGCTATAGTGGCTCACTTCCTACCGGCCCTGTGAGGTCGGTACTGCTGCATACAGGGTCGGTATAGGTCGGTATAGCTCCTCGCAGGGTAGGTATAGACATAAATATAGTTTTGGTCTATCCGGTATAACCTTTTCTATTCATTCTGACGATCTAATGGCTATTATAAGGATGCCAGAATGTAGTACAATGTGTGCGCAAACTTAGTCAACACTAAAATCCACGACAATACTTACATTCTCACAAACCTACCTATGTGTTATGTTCTACTTTTGTGTGATTGGTTATTGCCCACGTTTTGCTTCCTGTGTTCTGCCTATAAAAGGCAAAACCCTCACAATATCTAAGCAGTCTGCAATGTAGTCTTGTAATGCAACTTTTACCTACTCGTATTCTTTGGAGAAGAATAAATGCATAGTACTTTAAAGCTTTGAGTTATGCATCTAAGCCGAGGGATCTTTATTGGTTGTGGAGTTGAGCATACTCCTTCACGTCTGATTCGGTGTATACTGACCTTTTGTTACCTCTAGGAGAAAGGTACCTGGTGGCAGCATACCGTCGGATTGCTACCGACTTCTCTGTGCCAGCGAAGGAGTTTGTTAAATCACAGACACTCAGCTAGTGGTTTTACAACCCCAAAACCTACTACAATACTCTATTTGATGTGCTTTGAAGCAATGCTGCTTTCAGCACAAATTGAAAAAAAGGAAAGATTGTATAACAAGAAACTGATAGCTTGTTGTTCAACTCTCAGATAGTCGACGGTTCTATGGATGAAAGATTTTGCATCAAGAGAGACCACATCTACAAGTCAGTAACATACCAACACATACCAGCACATACCAGCACATACCAGCACATATTGTGATACAATATTTGGCATATTTTGTAGCAGCTGTTACTTACTATTACGCTAAAAGAACCGCAGAACTAAACTGAAAAATGCAAGTATGAAAATAATTAGATGCATGATACTCACTACCACCACAACTCGATGCGACTATTCGTACCATCAAAAACAACAGCTGCTACAGAACACAACTTTAGTAAACATACTTACTTATTGTAGACTCATTTATAACAGATTGTAGACATTCGAACAGTGAACTAGTCAGTTTGTCCTCATGAACCAGAATTTTTTCGCAGGAATATTTGCATAAATGTTGATACCACGTGAAGCCAGTGTCGAATTTCTAGAATGTTCCAGAAACTGTGTTCTGTGTACTTTTGCACTTCTCCATAATGTTGCATGTAAAGTGAACTGAAAGGGCCCTTTTCTTTACCGCAACACCAGTGTAGTGTCGTAGATGCCCCTTTTGAATTAAAAGTATTTGCGGCTTTTTTATAAAACATTGATTCAATAAATCAGCAGAATGTAATTGAACATGCCACCAAAAAATTAAGCACGGTCCTTCCACTTTGGATGCAATTATGGCTAGAAACAACCTCTCAGCTACAAGTCAGTGATCAGCTAATGGTGACTACAGCTAAGCTGTATCAATAACCAAAGTGTTGAGCCTCAGTAAAACTCAACCTGTTGTAGCAATGCTTCTGTAGACCACAAGAATGAAATTGAAGATCCAAGGATTTCTTGGAAGAAAGTCTATTACGGAAAACTTATCTGACACTCACATGACCTTTAAAGGTGACTTGCCAGGGATATAGCATTGCCTTTTATTACATTATATACAACTTATTTCTTATTCTGTACTCCAGGGTTTGGACTGTATTGATGTTAGCAATACAAAGTCCAAACTACATTTATGAAAACCATTTCAAAATTGGCAATAAATGCCACTTGCGGCTACCTATATGTTATAAAATATGTAAATGGGTTTGTTGGAATTTAAGCGTATAGAGGTAGTAGGATCTCTAGAAATATACAACTGCAGATTTTACTACTCAGCCTGTCTTTGCTGTGTAGGTGTGCCAGCTCTTGGCTGTTGTAAGCTCAAACACAGATGTAGCCCCTTAGAGAAGTATATAAGAATGTGGGGGGGGGGGGGGGGTGTAAGAGAAGCGCAGGGGGTGGGATGCTATAGGACAATTAGGGCTATCCAGCGACACAAAACATTACATAATCTAAACCAATAATGCACATTTTAACAATACAGCATTACAAGATAGTCCAATGATACAAAATGAACAAGACAAGGCTTTCGTTCATCAAAGTGATCCGTTGAATCAACACTATGGAGAGTTAGTACCCCTTATTTGGAAGTGTCATCTTTTAAGTCTGTGTTCCCTGCACAATTGTCCTCTCCTGCTGGCAGGCATGGTTAGGCTGATGTGTCAGGCTGTCTTTTAACTAGCGCTGTCACATACTAACCAATGAAGTTAAGCTGGCTGTATTATCATGTCCATGCTTGATTGCACAGCACACTAGCCAGTCGTATAGAGTTAGCCCTGCCACTTCCTTAGCTATGTGTATTCTATGATTGTGCCCGGTACAATTGTTGGATTAATCTACTCTTAGTTAATGCCGAGGGAAAACAACTTCTTGAGGACTAGTGAAAGTTTCTCACCTGTGTATGAGTTGTAGTGGCCAAGTAATGGGTGGGAAATAGTAGATATTTATGGGGAAAATTGCACGAGGCTGGGGGTGTAGCCAACAAGGGAGGGGATTTTCGCATTATACACCACCAAAATGTCTCTCAATACTACTTCTGCTCACTCCCCTCCTGCAATTCCTCGTAGAACACAGGTAAATAGTTTGGGTTCTCGTTACAGTGAGTCCACCATTCACATGTATAGTCAAACCACATTCCATTGACCACTGAATTATAAGAGCGAAATAGTCACTAACCTAAATCTGAACAACCTAAATAGCGGATGCAACAAATATGCATTGCAGAGTATTGTTTGTGGCAGTCACGCCCCTCCTCCCCACTCTACTGATTGGAACAAAGCTAACTATAAAGTGTAGCTTGAGTAAAGAAGTTTCGCGCTTACAATATTTTTGTGATTTAAACAACCTACTCTAGTAGCAGTACTAAGTGAAATTAAAAAAACATCATAAAAACTTTGGAGTTGCTTTCACTTTTGTTTCAAAACCTGTTTTTAAATAAACTGTAACCACCTCATGCTAGCCAGATATTAAATGTTATGATGCAGTGATGTAATCATTTACTGCAATCCAAGCAATGTGCTACAAACTTTTAATATTTACGAGACACTTACGTGCTAAATAGGGAGCCGCTGAATCTATGTATATAAATATGATAAAAAGCCGCCTGCCTGTGTTTGGCGGTGGGTATGTTTGCCTAATCTGGTGTATCCCTAAACTGGTGTATGCCTAAACTGGTGTATGCCTAAACTGGTGTATACCTAAACTTGTGTATGCCTAAACTGTTGTATGCCTAAACTGGTGTTTGCCTAAACTGGTGTTTGCCTAAACTGGTGTATGCCTAAACCGGTGCATGCCTAAACTGGTGTATGCCTGAACTGGTGTATGCCTAAGCTGTTGTATGCCTAAACTGGTGTATATCTAAACTGGTGTATGCCTAAACTGTTGTATGCCTGAGCTGGTGTTTGCCTAAACCGGTGTATGCCTAAACTGGTGTATGCCTAAACTGGTGTATGCCTAAACTGGTGTATGCCTTAACTGGTGTATGCCTAAACTGGTGTATACCTAAACTTGTGTATGCCTAAACTGTTGTATGCCTAAACTGGTGTATGCCTAAACTGGTGCATGCCTAAACTGGTGTATGCCTGGACTGGTGTTTGCCTAATCTGGTATATGCCTAAACTGGTGTATGCCTGAACTGGTGTATGCCTAAACTGGTGTATGCCTAAACTGGTGTATGCCTAAACTGGTGTATACCTAAACTGGTGGATGCCTAAACTGTTGTATGCCTAAACTGGTGTTTGCCTAAACTGGTGTATGCCTAAACTGGTGCATGCCTAAACTGGTGCATGCCTAAACTGGTGTATGCCTAAACTGGTGTATGCCTAAACTGGTGTATCCCTAAACTGGTGTATGCCTAAACTGGTGTATACTTAAACTGGTGTATGCCTAAATTGTTACACTGAGAGGAAATTATAGCTGTTGCACGAAGAACCTGTTAGACCTCAAAACAGCTTAGGTCAAAGTTCAAATCTCGTATTATACTCTCAAACTAAACCCATCCGTGTTTATAACTTTTTCCATTGATGCGTTCGTTTTGAACAAATTCTGGTTACACTTTGCTCAAAAATTTTAGCTAGTACATTGTACTTGTGTAGCCAGGCTACGACAAGGGCTACGACAAAAGCTACGAGAAGGCTACGACGAGGCTACTGCAAGGCTACGGCAAGGGCGCACCTCCATCTTTTACGGTGGCAAAACTAAGCAAAATATGAAACTATGGTGCCACTAAGCAGAATCATGAGCATAACAATTAAATAGGATTTCTCAAGTGAGTCAATCATTATCTTCTCAATAAGTCAATAAATGTTCAAAGGCTTTATAGATCACTTGAGCGGTCTCAAAAACATGTTTTTTGTCATATCAACTGCTCAATTTATCACAAATCAAAACAATAATCAAGCAAGTTGTAAATTGTATTGATTAGTTCTACGATAGACCAAGCTACTTCCGGTTTCTTTGGTAAAGTGAAACTACTCTGGTGGGACCCCATAGAATAATAAATTCAGGCTGAAATGAATCATGTATGTACAGCCACTTCTTCTATTTTAGTTATTTTCTTACGACAATTGAAATTGAATAATTTCTCACAGTTTTGTTTTATCATCGCATGCAGCGAAATTTGTTGATGACTCAGTACAGCACTGTTCGTATGTTATATATAACAATAAAACTATATATGATATAGCACATCTAACAGCACTGTTTGTATGTTATATATAACAATAGAACTATATATAATGTAGCACATCTAACAGCACTGTTTGTATGTTATATATAACAATAGAACTATATATAATGTAGCACATCTAACAGCACTGTTTGTATGTTATATATAACAATAGAACTATATATAATGTAGCACATCTAACAGCACTGTTTGTATGTTATATATAACAATAAAACTATATATAATATGGCACATCTAACAGCACTGTTTGTATGTTATATATAACAATAGAACTATATATAATATAGCACATCTAACAGCACTGTTCGTATGTTATATATAACAATAGAACTATATATAATATAGCACATCTAACAGCACTGTTCGTATGTTATATATAACAATAGAACTATATATAATATGGCACATCTAACAGCACTGTTCGTATGTTATATATAACAATAAAACTATATATAATACAGCACATCTAACAGCACTGTTCGTATGTTATATATAACAATAAAACTATATATAATACAGCACATCTAACAGCACTGTTTGTATGTTATATATAACAATAGAACTATATATAATACAGCACATCTAACAGCACTGTTGGTCTGCGGCATAACAATGTGATGGAATCACGTGTGCAAACAGTTTTACAATTTTGTGAATCCACCCCATTCTCTGTGTCCACCCCTGGCTACTTTTTCACCCCTCTGATGTAGGTACTCCTAACCCACCTTTCCACAAGGTGCTCAGTCACATTATAACTGTCCCTCCCCCCTTCCTTCCCTAATGATAGAGTTTAGTGTCCAACTATCCTGTCTACACCCCTGCTATCCCTTCTTCCTTGTGCTACACCACTGTGACCTTTTTCTTTCTCCCAAACGCCCGCACCCCAACAGAAATGAGCTGCCAAATTTTTGTTCTTTATTCTCAAATACCTAACCAGCTGAAACCCTTACACCTCTCTCTCTCTCAGGCCCCTCAAACTCAGCCTCTTGAAACTCACACAGCCTAAACCCCCCCCCCCCCCCACCTTACCTCTACAATCCCCAAGTGAATAGAAGTTCTCCTATCTCTTGTTGAACACTAGAAGATATTGATAACTACTTCACTCAAGTAATCTCCCCTGGGGGCAAAACTCTTTAGGAGTGAACTAATAGACCTAGTATGCTAAGTACAGATTTACTGAGAGACTTAGGGAAAAGCACCCGTACATATTGATGCCTTGGGAAGAGATGGCAAGGACTTTACAAGTGCACTTGGTTGTACAAGAGCCTATCATGCTTGAGTGTTTTAAACTACACCCAACTCAATAAATACCTGAGCAATACTCATCATTTGTCAATAGCTTTCATATGTATTAAAAACTGATTAACTTTATTATTGACTAGTTTCTCTGGCCAGTTGACTTGGTTACATCTGGTAGTCGGTTGGTAGAAGTGTTGCTGGTTGTTCGAGGTTAAGTTTAGGCTGAGTCAAGGTCAAGTTTGGGTCGAGTTGAGGTTGAAATTAGGTTGAGTCCAGGTTAAGCCAAGGTCGAGTGGACTAAAAAGCTTCATAATCATCATAAAAAACAAGTAATTGTTACTACCTTCTATAACATACCAACTTCCACTCTCCAGACCTGTTCCATCCCTAATACAGTTGCTATAACTAAAGGAGATGCTGGAATTCTCTACAATAACTCATCAGTAAATGTGGAAGTTCTACGCACAATCTTTACATCAATCGCAATAAATTGTTGAGATAGAGTCCAATATCTCAACAGTTTTTGCAATTATTACCACAAAGCTTTTTATACCATAAAGCAAGTGATGTTAGACTGTTAGATATTACATCATCATCAACTGCTTTCATATCAAACAATATTTTGTGAAGTTGACTGTGATGTTGTTTTTGTAGATGATTCTAAATTCATCCCAACCACATCAGTATGTGGAAAGCAATGAAGAGAAACAGTTTCAGTTACTACCAGTAGTAATATATGAGCAGATCTCCCTAACAAGTGTTTTTTTGTGGATTAGATCTTGGAGGTTATGCAATGGGTTACGACGTTGGATGAATTCGCCGAGTTTATATTGTATTTCATTTGAGGGGTACTTGAGTGGCATTTGAGTGGCATTTAAGTGGCATTTGAGTTTTGATTATTATTTTACTTAATTTGAACTCATATGGCAGCTAGATTTTGAATGTATGGCATTTAAGTTTTGATAATTGTTTTACATAACTCGAACTCATATGATATTTGGAGAGAGAGGAGAGAAGAACAAGGAGATATAACTACATTAAACCAATATATGATTATATACATTTATTACATAATAAGTAGGAAAATATCCTTGTATAATATACCTATAGAAATTAAATATTGTATGATTGTATATATTAAAGTTTATATTCTTGAAAAAGACATAACATAACTTCAAACGAAGTAATAGATGAATATAAACATTCATCTGTTCGAATATATCGTAAAATAATAGGTTTAAACTTGAGCATTAGTTCTTCACTCCATTGGGCTTTAACTAATCTTTCTGTGAGATCTTGATCCCATACCTTCTTCTTAATTTTTTTAAAAAATGGTTAATATTTACGATTTTAGACATTTTCAAAACTGTATCAAAATTGTTTTGAATTGTTAGTTTTAATAATGTTTTCTGATTGTCAGCATTCTGATGTAATGAATGTGGCTGGTACTGTATGGGTAGCTCTCCGTATAAAGATGCTAAAGTTAGCAAATGCTGTGTTATACAGAATAACACAGCTTGCAATGTTAATGGATATTTCGCATTTTCCTGCACGGCTACATTTTCTTTGATATACTGGTGATAAATCTGTGGGAGGAAGTCTGTTATTGTATATGGCTTTGAACTCATAATGAACTAAAATAAAAAAGTTATGTGTTAGTATAGGATGATTAAACAGTGTTGTAAAATAATTACATTTTAGCTTCGATTAAAATAGTTTTTTATTAATTCTTACCTTATCACCAAGAAAATCAGCTGTAGTAGTTGATACTCCTGAGGTTATTGTAGTAGTTGATGCTCCTGAGATTATTGCTGAAGAGAATGATTTTTATGTAGAGAGAATTGTTCTTATATACTATAAGACACTCCTACTCATTTAACTTATAACCAATAAAAACACTCACGCGAAAACTCTATCAGAATAGTGTTATTCGCGTGAAATATTCCTGTTTCATTCGTGTGAAAATAATTCTTTTTATTCCCGCGAAAGCAACGGTTTCCATTCGCGTGAAAATAAAGTATTTATTCCCGCGGAAGCATAGGTTTGTATTCGCGTGAAAATAAAATGTTTATTCCCGCGAAAGCAATGGTTTCCATTCGCGTGAAAATAAATTATTTATTCCCGCGAAAGCATTGGTTTGTATTCGCGTGAAAATGAAATGCTTATTCTCGCGAAAGCAACTGTTTCCATTCGCGTGAAAATAAATTAGTTATTCCCGCGAAAGCAACAGTTTCTATTCGCGTGAAAATAAATTATTTATTCCCGCGAAAGCATTGGTTTGTATTCGCGTGAAAATGAAATGTTTATTCCCGCGAAAGCAACTGTTTCCATTCGCGTGAAAATAAATTAGTTATTCCCGCGAAAGCAACAGTTTCTATTCACGTGAAAATAAATTATTTATTCCCGCGAAAGCAACAGTTTCTATTTGCCTGAAAACAAATTATTTATTCCCGCAAAAGCAACAGTTTCTATTCGTGTGAAATTAAATTATTTATTCCCGCGAAAACATTGGTTTGTATTCGCGTGAAAATAAAATGTTTATTCCCGCGAAAGCAACAGTTTCCATTCGCGTGAAAACAAAGTATTTATTTATTCCCGCAAAAGCAACAGTTTCTATTCGTGTGAAATTAAATTATTTATTCCCGCGAAAGCATTGGTTTTTATTCGCGTGAAAATAAAGTTTTTATTCCCGCGAAAGCAACTGTTTCCATTCGCGTGAAAATAAATTGTTTATTCCCGCGAAAGCATTGGTTTTCGCGTGGACAAAATGCTGTTTCATAGTTATATTATAAAGACGGTTGGTATTCATAGGATTTAATCAGTGCAACTTTACCTATTTAAGAGCCACTGTTTTCACACAGAAAGCATCCAGTTCTACAACAGCTAGCGGAGAAGCAACATCTACTAAACCTTCTATTGCAACTACTAGGAGCTCACCTTCTTTATAAAGGTAAGAGTAAAAATATTTATTTTCTGTTAGCTAACACAACTAGCTGAAGGCTTATGATCTTTATGATCTTTTAAAATTAATTACAAAAAATGAAACAAAACGTTTTGTTTTTTTAGAATGAATACTCAAGACGAAGGAAGTCAACCAATGAATGAAGAAGCAGAACCCCGGCAAACCATTTCCCCATCACCTTCTCCTATCTTTGACATGCTAGAAAGTCAATTGGTGGTTGATGAACCAGAATCCCAACAAGATTTTACTTCATTCACATCTCCTACTAACAACCTACCTTCAAAAAGAACATCAATGAGGAAATGATCTTTTATTGATTTGACAAAAGATGATAATGAAACTGGCTCGAAGTGCAAAAAACTAGTTTTGACAGATGTTGGAGATGAAACGCTTTTTCGTCACACCAGAATACCCTTTCAAGATGCTGGAAGTAATGAACAAACTACTCTCACCTACAAGAGCGCCGGGTTAATAAACTCTCTCTCTCCAGATAGTCTAGAAAAACTTGAAGAATCCATGGAAATCTGCGAACTACCAGTACCAACAGTTATGGAGGTGTTGTCTGTTGAACTTCGTGATGAATCAAAGTGCACCATCATTTACAACTACCGAAAGGATAAGAAGATAACTCGGGTGAAGAGTGATGTTTCAACCAAAATAGGACTGCTTGTTAATAAAGCTAAGCAAACACGTCCAATTGTTTTAATTTATATGGGAGAAGGAAAGACAGGAGATGTGATTTTTCGTACCGCTGAATCTCAAGGAAGTAATCGAAAGATTAACGATCCATTCAACTCATTGTACGGCAAGAGTTTGAGACAAATACAGGCTCATTTCAGTGTTGCTCACCTACATGATTTTCCGACAGGAAGTGTTATAGCTTATGAGAATCCTGGAATGCTAAGAAAATGCGATACTCGTTGGAACAAGACTGCTGATATTATAGTGGCTAATTACAGATGTATGGTGAAAGGAGAGCTATTGATTGGAGATCTTAGCATCCCTGCTCAAATAGCTTCATCTGTGGTGGCGGAAAAAAGTGGTGTAATCGTATTCAAAGGACTAAAACAAAATACGAACAACATGATTTCCTACGACATCATTCTACTCTCAGCTCTTCAAGCTTTCATTCAAGTCTCAGAACTGCTTGATACTTCGCTGCAACACACCTGTCTCTCCTACTTTGATGAAAATGAAAAAGAGAATTGTCCAGAACAGTATATCGGAGTCTTAATCGATAACACAAAGGATGTGACTCGTCATCTATGATGGTAAGTTTCATATCTATTTAAAGAAAGATCCGAAGTATTTTTGTAAAATTAATTCATATAACTATGTATGATAGAGTCATTAGTTACTATGTCTTTTAGATATAACTAAAGAGCGCTCCTGAGGAAGAAAATGAGAAGATCTTATTTACTTCTTGCTTGAAACATTACAAAATAATAGTTTTTATAGGTTATGTAGTGTTTAGCACAAATAATGAGATAAGTTGTATTTTATTCATTTTATTTGTTATATCAAATAAAAATCAATTATAATAATTTATTTTAACAATTTACTTAGTAAATTAGTTCCTTGTATATGTACACCATCTATTCCTTCTACTGTATTATCTTCTATGAACTCGAAGTTAGGATAGGTCTGTATGATAAATCTCCGTATTGAGTGATCTCTCATCTCACTATCGCCTATGTCTCGTAAACTTCTAACAATTTCATCGATACCCCATCCTCTACTTCTCAGTAAACAAGAGTATACACAATAATCGCCACATACAGTTGACAAAAAATTTTGTAGTTGTGTTTCATTACTTCGTATTGTTTCATATCCTCCATGAATACTTAGTATTTCATTTACATCCGGATAAAAGGAAACAGAACGCCCAAATGAGTCAAAAAAATCCACCTCTGAATCATTAGCGTACACAGCCAACCAATGCTCTCCAGGTTGGTGAGAATAATGGGTGTTGAATACGAAACATCCTGTTGGAAAATTGCAAATTTGCTTCCAAAACTGTTCTCTAGCTCCAACATGAATCCCTACGCTTTGACATAAAACGTCTGAAGATAAGATCGAACGAATTTGCATGGTATTCATCTCTAACTTTCTGTTTAAAGCACTGCGTCTCCCCCGATAGTTAATTGAAGAATGCTATCCATCTCCAGCACACCGTCTTTTACAAAGTATGCTACCAAGGATAATCCATCAGTCGTGTTAGTGCTAAAACGAATTTCCACACTTGTTGTGACATTTTTCATAGAGTGAAAGCCTTCTTTAAGAAAATCACCAGTCAAATCAAATCCATAAAGTGTAGTACCATCAAGGTATTGTTCTTTCGTAATACCGAGACTATCGCCTTCAAGCAAAGTTCCGGTAGCGTGTAGAAACTGATGATATTCTCTTCCAAAAACCCCTCTAGCATAATTTGGCTCAAATCTTCTTCCAATTGGACAATCACCAACTCTCAATACAATACTATCAACATTAGCGTGCGTCATTCTATATGGATTCAAGGCAAAACGTCCGTTCATTGCGTTGTGATCAACTAAACCTAAATAGACCTGTTTAGGTTTTTGTTTGTTTTCTTCCAAAGTGATGTCAATCTGCGCAACCCCAGCACGAATTCCATATAGTTTTATCCGTTTTCGATCAACTGGATAAATGTAGTTGTGACCTTCCAACGCCAAACTGAGTTGGGAGTTTTGTATTGTAGGATTCACCTTAACTTTACAAAGATGAAGTTCAAATTTATCAATTCTAATCTTTGCTCCTCCTGCAGGCATCTCATTCGCAGCAAACAAAGCTAGTTTGCCGGAGGCACGCTCAAACTCCAGCTGCATACTAGGACCTGGAATTATTAGTTTTTTCTGCTGAAATAATGCAAGATGAGGTTTTCCAGTTAATTCTATTGTCTTTCCAGCTATGATTAGAGCTCTCCTCTTTTTCTTATCCGCGGTTTTGTGATCAGCAGCGTCTTTGCTAGTTGAATCATCATACAGCCATCCTTCCATCTTACCTTGATATTTCTTTCTTTCTGCACTGTTTTCGAGTAGTTGTGAAAAGTAGGAGTGTAAACCGTAGTTGTTAGCGTATTCAACAGTGGTTCCTTCTATCGACATTTTCAACTCGCTGAATAATGTATGCATTGAATCCCCCATCCACACAACTGCATCATCATCATTACCTGCAATATCGCTTCCATCATCTTGAACAACTGTGGCTTCAACTTGCAGAAACGAGTTGTAGAGATCTGTGTAATGTTCAGTGCTCCCTGACAAGGTTAACTCGATACTACCATAAGGATCTAACCTATCAGGTCTGATGACAACATATTCTGATCTTTCTACCGATATGTTTGTTGGTTCCGTAGCAAATACATCCAACGTTGGATTTATGTTGTAGGAAGAACCTTCCAACTTATTACCTGTTGTTCCATTTAGGCTAGCCATCTTTTGCGAATGATGATTGCTTGAGGTGTTACTGCTTAATGAATATAGTTATCAAGCTCTGCTGTCTTTATAGCGGATTCTGCTACTATTAAAATATGCCACGTTTACCAACACCTCTTCTCTTCTTTCCACCTTTTGTTTTTCTCCTTTTCATACTATCTAGACGGACTGCATTGAGCACATCTCCACCCAGATCATTCAACTCTGCCAACCCCCTCTTCTTTGCTGATGCTGCAAAGCTTTGTCCATCAATGACATCACGCGCTACACTTTCACCTACAGACAGTGCTCTTTTCCCCAAACTAATTGCTCCTCTCTCAGCATTGGTGCTGCGGATTTAAGTATACTTGAAAAAATACTACCAAGTCCATTTCCTCTCATATTAGGCATCACCCGTCGTCCACTATACACTCCAATTCCATTTCCAGCTTGCATTTTGTAGTACTCATCAAAAAAATCTTTTGAGTCCTCAGGGGTGTATCGTACCAAACTCATTATAATTCTTTCTCTTTAAAGTGAACCGTCAACACAACCTTTCCACCATCAAATGGTATTCGTTGGCCGTCGTCACTCGTTATAAGTACTTGAATCATATCACTATTTATTGATGAAGCATCAACATAGTGAGGATTTTTAAATTCTTGATACACAACGCTATTCTTCTTTCCTTGAACCGGGTGTATTTTTTACAACAAAATGCTGAATATATACATTTTCATGGTAACGAATAGGATTTTTTGGGTGTAATTAGCGTAGTTTTTACAACAAAATGTTGAACATATACATTTTTTCAGGTAAAAAAAGCACTTTTTTGGTGTAATTAGTGTATTTTTTTTACAACATATTTATAAAGCAAGTATTTTTTGTTTTGTTTTAGATAGATGAAAGAGAATCAAAAGCACTTGGTGAAAATAATGCTCAAGAAAGAACAAGTTGAACAATGTAACTTGGTGAGTTATTTCCCTTTTCTAATAATGTAAACTATCCAATGTAACTAGAACTATAATTCAAATTCATGTAATTATTTTACATTTTTGCTTAATCATTCTATACTAATACATAATTTTTTTATTTTAGTTCATTACGAAATTAAAAGCACATAGAACAGAAGTCTTCCTTCCTAAGATATAACATCAGTACATCAAAGACATCATTGTAAAGGAACAAACTATGCATTAACTGTTATTACTTTGTATTTATTACAAGTTGTAGTGCTTTGTATTACGTAGTATTTACTGACTCTAGCTTTATTATGTGGGGAGATTTTCCTTACTTATTATGTAATAAATGTATATAATCATATAATGATTCATTTTTAATCAATGTATTTATTCTATTTAGATATATCTCCTCTCTTCTCTCTCTATGTAGTTATAAATTTACCCATAAATATGTACATAATTGACCATATATACATTAACTGCAAGAAAACTAAAAGATCTCTCTCCTCTCTGTCTTTCTCTCTCTCAAGATACCATATGTATGTATGTATGAATGCATTGATTGTCATTACAAGTTGTATTGCTTTGTATAACTTAGTATTTACTGACTCTAGCTATATTATATAGGAAGATTTTCCCTACTTAATATGTAATCAGGTATATAATCATATAATTTTCATTTTTGATCAGTCTTCTCTCTCCTCTCTCTCAAGATGCCATATGAGTTCAAATTATGTGAAAAAAGTATCAAAACTTAAATGCCATACATTCAAAATCTAGCTGGCATATGAGTTCAAATCAAGTAAAAAAATAATCAAAACTCAAATGCCACTTAAATGCCACTCAAATGCCACTCAAATACCTCTCAAATGAAATACAATATAAACTCGGCGAATTCACCCAACGTCGTAACTCATTGCATAACCCCCAAGACCAGATCCACAAAAAAACACTTGGTAGGGAGATCTGCTCATATATTACTACTACTACCGAGCTGTTTATTCCTGCTGGCATTCATTCCTGTCTAGGTTCATTGGGTCACTTTGTAAATGCCTGCGAGGAGTGTTGTTGAGTTATTCAAGGTCAAGGTGAGTCACTGTATAAGCTTGGCATACTTGAACCGGTCTGCCAGTTTTTCCAGCTCTGGTGCACACCTGACTATACCTTTTCTTATGGCCATACTGACATTGTCAACTGGCATTCTCAAAGAGCCGCAAAAAGAATGGATGACATCTTGCTAATCATTTATCATCTTCAAATATGAATAGCGAATAAATATTATGTTTTCCGCTGTCTTTTGCATCATATACGTTTGAAGCTTTCTCTAAAGAATATTTTATAGTTGTACAAGTTTTGTATCAGTTTAAAGGTGCTGTGTTGCAAATTTTTGACTGAATTAAACTTAACTTGATTGTTCCAAGCTATTTTTCACACAAAAAAAATTTTTCACGGAGTTGTGTTCTCCCTAATCCTTTCTACAGTATAATAGATAGATAGTCACCCATACTCAACTTACATAAGGCCTGAAAGTGGCGTTGCAAAAATTCGGCCTATTCCTTAGAAAGAGGGCATCCAAGTCAAATCATCCTGCAGAGACTTTAAAGAAGATCAAAATATTATGCTTGCAGTTGTTTTTAGATTTTTCATTGTACGTTAGTTAAGTCAGCAATTTAATTTATTGTAGGTAAATCTGTTATTATGTAAACACTGGTGTCCATGTAATAAATTACAAAAATATCAACTTTTAGCTGCAAGGGATTTTCCCTAATGGTAAGGCAGACGAATTTATAGACATACACACACTTTAGCAACATGGTGATTGGCTTAAGTTGCCTTGTGTATGATTTATCTATTGACTGATTAACAAACACTAGCATTCTAGTACTTATACTGTGGCTATGGAGTTAATATAAATAGTCAAGTGAATATAGACTTCTGGACTGTCAATGCTGGTCACGGTTTTTCTTTCGCCCTCATTTTAAAAAAAGAATTATCAAAAAAACAATTAAACGAAATCAAACGCTGCAACCGCTTCATTGTAAATTTTTGACCTAAGACTTTCATCAGCTGCCTTTCAAAAAACTACTACTATTTGAAGCTAATTATTAATTTTACAAGACAATCTTCCAGTAACAAACGGGATATTATAATTTTACAATGTTAAAAAAGAAGACAGCTCCCGAAATGGTTTTCGACATTAAGTGCGGTTCACTAGTTACTATGTAGATCAACATAATTCCTTTGTCTGGTTAGGATTTATCCAACTTTCCCTAACAAAGTTGCAGACTGAAGTGCGCGGCTTTCATAAAAAACTATGTTGGTTTTTTGCAGCGTTTTCAGCAAGTTAGAAGTTGAAATGGAAAAAATTGTAAGTTGTGGTAGAATTGTTTGAAAATTAAACGCAGCATAGTAGTAGTAATATATGAGCAGATCTCCCTACCAAGTGTTTTTTTGTGGATTAGTTCTTGGGGGTTATGCAATGAGTTACGACGTTGGGTGAATTCGCCGAGTTTATATTGTATTTCATTTGAGGGGTACTTGAGAGGCATTTGAGTGGCATTTAAGCGGCATTTGAGTTTTGATTATTTTTTTACTTAATTTGAACTTATAGATTTTGAATGTATGGCATTCAAGTTTTGATAATTTTTTACATAATTATATACATAACTTTAACTCATAGAACATCTAGATTTTGAATGTATGGCATTTAAGTTTTGATAATTTTTTGTAATTCGACTCATATGATATCTTGAGAGAGGAGAGAGAGGAGATATATCTACATTGAATAAATACAGTGATTAAAAATGAAACAATATGTGAATATATACATTTATTGTGTAATAACTAGGGAAAATTTCATATAATATAACTAGAGTCAGTAAATATTAAGTAATACCAAACACTACAACTTGTAATGACAATCAATGCATAAGCTTTTACTAAAACTATCTTGAAAACCTTCAAAACATGATCCCAAATGGAAAAAATGGATAAAGTTAGATATTCATCTATTTGGTTACATCTACAAAAAAGAGGTATTTTGGTGAAATATTTTTTCATTTTATTCAATTTTCATTAATTTTTTACAAAAACAAATCATCCTATAAATGGTTAAATTTCATCTAATTGTACAAATTTACAAAAAAAACAAGGTATTTGGTAAAATATTTTTTCATTTCATTAAATCTTCATTATTTTTTTTGCAAAAAAGAAATCATCCTTTAAATGGTTAAGCTTTATCTGTTTGTATATCTTTACAAAAAAACAGGCTATTTGGTAAAATATTTCCTTTATTCTATTCAATTTTCATTAATTTTTTCAATAATTGCTTAAATATAAGTTATTCATTATTTTCTTATTATTAGGTAAGCAACCTATCATACAAAATTAGTTTCTTGAGTGAGGGTTTTATCCTGCATTTTCCTTTTGAATTTTTTTCAAAAATTTACCATTTCTTATCAAAAACAATCATTTATATATACAATTTCCATTATTTTTTTAAACAGAACAATCTCTATCTCTGAGAGGTTGGAGATATTGGGGTAGAAAACTTAGACATGATGATGAGAAGGCTATGGATTTTCCCATTCAAGAACAAACCATTTTCGATGGCAATTTCAATTCTGAAAACTAAATCAATGTAATTTGTTTTTCAAAATGCAATCATCAGAAAGCTTCTGTCATGATGAGGAGGAGGCTATGGATTTACCCATTCAAGAACAAACCATTTTCGATGGCGACTTCAATTCTAAAAAACGAATTAGAACTGAAGTATGTGGTATTATGTAATAATTTTTTAAAAGAAAAAAAATTGTTTTTCAAAATGCAATCATCAGAAAACTTCTGTCATGATGATGAGGAGGTTATGGATATACTCATTCAAGAACAAACCATTTTTGATAGCAACTTTAATTTTAAAAACTAAATCAATGTAACTTTTTTTATTCTTTGTCTCCCATGAAATTGTTCAAAACGAATTAGAACTGAAGTATGTGGTATTACATGATAATTTTTTAAAAGAAAAAAACACATCAAAATCGACAAATTACTCCTCTAGATAGTTCAAGTTTACAATATTTGAGAATTATTCACAATAGAAACATTAAGCCTACTTGATAAAAAAAGAATTTGACTGTTAAATTTAACTAATTGATTCAATGTTATTATATGGATCTTTTGAAAATAAACATTTCAATGAAAACATCATATTTAGTCTTTGACACACTTGAAACCATTTTCCAGTAAATTTCACCAACAATATTTTAGAAATGTTTACTATATATTTACAAGAAAAATGCGGTATTTTGGTAAAATATTCTTTTATTCCATTCAATTTTCAATATACTTACAAGAAAAATGCAGTATTTGGTAAAATATTCTTTAATTCCATTCAATTTTCATTAATTTTTTGAGCGAAGGTTTTATCCTACAGCATCCTTTTTAATTTTTTATGTTTTAAAACAGGGTTTTATTACAAAGTTTTTTTGTTTTTCAACTTTTTAAAAAAAATAATCATTATAATATATAGTTTTCGATATTTTTTTAAAACAATAAATATATATAGAGATTTTCACTTTATATTCTTTTATTCCATTCAATTTTCAATAATTTTTTGAGTGAGGATTTTATCCTACACCTTCCTTTTAAATTTTTTTATTTTTTAAAAAATAATCATTGAAATATATAGTTTTCGATATTATTTTAAAAACAATATATGTATATAGAGATTTTCACTTTATATTTACAAAACTTTTGGTATTTGGGAAAATATTCTTTTATTTCATTCAATTTTTCAATAATTTTTTGAGTGAGAATTTTATCCTACACAATCCTTTTAAATTTTTTATGTTTCAAAACAGAGCTTTATTACATTTTTTTTGAAATTTTTACAAAATAATCATTGAAATATATAGTTTTCGATATTTTTTAATTTTTTTGTGCTTTTAACTTTTTTAAAAAACTGTCAAAAAATCACCAAATTGCCTCTCTAGATGAATAAAATTTACAAGTAAAAAATAATCATTGAAATATATAGTTTTTCGATATTTTTTTAATTTTTTTGTACTTTTAACTTTTTTAAAAAACTGTCAAAAAATCACCAAATTACCTCTCTAGATGAATAAAATTTACAAGTAAATAATTGTAATAGAAAATAAAATATCTAGTTTTTACATTCATAAAACTGTTTTATAGTAAATTTTCTGTAATACAAACTACTATAGCTTACGATATCAATGGTTACAAAGCGCTTTTCTTGAACAATATCTTCCACAGTGACTTAAATGAAATCAGTGCTAAAGCTGCATGTGAAGTTGCCCTCTCTCATTATGGGATTTCCAATGTTTGTTATTGTTTTTGACTGTGGCATTCCTTCATACAGTTGCTTTGCTCTAGCTGCTGCCTGTTCTCACCTTTGACCTCGCAGTTCTACATGAATGCGGTTTATTTTCTTATTCCTAACAATCATTGACAGTCACTGTTGTTTACTTGGCATCCAGCAGACTGCTTGCAAGCTAGTAATCCTACTAACTACTAAAACCACATTTGCTGCATCAATGCACCCTTGCGCAGAGTTCTTTTGTTGAATGTTCATTGATAAACATATTTTTTCCACAAGATCACCCATTTCAACATTGGGGTAGGTTTTAGTTTTTCTACTTTCTCATTATTCGTCTTCACTTTGCAATGCTTGATAGTTTAACCCACTAGATTTGTCTACAACTTAGCCTTAGCGCTCAATTCCAGAAATGCTTCATTTGCTTAGCATAAGATAATTAGATTAATACACATCCGCGAAATAATGAATGACTGAATCTTTCAGCATAATTTTGATATTTTGAATTCTTCTTTTCAATGTTTTTTCAAATGCAAATATCAGATATGCGTATAGGAAACTGCTTTTATGTAAAAGTTAACAGCTAATAGATATGTGTCTCTAATACTTTTAGATCTCCAAGTATATTGTTCTGCACCTCATCTTTTTCTCCTCCACGATATGCTTGCAAAAATCCTACTTGCTTCATTTTCTGCCACTCCACTTCTTTTGTCTTCTGTGAAACTTTCACCTTTGAAGATCGCAGATAAACTTGAATGCCCTCTTTGCATTTATATATGTTCTTTTCAACCTACTGCATGATGAATCCGCTTTAGAAAATTGTCTCTTTTGTAGAAAATCCTTCACAAATGCCTTGGTGGGTGCATACTTTCTCAGGACAATCTCTGCAACAATTTATATTTTTGAGTGAGTAGATGGTTATTAAACTTTCTCTGAACTTTATTGTATGTTAAGGAAGTTTGTCAGGCATATATATAAACAATTGTTTAGTTCTTGAAATTACCAAATTGATTTTTTTGGTTTGATTTCATTAGTGTTCTTGTCAGCTATGATTGCGCACTTGTTGATGCTGCCGGCTCTGTTTTCATGCCAACGGCAAACAAGATTATTCAAAGTTTCATGATTATTTTTCAATCAACTAAACAGGTAATTAGGACATACGTTGTAAACATGCACAATTGTGCTATCTGGCATTTGCTATCACACTTGTATCTAATGGTGTTTAACAATATTTAGTTATTATAATAAACACAAGCTGTGTTAGCTTTTTACTTGAGCAAGTTGTTGGAGTTTGCCTGGTCACAGAGTCCTTTCCTGACAGTTTCACCACAGACAATGATTGGTCTGACTCTTTAGTTGATGTAGTATCCAGCAGCTATTAAGTTTGGCTGGTTTGATTAGTATCATCATGATGTTGTGCTTCCCTTGCTTTTGTTTCTAGCAGTATTGTGTCTTAGTGCTTGACTTCTAAACATAGGTGGATTACAGTGATTAGTCTTAGTAATTTAAGCTACATCTACTGTTTTTGGTAAATATTTTATCAAGCTGCAATTACCAATTGACTGAATTAGTTCAAGATGACATTCTTCTTCATTTTCTGACATTTCACTGCAGCTGTCATCTTTTTGCCTATGCAGTTGCACTCTCATTGCTTTGTACTTATCAAGACTGTGACCAATGTGGTGCCACACATCTGCCGCACTATTAGATTTACAAGTTTCATTGTACTTGGCATGTTTTGGTCCGAAAGGCGTGCAAAGATTGTAATTTCAGTAAACACTGTGCAATTGCCCACTAGTCAGCGCTCACAAGTGACTTGTGTTTTTGTATTAAAACTTGCTAATACTAATTTTGCTTGATATTTCCTGCAGCTGTTATACATGGCTTGTGGTCAGCTGCCACTAAGTCATTTCATACAATTAGATGACTAGCTTGGAATCAATTAGCAATTAAGAGGTCAGAGGTTCATTCCACCTACCTTATACTTATCAATGTTGTGTTCGGTGATGCTCTTTGTTCAACATCATCACTGCCATCAAAAAAGACAATTGACATTGCAATCTCATGTTAGCATCCATCAAATAGATAGTCGGAGATTCTTTCTTTGTGCACAGCAAAGGACAAAACATTTGCATCAACCATTTGCTTCGTTATGACTGTACCAGGTCTTGGTGGCAGACGATTCCACTCTTTTGAAATTTGGTCTTATTGGACTTCAAAGCTGTTTGTTTGTAAGGCCTGTTTGTGTTTCACTTGCAATCTGACAAAGCTGTTCACTAGAATATGATCATGGTGGTAGTTGGTAGTTCTTGTGGAAGATTTAATATCCTTGAAATACATTTTTTGAGCTTCAGCATTTAATGAGCGTAAAGAGATCAACCTTAACCATTCACTGAAGTGTGTTGTAGTGCTATGACAGGGCATTCCAAACATGGCCCTTACTCGAACTTGACGTGGTTTGCTAAAAAGCTGCAAAATAAACTCTTTTTCAGCCAAATTCCGCTATTTTTTTTGTTTTTTTATAAGAAATTGCTTTAGAATTTCAAGTTACTGCAATAAACTGCCTATCCATCATTTGCGAAATTTGTGTATCGATGCACTGAACTACCAGTTAAATTTATTACATTTACGAAATCTATTGCAAATATGAAGGTAAAATTGTGCATTGCCCAACACATTGTGAAGATTTCTATGCTTCTCTAATGCATGGGCCAGCTGCTGTATGTGTGAAAGACTTGTCAGCAGCCGTATCAGCAGTTTCACATTAGTCTCGGTGTAGCTGTAGTCTGTTGTTTCTATGAAACACCTGAGTCTGAGTAGGGAAAGCCTGGCATTACTACCTGTTATTTCATGTCGGTGATCTACGAAGCAATGAATGATCAAATAAACCTCTTTGTTTTTTTCCCAATTATGTAATACTTGCTTCCAACAGCGACTGTTAAATGTTTCAATCTTAGTATCACTCATAACAAGATATTGCCTTGAATTTCAGGTAAAGCACTTTTAATTTTCTCACGCAATCTCTCAAGTAAAATTTTTGTCATCTCCTTCATTATGTTACCTGTAAAATTGAAAGATTGGCTCATATTATTAGGTCACATTACTGTGAAAACTTGAAAACTAACTGTTCAATAAATATTCTGGCTGTTAGGTAGGTAGCTTCTATTGATCAGGTAAAATATTATGATGCCATTAAACTGTTTTGTTTTTTTGGAAAGGAAATTTTTGTTAATAAGTTTATTTTCAGAACTGTTATCACTTACAAATTGTTGTTTTTAGATCATGTAGTGGTTCCAAATGAGCTATTTTATAACGAGTGAGATCAATTTCCTTGTTTGGGCACATCAACGCTGGAGGTCTCCTTATTCCTGCTAGTTTCAACTGCATGGCCAGCTTCAGGGACAGCTTGTCAGTATGCTCTATAGAGATGTTTCAAAGCTGCAGCTTATTTTTAAGGCTATGAACCTGGGCAAACAGGACCAGAGAGTTCACCTTACAATGATGAAAAGATCAGAGACTAATGGTGTATCACAAAAATTGAAATAATTCAAAACTGTCAAAAACAATTTCTCATGTAAAAGTGACGCTTTTTAGTGAAAGCATGAAAAGTAAAAAAATACATACATCAAGATTATCAAACACCATCAATGCGCCATTTTCTCTTTCCCTCCATTGGCTAGTAACATTGACTTTGTTCATTTGATCATCAATACTAACGTGTCTTGGCTTTTGGTTGGTTTTTGGTTTAAGAAACCTCCTAGCATCAGCTCCACAGTGGCAAGGGAAGTGACCATTGATTTGGTTGCCAGATTCAAATGCTCTGACTGGTGAAGCTCCTAAAATTATAAAAGCCAATTTAATTTTCCGGGCTCATCATTGACAGAAAAACATTCAGTCTTTTATCATCTCAAACAAAAACAGTACGTAATTCAGTGTATTTATTTGGTCAATTGTCTATAACCAAGTTTACCCCAAGCTTACTACAACAGCTTTTGTTGCTGTAGCTAGCAATTTACCCATCCCAAGTCTGTTTACTGAAATGTAGTGACGGCCTGCTTTAGTGGTTGATGGTTGGAGTTCTTTCACATCTTCAATTCTCGTTGGGGTGTAAAGCACCTGATCACGTAAAGCACTTTGTGATCGAGCTAGAATGGAAACTTGCGGCTTCTCAATTACTGCTTCAATGTTACGGCAATGTTTTCTGCAATGAAGTACCACCCAGTTTGCACTAGTTACAATTGATGATTATTTGACAGGCAGCTGCATCACTACTTTTCTTTGATTCTAATCAGTAACATAAGACATACCCTGTTTGTTCTGTAGATGTCTTATACACCAATGGATCGTAAATGAAGGATACCAGTACAAGAAAGTAACTGTGAGATGCTATTGTGGAGTGATCATGCCACACAGTGAACATCCCTTTTGTCATCATTTCGTTCAACTCTGTTACCGATTGGGCATTAACAGTAACACCTAAATAAGAAATCAACACCTGAGTCGGACGAGTAACACTAATTATATCTACTAAGTCTATATCACCGTTAATTCATTCCTTTGGCTTTTTGATATCATTTTTTTTTCTAGTTACAGCTATTTTCTGTTAAATAAATGGATAAAGATTGAAATCTGAACCTTTTGACTTGAGGACTTGTAAAGCTAATTCTAGAGACTCCTGTTGATATGGCGGCCTAAGAAGTTCCAGTGCTTCTTGCTCTAACAAAGTTCTGTCCATTATGCATTGTAATGAGAACTTTCGGCCACGCAATACTGTATGCTTTGTGATAATCGCTCCGCCTGGCCCCACACACTTCGATTTGAGTGCTATTGGAACTATTGGTGTTCCAATGTCAATTGAGCCCTCCAAAATCATCTGCTCTGTCACGGCTTTCAACTGCTGATCAGTGGGCAGGATTGGTATTAACGAAACTGTAGTTTGTTCAAAAACTAGCTTTCGGGCGACTCGCCTTTTGCGTGTTTGAACACTGGGAATGCTAATCAATGCTTTGTCTATGGCAAATGCCTTGATTGCTTGTTGTGCAGTCAGTGCACGCTTTCCATCTTGTTTTGAAACAGGGAATTTTTTTGCGATGTTTGACCAATTAACTTTTCCTTCATGCCTCGAAATACCCTGTGCAACCGAGTCACGTTCGAAGCAGAAGTTGTTATGCTTGATTTTGTAGTTGCTGCTACATAACCCGGTGTTGTCTGCCAAAAATATATCTCCTCGTAGATTTGTCATCATTCTATAGCTGATGTTATGCGATAGAACCGCTGTATCGGTTTCTTTTGTAATTGAATTTTTGACAGCGGTTAACATTCCCTTTTTAAACTTTTTTTTTGAGAGCTTTCAATGGTTTCTGTCAACCTGCTTTTAAAAGACTTATTGTGCTTCTTTTGAAATACTGGCTCAAGTTTGTCAAAAGAACTGATTTCACACAGTTTGATTGGTTCATACTAATTGCCAGAACAAGTGATGTAACTGTGTCGTGCGCAGTGCGTGAATTTATTCTCAGCAAGTTGTGTGCACTGTTGTGTTTAGTAGCTTTGCAAGCACGGCAATTTTTTAAACTGATGTAGATTCCACTCTGACGTTGGGAGATAAGTCCAAGAATCTACGCTGAAGTGACTGAAAAATATATTTTTACCATCTTGACTATGATAAGAATTGCTGCAAAATGGAAATGCAAAAATTATTTTTCAAAAAACTCACATCAAGTTTATTTTTGCGAAACCAAAAATTTATTGATTATTGGTGAGTTAATGTGCGCTAAGAGGATCTTAAAGGAGGTTTTGCTACCATTTCTCAATAATGCAAGTTTCGAAAAACTTTTTTTTCACATTCATCTATTTAATATTAAAGCTCTAACCAGCAAAAAAACTGTGCATGTATAAGCTGTTGAGTTGTTCGGGTATGATTAATGTTATATTCAGTAGATAATTGCTCAGCTTCAACCAGTTAAAATGGATGACAGGGTAATGTAGATTAATATTACTGATGTCTAATGACAGAAATAACCAATAAAAATAAAACATTACTCATGCAAATTAAAATATTTTATTCATTGTGCAAAACATGAATACAATTCAGGGTGCAACTGTGGGAATTTTATTGCTAACCCTGGCTCATTATTTTCTTAATTAATACTAATAAATGCAGTGAGCAACTCTTCATTAATCAACATTGCCTTCAAAATATCAAAAGACTCATCTACAGTGATTTTTGCTTGAGGTAAAAGTTAGTGCCAGGCAAATGAAGTATAGATCAACAAAGTAGCAGATAAAATTTGTGGAATGATAGAAACAAGTCGATCGAAAAGTAATTATTATTTGAACAGAGTGGTAAACACTCACCCATTGTTGAGAAGTCTACCTTGTAGCCGTCTTATTCTCATGTATGATGGTTTGTCTAAGCCTTTCTACATTTCAGTGCAATCACTGACTACTCAAAGGTACTGGTCATATGTGCTGCACCATTTGTAGAGCATTGCATGTCCAAATCCACACCAAGATATTGATTTTCTACCCATTTTAATGGTTTTGTCAGAAGCCTCTGCTACTTACTGACTAAGAGCTACAGGATTTCTGGAGGGAAGTTCTTTCCCTCCAAAAACCTTATCTTGTGAGTTCATAGGTCATGTTTATTTTGGGTAAACCGCTGCTATTTCATTACTTGACAATTTGCTAGCCAAAAGTTGGTTGACTTATGCAATTGATAGTGACTGTTACATAACAAGCTCAGTTGATTGCTGCTATTATCCTCCTTTCCGAGTAACAAGTGCATATTCCCTTTTACAACTGATTAAATTTTGATTTTAAATTTCTCTCCATGTGACATCAAGTTTTTATACGATCATGTTGCTGCTATCTTTAGTACAACAGAGAACACAAAACTTTAGTATTGTGGCCAAAGAATATGTTCAGCTGTTAATCAGTTGTTTTAAGTCTGCCTGTAATTCATAAACTGTCAATAAAACAGGCCTCTGGTTAAGTAATGGTTTTATGTTGAACTCTTGCATTATCACAATCACAGATCAATTAACAATTTGAGCACCTATCATTTGGGCAACTGAAGGAAAATTATTACGGCATAAGCGTAGTTTATTGAATCTACCCTTCTAGTTGCAGTCAGAACTAAAAACAAACATATAACAGGGGTGGATAGCTGCTTTTAAGCTGAATGATGGAATTCAGCAAAATTCTAGCAAGCTTTATTTGATCGGAAGACAATCAAGCAATACTTTTAACTATACAATTTTGGAGCTTGGCTTGATATGCTATGACCACGATGCAACAATTGCATTTGACTTCATTCACAGACCTATTAAAACCATCAAGGGACACGTGGAATGTTCTAGACAGGACAATTTTCCCACATTGTTCTCCTAATGTACTAAATGATGCTGCTTTATACACTGGTTGACCTAGGTGGTGGTAATGTATGGAAGCATCATTGATTAAACCTCGGGAAAATCTAATGCACTATAGCTGCTGTCATGGCTCGCTACCCCCAGCTACTAGTTGCTAATTAAGGGTATGAGTTTGTTGTGATAGATGAGATCCAGTAATGGGAAACTTACTATGAATTATCAGTTTTACCTACCCACCATACTATGGTAAACACTATAATGTTATGCGTACTCTTCCAAACACAATTTATTACTCAGTCAGCAGTACAAGACATGCAAAACGAATATTGCTTACTTATACCGGTACACTTTTTGAGTTTCTGTTGCCGGAAAGGGTTAAGGAGTTCATTTGAAAATATTATACAACAGAAGGATTACCAGCCACACAACTAAGTTGACAACAAAAACCTGCAACCCAAGAGCTTCTCAGGCCAAGCAACTCTAGAGACGGCTGTCTGCAGAACAATGCCAGCTTGCTAAATTATATTTACTACAGGGTTTGATTCATTGCAAGAGCAGAAAAAAATTCTCAATCCTTTCATGGCTGTCCAGCTTGTAAAATTATCTACAGTGATGTATTAATGCTGAAAAGTCACTCATTAAAATAAAAAAAATTCGATTGAAATTGCTAAAAATGAATTTGTGGCTCTGTACAGTTTCAAACAATCTTCATCAGAATGGAACAGACAGTTTTAGGATTCTTGCGGAGTGAGAAGAGCAACTAAACCAAAGAGCCACACATGCTCAATTAGTTTTTCAACCTCAAGTCATGGCAGGCTTCAGTAAGGGCTCAGCAATATAAACTGGCTAAAGTTGAGCAGAGAAGCATAGCCAATAAAAGGTGACTAACCGCAGCCAAATGAGCGTTCACTTGTAGCTTGTACTATCAAACCACAATTTACAACTATTGCTCATCCTAAATGCATTAAACTGATTTTTTAATCATGGCTCTAGGATTTCTTTTAAAAATTAACGGAACAACTTTTATTCAAAAACTCTAGATTTATTACAAATAGTTTCAAGAATTGACAAGCTAAATTGTGTACACTAAGAGTTGTGTACAAGAAGAAAATGAAGGATAAAACACAGATGGACTAATAATTGTTAATTTAATTTTTTCCGGTGCCGAAAGAGGTGGTTTGCTCTATGTGGCCACAAAACAACAGAAGCAGATATCCTGGTTGAACTACAAAATTCACTTGCACAATGTCTATAAAACAGCCTAGCTGCAGGGCTAAGGAAGTTCAAGGAGTCCTTTATTCCTTCGGGACAGCTGGACGTGTGCGGGGAGTTCCTATCAAGTACAATGTTATGCAACATCTACAGAATGGTACCTCAGTGAGTACTAGTTACAATTAGCGTAAACCAAAATAATCCACGTGAAATGAATGGGAAATTGTACATAGGTCTCTGTACGTGCACAGAATTCCTTGACAATAGGTGGCACCATTTTGTATTTCAAGGAGGAGTCTGGTCAGGAAGTCTCTGGTAGGTGTTTTTCTTTGCCAAGTATAATGAAGGAGCATCTGGCTAGTACGGTGGATAAAGGGCAGACTGAATTTGCTATCAATCCCCGTGGCAGAGATCTTGTCACCAGCTGACAAACACGTAAAAGCAATAGTGGTCAAGCATCAGTGCAACCGTAGTGCAATTTCACAAAGATCATACCTACAAGCAAACAAACAAACAAGCACATGATGCAGTGTCTTCATTAGTTTTGCGGGTATTGACATCACCGATAACGATGATCCTAGGCATTGAATGCAAGAGATGCACACAACAAGGCATATGGCCATGTAGCATGTCTACTCATTTACTGAGTTCTACAGATGTGCCACACTAGACTTTCTTCAATGAGATGACACCAACTTGTTATTTATGCAGTAAAAGGTCACTAATTATTTATGGTTTAACTTCTCTATGATACATTGGTCCATATGAAAGATGTAAAACCACAGGCTCAGAACAAAATGGTAAGTACGATGTCCCACAAAACTTTACAATGTGGGTTTATGTAGCCATAATCATTAAAACTAACAATTATTTCACTACGATGTTACTGGTTTCTCAGCCAGTGTACTATCGACAATAGATTCCCCATACATTTAGGTGACAGCAAAGTATGATTACAAAGCAATGTAGATGACACTTCCTACCCTTAACTTTTCAGTTAGTTTTACTGTAAAAATACTGAGGGGCACAGTTATATAGTAGTGCATATAAATAGTAGTGCATAGGCATAGTAGTGCACAGACGTAGTAGTACATAGACATAGTAGTGCAAAAATATTGTAGTACATATATATTGCAGTGCATAGTCATAGTAGTACATAGACATATTAGTACATAGACATATTAGTACATAGACATAGTAGTGTATAGACATAGTAGTGTATAGACATAGTAGTACATATATATAGTAGTGCATAGGCATAGTAGTGCATGGATGTATTGGTGCATAGGCATAGTAGTGCATAGACATAGTAGTGCTTAGACATATTAGTGCATAGACATAGTAGTACATAGACATAGCAGTGCATAGACATAGTAGTACATATACATAGTAGTACATAAACACAGTAGTGCATACAGCAGTACATAGACATAGTAATGCGTAGACATAGTAGTGCTTAGACATAGTAGTACATATATATAGTAGTGCATAGACATAGTAGTACATAGACATAGTAGTGTATAGACATAGTAGTACATAGATATAGTAGTGCATACATATAGTAGTACATAGACATAGTAGTGCATAGACATAGTAGTGCATAGACATAGTAGTACATATATATATAGTAGTGCATCGGCATGGTAGTGCATGGATATATTAGTGCATAGGCATAGTAGTGCATAGACATAGTAGTACATAAACATAGTAGTGCATAGAAATAGCAGTGCATAGACGTAGTAGTGAATAGACATAGTAGTGCTTAGAGATAGTAGTGCATAGACATAGTAGTACATAGACATTTTAGTACACAGGTATTGTAGTACGTAGGTATAGTAGTACATACATAGACATAAACCAGCTTATTCGGCCATATTGTGTAGTTAATTTAAAGCATAGAGCACATGTAAGTTCTTTTCAAGGTTGGAAGTCCATGGAATACAGAGCTACATTATTACACCAAGTATATTTTTGTGAAACGAAAGTAAACTGACAATCTTTCTTCAAATTGTGTGAAGTCTTTGTCGCAGAAAAAAAACTCCCATCGTACATATATTGATGCTTTGGTAAAGTAGTACATACTTTTTATGTTGCAAATATAACAGGAGCTACTTGTGACCAATTGGTAGCCTCACAATCCACTTCAACCACCAGCATCTTAAGCTATATGAAGGTCTGCATTAGCTCTACAAAATAAGGGTCAGAAATAGGGAAGTGACAGAATGCTCCAAATTCAATTGCGTCAAGTTTCGCAATGTTTCATCAACCAAAAATAACAGAAGTTGTAATTTTTTCTACAGATGAGTGTCAGTTTAATGTTTACAGAATAAGTCCAAAAATATGACTGGGTTATGTTTCTTTACCTCAATGCAAGAAAGTAGTGGGGAAATAAAAACATTAACATCGATGCATAAAGGCAATCACTAACGCAAGCAAAGTTTATTCAGTCAAACATTGAGAGAAAACAAAATTGCAACTCCATAAGTTGGAAACATTAGGTGAATAATTTTTGAAACAATAAAGAAATTGTAACAAATGTTCTACTAATATCGAATACACCGAAAACGGTAATGTCTGTCTTTCTTTTATCTACTCAGATTTTCAATAAATCTAGCATTTTGCCAGAAATTATCTACTCTTGTACTCCATCACTTATGCTCCATATCTGACAGTAAAAACAGAAGTTGTGTTCTAATTTCTTTGAAATGGAGAGAACAACTTAAAAACCTCTCTCAAGTGATCATATTTTTAGAAAGTTGTGATTCCAATGGGAAGACAACCAACTGCTTTTCTGTGCATTTTAGTCAAAAAAAGATGAGGTTTTTAGTTAAATTTGGTCTGGTACCTACCTCTTATAGCAGAGTGAAACTGAAACAGTAACAAGGTTCTGATACAAGTGTTAGTGTTGGTGTCAGCAAAGACCATTTATGCTTCCTAAAAAACAGAGAAGAATGAAAATATAACCAATGATCGCAGCTAATGAGCATGAATGTTAAGAGTAGGTAAAGCAGATGTTATTTGGGAGTTGACTGAAACGTACACTGTCTGTAAAGGTGACAACACTTACTATCCAAGCAGTGAAGTTTTGCTAGAATGAGTAATGAGGGTGTCATATAGCATGCAACTTGAGCTGATCCAAACAAACATTCATTGATGGTTTTCTACAAAAGACAGTTGAGAAAAAAAGTTATCTCCACTTCTGTCCAAATAGAGTTCAAAAACTCGTAGTACTAAGGCAAGGTAGCATGTGGCAGGGGCATTAGCCATTCAATGAGGTGTGAATGTGTCTAGTAGTTACTGATGAGCAAGTGTTCGCACTACTACTAGCTCACTAAAGTCTCATGCCAACTACTCACTAGTATCAGTTGAATGAAATGAGCAAAAGGCCAACTAGGGCAATTTATCACAGCTAAATGCATGTACATTAACTGCAGATAGCCAAATTCCTCTAATGCGAAACCTTTTTTAAACCAATTCAGCGCAAATGATGCATCTACCATTACAAATGGAGCACATAGCAGATTTGCAGCATTTTTATAAATATTTGCTCATTCACAGAATGACTAAGGAACAATGAGTGGTCATTACAACGCACCAAGAGCGAGCAATCTAGCTCACTATCTATGTAACAGTGGATAAGTGCAGCAAATCATTATTGACGTCAAAGTTTTGTTTTGTACAGTTGTAACAAAAACAAAGTGCGTGTAGTGAAACAAATTGCTAACAATTCACTTACAACTATTGGGGATGACCAAAACCAAACTGAGTGAAGAAAAAGCCATTGACTAGTACAAATAGCAGATACAAGTATTAAAGTGAAGCCAGCCTCTGCTAAAGTTGTCACTGTCTCAGGTACGCTACTCAAAACTTAATGTGTCAAGTGCTTCATAGAAATTGAAGTTTTATTTTAACCTTGCATTGATGTAACTACCTGATGAGCTCAGTCAGGCAAGTTAGAAATATATTCAACTGAATACTCACTGATGTTCACATTTCCCGTTCGTAGAATAATTGCGAAGATTTTAGCCATATGACATTAAGCTTCTTACAATCTTCATCTCTACAAAATGAAAGTTGAACAATTTTTACGAGGCAGGCAAATGACTTAAACCATTCCTAACAGCATTCCAGAAGTTAATATGAAAAAAAAAGCAAATGATAAGCAAACATTTGAAGGATGAAGGAGTGAAGCGAAAAATTGAAGCAGCTAAGAGCAGTGAATCTCGTGACAAAGCAATACATATAAACGACACCATAAATGCTGTTAGTTTGAGGCAATGTATAACATGGAAGAATCGCCGCTAGCTTTGTACATCTTCTAAATTACTCAGTTTAACTCAGAGAGGATGATAATCGACAACAAAAACCTATGGATAATGAGAAATGTGACTAGTAGTAGTAATAGTAAATTAATAATATTTATTGATTGCTGATTGTGCTTGCAGTTATATTATTTGCATTGTGTGCTTTTTAAAAATCACAATAATAATTATAACGTCATCTCATGTTGTATATTAAGATTATTACTATTCATTATTATTGTCATAATAAATTTTATTAGTTATACAATAAATATAGCATAATAATTTGTAGTAGTCTAAGTGTAGTGTAGTAGTAGTGTGCATTTTATATTTCATTATTATGTGTACTAATAAGCAAGTTTCTTACCTTCAAAGAATATGGAGGAGCAATCCTCGCAGTAACCTCTTTTCACCAAACAGTGTTGTGGGTTTCTCTCCTGGTACTACTGATCACCACTGTTGCTGGCAGTTAGTGTGAAATTTCGATGACAACAATGACCTACTACACATCTACGGGATAGGGGAGTTTGCGGAAAACGGAAAACTCACGGAATCATTACAGAATTGGGACTTTGCGGAAAGTGGCCTAGGTTAATACAAAAGTTGTGCTACCTTGTCAAGGTGACATTTCCATTGTGTAAGTTGCGTAACTATGCCTATGAAACGTACGTCTATATGTGCTTCCTGCAATTATTTTCTCAGTGATTTGATGTTGTTTTCAGCTAGTAGTTCAAGTTATTTGCACACCCCTGATCTTTTAGTCTTGCCTAGAAGCTAACGTCATCTATGTTTTGAATTAATGGGAATCAAAATTTCATGCTCCATTCACAATTAGTTTAGGCAAAAAAGTTCAAAACACATTTTTTATAGCTCCAAAAGCATTTTCAGGCCATTCTGAGCACGTTTCATCATTTCAGTGATCCTAGACAAACAGTTTCAAAACACAACTTTTAAAACTCCAAAAGCGTTTTCAGGCCATTCTGAGCACATTTCATCATTTCAGTGATCCTAGACAAAAAAGTTCAAAACACAATTTTTATAGCTCCAAAAGCATTTTCAGGCCATTTTGAGCACATTTCATCATTTCAGTGATCCTAGACAAAAAAGTTCAAAACACATTTCTTATAGCTCCAAAAGCATTTTCAGGCCATTCTGAGCACATTTCATCATTTCAGTGATCCTAGACAAAAAAGTTCAAAACACAATTTTTATAGCTCCAAAAGCATTTTCAGGCTATTCTGAGCACATTTCATCATTTCACTTATCCTAGACAAACAGTTTCGAAACACAAATTTTATAGCTCCAAAAGCGTTTTCAGGCCATTCTGAGCACATTTCATCATTTCAGTGATCTAAGACAAAAAAGTTCAAAACACAATTTTTATAGCTCCAAAAGCATTTTCAGGCTATTCTGAGCGCATTTCATCATTTCAGTGATCCTAGACAAAAAGTTTCAAAACACGTTTTTTATTGCTCCAAAAGCATTTTCAGGCCATTCTGAGCACGTTTCATCATTTCAGTGATTCAAGACAAAAAAATTCAGAACATTTTTTTAGCTCCAAAAGCATTTTCAGGCCATTCTGAGCACATTTCATCATTTCAGTGATCTTAGACAAAAAAGTTCAAAACACATTTTTTTTGCTCCAAAAGCATTTTCAGGCCATTCTGAGCACATTTCATCATTTCACTGATCCTAGACAAACAGTTTCGAAACACAAATTTTATAGCTCCAAAAGCGTTTTCAGGCCATTCTGAGCACATTTCATCATTTCAGTGATCTTAGACAAAAAAGTTCAAAACACATTTTTTTTGCTCCAAAAGCATTTTCAGGCCATTCTGAGCACATTTCATCATTTCAGTGATCCTAGACAAACAGTTTCACAACACATTTTTTATAGCTCCAAAAGCATTTTCAGGCCATTCCGAACACCTTTCATCATTTCAGTGATCCTAGGCTTAAAAGTTCAAAACACATTTTTTATACCTCCAAAAGCATTTTCAGGCCATTCTGAGCACATTTCATCATTTCAGTGATCCTAATTAGTTGGATAATAACAGTAATGATTATTGATGATAATAATAATTAAAAAAATAATAATTATTCATTCATATAATTAATAATAATTAAATTAATTAATAATATTGTTTTGTTCATTGATTGTCGTTGTTGTTGATTGATTATTATTAATTATTATAATTATTAATTAATTGATAATATTAAAGTTATTAATAATAATGATAGTAATGATTATGATTCATGATTTTTAGTATACATATTAGATTAATTATTATTATTAATTAATAAACGACAGTGTAATTTTTTAGTAGTAACTAAACATAATAATAATAATTATCAATTTTGATAATAATAAATTAATTAATGTTATTATTTATTATTATTATAACAAATTTCATAACAATAATTGTTAATTAATCTATTATTATCACAACAACTGTAGAGTCAGCTTATATGCTGATGACACCTTACTATACCAAGAAGTCAATAATGACGATGAAATGGTAGCGTTCCAAGAAAACATTAGTTCCGTAGAAAGGTGGTCACAACGATGGAGAATGCCTTTTAATTCTACTAAGTGTCATGCCATATGCTTTGGACCGAATCCTGAACTTCATATACATTACAAGCTTGGCTCCTCGCAAATTTCATGGGTGGAGAGCACCAAATATTTAGGCGTCATCCTTCAAGACAATCTACATTTCGACCAACATATAGCCTTGAAAACTGAGAAAGCTAGTAAAATCTTGGGTGCTATCAAATATACACTCTGTACTGCCCCCAAGAACAGCCGGCTGCTTGCATACACCAGTCTATGTAGACCCATTTTAGAATATGCCGATACAGTGTGGGACCCTACCAACAAGGCTATCATAAACTCAATCGAAGGGGTTCAGAGTAGAGCTGTTAGATTTGTGAGTGGTCTGAAAGGTCGCGACAGTGTCAGTGAAGCCAGAGAACATTTGGGTCTCCCGATGTTAACGAGGCGCAGGCAAAACCATAGGGTAGCGTTGCTTACCAAAATCCTCCAAGACGAGGAACGACACAGTGTACTCTCATCCAGTTATGATGAAATAATCAATAACAGATCTAAAACAGCGATAGTCACACGGGCTGCTAGCCGTGGAGAGCTCAATTCCATATATGCAACCTCCAGTATGCTTCACAACAGCTTTTTACCTAGAACTATACGTGACATGAGAGTGCTACCAGAAACCGTATAATCGTTAGACAGCTACATGTTGTAACCTTGTAATAACACTGTAGCACACTGTTTTCCTCCTGAGGCACTCCCCTTGCACCTAGTGATTTAGAGTGTCCTATCGTCACAGAGGTTATACAGAGGTAACGATCATTGATAATTATTTTTTTACGAATAATATATATATTTACTAATTATTATGATAATAATATTTTTGATTGCTTATGTCTGTTACTAGTTCGTAATAAATAATAATCATATTAAAAATTTTAATAATTTGATACTACAGTTAAATTATTTATTTAGTGTTTTTATGAGAAGTTATATTAATTACATATTAAAGAGTGGTATCATCACATCAATGTATAAAATACCATTAAATAGGTGTTTGAAGTTTTCCATTAGCTCAAATCACTAAGACTAGTAGCATAAACTATTGCTTCAGCTCTTTGTGTACTAAGCATCTTCTTCGTCCAAACTACAAGAGTAGAAGTTTCCAAAGTTGACCTAGTAGCTAAGTTTTGCCAGCTCCCTTCTTTTACTTTTTCGTTAACGTGAAAGTTTTACGATTAACTGAACCAGTGGGTATGTTTTCGCATTGATTACTGATCTATCAACTGCGTTTATAATTGAAATTGAGCGTTAGTGATTTCTTGTTCAGCATTATCCTGGGTATGCTGATTTTGTTCCCTACACTTATAACCTGAAACAGTGCATCTAGGTGATATTGTAAAGGATTTCTGCGTGGTTTTCACAGAACCTTCACCGACACCTGTCAGAGAATAGTGGGGTGTAATGTATGGGTACAAGGGAGCACTAGAGCTGTACTGGTAGCGTAGCTGCGTAGTGTCAAGGTAACAATCCGTCATACAACACTACTATCCCGATAGTAGCAACTCCGATGTATAACGGTAATAATCAGTCTATCTGTATTGATCCGGAGACTTCCTGTTCTCTTAATACGGAGATCTGTTTAATTGCTCACAGATCCGGTTTTACTTTAGATTCTCAAATTAATAGCAAGCACGTGTCTAGTTTATAGTAACGTGTTAGGCAGCTTAATGACAATGTCCAAGAGTGTATAGTAATCTCTAAGAACATGTTATCAACAATATCCAAGAGTGTATCGTAATCTCTAAGAGGGTGTTTTGACAGAGTAATACTGCAAGCAAGTCAACGACAGCATGAGAAGAGTTGTAGTTATCAGCAACAATGGATTGAATGTAAAGATATAAAATCTTACAACGAAAGATGATTCGAAGTGTACAAATGTACAAGTGTATTAAATCCCACTAATAATCCAGTCTAAGCTACGAGAATAAACGACGTTAGCACTAACGCTTCCATAGCATCTACTCGGCACTACTACTACAAACTCTAGCCACTGGGCATTCTGCCCTTCTATTTATGCAGTAAAATATGTAAATAAGCAGTCCAAAAATTACAAGATATAATCGGCTAATAAATACACAATATGATTGGAGGACGAACCATATACAAATGACAATGATAATTAATTAATTATGAAACAAGATGGCTACTGGAACAGTTAGCTTGATTCTCCCAGCTTGATCCTCCACGGCTAGTTTTTCTTGGCTTGGTAGGAACGGAGGCTCCACTTGAGGGTTCATCTGCTTCTTTTAGGTAAGACAACTCTGGCTTGTCTGCCCGCACACTGGCACTCACGCAATTCCATTACAATATACAAATGACAAATAGAAGCTAATTGCTCACTCTTCGACTTTTTTTCAACCTGCTTGATAGAACTTCCATTAGTAACTTGAGAAAAAAATATTGCCAGAAAGTTTTTCGTATCAAAACAATTACATCAACTATTTGCTTACGGTGAACCCTGGTCAGTGCAATTCTGACAGAAGGTCCTTGCGAAAAAAAACCTTCTTATAGTACGGGGTGATTTGTACTAGTTCTAATCTATCTATCTAATTTTGTTCTATGAAGATATTTGATGCTCAGTCATAGCAGTTGAACAATTTCATCTACATAAAGAGAAAGCAACTCTCAGTGCTTGGTAATTTTCATCATTTTTCTGTGACATGTGCATTTATGTTGCTCTAAAACAGCTCATAATAATAGTTTTGGTGCCACACAGCTATGTGTAAAACACAAGCGTAGCACTTACTTTCAAGGTCTCCAGACTACATGACTCTTTGAAATATTCTGTATCACTTGGAATTTTTAAAAATATGTAGATGTGGTACGTAGTTGGTTGGTCGCATTATTGATGAAATGGTGTTCTAAACAAGATTTACTAAAATATATTATTCAGCCTTATGGGAATAATATCAAATCTGCCATAATTGCCAGAAAGATGTTCATTTTTTTTTAACGATTTCGGTGTTCTGCAAAAACTCTTGTGTTGGTTACTAACCTTTTCTATCAATTTTGGCTACGTATAATTTTCTTCATTTTATTTACATTAGTCAAAATGTTTTATGAAGTTCTTAACAACACATTGAGCAGCAAGATACTCATCCTCGTTAGCGCAGAAAAAACTGTTATAATGGAGAGACTAATCGTCGCAGTGGTTCTAAGGAAAATATTCACTCTGGTAGTCTAGACACCCGACATCTAGCAGCTCTATTTCCTATGGAGGTTGCATCGGAAATTGCAAAAAAGATGTTGAAAATTGTACATGGCCAACCTTGACAGAAGTAAATAACCAAAATGATGTTCTTTTGCGGGAAAACCCAAGACTTTGAAAATATCAAACGTCCTTCAGATAAGTGTTGCAGTTTTGATTTTTTCCCCGGATATTTTTGAAACCGAATCATATGTTTTGAGTATAACCTGTTCTGAACACTATTTCAACTATCATCAAGCCATCTTAATTGTTGCAGCTACCAGCAATAAAGTAAGTAATTTAACACACTATTTTAATAATTCAAATCACAGAACTAACACATCATTTTAATAATTCAAATCGCAAAACTAACACATAATTTTAATAATTCAAATCGCAAAGCTAAAGCAGTAAATATAATTTATGCTTCTGATGAGTCATGTATAGATAAGAACAGTTCTGGTAATCCAACTAACCACCACATTCCAATATTTTGAAAAATTTCAAATAACTCAAACACTTCTGGTTATTTGACAAATTCATCAAGTTGTTAAATCTTGATAGCAAGTACTACTGTTTGTGTTGTACACAGAGCAACATAAATGCATATATCGCTAAAAAAGTGATGAAAACCAGCGAGCACTGAGAGTTGCTTTCTTTTATTGTAGTTTATTCACTCGCCTGGTTTAACTGGAATAGGAACTGCAAGGGTCTATTTCAATATTTATTTGATCCTGAAAATAGTGAGAAAATGACGATAGTGCTATTCAATATTTATTAATGGTTGATCTGGGTTTATTAAAAAAACAATATGCTTGTCAATAAACCATTTTGATAAATTAATTAAACTAAAGTTGAAACACTAACTTAAAAATTCTGACATGAAAATTATGTATAAAAAAATTATCATCATACAGTCCTAAAAACATGTCAACGTTTAATATCTTCACTTAACACAGTTATATGCCTCAATTACAGTCTAACTTGTTTGACTGGTCTTCCCTAAAGAGTTATCATATTTTAAGAGAGCAACTGCCAAAAGTTTGTTTATTTAGCCGGGAAAACTTTAGTGACATCTGACATATGCACTCTTATGAGCAGAGATACAATTGTTTAAAACTTGACCGGATTCCTCAACAGTTAGTACAGAACAACAAATGTTGCCATAAATCACAATTAGACAACTGGGCAATATATTTGCTAGCACAGATCACCTTGTACTGTAAGAAGGTTTGTTCCGTAAGGACCTTCTGTCAGAATCGCACTGACCAAGGTTCACTGATAGCAAAAAATAGTGTAGCAGTTGTCTTCATATCAAAATATTTTTTGCAACATTCATTTTGCAAGCACCTCATCGATGTTTTATCAAACAACCTGAGTGAGTGATAATGGGTGATAATTAGCTTCTATTTGTCAATTATATATCCCCTTGATGCACTGTTTTAATTTACAAGTTTAGCGCAAGGTACAGAATCAGCATACCCAGGATAATACTGAAAAAGGAATCACTTACATTCAAATTCCATAGTACACACAGTTGATCAACTAGTAATCAACGAAAAAGCAGGCCATTAAGATTTCAATATATGTCATTTAAATTTTCCCCTATTTTACCGACCCAGTGGTATACTATTTATCATAGAGCAACCACATTATGTGGACAAAAAATAATTCTACTGGAAAGTTATATCTAAATAAATAAAAAAAACTTCTATACTGCATCATTAGCTACTTTCCGCCACGCATGGTCATGCCGCACTGATTTCGCAACACTCCAACAATACCATTGTCAGCAATGCTTGATACTTTGACCACAAAACATTGTTTTTTTTAAGCAAGGGTACCTTTTCTCAATTATTTTTCTGAGACAACGTCTGGTGTGACACAAATATCTTTTGCACTATTGGATGACACAGGTCTACTGGCAGAGAACAGGAAGTCACCGGATTAACATTACCGTGGACTGATTATAAACATATGCATTGGAGATTACTACCCCCGTTTAATAACCTATTATATTTTAATTATTATAATAATGTACAGAAAATGGCTCGAATCCAACCAAGGCGCTGCATAACTCTATCAAGAAGACAACTCCCAGATACGGGCCTACGGGAGGAATATTGAAAGCAACAAACACTGCTCTGTGTAGCTAACCATACAAAACTTGTGTACATGACATTGGTATCTTATCCTTTCTTTCACTAGCCATTTGTTATGTCACTAAGGCTATTGTGCTACTCGTTTACAATGCCCTATGCTAGCCCACCTACCTTTTGTTATATTATTGGGCTACCTGTAAACAAAGAATATTATGTAACCTTTTTTTATAAATACTGGCTGTTGCTGCCTCACAACTCAGAGTAGTTGGAGGAGCACAGACAGAAGAATACAAGAAGCTATACTACCCTCATACACACACACTCTCTCTCTTATTGCTTACATGAAGATAGCAATACTTGTTGCAATAACAGAAGCCTTGCAATAAATTACAAGCTTACAGAAGCAAGCGATCCAGCGCTTAGGCCAGCACGCAGTCCAGCATCTAGGCCAGCACGCAGTCCAGCACCTAGGACAGCACTTAGGCAAGCACGCAGTCCGCGATGCCGGCCAGCGCTACTAACTAGTAGTGCCTGCCTAGGCTACTGAACTGAGGCCTGCAGTCTAGCCGAGTACTGAGGGAAGTGCAGGTGCCTGCTACCTGGTGAATCGCATGCACCACTACAAAATCCTGCACAATAATTCACAATGACAAATAGCAACCATTGATTAATTAATAATAATATGGTTATAAAAAATAATTAATAATTATTATTATAAACAAATATATACTAATAGTTTTTAGCAACTAATAATAATCAATATTAATAATAATTATTATTGTTATAAATAATAAATAGTATTAATATGATTAAATGTTTGTTATTATTTATTATATTATTATTATCGACTATTTTTTTATTTATGTTTTTTTCATTATTATTTTATGATTAATTTTAATAATAACATTATTATTATTATTATTATTAACAATTATTCTTAGAAATAATTGATAAACAGTAGTATTATTATTATATAACTACCTGTAAATAAATAAATGCTTCATTATTATTTTTATCATCATCATCATCTTTACTTTACCATCATCATTATTATTATTTATCATCATAGATAAAACGTTGATGATGATCATGATTGTCACTATTTTTTGAAAACAGATGATGTGAGCAACCCCAATAGATCAGCTGTGACCATGAATAAAATGAATGTGATGTGTTGTGTTTCATCCATGGCTGTGATGTGACAGTGAACTAGTGGTCTAAGAAACCATTGACACATTGATGATGAAATATGTATTTATTTCACCCACGTAGAAAACGCAACACGGTGAAAGAGAAAGACACTGAAATTGTCACAGAAATCACAGACACAGTTTCGTAGTTAAACACAATAAGAAAAGATGTGAAAAAGAGAGGACAAATTTTGTATTAAGCAATGCATAGGCCATTTTCCGCAAAGTCCCAATTCCGTGATGATTCCGTAAGTTTTCCGTTTTCCGCAAACTCCCCTATCCGCACATCTACTAGCTATTCAGTGGAGTGACTGACTGATTGCATTGAACCAATGAAGCGTTCATTACATTACCTAAAAGGCACATGAACTACTGAACTGTCTCAAGTATGGGCACAGTACCAGTTAGCGTAGAACCAAATAGTACTAACAATAATCCAAAGAAAATATAAAACAGGACATGGAACGTTGGATTAACGGACTATTTAAAAGTTGTTTACCCTACCAAAATATTGGCTTCTAATGAACATGATGGCGCTAACAAGGCCTTTAATAGGCGCATATAATACAGACTTTACAGTTTTATATGAATATCATGTAGGCAGCTCCAGTAAAATACAATGATATACTAATTGCGCTGACCCTATTGAAAACACTACAAGACTTTCCCCTTTCTGTGATGTCAGTTAGACCAGAAAGTTGCTTGCCGATGTACAATTGCAGCTGCAATTAGCTTCAGCTGCAGTTGTGCTATTTGGTGGTTTTACTGACATGTTGTCTGCATCCATCTGGCTCATTTCAGTGACTGAATCGTCACTAAGAGCAGTTTTATTATTCCTAAACAGCGCAAGAAACACTCAACATAAAACGATTGATTCCTTTTTGATTGGTCTGTCAAAGGTATCACAGAGAAAACATTGCTGCTGTTGAACTAGCATAATAAAAGGCATTGTTCATTAAAGATTTATCAAAATGGAAAGAGTTGAAACTGGAAACCTGAATCTTAAACTCAAACTATCAGGGACTGGCTGTTTCAATGGCAGGCTCAATGAGAGCTTGTATCACAAGCTCATGTGAAAAATGTAACGCGCTTACGCTTCATACAGTGTATTATGGTCAGACCTCTGGCAGTGAGCCAATTTTCATTAGCTAAAGGCTGGTAGTTAAAAATAGGTCAACTGCTTGGCTTCTAGTAATGAGTGATGCCATCAGTTAATGAACAAATAGAGAAAGTCCAATAGGCAAATAAACAAAAATAAAACAAAAGTAGACCAGTTTGAAGATAAATCTTGATTGAAGAATATCAGTTTACATTGAGAAAGAAAAAGAAAATTGTTTAAGTCAACTTTTAGAAGCGAATATGAAGCAACAAAGACTGAAACTAAAATTGCTGTTTAAAAAGTTTCGATGTATCAAAAACAATGCCAAAAAATTCCGGGAGTACCTTGGGACTAACCAAACGTTCTCCTAAAATTTGGATCACATTTTTTCACGGGAACAGGAAAAGAATAGAGCGGGAAAGTTTTAAATAGCTTAAATTGCGCAATAAAACAAAAATTAACAAATTTGGAGTTTTAATTTTTGGTTTGTAAATCAAAGAATGCTATTTGGCACAGCTTTTTCCAAAACATGGTCTAACTGTAGCGAACAGTGCTTTGTAGAAAGTAATCAAAAGTCAATTCAAGAGGAGACAACTCATTTCCATTTAATTCACTGTGTCTTTGATGTTCTTCTGGCATAATATTAGACCCAGAGAGGAATTCTTGTATTCCGTATTCTTTGTGATCCAATAATTGACTAAAATACAAAAGTTATTCATTATATAAATAAATTTTACCGAATTTAAATTTTACCCTTAGCTACATTAGATAGTTTACATTATATATAACAGGAAAATAACTCACTGAGTTACATCATTCAGCTCATTATTTTTTAGGGAAAGTTCTTTACTCTGTTTTCTTTTTACGATATAATGGACTAAAATAAAAAGTGATGTATTAGTATAGCATGATTAAAATTAATGTAAAGTAATTATAAACTTTTGTTATTTTTTTAACTTCTATGTAAAAGAAATACACCGATTACACACGAAAAAGTCCTTTTTTTCATTTGGATTCGGAATGTATAAATATAAATATATATATATATAATTTTAAAAATGTTTTCCAACAAACACTCATGATTAAGCCATTTATGTGATAAAACGTTTTTAAACTTTTATGTAAAAAAATACACTGATTACACAAAAAAGTCCTTTTTTTAATCCGAAATATATATATAATTTAAAAATGTTTTACAAAAAATGTATATGAATTGATCATTTATGTGAAAAACTAAACATTTTTGTAAAATAATTATAACCTTTTGTTATTTTTTAAACTTTTATATAAAAAAAATACACTGATTGCGCAAAAAAGTCCTTTTTTAATCCGAAATAGATATAATTTAAAAATGTTTTACAAAAAATGTTTATGAATTGATCATTTATGTGAAAAACTAAACATTTTTGTAAAATAATTATAACCTTTTGTTATTTTTTAAACTTTTATGTAAAAAAAATACACTGATTGCACAAAAAAGTCCTTTTTTTAATCCGAAATAGATATAATTTAAAAATGTTTTACAAAAAATGTTTATGAATTGATCATTTATGTGAAAAACTAAACATTTTTGTAAAATAATTATAACCTTTTGTTATTTTTTAAACTTTTATGTAAAAAAAATACACTGATTGCACAAAAAAGTCCTTTTTTTAATCCGAAATAGATATAATTTAAAAATGTTTTACAAAAAATGTTTATGAATTGATCATTTATGTGAAAAACTAAACATTTTTGTAAAATAATTATAACCTTTTGTTATTTTTTAAACTTTTATGTAAAAAAATACACTGATTACACAAAAAAGTCCTTTTTTTTAATCCGAAATATATATAATTTAAAAATGTTTTACAAAAAAAAAGGTTATGAGTTGATCATTTATGTGAAAAATTGAACATTTTTGTAAAATAATTATCACCTTTTGTTATTTTTCCAACTTTTATGTAAAAAAATACACTGATGACACAACAAAATCCTTTTTTAATTCGAAATATATATAACTTAAAAATGTTTTACAAAAATGTTCACAAATTTATCATTTTAAGGGGTTTTTCATTGTAAGAATACACAAAATTTTCACAAATCAACTTTTTAAAATTATGGTAAAAATTAATAAAACTTACCTATAGTGATATGAATCCCTTGAGTTATAGATTAGCTTCTCGAGAGTTTGTTCTCCACAGCCTTCTTTTTCAGCATCATCGAAGTGGTTGAGAAAATCCTCAGATTTTGGATTATCAGCCAGTTCCGAGGCTTGGACGAAGGCTTGATGAGCTGCGAGTACACTGATGTTGTAGAAAATTGAATTGTCTGCGTTTCGACTCAGACCCTTGAACAAAATCACTCCAAATCTCTCCGATGTCACAGCAGAAGCTATTTGATGAGGAATGTGCATATCTCCGATCAGTAATTCTTCATCTACAACACTTCTGTATTGAACTAGAAGAGTCTCTTCATTTCCATTCCATCGCCTGTCAGACTTTGTTATAACTTCAGGGTTTTGGAAACATATGACACTATCTGTTGGGAAATCCTGAAGATTAGCTACCTCGAAATAAGCATTGATTTGTCGCATACTTTTTTCTGGTAATACATCAAACACATTCTTACACCTCAAAGTAGTTCCTGTTTCTGTAGCAGCACGAAAAATTGCTTTTCCAGTCTTTTCAACACCCATGTAGATCAAAACCAGTGGTCTTATTTGCGAAGCTTCATTGACAAGTAATCCTGCTGCTAATGGAATAGTGCTCTTCACTCTAACTACCTTTCCATCCTTTTTATAGTTGTATATGATGGTGCAGTTCGTTTCATCATGGAGCTCAACGGTTAACACCTGCATAACTGTAGGTATTGGTAAATCTTCAACTTTGACTATGTTTTCAATGTTTCTTCTGGAAACTGGAGATAGAGTACTTAACAGAGAGGCGCTTTTGATGATGAGAGTTGCCAGAGTATTCAGACTGGCGCTTTGAAAGGGAATCATAGTGCGTTGAAGAAGTACATTGTCATCAATCACCTTCTTATCTTGTGAAGGTTTTGGTTCTTTATTCTTCAGTTGTTTTGTATTGACTTGTGTCGACATTCTAAAAGATAAAGTAAAAATCCATGTTATGATTTCTCTTTCAAACCAATTTGAAGATATATATACATATATATATACATATATATATATTTACTCAATATCATACCGCTGTTAGTATCTAAATCGATAAAAATTAAATTTATACTCAATCAAGTTGACTTACCTCCAAACAGAAAAGTCCTTCTAGCAGTTGTAGTAGATGATGTTGTAGTAGATCTTGCTCCTTCAGTTGCTAATGTCGAAGTGACTGCTTTCTGTGTAAAAACAGTGCTTCTTATGTAGCTGAAATCATGCCATTTATCATAAGGTTAAATTAATGAAACATTGTTTTTACGGAAGAACACCAATGCTTTCGCGGGAATAAATAATTTATTTTCACGCGAATACAAACCAATGCTTTCGCGGGAATAAACATTTTATTTTCACGCGAATGGAAACTGTTGCTTTCGCGGGAATGAATACTTTATTTTCACGCGAATACAAACCAATGCTTTCGCGGGAATAAACATTTAATTTTCACGCGAATGGAAACTGTTGCTTTCGCGGGAATGAATACTTTATTTTCACGCGAATACAAACCAATGCTTTCGCGGGAATAAACATTTAATTTTCACGCGAATGGAAACTGTTGCTTTCGCGGGAATGAATACTTTATTTTCACGCGAATACAAACCAATGCTTTCGCGGGAATAAACATTTAATTTTCACGCGAATGGAAACTGTTGCTTTCGCGGGAATGAATACTTTATTTTCACGCGAATACAAACCAATGCTTTCGCGGGAATAAACATTTTATTTTCACGCGAATGGAAACTGTTGCTTTCGCGGGAATGAATACTTTATTTTCACGCGAATACAAACCAATGCTTTCGCGGGAATAAACATTTAATTTTCACGCGAATGGAAACTGTTGCTTTCGCGGGAATGAATACTTTATTTTCACGCGAATACAAACCAATGCTTTCGCGGGAATAAACATTTAATTTTCACGCGAATGGAAACTGTTGCTTTCGCGGGAATGAATACTTTATTTTCACGCGAATACAAACCAATGCTTTCACGGGAATAAACATTTTATTTTCACGCGAATGGAAACTGTTGCTTTCGCGGGAATGAATACTTTATTTTCACGCGAATACAAACCAATGCTTTCGCGGGAATAAACATTTAATTTTCACGCGAATGGAAACTGTTGCTTTCGCGGGAATGAACACTTTATTTTCACACGAATACAAACCAATGCTTTCGCGGGAATAAACATTTAATTTTCACGCGAATGGAAACTGTTGCTTTCGCGGGAATGAATAATTTATTTTCACGCGAATACAAACCAATGCTTTCGCGGGAATAAACATTTAATTTTCACGCGAATGGAAACTGTTGCTTTCGCGGGAATGAATACTTTATTTTCACGCGAATACAAACCAATGCTTTCGCGGGAATAAACATTTAATTTTCACGCGAATGGAAACTGTTGCTTTCGCGGGAATGAACACTTTATTTTCACACGAATACAAACCAATGCTTTCGCGGGAATAAACATTTTATTCTCACGCGAATGGAAACTGTTGCTTTCGCGGGAATGAATACTTTATTTTCACGCGAATACAAACCAATGCTTTCGCGGGAATAAACATTTAATTTTCACGCGAATGGAAACTGTTGCTTTCGCGGGAATGAATACTTTATTTTCACGCGAATACAAACCAATGCTTTCGCGGGAATAAACATTTAATTTTCACGCGAATGGAAACTGTTGCTTTCGCGGGAATGAATACTTTATTTTCACGCGAATACAAACCAATGCTTTCACGGGAATAAACATTTTATTTTCACGCGAATGGAAACTGTTGCTTTCGCGGGAATGAATACTTTATTTTCACGCGAATACAAACCAATGCTTTCGCGGGAATAAACATTTAATTTTCACGCGAATGGAAACTGTTGCTTTCGCGGGAATGAACACTTTATTTTCACACGAATACAAACCAATGCTTTCGCGGGAATAAACATTTAATTTTCACGCGAATGGAAACTGTTGCTTTCGCGGGAATGAATAATTTATTTTCACGCGAATACAAACCAATGCTTTCGCGGGAATAAACATTTAATTTTCACGCGAATGGAAACTGTTGCTTTCGCGGGAATGAATACTTTATTTTCACGCGAATACAAACCAATGCTTTCGCGGGAATAAACATTTAATTTTCACGCGAATGGAAACTGTTGCTTTCGCGGGAATGAACACTTTATTTTCACACGAATACAAACCAATGCTTTCGCGGGAATAAACATTTAATTTTCACGCGAATGGAAACTGTTGCTTTCGCGGGAATGAATAATTTATTTTCACGCGAATACAAACCAATGCTTTCGCGGGAATAAACATTTAATTTTCACGCGAATGGAAACTGTTGCTTTCGCGGGAATGAATAATTTATTTTCACGCGAATACAAACCAATGCTTTCGCGGGAATAAACATTTTATTTTCACGCGAATGGAAACTGTTGCTTTCGCGGGAATGAATACTTTATTTTCACGCGAATACAAACCAATGCTTTCGCGGGAATAAACATTTAATTTTCACGCGAATGGAAACTGTTGCCTTCGCGGGAATAAACATTTTTTTTTCAGGCGAATAAAAACCAATGCTTTCGCGGGAATAAATAATTTATTTTCACGCGAATGGAACCCGTTGCTTTCGCGGGAATAAACAATTTATTTTCACGCGAATACAAACCAATGCTTTCGCGGGAATAAAAGATTTATTTTCACACATTTACCTATATAAGAGACAACGGTTTCAGACAGAAAGCATCCAGTTCAACAACAGTGAGCAAAGGAGCAACATCTATCTACTACATCTTCCATTGCAACTACTAAGAGTTCTCTCTTCATAAAGGTAAAACTTAAATTCAAATATTTCCGCTAGCTAACACAACTATCTGAAGGCTTTATGACATATCTATCTTTAAATTGGTTATAAAGAATTGAACCAATTTTTTCTGTTTTTTCAGAATGAATACTCAAGTCGTAGAAAGTCAACCATTGTATCTAAAGTCGGAATCTCAGCCTGATGAAAAGGTAAGAATTAATAAAAAATACTATTTAACACCTGTTGAACACCTTTAATTATTTTAGTTATCTTATTATCGCTTGTATTTTAGAAAAATGCAACAACAAATCCAATCTACTTAAAGGACTTCCTTCCAGAAATGTATCATAACTATGTGATAAATAATGATGTTGTTGAAGAAAAAGCTGTAGAACGTTTGAAATTTCAAGTTATAATATTCTGTATAACTCAACACATGATGAGTATGGGGATGTGTTGTAAAAAACGTGATATATCTACAGAACGTTTTGATGACATTATAAAAAACGGTTTCGAAATCGTTTTGTCAATGGTGGAAGTCGTTAATATTAATAATTTTTTAAAAGAAATTGAAAGAAGTGCTTGGAATCAAATAGTTTTCAAAAAATTATACAACATGACATGGAACAAAAAATTTTTTTATAAATTCAGAAAGCATATTTATAATTATGTCCAAATAGATAAAGCTCTATCCTCTTCTGTAGGTATTTTAGAACTAATGTTAGAAGCGTTTCATACATATTTATGAAAAATTTGTAGTTGTTTTTTATTATTTTACAATATTTTGTTCGAACTATTATATTTTATTTCTTACCAATTGAGATGTTAAAAGCGGTATGATATTAAGTAAATACATATATATATATATATATTTGAATGCATCCTTTGTTGTCTGTCTCCACATCCCAATAGTTTAATAAGCACATTCTCAATCTACCATAACTCTATGATCTTAACTGCTTTTGGCATAAATACATATATATATATATATATATATATATATATATATATATATATATATATATATATATATATATATATATATATATATATATATATATATATATATAAGACACTCTAAGTAATAAATACACTCTTAGCCACTCATGCAAATATTACCCTTTTATTTTTAGAATGTTATGGATGCTCTTTCTGAAGAGCTCCTTAGCACAGATCCATATCCAACAGAAAATAAAATGAAAAACGGCAAAACAACTCCTAAGAGAAGGAAAACTGCTCCAAAAAAACGAATAGTAAGGAAACGAAAACAAATAGTGAGAAAACAAACTACTTCCGTTGATAAGCAAACAATGGAGAGTGCAGCTATAACTCATTTAACAGTTGAATGTCTCAACGAAAGGAGAGCTAGGGAATTAGAAAAGTCTAAAGGTTCTCAAGTGATTGACTCACCAAAAGTTCCGATTTGCAAAACATTTGAAGATCTTCCTATCCCAAGCATTATGCGAGTGACTGGTGTGATACATCCATCAAGTAAGGAGAAGTGTAGATATTCTCAAGTACACTACCATGATCCTTCAGATATAAATGAACTCGAACCCAAAATACTCCTCTGTCCAGTTGAAATAGCTAAAAACTTCAACTGTGATAATTACCCCCCTCCGTTTAACGTTGTATATTTGGGTAGAAAGGGAAAACCAAAAAATAAAAGCGTTCTTTGGTATGATGTCAGACGTGTTACCAGACATCCTCTAAGCAAAAAGAAAGCTGAAGAGGAATCACTATATTTTAGTACATTGACTAAAGGTCAGCTCAAACGCTTCTTGAACATCAACACCCTCAATAGTTTTCAACCCGGCGCTATTTTTCCTTACCAAGATGTTGTTGATAGATTCGTTCCTCATCGATTTAAAGGAGGGCAGTCGAATGTAATTTGTATCCGTTATAGCATTGAACAATGTGGAGAAACGCTGTTGAAGACGCTTGTCATACCAGACAAATATGCTTCAGAAGCTAACAAATATACTCCAGGTGTGATGATCTACAGAGGAAAAACAACCCACGGAAAATTTAAGACAGAATACGATCTTTCATTTTGCTCTCCATACTGTCTCGGTCGAATGTATTGGAAACAATATTGTGATCAAGCAAAGCACAACAAAACAATATTAGAAATTGATGATGATGATGAACTTGAAGATTTTCTACGTGGAGACTTTGATGATTTTGAGACAGGATATGTTGCTGAAAAAAAATGATGAGTGTTTTAGCGATGGATAGTCTCTAATTCAAAAAACAAGTTGGACAATGTGACTTGGTGAGCTATTTCCCTTTTCTATATAATGTAAACTATCCAATGTAACTAAAGCTATAATTCAATTTCATGTAATTATTTTAAATTTTTGTTTAATCATTCTATACTAATACATAACTTTTTATTTTAGTTCATTACGAATTCAAAAGCACATAAAACAGAAGTCTCCCTTCTTAAGATATAACATCACTACATCAAAGACATCATTGTAAAAAAAGACTATGTATTAATTGTTATTACTTAGTATTTACTGACTCTAGCTATATTATATGGAGAGATTTTCCCTACTTATTACACAATAAATGTATATATTCACATATTGTTTCATTTTTAATCACTGTATTTATTCAATGTAGATATATCTCCTCTCTCTCAAGATATCATATGAGTCGGAATTACAGAAAATTATCAAACCTTAAATGCCTTACATTCAAAATCTAGATACCCTATGAGTTATAATTATGTATACAGTTATGTAATAATTATCATAACCTAAATGCCATGCATTCAAAATTTAGATACCATATAAGTTCAAATTAAGTAAAAAAATTATCAAAACTCAAATGCCACTTAAATGCCACTCAAATGCCACTCAAGTACCCCTCAAATAAAACACAATATAAACTCGGCGAATTCATCCAACGCCGTAACCCATTGCATCACCCCAGATTATGACCCCACAAAAAAACACTTGGTAGGGAGATCTGCTCATATATTACTACTCATAGTATCAAACTGATACAAAAAATGTTTTCATTACTGCATTAGTTGTCTTCTCTACTTAATTCTCGCTCATTTTAAAGTTGTTAGAAAATTATTCCGTGATTTTAGTTCCATAATGCAGATGAGTCTGACTTCTGCAATGCCAAGGACATACTTTTATGTACTATGCAAACGTTTTGTTGTAGATATTTTCTGAAATAACTTTGCGCTAGTTCAACGTGTAAGCTGTGTTCTGCTACCATGTATGCTGGTCATATATTACATAATACTTTTGTATGGAGTCACAGTTTGCAAGTCTTTGTCACAGTATATCAAATGTAGCGCTGTTTTTTTTCGAACGTTCATATCATAAATGGAATTTTTGCTCGGCCTCAACTTAAATGGAATGTCTAAAATGTGCTAAGATTTATGTAAGCTTTTTATTTAGTTTCAGAATTTTCCACCATCATTGGTGCTCGAAGTATCACGCGTTACACTCTACCTCACCCGATGTAAAGTTAGAGAGTTTGGCAGTCTGGAGGGTATAGTGGGGCAGTTCCTACTACACTATATCCTCTATCTGTAATACGTTGCACCTAGATATTCCCAACTAGTGGAAACTCTTGTTGGTTTGCAATGTCCTGGGGCTATAAAAAGGTCCAAAGAGGCTCTAAGGAGCTTTTCTCAATTATATGACAAGTAAGCTCACAAAATGCCACATGAATATAAAATTATTTGGTGTCGTCAAATTTGCTTTTGAAAACTCGTTGATCACAGATCATTTTTTTGTTTTAATGCCAAAGGTTTTGCAAACTAACATATTTGTCTTTTTTTCTGTGAATTTTCTGCCCTAACATCAATTATCTATTCTTGCACCATTCTTCAGAACAATCTTTTTTAGATAAAGCTACTTGTCTTTTAGTTTGAGTTTTGTATTTTGTATTCAGAAAATCTCAGTGGGTAGCTGATGAAACATTTTGTATCGGCTAAAACTTGTCAAAGCACTTTTTTTGTATCAAAGCTTTATTCAGTTTTTCAAACAATAATGGTCATAGTTACAGCATAGTTGCAGCAATCTAGTTTTGCTGAATGTTTGCATAAATTTTGGTTGTTTCTGGTAGAGATATTTGAGTTTTATTTTGCTCCAGGCATTTCAGAGTAAGCAACTCCTAATCTGGATGAAATGGACTTGACTGCATTTTACCAGCATCAACCTATGTCTTTTTGTCTTCTCAGGAGTTGTCACTCATTGTTTTATCAAAAGCGGATTGCAATAGAACAAGATGTGAAAACTCCTGGGAAGGCGATAAGATAGTTTATTTATCTGTGACAACCAGCAGCCAATGTATTAAAATTACTTTCTGCTCGCTATTGGCTCCTTTATTTTATACAGTGCATCTAAGTTTTCTTTTATGTATTTTAGTTACTTCATGAATAAAATTTTGAAGGTATTGCTGTCTACAATGTATCAGTTTACATTAATATCAATTAAATCCAACATTAGGTGGGGGGCACAATTCCCCTCATGTGCAATAATCACCTCAGTTTCACGTAAGTCACCTAACGTTGACAGAAACCACATTTATTGCATTAGTCATCGTAGAACCACATGAGTCACTTTTGTTGACATAAGTCACCTCCAGACTACAAAAGTCACTCTTTTCCCATAAACCACAATTTTTGCATCAGTCACATTTGCGAGGGGGGGGGGGGGGGGAAGGTGACTTATTTAGTTGCATTATATAAACCACATTTTGCCTGCAAAATAAATCACATGTTCAAAAACAGTGCAGTATGCGGCTAAGACCTGAATATTCGGAAAACCAAAAGGAGAAGTTTTTAATGCGGTCATGCTTTAACGTACCACTATAGAACTGGTGACGTGTGATGGATGGAGAACTATGTAAACCAGTTGTTTGTGAGATACAAGCTGTTGTAGCATAGCTTCTTGGACTCGTGTTGATTGATTATGTTTGCTTACAGGTAAACAACCTGTTGTACTGAAGCTCTCTCTATCATATCTTTGTCAATAGACTAAAGGTGTTAGACTGCTGAATAATGTGGATGTTGAGTGTGTAAACTTGTTACCATCTGAGTCATCGAGTTGTACTAAAATGCAGACCGCGGAATAGAGTTGCAAAATCATTGGTTTCATGGAAAATAATTTGCTTTTACAAGCGTTGTCTTCATATTAGCCCAGATTATTGGCATATTTTGTGGGCAAGCTGTACTATGCACTACTGGTATTATATTGACAACAAAATGACAAGATTGTGAGATATGTGGTCAAAAAGATTCCGCAGATTAATTACAGCGTTTCTATTTTTGGAGTTGTCTACTTTATAAAGATCTGTTGCTGTGAACAGCCCTCTATATAGCCATTGTCAAATAACTTTCAAACATTACTAATTGGCTCATGATTATTTTTTTGGTTTTATTTGAAAACTCTGTTTTATTTCTATGCTATTTCCCTTTCTCCAGTTCAAGCGTGTTTAATCAATTTTATTGTTTCATTTTATGGTTGTTGAGAGTTGGAGTTGTTGTTGTTGCTGAGAAATACAATAATGCGGTGAGTTTTTTTTTTTCTGTAGAAACTAAATTTTCTCCTCAAATAATTTTATGTTTTAGTCGGTGTTAGAGTGAAAATTGCTTCTTTCAAGTGAAAATTTTGTACAGTTGTTGAGATATCGGCTCTGCAACATCATCATATGGCTTCTAAATGACCAAGCAGCATTTATTTATACATTTATCCATTATGCTTTATTATTCTTACATACTATGTTATACATTTTGTTTTATAGATGGTTTTAAATTAAACACAGTACAAAGTCTCTGCTCAGTTGTTTATGTTTTAGGAGCGATATCTATGTACATGAACCACTTTTAGGAGCGATGTATATACAAGAAGCATTTCTAGTCGAGAATATTAAAAACTAATGAAAAACCAGTGTTTTCTTTCTGAATCAAGGTTTGCGTAACCATTTCCCACATTCCACATTTTAGTACAGCCACATAGTCATCTCACTACATAAATAATGAAGGGCTGGCCCGCAAAGTATTGGCCTTACCACATGTTCACATTTCATCTCTAAAGCAAAACTAGCAAATGACAGCTTTCACTCTGATGCTTATGTGTGAAGTGCTGACTAAAAGTTTTTGAAGTAATTATAACTAGACTGTTTTGATAACAGATAGATTGGACTGCAAATAGTTACATAATCAAAGTGGTTTATGGGATTACTGAGCTCGTATTGTAAACATCCCTGTTCATTGCCATTTATACTGTACAAGGAGTGTATCTAGATTTTGTGCTTGTTACAAGCTATGCCTATTTGCTTTAGTCATTGATGAAGTTCTAGCCTACATGATAGCTGAAGCCTTTTGGAGGAAGCATACAATTGGTAGGAGGTGTCTTGCGATGTGGTGGCACATCATCCACTACTAGCTGTTTCCAATTAAATTGAATGCTAATCAATTCAATAGCTCATTTGTATACTGCAGTCAGTCACCTAAATGATTAATTATGACAGATGATTTGGTTCCAGTTCAGCGGCTAGTAGCAGTGTGGTATAGATACGTTACAGTTCAGTGGTTAGTAGCTGTGTGGTATAGATACAGCTAGTAGTAATAGACATTCCATACTCAATAGTGAGAGGGTGAGGACTGCGTAGCTGATGAGAAGACATGTAAGTATAATACGCGTTTGGTGATATGTAGTAGTAATAGATGTACTTTTATGTATGCTGTAACTGTTACACTATTATATTACAAACTCTATATGGTAATATATTTAATGCAGTAGCATATCTTCTTGTCTATTATTATTGTGGTTTATCACTACATCAGTCAGTAGACTCTGTGGCAGTGTTTGTGTCAATGGGTAGCTCTATGATATTAAATATCTCAGCAGAGGATACAGGAAGTTTAGCTGGTTTAAACCAAAACATTCGCTTATGAATATTTTATTTGTTTTCAATAAATAACTAAACATCTACGATGAGTTGCCATATCGATGAAAGTATTATAAAATTTCACCTTTCATGTTGATGAATATCAAAGTCTGTCAATAGAGGAAGGCAAGAAACTGCATAATTATCGTTGCTGTGTCCGGTGAAACATTTTTCTATCCTTCAGTTAACTACAATTTGTACAGAGAGGAGAAGGGTGCACCCATGGATGAAATACACCAGGATTGCCAGCTACGGCCGTTCAATATAACTTTGACCACGATTCAAGTGAGGCCGTTTATGGGAGTCGCCATGACTAGGATTTTTACGCAGTATCCGGTACGTACTTGTGTTTTTTTTAATGCAGTGTCGAGTTGTCTTTTCATTAAGAAAGACAACTACGCCAATCCAAGGGGAAAAGTGACGTACTTCCGGTACGTTCGTGAAATTTGACTATTTAAAAAATTGCGGTGGCTGCTATAAAAGATTTGGCCATAACTTGCGGCCCCTTACTATAGCGTATGTCACGAAATCCCTTGTAAAAGTCGCAGTTACAGTCTATATCCGGTACGGACTTGGCCGTTCAAATTGCTTCACCTGATTGGGCGCAGCTGGCCATCCTGGTGTATTTCATCCATGGGTGCACCATACTGCAGGAAGGCTCAGTGTTTCATGCAGATCTTGTATTAGCCTTTGGCGCCACTAAGGAACAGTTTGAATGGGAACGGTGCAGGGGTGGGGTGTAGGGCAACCCTTTTTACATGAGTGCCGTGCTAGCAAAAAAATTGAAAACAAGCTGCCTGCGTTTCCAGTTGCTTGACACAAACCATTTCAGACCATTTTGTGAGCATTGCATGAGCCATAGACTATCAGTAGACTACAAGTAAGACTATCTCCAATAATGTAATATATGGAACTGTATGTTACTCTCTCAAACTTCACAATAGCTTAACACAGTAATGATGAAACCAAAAAAAACCAGGCAAATAACATGTTGGTAATAGCAAAATAAACATGCACTATCAGTAGTAATGTAGGAGCAGATCTCGGTAAAAAAAGGCCTGCCATATACTGTAGAAGTGGTTATTACGGCCGGAGTTTAATATAGCAAATTTTGAAAAATCAGACAAAATACGGTATTTATAATAGCGTTTACTCCTATGTAACTGGTGATGTAATAATAGCATTTTCGTCACATTGGATTCAGAAAATTAAACTTTTTTTTTTGCATTCATACATGCATATAGTTTCAATGCATCACAATGCATGGTACTGATAACTCCACAACACTGTAGTGACTCATTGCTGAATGATCTTGTGCTTTAGATCTCCTGTCAGCAACAAGCAGCATTTGTCAAATACAGTATAGTGCTGGTTGCTGAGTTCTACTGCATATCCTCTGCTGATGAGCCATTCAACATTGCGTTATAAAGTCCATAACTACTGTACTGTGAATGTGGTCTTATACTATTTATTACTATTTAATGAATATTTAGCGGAGGTGTTGCAAATCACTAGTGATTCGAATACTTTGATTTGCAAATACTTGATTTGTGAATTGATTTGCAGTCTATTCAGCTTATTCAATGATTTCAAATAATTGACTTGAACATCAGTTGAATTGATTTGATTTGTGTCTTAAAAAAAATTGATTTGAAAAATAGGGATTTCAAATCAAATCAAGTCTCTAATTTTTTATAGTTTTCACATTTTATACTAAAATAATGATAAACAATGGCATTAGCGATAAAGTATCGTTGATGTAACGGTGTCTTCAGACAAAAAGTATAAAAAATCACTAATAATAACAGCTGTTAATTGGCCCCTTAGACTTATGTTGTAAGGGGAAATGTTATACCACCCCCATTGCTGAGATACTATGATTCACAGTCTACAAAAACAGCGATCCAACCAGCTCAGCAGAAGCAAACCGTAACTACCACAATAATAATAATGATGATCACGAGTAAACCATTATTATTATAATTATTATTATATTATTTCAATCAAATATTAATTGCAGAACTCAATTGCTGGACTATTGTTGTGCTGAATTAAGTTTATTGTATAAATGAATAATTATTACAGAAAAAATGCAATCCATTCACTCAATTCATTATTTTTGATTTTCGTTCACTAATTACTGTTTTTTTTTAAAAAAATTAATTAAAGTTATAATAATAATAAATAATAGTTATATCATATTATTATGATTGATGATAGATAGATTAATCAGAAGCAGTAAGAATAAAATGTTATAATTATTGTTGATAATCAAAATAATGGTATTAACTAAATTATTATTACCACTATTATTGTTGTAAAATCTTTGTCATCAATTTCATTTCATAAAAAAAATTGTCATTGCAAACTAAGTAATAAATAATAATAATAACAATATTTAATCATTATTACCACTGATAATATTATTAGTTAGCCTATTTATATTATTATATTTTTGTGCTGTTATTTTATTATTAATTATAGATTACCATACATTATTACTATCTATTATCATTAATTATTGTTATTTATCAACATTAAATATTGTTATTATTAGTTATTATTATTGTTTTTTATTATTATCATTTATTATTATTTTTAATTATTATCAATTATTATTAATTATTGTCAATTCAATTACCATTAGTTATTATTAGTTAACTATTGTTAATTATCATCATTATTATCAATTGATCATTATTAGTTATTATTATTATTATTATTACTATTATCAATTATTGTTTTTATTAATATTGTGATTATTAATAACCATTATCCATCCTTCAAACATTGTTTTCATTTGCTGTTTGTTTTTACCAATGAAACTTTTAGCAGTTGAGAATCATTTCTATATCTGACAACTTTGTTAAGATGAAAAATTAATCATTATATTGATTTTAACAAATTCAAACAGAAGGTTTTTCATAACAAAAAGCCTTTTCATGAAAAATTGTTGCTGTTCTTTTTTAAATCAGGTTCAAATATGGTAATTTTTTTGCATATCAACTATTATTTACAAGTTATTAATAGCAATAATGTAAACGATATTTTTAATTATGTTATTAAACCATTTTAGTATTTTGATAAATATAATTTTTCTGTTCAGAGACCAATAGCTTATCACTTGTTACCCCTAATTGCAATGGGTTATTAAAATAAATGATGTACCAATCAATCGCGATACAATAGTTTATTTAGCAAGCAGCCCCAATACTTACGGTGAAAGAATTCTAATCAGTATCACTGATGGACATTTGTGTTTCCATCTAAATTTACTTTTGCGCCATGTGTATGCTTTGATTGGCAATTTCTTATTAAATTTTCAGGCTTTACTAGAAATTTTATTTGACAATCGCATTAAGCTAAAACTGGTGTGTAACAATCAGAAGCTTACCATGATGGTGGGTGATGCGTGCAAACAATTTTTGTAAACATTTGCGGAATTAATGTGTGAAAAAGTTGTGTGAGAGTAACAAGGAAGACCATTCTATTACGGCCACACCAGCTGGATTAGAGAGATGCCACACAATAATCATGTGACATATTAATAAGAAATACCAAAACCATTGATATGTTACCCTAATAATGCATTAACGACATGATATTTGTTATATTGCACACATCTAATAATAATGAAATGAGCAATACTGTAATAACTATAATATCAGCTGACACTTTGATGCATCATAGAACAAAACCATTGCTGATCAGGGAAAATTAGTTCCTCAAAATGAAATCAGATTGTAAGCCATGACCGAGCCTTCTACAATAAATACATAGGTGTATGGTGACAACCAGTAGAGTGCTCCTCCCAGAGCTGTTTGAGTAAATGCTGGAGGTGTTACAGTACTTGGATAACATATGACGGAGGCTACAAATTAGTTTGCACCACCAAGATTGTTTAGGTAACGCCTATTTTCCTGATTTGCAAATCAATTTCAAATCATTTCAAATACTTGAAGCGATTTGAATTGCTTACATCACAATTTGACTTGGATTTGATTTGCCACTGACCCAGTTAGGACTTGATTTGATTTGATCTTCAAGGTTCATGATTTGTACTTGAATTGATTTGCGAAAATGGTGATTTGCAACACCTCTGATATTTAGTGAATCAGACTTGCAAATAATAACCTTGTCTCTTATGACATAGTAACAAGAAAGAAACATAAATTCTTACTGACATCTAAATATCTCCACATACTGAAAGTGATGCATAATTATTATAAGTACTCCAGTCTGCCCAACAATGATACGTAATGGCTGCTAGGCATTCACGTGTTAGGTGTCACTTGCAAAAAAACATATTAGCAGTGAACCAATATTATAAACATCTTCCAGATATTAGGCATTTTGCAGACCCCCATTAGATATTCAAAATCCTAACAAGGAACTGCGGTTATTTATATCTAAATGCAGATACCAACGATTATATATAATCGTTGCAGATACTACCTTTCAAATCATGCCCTTGAGCTCTACAACTCCACTGATCATAACCACTGACTCATTAGTTTAGAGCTACACGTGTCTGACTAGTTCCCTTGTAATACGTGATTACTAGCTAGTACGCTTACTAGTAGTAGCGAGTAGTAGTGAGTAAAACTGGATGTTGCTTTATATCAATATTATATTTGACAACCATTCATTCATATGTGTAATAATAATTAATTACTGGGTACAACCTGATGCTAATAAATAATTGTTTGTTAATAAAACTAAATCATGCATATTAATTATTTTAATAATAATATTAAAGAAAATATAAAATAATGATAGCATGGGTTTCTTCATCACTGCGGCTGCGGAAATAGCGATTCGGTGAGAATAGTTCATGTTTGCTGATCCTAAAATAGCGTTCATAACAAAATCGCTATTCGCTATGTATTAAGATCCGCACAATAATAACCACTTCTACAGTACCCCGAAGTTTTTGTTGATAGATCTTTTGGATTGTTTTACAGGCCTATCAAAAATATGTTTGCTAGTTTTAAGATGATGTTTCTGGTCAGTATATCCTTCTGTTTATAGGCCTATACTAGTCCAAACATTACAGTGACTAGGCTAGCCGTACAAATTTGCCACCTCTATACCAGCAGTGTAGTCGAAGTTAAACTCACCAGTGGTGTAGCTAGATATTCACCCCTATAAAGAAGTTCTATTCGTTAAATCCATTTGTAGGGTTCAAATAATTGGCAGATGTTCTAGTTGTACTCAAATTACCTCATGTGATGTTGCTGACATTTTTAGGGAGATACCACATCACAATGGTTTAAGGTTTCAATGATAATGCTCAAACTTCAATCCACGTGTTGTTCATTATCTAGGCATTAGCCGATGCTTATTAATACTCAGCCAACCAATCACTAACAAGCATATTTTGGGTGAGACAAAATGTAAATCTGCTCAATACACAGTATCAGATGCCAGTGACTCATAGAGTTGCATTCATCTTGACTTATCTTACCCTGTAGTTCACTCCTCCGGTTACTTACTGAGGGAGATGATTCTAGAACACAGACACTGTTTTGGTGCAACAAGTACAGACTTAGTTAAAACTCAGGCTGCGATGATCATGCAAGCAAAGCTAACTAACTCAGTGACTAAGTTAAAATATTTACATTAACACTTGGATTGTTTTTGATGTCAGCTTCATTTGTACCTACTCAGCGCAACTTTTGGTCTGATGATTTTGCAATAATTTCCGTGAAAACAAGCAAGCAATTACATGTGAAAAGAGTAGAGAATGCGTGAATAGAAGTGACGATGCATTTATAATACAAACAAATGTATAATCTAAAATAAACATAACAGCCCATCGGGAAACATGCATTGGAACATTTTAAAAATGGGGACTGTAGGATTCTTTCTCAAGCATCATTTAATCCTGGAAACAGTTTGTGAAACTTGGTAGCCTATTAGGTATATATAAAAATATGATTACATTTTATTTTAATATATAGCAATATTTGTTATAGAAACATTTAAAAACAGATTATTGAAAGGAAAGTCGAAAACTTATCTCAAAATTCCAACAGCAACTTTTTGTTACAGAGAGGAGAACTATCCAATTACAATCTCAGAAGTTCTTATTAGTTTGCATTCCTTTATCAGAAACACACGCGCATGCTACAATTATGATGGAAACAACTATCATAGCGGAGTTGTCTTCTTTTGGGGAGACAACTGCATTGTTTAGGTCATTGGTTCTGAAAACACTAGCGATTCGTTGCGTATATAATACTAACAGCGCAGACTTCATTCCAATTGTGTAAACTTCAGTATTTCAAACCCATTATGGATCATTTTTAGCAAATAGAAATTTTGAGTACACAAGTGAGCAAAATATATGAGCCAAAAATGTTTAAAGTTTTTCATTTAAGAAGGTTTTCACCATTCAGAGTTCATTTTTTAAGGCAAAAGCACCGAAATTTTTGAAGCTGTAGAAAGTGTGACATCTAGACCTAATCTTATGTAATATGTGTTACAGTGCACCCTTTGACAGCTAAGCTTTTAGTTTTACTGAAAGTGTATTTTTACTTTATAATTATTTTGTATATATTGATCTAGTTTTTATGTAAAATACCATAAAACTGGCATCCGCAAACGATGCTAAAAATTTTTTCTAAATTTTTACACTTGGAGCAGATTATGCTTCTACTGCAATGAGTTATAGATCAATCTAAAAAAAATTTCAGAAGTAAATATTTCAAAAAAGTGCCAAAGATGTAGCAGAAGTATTTTTTCACGGAGCAGAATAATATTAGTTTTATGATAAATGACCTACAATGCAAAATCACACACTCTGTCTCAGTTAAACGCAATACATCTTTTACTTGACAATCATGCTGTATTGAGCAAGGAGTTGTCTCTTTTAAGGCTGACAACTCCATTTTTATCAGTGATGATAAGCAATAATCTTAGTTTACTGGATTGGTTCTTCATTGTTATGAAACTAGTCTCATTCATTTCAAAACCAATTTTTTTATTGAATGAACTTGACAATAACGTTGATAAACTAATCCCAAGTTTGATTGGCACTCCTCTCGTTCAACAAACTTTCCTATTAGCAATGTAGTAGTTAAATCTAGACTCTCTTACCGTATACTATGGCAATAGAATTAAATTAATTTGATAGTTTTGACCTAGGGTAATTTATAAAAAAAAATCTCTAGTTTTGTATTTTACAAACCAAAACCACAAACTTTCTAAAACACACAAAACTTAAAATATTACCTTCGCCTGCTATGTTTCTGGTGATTTTTCTCTCAAGGTTTTTTATATTTGTTCGAAACGCTTTAGCACACTTTGAAAAGAATGAGAACTTCAACCGTTAATGCTCTCAAGTCCAAAGGAAACAAACCCCTATTTGATTACCTTATGATCAGTACTTGCTGTAAAAGGAGTTTCTAAAAAAATTCGCTTATTACAAGATTAATCTTCATATTTTGAGTAAAACCAGCGTATAAATCATATGATATGTTGTTTTCAATTAGTCGTTCTATTGAAAGCATACCTGAGCACATATGGGTTAGTAAAAGAGAAAGAAATTGAAAGAGATGTATTTCAGTAGAGCGAGATAAACATGGATGACAGTTAAGATCGATTATGAAACAGTGTAAGTAAACTCAGCCAGCTTGTTGCCTATTTATTTAGTCTTCTAAAATTGACCATTGATAAAATTCAATGTCTTTCACTAAAAATGAACTTTCCACTAGTACATAAAGGTAAAAAAAATCAGGTTAAGGCTAAGCTGGTTTGTTTATTTAAAAAATACCTTTGAGAAAGACAGACGTACATTTTACATTATGTTGCCATGCTAAAGATGTCAGTAATATGATGAGTATAAATGTTGGTAGCTCGCCACAACAATAGCAGCATGATACAAGCTGCGGCCATTGCACAAGTTTTGGCAGTTATGAAAAATATCTCACCCATAATATATCTAAACACAAACAAAAATCTGTCAGACACAACAAAATTTTACACCAGACCTGACTTCAGTCAGATGAGCGAGTCGAACACACCAAAGTAAATAATTTAATTCCCATACAGTTTATCATTGACCAGGTCGCTGACTGATTAGCTGTCATCAATTACTTTTCAGTTACCCACTACAACGTGTTTTAGCCTATTTCAGCTAATCACTGTTCACTGGAGACCAGACTTGTATAACATGACTAGATCACTCAGTCTAGCTCAAAGGATTGCCACCTGACTCAATTGAGCACTCGGAGTTGTCCGTCTGGTTTGAAATTCTGCTGTATGTAAGTCAGCCAGGAAATAGTCAAGTGCATGTTACCTAAAAGTCAAACTGGAGTTTTTGTGTAATTCATCAGACAGTGAAATGGGGGTCTATTGGCCTAGTGTACATATAACTGCCACAGCCTATTCACATAACAAAGGAATGGTCACCACAAGTATGCCCTTGACACCCACACATAACGAGCTTGTAAATATCCAAAGCTAAATATAAAGTATTAATGTTTTTGCACCCATTTACTATGAATAAAAGAAACAGCATTTGGTAACCAAAGAATAAAGAGGTAGAGATTTTAATGATACAGAAAATTTTTAATTCCAAAAATAAATTTATGTTTTCGCGATGCATTTAATCAAATATAATATTTCTATTGAAATAAAGTGTTTAGTGTAAACCCTGAGCCGTGTTGCGATCATTGATCAAGTAAACTTTACATTTTAACGCTAAAACAGATATTATGATGCAGCAAAAATTTTACTTCATAAGTATAAAGTTGATTCATGAAAGAAATGAGGAAGCATAGATGTATTTTTATATGCGGTCAGACTGTCCATTAGTTGCAACGGATCTAACGGATAGTTTGATAATACTGAATTTCGGCAGATATTGCAAGTTATCACAGTTGATCTAGTTGAGATAAAGTGATAGAAGTTTTAAATAATCTGAAAACAAAACAGTTTACATCACTTATTTTCATAGAAATTGTTTAGGATGCATCAAACAGTTGTGAACAGAGAAGGATCATGCTAATGGAAAATGACTACATAAAAAATATCTAATATTTAATATAAAATAGGTCGTCTTTTTGTTGTTGTGATTTTTGAAGTATTCACAAATTAGAATGGCGCAAGAATATTAGGAGCTGGGTATGCATTAAAATAATTTTAGATATTATGAAACAATATTGTCAAACGAAACAAAAACTTTTTTATTGGAAATTATTGCTAAACCATTACTTGTGGTAGAAAGCATTATTTTTCTCACAGTTAGTCAGCAGCACAATATAGTTGTAAGCTATGATATGAGTTCCTACTGCGATTATGCAACTTTTGTATTTTGTCACACCGTGCCTCGTAAGCAAGCTAAAATGCAAATACATTAGCTATAAACATGCTCCAGTGGTTTTTTACCTTTGCTTTTTGACCTGTACCCAACTGGCAAACTTTCTGCAAATGTCTGATTGTTTTTCCTGTTCAGTATTGAACACAATCTATAGCAGCTACTCGATGTAATTAACTCAAAAAAGTCAGTGTTTTGTGGGATGATTGAAGAAACAGATCGTAGCAAGGCTAGGACAGCACTTGACTGCATGGGGAACAGGTGTGTGTAGTCAACCACAGTAGATTAAGTGGCTATGAAGCTATCATTGACAAACAGTTGCGATTGAACCTTATCATATGTTGGCCTACAGTTTATGTCAGTGAACAAAAGTTGGGGCTATGATGGCCTCAAAGGCCTCAATCTACACTTCTGATTCTTCATGTTGTAAATAATCTTCAGCAGCTGGCAGCTTACAAATAGTCAGCCATGTGAGAGAACATCTTTTTCTAGTCATATGCTATATATGATCCATCCATATATCATGCAGAAAGTATTTTGCATTGAAAAATATAGTATTGATGAAATGGTAAAAACTCAACATAAAACCAAATATGTTACAGTAAGTTATAGTTAATTTTTAGAAGGCTTGAGACAGATTAAAAAGATTACGTTATTTCGCAATCAATATTTTCCTAAAGATGAAAAAAATCACAATGGTGCTGTAATTTTAATGTGCCAGTTGAAAACAGCCTGAATAAAAATGTCCTTGACACTTGCACCTGTTAGTAATGGGTGAATGGTCAACCTGTTAGCATTTACATGATCTGTTTAGTTTGAACAAGTAGTGGGTAGGCTTCTAATACAGACTATTACATAACACTTTCTTCCTAGTGATAATAAGCTATATGAAATTCAGATGTGGACTGCTGAACTGTGAGCCTGAGACTGACCAGTACACAAACAGTGGCTAAGCATCCATTGAACACAGCTGAAGTGAATGCAATAAAGCAACTGCTGCCTTTTTATACTCATAACTTTATGACATGGAAATGTTTCAGTTTAGACCTTGGACAGCTTGCAGAAAAAAAACCAGTATCAGGGGGAGGGGGGCTCAGGTTGAACTATCGTGTTATGCCAAAAATTAATCATCATTTTAGCAACTTTGCAACTTCAATACTACTGAAAGCTGACCCCAGTGCTGTACTTGTTTTCACAAAATTTTCTGTTCATTTCAAGCTGTGCTTGCCTAGTTATCAGTTTAATAATCTGTGGGATCAATGTACGCTGGCTGCTGTTATTGAGATGGAAACATTGCATAAGCAGCAATTATATAAAACCTATATTATACACAATCCTTGACTGCATCAACGATTATCTAAGGGAAGGTGGATACTGGTTATATAGTATAATGGTGACCCATTATAACTTATATATTATTAGTGCAATGCAGGGAGACAACTAAATGTTATATAAGTTATAGTCAGTCACCATTATACTATATAACCGTTATCCATCTTCCTTATGATAGTTGACTGCATACTGAAAAAATATCTCCCAAGCCATTGTAATTGTAAACATATTGGGCATCGCATGCAAAACTGTAAGCCCATCAATGACTGTGATAAGCCTCATGTATTAAACAAAATGCTGCAGAGAGCTTGATAATTCATATCATTGATGAGCCAGATGGGCATATTCGAATTTAATGGCTTCAAACAAATTTAGGCTTTTATGTTTATGTCAATAGATAAACAAAGCAAACATCAAAATGAAGACAATGGTTTTTTTTTTTAATGAATTATGACTGGGACAAAATATTGTGTTTTGAACTGTAACCACATGTGTTTGTTGTTTGAAAGCTTGATAAAATAGACGATGGATAGTGAAATGTGACAGATAATCAGGTGTTGTAATGCATAATCATGATATTATTTCAGTTACGGTGAACAAATACTTTGATTTGAACCTTGCTGATTTAGATTTTTATTCCATTAAGGCCTCAAGCAACCTGACAAGCTTTTGCCGTCTATCAATATTATCAAACCTCTGCAGTACACAGAAATCGGGTAGCAAGTAATGTACATTTTCCATTACAATAAAGAGGAATGGCTGACTAGACACAATGTTTGGCTAACTTGTAACTGCTCCGACAAAAAATACGGTCAATGCTCACGGTTACACTGATGAAAATACAACTGCAAGATGCTGAATTCAATTTTACGATGATGAATGAACCAACGAAGCTTGAGGAAAAATTCTTTGTTTGCAGAGTTGCCTCATACAGAAAGACAACTCCCACAAACACAAATAAAGCAGTTATCAAATGTCATTCTAGCGGAAAAAATAAAATTCAGGAAGAATTTTAATAACAGTAAGGTGTAAATTTATACCCTGTAACATAAGATTTGTTAGTTCTTTGAGGCACGTTAGCGGCTTTTTTCAATGTTTTATTGAACAGACTAAAACACAAATTTGGTTTCTCATAACAAGATTAAATCAGATGTTATACATATTCAATTACTCTATCCAGTCTCCAAGCCAATTTCACGATCAAATTGATTTTGAAGCAGATGATTGCAGTACCCATGCGCTCTAGGTGCGGCAATTGCTCTAATTTGAAAAATTACAAAATAAAATGAAAACGTCGAAAAAAATAATAGATAGCAAACATTGAACAGGCTGAAAAATGAAACAACAAATACAACTACAATGTGCAGCAAATAGTTGATGTGATTGAGGACAGCATTATCCACCAGTGACTTGAGTGGGAAACTGCCTCAAATGTATCAAAATTAACTGTGTCCACACAGAAACTTCTCCGTTAGGGAGTCAGCTTTGCTGCTGTCGTCATCATAGGCACCAGGGTCGCTGTCATCATCATCGTCGTCGTTGTCGTCATCACCATCCTCATAGTTAAAACAGAATTCAGATCAATTCACAGGCTTGTTCTGCAAAAAGCAAATTGTTTTACATTAAAGCGCATGCGATAAGCTATAGTGAATCGTTATGTCTAGTAACAATATACTTAATTAGATTGAAATAATTTGGCATCACCAATTAGCTTCAGTCAGCAATAACAAATTATACAAACACAAAAGCCAACAATGAAATAGCAAAATAAGCTAACTTGTTCCAAAAAACTAATTTGCATTCAAGAAAAACCAACCTGAATGCATGTGAATTCCTCAGCAAAAGCAAATTTAAAAGAAAATGTCCATTACAATAAAAATTGTTACTTTTGGCTGATCATAGCTGTAAAAAAGGAAAAGAAATAACTAAAGAAACTTGAGCTTTTAGTTTAAGAAATCCATTGAGCTTAGAAAAATATTTGCTACCAAATCTTCAACACGCCTTGAGATTTGACTTAATGAATACTTACACGCTGAGCATGAAATCTTTTACTTTGTTTTATCCATACTCTTTAAATCAAAATAAGGAATTAAATCCATGATACTTGAAGCAGTTGCAGAGGAAGATGATACTACAACTATAAGAAAGCACAACAAGAACTGAAAAAATTGAAAATAATAGTTGTTAAAAATGAGGTGCATACCAATATTATATATAGTGTATAGTAGTTAGTAGAACTAGCAGAGCCATTGCAACAAAGCCAAAATTGGTGGTAGTATAAATAAATCGACCTCCCACTTTTTGTCGGGAAACAACGTCAAATGAATACCAATGGGAACATGATGGCAGCTTATCGAGCGAAAAAAAAACCGCTGACTTTGCATAGACCGCTCTAGAAAAACGAAACCCAAAACTTGGTTGGGGATGCAGTTTATTTACAAATATATAAACATGAATGGGGTCTACTTTCCATCAAAAATGGCAAATTTTCACTGTTTCTTCTATCATGTAAAAACTTTTAAAATATTACCTCCGAACCCAATGGTGACATTTATTTCAAAGATGACACAGAGAGTAGTTCAAATAAGCTACCGTTATTGGCAGTGGTGCTACAATCAGACAACTATAGATAATCATCGAAGTCTATGGCTGCAGTATCTGAGGATATGAGTTTCTTTTTTTTAAAACATTGTTCACTCGATGCTTCCTGTGGTTTTTGTGGTTTATTGCATTTTTTCACTATTTTCTAGAGACTAAATTAATGCAGCTAGAGTAATGTAACAAATACCAGAATAAAGATAAGATATTGCTAAGGGCATTATCATAGAAACAGCAAAAATCAGAAAAGTCACCTCCATCGTCACTTTTACGCTCCAATTGCGACATGGCCGAAGACCACGAAATGAAGGCGAAGCATGGATTCATATTTTACAGTTATATTCTTCTGAGACACAAAAAAATGCTGGAATGAATGATGGCAAAATGTTGGTCAAAAATGTTAGTTATTCTCCAGGTTTTGCTTTAAAAAACTAAACCACAAAACCTCAATCAAAAGCCACAATAATGCCATTGCGCAACACCAGTAATGGCTAACTAATTAGTTTTTATGCCCTGGAGAAAAAATTTCTTAAAAGGCTTGAATTTCAACAAAAAACTGCTAAGGTAATGTTTTTGTGGTTCTGCTATTTTAAACGTTTTAAATACTGTAATTAATTGCCCCAAATTTGTGTTGCTGCTAATAATAATAAAAAGCATTGGTGATTATTGATAAATAATTAACAATGTTATACTAGATTGATAATCACAAAAACTAGAGTCAAAGACCAACAAACAATGGGAATTCTGAAAACCCAATTTATTTAAACAGCCGTGGCTGCTTTGACTGAAAAAAATTAACCCTGAAAATATTTCTGATTTCGGTAATAATTATTATAAATAATCAAAAATTGAAAGAATTCATAAGTAAACCTAAACTCTTCCAATCTTTTTAAAACGGTGAATATCAGCGCTAGGCCACGTTTTATCTTCCGTTTGAAAAGAAATTGTGCTAAAACTCTGTAATAAAAACAAAGTTTTATTAAAAAAAGGACAATTTCGGTAATAATAAGTGATTATTAATCATTACTACAATGCATGAGTAACTACACATACCGTGCTCAAAATTTCACTAAAACTGGTCATTATGCATAAAACATGACGTTTTCATCGTTTTCAAACTCAATTTGCTCAAGATCTGTCAATAATAAAAAAGTTCAGAAAGAAAAGAAGCAACCGCATCCACTGAACGCCCATGCGCTATTGCTGGTTGCTAATAGAGAAAAAAACAAAATTAAAAAACTGAAAAAGATAAAACTAGCCTTAGGTCATAAATTGGTGATAATTTAGAACGATGGAGTACACTATTCTTAATAGAATAATACCAAACTGGAAGACCTTACTCTTTCAAGCTACCAAGGAAACTATGAAAAACATTTACTGGTATAGTACGCACAACCTGAGCGTGCTCGGATTATGTAAGCAATGTGTAAAAAATACAAAAACCATTGCCGCTTTTTTATGTGTCCGAATCGCAAATTTGAACCCTCTAACAGGAAGTTTTTTCTTCTGAATGCATATTGAAACTGATGATCAAGGATATGAGAATAAAATAAAGTAACAAACCTGGATAACCTTTCTTATAACTCAATCTGGTCGTAAACTCTTCTGGTAATCAAACTGGTTGAGATAAACTGTCACTATTCCCGTTCCATCTACATTCTTGTCTCTCTAAAGAAAGGGCAACTCCTCACAGATTTCTGAGCTATTAAAACACAAAACAGGTTAAAATGAGTCTCCTATAATTTCGTTGCGTAAATCTTTGAAAATCACTCATCAATTAAAAACAGTTTAGCTACGTTGCTTTTCATTAAGGGAAAGAAAACGTAAAAGGGTGTAACAAAACCGTATCTTAAATATACATGAATTCTGCGCCAGTATTGACTTTTGTTCACCTTAGAAAACGATGTCATAAATACTTAATTAGCAAAAACAAAATGCCAACATTTGATTGGATCAAGAGCTGTAGCCAACTATCGTTGGAACCGCCCCAGAAGTAGTAGCTGTGGTCGTAACTGTGCTGGTAGTAGCAGCAGTAGTAATAGTAGCAGTAGTAATAGTAGCAGTAGTAATAGTAGCAGCAGTAATAGTAGCAGCAGTAATAGAGCAGCAGTAATAGTAGCAGCAGTAATAGTAGCAGCAGTAATAGTAGCAGCAGTAATAGTAGCAGCAGTAATAGTAGCAGCAGTAATAGTAGCAGCAGTAATAGTAGCAGCAGTAATAGTAGCAGTAATAATAGTAGCAGCAGTAATAGTAGCAGCAGTAATAGTAGCAGCAGTAATAGTAGCAGCAGTAATAGTAACAGCAGTAATAGTAGCAGCAGTAATAGTAGCAGCAGTAATAGTAGCAGCAGTAATAGTAGCAGCAGTAATAGTAGCAGCAGTAATAGTAGCAGCAGTAATAGTAGCAGCAGTAATAGTAGCAGCAGTAATAGTAGCAGCAGTAATAGTAGCAGCAGTAATAGTAGCAGCAGTAATAGTAGCAGCAGTAATAGTAGCAGCAGTAATAGTAGCAGCAGTAATAGTAGCAGCAGTAATAGTAGCAGCAGTAATAGTAGCAGCAGTAATAGTAGCAGCAGTAATAGTAGCAGCAGTAATAGTAGCAGCAGTAATAGTAGCAGCAGTAATAGTAGCAGCAGTAATAGTAGCAGCAGTAATAGTAGCAGCAGTAATAGTAGCAGCAGTAATAGTAGCAGCAGTAATAGTAGCAGTAGTAATAGTAGCAGTAGTAATAGTAGCAGTAGTAATAGTAGCAGTAGTAATAGTAGCAGCAGTAATAGTAGCAGCAGTAATAGTAGCAGTAGTAATAGTAGCAGTAGTAATAGTAGCAGCAGTAATAGTAGTAGCAGTAATAGTAGCAGCAGCAATAGTGATAAAATTAACAGAAGTAGTAGAGGGAGTAGAGTAGTGGCAGCAATGCAGCAGTGGTAGAAGCAGTGGTAGAAGGCGTTGCAGCAGCAGTAGGAGTAGTGGATGTGATAGAGGGAGTAACATCAGTAGTAGTAGTAAAGGGAGTAACAGCAGTAGTGGTAAAAGGAGTAAAAATCAATAGTATTTACGTGATTAACATCAACAGTAGTGAATGGTGTAATATCAGTAGTAGTGAAGGGTGCAGCAAAAGTAGTATTAAAGCGCTATGTCACAGAGTTTGGGCTGAATAAATCTTAAAATAACCTATTTATAATGATTTATGCAAAGGAGAATTTTCTGGAGTTGTGTTCTGGTTATGTTCATCTATAGTGAAAGCGCAATAGATGCTGGCTTGGACGCAATTTGTTTTTAATACCCAAAAACCTAAATAAGGCTGTAAAGCGGAGTTGCAAAATCTTGGGTTGTTTGCATAGACGGAGGGTATCCCAGTAATAGTCATTGTGCACAGAATTTCAAGAATATAAAAAGTTAGGTTTGTAATTGTTTTCTTTCGAGGTGTCTTTGTTGAGTCAGCATTTTAATTTATTGTTGATAGGTTTGGTATCATGTACACACTGGTCTTCACGTTACAACTTAAAAGGCCAATGAATTTGTTGTTCTTCTCTTGTACCCTTATCATAATTGTCCAAAATTTTTGCCTAAACAAAATATTAGACTCGATGTCCCCATAAATAAGTTCTATGACAGCGGTGGAGAAATATTGCACAGTGAATGTGGTTTTACAAGTGTTGTATGAGCCACTTACTCGAATATTTCAGTAGCTTTTCTTTTTCCACTCTCTAAGACTTTCAGCTCTTCTTTAGTTCTTTGGACCAGATAACATTTTTCAAGAAGCTTCAACAACTGAGGAGTGAGCTGTAGTTCTAAAACAGTAAAATTGATCAATACAAACAAGAAGACAATGACAGTGAATTATCTCATCTTTGCAAAGGAATGAGGCTAGATGGAGGTGACAGTCTGTACATCGATGAATTTAATAGCAACGAACCTGCTGATGCTGACCAAGAAAAAATCATAGTGTCAACGGCTTGATCAAAGCTATCAGATGGACATGCCGGATTTGTTTTAGGTAATCCTGAATTGAATCTCTCAGTTTGCTATGCTGAATGCGTAATTTTGCTCTAACTTTACCACGAGCTTCACTGGAATCTAAAATATAGCACAATAAATGGATCATTCTCATGCTAAAGCATTTGAGGATAAGAATAACTCCTCATGCTACAACCAACTAAAAAATTCAAACTGGTACAGCTAAAAAGAGTCAGTTACCTGCTGTCTTCAGAATCTGACGCTTCCAGCGTTGTATGCAGCACGTTGCATCAGTAATCTTTGCTTGCAATGGTGTAGTTTCTAGAGAGCAAAATTGAATAGCAAGCATAAAATTACCGATCTTGAAATACTACATTTATAAAACCAAAGCGTAAGAGTGAACTGAAAGACTAGAGATGAGAGACTAGAGATGTAAGACTAGAGATGTAAGACTAGAGATGAGAGGGACTAGAGATGAGAGACTAGAGACGATAGATCAGAACTGTACGATCAGAGATCTAAGACTAGAGATGTAGGACTAGAGATGAGACATTAGAGATGTAAGACTAGATATGTATGACTAGATTTGAGACACCAGACATGTGGGGCTATAAATGTGGGACTAGAGATGTGAGACTAGAAATGAGAGATTAGAGATGAATGACTGGAGCTGTAAGACTAGAGATGAGAGACTAGATATGATAGATTAGAGATGAGAGACTAGAGATGTAAAACTAGAGATTTGGATCTATAGATGTTGGACTAGAGCTGTGAGATTAGAAATGAGACTAGAGATGAGAGACTAGAACTGCAAAATCAGAGATATAAGACTAGAGATGTATGACTAGAGCTGTAAGACTAGAGCTGAGAGACTAGAAATTATAGATGAGAGACTGGAGATGTAAAACTAGAGATGTGGAACTATAGATGTTGGACTAGAGCTGTGAGACTAGAGATGAGAGACTAGAGTTGAAAATTTTGAACTGTAGGATCAGAGATGTAAGACTAGAGATGTATGATTAGAGCTGTAAGACTAGAGATGAGAGACTAGAGATAAGAGAGACTACAGATGAGAGCTGTACGACTAGAGATGAGAGATTAGAGCTGTATGACTAGAGATGAGAGAATAGAGATGAGACACTGGAGATCTAAGACCAGAGATGAGTGACTAGATATGTAAGACTAGATATGTAAGACTAGAGATGAGAGACTAGAGATGAGAGAGACTACAGATGAGAGCTGTACGACTAGAGATGAGAGATTACAGCTGTAAGACTAGACACGTATGACTAGAGATGAGAGAATAGAGATGAGACACTGGAGATCTAAGACCAGAGATGAGTGACTAGATATGTAAGACTAGATATGTAAGACTAGAGATGAGAGACTAGAGACGTCAGACGAGAAATGCGGGACTATTGATGTGGGGCTAGAGCTGTAAGACTAGAAATGAGAGAGACTAGAGATGAGAGCTGTACAACTAGAGAACAGAGATAAGAGATGGGAAACGAGAGATGTAGGACTATAGATGTGGGACTAGAGCTGTAAGACTAAAAATGAAAGAGACTACAGAAGAGAGAGACTAGATATCAGAGATGTAAGACTAGAGCTGTAAGACTAGAGATGAGAGACTAGAGATGAGAGAGGCTAAAGATGAGAGCTGTACGACTAGAGATGAGAGATTAGACCTGTATGACTAGACATGTGTGTCATAGATCTCTAGTCTCTCATCTCTAGTCGTACAGCTCTCATCGGTAGTCTCTCATTTTTAGTCTTACAGCTCTAGTCCCATATCTGTAGTCCCACTTCTCTTGTCTCACATCTCTTGTCTCTCATCTATAGTCTCACATCTCTAGTCTTACATCTCTATTCTCTCATCTTTAATCTTTCATCTCTAGTCTTACATCTTTAGTGTCTGATCTCTAGTATCTCATCTCTAGCTAGAGATGAAAAACTAGAGATCTAAGACTAGATATGAGAGACTAGATATGAGAGACTAGATATGTGAGACTAGAGATGAGAGACTAGAGATGTGGGACTATAGATGTGGGGCTAGAGATGAGAGAGACTAGAGATGAGAGAGACTAGAGATGAGAGACTAGAGATGAGAGAGGCTAGAGATGAGAGAGACTAGAGATGATAGACTAGAGATGAGAGACTAGAGATTAGAACTGTAAGATTAGAGATGTAAGACTAGAGATAAGACACTCGGATTGAGGAATAGGAGCTGGGGAACTGGAGAGGAGAGACTGGAGCCATTGAACACGAACATTATCACCTTTACATAAATGCTATTGAACGTATTTCACCCATTAGCTCAAACCGCAAAATAATTGTTGGAGTAGATAAATATTACTTCAACCAAACACATCCAACAAACTTTCGTAAACACTAAAGCAAACTCACTATTTTTTTAAGGTCGACAGTTTGCGTATAGTTTCTCCAATATCCACTCCTCGATTGAGAACTTGTTGTTCAACCAACTCAGTATTTAGAGACAAGATGTTGGCTTCGCACTGAAGGATTAAGTATATTGTCCAGTTTCTGAAATTGCACAGATTTTGCAGCTGTCAATGCACACATATGGCATGGTACAGGAGACACGATAATATGAAAGCCTGCTGTAACATTATAATGAGTCAGATTTTTTAATATGAGACACCATATAATTTTGACTGAAGTTGGTGAACAGCCGAAGAATGAATCGAAACAGATACGAATAAAAATACTCATTTGAGAGTTGTGACAAACAGAGGAATATTTTGATATTAAATTTTGCCAAAATCGATTAAGTTTGTGCATTTTATCATTAATAATTGACACAAAAACATAGTTTTTCGACCATCTTTTATAATAAAATATCTTTTGAGCAGCTTTGTGAAGCAATAAAAAAACAAAAAAGTTATCGACTTTTACCATTATTCATCTTTCTAGGACGAAAACAGTACTCATTTAAACATTTTATGGATGAAACTAGTTGTCAACTGAAAAAAACGTTACATAAAGATGTCAGCACCAGCTATACGGTGACGCTTTTTACCGTAATAAGAATAATCATGTATCAGCTGAAATAGAGCAATTGAGCCAAATTCAGTCAAAATTCTCTGACACAGCACCTAAAGCAAGTAGCTTTGCAAACGAATGCTAGGAATGTTAACATAAAATGGTCTGGGCTGCTTAATGTTCTGGTGTAAGTTCCATGACCCTGCTGCCTGTTCAATTCGCTGCCTTCTTCCTATGTTCAAAGCAACAAAATCCATGCTTTGTTCCGTTAGGCTATAATCATCACATCAACAATGTAATGAAAAAATTTACCAGAGACAGTTGACATGATACATTAATCTCCGTCACAAAACACATTCAATTGACTTAATACTTTAATTCACTACCAGGTTGACAGAACTATGAAGCGTTGTTACTACAATCTTACTACTGACAGTCATATCATTTTTGAACGCGTTAGTAGTTGTGATGTTGTGGAAGTAGCGAGCAATAGAAACAAAATATGAGATTAGCTGAGGTGATAGTAATATCGAGAGTAGGTTGTGAACTTGCACCTACCATTGTTAGTCATATGTCGAGTTATTGCCCCCAAGCGAAACAAATAACTGTTAGCTTGTTCAGTGGTCTCTCCAGTGCTCAACCCAGCACCACTGGTCACACACCCGCTTGCAGCTCATCTAAAATGACATGCGAAAAACAACGAGTGTATGGTTACCAGGGTATTGATTGTCTTTTGTAGCCACTATATAGTTTTTTAAATAATACATCAACCGCACACTTTTGCTGATTCATATTAAAAACGCTAACCTGGCAACTTCAATTATGGGCCTTTGCATGCAAAACATTTGAAATTTTTTTTTTGGGGATTGATGCAACACTGGGTCCACTTCCTGCGGCCAAATTGAGTAACGACACATTTACTATGTTTCCACATCATGACAAAATATCGCCAAATCTCTGTGGTTTGCTACCACAAATAATTAGTGACAAGGGCATATATTTCCACGACTCAAAGTTTATCGCCGTTGGTTAAACCACGCCCACAGAGGCAGTTGCAGTCAGTGTGCTGTTGAGTGCAATTTAGCCGACTAGCGTTGCAGGCTGTTTTTATTATTATTTTCCTCTATTGTGAAATATATGAATAAAACATCACTGAGTTGTTGGCTAGCTAAGGAAGCTGTGTGGTGACAAAGAATTTTAGTAGCACACGGGCTATGATTCAGTAAATTATATTATTTATTATTATTAGTTAGTAATAAATAAATAAATAATAATAATTATAATAAATAACCAAGTAAATTTTTGCTAAAAAAAATACTACCATTTGTTTTTCACCACTGCAATAATTAATTACCAGCAGCTAAGATTCATTCGTTTCAAATCAGTTGTATTGTTTCATAAATAACTGTGTAATAAACCACAAACGATCCTCGTTAGTTAAATATAAACACACACTAGCTAACGATGCCATGCAGTTACAATGGATAAATTGTGGCTTCCTGTTTTATTACGCATGTCTGGTTTTATCGCCTTTGGCGACATTAGCGTTTCCAATAGCAATAAACATCTGGAATTCTGCTTATCGCCAATTTTTCGCTTTCAGAGAGCGACAAAATTTTGTCGACAAGTCTCACGACAAATTTGTCGACAGTGCTGTTTCCAATTGAAATTTCCCTTTATCGCCGGCAGTATCGCCAATTTTTCATGATGTGGAAACATAGTAATAATTCCGAGAGCCACAAACTTTGCCTGGGGGAAGCATTTCTTCAACAAGACAGGTATTCAGAATTCAAAACATGCGTGTAAAGAGCAGATTGACGAAAATACACAAGTTTAGCATGATCACCTGTTACTCCAGAAAAATTCGAAAAGAGTGATCACAGCCAAAACAAGCTCAAGTGAGCACAAGAAAAATGTCTGTATTGCAGTCAAATACCAACAGTCTGGTACATTACATTATGTTTGCATGCTAGTTGTACTACACAGCGCCGACCACAAAGTATTTGGAGGCAATTTTAGTTTTGTCAATTTATAAAACTGTATAATAGCTGCAGAATAAATTGGCAACTGATTTGACAGCAGTAAAACTCTCTAAATTCATCATATTTTCTGCATGAAAATGTTTCAAACCAAGATATTTTATATCAACCATTGATTATTCATAAATAAGCGTAATGATTGGTAGCAAATACGCAAACTTATGTCATTTTTTACTTCGACATGTCAGCTTTCAATAGAGATTTTGAGAAAACTTCATCACATAAACTTTAAGGTCTAATCATGATATAAAAAGCAAGTTTCCAGTTACCTGTAGTGTGTATGGGTGTATGTGTAGGCGTAAATTTCTCCCCTCTCCATGTTCAAGGCTTTAAAAATCAATGAATGGCGACATGATGCTATCATAGCCCCAGCTTCCTGTTTTTTAGAGAACTACTTGCCAATGAATGAGGCCGCCTTTCACCTACCTCAGCATACTTGGACTCAGGCTACAAATGATCACAATAAGATAAGATAACCAATGATCGAAAAAGTCTGTCACTAATTCCTTATTGAATTATACATGACATATCTAAAACAGGTTAGCTGCCAACCAAGCGTATAAGATATGTTGAAACATTAAAGTTTGCAGATAGAAAACTGTCAGACTATACAAAAAATAAAAATTGAACAAAAGAAACCAGACCCACATGCTTACTGTGCCATCATCAGTTAAATTTTTCTGGGATAGCTTTCAATTTTTTATTATTTTTTTCGGATATTTTGCACCAGATTGTTAATATGTAATATAAGAAACTGTTGCACTGACAATATTTTACATGAAATGGTAGAAGTTGTGTTGCTCTACACTTTCATGTAAACATAATTGGTATAACTGCAGCGGTTTCAACTCTCCACAAATTTCTTGATATGGCTGCATACTTTTGTATTAGCAACTATCAAAGAAGCAGTGTTAGAACAAAAATGCCATAAGAATGCGGCAACAGCACATTTTTCGGACAACAATTACTAGCTTTGAGCAAAGAAAAACCAGTGGTGGTGGTAGTGGTGGTGGCGGCAGCAGCAGTAGTCGTAAAAGGAGAAATGACTGAATCATTGAAGGGAGTCACATTATTATTAAATCTAGTAACAACCGTGGTAGCTAAAGGAATAGCAGCGACACTAGTAGTAACTTACTAGTGATAGATGCACCAACCGTTTATTAACAGTATTTTTAGCAGTATCAAGAAGAGTAAAACTAGCAGTACATGTAGTAGTAGCAGCAGCAGCAGCAGCAGCAGCAGCAATGTTAACAGTATGAGCCGATTCAGTATCAAGCACTTGCGACTGGTGTTAAAATTCACTTGGGTTGACAAGTATAAAAACAAACAATTGATTACACCAAAAGTTTCTCAAATTTAATCTTCATGGACTTTTCAATATTCACTCAACCGTCAAAAGGGACTTCCATAACACTTGGTTCCGGCAGTAAATAGCCGGAGAGACCAGACATGGGAGAATAAGTATTGAGATACCAAAATACCTGCACTGTAATTGTTGAGTGTTTCGGGTACACAATAACAAAGCTGAAATTGTTGCAATGAACAAAAGAAAGATGCATTTACACATTTTTGCTGCACTAAAATGCTTGATTATTGCCAACAATACAATAATAATAATTGGTATTACAACTAATAATATGACAATATTATGCATTTTAGACAATTTTCCATTTGACTCAGATTGTGAATAAAATTCGTCAATAATGACAGCTTGAAATATCGTTATTAATTCATAATAATTACCTTAATTAATAAATTAGTATTATTTTGATGCTAACCATAATGACAAATAAATGAGGATTCATTGGTTCAATTTTTTAGATCGTTGTCAATCGGTGAATTGTTTTATCAATTAATGGCAATGATCATTGAAAAAAGTACTGACGATTATGGTATTACAACTAATAACCCATAATAAAAATTACTAATTTATAGAGATGAGCTGCGCTTTCTGATATAGCCGAATAAACGTGTTAACACAGCATTGACTGTTATTATTTAAGGTTGGTTGTTGATACCTAGCTGTGGATCTTTGGTACATTCCAAGAGTGAAGATACTTTAGGAATCAAAAACTCCCGAGTTGCAGTTGCTCAGGCGTTATAGTGAATGCATTTACACAGTTTCTGCCAGTCACAGAAAATTTTATTTGCAAAGTACCCTGACTATTTCAAAATTGTCTGTACTGTACAGAACCAACCTTTCAAATTTATGGCTGTTACTTTTGCATAGGTTGACCAAGATATTGAATATTTAAGGGCTGAAGCAACTTGATAAATAGAGAAATGACGGTTGATCAGACGTATTGCTGACACCCACACAAAAATACATGCGTAGCCAGAGAGCGATGTGATGAATAAACTTGTATTAAGAAATTATTTTCTGTTTACAACTCTGAACTTGGAATAATTGAAAATAATGGCAGTCTACAAAAACCTATTCTATTAATAATAAAAAATCCTATTCCTATTCCAACCAAAAACCTAAGGAAAAATCATAACGAAAAATTGTATACATATTTGTTGCTGCTGTATAGTAAATGATAATGGCAAATAGTTTATGATTAATTAGAAAATGTATAAATGATATTAGGTGAACAACAAGGCATGGGGAGGGTGCTAAATAATTCTAACAAGACACAGAATTATAAAATGACAACAGAAAATATGGTATATTATCTCGAATTATTTTTTATATGACAAACAAGCCTTCCGATAATTTTTGTTATCATAATGAAACATTCAGGTATAGCGACAGCTTTAATTTGTTCATAGTATGAGGTATCCAGAAAAATAATAACCATAATGAAATGATTAAGAGCATCAAAGAGACTGTCAGTATCACTCTAATTACTTAGTTTTCAATTACTTTAAAGTGCAAAAAAAGAGATCTGACACAGCCCTTAGATAGTAGAAAATGAGCAGTGGCAACTAACTCTTTTGATTAAAACCATCAACGGAATTACATGTTTGCATTGCATTTTGCAAAGCAATCGTATAGGAATGATCCATGATGAAATAAGAAGCGTCGTTAGGGTTGCCTGAGAGGCACATCTCAAACAAACAGGCAAACAAGCAAAGTTAAATTAATATGCAGTTAAAACAAAGTGTGTGATGAATGACAATTAATGAATGCTGTAAAGTATGGTAGAAGGCCTGAATAATCGCATTGATTGGCAGGAATAATATTTAGTCAGTTTATGTAGGTATGTAGTTGTCATTATCTATAAATACAATACGACAAAATGACATTATAATTTTTTTTATTAAGTATTAAATAAACAAAATATTTATTTATGATAAATTTTTATATTGAATGAATGCTAACCATTCAGTGTTGTCTCTTGCAACTTGTTGCTGTTAATCATAAAAAACTATCACAACTTATTAAATAGCAAAATAATAATGAAATTTGACTTTACTTTTAGAAATTATTAATATAACTCAAACTTATTAATAAATAGCAAAAATTATTAATAAATATCGTAATAAATAATAACTTCTATTGTCATTCAAAGCAAACTACTCCAACATTGGTGATTGTAATATCTACTGATTAATAATGGTTGTTTTTCAATTTTTATTTATGGACTACAGTAACCTTTGAGGGTATAACTATACTGCCAAGTTTTATAACAATGTAAACAATAATTGTATTAATAATACTTTTATTGAAAATAAAAAAAAACAGGGGAAAGAATAAGTACAACAGTGATAGTTTAACTTCGATGGACTCTGTGAAATCCAATTTATAATTAAATGTAATAATAATGGTAATATTAATAAACATAAGCTACAAAAAAGAATCAAATGGAATAAGCACCTGAAGCCTAAGCAGACTGATAGTAAAAAGTTCAACTAGATCATTTTGACATGATTATGAAAACAAGGTAATCGACCCATTATTATACTGAGTTGAAAGAGCAGAATCATTAGCCGAGCGTGAGACGATGTACCATAAATGCTCCCACCTAAGACTGTAAATAAAATAGATCCCAAGGCAATGAAAATAATCAGCAATCATGATGCTAAAAGCTTGTGCTAACCAAACTTTCCTTTGTTTTTTGAAAAAAAATTAGGGCAGCCATGAAAGTCACTAGGGCGTGCCGCCCCTCCTGACCATCTGGAGAGCGCTCTGGCAGAGGAGTGATAATAATCATGACGGATGAATATTACTCAGACATGTAGATGATAAGATACACATTAATATACCATAACTTTTTCTTTAGCTAGTGTACTGAAAGAAATTGTGATTACAAATTATTATCATCGATTGTATTGCTTTTATTAAACCAGGAGCATACATTTATGTGGGTCATTTCTGATAAATTGCAACACAAATAAGAGTTTTAAAAAAATTAAAAATGCTTCTATTGACACCAAATCGCATTTTCATGAATAATAAAATGCCTTCTTCGTAAGTATACCAATTCTATTCCAGTCAGTTTAAACCAGCTATCATGACCTTGGACCTACTGATGATCATTTGACACCAAATGTAAACTTTATGATTCCTGTTTGCAAAGTGTCTCACAAGGGTGAGCGTATCCTCTTGAATCAGTTATCTTGTTGTTTCTTTGGATGCAAGCTAGCAAAAGTTACCTTTGATCCCCTTTAAGCAACATGACAACTAAGTTGTCGAGTAAGATAACTTTACAGGGTGGAACAGGACTGTCGAGGTCAACTTAGTCACTTTTGAATCACTCAAGTTACAAATAATTGTTTAATTTGAACTATTTTTTTGAGCATACAGTTCTTTTTGCCAGTGCCAGCTCGATAGTGAGCGACGTGAACTTGGTACAGAAAATAATAAAATATAATAGAGAAAAAATGTTGTTTTATCAGTTGACAATAAAAGGTGTTATTTCCATTGAGTTTTATAGAAAAAGTTGCTTACTGATTATAATGATAAGAAATATTATAATCAATAATAATTAACAATTATGACTAATAATAATATTAATAATTCTTATTGTGGTCATTAATAATAATAACTATAACGTAGCTCAGACATGAAAGTTTTTAAAACATCTTTTCTGGGTTTCTAAGAATAGCATCGAAATGTAAGGCAATACCTGTTTGTTGTAATGGGATCAAAAGTTTGAGCATCACAGTGTTCTAAATCACATGAGAATAAAGTTAAAAAAATGCTACAGTAAATTCTGTTACTTCATTTCATGAAATGCTGGAAACTCAGGGAGGCAAATTAATTGAGCATAAAAACAAGTTACAGGCTTTGCTTAATTACTGTGTAGTACTGAAAATCGTAAAGAAACATTGTCACATAGTATTAATTGTATTTCCTCCATTTGCATGACTAAATATATGTCAGTGGACGACGCTGATGAAAAAGAATGGTACAGCTACAGAGAGATTTTTTTCTACTGACCCAATATATATATCTTTTTTTTACTTAATAACTAAATTACTGTTAAACTGTGCTATGATTATAATAATCAGTACTTTTCAAACATTTGTCGGTGCTGTTGTATGTCAGTCACCGGATAAAAAACATAAATTATGTTATCAAAACACACAAAATGTACGGATTTATTACAAAGACCTACATGATTGAGTATTTTCACAACATGCTTGAATAACAATTTTTTGAATCAGTGAAAACCGGACAGCTGTGTGCACCATTGTCAAATAAGTCCAAGATAACCCTTCAGCCTAAAAAAAATCAGTCAGGCATATGCGAGTTGCCTCACAGTGAATGTGAATCCTTGGAAGAAATCTAGTGGTTTGGAACAAACCATGAAATTATCTTAGAAAAGAATGCTATTGGTGAGTTTTAGATACAACAACTTTTCACATTAAAAAAATCAATGATACAGCACTAATATAATCACAACTTTTCGGAAATAATTAACTTGAAATCTTCGGCAATTTCTCAAGGTGCGGAAAAAGAATAGTTTTATGAACACTTCAGATATTAATTGCCAGTTCACGATTTAAGCCTTAGAGTTAGTGGAATGTAAAGCTGATACGCTCTAGTATTAGCTAGTCAATGCAGTTTCAGTGTCTACTCGTTTTGAGTCCCAAGTTATTTGAAATATTCTGACCGTAAGTTTAGAAAAAAAGTCAAAACTCTCATTCTAAACATCCATGCGAAAAGACTTACCATGTTTTTGCTCCGGGATGAGAATACCTATTTAATTGTTAATAAGGATGGTATGTATTTATTATCCAAAGCAAGAAAAATTATGATTTTTATCAACCAGAAGTAATAATAACAATACTCGCAACAGTCATTTATTATTATTATCATTATCATTATCATTATTATTATTATTATTCATGAGTTGATGATGTTGTTAGTGATAAAAATAGTAGGCCTAACAGTCGGATCAATGTGGGATTATTATAATAAAAACAACATCGGAAGGCAGCATGTACTCAAAGAGGGCATCACTTTGATAAACTAACATAAATCGCCTGATCAGCGTCTAATTACAGCAACTATTGACTGGTAAAAAATAAAAATATTAATATCCATGGATCATACCAAATTACTTGTTATTAATATTATAATAAGTGATTATGACCATTTTAACAACTGCGAAAGCAAATAAAATACCTTGAAGCATTGAAAATTATAACAATCTAGCGTGGCACCAACAACCCTTGTTAGACAAATTAATTACTCGGCTGGATATGATAGTAAATTGATGGGGTTTGAAACTAAATTTAACTGTAATAACTTATAATATGTTGAAAACAAAAATAGGAGATCATTCACGCATTACTATGGCGGGGCATCTGAGATGTAGCAATAATTGTTTGCACCTGAAGCTACTGCGGGGCACGATTTCAATCGATAGCGATGGCAATGAATGCATAAGTTTTGGACATTCTTCGAACATTGTTTATTTTCAACGAGATGATGCGCGTTCGCCTTTTTATTAGCAGACGTATTAATGTATCTGTAGTAATTCATATATAAAACTGAAGTTCTTTTCACACGCTTTTCAGTTATGCATAATAAAATAGTACTTATATGTAAAAAATAATAAATTTTGTTTAAAAAACAGCTGCCACCACGTTTTGTTTGGATGCATCCCTGATGAGTTTTCTACTACTGGTTCTAGCTATGAATTCTTGCAAAAAATACTTGAATTAATACTATGCTAAAAATTTGCATGTTTCAATTTATATTTAAATGACCCTTGTAGTACAAAACAGAACGACTAAAGCTACGTTCACACTATACGATTCTCGGCCTTGCGATTATCTGGAGGAATCGGGAGTTGCTCTTCCGATTATTTAGAAGAATTCACACTTGTGATTTTTTGTGCCCGATATTGTATGGCCTTGACATGTTGTGAAGATACCGCATTTAATTGATAATTACAGAACATTATTATTAATGATTATTATTAATAATATAGCTAATATTATCAGATATTTAAATAAATTATACCATTTCTTCACTCATCAATAATAAGAAATTAATTACAAATAATAATAATAATAAATAACGGTAAGTAGTATACTCAATTAATTATAATGAATAATAATAAAATGATAACTTTTTTCAATGCAATTATTTATTATAATCATGGCGCTGGTTCTTGTTTTTTATTTATATTGACAATGGTTAGTATACCCACCTTAATATTCTGCTAGTAAACAAGACTTGCAGTTGATCAGGGAAATATTAAAAATAGTCTAAAATTGGTTAAAATAATAATTATCAAGCAGCTGCAAGTTTATTGAAAAGCATTAAATTGAAACGCTGTGATGTGGATGTTGATTGGCTAGACAGGCCGATAATCGTACAGAGAACCATCACTGCCCAATGAAAAAAAATCTGCCACCGATTGTAAAATCGTTAAGATTTTACTGTTCACACTTGTGAGCCGATTTTTTGCTCCTCCCACTCTGCCGAGAATCGCATAGTGTGAACGTAGCTTTAGGCAGTGTAATCAAAACCATCATTATTTGTAAACAAAAAATGTCTTAATTATCAAAAATGGAGCAATGTTCAAAATGCAACATGATAAATAACAATGTAATCTTGATGATAATAACAAAAAATACTACGTTATTCTGTGTTATAGCTAGTTCAAGAGCGGCATGGGTGCAAGATGAGATGGGCAAAACCATTCCTAAAAATATATACTTAAGCATTAGCCAATTTTTTTATGAGGAAAAAGCAGTTTGTTTACTATCTTTTGAGCAAAGCCCAGAGAAATAGAAAACACATTGCATTATGTAGCTAAAAGTATAACTAAAAATGATCGTAAACTTTTTTTTCTCATGCAACTACAAACTTTAAGTGAGAATTCGAATAATACATTGTTTATAGTAGTGTGACTTACTCATTTTGATTTTGTGAATCTTTTTCAAAGACGACACAGTAATTCTTTTGCAGTAGGCATTTGTGCATTAGCCATGTCACAAGCAATGTTTATTATATTAGCATAACTGCAAAGGCTAGGACGGAGGACAATTATTTTTTCATCTTATTGCTACCACTAACAGTTACCATTAACAATTTTAGCACCAAATTCTAATTTATCTCTGGAATAACCTTTGGTTTATGCCTGACCAATTTTAACATTATACCAGTTAGACCAACAGCATTATTGTAACGCAACTAATGTTGGGAAACTAATAATCATAGAGCAGCATGCTGAACCATATTTTGTTAATACTAATAAGTGTTACTTGAATCAAATTATTATTACCAGAACAACTACTATTCATCATCCGTCATTATGACTAATAACGATGATTATTAATAACAACAACTGGTGATAAAAAGTACTTGTCTATGACAAATTTTAATGTTATTAGGATAGTTTTACAATCAGCCCGCTATGTGATCCAGCTGCTGCTGTTTCAGCTTTCATAAGAAATACAGAACTGGTTAGCAAATGGAAAAAGTTCGTTAACCATAACTTTTATAACATGTGATTGTGTTTACGAGTGAGTGAACATAGCTAGCTACCTGGAAATCTGACAGCTGCCGATGCACTTTTTCGACTAAAAGCAATATCTAAAACTTGTTCTGATAAAGTGTTAGTGTGGTGACATGGGAAAGTTATGTGTCATTGTATTAACAAGAAATTACTCTACAGACTAGAATTATCTAAAACATCACAGACTAACATGAGGGAAGTTGTGCACTAACACAGTAACTAGGATTAAAAAATGCTTAACTGAATGATAATTATCAAAACTTACTAAGGATCAGCTGTAATATTTATTTAGTGTTGTTTTACTATTTTTACAGCAATAGTAAGAAAACAGCGCTAAACAATTTAATTTTATATTAATAATAATTATAATAATACAATGATCATAAACACTAGGAGGTGTAATATTAATAAAACAACAATACTGAATAACTACAATATTACTTATAACATTATTATAAGCATTTATAACACTGTATTTAATAGTACTGTTTAGGATAAACAGTAGTAAAAGTCAATTTTATCTCAAAGAACTGACTGTAGCTTTTAAAATTTGTTATAATTATAATTATTATTATTAAAATCATTCTTCATCATCATTCACTGATGATATTACTAAATAACCAAATTCTTTTTAATCTACTATTAGTACTACTTTCTGGTGATAATTCCCCCATTCATTACCATAATTATTAATAAAAATTTTAGCTAATAAGTAACAATATTATTTATTATTGATACTTATTATAATTAATTATTATTATTATAATAACAATTGTTATTAATTAGTTAGCTTCTATTTGTTGTAACTAAAACAACACACTACACGGTATTTACTGTGTGTGTAGTGTGTCGTTTTAGTTACAACAGATAATAGAAGCTAACTAATTATTAACAATTAATTATTATCTTTTGAAAGTTTGTTGGTATAGTCAGTGACAGTCATATATATCATAATTATTATGATATATATGACTGTCACTGACTGTCACTATACCAACAAACTTTCAAAATAATAATTATAATAATAAATATTTAATTAATAATCATCATCATAACAATAAAAATAACAATAACAAAACAATAATAATAATAGGATCAATCAGTAGCAACTGATCGTCGCCACTACGATTCAGTGCTCACATCAACCCAACTGCCATAAAAGATAAGTCATTATGCCAGGCAATGCATGTTCAGAGTGGGAACATGAAGATATTTTCTTTCACCTTTTCGTTTTCTTGACGGGTTTGCGTTAAAACATAATAAACTGTGGCTAGCTAGACTAGCTTTAAGACCGAGTTGCAAAGAATCTGCAATGAGGAGACGGTAGGTGGAATGCCGTAAACCAATAAATTTCTTAGAGCCTAGGCTAAACTCAGAGAAGACAATCCCACAACAAATACTTGAAATATGTTTGAAAAGACAACTCTCAACTCAAACATCAACTAAAGTAATGGACAAATCAGGCCTGTTACCGTAATAAAAAAAAACATTCTAACTTCTAATTTAAATTTAAACTGCTGACTTGAAAATTGAAACATTTAATAAATAATTTATTTTTTTAAAAGTTTCATTCTGTCTCACTTGCTACTCGAAAATGATGTTGTTGTCAGCAGAGTTAGAATCTCAGGCTACTCTTATAAATAACTGAGGAGTGCAAATGTGAGAGGTCGTGGCAATGCACCCTGCACCCTCGAAATACGAAAACAGTGTTGTCAAACTCACAGTCTAGTAAGCTTAGTCGTATAGAGGTGGTCAATATTGTACGACTACAGAACTCCTACTGCTTGATTCTACTCTGGCCCTGTGCAGTCCTATACTCCGCGGGATGCACTGTTCTGGTACGATTTGTATTTACATGAAAAAACAGATCTGCTACCCTGTTACATTGTAGTTTTTTGATATGAATATTTTTACAGACCTGATACAGTACATATATTTATATAGGTATGTACATATGTTTGATAATGTAAATGGTAATTGACACTTGCGTAGAGCTGTAAGATATTTATTGGTTTGTTATTTGCTGCTTATGTGAAGGTTTCCCTGCTAATATAAATCGTGATTGGCACGGGCCCTTCGTTTGTTTACTCTTGTTTTGGCGGTGGGTTAGGTATTATGTTTATTTGATTGAAACAGTAATAGCAAGCAAGAGTATATAATAATTATGTAAGAAGTCTAGGTAAAATGGATAACATTTGTAATAGAATGTAAATAATAGTAGCATGTAATGAATAAGTATTTGGCTTAATAAAATATTTGTTTGTTAGTGAAGAGTTCGAGTAATTTGTGTTTTACAAATCAACACATTGCTATTTGTTATGGACTTTTACTGAGTCTTTGATAATAGTGTGTTCATTTAGATTCACTTAGCAGCTTAATCCTTTTTACATCTAAAACAAAAAACTACTTGATAAATAAATTTTTTTTTTACTAATTTGAGATGAAGTAGTATTTACAACGGATAAATTATATTGTATAGAAAAGATTAATCGCTCACCGAGTTGTATTGATTGCCTTGAACTTCTCGATCACAATTATTGTCTTGTAGTTTAGGCTCTTCCAAAACGGTAGAAGCAAAAACTCCTGCTGAAAGCAGTAACACCCTGTTCTCGAGAAGTTCATCCGCAGCAAAGTATTTCAACTTTTGAGACTCATCGGGTTTGTCGGTTTCTCGATTTTGTCAAAAGATAACTCCTGTTTCGATTCGTTTTGTATCAGCAGCATGTTTTCTGGGTATGTACAGAACCCCCAGTCATCAATCCGTCGTATTACGAGCATCTGTAGCTCACTAGTAGCGCGTTCATTACCATTTCTCCATTAGGTAAAGTTGAATGACAAGCTACTTGAGGAGATTCAAAACTGCTCACACTACCTACTGAAAATTGAGACAGAGTTGCGCTACAGATCATTTTGAGCAATTGAGAAAGTGTTGTGTTTCTTATTAACCTAGTTACTTGTTCAGTGTTTTCAGCGGAATTATAGTAGTGGGAAATCTGATTGAATAAAGATCGGTTGCTTTTTCTGATCAAAACCTATGAAAATCTCCAGCCTTGGCACATCGAGTTGCAATGATCCTAACTTGTCAGTTTCCTTTTTACTCACAATAGATCTGATTTGTCGTCTGCTACCAAATGTTTCGACATTGTAGTGGATAATGGACAAGTTTTTATAGATAATCTCAACTGGTGTTTCAATGTAAGTTGTGACTAAAAGCGATCAAGTTGGATTTAGATTAACTGGTAGAAACCTTCCAATCATTATTTTTTCATTTATATGACAAGAGTGAAGTATACTGGCAGCGTTTGTTGGCAAGCAGGAAAGGTTCAAATTATAATGATTTTTCAAAGCAAATGTGCAGTCAAGTGTTCTACCTTTATCGTAATTCCATGGTTTTGGTCTAAGTTTTCTTGGGCTCTTTCTTGAAATAGTCAAATCAGGCGGAATGTTTTCTTTCTCATCGTGATATGGTCCGACTGTTGGAAGTTTGTCTGTTCTGATGTCATCAACCTTATTCAAATTTTGAGTGAGAAGTTGAACTTAAAAAAATAACAAAAAACTAGATTATACTAAAGTAATGATTTGATAGATTCAGCAATGTAAAAAAATACCCGTTAGAATAAAACTAACCAAGTTCTATTAATATTATATTAATATAATAATAATAGTTTACAAAGTGTTGTTAGAAAGTTGAAACAAATTGAGATTGGTTTTGTAGATCTTAGTTATAAGAATAGATAGTACATAATGCATAAAAAATAACAATAATTGAGCATTTAAAAATATAACTTTGATAATAACCTAGGGTATAATCTTCTGATTGGTAATTATTGAAACTAAAGTGAACAAAAATAATAACCAGGGAAAAAAATTGGATCTGATTCTAAGGAATGATCATAATTTTAAGAGACTAGCCTAGTGAGAATAGTTTCTTACTCTACCTACCTAATTAATAACACTCAAGTACTACTGACGAGCAAAATCTCGGAAAATAATACTCTCACAAAATAATAATAACTCGTCTATTTACAATATTGTAATAGTTATATAGTTGTGCATACAGCAGATGAATTATCGACAACTAAAATATCGTTCTTATAAATGTTATTATGATAATAACTATTAATACAACAATAAGAGTTTGAATTAGTTATTATTAACAGATTTCCACCATGTTCATTGGTATGCTGGCAAATAAATAGTTTATTTGACTGAGTAGGATTCATGGCAGCACATGGAATTGTTGTTGTAAGTAATAATAGGCAGCAAAGCATGATTAAAGTGATAGTATCGCGACATGAAACTTGGTACCGTTCTGCAGCAAAATAATTGGCGGTTCTAGCTATTTTCGTATTAAAGTTATATATATTCATCAATTCCACATATTGCAGTTGATAGTGTGTGCATGGAATCATGAGTTGTCTTCTCCTAATCTGCTCTCACACAGTTGCGGATCATCTTTGTTATCTGAGATCTTATTGGCTGGCACTGTGTCAGCAATCGTTGTGAAAACAAGCAATGCGGAATGCATCATTGCTAAGGCCAGGTGCTTTGTAGTGTAATGTAGAAGCAGTAGCAGAGCATGTGCATTGAAGCGAAGCGTTAGTGGCTGGCAATATAAATTCGCTGCCAGCACTAATTTACATTACAGCTAATCAATGATAATCAGTGTATAAACATGCTGATATTGATTAAAATAAGACAGACACCGATTTTGTAATTTTACATGTGTGTACATGGGAATTGCAATCTCCAGGTAAAGAGATAAACCATTGCTGAATCCTTTGTTGGATCAATGATATATACTATCTATATATCATCGGTTGGATGTATAAGATGATATTGTCAGAATTGTCATTAGGAAAAGCAGCAAGGCGTTGCTTTACACCACAATAAGGCAAAATATACCTGTTGTCTCTACCAACAACACCAAACAGAAGCAGTACCAACTGTCTGTATGCCACATTCCGACGCCTTCTGCTAACATTGCTCTGTCATTGTAAGCAGTGGCACCATATTGCTGTTTATAGGCAAGCCAGGTAATGTCCAACACCTCCCATTGTAGGCAGATTCTAGTGAATCGTTGGCTCTCCGTAATGCGGTCAACTCTGCACTGCTGTCCATAGTGGATAGTAGCATCACCCAACCGTTCTTGGCATTCATGTACCTCTTGGCAGCATATTCTTTCTCTGTAGCTGTCCAGCTGTGTGCAGTTGTCACACATGCACCAAGAGTTCAAATCATTCCAATCATTGTTGTCCAATTCCTCCTCACTGCTATTCCCTGTACTTTCACTCTACAAAGTACATGTAACATATGTATATACCCTTCAATACGAATTCGTCAAAATTTATGTTATTTTAGAAAATTGAAAACTGAGCATCCATCTATGTACATTCCTGCAGCTGATCACAATGCAATGTCAAATATATTCAATTAAAAAAACAGCTATGCAACGATGTTGTTTTCTAAACAAAGTATATGTATATAGTTACTTCTGGTTCCTTATCATAGCCGAGAATAGCTCTGTTGTTGCATTGCCCAACTTCTTGTTCAACATCAGGGTTTCCACTGTCATCCGTCATAAAGCTAGTGTCCATATCCATAACTGTTTTATTGACTAGTGCACTTGTAGCTGACCGAATGGTGTGATTGTAAATTGTTTGTTGGTAGACTAATTGGTTTTTTGTGATGAAGTTACATAATCACTCAGTGTTATTATTGAAAAGAAAGTGATTCAGTGTATATGATTGGCTAGCTCCCATAAGGGTTTATTTGCTCATCATTATCTATGCTGGGGTTTGATTGTTCACGCATCATTCGCTGACTGATACCAGGGTTAATTAAAGGCTTTGTGATTGGTTGATTAACTTGGAGCCGACAACAAATATGCATGAGAAGATAATGGACAATAAACCCCAATAAACCCCAGCTTTAAATGTGATTAACTATGGCATGCTTACAAGAGAGTATAACCGCTAATTCCACTTGTATTAACCAATGCAAGGGCTACAGAATGGTAAAAATTTCACGTCGTGATACTATCACTTTAACACTCAATAGTGCACGCACACACTTCGTTTCAGTTGCATCAATGTCGATTCTAAACATGCGAGTCTCCACAGTCGGATTTCGACCAGAATCGGCAAGTGGGATCCCAAATACCCCAAATGGCAAAAAACTGCAGTTCCAAAGAATGAAAACCCGCGATATTGGCAAATGTAATGAGTCGGGTCGCGAAAACATTGCAGTATTCAAACATAGTTTGTAATTATGAACTTCTACCACCAAGTTGTATTAAAAAAATTTATCTTTCATTATTACCAGTTACTGTTGTGTGTTTAACATAGGTAAAGTTACAGATGACAAGTATTCTATTGAAGGAGTCACACTTTGGTTACTTGTTCGTTTCTGCGTCAGTTTGTGTTTTATTTTGGCCAGTTGACCTCAAGTTCAGGCGCATGAAGGTGCTGCCAAACTTAAATTGATACATGTATTGCAGGTTCCTTTGTTGCCAAGTTACAGATTTTTGTCATTAAGTATACCGCTTTGTTATATGAAGTTATGGCCCCGATCTGTGCTTGTTTTCACAACGTTGTTGGCCTCATATGGGCTTCTTCTGTCATACTTATTAGGAACTTGCGTCGATATTTGGTACAAAGGGAGTACACAAATACTCAGTTTGCTCAGAAACAACATGTATAACTGTTGTAGCTTGGGAGATGGATTTGACTGATAGGAACCATGCCAGAATGGATGTAGAAAGTCCGAGCGATTCTCTTGTACAAGGTTGATACAGTCTACGTTACTAGTGCGATGTTAGTTGTTGTAATAAAAGTATTCAATCGACCACCATTTATTTGATAGCTTAGTTCTGCACTCGGTTTAGGAAGGACTTTGGTACGATACTATTTAGCAACTTTGAAATAATTGCCATGTAACTTTGTTATTCTTGGAGAAACACTTATCGCATGATGGTAGTTTTTTGATTACCTCTGTGTATTTTGGGTAAACAAGGTCCCAATTGTCGGTAGTTTCTCACTTGCTTTGTGTGTTTGGTGGAGTTTGATTATAACACACAACTTCCTGCAACTGCATATAATAAAGTTGATTTTATTTTCAATGTAGATTGTGAAATGATAAAGATGGAACCAGTTGCTACTGGTGTTGGTGAATGTTATTATCCGAGGGGTAAGAAATAAGAACAATGAAATATGAGATTCAGTATTTTACCATTGTTGAGTAAAGATGTGGTAAGATACCGCTAACAAGCAGACATAACTGTTCACTTTGTTAAATCAAATTACAGATGTAGAGGTTGAGGTTGATGCTGGCAGAAACACAACAAGTGAAGGTAAGAACTCACTACATTATTTATATGATCAAACCAAAAGACAGATGGCCTGTCTGTAAAACTGGCTAAAGGTTTCATAGACATAATGCCATTAAGGAGCTAATAATTGCATTCAGTGTCGACTAGTAGCAACAGTAAACCTTTTGTTGGTTTGCTTGAACACTTACTATTTACAGGTTTAAATTCCAACCCTAGTTTAATCTTGTTACTTAGGGTTTGATATTGTGATGAATTTATGGTGCAAGTGTTGTTACTTTCCAGCTTTTTCATTAACCTTAACCCACCCCATTTTGATGAATTCAACTTCCTTTCAAGTCCAGCTATGCCCCCCATATGCTTACCCAAATGTCTAAACTTCCCACCCTGCTACTAACCCTGAGCCATGTTTCATAACCTCTTCTGCTTCCCCAACCTAAGTCACCTTCTGATTGAGTTATGGCATAACAGCTTTCCATACATTGTTGTTATAAGTTTTTGGTAAAAACCCAATTACAGCTGTGGAAGAGATAGTTTAATGCAAAGTTAGACAAAACAAAACTTGAGTGGGTTCTTTGAACACGCAGTAGAAGTTTCAAAAAGTTATAGTATGGGAATCCAACTAGATGATGGAATAGTAGAATAGAACTTGCATCTGAGTAACAACCATTAATTCTACAAACCGGTGGGAGAACCAGCACAAGTGGGGTACCCAAAACCTGTGCCTCACTTTTTAAAAGTTGAATATATTTGAACTAAACCTGCGCTGGATCGCTGATACAAACGAAGGACTAGAAGACTTCGACTCTTTAGTGATGGTTTGGGGCCCTAAAACGGGCCGTTTTGGAAGAGGCACTTATGCTTGGTCTCCCTCTCTTTGGAGATGAAGTGGACATCGTGGGCTACACAATGATCTCTCCTTTGATGGACTCGCTCACGCTTTGCCAACTCCCGGAGACATCTGTGCAAAGCTGCACTCGTAGCAAAATAACATGTTGCTGCTAGTGGTAGCTGCTCAGCGCTGATGCTGTTAAGAAGATGTGTCAGCAGTTTCAAAGCGAACGGACTGGTAAAATAAGTGATCAATAGCCAGCGCTGCATAGAATACCTACTGAATGTAATCTACTCTTTGCAGTGTTGTATAATTTTCCATCGTTATAATTATTTTGATCATAATAAGAGATTTGGCTATCAACTGGGCCTGTTTTCGATCCTTCAGCTATCTACCGAGCCTTTTTTTTGGTCCACCTGCGGACTATCAACCGGGCCTGTTTTCGGTCCATTCACAGACTACTAACTGGGCCAAATTTTGGTCTTGTTAGAGCATCGGCATAACTTTACTTCATATTTTTAAAAAAATTCTAGCCCAGGCTATGCAAGACTGAAGATCCTACCTAAGTCCAACGCGATATGACGCATTCCAACCATATGCAACCAGGGTTCTTTTGGAATCCTTGACTACTAGACTGGATTCCGAAAATTTCAAGTGGAGCGGAGTAAAATATACTGATCTTGAGCCTCTTTAAACACTATCAGTTTATTGTAGCCCAGCAAGAAATGAAGTATAATTCGCAAAATCACAACATCTTAAAGCTATGCCTTACCTTACTAAAAACAAGCGCAGACAATCCCGTCACTAGCGACCTGTTGACAAAGAGTTTCCATGTGCGTAACCAACACCAAAGAAATTGACGGAGAAGTGCAAATGCAAAAAAGTCCAGCTTCTCCGCTGAGATTTTAATGGTGACTCTGGTGTTGAAATTAAGAAGTTGACATCAAACTAGATTTTTGACGATGAATCTTTAGGGGCTTCATACCACCGCTGAGATTTTGAAGATAAATTCTAGACATCATGAAAAAAAAGTAAAAAATAATATGTAATACTTACAAAATTTCAGCGGCGAATCTAAAGGGGTTTCGCAGCTTACCCGAGATTTTGATGTTGACTCAATGGAGAAAGTCATTAAAAAAAGGAAAAAAAGTTTCATGAGGTCTCCACCGAAAACTCAATATTGTACGCCGTCCGCCGAAGTTTCGATTTCCCTTTTCCTGCTGATATTTCAACTTATGGTGCGCCTTGCGTCAAAATTTGGACGTTGTATTAGCTTTACAAGAAAGTTCTTCTTTTACAGGAGTTACTGTCTTGATTTCAACAAAGCACTAGCCCCACAGTACACAATGCTCAGGCTTGAGGCTACCAAAACCTCGGCGGTGGTGCCAAAGTTTTGCTACTCATAAATTTGGCGGTTGTCTCCCATCAGCCATAACACAAAATTTTGACATCGTACCTGCCATACAAAAGCGCAACAACCATATAGGCAAAACATCATCTTATTAGCATCATGAAATAGTAACAAACCATAATCTGAATACATAACACGTTAACGAATCAAAAGAACAAATCAGAAAATGTAAGACACTATCTTACTAGCATTACGAACATAAACACCTATTTGACAAGATTACTAGAATAACAAATTATTTCTAAAAATCAATGTTGTTCGGTGCTAACACCTAGCACCTTCTTTTTTGCATAAGAATAGTTAAAGTGGTTCTAGTTTGTTTGTACGTCTAAGTTCGGTTGTCCTTAATTAAAACAAGGTTGGCAACAGTACCCACCAATTTCAGCGCTAACACTAAGATTTCTGTGGGAGGACCCCGCGAGGAAGGGTGTAACATTAAAAAAGAAAAAAAGAAAGACCTGTGTCAGTTTTCGGCAACTAAACGCTTGACAAACCGAACACCGGCGCCTGCCAAAAGTTGTCTATTCGAATTATGCTGTACTGTTCGCGCATTAAAGAGGAAATAGAAAAATATCGGCAAAATTTGGCTGCGACAGCCGACATGGCGTAAGCAACACAAACGCACATCATGCGGGAAATGCTGCTGAAATTTTGGCAGTCGGACATGAGCGGATGGGTGGTGACGGAGTAGAGTTGGCACCTTAAAACCGTTGCTGAAACTTTGGTGATTTGAGAAACCCCAATGGGCACTGGTCAAGACTTTGGGTTGTACTGCAAAGATGTGGTATGTAGCAAAAATGTAACGAAAGAAAAACTTATGCAGTGGACAAGAGTTTTATTCATATGTAGCAAAGTGGAGATACACTGACAGGTGTCAACAAGGTAATACGTATGCGTTCGACAAGACTTTTATTTATATTGTGAAGACATGGTATGTAGCAAAAGTGTAATGAAAAAAAGAAGTATGCAATAGGCTTGACTTTTATTAGAATTGGAAAGACATGCTGTGTAGCAAAGAGTAATGAAACGAACAAAATACCACCTAAGCATCGGCAGCTGACAATAACGCACTCTTTGGTGTAGTGTGATAGGCATAAAAATTATAAGTATAGGCTTAAGTATATAGACTTAAAACAAATTGTAGGACATGGGTAGAGTCAACGCGTTGTCTACAACACCATCTGGTCTTTCTGGAGCAATGTGCTCTCAGCTTTGGTGGGGTTGAGCATGCTCAACTAGTGCTAGATATGATACCATGATACCGGTTGGAGAATGCTATAGTGTATCACTGAATCATTGGAGGATGTACACTGCCCCTTTCTCACTCTCACCTTGCTTCCAGTGTATTTCGTAGGCAACGACGGGGACTACAGCCACTCCCTCCTTATTTGATCCTTGCAACCGCGCTTTTGCTTTATCATCAGCATCATCATAATCATTGTCGCCCTTTACTTGCACAAACTTTGTGTTGGAGTATGTATAGCAGTTGCCGTCTTTGAATGCTTGCGGCATGTTCACCTGGTAAATTGACTCCAGTTGCATCTTGGAGAGTTGACGCAGTGCATCGGCTGTTTCTCCGAGCGTGCGGGGTTGTCCACTTGAGGTTCAAAGCGCAAGATGCTGTGGGGTTGCACATTTTTCTGCTTGGAGGAAATTGCGTTTTTGGGACCTTTTTATCCTTGCATGCGCATACACTATAATCAATCGATCCAATGTATACGTACCTGCTGCGAATCATTACTCTGTTTTCCATTCTCTTGCCATCGGTCACTGTCAATGGAGTGCACCCTCACACCTCCAATATGCTGTAGACCGGCACTTCTTGCCAAGAAGTCAAATCGTCGAGTCCTCTTAGGTTTACTTGCATTTCAGACTATGTAGTAAAAATTGTGCCAATTGTCTAACATGACCGAAATCGGGCCCAGTTAGTAGTCTGTTAATGGACCTAAAACAGGCTCAGTTGATAGTCTGTGGGTGGACCGAAGACAGGCCCGGTAGATAGTTGAAAGCAGATAGATAGACCGAAAGCAGGCCCTGTTGATATTCTAAACTCTTAAGATGATTTAACTTGCCGTGCAATTAATCACTACCTCTAGTAGCTGTAATATAGGCAGAGGATTACTTGACAACGAACTAATAGTCACTATTAACTTGCAGTGTCAATAGACTTGCCCGGTTAAACTAGTGTTAGTGCAGTGACTACTATGAGATATAGATTTTTATAACTGCTACATAGTAGAGGGGATGCGGAGGCTATTTAACTACAAGCTCTATCTCTAATTAACTCTAGCGCAACTAGTAACCTATAAACTTGCCCAGATAAACTAGTGTCTATGCAGTGACTACTATGAGACATAGATTTTATAACTGCCACTTAGTAGAATGGGTGCAGAAACTTACAGTTAGATCTGAGAGATGCTGAATTCTTTAAAGTATGATCACAACTTTATTCAATGCCAACACTGGCACAAATAAAAATAATTCAAGCTTATGTAGTAGTAGTATTCAAAATTATCTCCCTGATTGGACAAGATTTTAATAGGTCAATTACACTCCTTTTTACACAACTCTTGACAGTAAATATTTGCACCAGAACTGACTAAACAATACTTATAATACTTTGTAAGCATCCAGAACACAAATTTGTATCTAGTAGTAATAATAAAAAAATAAACGAATAATATTTATTAAGGAATAATTACAACAATGGAACAATGTACAAAAATGCAAAGAATAGATTACATTAAACAGAGTTTGCACAGCGCTTGCTACTGATGAGTAGTTTTTACCAGTGCGTTCGTTTTGATGCTATGTAACTACTGACACAACTTAGCATCATCAATGCTGAGCATCTACCACTGGCGTCAACATACTTTTTTGCCACGAGTGCAGCTTTTCATGCAGGGGCCTTCGGGATTTAGCAAAGTATGAGCGGGTTCATCGAAGGAGAGGTCGCTGTGTAGACTTTGATGTTTACTTCACCTCCAAAAAGAAGGAGGCTGAGCACAAGTGTCTCTTCCACGCTAGAACCATCTCCACACAGACAGATCCGACGCCGGAGCCCAGACCCACCAAAACGACCTAACCCTTAGAGGCGCCAGCCCTACTCTGACCGTAGGAATCGCCATCGGCCTTCCATAAGGCAGTGGCTGCGCCGCCCATAGCGGCCTCCAGTGCCACAATCCTCATGAGCCCGTCCAGCCCCAACAGTGTCATCAAAGATTGTGTCGACGTCCTCTCCAGACGACGACATTGATTTGAATCATACCTGTGACATCTCTTTCTGGGCAAGTTGCTCTCTCCCGCAACGGCCCTTTTCAAGGCCACCCACCATTACTAGAGAGTTTAATTGTTCTTGCCCTTAGTTTTTATCAACATTCTATTGCAGATGTACTGCAACTGCATCCTCAGGTAAAGATTCTTCAAGGCACTGGCACTGAAGTCAAGTTCAGCGGCGTCAGAGCAGCGGCGTTTCTTTCTCTTTTGCTGAGTTTCTCCCCTCTTGGGCGTTGTATTTTCGATGCCGAACTCTATGAGACCTTCCCCATAGAGATTACTCATACCGGCGGTGGTGATGGTGAAGATTCTTGTCTGTCTTAGGTTGAAATCAACTTCAGGGTCTCTGGCAGTGAATGTTTGTTTCCTCTTCGTCTGGAGATGTCTCGTATTAATGTCGTTGCTCACTTAAGTCATTTTCTTGGTCGTCTTTGTCTAAGTGCCTTCTTCGCTCTCCTGTGCTCACCTTTTTTGTCACTGGTATTGGATGAGTTGGAGTTGATTGGACGTTCTCAAATATGGAGGTGTCTGCATTAATATCTGGCTAGTTTAAAAACTCTCATTTATGAATTAAACAATTAGGGGGGGGAGTTAAATACTCGTTCGACGTTTTCTAACACTCTGTCGGTGAGACGGTGTAAGTTAGAACCCAGCGATGCATGACTTTTGTCTTCAACTGCCAATAGGACCAAATCTTGGGGGCTAGGAGTAGGAACAAATAGGAACTGCTTCATTATTCGTGTTGCTGATTCTTTACTGGTGACCTTATCACCGATCATCATCCCTGAGGTGCCATCGATGTGAGCGTCGAATGTGAGAGGCTTTTCGGCAGTTGGTGTAGAGGATAGTTTGGCAAGAAAATCGAATAATTTTGTGGCAATGAGCTTTAGGTACTGGTCTCTTGTTGTTCGCCGGCGGCGTGAACATCTTCCAATGCTGACATGCAGACGTCAGATTCTCAATTTTCAAGCATCATCGTCTGGCAAGGTATTGCTGCACGTACAGTTAACACGAGGTGCTTTGTCTGATGATGTGTACGTGTGGTGTCGACGGTCATGTCATGGTCATGGATGCTACAACTATCTTTTGATTGCAAAGAGCAAATTTTGAAAAAGTCTTTCGGGGCTGGACCAGTTTTTTTCGAATGGGCATCGTGGATCCCGAAGGCATCAGACAGCCATCTGAACATCATCCTCACATTCATCGATGGGCAGTGTGTTGTCGGCATCACAGAGCATGTTGTCTTGGTTATGCACGTTACCCATTGCAGCAAATTGAGCGACAGAGGTGCTTGTGCCTGTCGTGTGCGTGTTTGTTTGTGGTGATTTATGAATTAGGGAGGCTTTAAATCAACATTTGTTTGCTGTTGTCGTAGTAGTCCAACTGGTGCGAACTAGCACCATAGAGCTGGCAATGTTTTACCATCCCGTTGTTGCGGTCAGATTAGTCTTTAATGTAGGCGAGCTGCTGACAGGTTTCACCCAAAGAGCTTTGAACTTCTGAGTTCGAGGCACATGCATAGGCATTCAATTTCGCTGCTTCTGACCGCGCTGCGGGATGGATTGAACCATTATCCAAACTAACACACGTCTATGTTGGCCCCGCCTTCCAATGCCAGCACCCGCAATGATTGGTCGTGCCTCCCAGTATGTTTCGCTTTGGCGGCTAGATGCATGAATTGATGCTCATCGTGGTTGTTTGAGTGTGTGTTGTTGCTTTGGAGGGAGCGGTAGAGTATCCTGACTAGAGATTGAGTCCTACTGTGTATCCGTGACTAGACAACATCGATTTGAACGTCCGTTTCAAAGCTCGCTATCATCCTACAAGTTTTCTGACCCACCATGTTTTGAATGTCGGAAGGTATAGCGGGTTGGGAAGTGCCCCTGGAATTCTAGTACACCATGTTCTACAGTGGCTAAATAAGTAACTAAATAGCAAGGACAAAAAGTATTGTAGAGTACCACGTGACCGGTCAAAGTCCTCAGTATATGAAAATGTCCAACGCAATTTTGACCAACCCTTTTCAGGAAAAATTAAATATTTTTTGAACTAATGCTCCTATTACAAAAGTAAGGTCATCACCAGGTAGCAAATCATATTTTGGTAAATTTGCCCAATAGTAAAACATCCAAGATTCACTGTGAATGTCGCAATTTGAGCTCGAACTTCTAAAACTTCATCAAAAATCTGTCAAGTCCTCAAATGCCATCCTGCAATATAAATGTCATTAAGTTATGCAAAAATATGTTTTCTTCGCGTTGGTACATTATTTTTGGTAATTGGTGAACTGATGTTTACATTCTGACAGTTTTTTCAGAAAATAACCAACAATTTTTTTCGATCGTCAATAGGCTAGAGCGTGATATTCTGTTCACAATTTAGTAACACAGTTTGGGCGCTGCAACTCCCCCTCTAATGATTATATAAAATAAGAAACTCTGGTTATGTTATTACGGTAGCTGCTGGGTTCATGGCTGATCGACTAACTCTGAGCATCTACTTTTTATGTGTTTTGTTTTCATTCGTAGTTTATAATAAATCCAGTTTGGTTAATTACACTTTTTCTAACCATCTTTGAATTTGATCATTATTATTTATTTATATAGAAATCAATATCAAGTAATTTTTTTATTATAAACAATATCATCAATTTATTTGTAAGTCACAATTTTTTTCTTCATTTTCTTTCTTCTTGTCGTATCCGTGCATAATAATATTAGTAGTAATATATGAGCAGATCTCCCTACCAAGTGTTTTTTTGTGGATTTGATCTTGGAGTTTAGGCAATGGGTTACGACGTTGGATGAATTCGCCGAGTTTATATTGTATTTCATTTGAGGGGTACTTGAGTGGCATTTGAGTGGCATTTAAGTGGCATTTGAGTTTTGATTATTTTTTTACTTAATTTGAACTTATAGCATATAGATTTCGAAGGCATGACATTCAAGTTTTGATAATTTTTTACATAACTCGAACTCATATGATATTTTGAGAGAGAGGAGAGAAGAATGAGGAGATATAACTACATTGAATCAATATATGATTATATACATTTATTACATAATAAGTAGCAAAATATTCTTGTATAATATAGCTAGAGTTAGTAAATACTAAGTAATACAAAGCACTTCAACTTGTAATGACAATCAATGGATGATAGTCTTTTTCTTTACAATGTCGTCATTGTTGTACTGATGTTATAACTTAGGAAGGAAGACTTCTGTTCTATGTACTTTTGATTCCATAATGAACTAAAATAAAAAGTTATGTATTAGTATAGAATGATTAAACAAAAATGTAAAATAATTACATGAATTTGAATTATAGTTCTTTTTACATTGGTTAGTTAACATTATATAGTAAAGGGAAGTAACTCACCAAGTTATATTGTTCGGTTTGTTTTTTCTTGAGCATAATTTTCATCAAGTGTTTTTGATTCTCTCTCTTCTATCTAAAGCAAAACAAAAAATAATTGCTTTATAAATAAATATTGTCTAATTGGAAGTATTACTTATATCAGTTATTTTACATTAAATAAAAATACTCACTATGTTGTCTTGTCTGACATGCTCTTTTTGAATATAGTTTTCACCAGGGGGTGTTGGTTCTCTCAAAGATGTAGAAGATGTGTTTCCCACTCCCATTGAAAGCACTAAGACCTTGTTCTCAACAACCTCATCTGTAGTAAAGTACTTCATCTGGTTGGAATCATCAAGTTTGTTGGATAGGTTTTGAGCCGTTTCTATCGCTTGTAATGTTGTGAATGTGATTATATCATGTCGATGATAACCAAATCTACTAACTTCACGATTTCTTACAAGTATGACTCCTGTTCCAATTCGTTTGACGTTGCTAGCGTGTTTTTCAGGTATATATAGAACTCCCATCATCAAACCATCATATTGCAAACATCTGTAGTTTACCAGTAGTGCATCCATCACCACTTCTCCATTAGGTAATGTTAACTGAGTTGATATTTGAGGAGATTCAAAACTGATTACACTTCCAACGGCAAATTGAGAGAGTGTTGCGATACGAACCATACTGATCAACTGAGTAGGTGTTTTTTTTTTTATTAATCTACTTAGCTGTTTAGCTTCCTCAAGGGAAATATTGGATGGGAAGTTGATAGGGTGAAAGATTGGATGCTTGTCTGAATCGAATCCCATAAAAACCGCCAGTTTTGGAACATCTGGTTGTGTTGGAGCTAATTTGTTGTAATCCTCATTTCTCACCATAGACCTCACTTGTCGTCTGTTGCCAAATGTTTCGACATTGTAGCGGATAATGCATAAGTTATTATATACATCCTCAGTTGGTCTTTCGATGGAGATTATCTCGAGAAGTGATGGCATTTGATTTAAGTGAAGTGGTTGAAACCTTCCAATCATTACTCTGTCATTGGTATCGCAAGAATTGAGCAAACTAGCAGCATTTTTTGACAAGCAGGAAAGATGAGAAGGAGATGGTGCTTTCAAAGTCCAAGTATAGTCAATCGTTTTATTTCTATCCGAATCCCATGGCTTTGGTCGAATTGTGTTCAGTTTCCTTCTTATTATATGTGAATCAGGAGGGATATTTTCTTTATCATCAGAGTATGGTTCGAATGTTGAGAGAAATGATGTATTACGGTCTTCATTCATATTCAGAGCGTTCAGTCAGAAGTTGGAACTGAAAAGAGAGTAAAAATTATGTAACAGATGACTGGAATTTGAAAAATATTTTGAAAAGAATAAACTAACTAGATATTTATAAAATAAACACATAGTCAAAACCATAATAATTTTTCTGATGCATTATAGTGAAACTATTTGATCTTTTATTAATAAGAACAAAATATTAAAACATAAAATTAACTTTCTGAAGTATTATAGCAAATCTAGTTGAAGTTTTTTATCAATATATGTTAAAGAATTATTTAGTGATTCTCACCTTATTGAATGAAAGTCTTTCTATAGTTTCAAGTAAATGTAGTAGTTGCTGTGTAGATGTTGCTTCTTTGCTAGCTATTGTAGAACTGGATGCTTTCTGTGTGAAAACAGTGGTTCTTAAATAGCTAAAGCTGTACTAATTAACCCTATGAAAAAACATCTCGTGAAACCTTCTTTATAATATATCTATGACTCAGCAGTTTTTCACGCGATATTCCCGCGAAAGCATTGGTTTTCATTCGCGTGAAAATAAAATTTTTACTCCCGCGAAAGCAACGGTTTCCATTTGCGTGAAAAGAAATTATTTATTCCCGCGAAAGCATTGGTTTGTATTCGCGGGAAAATAAAATCTTTATTCCCGCGAAAGCAACAGGTTCCATTCGCGGGAAAATAAATTATTTATTCCCGCGAAAGCATTGGTTTGTATTCGCGAGAAAATAAATTTTTTATTCCCGCGAAAGCATTGGTTTGTATTCGCGGGAAAATAAAATTTTTATTCCTGCGAAAACATTGGTTTGTATTCGCGTGAAAATAAAATATTTATTCCCGCGAAAGCAACAGGTTCCATTCGTATGAAAATGAAATATTTATTCCCGCGAAAGCAACGGTTTCCATTCACGTGAAAATAATGCTGATTCATAGCGGTGCAACTTAAGCTATATAACAAGCACTGTTTTCATACAGAAAGCATTCACTTCATTGTTAGTAACTGAAGGAACAAGATCTACTACATCATCATCTACTACAGCACTCCTTCTTTATCATTTGAATTACATAGGAAACAGCTGAAGTTCAAACAACTATGTGTATAATTCATCTATTTCAAAGAAAACAAGTCTTCATTTGTGATGTAAGTATCTATATTTTGTTTTAATTAAAATCAATTTAAACGTGAAGACATTTTCTGAAAAAAACAAGATTATTCACTATTTAAGATATCAAAAAATGTTGTAAGTTTTAATTATGTTTTATTATTATTATTTCAGGACTTCAAAATGAAAAAAGTACTCCTTCATCCGAATTTTATAGAAAGCAGCTCAAGTTCAACCAACTAGGAATATCATTCATTTAATTCAAAGAAAGACAAGTCTTCATTTCTGATGTAAGTATTTACATTCTATTACAATAGTAATCAATTGAAGTATATTGAAAAAAAATTGAAACCTTAGTCTTTTTTTTTATTTTTTGCTATAAAGCAATATCATTTTTTTTTTAGAATAACATCGAACTAGATCAAAGGAAAAGAACTTTCCAACAAAACTTCAACTTGAGTAATAACTGAAGCTACTACTTATATTATATATAAATAATGTGTCGAGTAACAAAAAACAGATATGTAGCAAACACTATTTATAATGAAAAAAGAGAAATGCAAAAAACTCGGAATTGCTTTGAAAATACTAAAGACTGCGCTGAATGGATAGATGATAGTTTACTCGTTACTTCGTCGTTGTTTTTACAACGAACTTTTCCTGATACCACTGCAATAACTTATGTCGTCGCAACTTATCCGGATAATCACTGTAGTCTTTTGTCATTAAAATTACAAAAAACTATTGCACAACTTTCCCCAACGGACTTTTTCAAGTTCATTTACAATGAACTCTCTTTTTATGAAAGAGAGACTTTAATGCTTGATGAAAGTTATCGAAGAAAATCATTTCTTACAAATTGGAGACGAGTAGGTAAACATTGTGGTGAAAACATGGCTGGAGTTGGTTTCTATAACCTTGAAAAAGACAACGCTGTTCGATGTGTTTTTTGCCAAGGGGTATTACTAAACTGGAAGGATGAAGATGAACATCCGGTGAAAGAACATGCTAAAAGATTTCCGTTTTGTCGATTTGTTAGAGGATTTAACACTCACAATCGTGTGTATAGACCTAGGAAACTACTTGCAGATGAAATGAAAAAACATCTCAATTGTCAAAAGTTATACGATGGAAGAACAAAAAACTAGAAGAGGAGATTTAACTGCAGAAGTATTATCTCTAGGTATATCAATTGATCGTGCTGGTACACCACGTTTTGCTACTGAAACATCTAGAGAAGACAGTTTCAAACAATGGAAGGGTAAAGTCTCCATGAAACTCCTTTCCAATGCAGGTTTCTACTATACTAAGTTCAGAGATAGTGTAAAATGCTTTTTTTGCTCAGGTGAACTTAAAGAATGGGAAGAGAGTGATCTACCGTGGGAGGAACACTGTCGATGGTTCCCAGACTGTAATTTTTTACTCAGCAGTAAAGGTGAAGAGTATGTCAAGGATGTTTACATGCGAACGGAAAAAGGCAAAAGGTGTAAGCTACGGGTTGAAAAATATCGAGAAAAAGTAAAACAAATAACGCACAACAATGACACCAAAGAAATGAAACTTATTTGCAAAAAACTAGGATACAGTCAAAACGATATCGAACAAGTTTTAGTGTTAAATGGAAAACCTTTTGAGCGAATAGGTTTTATGATTGAAGCCTTACATACTTTTGAAAATGATTTTACATCTGTTGAGAATTCGTCAACACTGTTAAAAAATGATGCTAAATCAATTGATTCGTTAAAAAAAGATAAAGATCAGCCTAAGCAAAGCAAACTCGCTCAATGTGTTTCTGAGTCACATGAAAAAAAAGTAATTGCAAATCATATCTCTCTTCCATGCGGTCATCTCATTTACTGTAGTGAGTGTAAGGAAAAAGCGCTTACTGAATGCTCATCAGAAGTAAAACCTTGCCCAATCGATGGTTGTCAGGTTGAAATTAAAGCATTTATGACGATCTACATGAGCTAGCATAACAATTAACCTCAAAAAAAAGAAAAAGTAATGAATGATTAAATAGGTATTTCAATTTGAAAGCGAATCATTCGCGTTTTGTAATTTAACGGGCTAACAACAAATATGTTACGCGTTGAAGACTTTGCTCACCAAGAAGCTTCCGATGCTATAGGACCTAAGACTTTTTTGGCTGAGGTTTCTGATGAAATGTTGAGGATTTATTTTACGGAAGAATGTGTATACTGTGCACTAGGAGGAAGCTTTTACAAGCAAGCAACCAATCTATCACTACTAAACTGTTACTGTTCACACGTTGATGATAAATGTATCACTTGTAAAAGATATGCTGAAATGGTTGAAGGTGCTACACCCACCAAAAAAGAATTGGGTGATGCTATCGACTGGATTGACAGAAGACAAGTTTTGAAAAACGCTAAAATGGGTTTTTTGGTGCATGATGAATGGATTAATGCTTTTTTGGATCTTTCCTCTGATGATTTGAAGTCTCACTTTATGTTAACAAATTTGAGAGCACGATTAAATCCCTACCTATTACCTACTAGTCAGAGCAAGCTGGCTTATCAACGTCTAAAGGATAAATTACTTGCGATAGCAGAAGGATATCCATATGCTTATACTCCTGATGAAAAAGAAGACTCAGTCAACCCGATAATACCTATTGATTCGACAAGTATATCTGAGGACTCATAAAAGAACTGCTACAAAAAATGTTGCTTCATTTATCTCTGAACTACAGAAGAAACATGAGTGGAAAAACTGAAGGATTCAAGTCAATTGCTACATTGGCTGATTTTGTTCCTAAGTTCATAAGGACTCATTTTGAACACATTCCTTTAGAGCGTTCGAATCCTCTTTTTGTTCAACTCATCACCGAAGAAGTATTTTATTTTGTGTTAGGATTCAATCTAGTTCGTAAATCAATACAAAGCATGCTTTTGAGCTGTAATTGTATTTCAAGGGCAAATCCTCCCGAATGCTTAAACTGTTCTAGGAGCTTTGATCCAAAAGTATGCTGTCCGCAAGACAAGTTGATGAATTTTGAAGATCTCAAAAGAGCAATCGAACTGATTGATATAAAGCAATGTTTGAAAGATGCTGATCTGGGTGATTTGATAGATATTTCGATTTTAAGAGGTTTGACTTCATTTCGCTGGACAGGAACACATGTTCTTTTGTCTCAATCTCGATTGGAACCATACTTACATTTTGGTAACCACTTTGATGAGATTGTTTTACATCTTCAAAATCAGCTGAGAGAGCTGAACAAGCCACTAGCCACTTACGTATAAATAAAAAGAACATCAAGAAAGAAAGTATTCAACTTTCAATACTGAAAGCAAAAACATTTTAAAAAATGAGCTGCGTATTCATCTTGCTACTGGCACTAACATTTCCCAATGTTAGTGGAGTATTCTATACCAATGAAATTGATGAATGTATAGCCGGAGTTATGGATAAAAATGATGTCTTGGCTTTTTCACCTTTCGAAAGGACTATACGATATAAAAATGAAAATGGAACAAACTGTGTGCGACTCTACCCTCCTGACTTATTATATTGTGGTTTTTTCATCCCTCAAAGCGCTTCTTGGATCTGCAAGAGCACAACTTGTGGTAATTCAACAAAATACGTTTTGAATCAAGAGGAATGTGAACTAGGTATTACAAATAATACGGAAGGACTTACTCAAAATACAAAAGTATATCGAAATGGGAATTTATGTGCATTTCAATACATTGGCGGACGTGTGATCTGTCCAATGAGAAGACGATTTATGACATATAAATTTGCATGCATGCCATGTGTTCATTCCGATCATTCGATCAACAAGGAACCAAAACCATTTAACATCACTAACATCAAAGATTCATCACTTTCGACTTTTGACAGTTTCAAAACTAGCGGAGTGTTTTATAGCAACAAAATTGATAAATGTCTAGCTGGAGCTATGGAAAGAAACGATGTCTTGGTTTTTTCACCTTTTGAAAGAACTATACGATATAAAGATGAAAATGGGGAAAACTGTGTGAGACTCTATCCTTCTGACTATATATATTGTGGTTTTTTCATCCCTCGAAACGCTTCTTGGATCTGTAAGCGTAAAGATTCTACAGATATCAAGGAATCAATTCCAGCTAACATCACTACCATCAATGATATCGAAGGTGTAAATGAGGAATCAAATCCAGCTAACATCACTAACATCAGTAAAATCAAAGGTGTGAATTCAACATTTTCGAGTTTCGACAGTTTCAATGTCAGCGAAGTATTTTATGCCGACGAAATCGATGAATGTATAGATGGAGTTATGGAAAAAAATGATGTCTTATTTTTTTCACCTTTTGAAAAGAGTATTCGATATAAAGATGAAAATGGAACAAACTGTGTGAGACTCTATCCTTCCAACTATTTACATTGCAGTTTTATTATCGCTCAAAACGCTTCTTGGATCTGCAAAAGCAGAACTTCTACAGATACCTTGACCTGCAATACGCCAACAAAATACACTCTGAATCAGGAGGAATGTGCAATAGGGGTTAAAAATAATACGGAAGGTCTTACTCAAAATACAAAACTATTTTGGAATGATGAATTATGTGTATTTGAATCCAACACCTCACGTTTGATTTGCCCACCAACAGAAGAGTTTGAGACAACCAACTTTGCATGTGTGGAATGCAATCATTTGACCAACGAGAGGCCAAAAATAGCTACTATCATCACTAACATCAATGGTATTGAAGGTGTAACTTTATCATTTTCGAGTTTTGAAAGTTTAAAATCTATTCAAAACAAGATTATCATCAGCATCACATGTCAAGGAGATAACAAAGACAAATGCGATCCCAAAGTTATATATATAGAACTTTAGTTGGAGCATATTAACCAAAGACCACTGAAATGCAAGACAGTTAACTCTAGACGATGAAAGCATAAACTAGGTAAAAAGTCTCTCTCTCTCTCTGAATAAAAATGAAATATCGAATCTATCTTCTATTATTCCCAATCCTAAGCGGTTATTGTCTTGCAACAGAGATTCAACCATTCACTTTATCTCAAACAGCTTCCGGATGTTTTTCAGGAATTCTTAATATGGAAGCGGTTAATTCAGCAACTCATATTTTAGGAAAAAACTTAAAATATCGTATGCTTAAACTCACATGTTTCATGCAGTTTTCTCTCCAACGTAGAACCTGTGACACTTATGATATGTGGCCTCAAGAATACTTTGTTTGCAAAACCGATGAAGCTTTAAATTACATTCGTTTATATGACAAGGCATTACTACCTACGATTCGAAGAACAACTTCAACAATCACCACAACTCCGTAGACAACGACGACAACAAAAATTACAAACGAGTCACTAGTTCCAGCTTTATCACCATCAATTTCATCTCTTCCACAAGCTTTGGGTTTAGTCGATTTAATTTTGGAACACCCAAGCCCTACAAACCCTACTATATACAATTATGAAAAAATCGAAACAACTACTGATTGTGTGTGTGATAGATACATCATATGCGAAAACAATTCAGCAGCAATTACAAATTCAACACCATCGATTTATAGAGTTTTTATTTATAATGACTTGGAGGATTTTTCAAAACTTTCTCTATCTATATTGGAAGATAGTAAACTTAAACTTGAAGAAGATCTTGTCATCGTGATTGAACCTGAATGTGATGATATTTCTTGTAAAGTCATCAAATACTTTACAAATTAAAAAGTTTTTAAAGACTTTAACACTATATATTCATCCTATTACACTTTATTATGATATATATATTTTATTACATTCTCCAGTAAGCAAATAATGTAATACTTATTATGTAATAATAAAACTATAACAATAACTATAGCGTTGTAGATGGTTATATCATATACAAAAACAATTCAGTGGCAATTACAAATACATCAAAAATGTTGTCATATGAGTGCCATACATTCAAAATCTATATGCCGTATAAGTTCAAATCAAGTAAAAAAATAATCAAAACTCAAATGCCACTTAAATGCCACTCAAATGCCACTCAACTACCTCTGAAATGAAATACAATATAAACTCGGCGAATACATCCAACGACGTAACTCATTGCATAACCCCCAAGATCAAATCCACAAAAAAACACTTGGTAGGGAGATCTGCTCATATATTACTACTAATATTAGTCAAAGAAATGTGAAAAAAAAACTGTAGCTAATAAATAATGATAGTTGACAATCTGCTTATAGTATTAATATTATTATTATTGTTGCTGTTGTTGTTGTTTTTGTTGTTGTTGCTGTTGTTATTATTATAACAATTATTTGTGCATTATCATTATTAGATTGTTGTAACATATATAATAATAAGCGTTTGTATATATATCTATATATGATACAGCAAACCGTGCTACTCGTTAACGAGCATTTTTGTGGTTTGCGGTCGAGACAGGAATGCAATATTTTTTTTAGCTAAAAGTACATTTTTTAAAAAGTAATTAAAATTCCCAGAATACTAGCTATGGGAACCAACTTTGTATCAATAGAATAAGACAGAAATCCTCTTTAATTTGAGGTTTCTTTCAATAGTGTAAATTTTTTTTTGAATGTTTTTTTTTTGTACTTGCTAAACTAAAGGCTAAGCAGCAACTTTTTATTAAGACTAGACAATACACATGCCAAACCATATAGCACAATCAATTGTAGTTTTGGTACAATATTTTAGTCTATGCGGGGATGCGTACAACACTTAACAATTGTCATGGTGTCACTTCTGTCAGTCTTTTATGGAATTATGATATTACATAGCTTTCTATCACAGCTTTGATCTGTATACCAATTCATCATTTACTATTAAAAACAAATGACATAGTCAAACTTTTTTTGAAAGTTCAAATAATAATTCACAGAAGAATGGTGCTATTCTCTGATTTGAGAACCACAGATAAATAAATTATACCAAACACATAGAGCTGCCGTTAATACGAATTTCATTTTCCTGCTTTAGTTACTTTTTGGCTGATTCCACTCCTGTACACCCAAAGTAACAGTATCTAATGATCACATAGCAAAAAAGCTTCTTGTGAGGCCACACTAAATGAGCTTATTCCTATGGCAAAGTTAAATCATCACAGGTTAAAATACATTGGTGACTTACCCCGGCAAACGGTAGCACTCGAAATAGGGATTCCGTGGACTCATTTTGAGAATTGTCTCAAATCTTTTTAAGAAAAAAAGCATATTTCCTGACTGCGATAAGAGACCAATTTTAAAGAAAATAGTAGTGGGAGGTATTTCACCACAAGGTTTAGATAAGTAGTTGAGACCATTGAATGAGCGGAGAGATTATCAGTGCCATGTATAAAATATCCCAACAAGAAAATACATTGAAGCGCTCCAATTACCCCTCCCACCTTCAAGAACGGTTCTCTGCCATGTGAGCAAGCTCTAGTATGACTATGCCGCAAGCTTTTTCAAAGTCGGATATGGCAAGACAGCACTACACTGTAATAACATGCAAAAAATAATAGTCTAAGGTATGTATGGTGTATTAGAGCTTGTTGTCACAGCACTGTACTGATACCCTGTGATGGCATCTCTATTCTGTTCTTCATATTGACTTGGAAGATGCAGTGTCAGCAGAAATTGCGTACTTGCAATTGAAAACTGCCTATGACTGCAATCAATCATTGTATAGATAACGGTTAATGAAACAGAACTTGAGGAAAGTTGGAGAGGTGCAGTGGTTTAGAGCTCAATTACCCTGCTCCCTCCCCTTTCTCCCCACTCCCTTCCTGTTTAGCAAGCTATATTGAGTAACCCCTCCGACTAGTGCAAATTCTCAAAGAGAGAATAAATGTGTAAAGATCTAAGACGCTGGCGGATAAAAAATTTGAAATCAAATAATTCAAAGCTCCTGCCTTAAACCTTTGCTGAGGACAACACCATGGCTACGATGTTGGAAGATCGATGCCATAAAAAGGGAAAAGGAAAGACCCTTGTGATCAGTTTTGAAGCAGTTAACAGCTTTTGACTCAGCTGCAAACTTGCTCAATCTATATAAAGCGGATGATTTATCAATTGTAGACAACCAAAACCATCTTGATGGTAGTACCAAATAAGTGTCCCTGCTAGTTTTTACTAGAACATGCATATCAGGCTATGGGACTCTAAGCATGGAAGTTAGGGGTAAGCACATAACAGTGCTGGCAAGTACGAGCTGCTATAACAAGCTGCCCTGGTTTTTAAATCTCATTAGAATGCAAAGTACTCCATTCAAGGGTCTGCGGGCTAATTGACAATTCATATCTGGTCACGGAGCAGTGAATGTGCCATAAAATTGCAGGTGATTTCAGACTATTGCTAGCTTCGTAACCATCCAAATGGCCGAATGCACCATATTGGAGTGGTGTTATTTAGTGCCTGTTGAGGTTACCGTACCCACGTACATCTAAAGATGGTCATGGGCTGCCATAAGTCAATAGTACCATACCAGGCTGCTGCCAATCGATTTACATAGATTAAAAAATAACTTTCAAAAATAAAAACAATGTAGACTTCCAACAAGCAGAGAGGAAATTTTTCTTACCAGCATTTCCTGGACTGCACGTCATCTTGCAAAAGCCCGAAGATGTGACAAAACCGCTATTGCACACTTCTTGCTAGTGACAATAAAATCTTTTATCGAATACAATCCTGAAAGGAAACAATGTCCGAACCATACTGCAACTTGGGTGACTGGAAAATGCCCTAAGAACAAAATTCTATGAGTAGAGTGGGACAAAAATGAGTAAAGACTAACAAATGCCATGAAAAAAAAACTCATCGGATGCTGAAGTTGGAGAAACAAGTGGAAGAATGAAACTAACGATAAAACTTACATTAAGTACTCCAATCCTTTGAGTTTATGCCTATGTTTTTCTTTATGTAGTCCTTGTCCCTACTTGAAACCAAACAGTGTGAGCAAACAGGTACCAGTCACCTTCATATGGCCCTAAGTAAGCCTCTCGTTTGTTAGTGACCCAATAAATGCTACCATTTGCTTGGTGTTAGTGAAGCAGATGACCAAAGAGTTTTAAGCTTCAACCTCCCTGTAAGGAACAAGAGGAAAAACAGCTCGTTTTTCCAACTGATATTCAAAGAAGATGGTAGCAAAATGGAAATGTGGCCTTAAACAACAGTTTGAAACTGCTGGTGAGACCGCAGCCATCAGATTAAAATTTCAATAGAAAGTTTAACTTATATCAAATTAAAAGTAAGGTAGTTTGGTGCCGTTGAAACAGCATTCAACGACAACTCTTCATCGCCGGAACAAGTTAACATAAGCTGTGTTTCTAACTTTGTTTTGTTTGGTGCAGAACTCTTGCTGCACTTTCTGTAAAGAAGGAGTTTTGTGACCAGCATCCAATGACCCAGCGTCTATAATTGAAACTCATGAGCTCAATACCCCTGTGGTTCCGCCAAAGAAAGAACCTCAGGACAGATTTGTTCATTTGTCTCATGCCTGCACTTTTAGCTGAACTTACCGTAGGATATTTGCATCCCCTAAATATCAAATGAATAGAAAGGAATTCATGAATTTCTAAGATTACTCTCTAACAATGTGAGCAATATTGTACTGGTAAAACTACACATATGTTTGTCGTGGCCAAATGACTTGCATTCAACATTACAACCAGGTTTCATGATAAGACTAAAAACAGTCCCATATATCAAGTTTAATGATAGGAAGTGACTGGGAGCAATAGGTTTGCATTAAACACTGATTTATCATTGGGTTTGGTAAGAAAATAGATGGCGAGTAAGTAGCTCATCTACTTGTAAGCTGTCTAATGACCAATTATTAGATCATGATGATTTTGTCTTGCTCAGTTTCGCGATGGTTGTTTTGAGTAAAAATTTTCTTGCTTGATTCGTCATGCGTCATCCGAGTTTTTTTTGCCAAGTCATGGATCATCTGAAAAGCTGAAAAATATTGTGCCAGATTTTCATAAGTAACGAGCTCAAAATTTCAATGGAATTAACAAAAATTCGGCTGATTCCCTTGACGCAGCTTTCATTTGGACGCTGAAATAAATCAGGCATACTTGAATGAGGGCGATTCTCCACAATGCGTTAACATCCCCAGCTACTAACCTCCAGCTATAATACATAATAATTTGTCTGACTTCAGCAAGAATGCTGGGTCCATCAAAGCTAGGTGTAACATCAAATTTTGAAGGCTTGAGTAGTATAATTAAGGTGATATATGTAACAAGCCGTAATTTTTACTAAATTGAATTCAGTTGAAACATTTTTTTAAAGCAGTCAAGGTTGATTGAATACTGTCTATGTGTGCTCTACAGCAAAACTAGATTCAAAATATGGAAATTGATTCTTTCAAGTTTGCGTTTTAACACAAAAAATTTTCCCACATAGTTGGCGGTCTACTGCAGGCCAATGTATATTTTTCTTTCAACTCAATGCTTGGAATTCACTTTTACTTGAGGCAATTTAAATACTTTTAATGATCTGTCTTAAATGAGTGACAAGTCAAAACGTCACAAGATTTCTGTTTACAGATGGAAACTTTCCAGTTACTACAGATTCTCCTTTGCTTCTGATGGCTCAGTCTAGTCAGTGTGGAAATTTGGGTGATCTCCAGTTCTCTGCGCAAAACATCAGTCATTTCAACAAAGGATCCAAAGCTCGTGAATGTGATCCACGTAGCTTTGACTGTAAAATTAATGGTCAACTCCAAAATAAAACAACAACTCATGTTGGTGAAAAGAAATATGGATGCACTCATTGCAATGTTAGAACTTCTACTAAAAGTGCTCTACAGACTCATATTAGAAGAACCCACCCTGTAGAGAAACCGTTGGCTTGCACTCAATGTGACTACAGGACTGTAACTGGAGGTGAATTCAAACAGCATATGAGAACTCATACTGGAGAGAAGCCATTTTCTTGCACTCAATGTGATTATAAGGCCGCAAGCAATGCAAAACTACACATACACATGAGAACTCACACTGGAGAGAAACCATTTGCTTGTACTCAATGTGACTATAGGACTGCAATCAACAGTAACCTACAGGTTCACATGAGAACTCACACTGGAGAGAAACCATTTGTTTGCACTCAATGTGATTATAAGGCTGGAAGCAATGCAATACTACACAAACACATGAGAATTCACACTGGAGAGAAACCATTTGCTTGTACTCAATGTGACTATAGGACTGGAACCAACAGTAACCTACAGGTTCACACGAGAATTCACACTGGAGAAAAACCATTTGTTTGCACTCAATGTGACTATAGGACTGTAACTGCTGGTAAAATAAAACAGCATATGAGAACTCACACTGGAGAGAAACCATTTGCATGCACTCAATGTGACCATACGACTACAACTAGTAGCAATCTGCACAGACATATGAGAACTCACACTGGAGAAAAACCATTTGCTTGCACTCAATGTGACTATAGGACTGTAACTGCTGGTAAAATAAAACAGCATATGAGAACTCACACTGGAGAAAAACCATTTGCTTGCACTCAATGTGACTATAGGACTGTAACTGCTGGTAAAATAAAACAGCATATGAGAACTCACACTGGAGAGAAACCATTTGCTTGCACTCAATGTGCCTATAGGGCTGCATCAACCAGTAATCTACAGATTCACATGAGAAAACACACTGGAGAGAAACCATATGCATGCGCTCAATGTCATTATAGGACGGCAAATTCTAGTTCGTTAAAATCACATATGAGAACCCACACATGAGAGAAGCCATAGGCATGGATTTTGCGTAACTGCAGAACTGCAACTAGTAACCAACTACAGAGACACATGAGAACTCATGTTGAAGAAATACCATATGCATGCACTCAATGTAACTATAGGGTAACCACTAATAGTGCTCTGAAGGGAAATATGAACACCCATACTTGAGGGGAGCCATTTGTGTGTGCTTATGGTGATTACTGGACTACAGCTGCAGTACCTGGCAATCTCAAATTAGAACTTACACTGGAAAGAAAGCAAATAATTGCACTCGTTGTCGCTATAGCACCACAGCTTATGGTGTTTTACACTTTTGTATGAGAACTCATACTGAAGATAAGTCATATGCAAGCAGATAATCCTATTTTCGTTGGCTGATTCTGTTTTTATCAATTTTTTGTTACTTGAGCTATCATCAATTGCTTATTTTTCGTCAATAAATACATTAATTTTTGTCACAGTGTATCAGTTTGCTGACTTGACATGGACATTAAACTAGAAACCTATCAAGTAATTTTATAATGCCATAACTTTGAGCAGCTTGTAATATTTATGCAAAAATCATACCATTTACTTTGTAACATCTATCTTTGTTTATAAAATAAAGTTCGCGTTCTGCATTTCTTTTTCACAAATTTGGTATCTACACTACACTTCCAAACAGTAGCTACAGGCTGACGAATTATGGCAATGACATATTCTATTGTTTGCATCAACAGTTGTAAGATAAGAGCAGATCTCTGTCATGGAGTCTAAGGATAAAATTATTTTGGTTCAAAGTGTACTTTTAGTTGGCCCCGGTTACCATGAGAACCTGTGAGGTATCTTTTCTGTGCATCAGGTGTTATAATTTTGAATGTTTGCCAAGTATTTATTGTGGAGGGTTTTGTTTGCTTATATTGTGATTTTTTATGTTGATATAGATGCATGGGTTTGATTATTGTATGATGATTTAGATTGGGGGTTTGATTATTGTATGATGATGTAGATTGGGGGTTTGAGTATTGTATGATGATGTAGATTGGGGGTTTGAGTATTGTATGATGATGTAGATTGGGGGTTTGATTATTGTATGATGATGTAGATTGGGGGTTTGAGTATTGTATGATGATGTAGATTGGGGGTTTGAGTATTGTATGATGATGTAGATTGGGGGTTTGAGTATTGTATGATGATGTAGATTGGGGGTTTGAGTATTGTATGATGATGTAGATTGGGGGTTTGATTATTGTATGATGATGTAGATTGGGGGTTTGATTATTGTGTGATGATGTAGATTGGGGGTTTGAGTATTGTATGATGATGTAGATTGGGGGTTTGAGTATTGTATGATGATGTATATTGGGGGTTTGAGTATTGTATGATGATGTAAATTGGGGGTTTGAGTATTGTATGATGATGTAGATTGGGGGTTTGAGTATTGTATGATGATGTAGATTGGGGGTTTGAGTATTGTATGATGATGTAGATTGGGGGTTTGATTATTGTATGATGATGTAGATTGGGGGTTTGATTATTGTATGATGATGTAGATTGGGGGTTTGATTATTGTATGATGATGTAGATTGGGGGTTTGATTATTGTGTGATGATGTAGATTGGGGGTTTGAGTATTGTATGATGATGTAGATTGGGGGTTTGAGTATTGTATGATGATGTATATTGGGGGTTTGAGTATTGTATGATGATGTAAATTGGGGGTTTGAGTATTGTATGATGATGTAGATTGGGGGTTTGAGTATTGTATGATGATGTAGATTGGGGGTTTGAGTATTGTATGATGATGTAGATTGGGGGTTTGATTATTGTATGATGATGTAGATTGGGGGTTTGATTATTGTATGATGATGTAGATTGGGGGTTTGATTATTGTATGATGATGTAGATTGGGGGGTTTGATTATTGTATGATGATGTAGATTGGGGGTTTGAGTATTGTATGATGATGTAGATTGGGGGTTTGAGTATTGTATGATGATGTAGATTGGGGGTTTGAGTATTGTATGATGATGTAGATTGGGGGTTTGAGTATTGTATGATGATGTAGATTGGGGGTTTGATTATTGTATGATGATGTAGATTGGGGGTTTGATTATTGTGTGATGATGTAGATTGGGGGTTTGAGTATTGTATGATGATGTAGATTGGGGGTTTGAGTATTGTATGATGATGTATATTGGGGGTTTGAGTATTGTATGATGATGTAAATTGGGGATTTGAGTATTGTATGATGATGTAGATTGGGGGTTTGAGTATTGTATGATGATGTAGATTGGGGGTTTGAGTATTGTATGATGATGTAGATTGGGGGTTTGATTATTGTATGATGATGTAGATTGGGGGTTTGATTATTGTATGATGATGTAGATTGGGGGTTTGATTATTGTATGATGATGTAGATTGGGGGTTTGATTATTGTATGATGATGTAGATTGGGGGTTTGATTATTGTATGATGATGTAGATTGGGGGTTTGAGTATTGTATGATGATGTAGATTGGGGGTTTGATTATTGTATGATGATGTAGATTGGGGGTTTGATTATTGTATGATGATGTAGATTGGGGGTTTGATTATTGTATGATGATGTAGATTGGGGGTTTGATTATTGTATGATGATGTAGATTGGGGGTTTGAGTATTGTATGATGATGTAGATTGGGGGTTTGAGTATTGTATGATGATGTAGATTGGGGGTTTGATTATTGTATGATGATGTAGATTGGGGGTTTGAGTATTGTATGATGATGTAGATTGGGGGTTTGAGTATTGTATGATGATGTAGATTGGGGGTTTGAGTATTGTATGATGATGTAGATTGGGGGTTTGATTATTGTATGATGATGTAGATTGGGGGTTTGATTATTGTATGATGATGTAGATTGGGGGTTTGATTATTGTATGATGATGTAGATTGGGGGTTTGAGTATTGTATGATGATGTAGATTGGGGGTTTGAGTATTGTATGATGATGTAGATTGGGGGTTTGAGTATTGTATGATGATGTAGATTGGGGGTTTGAGTATTGTATGATGATGTAGATTGGGGGTTTGATTATTGTATGATGATGTAGATTGGGGGTTTGATTATTGTGTGATGATGTAGATTGGGGGTTTGAGTATTGTATGATGATGTAGAGTGGGGGTTTGAGTATTGTATGATGATGTAGATTGGTGGTTTGGGTATTGTATGATGGTGTAGATTGGGGGTTTGAGTATTGTATGATGATGTAGATTGGTGGTTTGGGTATTGTATGATGGTGTAGATTTGGGGTTTGAGTATTGTATGATGATGTAGATTGGGGGTTTGAGTATTGTAATATGATGTAGATTGGGGGTTTGAGTATTGTATGATGATGTAGATTGGGGGTTTGAGTATTGTATGATGATGTAGATTGGGGGTTTGAGTATTGTATGATGAGGTAGATTGGGGGTTTGAGTATTGTATGATGATGTAGATTGGGGGTTTGATTATTGTATGATGATGTAGATTGGGGGTTTGAGTATTGTATGATGATGTAGATTGGGGGTTTGAGTATTGTATGATGATGTAGATTGGGGGTTTGAGTATTGTATGATGATGTATATTGGGGGTTTGAGTATTGTATGATGATGTAGATTGGGGGTTTGAGTATTGTATAAAAATGAAGCGTATTATTATATTGCTATTGAATTGTAAAATTTCGACAAAGGAAGATGTGGAGATGAGAGTGATGAATAAAAATGATGTAGTTGATGGTACTACGAGTGATATTGTAGATGGTTTACTGAGTCAGAAACGAAGAGTGCTAATAGTTATTATGATCTTGGTAGTTGTTATAGGATTTTCTACCTTTAGCGGAGTTACCGAGTTCATTATATATAAAAACTCTGTCAAAGAAATGCAAAAAGCAAGAAACTCTTACTGCGCAGAATGAGTTCTTATCCTAGCATATCCTAACTATATCCTAGTAGCATAGACACCCCTTTTTTAGGATATATGAACTCATTAAAGACATTCTATCCTACTTTAGCATAGTGATCATTAGTTGACTTCTCCATTATCACGAAACAAAGTTGTCTTCTCTTTCCACCTTGTAGACAGCAGCTGAACAGTTGCTGCTACAGCCCATATATGTTTTGATAGCAATCCATTAGCAGGTAAAACACAAGTTTTGCTTTCACATGTTTTATAAAGAGCTGCCACTCTTACCCTTTCTATCACCCTAGCAGTGTCTTCCTATGCTCCACTGCACATCAGGGTATTTATGCTATAGTTGAACAACGCAGCCTAGTTTTATTTTCTCATTGCCTTTAATTGATAAAATGGGACCAAAATCAAGAACATTGAGTAAAAAATTTGTGGTTCGTGTATTAAGCAAAGCAAACAGAGAGTAAACACAACAAAGAGTGTAACATCTGTGCGACATAGTCAGATTAGAGAGTGTATTTTAATGAACTAACTGCAATAAATTTTTTATTGAAATACAGAAAAGGGGGGGAGGGAGGGAGGGAGGGAGGGAGGGAGGGAGGGAGGGAGGGAGGGAGGGAGGGAGGGAGGGAGGGAGAGAGAGAGAGGAGAGAGGAGAGAGGAGATATATCTACATTGAATAAATATATTGATTAAAAATGAATCAATATATGATTATATACATTTATTGCATAATAAGTAAGGAAAATCTCTCCATATAATATAGCTAGAGTCGGTAATTACTAAGTAATACAAGACACTACAACTTGCAATGACAATCAATGCATAGGCTTTTCTTTTACAAAAGCTTTCAGTTGTCTATACATTCATGTATATATGGATAATTATGTACATGTTTATGACTATATTTATATCTACGTTGAATAATATACATTTATTACATAATAAGTATATTGAATGCTATAAAATATCCTGGAAAATCATCAAATTAGAGCTCTAGATGGTTAAAATTTACAGTATTTGGGAAATAACTACAATAGAAAACATTATGAATGTATAGCATTTAAGTTTTGATAATTTTTTTACATAATTCGAACTCATATGGTATCATGAGAGAGAGGAGAGAGGAAAAGAGGAGACAGGAGAGAGGAGGGGTAATAATTGCACTCAAATGAAAAATATCTACAAGAAAAATGGGGTATTTGGTAAAATATTATTTATTCCATACAATTTTCATTAATTTTTAAATTGAGTTGAAGTATTATTTACAATGGTTAGAATTTATTAAAATTACTGCTTAATCCTTTATCCAACACCTACAATAATTCTTAGTAATAGTAGTGTAATGAGACTGAGTAATAATCTACACACACCTTGTTCACTCCGTATGCTGTAGTAGTAGTAATATATGAGCAGATCTCCCTACCAAGTGTTTTTTTGTGGATCTGGTCTTGGGGGTTATGCAATGAGTTACGACGTTGGGTGAATTTGCCGAGTTTATATTGTATTTCATTTGAGAGGTATTTGAGTGGCATTTGAGTGGCATTTAAGTAGCATTTGAGTTTTGATTATTTTTTTACTTGATTTGAACTCATATGCCAGCTAGATTTTGAATGTATGGCATTTAAGTTTTGATACTTTTTTCACATAATTTGAACTCATATGGCATCTTGAGAGAGAGGGGAGAGAAGACAGAGAGGAGAGAGGAGAGAGAAAGGAGAGATGAGTTTTATCTACATTGAATAACTATATTGATCAAAAATGAAACATTATATGATTATATACATTGATTACATAATAAGTAGGGAAAATCTTCCTATATAATATAGCTAGAGTCAGTAAATACTAAGTAATACAAAGCACTACAACTTGTAATGACAATCAATGTATACATACATACATATGGTATCTTGAGAGAAAGAAAGAGAGAGAGGAGAGAGGGAGAGAGAGAGGAGAGAGGAAGAGAGAGAGAGGAGAGAGGAGAGAAGAGATATATCTACATTGAATAAATATATTGATCAAAAATGAATCATTATATGATTATATACATTTATTACATAATAAGTATGGAAAATCTTCCTATATAATATAGCTAGATTCAGTAAATACTAAGTAATACAAAGCACTACAACTTGTGATGACAATCAATGCATTCATACATACATACATACATACATACATACATACATACATACATACATACATACATACATACTTACATACATACATACATACATACATACATACATACATATGGTATCTTGAGAGAGAGAAAGAGAGAGATGAGAGAGATCTTTTAGTTTTCTATACATTCACGTACATATGGTTGATTATGTACATATTTATGGGTATATTTATATCTACATAGAGAGAGGAGATATATCTAAATTGAATAAATACATTGATTAAAAATGAATCATTATATGATTATATACATTTATTACATAATAAGTAAAGAAAATCTCTCCATATAATATAGCTAGAGTTAGTAAATACTAAGTAATACAAAGCACTACAACTTGTAATAAATACAAAGTAATAACAGTTATTGCATAGTTTGTTCCTTTACAATAATGTTTTTGATGTACTGATGTTTGGTAAAAAACTACATTAGTTAAGTTTTAAATTCATATGAAAAAAATTTGTGTCAATTTAGTATCTACTCCATTATATATTTACAATATTACTTTGTAATTATTAGTGAAAGAAATTATGAAATACTGGGGAGTAATTAAGTAATTCAGTAAGGAAATTGGTTGGAATTGAAGTAATATTATTTAAATACAACATTGCTTTGCAACAACTATTAATAAAAGCAATTATGAATGTTGATGAGTTACTAAGTAATCTAGTAAAGAAAACTGATTGAAATTACGGTAATATTTGTTAAAAGATACTTACGACATGTTTTATCAACGAAAAAATCAAACAATTTTCAAAATAATTACGATTAACTAAGTGCTTCAGTAGGAAAAACCAACTGAAACACACAATAAATGTTTTGAAATATTTACAATAAACACAATTGGGTAATATTTGTTAAAAGATACTTGCAACATGTTTTATCAACGAAAAATTCAAACAATTTTCAAATGTTTACGCGTAACTAAGTGATTCAGTAGGAAAAACCAACTGAAACACGCAATATCCGTTTTTGAAATATTTACGATAAACACAATTGGGATATTGCTGTTATCAAAGAAATCAAGCGAGTATCAAATGTTTACGAGTAACTAAGTGTTTCAGTTGAAAAAAATCGATTGAGATCGTGTGACATCCGTTACAAAATATTTTACGTCAAGTTACCAACGAGAAAATAAATATTTCTTAGAATATCCGCTATAGCAAGTTACGATAATTTTTACGCACCTTGAAGGTTTTCAGTCCATTTTCAGTCAGATCAAAATTTATGCGAGACGTTTTAGGTATTATTTCAGTCGACGTAATGTTACCAGTTCATTTTTAAAAAGTAATTAATTATAATATAACGCAAGTGCCCCGCAAGTGTCATTTTACTAATAAACTCATTCCAGAAAAGACATTAATCATCATCTCGCTTAATCCTATATGTTTTGATCTTTTTAATATCAAGTGTTATAAAGTCGCTCGAGAAAAGTCATTAATTACACCTAAGCACTATTTATTATCATGTTATTTCTATTTAAAACAAAACAACAAACGTCCATAGATGATGGAATTATAGGTCGAATTCAACCTAAAAAGGAAGAGAACTTGATTGCATCTATCTCCTGTTTTTTATTGTTTCATTACATATTAGTTAATACAGATACAGCCTTCCACCAAAACGGATTTGTGGTTTTACTTTTAATCCTAGTTATCTCCGCTATCGTCTAAAAAAACATGAGCAAAGCATGACTTTATCCACTTGTTTTATTAGTTAGACTGTTACTTTTTTTAAAATATCTCATTGTTTTTTGTGTGAAATACAAATAATGTATCAACATACATAGTATATTTTCTATTTTTAGGAAGCTGTTTTGTCTAATAAATCAAGAGTTATATGTTACATATACATATTTAAATGCTATCAGATATCTTTAAAGTGTTTATTACATTCCTAACTCATACTTAATGTTGTAAACTATAATTGGAGCTCTCACATTTTAATTTACTGTCTGATGATACAAAGATGGAGCTACACTACATCATTGTTTTGCTGATGATGTGCCTATATGATTGTTTGTGGTAGTGTGTGTTATAGTAGAGTATATCAATAAACTGCAATTGAACTAGTTATTAAATGCTATCAGTACCTGTAAAGTATTTTATTACATTCCGAACTCATACTTAATGGTGTAAACTATAATTGAAGCTCTCACATATTAATTTACTGTCTGATGATATAAAGATGGAACTACACCGCATCAATGTTTTGCTGTTGATGTGTCTATATGAAAATTGTTGCTATAAAAATATGTTTGAAGGATGTGAGTTGTCATTCAAATGAAATGTAAGTTTCATCCTAGCTAGTTATATTTAAAAGAGTATCAACCTAGAGGTTGTAAAATTTGTTTATCCAACGCTCTACATTCAAAAATTTTAGCTAGATGGAAAGACAGTTTACAGGGGTGTATGTGGTGGTTAAGCTTATTAATCTATCTAATCTCTATCTTCCTATTTTTTTAACAAACTTCCTAATCGTCTTCCACTTTTTTAAAAAACAATATCATTTATCATAGTAATAATCAGAAAATCAGTCTACAAATTAATCTTGATAAATGACTTCAATGTTTTGTATATAAGAGAAACTATTTTTTTGAACAGTATCAGTTTTCATTTGTACTTCATTTCAAGTATTAGTCTGCGAAACTACAAAAAATGGCTAGCAATATTCCTACAACAAATGAGTAAGTTATTTATACTATCTTTTACAATTTTGTTGCAGTTACATTTATAAATTTATACAAATATATATATATATATTACTTGTAGGTCTACAACCTCAAATGATGCATTAGAACTAAATATAGATGAAATAGATTTCAGTGCCATGTAAGTATATTATTGAAACTTTATTATTCAACTGTATTATATAGAGTTTTTAATTAATCACAATCTTGATTTATTGTTTTATTAAGCGATGATGAAACAATGAGGTGGCTGGAAGAATGTTTTAAGGAAACGGAGAAGCCAAAAAAGACCAAGCCTACCACCCATATTGCTATGAGTAAGTATTTTTCTGTATTATGAAAAATGTAAATTTTTCTGTAGGTAAAATAATAACGACTCTACATTTACTACGTTATTTTTGTAGAGAAAACATCTACACGCTTTATTGCCGGCGCATGCTATGTAGGGAAAGATGAATCCTTTCTCTCCTATGATCGACGCACATTTGAATGTAAGTATGATAACAATATTATTTACTACATACTCATTCAATTTTAATAATTTTTTTTCAAAAACTAACATAATTACATTCGTATTTTCTATTTTAGTTCAAGCAGAGAACCTGCAGCTAGAGCAGTACAGAAGCAGAAGTGTTATAGATGGGGAAATAAAAGATGATAAGGAGTGCTTCAAGTGTAAGTGATATGCATTATCTTTATATACATATACCATACTCAAGACAGTTATCTATATATATATAATGAGAATTTGTTTATTTTGCTTTTAGATATCGATAACAAAAACACAAGGTATTTTCTTTCAGTGCTTACGTTATTATTGATATCGTATTGTACAAAGACGCTGAGCGAAGCACTGAAAGAAAAAAAAGACAGTATTTCGTGTATATTTTGTTGTAAGAAGTTTAAATTAGGGAAGATGCATGAGCCTGGCCGAGTTCTTTCAAGACATTTTTTTGCTCACTTGTTTATTTTTTATTGTTTATGCGGAAAATCACATACAACTTTGAGAGAACTCCAGCAACATACTTGTATTTTGAAAACTAAAATGTTTTTTGTTGTTGATATTGCTAGTTATAATAATTTTGTTGTATTTATTAATAAAAAATATTCTGAGTTAGTTATGAACATTACTTTTCCAAAAAATTTTATGTTAGTATATCTCTATCCAATAGAAGGTTATTTTTCTGGAAACATCGATTTTGATTTTGAATTAGGGTGTAAATGGTTGGCAATAGCTAAAAAACCGGTTGCTGGAGATCGAAAGCTGTTACTTAAAAACCAGCGTAAAAAAATGAGAGCACTTATATCTTCAGATTCTGATTTTTCAGACACTGAAGAAAGTAATAATGACTTAATTTCTGTTGCTAGTTCACAGTGCAGTCCAAAAACCAGTGTTTTAGAATCTAATACTGTAACAGATAACCCACAAACTCAAGTAGATTTAAAACAAAGCCAAAAGATTGATATAACTTCACTTAAATTAATTTTGAATATAAAAGATGGACTGAAAAAAAGGGTTTTAATGATTGTGTTAAATTGAAATTAGCGTCTATTAGACAGAAAATGCAAAAAAATTCAGATTTTTCTCAAGAAGAAATTCTTGTATTAACTGCACTCTTAGGTGAGTTTTAAAATTTTTATTTCACAATATTTTTTAATATTATCATGGCTCTGGAATAGGCTTTATGCAACTATCCTATTTTATAATTTCTTACCACAAAATATATAGTTAATAGGATGTTTTTTTATAAATACTCTCTATATATATATATTATATATACAGACAATAGTCTGTGTTTTTATGAATACTTTATTCATATGTATACACTTCATGTAAAATTGTTCTGTCATTAGTTTACCTAATGCATTATTTTTATTTGTTTTGTGGTTGAGAACTCCATACGCTTCATTCTTACTGTATTACTTTGCATAATATTACAAAATAAATATTACATCAACTACCTTCATACTGCATCCAAGTGATGAAACAGTAAATTTCACATCTGTATTACTGAATCTATAGCATTGATATGAAAAAGACTATAATTGCTTAATTATTATGTCATATCGTGACAAACTATCAACACCCAATTCACAAAACTGTAAAACCTAAAGTATAATGCTTGTGGTTGTAAAAAGTCTTCTACTGTTTTGGTTTCTCAAACAAATCATAAAACATTTTTCACAATTTTTTTGTGTAAAAGCGGAGTTGTCTTACCATTTTGACACAATGTGCCGACAACTTTTACATATTTTTTCAAAAACGAAGTTTAGAAATTATAAATGGGAGTTGTGTTAACATTTTTGAAAAATGAGACGATAACTTGAAATATTTATTTTTGTGTCGGAACATTGAAATTTTGTAACATTTTAGAGTTGTAACCCCGAAAGTTTTACAAATTGGCTAAATTACTAATGTTAAATATGAATAAAATACTTTATTACACTAAATATATACAAATTATTGCACAATACAAATAATATATAATTTAATGTTCATGAGTTGTTGCTGATAGATTTTGGCGAGCCGACGGTCATTCACTTGTACACGTATTCTATCTAAAAGCATACATAGATGTCGTTATAACAACTACATTATACTATGGTGAAAAATACGGCTATTAGTAGTTACTTATTACTAGTGAAGATTAACATACCTTAATTAAATTTCCGATATTGAAATCCTGCTAGCTTCGCTTGAAATGTGATTGTCATCTTCATTGCTTTTCTCACTATCATTGTCGACAACTCCATCTTTTTCCTCAAATTTTTTGTTTTCAGAGTCATCATCCGTCATATTATCATCTTCTTCATCAGTATAAGCATCAATGTTATCATCGTCATCATCATCATCAGAAGCATCATCAGCAGCAACATCATCATCATAACTTTTCATCAGCTCAGCATCATCAAATAGAGAAAGTCTGAAAGCTATTCCTTCTTTTTCACTTGAAGTAGATAGAAGCATCAAAGCTTCTTCAACACTCAGAATCGTGAGAATGTGTTTCTTTGTGCCGCTTTCAGTTGTCATCGTACTTTTATAGTGGATCATACCACATTCATGATTTTTGATCTTCAAAACGTTCTCAGGAGGGACAACAATCTTCCCAGTCATCAAAGATCCGTCATTCATCATGTATCTGTAAGTGACAGTGTGAGTGATACGTAAAGGCGTTGTATCTTGTTTTCGTTTTCGCTGCTTCGACTTCAAATTTTTCCAAACTGAAAGTCTAGTGAATGTCAGAAGAGTGTTGACAGGAATATTATCGAAAGTGATGATATCAAAGTATGCTTGCAACTGTTTCAATGATTTTTTTCTCAAGATTTTGGCTATAACTCGTTGTTTTAGCCCTTGATGATGTTTATCTCCTACAATACGCAGATCGGGTTGATTTTCTTCTAGCTTTCCCATGTACACTAGGATTTGTGAAGAGCCGGGATCAAGTTCCTGTAGCTCCACCGTAAGTTCTTTGTCAATCAGTGACTTGACTCGAATTCGATGATTGTTTTTTAAAACATATTCATAGTCCAATATACCATAATCTTCAACGTAATTAACATCGAAAACCTCCAATATCGTAGGAATTGGTAAATCCAACAAACTCACAAAATTTCCGATTTCCAACATTCCTTTCTGCATAGCTCCTGTCATTATTCCACCCATCTCGAGCAATTCAAACTCTCTAAGTTTGTTTACGGTATTATTCTTGCTGTTGCTGAATAAAAAGAAAATTGAAGCTCGATATAATGTCACTGTCGGTTTTTTGATATCCTCCGTTCGTTTGACTTCACTGTTCTCATGCAGATATGTGTAGTCCGGTGTGGGACTCAAAGGAGAGTCAGCTGAAACTACATGATGTTTCATTGCTATATCAGCATGAGTATTGGTGTTTGAGCGAGAAGATGTATCATTAAAGGTGTTAGGATTGGATCTTCTAGCATCAATGTGAATGCCGTTGGTGGTGGAAATGATGGTTGTAGTGGAAATAGCGTTAGTGTTGTTGGTAGCTGTGGTTGGTTCAATATGGAGCTTAGGAAGTGAAAGTAAAAGAACTTAGTTTAATAATGTAAATATACTGAAATTATTGTTTTATTAAAAGATTGTTTTTAAAAACTAAGATTCAAAAACCTAGATGTTTCAATTAATTAAAAACAAATAATTATTTTAGTGCTTCTTACCTTGTTGCTCTCCTAATAGCTGTGGTAGATGTTGCTCCTCTGTTAGCCGCTGTAGAACTGGATGCTTTCTGTGTGAAAACGATGGCTCTTATATAGCTAAAGTTGTACTGATTAAAGCCTATGAACCCCATCTCGTGTCAATCTCTATGAATCAGCATCTTTTCACGCGAAGGAAAGTCAATGTTTTCGCGGGAATAAATGAATTATTTTCACGCGAATACAAACCAATGCTTTCGCGGGAATAAATATTTTAGTTTCACGCGAATGGAAACCATTGCTTTCGCGGGAATAAATGATTTTATTTCCCGCGAATGAAAGTCAATGTTGTCGCGGGAATAAATACTTTATTTTCGCGCGAATACAAACCGTTGCTTTCGCGGGAATAAATAATTTATTTTCACGCGAATAGAAACCAATGCTTTCGCGGGAATAAATGATTTTATTTCCCGCGAATGAAAGTCAATGTTGTCGCGGGAATAAATACTTTATTTTCGCGCGAATACAAACTGTTGCTTTCGCGGGAATAAATAATTTATTTTCACGCGAATAGAAACCAATGCTTTCGCGGGAATAAATGATTTTATTTCCCGCGGATGAAAGTCAATGTTGTCGCAGGAATAAATACTTTATTTTCACGCGAATACAAACCGTTGCTTTCGCGGGAATAAATAATTTATTTTCACGCGAATAGAAACCAATGCTTTCGCGGGAATAAATGATTTCATTTCCCGCGAATGAAAGTCAATGTTGTCGCGGGAATAAATACTTTATTTTCACGCGAATACAAACCGTTGCTTTCGCGGGAATAAATACTTTATTTTCACGCGAATGGAAACCGTTGCTTTCGCGGGAGTAATTAAATTATTTACTCCCGCGAAAGCAACATTCCATTCGCGTGAAAATAAAACTTGTATTCCCGCGAAAGCAACGGTTTGTATTCGCGTGAAAATAAAGTATTTATTCCCGCGACAACATTGACTTTCATTCGCGGGAAATTAAATTATTTATTCCCGCGAAAGCATTGGTTTCTATTCGCGTGGAAATAAACTATTTACTCCCGCGAAAACAACGGTTTCCATTCGCGTGAAAATAAGTTATTTATTCCCGCGACAACATTGACTTTCATTCGCGGGAAATTAAATCATTTATTCCCGCGAAAGCATTGGTTTCTATTCGCGTGAAAATAAATTATTTGTTCCCGCGAAAGCAGTGGTTTGTATTCGCGTGAAAATAATTCATTTATTCCCGCGAAAACATTGACTTTCCTTCGCGTGAAAAGATGCTGATAATAGAGATTGACACGAGATGAGGTTCATAGGGTTTAATCAGTACAACTTTAGCTATATAAGAGCCATCGTTTTCACACAGAAAGCATCCAGTTCGACAACAGCTAACTGAGAAGCAACATCTACTATAGCTATTAGGAGAGCATCAAGGTAAAAACTTAATAAATTACAGTTTTTACTCATGCATTATTTATTATACTAAAACAACTGAAAAAAATTAATTATCTGTATTTTTTTAGATTTAACCACAAAAAATGGAAATAGTTAACAACACAGAATCAGAAACTTAGCCTAAACCTTTGACTCGAGAGGACTTGATACTTCTACAAAACCTATGCAATAAAAAAATTGAAGAGAGAGTGCGAATTATCTCAAACAATTGTAAATTCATCCAGAAAGACTTGATAAAACAGCTAAATAATTTTCGAACTAAATCTTTTCTAACATTAAAGCTCTTAGGGAATGAAGTTACATCAGACATTCAGAGGTTACATTATGTATTACAACAACGACAATATCAACTAGAACAGGTAAGCACACCAATTTCTATCGAGTGTGCTCGTAAAGATCTTGCTCTAAAAAAAAGAAACATGCAACGACAGTCCGCTCAAAGACAAGCTAGAAGGGTAAGGACTCAACAACGTAAGGCACGACAAGCTACAAAAACATCTGATTAACAGTCAATTTTTGATGATAAGGTAATAATTAATAAAAAAAAACACTATTTAGTAAAAGTTTGTAGTTGTTTTAAATTTTCTGTTTAACCATTCTATACTAATACATAACTTTCATTTTTGTTTAATCATCCTATGCTAATACATAACTTTTTATTTTAGTTCATTATGGAATCAAAGGTACATAGAACAGAAGTCTTCCTTCCTAAGATATAACATCAGTACATCAAGTACATCAATGATGACATTCTAAAAAAGATTATGTATTAATTATCATTACAAGTTGTAGTGCTTTGTATTACTTAGTATTTACTAACTCTAGGTATATTATACAAGGATATTTTCCTACTTATTATGTAATAAATGTATATAATCATATATTGGTTTAATGTAGTTATATCTCCTTGTTCTTCTCTCCTCTCTCTCCAAATATCATATGAGTTCGAGTTATGTAAAACAATTATCAAAACTTAACTGCCATACATTCAAAATCTAGCTGCCATATGAGTTCAAATTAAGTAAAAAAAATAATCAAAACTCAAATGCCACTTAAATGCCACTCAAATGCCACTCAAGTACCCCTCAAATGAAATACAATATAAACTCGGCGAATTCATCCAACGTCGTAACCCATTGCCTAAACTCCAAGATCAAATCCACAAAAAACACTTGGTAGGGAGATCTGCTCATATATTACTACTTGTAGTACATGTTATTTCTTTAGTTATCTGCAGTTACTTCGATTGGATCTTGTCCAGATGTTTTATAGTCTTTGCTGCTACTGCGTTTTGTCTCAAACAAGAGTCCAAAGTAGGCATTGTGTCTACAAAATACAAAAAAATTGATTGTTACAATTGATTCATTTATTTTCATTGACTTTATCTACATAAAGTAGCGAAAAAAACAGTTTGTGTGAGTATGAAACTATCTAGTAGCGATAAATTTATATCTAGGTTCAACTAGCATTAAATAAAAATTTATTATTTTGTTAATAATAAATAATTAGAGTCGGTTACTACTAGTGCTTGGACAACCACACAATTTTGTTAATGTCAAAGTCTGTGATCTTACAAAGAAATAGCTTAGATACTATGAGCATAAAATTACCTAGTAAAGATAAATTACCTAGGAGTGAATTAGAGGTTAGTTCCACAGTACAACTAGTTGAGGTTTTCAAGTAGCGTTAAAGAAAAAACTCTCACCAAGTTCTATCTCGCAACACATGCTCTTTATCAGCAAAATATCCTGCCTCAAAATAATCAAAATCTTCACATAGGAAATCTTGAGAGAATCCGCACTCTCTCTTCAATTTTTTTTTTATTGCATATGCTTTTGTGGAAGCATCAAGTCCTCTTCATTCACAGGTTTAGTTTAGGCTGAGGTTCTGATCCTGTGTTGTTAACTATTTCCATTTGTATGACTGAATCTAGAAAAAAAATACAGATGACTGATTTTTTATGTGACTTAGTATAATAAATAATGTATGAGTAAAAAACTATAACTTGCCCTGCAGGACCTCTGATTGGACAGTAGGAGACAAGACTCCCCCCCTTAGCCACTTGGCGCCTTAATCGTTCAACTCATTCACTCTCGATCATAATTTATATAGTTGATTGCATTACTTCCTGTGCTCTTGGTGTTGTATACTTTATGCTAATTAGTTCCTGTGAGCTCTCCTATAACAGGAGAGACTTTTACATTAATCATTGCATTCATTCTCATGTCTTGCAACAAACACCTTAGCGGAATAATTACCCTCTGGGACTTTGTCTTGGGAATATAGCTGCTTATACAAGCACTACGCTGCACTGTTTGTCTGAGCCACGAGCTCTTGCTATACCGTGTAATTCGGTTGCCTGATACACAGTTGTCACTGTCGAACAGTACAGTGTCCCCACTGGAGAGAGGTACAATACTTGAGAATAGTGGATGTCTGTGGTAACTAGACTGGAATCCATTACAATATTTATTGGTGCATGTTGCAATATTGCTTTGTGATGGGCTAACCACTTCCTGTGATATGCCTATAAAAGGCAGAACTTTGTCTATATTAATCAGTTGTAATGTGCCTCTTACAAACTTGTTTTATTCTGGAGGCATAAATGCATAGATACTCAACAGCACTAAGTTGTGCGTCTGGGCCGAGGGCTCCTTACTGGTTTTAGAGTGGAGATACTCTATCTTGCATTAGTTCGGTACATCACCGACCCTGCTGTTGTAACAGGTTAAACTAACAACTAGTGGCAGCAGGCTACCAACCTCAGCTAGTGATTTTCAGCCCCCAAAAGCCACTACAATACATAAAGAACTACAAGACAAGATTCTATATCTGGTACAGATTAAGAGCTACCTAACACGTTCTTTGGTGCTAGGTGCACAAAAATGGTTTTTTGAGTGCCAGGAGAACCCGATTTTTCCGTCTAACCAATTTCCAACTTGTTTGACCCTTTTTTAATTCAGTCGATAGTTTTTTAAACTGATTGGTTTTTAAAACAATCAGAACTTACACAAGATTGCTCCCACATGACATTGTGGTAAGAGTGGCCACTTCAATCTGTCTTTTTCATGTTTGATGAGGCCACAGTAGATAAACTTTCCGCTAACAAGGTATTTATACCAAACATTCCTCATCTATATTAAAGTTCTTGACTGCTGATATGTGATTTTTGTATTTAGTTAAATTCGTGCTAGGCGTTGTGAATTGGGTGTGTTTGACATGGCTAATCTAGTACAAAAACATTTAACCCTAGATCAATTGTCTTGTGTTGTATCAGTTTCTTCCACAACATCGGGTTCTAAATCTACATTGGCGCGTATTAAAGCTGCCATCGATGAAGATGTTGCTGGTGGTGCATAAAGTGCCATTCCTCTGATCCATTCTATATGCACATGCGTCTGCCATGTATATGTTTGTCTTTGTGCACTTCCTAATGCTTTAATGGTTGCCCTCATCTATCCTCTCTGGGAAGGTACTCCTATAAACTCTATCGTTACAACATTGTTTGGAGACGGTGAGTTAAGCCATCGAGTTTCAGTCTCCGATATATAGGTATATAAAACTTCTGGAGAATCTATTGAGCTGGAGCAAGAGATCTAAGTTAGCTTCCAGTTCTTTTTTGTAATGCCATTTGCCTTTGTACAATATTGTGATGATCCAATACACTTGATTCTCTAACACATATATGTAGCAGCGTTATCACTCACACCGGATAAACTCCATATGGACTTAGGTTTGAGACACCCTCTCTCACTATGTGACTAGAAACACCCACATTGCAATGCCTCGATGGAATCGCTGGGCCTGGTGGAACCTCTGGCCCTTTCTTACCGCTATTGCAATCATATTTTTTGTAATTTGTTTGTTTAAATTTTTAAACATGACTCAAGCGTAAGACTGGTTGTTGTATACTTCAACCAGTTGTTTCACCATAATAAACCGAGAGTATTAAGCAAATGTAACACACACTCAGTCTCCGTCAATAATGTGTCGTATAACAGCCGTACTAGTTACTTAGTAACCTAACCAATTTTTATATCTTGGTGTTCTCGCGACATCGAGATATAAAAATTAAGATATTCCGTCGAAAAGATATGTCCTATCTGAAAATTTTAGAGAATTTTAGGATGTGGTCTAGAAATGCCACATATACACCACTCATAACACAAACCAAATGATTCATACAAGTGCTTAACAATCTCTGACAAACAACACAACCAACTGCTGTATTCATAGAAAAACATTATAATGAGTGAGTTGATATCCAACAATACTATTAGCCTCCGCAAGCGAAGACAAAAATGTTTGAGAAGTAATTTTTATCAGCTCCTCTCAAGCCCATCAGCTTGGTCCATCTTCAACGGTTTATATACATAAGCAGATGGTGGAACTCTGGGCCACCTGGTCCTATCCATAAGCCTCCTCAATTCAATTGTATCTGCTACTGTTCATTGATTGTCTGTGTTCAGTATGGCCTCACAGTCAATGAGGGCAAGTCCCTTCATCTTCCAGCGGTATATGACACTCTGCAAATGAGCACACGCACTTACCAATGCAATCCTCATCAGCTACAGACCAACCTAGGCATACAAATTATATATGTGTCTCTGTAGCGTACCTTTAGCTGTACCCCTATAGTCACATTAAGCGCTTGCATATGGTTTGGTCCAGTGTGAGTTCTTGTAAGAACCAATAAGAGACATCTAGAAGTTATTTTAATTCTTCAGTGAGTGCATGTGGTTTTTACTGTTGTTTATGCACACTCTATTTTTTAGATGATTATTAACTTTACATTGGCAATCCTGTAGGTTACATTTGGTTTTACATAGGTTCTTTGATGAAGTTAGCCTTGTTATATTGTAATGGATTCCGGTCTGGTTACCACGGACATCCACTATCCTCGAGTATTGTACTTCTCTCCGGAGAGGACACTGTGCTGCTCAATAGTGACAACTGTGTATCAGGCAGCCAAATCACCCGTTATAGCAAGAATCCATGGCTCAGACAAATAATACAGCCTAGTGTTTGTGTAAGTGGCTATATTCTCAAGACAAAGTCCTAGAGGGTAATTATTCATCTAGGGTGTTTGTGGCAAGACATGAGAATTAATGCAAAGGTGATAACAAAACTTTCTTCTTTTAAAGGGAAGCTCACAGGAACTAATTAGCATATCCTCTAAAACAATAAGAGCACAGGAAGTAATCAGTCCAATGTAATCGATTATATAAATAGTAACCCAATCATACAATGCACATAAGTTAAATGATAATGGCGCCAAGTGGCTAAGGGCGGAGTCCTGTCTCCTACTGTCCAATCAGCAGTCCTGCAGGGCTCCCAGGCTGTAGATAGAATATGTCCACTAAGTTGGTAATCCGAGGAAAGGTTCCTGGCCTTGACTAAGTTCCTAGATGGTTTTGGGGATCCTCTGCTATGTTGGCCTTCTTGTGCCGGCCCATTGTAGTTATACCGGGTCAGTAAGGGGTCAATACCGGCCCCACAAGAGTCACTACCGGCCCTGCACACTATGCCACCGGCAAAGTAAGACTTTCCACCCGAACAACTGTTGACAAAACGCTGTAGATTGAAGTCTAACGCATTGTCTCTCAAGGGCAGATAGTACACAGCCTGTTTACTAGCAACTTCCACCAAAATCTACCACTATATATAGAAAGCTGATAATTGTAAGCACATCCAAAGTCACAGGTTTGACTCTTAAACAACAAACGAGAACTTGCTGCAGTTAGATGAGTCATTTCTGTGAACTTACAGAAAGCCAATTATGTGAATAGTTGTCGATTATTCCAGAATTAACCCTTTTATTTAGGTCACAAGTCTCCCACAAAGTAAACAATGACTTTCCTCAATCAAAAACACACCATTTAGCAGCAGGACTTTGAATACATGGTAGCTTTTTAAAGCTAAATTGAGCAACGTTTTTGTGTTTGTCTTCATAGTATTTCTGCTACTTTTATGATATTACGCAGCATATTTTTAAAGCAACTAAACGTTAGGCTGTACTCAAACATCTTTTACTGTTTCAAGCGCTGCTTTAATCAATGCAATGTAACTTACTTTGGTGTTTACTATGGCTCTACTAGTTAATGCGCTACCAAAATGAATCCATAATTACCCAGGTATTTTTTTCAGTTTAGTATTCATTCATCACAGAGTTACGAAAAAGAACCAATAGAGCTGGTAAAGTTTTGTAAAAAGTGAATCTTTGACAGCTTTTTGTAAAAATAATAAAAACTTGTCTGTTGTAAGTTTGCAGCTAAAAATTTCATTTTTGATATGAAGACATCAAATTGCCATATATTTCCACCATTTAAATATTCAAAAACATAATTAAAAACTGTTGGAAATTTTATAAATAATGTTACATGTAATATTAGAAGTGGCTTATCATAAGAACAGTCAAAAAGCTGTCTGTCCCGAAGCAGCTTTATCTATCAGACCAATAGCTGAGTCATGAGGGCATGTGGGGCCTGGGGAGATGCCTGGGTCATGAAGCATGTGGGGCCTGGAGATATGCCTGGGTCATGAAGCATGTGGGGCCTGGAGAGATGCCTGAGTCATGAAGCGTGTGGGGCCTGGGGACATGCCTGGGTCATGAAGCGTGTGGGGTCTGGAGAGATGCCTGGGTCATGAAGCATGTGGGGCCTGGAGAGATGCCTGGGTCATGAAGCGTGTGGGGCCTGGGGACATGCCTGGGTCATGAAGCTTGTGGGGCCTGGGGACATGCCAGCCTGTGGAGAATGCTGCAATAGTCCCTGTTGCATAGAGAAACTTCTGGCCATTAACACAATCCACTAACATATCCTGCTGGGAAAGATTATTTTGGCTTTAATAATTGCATAAATGAATAATTTTAGATTTTGATTGAAACTCTTTTCCCATCACTGATACAGATTCTTTCCCATGGCTGATAGAAGTTCTCTTCCATGATCACACTTTTACTCCGCCGTCATGTTCATCTACTCATCAGCTGACAGGCCAAACAGTTTTTCTTCTTACTTTTTATCATAGGTGTCGACTCCACCTAATTGACCTCTAAGATCATTTATTCATCCGCAATTTATAGCTGTAAGTAGTTGGTGAAATTTCTTGCGCCCTTAATTGACAGTAGGGGGTTATAAAAGCGACTAAACTTGTTTTCTCACACCGCTGAATAAAAAGTAAGATTGGATTAGTATCAGGAATGTGAAGGGGGGGGGGGCAGTGTAAAAAGTATGGCCAGTTTCATCTCTCGTTTTGCTAGGAATAAAAACTGACAGTGTAAAATTATGATCTGTTTCTACTTTCTATTTTTGCGAGGAATACAAAATGGAAATGAAAAAGAGTGCAAAAGCTCCTGTGTCAACAGGAAATGCAATTGAGACATCTACGGCAAGCACCTCAAACACATGCTCTGGAGTTTACCAAGTATCTGATTTTTGGATACTAAGAGAAAACAATGTAGTAAAGAGGTAACCAGCAATAGTCACTTCTATAAAAATGCAAAAAAGGCACAAGTCAACAGAAGTCTAGATTGAGGCACATTTATGTAATGTAGCTCACAATTCAACTCCAGACTTCCTGGAGACCTCTCATAATACGGCAAATGGAGAAAATGCATTTGCCAGAGGAGTTGGAAGAAGGATGAAAAAGTAACAAGAGACCGTGTGTCGACAAGAAGGCAAGATTGAGACACACCTGTATCATTAACCTCAAAGAAAATGACAGACTTTAGGCAAATCTGCTCCCATTATACTACAAACAGGCAGTACGAGTTTCAGCGAACAGTAACAGTGAAATGGACTTTGGGAGCCTTCTAATTCACTGACTAAACACTGTCACTAGCCGAGCTCCTCGTTTGCTGGCACAGTCAGGTTTGTAGCGTCTGATGGCCTACAACCACTAATTACCTCTCTTCAAGAGGCAGTCCTGCGTCAGTATAACACTGAATCTAATGTGAAGAAGTATTCTCCGCTCTACACCAAGTAAAGAGCCGTCGACTCAGACTCATTGCCCTGTGCTTTTGAGTGAAATCAATTTATTCTTAGCCAAAGAATGACGGCACAGTATGAGCATCAAATCATTACAATATGTAATGGTAAAAGCCTTTCACAGGCAAAGCACAGGCAGTGAACAAGTAAGTAACCAATGATACATCAGTAGGACATATCCAGTAGGCATACAAGATAAGGGTATGTAAAGTTAAAGGTAAGTGGTGCCCAGAAGTGGAGGGCGGAGTCATGGGCTCACTAACCAATTCTGGGCATCTGTACTTCCTGCGGCAGAATTACTAGGCTTTATAGTAATCGGTCTGGGTTTCCTTACGTATAGGCGGGTATTAGGGGGATCTGGGCTTCTAAGTTATCTGAAGCTATTATGGGTCCTCAGTCTATAACAACCATCTTGTTGCAGGCTCGGTATGTACCTACTGAGGTCAAGGTACCCTGTATATGCATGGTCAGGTTGCTCAGTATTTTTAAAAGCTATTGTTTTAGTCATCCAATAGGTTTATGAATTATGCCAAAACTATTGGTAGGTGTGTGCGCAAGTGCAGTTGTTGAGAAAATTTACTACAGTAGGAAGCTAAAGTTCACTGCACGGTTTTGTCTGAACAATGTTTCTCATCCCGAAACAAAACCGTAAGCCAGCACTTCAATTAGAATAATTAAACAAATGAAAGGGTTAGTATCGCGTTTTTTTATAGCGATATGTATTTTCACGGTGACATCAGTTAGAATATGAGGTTAATGAAGATTTTGAGAGCATACACTACTCTTGGAGTAATGCCACCATTGGTTTTGATATTTTTGTGTCAGAGATATCTTATTCTAGCTATCTCTATACGGTGGGCCCAAGTCTATGAAGCCTCTTTTGTGTGAGTTTGCATATATATTTGGAAGTTACCATTCGTTATCGTCATAAAGTCACAATGAGTCCATGCATATGGTTTTTCTCAAGTGTGAGTTCTCATATGTCTCTGTAAAGTACCTTGAGCTATAGACCTATAGTCACATCGAGTGCATGCAAACGGTTTCTCTCCAGTATGAGTTTTCATATGTCTCTGTAAAGTACTTGGAGCTATAGCCCTATAGTCACATTGAGTGCATGCAAACGGTTTCTCTCCTGTATGATTTTTCATATGAGATTGTAGATAACGATTTGTTGTAGTCCGAAAGTGACACTGATTGCAGGTATATAGTTTTTCTTCAGCATGAGTTTCGATATGTGTTTGTAAGCTACAATTCGTTGTAGTCCTATAGTGGCATTGATCGCACACATATGGCTTTTCGCCAGTATGAATTCTCATATGTCTCTGTAGATGACCATTATGTGAAGTTCTATAGTCACATTGAGTGCATGCATATGGTTTTTCTCCAGTATGAATTTTTATATGCAACTGAAGACTGCTATTTTTTTTAGCCCTATAATTACATTGAGTACATGCATATGGCTTCTCTCCAGTATGTGTTCTTATATGAGCTGGTAGATTACTCTTTGTTGTAGTTTTATAGTCACACCAAGTGCATGCATATGGTTTCTCTCCAGTGTGAGTTCTCATATGAATCTTTAAGTCACTCTTCGTTGCAGTCCTTAAGTGGCATTGATCGCACACATATGGCTTTTCTCCAGTGTGACTTTTCATATGTCTCTGTAGATGACCATTCTTTGTAGCTCTATAGTCACATTGAGCGCATGCATATGGTTTCACTTTGGTATGAGTTTTCATGTGAAACTGTGAAAGACATTTAGAAGTTGTTCTAACTTTGCAACGAGCATGTACATGTGGGTTCATACTATTATGTATTTTCCCTTAATTCCGGAATTGGTTACTAATTTTTCTATCAAATATCCAATATGTTACATTTGGTTTCTATAATTTTTTTGAAGAAACTAACCTTATTATCAGTAGAAAAGTGATGATTGTCAGCACCTCTAACATCGCGGGTTTGACTCATCAACAGCGAAGGAAAACTTGCCGTTGTTGGAGGACTCCTATCTGTGAACATACCGGAAGCACATGAAATAGTTATTTATCACATATTCCAGACAAAATGCTTCAATTTACGTCACAAGTCTCTTACAAAGTAAACGATAACTTTCTATATGCTTTCTCAAAAACCCACTCACCAGTGGGCAACAAGACTTCGAGTAAATCATTCACAACGGTTAAAAAACATTGTTGCTTGATTTTTACATCAATTCTGGGGTTTTGATGAGACTGTACAACATTTTTCTCAACCAACCAAGCAGTATGCTGTACTCAGCCATCTTTTGCTGTTTCAATCAACATTTTTATTTGATGCGATGTAATGTGCTTAATATGGATCCATTAACTAATAGACCACTAAAATGGCTGCATTTATCTGGGTATTATTTCAGCTGGGTAGTTAGCTACTCCAGAGTTACATTAAAGAACTCAAACAGTTGGAAACTTTTGGTAAAGCTCAGCAGCTTTTTGTAAAAAATAATGAAAATGTGGCTCCTGTAAGCTTACGGTATGGAGATGAGATATGAAATATGGAAACACCTAATTGCCATATCATTCCACCAATTAAGTATATCCCAATCTAATTAAAAAATAGTGTAACGTTTATCAATAAATATATATGTAATTATAGATGTGGTTCCTAGCAAGTAGACCCAAAAATCTCTCTGTGCCTAAGCACTTGTTATGTTTCTGTATAACTAGAAGTAGGTGAATTCAGTTTGTTGCTGAATTTAATGAGTCAGTTCCAGTGTTTGAATAAAGGTCTATTCGCAGCTTTAGAAAAGATCGATTATTCCATGCAAAAGCTTTTCTTTCTTAATTAATGCTTGTAGCCATGTCTAGCTTCATATAAAAAGGCAGAAACAAATCAGTTACATAGCTAAAGAAAATAAACGAGTAGAAAAACCTCGTTTTGTCATGCGAAGTTTCTAGCTCTGAGCAGCTCTAATTAATAATGAAACAGAAATTCTTCTGTCGAATGACAGCTTTTAATATTGAATTCTAACAAGCTTATGTTTGGGCCTTCATTATCACATTGAATAAATCAAATCATTGTTTTCTATGATGTTGCGCTATGAGGGTTTCACCCGTATATCTGATTGTTCCCAATGTCTGACCACTTTAACCCATCAATAGCAAAATATTGCATTACATGTTCAATTGTTTGTATTTTGTTACCTTTTGGATGGTTACCACCATCTTTATCCACTGGTTCCATCTTTATCATCACGTTTTCTACATTGAACATGAAAATAGATCATAACCAGCAGTTTCATAAATGAGCGGGCAACAATAAAACTCCATCAATCACACAAAAGCAAGTCGTAAAGCAAAGGATATAAATTTATGACTTTGCACATCTGGATACATTTGCGAATACAAAATGGTTTGCTGTATTAATGTGCAAGCCATAAGATTTGCCTTGAGGTGAGAGCTGTGTGCTTTGAGCCTCACTGATGCTGTTATTGTAGTCCACTGAAACTGACAACTGCTGGCAAAAATTGTGTTCTTTGGATTCCCATATAAACAATGCAGCAAAGTCTAACCTGCATTTGTTGTCTTTCCGTCAGCTTGAACCTCAACCTCTATATCTGTAAATGGATTCAACTGAATAAACCAACACTTCTGCTTGATCTCAGTGTCTTACCACCTGTTTACTACATAATGGTAAAATACTGTATCACATGTTCTACTGTGTTTATTTCTCACCTTTTGGATAATAACTTTCACCAATACCAGTAGCTACCGGTTCCATCTTTACTACCTCAGATTCTATATTGAACAAAACAATACTTAGTAACCAGCAGCCTTAGAAGTTTTTGTGTTACAATCAAAACGCCAGCAAGTGACAACTAGACAAAATCATGCTGATGTGCACCTGTAATACAGTTGGGTCAGAGAAGTGGTTTTCTGTACTTAAAGGACCTTTACCCACACAATCATGAAGTGCTTCAGTCAAAAATGATCCATATTTCTATCAACTGTAAGCACTGAAGATAGTGATGAAAAGTCTCGAACTGAAGATTTCTAGCCAATATTAGTTTGGCGTTTAGCGAGATGAAAAGATAACCTGCTGAAGCTGTAAACGATTGTTTCTCTATACAAGCCTAGCTAAGGCTCACAATAGATACAAAACAACAATATACAATGTCATGGTAATATGTGAGTGCCTAACCATTTCTTAGCCAGTCATAACACAATCTTACAACAATATGAGCTATCCTCTGGTACAAAATTATGTAAATGTGCAAGTTGTAAAGCGAGGTATACTTTGATGGATTTACATAGGCTGCCCACTAGCTTGCAGTGAGCTGGCGTTGATTAAGAGTTCCCACCTCATACTACTAGTTAGCAGGGGTTGCAGTATGCACGGACTGCTTACTGCCATGTGTAGCACTGATGTAGCAGCAGAACAATTGCTCTGCAAGCAGGGCGTGATAGCCTTTAGAAGAGCAGGAAGGGACATCCCACTTGACTAGCGATGGGACCTGAGTCTACTAGGGAGAGTCAGGCCATTTGTGTGCAGAGAGTTGTATATAAGGCTCTCTTCCAGCGGCGGTCAAAAGTGAGCTGGAAACTACTTATTAAAGTAGAACTTGAAAGTTTTTTTTAGATTGTTTTTTATGTTAGTCAACATGGAATGAAAATTGCATTGTTGAGTTCAAATTTTTGGCAGTTAGAACTTTCAAATGAGACTGTAAGTTTTGGAAAGTTATTCAAAATTGATTTATTACAAATGGAAAACAATTTTAACCATGTCCTCCTCGTAACAATATTGCTATAGCTTATGCTTGATAGCTATGTACAACTGTTATATAACATTGATAACAAATTATTTGTTTGAATTAAAAACGCATCGCTCACAAATATAAAAACCTTCAGTAATATTTATTATTACTCACGCTCTTCGTTGAGCAATAGCTGTATTCAGATGTATATGCTTATTAAAAACATTGCTTACTGCTCACTCAACAATATAGTCAATCTGATAATAATGAGCAACTTTGCTCTCAATTAATTTACTTGACTTGAGTAGTTTAGCACTGAACTTTTATTATGTTACTCTATAGATGTATTTGTAGGATGTATGAATTCATACAAGAATTAGATAAATTAAACTTCTCACAATTTATTTAATGCAAAGGGGTGTTAGCAATATCTTTAGTGGATCGCAATAAACTTATAACAAACACATATGTGTGATGCAAATCAAAATTTACTCTTTTTAGTAATGGTTTCCCAAATTCTGGTTTCAGCTACCCCCAATGCAAAGTTTCTACTAGTTTATGCCACCAGGTATCTGCAGCCATGAGCATTTTCCAACCCATCGTAAATTCCTGAATTTCGAACATGCTCAGTTCAGAAAACTTTGAGGGGCTGGAGAGCTTTGGAACTCAATATTCATTTTATTTGAAGTAGACACTATTTAACAACCATTGAGACTCAGTGCATGCTATGTGGTGAAACTTGTTAAAATGAGGCAAGTAAACAGTTTTCCATATCACTATTTAGTTAGGATGCTACAAAATAAAAATTCAATTGGATTTAGTTTTAATAGGGCATTAAAAAAATTTTGAATAAAACTTGATCAAAATCACATTTTTATTACTTCTGTTTTAAGATATATCTTTTACTTCTCACATTGATCTTTTATTAATTAGCAATTGCAAAACTTCATTGATCTTTGATTACTTTAGCACCTATGAATTGCTTTAGTCAAAATTTTTAATGATGCGAAAAAGGTCATCAAAAGGGGTTTGAAAATTAATAGCAGTATGAGAAGTGTAAAAGGTTGAGAAAGTATAGGGGCATATGTGGACATAGAAGGGAGTTGAGATGGTATGAATAATGCGAAAGGGAAAACTAGAAGTAAACGAAGGAACTCGGCATGAAAAACTCAATTATCAAACCCTTGTTTTTTGGTGTTAAAAATTAATAATTCAGTAAAATTTTACCTTCATTTATTGTCTTTCCATCCGCTTCAACCTCAACTTCTACATCTATAATTGGATTTAACAGAATAAATTAATCTATCTGGTTGTTCGCGATGTCTTACCATATGTTTGCTTAATGATAGTAGAACACTGCACCCCATGTTCTATTGTGCTTATTTCTTACCTTGTGGATAATAACATTCGCCAATACCTGTAGCCACTGGTTCCATCTTCACGGTCTCATATTCTACATTGAATATACAATTACTCCAGTAACAGCAGTTTTATGAGTTTGTCTATTGCAATCAAACTTTAGCAATGACACAAAAAAGTCGCTAATCGGATAAACTTACGACCTTCTACAAGTAAAATACATTTTTTTTGTATACAACCTGGCTCGCTGTACCAATGTGCAAATACAGTGGTAGATTCGAATAAACTAAAACCTGTAGAAACTTGTGTCTACAGACACCTACTTGAGTAGAGGTTGTCTCTGGGGCTAAGGGACACCATTATGTGCTGAAATGCACTATGGACAGGCAACTGGTTGTTCCTGTTACTAGTACTGTATATCGGTAGTGACATGCAGGCCAGGCACTGAGAGAGGCCTGGCTGCTATTGACCCTTACAGGGCCGGTATTGAACTATGCAGGGCCAGAATAAAAGAACCCAGGATACCCGATCCACCATTATGTTACCCCAAAGAGTGGATACGCAGACCACCAGCTATGGAGAGCTAGAAATCCTACCAACAGATGGTGAAGCACCATAACTAGACACACACACAGAAAAACGTGGAGGAGTTTTAATCCTATTTCAATCAATTCTTACTATCCACGAACGTAATCACCTGAGCGATTGAAATGTGATTAAACAGGGAGCGATTTATTACCACAGCCAATACACTGGTTATTGGTCCGTATTCAATCACTTTAGGATTAAAACTTGGATTGAGTTACTCTCCCAAGGATTAAGAACAAGAGCATTTCTGATCACTGTATGTGCATATTATTAATCGCATGATGATTGTATTTGGAGCATTGCTGGTCCAGTCATTGATTAAAGTTAAGATCAATATTAATCTTCCTTGAGTGCTATGCCTGTACAGTTTTTCTTTGAGAGCGATTAAATATTGGAAGCGATTTGAATTGGAGGTTTTTCTTTTGTATTGAATCTAGCTGGTAGAAAATGACAAAGCTTGTTTCAGAATGTAATGGCAACTTGTATTGAACAAGGAAACTGAGATCAGTACAACACCATTAAAAAGGAAATACAGCGATTACAACATAAAACCAACTAAGAAGATAGAAAAGAAATCGATAAAAATAACTGGCTCGATTGAATGATGATTAGTATAGTCTATTAGGACATAGATCCACTGAGGTACACTCCGCGTACATGCAATAGATTCCAAGTTGAAACTGAGAGATGATGGCTGATTTTGATCTTCAAGCTCCTAAAACAAGAGTGACATCATTAGGCACAATTTACAATAAGAACGTATCCCAAAATAAAAAATAAACCGAATCCAACAAACCTTCAGAAGTTGAAAATGAAGATTGGGCAACATCACAGCTGTTTGTTCATCACCTGTGAGCTCTTGACTTCATGTATATTCAATTTTTGTTTAAAGAAGGACATCTCTAGTTGGTGACTGTTCTAAAATGCAGAATTATGATATAGTAGCAACTTTTATTTGCAGCCACTTCAAGTTCAAAAGTTTTGAATGTGACAAAAAAGAAAACAATCAATTAGCTACTAAACAACATTCAACATCATCTGTTCAGTTTAGTATTTCAACTTAGTTACTTATCAATACGCAAACAATTGTGTATTCATAGTTTATCTTATTTACCTGTTTCTGTGTCATCATTAACTTAGAGTTTTGAGACAGCTGTGTAAGCCTTCATCATCGTCGTGTGCTCTCTTTGTTAGTGATTGAAGCGGGAAAATAATAGCCTATTCAGGGACAATAAGACTGTATGCTTAGGCAATCATTGATACCCCCACTTGCTGTTAGGTAATCATACTATAAATGCCAAGGCTTTTCTCCATTTTAATCATATCAGTAGTAAAATCCAACTTGAAGATAAGAGCCAGAGTTCAATCATTTCGGGATTAAAATTCTTACTGGGTCAGTAAAGCTAACAATTAGGGACTTGTAGAATAACAACACTGTAGAACCACATTGTAATCGCTTGAGGAGTAAAGTTCTCACTAGCTGATTAAAACCAGAGTTTAATCCCCTGAGAGTGTTTTATTGACCTACCCACAATTTCTGGCAAAGTTATTGTCTGATTTTAATCCTTAATTACTCCTTCCAGCAAACACTCCCAAATTTTCTACTGAAATACCAGATATCACCCCTAATGATGCCGGATTGTAGTCTTATATTAATCATTACAGTGTTTAATCACCTGTTTAATCCCAAATGTTCCACTTTTTTCTGTGTGTGCACGTTCTCATTCACAAAACTTTCATCAAACCAACTTGATTCGGATTCAACCTAAGTCACTTCACAGAGAAAAAAAGTTCGGACTAAATTTGTAGCAATATTCTCAGCGTACTTAATGACGCTACAGCTAAATCACAGACTTATCACTTTATAGGTCTCGAGGATTACAAGTTCATTACATGGCGGGTAATGTTTTTATCACGATAATAGGGGTTGAGAGAGAGAAATTAACCAGATTGGTAATAATTGGCGTGCTATTGTATGAGGCTAATGCAGTATAAAAGTGGTTAATTGAAGCTAATCTGCTCACTATTCATTGTTGGTGAAAAGACCTGTGAACAATGCTAACAAACCGATTCCGATTTTTTGCTGATTCAGTAACTAGTTGAAAAATCTACCGATTCTGATTTATTGAATCTGAATCGGAGCATCTCTACCCAAAAGTATTCTTACCCATTTGACTTCAACCCATTTGCCACTTGGTGCTCATTACTTTAATAATTTGAACCACCATTTTACTTGTTGTTACCTTTAACCATATATTACTACTCGTTCCAACCTAGTTCCAGCATGTATCATTGGCTGTATGGCTATAAATGATTACATATATTATAATACCTAACTCGATTACACCGAGCATTATATTCGGGAGAGCAGGTCATTTTTACATATAAAATGGCTTGCAAAAAATGGGTGCAAGTTGTGTGTTGCGTAGGTCTATTTAGTTAGGTACCATAACAGAAATTATCGCCGTTGCTACATGACTCTTTTCATTGTTCTGAGCCTTTGCAAATTAAAGGGATATGGAAAGGTAAAACACAAAGCTAAGTGATACGTCTAACATACTGTGGGAAATTCAAGTTGTAATTAGTTACGTCAGGCCACTCCCCATCCCTTCCACCGTAAAAACCCCACACCCTTTGCCCTGTCAGTAAATAAAGTTTAAAGTAATCCCAGGGCCTTTTCCCTACCATGTTTACACATATTTTCCCAAAATTTGGGTACCGGCTATCTCGACCATTTATAGACCCCGTATCCATGAAAATAAACATGTAGCACCTACCCGGGTCAGTAACCCGGGTCATTCCGGAAAACTGGCTGGTTTAGATAGCTTGAGACCTAGAAGACTAGATACCCACCTTTAGACGTTGAACGTTATCATAACAGCAATGTCATTAGCTTTCAGTCGCGGACCAAAAACAAATATATAATTTCAGGTGGTCGGTATTGTGTGCAATGGATAAGTTGTCAGCTTGAACAAGTTTTCATGTGATTAATCGTCTGGTGTCTTGTTTAACCAATCATATTTGACCTTAGTCTTTCTCGTCAATTATATTTATTGTAATTAGACTTCTAAATCAGCTCATGCTAACACCATGTTACATGTACCGTGGTGACATGTTCATGTGCTTAATTTGCCTTGTACATTAACCATTTCATCATGTTACATTTGGTTTCATAATTGTTATTTGTTAAAATATTTCAACTCGTTACAAGTTATCAACGTCCTTAGTTGATATCATGTTTATTCACAACTGCTACGTGTTATCTAAGTAATTTTGTACTACATCTGCCCATATATATGATTATTGAAACCTTCAAAATGAAGAAAGTGTAAAAGTTACATTGCTGTGTACATTAGTTTGTTTGGCTGGTCGTAGCTAGAGACATTGAAAATCTAAATGAGTGTCATGGTACTCAATTCATGTGCACAAATAAAGAAAACACATTATGTTGAAAAAGTTGACAGATTTGTTCACAGCGAACTGTTAGTGAAAATGTAAGTTAAAAACAAAGCTGTGCTGCTCCGATGTTTCTCCTACATTGTTAGTCTTACATATAAAACACTTTTGATTGACTACCACCACGGGCGTCATGATTTGAACTGACTGCCAGAATGCTTGCCTTATTAATGAAATAACTCAATGGTGGATGAGCTATGGCACGTGCCCTGCCTGCCTGGCTCGGATGTGGATTGAGCTCTCAAAAAATAGTTTTTGTGCTCCGTATGTATTTCAAAGTTTCACAAAAACTATAAAAAAAACTTAAATTTTGCTGTTATTCGAAAACCAAAAATAAAATTGGATAAATATCTTTCTAGAAAAGTGAAGAGTTTTTTGGATTTCAACATACAATGCAACAAATAGCATCACACTAGTAATGGAGGATGTACCCACCCTGTTCAGAAGAAATTTTTAGATCCAATTTGTCAGGATTTGCTTCAGTCAAGTCCATCTCTCCAGCTGCAAAATTTATGCACCAGCGGTTTCGGGTGGATCAAGTATTTATATATGGCTTTGTGCCAAATGGTAAAGCAAGCAATAAAATAAGTACGGTGTCCGGCTTGTGCTATATAAGTCAGGAGTTTTCAGCAACACATAGAAAGCTATAATATAACAATTTCAGTTAGCAAAACAGTTTCCATAATCACAACAAAATGTGAGAGAACCACGAAAAATTGGTAGTGCTAACTTAAACTAGCTCTTTTAACTGTGTAAAATATGTAACAACATAATAGAGTTTGTCATCTAATGATGTAAGAGTTACAATACATAACAACTACTTCCATTATCATTACACATTTAATATACATGTTTTACCGAGCAGTAGACAATATATATACTTATACATACACTAGTACTTATCCCACATGCAGTCCTCACTCTAGCGCTTGTGAGTGTGAATTGTGTATTAGTACTAGGCTGGTCTATACTATGAAGCTACTAACCACTCAACTAGAACCTACTTATACTAAGCAAATACTAATCACTGAACTGTAACTGAAGCCTGCTATAGTTAATCATTGAGGGCTGTATTTGAATAGAAGAGGCGATAGGCATTAGTAACCTATGAGCCTTTGTTAAGCTCTCCACATATACTGGCCCATGCATAGTAGCCTATTGATCAGCCATTAAACTGTATGTTGTGCTGATCAATAGGCTACTATGCATGGGTCAGTATAAGTGGAGAGCTTAACAAAGGCTCATAGGTTACTAATGGCTATGCCTCTTCTGTTCAATGATTAACTATAGCAGGCTTCAGTCACAGTTCAGTGAATAGTATTTGCGTAGTATAAATACGTTCTATTTCAGTGGTTAGTAGCTGTGTAGTATAGATCCGCCTAGTACTAATACACACTTCACACTCACAAGTGCTAGAGTGAGGACTACATGTGGGATAAGTACTAGTGTATGTATAAGTATATATATTGTATACTGCTCGGTAAAACATGTGTATTAAATATGTAATGATAATGGAAGTAGTTATTATGTATTGTAACTCTTACATCACTAGACAACAAACTCTATTGTGTAGCATCTACAAGTTGATCACAAAATATGACGTTACGTATCAAAAACATTGATATAAGTAGTTGTGGCATTTTTTTTTTCAGTTTTAAATATTATGGAATTACTAAATCCTCAATATGTTGGGACCACAGGCTGCTAGAAACAAAAATTTAAAAGAGTTTAATAGGATACACTATGTCGAACCATATTAACCAACCACTGCACTGCTTACAATGCTGCAGATTTGAAAAATAATGTATTGAAACCACGTTGTAATTGAGTAATATCCCAGTGCGCCATGGGACCTTATGATTTTAGTTGATGTTATATCACTAGCCTATCAGATTACCAACCTGTTGATATACAATTTGCTATAGATCATTTACATCAGGAGGAATGAAAATAGATTTAATAATGCCCTTTCCAAATAAAAAGGTAATTGTTTATATATATTACAATGAACTAACTAGTAATTACCGCAAATTAATAACTCACACTTGGTACCGCGTCACAGATTTTACTCCATTGTATTGAAATGGAAATGCACAGTGTGACATTCACCGCAGCCAGCCTTGCATCTAATTGTTAACTTATTTCAATCAACTAGTATCTCTATGACTCATCCACTTGAGCACTAAGGGCTGTGCAGTGCAATATAGTTGGCTTTGAGCCAACAAGCAACATTCCCGCCTTTTAGTTATATATAGTATTGACACGTGATACATGCAGTATTGTTTACATTTTATCAGCCAATCAGATATTATATATTCTTGTGATTTTGCCACTCATTTTAAGGGCCCGCATGCAGCCCAGCCAGACAGTTTTCGATTAGGTAGCAGTAGCGCTGAATATTGTAAGCGACTGTATCGTACCGTGTGTGCTTTGCGTTGGCAAGACAAACTGAGGAGGATTCATACACTATAGAGAAGTTCCCACAAGCCAGAAAGACGCTTGGACACTCATAGCAATCAGTGCCAGTTTAGGACCACACCTTGAAGACACTCACTTACCTGTATAGGAAACTAACAGTATTAAAGCATGCCAGCACTGATCACTTTTTGGTTGAGTTTCTGAATATTCAAGTCTTAAGCAGCAGATTGATGTATTAAATAACCCTCTAGGCCTACACAGTCCTGATTTACAAGCTTGCCAAAAAGTCATTGGCCTCAAATGCTCGTCGCATCAGCCGAAATTTAGCTTACTATAACTTCCATTGATTGCCGTGTACGTCATCTTCGGGATGTGGGCGTGGTCAATTATAATAAATAATAGCAAACTTTTATAAATGAAGTTACATCGTCTGCGTTTAAAATGAAATCTGATTGGGCAATTCATTTAGTCTTAGGTCTGATGAAAGCCATTGCAACAGGAATAAAGGATCCTTACAAAGACACCCCATCAATAATGGATTCTAAGAATTATTGTTGAGATTTATTATTACGCGCCATTTTTTATCTAGCCTGAAATTGCACGCTGCACGCGTAAAAACGGAATTAGTGGTTTCTATCAATATGGATGCAATTAGTGCACACACATAGTGAACGAAATCAACGCTTGTTTATTACGCAATTTTCTTATGTGAAATGGCAACAACAAGAGACGATTGCGGGATTTGTCAGGTTGTCTAATGTGATCACAATCACAAGGGATCATCTCATCTGATACTCTTTACATCTATAGGATAGAAAAAAATTGTGCTTCTTTTGGTGAGTAAGGGAACAATAAATGTTTTTCATACAAGAATGGACAGTAGTATGTTGGTAGAATAATAATAAATAAAATAATAATAAAAATAAATAACGGGATCTGATTGGTCAAATAAATACTGCGCAGCAAAGAAGTAAATCCCGAAGATGACGTCAATTTTAAGCAGTGTAAAAATTGGCGAGCATTTCTGGAAGAGGGCTATTTTGCAGGCTTGCAGATCAGCACTGAGTAGGCCTAGAGGGTTGTTCAATACACCAATCTGCTGCTTAAGACTTGAATATTCACAAAATCAACGAAAAATTGTTCAATGCTGTCATGCTTTAAGGAGACACAATTACTTGTTACCAGGAAACTAGCAGTATTAAGGAGACATTATTACTAGCTATTACTTTGCAGTCATCTTTCGAACAGTTTGTGCGTTTTAGGAGAGTGTAGAATAAAGTTTGTATTCACCCTCTCAACTACTTGAGATTAGTTTGGCCGGTAGCCAACCTCCGTTGTGACTGCAGATAAGCAGTGTCTATCTCGTCCAGCACGAAGAGATAATAGATAAGCCTTGCACTCTGTAGCCACGCTACCACTAGAGCACAGAGTAGCCAAAAACAAGCAGTTCTTGCACTACCAGTGATAGTCTATTACACCCTTCTGCACAAAACTGTTACAGTATCAATAATGACCCGTAAAACGATCCGCTGTGTGAACATAAAACAAGGTAATTTTGGTGCAGAGAGTCATTTTTAGAACTCATTGTTTCAGTAACTATCCATGAGAGAAAAACAGTTTACCACTATTGTGACAGCAAACTATGATTCTACGCCATGATATGTTTTTTTAACGTCCTAAGGCTGATTTGAAAATCTATCTGTACTGGCTCACTATTACGTTGATACATATTTGACACTAACTAGAAAACTCATGACTTAAATGTTAAAAGTTGGACACCATACTTATTGTATTGCTTGCTTTATCATTTAGCACAAAGCCATATATACAAATACTTGGTCCACCTTCACCGCTGGTGCATATCTTTTGTAGGTGGAGAAATGGACTTGACTGAAACAAATCCTGACAAATTGGATCTGAAAAGTTCTTTAAATTCTTCTGAACAAGGTGGGTACACTAAGTAGGCATGGTTACAAGTAATAGTTAAAAGCACCTATTCTGATTGGCTAAATGACAACAGGCGCAACAAAAGAATCATGACATATAACAAATACAGGCAAGCACATAGGAACTAATTATTACTAGAGTACAAAGCACATGATGACATGGAAAATTGCCAACAGCCGATAAGAGTACAGGTGGCTTGACTCATCTACAGGCGCATAAAGCTTGGCTCATCTACTAGACGTAGCGCTTGATTCATCTATTCCTGACTTTTCATGACACGAAGCCGTTGCGCTACGTCGTAGCGCCACGGGTTTTCCCCTCTTTGAAATGGGTATATCGCTACTGCAATCGTGGTGATGTGGCGCTATTGAAAGTCGCAATTAAGTAGCAACTTATAATAGCGCCAAACCACTGAAGCGTTATGAAAAAAGGGAATTCCGTAGCACTACTGGTTTGCACATGCGTGTAATGTATTTCCAGCATTACAGCAGTCAAAATAATTGAATAATTTGGACAGAAATTTGAGTGATATGAGACAGTTGCCTCTCAAGACCATTTATATTAATTAAAAATGATGCAAAATATGTGATCACAAATATATTTATGCGTATTATTATATATTATTTGTTTTTCTCCCTATTTTAGGATTTGATAATAATAATAAAGATTAAATAATAATAAATAATCAATTGGCCGTGGTTAAATAATAATAAAAATGAGTTATTATTTTAAATAAATTACACATTAGCCAAGCACTGCTGCATCAAAATTTTATCTGTGGAGTATGTACCCAGTATGTAGTATTAGATGAAACAAATGCAAGAAATGCGTTTAAAACTAATTGTTGGTTGAAACAATTTTCCTTCATACAGTAGTTTCGAGGTAGTTTCACTCATTGACTCATTAGCTCAAAGTTGCTGTTGACTCGCTAATTAGGGTTCATGACCTTTGGGTCTACTGTACTGCTGGCTCAGAGAAAAGCGTGATTGTTTATTGCTTTGAGAAGCACTGAGCCATGACACCATAATGTAGCATGGAAAGCTAGTATATGAGGCTAAGCGCTAGAGATTCTGACTGCACAGGCCTGTGCTTGTCATGTTGGTACATCCCAAGATGCATTGTAGGTGAATGACACTCTAGTGCTCGGCTAGTCTATATACTTTATGATAAATGAATGAACGTCCACTCGTAGAAATCTATCACAATATATAGGCTAGATCAGAGGTAGCTAATGCCCCACATAGCAACAGCGATAATTTCTACCATGGTACCTAACTAAACACACCGAATCTATTTTATCTGTGAGCATGATTGCTCACCACAAATATAATGCTTTGTGTAATTGACTTAAGTATCATAATGTATTTAATCATTGATAGCAATACAACCAATGATACATACGGGAACTAGGTTGGAGCGGGTAGTAATATATTGTAATGGATTCTGGTCTGGTTACCACCGATATCCACTATTCTCAAGTATTGTACCTCTCTCCAGAGGGGACACTGTACTGCTCAACAGTGACAACTGTGTATCTAGCAACCGAATTACCCGGTATAGCAAGAGCCCATGGCTCACACAAACAAGACAGAGTAGTGCTTGTATAATGGCTATAATCTTATAAAACAAAGTCCTAAAGGGTAATTATTCCTCTAGGGTATTTGAGGCAAGACATGAGAATGAAGGTGAATAGTGTATAAAAAGTCTCTCCTTTTATAGGAGGACTCACAGGAAATCATTAGCACAAATCATATGAGACAAATAGTACAGGAAGTGATTTACCCAATGCAATCAAGTCTATAAACAGGTATCCAATCAAGTAATGCAAACAGGTTAAATAATAATACTTCATGTACATATAGCAATCGTGCTAGCGATTTTGCTTAGCTATTGGGAAGTCCCTCTCCCAAATTATGCAATGTTTCACTGCTACCCATTCTTCAGCGATTCCGGTCAAGCTCGCTGATACAAAGCATAGCCATCAATTTATGATATGACCGTTGATAGATCAGAGGGCTGAAGATGATAAGACACTATTGGAAACCAGGGCTACTTTTTTTTACGTTGCGCTTGGCTGATGAAGAAATCTGCTAGCGATTTTTTGTTCTCAATCAAAACCTGGCGATAACCTCAAATAAAATGCTAGCGATTGCTTAGCAATTTTGTAGGAAACAAAATTTGCAAAATCATGCAATCGCTAAGGAAGTTGCTTAGTTATCGCTATATGTACATGCAGTTTAAAGGCGCCAAGTGGCTAAGGGCGGAGTCTTACATCCATGGTTCAATCAGAGGTCCTCTAGGGCTCCCAGGCTATAGTTAGAGTACGGTCCACAGGTTCGGTAATCCGTGGAAGGGTACTTTCAGTTCCACGCCTTGACTAAGTTCTTGAATGTGTTTGAGGTTCCTCTGCTATTTCGGCCATCTTGTGCCGGCCCAGTATAGCTATCCCGGTTGATAAGGGGTCAATAACGGCCCTGTAAGGGTCACTACCGGCCCTGCACACTATGACACAGGCACAGTATGACTTCTCACCTAAACAGCAGTTAACCAAGCGCTGTAGGTTAAAGTCTAGCGCATTGTTTGCCAAGGGTGGATAGGAAACAAGCTGTTTACTAGCAACTTCCACCAAAATCTACCACAATATGGCTAAAAGTAGCAACAAGTACAATGGTGGCGCAAATCATGAATAGTAATGATCACCAAGTGGAAAATGTGTTGGGTTCAAATGGGTAAGAATACTTTTGGGTAGAGAGGCTCTGATTCAGATTCATTGAATTCGAAATGGCAATTGTTTTAAATATTTACTGAATCGGCAAAAAATCGAAATCGGATTGCTAGCATTGATTACAGGTCTTTCACCAACAATGAATAGCGGGCAGATTAGCTTCAATAACCCTTTGTTACTGCATCGGCCTCATAGAATAGCGTGCCACTTAGTACCAATCTGGTTAATTAATTTCTCTCAACCCCTATTATGATGAGGAAAATATAACCCGCCATGTAATGAACTGGCATTCCTGAAAAATATAAAAAGATTGATCTGTCATTCATCTGTATTTAAGTGAATAAGTACGCTGAGAATATTGTTACAAATTAAGTTCGAGTTTTTTTGAAGTGAATTTGTTTGAAGCCGAGTCAGATTGGTTCGATGGAAATTTTGTGAATGGAAACATGTCTAATTGAGGTGCTTCTTCATCTGTTGGTAGGATTTCTAGCTCTCCTTAGTTGGTGGTCTGCGTATCCACTCTTTGGGGTAACATAATGGTGGATAGGGTTTCCTGAAAGTTTTTAGTCTAGCCCTGCATAACTCAATACCGGCCCTGTAAGGGTCAATAGCAGCCCGGCCTCTCTCAGTGCCTGGCCTGCATGTCACTACCGATATACAGTACTAGTAACAGGAACAATCAGTCGCCTGTCCATAGTGCAATTCAGCACATAATGGTGTCCCTTAGCCCCAGAGACAACCTCTACTCAAGTAGGTGTCTGTAGACGCAAGTCTCTACAGGTTTTAGTTTATTTAACTCTACCACTGTGTTTGCACATTGGTACAGAGAACCATGTTGTATACACAAATGTATTTTAGTTGTAGAAGGTTGTAAGTTTATCTGATTAGCGACTTGTTTTGTGTCATTGCTAAAGTTTGATTGTAATAGACAAACTTGTAAAACTGCTGGTACTGGAGTAATTGTATGTTCAATGTAGAATCTGAGATGGTGAAGATGGAACCAGTGGCTACAGGTATTGGCGAATGTTATTATCCACAAGGTAAGAAACAAGCACAATAGAACATGAGGTGCAGTGTTCTACTACCATTAAGTAAACATATGGTAAGACATTGAGAACAACCAGATATATTACTTTATTCTGTTAAATCTAATTATAGATGTAGAAGTTGAGTTTGAAGCTGATGGAAAGACAACGAATGAAGGTAAGATTTTACTGAATTATTTACTTTGAACACCAAAAAACAAGGGTTGTGCATGTTTAATTGATTCTTGGTTCTGTAGATATGTTAATAAGGGGCTTTTGATAAAAGCTTTGCAGGGAACGATCGGTACAAAAATTCATGAAGTATTGCCGAATAATGAGAAAAACTTGCTTGTTGATTACTTTGAGCAGATAGAACAACATTGTGTCCGCATAAAATCAGTTTCAAGTTTAGTCTCCGTTTAGTTGTGGTGTTAAATATTTGATAATGGGATGAGTTTTTCATGCCGAGTTCCTTTGGTTCTTTCTAGTTTTCCTTCCCATTCTTTTTACCATTTCAACTCCCTTCTCTTTCTACCTACGCCCCTGTACTTCCCCAGCCTTTTACATTTCTCATACTGCTATTAATCCTCAAACCCTGTTTCATGACCTTTGGCGCATCATTAAAAATTTTGACTAAAGCAATTCATAGGTGCTAAAGTAATCCTAATCAATGAATTTTCACAATCGCTTATTGATAAAAGATCAAGGTGATAATTAAAAAATATATCTTAGTACAGAAGTAATAAAAAGGTGAGTTGGATCATGTTTCATTAAAAAAAATTTTAATATAATAAAATAAAATCGACTTGAAAACTTTTCTTTTACTATTCTAAGTAAATAGCGATATGAAAAAGTGTTTACTTGCGTCATTTTAAAGAGATTTTACCATACAGCATGCACTGAGCCTTAATGGTTGTTAAATAGTGTCTACTTCACATAAGGTGCAAAGCTCTTCAGCGCCCTCAAAATGTTCTAAACTGAACATGTTTGAAATGCAGGAATTTATAATGGGTTGGAAAATGCTCGTGGCTTTACCTTGGTGGCGTAAACTAGTAAAAACTTCGCATTGGGGATAGCTGAAACCATAGCCTAGGTTTTAGGCCAACATTTGAGGCATATGTTTATTTTGCTTGGAGCATGCTGTGCACTTTTTACTGGAAGTTGCATGCCCCATTGTTATCTTGGCAACCTTAAATGGATTTCATTGAATGATTGGTTTAGTGTGCGGGGGTTTTGTGCTCGTTTGTTGGCCTAAGTTAAAGGGACAGCTTCAGCGACCAAACGGTCGCCGGTGCAAGCATTGTAGAATCATTAATTACCCTCTTTGGCCCATAGCTTGATCAGCTATGTTTTGAAGTAAACCTGCTGTGGAATGTTGATACAAACAAAGGGCTAGAACAATTCAACTCTTTCGTAATGGTTGGTGGCCCTGAAAAAGGCCGTTGTGGAAGAGGCACTTATGCTCGGCCTCCCTCTCTTTGGAGGTGAAGTGGACATTGTGGGCTACACAACGAACTCTCCTTTGGTGGACTCGCTCACGCTTTTTCTACTCCGAGACATCTGTGCAAAGCTGCACTCGTAGCAAAATAACATGTTGCTGCTAGTGGTAGCCGCTCAGCACTGATGCTGTTAAGAAGATGTGTCAGCAGTTTCAAAGCGAACGGACTGGTAAAATAAGTGATCAATAGCTAGCGCTACATAGAATATCTGATGAAAGTAATCTACTCTTTGCATTGTTGTATAATGTTCCATCGTAATTATTTTCTATTAAATATTATTATTTTATTATTATTGCAAGTTACAAATAATTTGTGTAGTGGATGTTTAAAAATTATTATAAGTGTTGTTTAATCAGTTCTGGTGCAAATATTTACTGTAAGAGGTTGTGTACAAACGTAGGTAGTTGACCTAATAAAATTTTGTCCAATCAGGGACATAATTTTGAGTATTACTATTATATAAGCTTGAATTATTTTTATTTGTATCAGAGTTGGCAGTGAATAAAGTTGTGCTCATACTTTAAAGAATTCTGCATCTCTCAAATTCAATTGTAAGCCTCTGCACCCATTCTACTACTTGGCAGTTATAAAATCTACGTCTCATAGTAGTAACTGCATAGACACTAGTTTAGACGGGAAGTTTATAAGATAGTAATTGCGCTGGAATTAATTGGAGATAGAGCTTGTAGCTAAACAGGCCTCTGCACCCACTCTACTACGTGGCAGTTATAGAAATCTACCTCTCATAGTAGTCACTACACTAACACTAGTTTAACCGGGCAAGTCTATTGACACTGCAAGTTAACAGAGACTATTAGTTCGTTGTTAAGTAAACCTCTGCCTATATTACTGCTAATAGAGGTGGTGATTAATTACACGGCAAGTTAGATCATAATAAGAGTTTAAAAATATCAACTGGGCCTGTTTTCTGTCCTTCACCTATCTACTGGGCCTGTTTTTGGCCCACCGGCAGACTATCAACTGGGCCTGTTTTCGGTCCTTCAACTATCTACTGGGCCTGCTTTCGGTCCACCTACAGACAGACTATTGACTGGGCCTGTTTTCAGTCTATTCACAGTCTACTAACTGGACCCGATTTCGGTCTTGTTAGAGAATCGGCATGATTTTACTTCACTTTGTTCTGAACTTTTTATTTGACCTCAGTTTATTTTTGGCTCTTGTTATTATTGATATTTATTATTATCAGCTTGTAATTATTTTGAAGCCAACACCAATAAGGACAGGTTTAAAAAATTACAAAAAATTATTATTATTTGTATAATATTATTTTCACCATCATTATTATTTATTCTCAGGAGTTATTGTTGATCTGATTATCCTTCTTATCCCATTATTAGTGTATGTTATATTTTGTATTCCCCATACAATAAAAAGCACAGAATCCTTTTTGCTTTGTGATTCTTCATATCCATTACCAACAATAACTCCTGGCAATATAAATATTATGATGGGAATAATAACAATAATATTGCAGAGGAATTGCGTGAACGTGTTTTTTCAGGACCTTCACAGGTCCACTGTCTACTAGAGCCTTCCTATACTACTGAGTGCTAGGGCAAATGGTAGCGAGCCGACAAGCCTCAGGCACTAAACTCCGTATTGTGGCTTCTACTAACCGGTAGTATAACACAGCTCACAATAGGCACTTACGCAATTAAATAATCGATACTTCTCAACACGGGAGACTTTCTCTAACAATACGGGGATCTGTTACACAATATAACCAGATCCAGCGTCAATATCAATTCTGCTTACTAAGCACGTGCGCAGATTTCAGTGATTGATAGACTTTCACTAACGCTAACTCCAGCACTTTACCTTTCAAGCGAATGATGCAGAACTTTTGACAATTACAAAGAGTGTAGTTATTCTCTAAGTGAATTGATTATTTAACAAGTGTTTTCTACTTCGCAATTGTTCAGCATAAGGAGAGTTGCAGTTGACAATAACAATTATATTCTCGAACAAGATACAAAAACTTACAGACAGTGAGAGATGTTTTGAAGCGTGTATAACAATCCTGGCACCTTCAAGAACGACTTAAAACTTCCAGTTACTGATTTTGACAAACAACAACGTTACATCCGTTGACACAGTTCTACTCTTAACACAACTACTCCAGAGCTCTGGAGGCTTGGACGATCTGTCCCAGTATTTATAGAAAAACAATAAAATTGAAATACACACATACAATTGGCTAGTAATAATAAAATATGATTGGCTAATCCAAAATGAGATTACTATAAATAAAATTAGTGAACACAAAGAAATCCAATGCGCCTGCCTAAATATATACATGCAGATTAGATAACCGCTCACATTAACAACTGTAATAATAATTAGGTCACAAGGTCACAGGTTCACCGAAACAGTTCTTAGATTGCAGCTCCTTCCTAGACTTGGCTAGTACGTCTCCATCAACTGTAAGTTCACAGGCCAGTCCTCTGTTGCTAAGCGATTAGATACATCTATCCTTATCAGGTATACCAGGGTAACTCCTGGCGTATCTATCCTCACACACATACTCGCACAATTTCATCACAATATATCAAATAATATATACAAAAGAATAACAATAATTTATTAAATAGTATTACACAAATAATAATAATAACTTTTTGTAACTTTTCAAACCTTTCTTTGTTCGTGCTGGCTTCAAAATAATTAATAATTAGTAACTGATAAAAGCAAATATCAACAATAAGAAGAGCCGAAAATGATCTGAAGTCTAATAAGAAGTTCAAAACAAAACATAGTTGATCAAGCTATGGGCCAAAGAGGGTAGTTAATGTATACTACAATCTTTACACCGGCGACTATTTTGTCGCCGAAGTTGTCCCTTTAACTTAGGCCAAAAAACCAACACAAAAACCCCGCCCACTAAACCAATCATCCAATGGAATCCATTTAAAAGTTGCCAAGGTAACAATGGGGTGTGCAACTCCCAATAAAAAACGCACAGCATGTTCCAAGCGATATAGGCGAATGCCTCAAATATTGGCCTAAAACTTAAGCTACTGAAACCAGAATGTGGAAAACAATTATTAAGAAGAGAGTAAATTCTGATTTGCATCACGCATATGTGTTTGCTATGCTTTTATTGCGATCCACTCAAGATATTGCTAAGACCCCTTTGCATTAAATAAATTGTGAGGAGTTTTATTTATTTAGTTCGTTGTATGGATCCATAAATCATACAAATACATCTATAGAGTAACATAATGAAAGTTCAGTGCTAAACTACTGAAGTCAAGTAAATTAATTGGGAGCAAAATTGCTCATTATTATCAGATTGACTATATTGTTAAGTGAACAGTATGCAATGTTTTTAATAAGCACATACATCTGAATACAGCTATTGATCAACAGAGAGCGTGGATAATAATAAATAACACTGGAAAGTTAGTATTTATGAGTGATACATTTTTAATTAAAACAAATAATTTGCTATCAATATGACATAACAGTTATATACAGCTATTAAGCATCAGCTATAGCAATATGGTTACGAGGAGGACATGGTTAAAACTGTTTTCCAATTGTGGTAAATCAATTTTACATCAAATTCAAAAACTATAGGCTCATTTGAAAGCTCTAACTGCCAAAATTGTGAAATAAAGAATGCCATTTCTTTTAAAGACTAACATGAGAAGTAATCTAAAAAAAACTTTCCAGTTCTACTCTGACATATAGTTTCCAGCTCACTTTTGATCATCGCTGAAAGTGAGCCTTATATCAAACTCTCTGCACACAAATGGCCTGACTCTCCCTAGTAGACTCAGGTCCCATCGCTAGTCAAGTGGGATGTCCCTCCCTGTTCTTCTAAAGGCTATCATGCCCTGCTTGCAGTACAATTAACAGTCTGGCACCCCAGCCAACAGCACATCAAGCCAACTGACTCACTAGTCAGCAAGCACAATCAACTACTACACAGTTACGGTTCTGCTGCTACATCAGTGCTACACATGGCAGTAAGCAGTCCGTGCATACTGCAACCCATACTAACTAGTAGTAAAAGGTGGGAACTACTTAATCAGCGCCAGCTCATTGCCAGCTAGTGGGCAGCCTATGTACATCCATCAAATTATCACTAGTTTAACAACTTGCACATTTACATAATTTTGTACATAAGGATAGCTCATATTGTTATTGTTGTCAGATTGTGTTATGACTGGCTAAGAAATGGTTAGGCACTCACATATTACCATGACATTGTATATTGTTGTCTTGTATCTATTGTGAGCCTTAGCCAGGCTTCTATAGAGAAACAATCGTTTATAACTTCAGCAAATTGTTTTTTTTATCTGGAAAAACGCCAAACTAATATTAGTTAGAGATCTTCTGTTTGGGACTTTTCATCACCATCTTCAGTGCTTGCAGTTGAGAGAAATATGGATGCTTCTTGACAGAAGCATTTCACGATTGTGTGGGTTAAGTTCCCTCAAGTATAGAAAACCATTTCTCTAACCCAACTGTATTACAGGTGCACATCAGCATGATTCTGTCTAGTTGGTCACTTGCTGGAGTTTTGATTGTAACACAAAAACTTCTAAAGCTGCTAGTTATGAAGTATCTTTTTGTTCAATATAGAATCTGAGGTAGTAAAGATGGAACCGGTAGCTACTGGTATTGGTGAAAGTTATTATCCAAAAGGTGAGAAATAAACGCAGTAGAAAATGTGATACAGTATTTTACCATTATGTAGTAAACATGTGGTGAGACACTAAGATCAAGCAGAAGTGTTGGTTTATTCAGTTGAATCCATTTACAGATATAGAGGTTGAGGTTCAAGCTGACGGAAAGACAACAAATGCAGGTTAGACTTTGCTGCATTGCTTATATGGGAATCCAAAGAACACAATTTTTGCCAGCAGTTGTCAGTTTCAGTGAACTGCAATAACAGCATCAGTGAGGCTCAAAGCGCACAGCTCTCACCTCAAGGCAAATCTTATGGCTTGCACATTAATACAGCAAACAGTTGTGTGTTCGCAAAAATATCCAGATGTGCAAAGTCATAAATTTATATCCTTCGCTTTACGACTTGCTTTGGTGTGGTTGTTGGAGTTTTATTGTTGCCCACTCATTTATGAAACTAATGGTTATGATGTATTTTCATGTTCAATGTAGAAAATGTGATGATAAAGATGGAACCAGTGGATGAAGATGGTGGTAACCATCCAAAAGGTAAGAAAATACAAACAATTGAACATTTAATGCAATATTTTCCTATTGATGGGTTAAAGTGGTCAGACATTGGGAACAATCAGATATACGGGTGAAACCCTCATAGCGCAACACCATAGAAAACAATGATTTGGTTTATTCAATGTGATAATGAAGGCCCAAACATTAGCATGTTAAAATTCAATATTAAAAGCTGTCATTCAACAGAAGAATTTCCGTTTCATTATTAATCAAAGCTGCTCAGAGCTAGAAGCTGCGCATGACAAGCCAATCTCAGTGTACAGTTGGCACAGTTAAATCCTGTGAGTAAAACCAAGACGTAAAGCTGATGAGTAGATGAAAGCAGAGCCATGCAAAAGAGTTTCAATCAAAAATGAAAACTATTTGTTTATGCCTTTGTTAAGGGCATAAGGATCGTTCCCTGTAGAACAAGTTACTTGATTGTGTTAATGGTAATAAGTCTCTCTATGCAACACGGACTATTACAGCATTCTCCACCGGCTGGCATGTCCCCAGGTCCCACATGGTTCATGGCCCAGCTAGAGGTGCACCAGATATAAGTGCTGTTATGGTGTCATATGGACTTTCATGGAAAGCCAGATTATTATTATTATTATAAGCTAAAGCCTTTTCTTTTCTTTCCCTTAGATATGTAACTGCTTTGTTTCTGTTTTTTTTTATATGAAGCTAGACATGGCTACAAGCATTGACTATGAAAGAAAAGCTTTTGCCTGGAATAATCAATCTTTTCTAAAGCTGCAAATAAACCTCTATTCAAACACTGGAACTGACTCATTAAATTCAGCAACAACCTGAATTCACCTACTTCTAGTTATACAGAAACAGCTTTTTGGGTCTACTTGCTAGGAACCACATCTATAATTAGATTTATGTTTATTGATAGGTGCTGCACGTTTTTTTCTAATTTGGTTGGGATATACCTAATTGGTGGAATGATATGGCAATTGGATGTTTCCATACTTGAGATAACGTCTCCTTACTGCAAAGCTTTCAGGAGCCAAGTTTTCATTACTTTTTACAAAAAGCTGCTGAGCTACCATTTTTTACCAAAATTTTCCAACTATCTGAGTTCTTTAATGTAACTCTGGAGTAGCTAACTACCCAGCTGAAATAATACCCTGATAAATGCAGTCATTTTAGTGGTCTATTAGTTAATGGATCCATATTGAGCACATTACATCTCATCAAATGAAAATATTGATTGAAACAGCAAAAGATGGCTGAGTACAAAATCATATTTGGTTCTTCGAAAAAAATACCGTACAGCCTCATCAAAACTCCAGAACTATTGTAAAATTCAAGCAGCAATATTTTTTTAACTTTGCAAACGATCTACTGGAAGTCTTGTTGCCCACTGGTGAGTGTACTTTTGAGGAAGCATATAGAAAGTTATCGTTTACTTTGTAAGAGACTTGTGACGTAAACTGAAGCATTATACCTGGAATATGTGATAAATAACTATATCATGTGCTTCCGGTATGTTCACAGATAGGAGTCCTCCAAGAACGGCAAGTTTTCCTTCGCTGTTGATGAGTCAAACCCGCGATGTTAGAGGTGCTGACAATCATCACTTTTCTATTGATAATAAGGTTAGTTTCTTCAAAAAAGTTATAGAAACCAAATGTAACATATTGGATTTTCGATAGAAAAATTAGTAATCGATTCCGGAATTAAGTGAAAATACATAATAGAATCCACATGTACATGCTCGTTGCAAAGTTAGAACAACTTCTGAATTTCTTTTTCAGATTCACATGAAAACTCACACCAAAGTGAAACCATATGGATGCGCTCAATGTGACTATAGAGCTACAAAGAATGGTCATCTACAGAGACATATGAAAAGTCACACTGGAAAAAAGCCATATGTGTGCGATCAATGCCACTTAAGGACTGCAACAAAGTGTGACTTGAAGATTCATATGAGAACTCACACTGGAGAGAAACCATATGCATGCACTTGGTGTGACTATAAGACTGCGAGAAAGAGTAGTCTACCAGCTCATATAAGAACACATACTGGAGAGAAGCCATATGCATGTACTCATTGTAACTATAGGGCTTCAAAAAATAGCAGTCTTCAGTTGCATATAAAAATCCATACTGGAGAAAAACCATATGCATGCACTCAATGTGACTATAGAACTTCACATAATGGTCATCTACAGAGACATATGAGAATTCATACTGGCGAAAAGCCATATGTGTGCGATCACTGCCACTATAGGACTACTACAAATAGTAGCTTACGAACACATATCGAAACTCATGCTGAAGAGAAACTATATACCTGCACTCAGTGTAACTTTCGGACTACAACAAACCGTTATCTACAATCTCATATGAAAACTCATACTGGAGAAAAACCGTTTGCATGCAGTCTATGTGACTATAGGGCTAGAGCTCAAGGTACTTTACAGAGACATATGAGAACTCACACTTGAGAGAAAGCATATGCATGCACTCATTGTGATTATGAAGCTGCAACTAATACTGTGCTACTAACTTATAAGAGAATTCACACTGGAGAGAAACCATACACATGCACTCAATGTGACTGTAGAACTACAATGTGTTGTCATTTACACCGGCATATGAGAACTCACACTGGAGAGAAACCATATGCATGCACTCAATGCGACTTTGTGACGACAACGAATGGTATCTTCCAAATGTATATGCGAACTAACACGAAAGAGACTTCATAGATTTGGGCCCACAGTATGGAGATAGCTAGAATAAGATACCTTTGACACAAAAATACCAAAACCAATGGTGGCAATACTCTAAGAGTAGTGTATGCTCTCAAAACTCTCATTAACCTCATATTCTAACTGATGCCACCGTGAAAATACACATCGCTATAACAAAACGCGATACTAACACTTTCATTTGTTTAATTATTCTAATTGAAATGCTGGCTTACGGTTTTGTTTCGGGATGAGAAAAATTGTTCAGACGAAACCATGCAGTGAACTTTAGCTTCCTACTTTAGTAGATTTTCTCGACAACTGCACTTGCGCACACACCTACCAATAGATTTGGCATAATTCATATACCTAATGGATGACTAAAACAATAGCTTTTAAAAATACTGAAGAACCTGACCATGCATATACAGAGTACCTTGACCTCAGTAGGTACATACCGAGCCTGCAACAAGATGCTTGTTATAGACTGAGGATCCATAAAAGCCTCAGATGACTCAGAAGCCCAGATCCCCCTAATACCTGCCTATATGTAAGGAAATCCAGACCAATTACTATAAAGCCTAGTAATTCTGCCGCAGGAAGTACAGATGCCCAGAATTGGTTAGTGAGCCCATGACTCCGCCCTCCACTTCTGGGCACCACTTACCTTTAACTTTATATACCTTATCTTGTATCTTGTATGCCTACTGGATATGTCCTACTGATGTATCTTTGGTTACTTACTTGTTCACTGCCTGTGCTTTGCCTGTGAAAGGCTTTTACCATTACATATTGTAATGATTTGGCGCTCATACTGTGCCGTAATTCTTTGGCTAAGAATAAATTGATTTCACTCAAAAGCACAGGGCAATGAGTCTGAGTCGAGGGCTCTTTACTTGGTGCAGAGCAGAGAATACTTCTTCACATTAGATTCAGTGTTATACTGACGCAGGACCGCCTCTTGAAGAGAGGTAATTAGTGGTTGTAGGACATCAGACGCTACAAACCTGACTGTGCCAGCAAACGAGGAGCTCGGCTGGTGACAGTGTTTAGTCAGTGAATTAGAAGCCTCCCAAAATCCCTTTCACTGTTACTGTCCGCTGAAACTCGTACTGCCTGTTTGTAGTATAATGGGAGCAGATTTGCCTAAAGTCTGTCATTTTCTTTGAGGTTAATGATACAGGTGTGTCCCAATTTTGCCTTCTTGTCGACACACGGTCTCTTGTTACTTTTTCATCCTTCTTCCAACTCCTCTGGCAAATGCATTATCTTCATTTGCCGTATTATGAGAGGTCTCCAGGAAGCCTGGAGTTGAATTGTGAGCTACATTACATAAATGTGCCTCAATCTAGACTTCTGTTGACTTGTGCCTTTTTTGCATTTTTATAGCAGTGACCATTGCTGGTTACCTCTTTACTACATTGTTTTCTCTTAGTATACAAAAAGCAGATATTTGGTAAATTCGAGAGCATGTGTTTGAGGTGCTTGCCGTAGATGTGTCAATTGCATTTCTTGTTGACACAGGAGCTTTTGCATTCTTTTTCATTTCCATTTTGTATTCCTTGCAAAAATAGAAAGATGAAACAGATCATAATTTTACATTGTCCGTTTTTTATTCCTAGCAAAACGAGAGATGAAACTGGCCATACTTTTTACACTGCCCCACCCCCCCCCCCCCCCCCTGTTCACATTCCTGATACTAATCCAATCTTACTTTCTATTCAGCGGTTTTATAACCCCGTATTGTCAATTAAGGGCGCAAGAAACTTCACCAACTACTTACAGCTAGAAATTGCGGATGAATAAATGATCTTAGAGGTCAATTAGGTGGAGTCGACATCTATGATAAAAAGTAAGAAGAAGAACTGTTTGACCTGTCAGCTGATGAGTAGATGAACATGACAGCGGAGTAAAAGTGTGATCATGGAAGAGAACTTCTATCAGCCATGGGAAAGAATTTGTATCAGTAATGGGAAAAGAGTTTCAATCAAAATCTAAAATTATTCATTTATGCAATTATTAAAGCCAAAATAATCTTTCCCAGCAGGATATGTTAGTGGATTGTGTTAATGACCAGAAGTCTCTCTATGCAACAGGGACTATTGCAGCATTCTCCACAGGCTGGCATGTCTCCAGGCCCCACACGCTTCATGACCCAGGCATGTCCCCAGGCCACACATGCCCTCATGACTCAGCTATTGGTCTGATAGAGAAAGCTGCTTCGGGACAGACAGCTTTTTGACTGTTCTTATGATAAGCCACTTCTAATATTGCATGTAACATTATTGATAAAATTTCCAACAGTTTTTAATTGTTTTTTTGAATATTTAAATGGTGGAAATATATGGCAAATTTGATGTCTTCATATCAAAAATGAAATTTTTAACTGCAAACTTACAATAGACGAGTTTTTATTATTTTTACAAAAAGCTGTCAAAGATTCACTTTTTACAAAACTTTTCCTGCTCTATGGGTTCTTTTTCGTAACTCTGTGATGAATGAATACTAAACTGAAAAAAATACGTGGGTAATTATGGATTCATTTTGGTAGCGCATTAACTAGTAGAGCCATAGTAAACACCAAAGTAAGTTGCATTGCATCGATTAAAGGCAGCGCTTGAAGCAGTAAAAGATGTTTGAGTACAGCCTAACGTTTAGTTGCTTTAAAAATATGCTGCGTAATATCATAAAAGTAGCAGAAATACTATGAAAACAAACACAAAAACGTTGCTCAATTTAGCTTTAAAAAGCTACCATGTATTCAAAGTCCTGCTGCTAAATGGTGTGTTTTAATTGAGGAAAGTCATTGTTTACTTTGTGGGAGACTTGTGACCTAAATAAAAGGGTTAATTCTGGAATAATCGACAACTATTCACATTATTGGCTTTCTGTAAGTGCACAGAAATGACTCATCTAACTGCAGCAAGTTCTCGTTTGTTGTTTAAGAGTCAAACCTGTGACTTTGGATGTGCTTACAATTATCAGCTTTCTATATATAGTGGTAGATTTTGGTGGAAGTTGCTAGTAAACAGGCTGTGTACTATCTACCCTTGAGAGACAATGCGTTAGACTTCAATCTACAGCGTTTTGTCAACAGCTGTTCGGGTGGAAAGTCTTACTTTGCCGGTGGCATAGTGTGCAGGGCCGGTAGTGACCCTTGTGGGGCCGGTATTGACCCCTTATTGACCCGGTATAACTACAATGGGCCGGCACAAGAAGGCCAACATAGCAGAGGATCCCCAAAACCATCTAGGAACTTAGTTAAGGCCAGGAACCGGAACTACCTTTCCTCGGATTACCAACTTAGTGGACCATATTCTATCTAGAGCCTGGGAGCCCTGCGGGACTGCTGATTGGACAGTAGGAGACAGGACTCCGCCTTTAGCCACTTGGCGCCATTATCATTTAACTGATGTGCATTGTATGATTGGGTTACTATTTATATAATTGATTTCATTGGACTGATTACTTCTTGTGCTCTTATTGTTATAGAGGATATGCTAATTAGTTCCTGTGAGCTTTCCTTTAAAAGAAGAAAGTTTTGTTATCACCTTTGCATTAATTCTCATGTCTTGCCACAAACACCCTAGATGAATAATTACCCTCTAGGACTTTGTCTTGAGAATATAGCCGCTTACACAAACACTACGCTGTATTATTTGTCTGAGCCATGGGTTCTTGCTATAACGGGTGATTTGGCTGCCTGATACACAGTTGGCACTATTGAGCAGCACAGTGTCCTCTCCGGAGAGAAGTACAATACTCGAGGATAGTGGATGTCCGTGGTAACCAGACCGGGATCCATTACAATATAACAAGGCTAACTTCATCAAAGAACCTATGTAAAACCAAATGTAACCTGCAGGATTGCCAATGTAAAGTTAATAATCATCTAAAAAATAGAGTGCGCATAAACAACAGTAAAAACCAAATGCACTCACTGAAGAATTAAAAGAACTTCTAAATGTCTCTTATTGATTCTTACGAGAACTCACACTGGACAAAACCATATGCATGCGCTTAATGTGACTATAGGGGTACAGCTAAAGGTACGCTACAGAAACACATATATACTTTGTATGCATAGGTTGGCCAATAGCTTATGAGGATTGCATTGGTAAGTGCATGTGCTCATTTGCAGAGTGTCATATACCGCTTGGAGATGAAGGGACTTGCCCTCATTGACTGTGAGGCCATACTGAACACAGACAATCAATGAACAGTAGCAGATACAATTGAATTGAGGAGGCTTGTGGATAGGACCAGGTGGCCCAGAGTTCCACCACCTGCTTATGTATATAAACCGTTGAAAATGGACCAAGCTGATGGGCTTGAGAGGAGCTGATAAAAATTACTTCTCAAACATTTTTGTCTTCGCTTGCGGAGGCTAATAGTATTGTTGGATATCAACTCACTCATTATAATGTTTTTCTATGAATACAGCCGTTGGTTGTGTTGTTTGTCAGAGATTGTTAAGCACTTGTATGAATCAGTTGGTTTGTGTTATGAGTGGTGTATATGTGGCATTTCTAGACCACATCCTAAAATTCTCTAAAATTTTCAGATAGGACATATCTTTCCGACGTAATATCTTAATTTTTATATCTCGATGTCGCGAGAACACCAAGATATAAAAATTGGTTAGGTTACTAAGAAACTAGTACGGCTGTTATACGACACATTATTGACGGAGACTGAGTGTGTGTTACATTTGCTTAATACTCTCGGTTTATTATGGTGAAACAACTGGTTGAAGTATACAACAACCAGTCTTACACTTGAGTCATGTTAAAAATTTTAAACAAACAAATTACAAAAAATATGATTGCAATAGCGGTAAGAAAGGACCAGAGGTTCCATCAGGCCCAGCGATTCCATCGAGGCATAGCAATGTGGGTGTTTCGAGACACATAGTGAGAGAGGGTGTCTCAAACCTAAGTCCATATGGAGTTTATCCGGTGTGAGTGATAACGCTGCTACATATATGTGTTAGAGAATCAAGTGTATTGGATCATCACAATATTGTACAAAGGCAAATGGCATTACAAAAAAGAACTGGAAGCTAACTTAGACCTCTTGCTCCAGCTCAATAGATTCTCTAGAGCTTTTCTATACCTATATACCGGAGACTGAACTCAACTTACATAAGGCCTGAAAATGGCGTTGCAAAAATTTGGCCTGTTGCTTAGAAAGAGGGGATCCAAGTCAAATCATCCTGCAGATACTTTAAAGAAGATCAAAATATTATGCTTGCAGTTGTTTTCAGATTTTTTATTGTGTGTTAGGTAAGTCAGCAATTTAATTTATTGTAGGTAAATCTGTTATTATGTAAACACTGGTGTCCATGTAATAAATTACAAAAATATCCGTTTCTAGCTGCAAGGGATTTTCCCTAATGGTAAGGCAGACGAATTTATAGATGTACGCACACTTTAGCAACATGGCGATTGGCTTAAGTTGCCTTGTGCATGATTTATCTATTGACTGATTAATAAATATTAGCCCTCTAGTACTTATACTATGGCTATGGAGTTAATATAAATAGTGAAGTGACCATAGACTTCTGGACTAGCAAGCTGGTCACTGTTTTTGTTAGCGCTCATTTTAAAAGAAAAATTATCAAAAGAACAATTAAACAAAATCAAACACTGCAACCGCTTCATTTAAAATTTTGACCCAAGACTTTCATCAGCTGCTTTTCAAGAAACTACTACTATTTGAAGCTAATTATTAATTTTACGAGACAATCCTCCAATAACAAACGGGATATTATAATTTTACACTGTTAAAAAAGAAGACAACTCCAGAAATGGTTTTTGACATTAAGTGCAGTTCACTAGTTACTATGTAGATCAACATAATTCCTTTGTCTGGTTAGGAGTTATCCAACTTTCCCTAACAAAGTTGCAGACTGAAGTCCGCGGCTTTCATAAAAAACTTTGTTGGTTTTTTGCAGCGTTTTCAGCAAGTTAGAAGTTGAAATGGAAAAAATTGTAAGTTGTGGTAGAGTTGTGTGAAAATAAAACGCAGCATAGTATCAAACTGATACAAAAAATGTTTTCATTACTGCATTAGTTGTCTTCTCTACTTTAATTCTCGCTCAATTTAAAATTGTTAGAAAATTATTCCATGATTTTAGTTCCATAATGCAGATGAGTCTGACTTCTGCAATGCCAAGGACATACTTTTATGTACTATGCAAACGTTTTGTTGTAGATATTTTCTGAAATAACTTTGCGCTAGTTCAACGTGTAAGCTGTGTTCTGCTACCACATATGCTGGTCATATATTACATAATACTTTTGTATTGAGTCACAGTTTGCAAGTCTTTGTCACAGTAGATCAAATGTAGCGCTGTTTTTTTTTTCGAACGTTCATATCATAAATGGAATTTTTGCTCGGCCTCAACTTAAATGGAATGTCTAAAATGTGGTAAGATTTATGTAAGCTTTTTATTTAGTTTCAGAATATTCCACCATCATTGGTGCTCGAAGTATCAAGCGTTACACTCTACCTCACCCGATGTAAAGTAAGAGAGTTTGGCAGTCTGGAGGGTATAGTGGCGCAGCTCCTACTACACTATATCCTCAGTCTGCAATACGCTGCACCTAGATATTACCAACTAGTGGAAGCTCTTGTTGGTTTGCAATGACCTGGGGCTATAAAAAGGTCCAAAGAGGCTCTAAGGAGCTTTTCTCAATTATATGACATGTAAGCTCACAAAATGCCACATAAATATAAAATGATTTGATGTCTTCAAATTTGCTTTTACAAACTCGTTGATCGTTGTCACAGATCATTTTTTTGTTTTAATGCCAAAGGTTTTGCAAACTAACATATTTGTCTTTTTTTCTGTGAATTTTCTGCCCTAACATCAATTATCTATTCTTGCACCATTCATAAGAACAATTTTTTTTAGATAAAGCTACTTGTCTTTTAGTTAGAGTTTTGTATTGTGTATTCAGAAAATCTCAGTGGCTAGCTAATGAAACATTTTGTATCGGCTAAAACTTGTCAAAACATTTTTTTTGTATCAAAGCTTTATTCAGTTTTTCAAACAATAATGGTTATAGTTACAGCATAGTTGCAGCAATCTAGTTTTGCTGAATGTTTGCCAAAATTTCGGTTTTTTCTGGTAGAGATATTTGAGTTTTATTTTGCTCCAGGCATTTCAGAGTAAGCAACTCCTAATCAGAATGCAATGGACTTGACTGCATTTTACCTACATCAACCTGTTTCTTTTGGTCTTCTCAGGAGTAGTCACTCATTGTTTTATCAAAAGCGGATTGCAATAGAACAAGGGGTGAAAACTCCTGGGAAGGCGATAAGATAGTTTATTTATCTGTGACAACTGTCAGCCAATGTATTAAAATTACTTCCTGCTCGCTATTGGCTCTTTCACTTTATACAGTGTATCTAAGTTTTCTTTTGTTTTTTAGTTGCTTCATAAATAAAATTTTGAAAGCATTGTTGTCTACAATGTATGAGTTTACGTTAATACACAGTTACATTAATATTAATTTAATGTACCAAAATCCAACATTAGGTGGGGAGCACAATTCCCCTCATGTGCAATAATCACCGCAGTTTCACGTAAGTCACCTAAAATTGACAGAAACCACATTTATTGCATTAGTCACCTTAGAACCATATGAGTCACTTTTGTGGATATAAGTCACCTCCAGACTACGAAAGTCACTCTTTTCCCATAAACAACAATTTTTGCCTCAGTCACATCCGTGGTGGGAAGATGACTTATTTAGTTGCATCACATAAACCACGCTTTGCCTGTGAAATAAGTCACATGTTCAAAAACAGTGCAGTATGCTGCTTAGACTTGAATATTCGGAAAACCAAAAGGAGAAGTTTTCAATGCGTTCATGCTTTAACGTACCACTATAGAACGGGTGACATGTGATGAATGGAGAACTATGTAAACCGGTTGTTTGTGAGATACAAGCTGTTGTAGCATAGCTTCTTTGACTCGTGTTGATTGATTATGTTTGCTTACAGGTAAACAACCTGTTGTACTGAAGCTCTCCCTATCATATCTTTGTCAATAGACTAAAGGTGTTAGACTGCCGAATAATGTGGATGTTGAGTGTTTAAACTTGTTACCATCTGAGCCATCTCAGTACAAAAATAATATAGAATGGCCTACTAAGTATTTGACTGACCTCTACATATGCTTACATTTTACATGAAAGCAAAGGTAGCAGGCGAGAGTGATTACTTATTGGGTTCTGCACCAAATTAAAGAAATCCTACAATGATGGTAATGTAATAGATTTCTGTCCTCTGTCACCGACACAACGGAATCCTCTCCTTCTCTCCTCACACTTCGAGGTCTACCTGAATAGACTTTAACAACGTTGCACGGGGTCCACTACCCAAACACACCACTAGAGATTTTATCAAACAGATACTTTATTGGATAACACAATTAAAAGGGTATTTAGTACTATCCGCACAATTACTGATCTTCTCAATGCACAACATCTCCTTTTATATGAGATAAGGGATAAACTCATTGCCTTATTAGGCGTAGCCAATAACATAAGTCGATATAAGATATACACAAATAATAAGACATAACACACTACACAGTAGTAAGATGAGTCAATAACAATATAAGCACATGGCGAAATAGCACCGGGTTATGTTTTCCGCTTTTTCCTGGGTGGTGGAATCTTTCCACTCCTTATTTGGAAGTGCCACTTCGTAGTCTCTGCTACTGGTAGGGGGGAGGCTCCGGTCTCCATTCTGTTAAGGCTTTCGGGCTCTTAGGGGCACAGGTTTCCTGAATCAGTCTGTTTGGATACAGGGTCAGGGTCCTGACCCGGGGTAGATCCGGGGTAGACCCGGAGTACCAGGTATCCCTTTTTCGGGGGATTTAGGTTGCTACCGAGGGGAAAGAGTTCTGGCGGTACTGGAAACTCTGTTACTGAGGGTGCAAGGAGTGTAGGGGGGGTGGGGGTTTATGGTGGGGAAGGGTGGAGAGGGGGGTCTGACATCACTCAATCACCATGCAAATCTCTCGCAGTATGTGGACAGAGCCTAAGCAAGCAGCACTCAGTATAGAATCAATCAACAGTTACGAAGCTACTTAGCTAGTATTTCAAACAGTCCTGGCTCATTACCCCAATGAAATTGCGCAAGCATGGCATCTAATGGGGTCCCGGTAGATTTTTCTGTGGAGCTATTATTAAAGTAACCGGAAGCCCACTTTCAACGAAGGTCAATTCAATTGTAACAAATACTGAAAAAACATTTTTTCATTCACAGCGGCTGATAAATTTGGGGCGTATGATACTGACGAAGCGCCATCGCCAAAAACTGTCCAACCACAACGTCAATGTGAAAGCAAAGCAGGGTAATCGTTCCAGGGCCCACTTTAATTCGTTTGCGTTGGCAGGCCCAATGAGCTGCCAAATACAAAGCCTTGACTACACACAAGCATAGTGTTCAATCAATTTTCATCATGTGAATAAAACAAAATATTGTCAAAAAATAATCTTCAACGGCTATATTGGTTCTTCGAGCTTCCTCAACGACAAAAATCTAGGCGTATCAGTTGCTTAAACTATCGAAAATCTAAATATTAGACAACCAAGTCGTGATTTCTAACGATGAGTCATACAATCGACTATGCGACTCTCGGTTGCATCGCTAAAGCAAAACTACTGTGCCGGAACCCAATTGTTGTGCTTCTTACAAGCTTCCCTTAGTTGACCTGTATGATAGCTCAAGCTTTTCTGTACGAAACGTAAATTTGAGTAGGGGCCTAACTTTTAGCGTTCTGGCAAATCATCCTCTGCTAGTTATATTTAATAGTGTTAAAGCTCATCAAAATCCCATTTGTTACTGCGTCCTTGACCAGGTTCAGTCAGTGGCCCAAAAACCAGATTAAATATGGTTGAAGAATTATGTAAACCAGTTGTTTGTGAGATTCAAGCTGTTGTAGCATAGGTTCTTTGACTAGTGTTGATTGATTATGTTTGCTTACAGGTAAACAGCCTGTTGTACTGAAGCTCTCCCCATCATATCTTTGTCAGTAGACTAAATGTGTTAGACTGCTGAATAATGTGGATGTTGAGTGTGCAAACTTGTTACCATCCAAGTCATTGAGTTGTACTAAAATGCAGACCGTGGAACAGAGCCGCAAAAAAACATTTATTTCATGGAAAGTAATTTGCTTTTACAAGCGTTGTCTTCATATAAGCCCAGATTTTTGGCATATTTTGTGGGCAAGCTGTACTATGCACTACTGGTGTTATATTGACAACAAAATGGCAAGCTTGTGAGATATGTGGTCAAAAAGATTCCGCAGATTAATTACAGCGTTTCTATTTTTGGAGTTGTCTACTTTATAAAGAATTGTTGCTGTGAACAGCCCTCTATATAGCCATTGTCAAATAACTTTCAAACATTACTAATTGGCTCATGATTATTTTTTAGTTTTATTTGAAAACTCTCTTTTATTTCTATGCTATTTCCCTTTCTCCAGTTCAAGCGTGTTTAATCAATTTTATTGTTTCATTTTTATGGTTGTTGAGAGTTGGAGTTGTTGTTGTTGCTGAGAACAACAACAACTCCGGAAATACAATAATGCAATGAGTGTTTTTTTTCTGTAGAAACTAAATTTTCTCCTCAAATAATTTTATTTTTTAGTCGGTGTTAGAGTGAAAATTACTTCTTTCAAGTGAAAATTTTGTACAGTTGTTGAGATATCGGCTCTGCAACATCATCATATGGCTTCTAAATGACCAAGCAACATTTATTTATACACTTATCCATTATGCTTTATTATTCTTACATACTATGTTATACATTTTGTTTTATAGATGGTTTTAAATTAAACACAGTACAAAGTCTTTGCTCAGTTGTTTATGTTTTAGAAGCTATATCTATGTACATGAACCACTTTTAGGAGCGATATATATACAAGAAGCATTTCTAGTCGAGAATATTAAAAACTAATGAAAGACCAGTGTTTTCTACCTGAATCAAGGTTTGCGTAACCATTTGCCACATTCCACATTTTAGTACAGCCACTTAGTCATCTCACTACATAAATAATGAAGGGCTGGCCTGCAAAGTATTGGCCTTACCACATGTTCACATTTCATCTCTAAAGCAAAACTAGCAGATGACAGCTTTCACTCTGATGCTCATCTGTGAAGTGCTGACTAAAAGTTTTTGAAGTAATTATAACTAGACTGTTTTGATAACAGATAGATTGGACTGCACATAGTTACATAATCAAAGTGGTTTATGGGATTACTCAGCTCGTATTGTAAACATCCCTGTCCATTGTCATTTATGCTTTACAAGGAGTGTATCTAGAATTCGTGCTTGTTACAAGCTATGTCTATTCGCTTTAGTCATCGATGAAGTTCTAGCCTACATGAATGATAGCTGAAGCTTTTTGGAGGAAGCATACAATTGGTAGGAGGTGTCTTGCGATGTGGTGGCACATCATCCACTACTAGCTGTTTCCAATTAAATTGAATGCTAATCAATTCAATAGCTCACTGTATACTGCAGTCGGTCACCTAAATGATTAATTATGACAGATGATTTGGTTCCAGTTCAGCGGCTACTAGCAGTGTGGTATAGATACGTTACAGTTCAGTGGTTAGTAGCTGTGTGGTATAGATACAGCTAGTAGTAATAGACATTCCATACTCAATAGTGAGAGGGTGAGGACTGCATAGCTGATAAGAAGACATGTAAGTATAATAAGCGTTTGGTGATATGTAGTAGTAATAGATGTACTTTTCTGTATGCTGTCGCAGTTACAATATTAAATTACAAACTCTAGATAGTAGATGGTGATATATTTAACACAGTAGCATATCTCCTAGTCTATTATTATTGTGGTTTATCACTACACCAGTCAGTAGTCTCTGTGGCAGTGCTTGTGTCAATCAATGGGTAGCTTTGTGATATTAAATATCTCAGCCGAGGATACAGGAAGTTTAACTGGTTTAAACCAAAACATTTGCTTATGAATGTTTTAATTGTTTTCATTAAACAACTAAACATCTACGATGAGTTGCCATATCGACCGAAGTAATTATAAAGTTTCACCTTTCATGTTGATGAAAGTCAAAGTTTGTCAATAGAGGAAGGCAAGAAACTGCATAATTATCATTGCTGTGTCCCGTGAAACATTTCTCTATCCTTCAGCTACCTACAATTGGTACAGAGAGGAGAAGGGTGCACCATACTGCAGGGAGGCTCAGTGTTTCATGCAGATCTTGTATTAGCGATTGTGCCACTAAGGAACAGTTTGAATGGGAACGGTGCGGCATAGGGGTGAGGTGTAGGGCAAGCCTTTTTACATGAGTGCCGTGCTAGCAAAAGATTTGAAAACAAGCTGCCTGCGTTTCCAGTTGCTTGAAACAAACCATTTCAGACCATTTTGTGAGCATTGCATGAGGTATAGAGACATGCCTTACTACAAGTAAGATTATCTCCAATAACGTAATATATGGAACTGTATGTTACTCTCTCAAACTTCACACCACCTTAACACAGTAATGATGAAACCAAAAAAAAACCAGGCAAATAACATGTTGGTAATAACAAAATAAACATGCACTATCAGTAGTAATGTAGGAGCAGATCTCGGTAAAAAAATGCCTGCCGTATACCCCAAAGTTTTTGTTGATAGTTAGATCTTTTGGATTGTTTTACAGACCTATCAAAAATGTATTTTCTAGTTTTTAGATGATGTTTTTTGGTACGATATGTATTTACATGAAAAACCAGATCTGCTAACATGTTGCATTGTTGTTTTTTGATATGAATAGTTTTACAGACCTGATACAGTACATATATTTATATAGGTATGCACATATTTTTCATAATGTAAATGGTAATTGACATTTGCGTAGAGCTGTAAGATATTTATTGGTTTGTTATTTGCTTATGTGGAGGTTTCCCTGCTAATATAAATCGTGATTGACACGGGCCCTTCGTTTGTTTACTCTTGTTTTGGCGGTGGGTTAGGTATTATGATTATTTGATTGAAACAGTAATAGCAAGCAAAAGTATATAATAATTATGTAAGAAGTCTAGGTAAAATGGATAACATTTGTAATAGAAAGTAAATAATAGTAGCATGTAATAAATAAGCATTGACTAAATAAAATATTTGTTTGTTAGTAAAGAGTTCGAGTAATTTGTGTTTTACTAATCAACACATTGCTATTTGTAGCGGATTTTTACTGAGTCTTTGATGATAATAGTGTTTTCATTTAGATCCCCTTGGCAGTTTAATCCTTTTTACATCTAAAACAAAAAACTACTTGATAAATAAATTTTATTTTTCTAATTTGAGATGAAGTAGTATTTACAACGGATACATTATATTGTATAGAAAAGATAAATCGCTCACCGAGTTGTATTGATTGCCTTGAACTTCTCGATCACAATTATTGTTTTGTAGTTTAGGCTGTTCCAAAATGGTAGAAGCAAAAACTCCTGCTGAAAGCAGTAACACCCTGTTCTCGAGAAGTTCATCCGCAGCAAAGTATTTCAACTTTTCAGACTCATCGGGTTTGTCGGTTATGTTTCGCGTTGCTTACATCAATGTGAATGCGACGATGTCATGTCGGAGGTCTCCAAATCTACTAACTTCTCGATTTCGTCAAAAGATAACTCCTTTTTCGATTCGTTTTGTATCAGCAGCATGTTTTCTGGGTATGTACAGAACTCCCAGTCATCAATCTGTCGTATTACTAGCATCTGTAGGTCACTAGTAGCGCGTTCATTACCATTTCTCCATTAGGTAAAGTTAAATGACGAGCTACTTGAGGAGATTCAAAACTGCTTACATTACCTACTGAAAATTGAGACAGAGTTGCGCTTCAGATCATTTTGAGCAACTGAGAAAGTGTTGTGTTTCTTATTAACCTAGTTACTTGTTCAGTGTTTTCAGCGGAATTATAGTAGTGGGAAATCTGATTGAATAAAGATCGGTTGCTTTTTCTGATCAAAACCTATGAAAATCTCCAGCCTTGGCACATCGAGTTGCAATGATCCTAACTTGTCAGTTTCCTTTTTACTCGCGTTAGATCTGATTTGTCGTCTGCTACCAAATGTTTCGACATTGTAGTGGATAATGGACAAGTTTTTATAGATAATCTCAACTGGTGTTTCAATGTAAGTTGTGACTAAAAGCGATCGTGTTGGATTTAGATGAACTGGTAGAAACCTTCCGATCATTATTCTTTCATTTATATGACAAGAGTGAAGTATACTGGCAGCGTTTGTTGGCAAGCAGGAAAGGTTCAAATAAGAAGGATCTTTCAAAGCAAATGTGCAGCCGAGTGTTCTACCTTTATTGTAATTCCATGGTTTCGGTCTAAGTTTTCTTGGGCTCTTTCTTGAGATAGTCAAATCAGGCGGAATGTTTTCTTTCTCATCGTGATATGGTCCGACTGTTGGAAGTTTGTCTGTTCTGATGTTATCAACCTTATCCAAATTTTGAGTGAGAAGTTGAACTTAAAAAAAAATAACAGAAAACTAGATTATACTAGAGTATTGATTTGATAGATTCATCAATGTCAAAAAATACCCGTTAAAATAAAAACTAACCAAGTTCTATTAATATTAATATAATAATAATAGTTTACAAAGTGTTGTTAGAAAGTTGAAACAAATTGAGATTGGTTTTGTAGATCTTCGTTATAAGAATAGATAGTACATAATGCATAAAAAATAACAATAATTAAGCATTTAAAAATATAACTTTGATAATAACCTAGGGTATAATCTTCTGATTGGTAATTATTGAAACTAAACTGAACAAAAAAAAATAACCAGTGAAAAAAAAATTGAATGTGATTCTCAGGAATGAAGATAATTTTAAGACTAGCCTAGTGAGAATAATTTCTTACTCTACCTTCCTAATTAATAACACTCAAGTACTACTGACAAGCAAAAACTCGGAAAATAATACTCTCACAAAATAATAATAACTTGTTTATCTACAATATTGTAATAGTTATATAGTTGTGCATACACCAGATGAATTATCGATAACTAAAATATTGTTCTTATAAATGTTATTATGATAATAACTATTAATACAACAATAAGAGTTTGAATTAGTTATTATTAAAAGGTTTCCACCATGTTCATTGGTATGCTGGCAAATAAATGGTCTATTTGACTGAGTATGATTCATGGCAGCACATGGAATTGTTGTTGTAAGTAATAATAGGCAGCAGAGCATGGTTAAAGTGATAGTATCACGACGTGAAATTTGGTACCGTTCTGCAGCAAAATAAATGGCGGTTCTAGGTATTTTCATAATAAAGTTATGTATATTCATCAATAACACATATTGCAGTCGATAGTGTGTGCATGGAATCATGAGTTGTCTTCTCCTAATCTGCTCTTACACAGTTGCAGATTATCTTTGTTATCTGAGATCTTATTGGCTGACACTGTGTCAGCAATCGTTGTGAAAACAAGCAATGTGGAATGCATCATTGCTAAGGCCAGGTGCTTTGTAGTGTAATGTAGAAGCAGTAGCAGAGCATGTGCATTGCAGCGAAGCGTTAGTGGCTGGCAATACAAATTCGCTGCCAGCACTGATTTACATTACGGCTAATCAATGATAATCAGTGTATAAACATGCTGATATTGATTAAAATAAGACAGACACCGGATTTTGTAATTTTACATGTGTGTAATGGGAATTGCAATCTCCAGGTAAAGAGATAAACCATTGCTAAATTCTTTGTTGGATCAATGATATATACTATCTACAGTGTACTCCTGATATATCGAATCCTGTTATATCGAAAATCCGGGTATATCAAACAAACTGCATCAGTCCCAGCTGAATTACCTACTCCTATATCGAATGATTTCTTTCATATCGAACAATAAAATCCTAATCTGGCATGAGCCCAAGTAAAAAGTGTCTTAGTTCGACCAAAGCATGCGATAGTAGAAAATAAAATTGCAGTATTAAACACTCAGAATAGTTTCCATGGGGGCTGCCATCTTGGAATATGAATGTCAAGGTCTATCATTCCAATTAAACACTCTGTCTCGGTGGTATAGTTCCGGTAGGTCGACCCCATATTATTATTGTTGTGATACTGACAATAACTGGTCCTTATTGTAGCTTGAGAGCATACCCAGGCTATCCTTATTCAGTCTGCACATGAGATGTTGTTGTTGACTTTATTCAAAATGTGGGGAGAGACATATCTATCTATGGCGTTACTATTGTCACTGTGTGAATTGAGAGCAATAATCAAAAAAGGAGTGAGGAAAACTTCAAGCTCAAGAAGCAGTACACTTACTACTGCTACTAATTTTAACTAGAGTACTAAAACAAATAATAATTAATTGATAATGATACAACACTGCTTATTTATTTATTATTATTATTACTACTTCTTAAAAATTTATTATTTATTATCCTATTAATAATGCTGTTATTTTTTTAGAGACCCATTATTTATTATTGTTATAACAAATGATGGTTTGTTAATAATTATTAATAATAATAACAATGACAACATCAACAGCAATAAATAATGTCATAAATAAATTAAATAATAAGTAACAGGTAGTAGTAGCTGTGACGTTTGTTGTCATAGGTGGTTAGAAGTGATAAAACCAACTTAGACTAACAGTAACTTAACTAACACAATAATATTCAACAACATGTGCTACAACTACCTACATCATCATTGTATAATTATTGTAATTCTCAGCTTCAACACCATTAATTTAATTAATTAATAATTAACTAAAAACCACAACCACAAAAGACAAAATGCTTAATATCCTAGCTTAAATACATGGAATAGTGACTTATTATGTGTACATAAAAAAGTCCGATGGTCATGATTTTATGTATCAAACATCTCATATATCAAACAAAATTTTATGGTCCCCTCGGGTTTGATATATCAGGAGTACACTGTATATATCATTGGTCGGATGTATAAGATTATATTGTCAGGATTGTCATTAGGAAAAGCAGCAAGGCGTTTCCTTACACCACAAAAAGGCAAAATATACCTGTTGTCTCTACCAACAACACCAAACAGAAACTGTGCCAACAGTCTGTATGCCACATGCCGACGCCTTTTGCTAACATTGTTTCTGTCATTGTAAGCAGTGGCACCATATTGCTGTTTATAGGCAAGCCAGGTAATGTCCAACACCTCCCATTGTTGGCAGATTCTAGTGAATCGTGGGCTCTCCGTAATGCAATCAACTCTGCCCTGCTGTCCATAGTGGATAGTAGCATCACCCAACCGTTCTTGGCATTCATGTATCTCTTGGCAGCATATTCTTTCTCTGTAGCTGTCCAGCTGTGTGCAGTTGTCACACATGCACCAAGAGTTCAAACCATTCCGATAATTGTTGTCCAATTCCTCCTCACTGCTATTCCCTGTACTTTCACTCTACAAAGTACATGTAACATATGTATATACCCTTCAATACAAATTCGTCAAATTTTATGCCATTTTAGAAAATCGAAAACTGAGCATGCATCTTGTACATTCCTGCAACTGATCACAATGTCAAATATATTCAATTAAAAAAAAACAGGTATGATACTATGTTGTTTTCTAAACAAAGTATATGTATATACTTACTTCTGGTTCCTTATCATAGCCGAGAATAGCTCTGTTGTTGCAGTGACCAACTTCTTGTTCAACATCAGAATTTCCACTGTCATTTGTCATAAAGCTAGTGTCCATATCCATAACTGTTTTATTGACTAGTGCACTTGTAACTGACTGAATGGTGTGATTGTAAATTGTTTGTTGGTAGACTAATTGGTTTTTGTGATGAAGTTACGTAATCACTCAGTGTTATTATTGACAAGAAAGTGATTCAGTGTATGTGATTGGCTAGCTCTCATAAGGGTTTATTTGCTCATCATTATCTATGCTGGGGTTTATTTGTTCACGCATCATTCGCTGACTGATACCAGGGTTTATTAAAGGCTTTGTAATTGGTTGATTAACTTGGAGCCGACAACAAATATGCATGAGAAGATAATGGACAATAAACCCCAGCTTTAAATGTGAATAACTATGGCATGCTTACAAGAGAGGATAACTGCTAATTCCACTTGTATTAACCAGTGCAAGGGCTACAGAATGGTAAAAATTTCACGTCGTGATACTATCACTTTAACACACAATAGTGCACGCACACACTTCATTTTAGTTGCATCAATGTCGATTCTAAACATGCGAGTCTCCACAGTCGGATTTCGACCAGAATCGGCAAGTGGGATCCCAAATACCCCAAATGGCAAAAAACTGCAGTTCCAAAAAATAAAAACCGGCGATATTGGCAAATGTAATGAGTCGGGTCGCGAAAACATTGCATTATTTAAACATAGTTTGTAATTATGAACTTTTACTACCAGGTTGTATTAAAAAATAGCTCTTTTGTTATTACCAGTTACTGTTGTGTGTTTAACATAAGTAAGGTTACAGATGACAAGTATTCTATTGAATGAGTCACACTTTGGTTATATGTTTGTTTCTGCGTCAGTTTGTGTTTTATTTTGGCCAGTTGACCCCAAGTTCAGGCGCATGAAGGTTCTGCCAAATTTAAATTGGTACATGTATTGCAGGTTCTTTTGTTGCTGAGTTACAACTTTTTGTCATTAAATATACCGCTTTGTTATTTGAAGTTATGGCCCCGATCTGTGCTTGTTTTCACAACGTTGTTGGCCTCATATGGGCTTCTTCTGTCATACTTATTAGGAACTTGCGTCGATATTTGGTACAAAAAGGAGTACACAAATACTCAGTTTGCTCAGAAACAACATGTATAACTGTTGTAGCTTGGGAGATGGATTTGACTGATAGGAACCATGCCAGAATGGATGTAGAAAGTCTGAGCGATTCTCTTGTACAAGGTTGATACAGTCTACGTTACTAGTGCGATGTTAGTTGTTGTAATAGAAATATTTGATCGACCCCCATTTATTTGATAACTTAGTTCTGCACTCGGTTTAGGAAGGACTTTGGTACGATACTATTTAGCAACTTTGAAATAATTGCCATGTAACTTTGTTATTCTTGGAGAAAGACTTATCGCATGATGGTAGTTTTTTGTTTTTTGTTTACGTCTGTGTATTTTTGGTAAACAAGGTCCCAATTGTCTGTAGTTTGTCACTTGCTTTGTGCGTTTGGTGGAGTTTGATTATAACACACAACTTCCTGCAACTGCATATGATAAAGTTGATTTTATTTTCAATGTAGATTGTGAAATGGTAAAGATGGAACCAGTAGCTACCGGTGTTGGTGAATGTTATTATCCGAGGGGTAAGAAATAAGAACAATGAAATATGGGATTCAGTAATTTACCATTGTTGAGTAAAGATGTGGTAGGATACCGCTAACAAGCAGACATAACTGTTCATTTTGTTAAATCAAATTACAGATGTAGAGGTTGAGTTTGATGCTGTTGGAAACACAACAAATGAAGGTAAGAACTCACTACATTATTTATATGATCAAACCAAAGGACAGATGGCCTGTCTGTAAAACTGGCTAGAGGTTTCATAGATATAATGCCATTAAGGAGCTAATAATTGCATTCAGTGTCGACTCGTAGCAACAGTAAAGCTTTTGTTGGTTTGTTTGAGCACTTACTACTTACAGGTTTAAATTCCAACTCTAGTTTAATCTTGTTACTTAGGGTTTAATATTGTGATGAATTTATGGTGCAAATGTTGTTTTTTTCCAGCTTTTTCATTAACCTTAACCCACCCCATTTTGATGAATTCAACCTCCTTTCAAGTCCAGCTATGCCCCCATATGCTTACCCAAATTTCTACGCTTCCCACCCTGCTACTAACCCTGAGCCATGTTTCATAACCTCTTCTGCTTCCCCAAACTAAGTCACCTTCTGATTGAATTATGACATAATAACAGCTTTCAATACATTGTTGCTATATGTTTTTGGCAAAACCCCAGTTAGAGCTGTGGAAGAGATAATTTAATGCAAAGTTATACAAAACAAAACTTGAGTGGATTCTTTAAACACGCAGTAGAAGTTTCAAAAAGTTATAGTATGGGAATCCAACTAGATGATGGAATAGTAGAATAGAGCTTGCATTTGAGTAACAACCATTAATTCCACAAACCGGTGGGAGAACCAGCACAAGTGGGGTACCCAAAACCTGTGTCTCACTTTTTAAAAGTTGAATATATTTTAACTAAACCTGTGCTGGAATGTTGATACAAATGAAGGTCTAGAAGAATTCAACTCTTTAGTGATGGTTCGGGGCCCTAAAAAGGGCCGTTTTGGAAGAGGCACTTATGCTCGGCCTCCCTCTCTTTGGAGGTGAAGTGGACATCGCGGGCTACACAATGACCTGTCCTTCGGTGGACTCACTCACGGTTTGCCAACTCCCGGAGACATCTGTGCAAAGCTGCACTCGTAGCAAAATAACATGTTGCTGCTAGTGGTAGCCGCTCAGCACTGATGCTGTTAAGAAGATGTGTCAGCAGTTTCAAAGCGAACAGACTGGTAAAATAAGTCATCAATAGCCAGCACTGCATAGAATATCTAATGAATGTAATCTACTCGTTGCATTGTTGTATAATGTTCCATCGTTATAATTATTTTTACCATAATAAGAGATTTGACTATCAACTGGGCCTGTTTTCGATCCTTCAGCTATCTACCGAGCCTGTTTTTGGTCCACCTGCAGACTATCAATCGGGCCTGTTTTCAGTCCACCTGCAGACTATCATCTGGGCCCAATTTTGGTCTTGTTAGAGCATCGGCATAACTTAACTTCATATTTTTATAAAATTCTAGCCCAACCTATGCAAGACTGACGATCCTACCTAAGTCCAACGCGATATGAGGCATTCCAACCATATGCAGCCAGGGTTCTTTTGGAATCCTTGACTACTAGACTGGATTCCGAAAAATCTCAAGTGGAGCGGAGTAAAATATACTGACCTTGAGCCTCTTTAAAAACCATCAGTTGAGTGTAGCCGAGCGAGAAATAAAGTATAATCCGCAAAATCACCGCTGAGATTTTTAAGATAAAGTCCGGACTTCATGAAAGAAAAGTAAAAAATAATACAAAATACTTACAAAATTTCAGCAGCGAATCTAAAGGGGTTCCACAGCTTACCTGAGATTTTGATGTTGACTCAATGAAGAAAGTCATTGAAAAAAGGAAAAAAATTTCACGAAGTCTCCGCCGAAAGTTCAATATTGTACGCCGTCTGCCGAAATTTTGATTTCACATTTTCTGCTGATATTTCAACTTATGGTATGCCTTGCGTCAAAATTTGGACGTTGTATTAGCTTTACAAGAAATTTCTTCTTTTACGGAGTTACTGTCTTGATTTCAACAAAGCACTAGCCCCACAGTACACAATGCTCAGGCTTGAGGCTACCCAAACCTCGGCGGTGGTGCCGAAGTTTTGCTACTCATAAATTTGGCGGTTGTCTCCCATCAGCCATAACACAAAATTTTGACATCGTACCTGCCATACAAAAACGCAACAACCATATAGGCAAAGCATCATCTTATTAGCATCATGAAATAGTAACAAGAGTCACGGAAACCATAACCTGAATACATAACACGGTAACGAATCAAAAGAACAAATCAGTAAATGTAAGACACTTTCTTACTAGCATTACGAACATAAACATCCAAACGACAAGATTACGAGAAAACAAATAATTTCTAAAAATCAATGTTGTTCGGTGCTAACACCTAGCACCTTCCTTTTTGCATTAGAATAGGTTAAAGTGGTCCTAGTTTGTTTGTACGTCTAAGTACGGTTGTCCTTAATCAAAACAAGGTTGACTACAGTACCCACCAATTTCAGCGCTAACACTGCGATTTCTGTGGGAGGACCCCGCGAGGATGGGTGTAACGTTAAAAAGAAAAAAGAAAGGCCTGTTTCAGTTTTCGGCAACTAAACGGTTGACAAACCGAACACCGGCGCCTGCCAAAAGTTATCTATTCGCATTATGCTGTACTGTTCGCGCATAAAAAAGGAAAGAGAAAAATACCGGCAAAGTTTGGCGGCGGCAGCAGACACGACGTAAGCAGCGCAAACGCACACCATGCGGAAAATGCTGCTGAAATTTTGGCAGTTGGACATGAGCGGATGGGTGGTGATGGAGTAGAGGTGGCACCTTAAAACCATTGCTGAAACTTTGGTGATTTGGGAAACCCCAATGGGCAGTGGTCAAGACTTTGGGTTGTAGTGCGAAGATGTGGTATGTAGCAAAAGTGTAATGAAAAAAAAAGATATGCGGTGGACAAGGGTTTTATTCGTATGTAGCAAAGCGGACACACGCCGACAGGTGGCCGCAAGGTAGTATGTATGCGTTGGACAAGACTTTTATTTGTATTGTAAAGACACGATATGTAGCAAAAGTGTATTAAAAAAGGAAAAAACTTTTGCGATGCCCTTGATTTTTATTGGAATTGTAAAGGATATGTAGGTAGCAAAGAATAATGAAAATAATAAAAAACCACCAAAACATCGGCAACTGACAATGATGCACTCTTTGGTGTGGTGTGATAGGCATAAGAAATATAAGTCTGTGCATTGGTATACAGACCAAAATAATTTCTAGGATACGGGTAGAGTCCATGCGTTGTCTACAACACCATCTGATCTTTCTGGAGCAATGTGTTCTCAGCTTCGGTGGGATTGAACATGCTCAGCTATTGGTAGAAATGGTTTGGCTTATTTATGTTGGTTCAGCACCTTGGTAAACCATGATACCGGTTGTAGACTGCTAGAATGTGTCACCGACTTGTTGGAGGATGTAAACCTCCCCTTTCTCACTCTCACCTTGCTTCCAATGTATTTCGTAGGCAATGGCAGGGACTACCACCCCTTTCTCCTCATTTGTTCCTTGCAACTGCCCTGTTGCTGCATCGTCATCAGTATCACCATCATCATCGTCGTCGTCATCATCGTCGCCCTTTACTTGCACCAACCTGATGTTGAAGTATGTATAGCAGTTGCCGTCTTTGAACGCTTGCAGCATTTTCACCTGGTAAATTGTCTCCAGTTGCATCTTGAAGAGTTGATGCAGTGCATTGGATTTTTCTTCGAGCATGTGGGGTTGTCTACTTGAGGTTCAAAGCGCAAGATGCTGTGGGGTTGCACCTTTTCCTGCTTGGAGGAAATTGCCTTTTCGGGAGCTTTTTAACCTTGCATACGCATACACTAGAATCAATCGATCCAATGTCCCTACTGCGAATCATTACTTTCTTGTCCATTTTCTTACCATCGGTCACTGTCACTGGAGCGCACCTCTCACGCCTCCGAGATGCTGTAGACCGGCACTTCTTGCCGAGAAGTCAAATCTTCGAGTCCTCTTAGGTTTACTTGCATTACAGACTGTGTAGTAAATATGCCGATTGTCTAACACAGCTGAAATCGGGCCCAGTTAGTAGTCTGTGAATGGACCGAAAACAGGCCTAGTTGATAGTCTGCAGGTGGACCGAAGACAGGCCCGGTAGATAGTTGAAGGACCGAAAACAGGTCCAGTTGATAGTCTGCAGGTGGACCGAAAACCGGCCTGGTAGATAGCGGAAAGACCGAAAACACGCCCAGTTGATAGTCTGCAGGTGGACCGAAAACAGGCCTGGTAGATAGTTGAAGGAGCGAAAGCAGGCCTGGTTGATATTCTAAACTCTTATTAGGATTTAACTCGCCGTGTAATTAATCACCACCTTTAGTAGCCGTAATATAGGCAGAGGTTTACTTAACAACGAACTAATAGTCACTATTAACTTGCAGTGTCATTAGACTTGCCCGGTAAAACTAGTGTTAGTGCAGTGACTACTATGAGACATATATTTTTATAACTGCTAGGTAGGAGAGTGGGTGCAGAGGCCTATTTAGCTGCAAGCTCTATCTCTAATTACTCCAGCACAACTACTAATTTATAAACTTGCCCGGCTAAACCAGTGTCTACGCAATTACTACTTTCAGACATGATTTTATAACTGCCACTTAGTAGAATGGCTGCAGAGACTTGCAGTTAGATTTGAGAGATATAGAATTCTTTAAAGTATGATCACAACTTTATTCACTGCCAACTCTGGCACTAATAAAGATAATTCAATCTTATGTTGTCGTAGTATTCAAAATTATCCCCCTGGTTGGACAAGACATTATTAGGTCAATTACTCGTTTTTACACAGTAAATATTTGCACCACAACTGATGAAACAATACTTATAGTACTTTTTAAGCATCCACAACACAAATTCGTATCTAATAGTAATAATAAACAATTAAAAAAATGTTTATTAGGAAATAATTACAACAATGGAACAGTGTACAACAATGCAAAGAATAGATTACATTAAACAGAGTTTGCACAGCGCTAGCTATTGATAGTAGTAATATATGGCAGATCTCCCTACCAAGTGTTTTTTTGTGGGTCAGACCTCGGGGTTGAGTCAATGGGTTACGGCGTTGAATGAATTCGCCGAGTTTGTATTGTATTTCATTTGAGGGGCATTTTAATGGCATTTGAGTGGCATTTAAGTGGTATTTGAGTTTTGATTATTTTTTTACTTAATTTGAACTCATATGGCAGCTAGATTTTGAATGTATGGCATTTAAGTTTTGATAATTTTTTTACATAATTCGAACTCATATGGCATCTTGAGAGAGAGGAGAGAGAAGAGAGAGAGAGGAGAGAGAGAGAGAGGAGAGAGGAGTTTTATCTACATTGAATAAATATATTGATCAAAAATGAAACATTATATGATTATATACATTGATTACATAATAAGTAGGGAAAATGTTCCTATATAGCATAGCTAGAGTCAGTAAATACTAAGTAATACAAAGCACTACAACTTGTAATGACAATCAATGCGTTCATACATACATACATATGGTATCTTGAGAGAAGGAAAGAGATGGAGGAGAGAGAGAGAGGAGAGAGGGAGAGAGAGAGGAGAGAGAGATTTTTTACTTTTCTATACATTCATGTATATATGGTTAATTATGTACATATTTATGGGTATATTTATATCTACATAGAGAGAGAGGAGATATATCTACATTGAATAAATATATTGATCAAAAATGAAACATTATATGACTATATACCTGATTACATAATATGTAGGGAAAATCTTCCTATATAATATAGCTAGAGTCAGTAAATACTATGTAATACAAAGCACTACAACTTGTAATGACAATCAATGCATTCATACATACATACATACATACATATGGTATCTTGAGAGAAAGAAAGAGATAGAGGAGAGAGAGAGAGAGGAGAGAGGGAGAGAGAGAGGAGAGAGAGATTTTTTAGTTTTCTATACATTCATGTATATATGGTCAATTATGTACATATTTATGGGTATATTTATATCTACATAGAGAGAGAGGAGATATATCTAAATTAAATAAATACATTGATTAAAAATGAATCATTATATGATTATATACATTTATTACATAATAAGTAAGGAAAATCTCCCCATATAATATAGCTAGAGTCAGTAAATACTAAGTAATACAAAGCACTACAACTTGTAATAAAGACAAAGTAATAACAGTTAATGCATAGTTTGTTCCTTTACAATGATGTCTCTGATGTACTGATGTTATATCTTAGGAAGGAAGGCTTCTGTTCTATGTGCTTTTAATTTCGTAATGAACTAAAATAAAAAAGTTATGTATTAGAATAGAATGATTAAGCAAAAATGTAAAATAATTACATGAATTTGAATTATTGTTCTAGTTACATTGGATAGTTTACATTATTAGAAAAGGGAAATAACTCACCAAATTACATTGTTCAGCTTGTTCTTTCTTGAGCATTATTTTCACCAAGTGCTTTTGATTCTCTTTCATCTATCTAAAACAAAACAAAAAATACTTGCTTTCTAAATATGTTGTAAAAAATACACTAATTACACCAAAAAAGTCCTTTTTTTACCTTGAAAATGTATATATTCAGCATTTTGTTGTAAAACAAACAGACAGATTTGTCAATGACACAGCTTGCGTTCTTGCGAGCGAATAGCTTAGACACTGTGCGTATAAAATTATCAAGTAAAGTTAAAACTATGTCTAGAGGCGAAAATGGAGGACAACTCCGTATCGCAACTAGTTGAGCTTTTCTACTAGCGTTAAATATTTATTTTAAAAATAAATAATTAGAGCTTTCTACTAGTGTTAAATAATTATTGATTATTTTTTATCTTATCACCACTTAGAGCCAGATGATTTAATTAACTAAAGATAAATAATTATTTTAGCGTTTCTTACCTTGATGCTCTCCTAGTAGCTGTAGTAGATGATGCTTCTCCGCTTGCTTTTGAAGAACTGGATGCTTTCTATGTGAAAACAGTGGCTCTTAAATAGCTAAAGTTGCACTTATTAAACCCTATGAATCAGCGTTTTTTCCAATGCTATTTTGGGAATAAAAACTGTTTAATCCCGCGAAAGCAACGGTTTCCATTCGCGTGAAAGTAACTTATTTATTCCCGCAAAAGCAACGGTTTCTATTCGCGTGAAAATAAATTATTTATTCCCGCGAAAGCAACGGTTTCCATTCGCGTGAAAATAAATTATTTATTCCCGCGAAAGCAACGGTTTCTATTCGCGTGAAAATAAATTATTTATTCCCGCCAAAGCAACAGTTTCTATTCGCGTGAAAATAGATTATTTAGTCCCGCGAAAGCAATGGTTTTTATTCGCGTGAAAATAAATTATTTATTTCCGCGAAAGCAACGGTTTGTATTCGCCTGAAAATAAAATGTTTATTCCCGCGAAAGCAACGGTTTCCATCGCCTGAAAATAAAGTAATTATTCCCGCAAATTAAACAATTATTTTTACGTAAAAACCAACGTTTTCGCGAAAATAAAAAAAGTATTTCCAGGGAAATAAAAACCAAGGCTTTCTCGGAAAAAAAAAATTTATTTTTGCGCAAATAAAAACCAATGTTTTTCGCGGGAATCAAACAATTATTTTTATGTGAGTAAAAACCAATGTTTTCGCGGGAATAAAAAAATTATTTCCGCGTGAATAAAAACCAATGCTTTTGCGAGAATAAAACATTTATTTTCACGCGAATGAAAGTCAATGTTTTTGCGGGAATCTAACAATTATTTTGATGTGAGTAAAAACCAATGTTTTCGCGGGAATAAAAAAAACTATTTTCGCATGAACTAAAACCAATGCTTTCGCGGGAATAAAAAATTTATTTTTACGCGAATAAAAACCAATGTTTTCGCGGGAATCAAACAATTATTTTCATGTGAGTAAAAACCAATGTTTTCGCGGGAATAAAAAAATTATTTCCGCGTGAATAAAAACCAATGTTTTCGCGGGAATAAAAAAAATTATTGTTTTTGCGTGAATAAAAACCAATGCTTTCGCGGGAATAAAAAATTTATTTTCACGCGAATAAAAACCAATGTTTTTGCGGGAATAAAAAATTATTTCCGCGTGAATAAAAACCAATGCTTTTGCGGGAATAAAACATTTATTTTCACGCGAATAAAAACCAATGTTTTCGCGGGAATCAAACAATTACTTTTATGTGGGTAAAAACCAATGTTTTCGCGCGAATAAAAAATTTATTTTCGCTTGAATAAAAACCAATGTTTTCGCGGGAATCAAACAATTATTTTTATGTGAGTAAAAACCAATGCTTTCGCGGGAATAAAAAACTCCGTTTCCCGCGAGTGAAAATCAATGTTTTCGCGGGAATAAAACATCTATTTTCACGCGAATACATGTTTTGTTCGCAAGAAAATAATTATTTTATTCCCGCGAAAGCATTGGTTTTCCTTTGCGTGAAAAAATGCTGATTCATAGAGGTTGTCACAAGATGGTGTTCATAGGGTTAATCAGTGCAACTTTAGCTATTTAAGAGCTTGTGTTTTCACACAGAAAGCATCCAGTTCTACAACAGCTAGCGAAGAAGCAACATCTACATAGCAACTACTACATCTACTTGAAACGATAGAAAGACTTCCAGTCAATAAGGTGAGAATCTCCAAATAATTATTTAACATGTATTGACAAAAAGATCAACTAGTTGTGTTATAATGCTTCAGAAAGTTAATTTTATGTTTTAATCATTTGTTATTATTACAGAGAAGATGTTATTGTCCAGGAGAAGGCAATGTATCGACTCACATTCCAACCCATGATATTATTCATAACACAACATTTGCTGAATCTGGGTGCATATGGAGAGATTTCCCCTATTCAATATAGACCTTACTGGTGAAAAGGTAAGAATTAATAAAAAATTCTATTTAGTAGTACTTGAAAAAGTAGAAAAGCTTATAATTGTTTTACATGACTTTTTAATCACCTATAATTATACATAGCTCTTTATTTTAGTTCATTATGAAATCAAAAGCAGTAGGAGTAAAAGACTTCCTCCTGGAGATCTATCATCAATACATCAGAGAAGATATTATTGTCCAGGAGAAGGCAATGTACCCACTCACATTTCAAAGTATGTCATTTTGTATTACAGAACATTTGCTGCAGACACTATATATCTTCATACACTTTATTTAATGTTTTCTATTGCAAGTATTTACCAAGTACTCCTCTCTCCTCTCTTGCGGTTATTTCCCAAATACTGTAAATTTTAACCATCTAGAATACTAATTTGGTGATTTTCCAACATATTTTATAGCATTCAATATACTTATTATGTAATAAATGTATATTATTCAATGTAGATATAAATATACCCATAAATATGTACATAATTATCCATATAAACATGAATGTATAGAAAACTAAAAAATCTCTCTCTCTCCTCTCTCTCCCTCTCTCTCTCCTCTCTCTCCCTCTCCCCTCTCCCCTCTCCCACCTCCCCCCTCCCCCCGCCCCCTTCCCCCTCCCCCCTCTCCTCTCCTTTCTCTCCTCTCTCTCTCCTCTCTCTCTCTCTCTCTCTCTCTCTCTCTCTCTCTCTCTCTCTCTCTCTCTCTCTCTCGATACCATATGAGTAAGAATTATGTAAAAAATTATCAAAACTTGAATGCCATACATTCAAAATTTAGATGCCATACATTTAAAATCTAGATAGATGCCATATAAGTTCAAATTAAGTAAAAAAATTATCCAAACTCAAATGCCATTTAAATGCCACTCAAATGCCCCTCAAATGCCACTTAAATGCCACACAATATTAACTCGGCAAATCTATTCAACGCCGTAACCCATTGCATCAACCCCGGAGTATAATCCACAAAAAAAACACTTGGTAGGGAGATCTGCTCACATATTACTACTAATAAAGGGTGAGTCCTACTGTGTATCCTTGACTAGATAACATCGACTTGAGCGTCTGTTTTGAAGCTCACTGGCATCCTACAAGTTCTTTGACACCCCATGTTTTGAATGTCGGAAGGTATAGCAGGTTGGGAACCAACCCTGGAATTTAAGTATACCATGTTCCTCAGTGGCTAAGTAAGCAACTAAAAGCTAAGCAGCAACTTTTTATTAGGACGAGACAATACAGATGCCAAACCATATAGTACAATTAATTGTAGTTTTGGTAAAATATGTTAGTCACTGCGGGTATGCTTGAAATGCCTAACAATTGTCATGGTGTCACTGCTGTCAGTCTTTCATGGAATTAGGATGTTACATAGCTTTCTATCATAGTTTTGATCTGTATACCACTTCATAATTTACTATTAAAAACAAATGACATGGTTAAACTTTTTTTGAAAGTCAAAATAGTAATTCACCGAAGAATGGTGCTATTTTCTGATTTAAGAAACACAGATAAATAAACTCTACCAAACATACATAGCTGACAATATGAATTTCAATTTCCTGCTGTGATGACTTTTTGGCTGATGCCACATCTGTACACCCAAATTAACACTGTCTAGTAATCACATAGCAATAAAAGTTTCTCATGAAGCCACACTAAATGAGCTTATACCTATGGCAAAAGCTATTTCATTCTAGGTTAAAATACGTGAATGACTTACCCCGGCAAAGGGTAGCGCTCAACATAGAGATTCCGTGGACTCATAACAAGAATTGTCTCAAATCGTTTGAAGACAAAAGCATATTGCCTGACTTGGAAAAGAGACCAATTTTAAAGAAAATGGTAATGGAAGGTATTTTACCACAAGGCTCATTCAAGTAGCGGAGGCTATTGAATGAGCAAAGAGATTTTCAATGCCATGTTGAAGATAACACCACAACAAACTGCATTGAAACGTTTCAAATTTCCCTCCCCACCTTCAATAACAGTTCACTGCCATGTGTGCAAGATCTGGTGTGACTATGTCGCAGGCTATTTCGAAGTCGGGGATGGCCAGAAAGGACTACATTGTATTAGCATGTAAAAAAGAATAGTATAAGGTATGTATGATGTATTAGAGCTTGTTGTCACAGCACTGCGATGATACCCTGTGATGGCATCTCTATTCCGTCCCTCCTATTGACTTGGAAGATGCAGTGTGAGCAGAGATTGGGTACTTGCAATTGAAAACTGCCTATGACTGCAATCAACCATTGCATAGATAACGGTTAATGAAACAGTCCTTGAGGAAATTTTGAGAGGTACAGTGGTTTACAGCTTAACTACCCTGCCCTCCCTCCCCTTTCTCCCCATTTCCTTCCTGTTTAGCAAGCTCAATTGAGTAACCCCTCCGACTACCGCAGATTCCCTAGGAAAGAATAAACATCTAAAGATCTAAGAAACGGGCAGATGAATAATTTATAATTAAATAACTCAAAGCTCCCGCCCTAAACCTATGCTGAAGACAACAGCATGGCCACAATATTGGAAAATCGATGCCGTAAGAGTTTCCCCCGTTATGAGTAGAAAAGGAAAGACTCTTGTAATCAGTTTCGAAGCAGTTAACAGCTTTTGAATCAGCTGGAAACCTGCTCGCTCTATATAAAGCGGAGGAATTATCATTTGTAGGCAACTGAAACGATGTTTGATGGTAGCACCAAATAAGTGTTCCTGCTAGTTTTTACTAGAACATGCATATCTGGCTATTGCATTCTACGCTTGGAAGTTGGAGGTAAGCACATAGCAGTGCTGGCAAGTATGAGCTGCTATAACAGGCTGCCCTGGTTAATAAACCTCATTAGGATGCAAAGTACTCCATCCAAGGGTCTGCAGGCTAATTGACAAATCATTGTGTTCAGGCAATTGCTAGTGTTTTAACCATCCAAGTGGCCGGATGCACCATGTTGGAGTGGTGTTATCTAGTGCCTGTTGAGGTTACCATACCCAAGTATATCTAAAGATGGTCATGGGCTGCCTTAAGTCGATAGTACTATACCAGGCTGCTGCCAATCGATCTACATAGATTAAAAAATAACTTCCAGAAAGAAAAACAATGTAGACTTCCAGCAAGGAGAGAGGAACTCTGTCTTACGAGCATTTCCTGGACTGCGGGTTGTCTTGCAAAAACCCGGAGATGTGACAAAACTGCTTTTGCACACTTCCTGCTTGTGACAATAAATTTTTTTATCAAGTACAATCCTGAAAGGAAACAATGTCCGAACCACCCTGCAACTTTGCTGACTGGAAACTACCCAAACAACAAAATTCTATGAGTAGAGTCGACAAAATTGAGTAAAGACTGACAAATGCGATGAAATAGAAACTCATCTGATGCTGAAGTTGGAGAAACAAGCAGAAGAATGAAACTAACTATAAAACTTACATTAGGTACTCCAACCCTTTGAGTTTTTGCCTATTATTTTCTTTATGTAGTCCTAGTCTCTACTTGAAACCAAACAGTGTGAGCAAACCGGTACCAGTCACCTTCCTATGGCCCTAAGTAAGCCTCTTGTTTGTCAGTGACAAAAGAAATGCTACCAGTTGATTGGTGTTAGTGAAGCAGAAGACCAAAGAGTTTTAAGCTGCAACCTCTGTAAGGAAAAAGAGGAAAAACAGCTTGTTTTGCCAACTGATAATCAAAGAAGGTGATAGCAAAATTGAAATGTGACTTTGAACAACAGTTTGAAACCGCTGATGAGACTGCAGCCATGAGATTAAAGTTTTAAAAAAAAGTTTAACTTACATCACATTGAAAGGGAGGTAGTTTGGTGCTGTTGAAATAGCATATAATGACAACTGTTCATCACCAGAACAAGCTACAGGAGTTGTGTTATTAACTGTGTTTTGTTTCATGCAGAACTCTTGCAGCACTTTCTGTAAAGAAGCAGAAGTCTTGTGACCAGCACCAATGACCCGGGATCTATAATCAAAACTCATGAGCTCATTATCCTTGTGGTTCTGTCAATTAAAGAACCTCATGACAGATTTATTTACTCTTATGCCTGCATTCTTATCTAAGCTTACCCTATCTGAGTTGCACCCCCTTGTGTATCAAATGAAAGTAAGGAAGTAATACAAATTCTAAATTTCTCCTCTAAAAATTTGAGCAATATAGTACTGGTAAAACTGCACAAATGTTTGTCGTGGCCCAATGGCTTGGGTTCAACATTACAACCAGGTTTCATGATAAGACTAAAAACAGTCCCATATATCAAGTTTAAAAACAGCAAGTGACTAAGAGCAAGAGGTTTGCATTGAACATTGATTTATTAATGGGTTGCGTAAGAAAATAGATGGGGAATAAGCAGTTCATCTACTTGAAAGCTGTCAAATGACTAATTATCAGATCATGCTGCTGTTGTCTTGCTCAGTCTCGCCATAATCGTTTTTAGCAGAAATTTTCTCGCTTGATTCGATATGCATCGTCCAAGTTTTTTGTGCTAAATGATGGATAATAATGGCCCGTATAGAGACAAAAACTGTCATTACTGGAAGTCAAGCCAAAAAAAATTGTGCAAGATTTGCAAAAGTAATGAGCTCAAAGTTTCAATGGAACTAACAAAACTTCCGCCGATTCCATTGACTGACCTTTTATTTGGACGCTGAAGTAACTCAGGCATACCTGAAGTAGGGAAATTCTCAACAATGCGTCAACATCCTCAGCCACCACCCTCCAGCGATAATAGATAATAATTTGTTTGTCCTCAACAAGAATGCTGGGTCAAACAAAGCTGGGTGCAACATCAAATTTTGATGGCTTTAGTAATGGAATTATAGCATTTTAACCTATGAACTGAAGTATGATAATTAAGTTAATATAGGCAACAAACCGTAAGGTTCACTAAATTTTATTTGATCAATATATTTTTTGAAGTAGTTGATGTTAACTAAATACTGTCTATGTGTGTTTTGCGAAAAACCTTTTTACTTTTGTTGCGGTTGACAGTTTTATCTAGTCAGCAAAACTAGATTGAAAATATGGAAATTGATCTGTCCGACTTCGCGTTTCAATACCTTTCACCTTCAAAAGGTTTCCACATAATTGATGGTCTGCTGTGGCCAATGTATGTTTTTTTTTCAAATCAATGCTTAGAAATTTATTTTTACCTGAGGCAATTTGAACACTTCTTACAATCTATCTCAGATAGGTGACAAGTCAAAGCATCACAAGTTTTTTGTTTACAGATGGAAATTCTCGAGTTACTTGATGCGATATTAAACCTTCTAACGACCTGTCTCAAATAATTGGCAAGTCAAAACATCACAAGTTTTTTGCTTACAGATTGGACTAATCCAGTTACTACAGGTTCTCATTTGCTGCCGATGGCTCAGGCTAGTTCATTTGGAAATTTCGGTGATCTCCATTTTTCTGCACAAAACATTACTCGTTCCACCGAAGGATCTAAAGCACAAGATTCTGATCAACCTAGGTTTCAATGTAAAATTAATGGTCAATTCCAAAATAAAGCAAAAATTCATGTTGGTGAAAAGAAATTTGGATGCACTCATTGCGATGTTAGAACTTCTACTAAAAGTGCTCTACAGACTCATATTAGAAGAACCCACACTGGAGAGAAACCGTTTGCTTGCACTCAATGTGACCACAGGGCTGTAACTGCTGGTGAAATAAAATCTCATATGAGAACTCACACTGGAGAGAAACCGTTTGCTTGCACTCAATGCGATTATAGAGCTGCAACTAGTAGCCAACTACACATGCATATGAGAACTCACACTGGAGAGAAACCGTTTGCTTGCACTCAATGTGACTATAGGTCTGCAACTAGTAGCCAACTACACATGCATATGAGAATTCACACTGGAGAGAAACCATACGCATGCACTCAATGTGACCATAAGTCTACAACTAGTAGCCATCTACACATACACATGAGAATTCACACTGGAGAGAAACAATACACATGCACTCAATGTGACCATAAGACTACAACTAGTAGCCATCTACACATACACATGAGAACTCACACTGGAGAGAAACCATTTTCTTGCACTCAATGTGATTATAAGGCTGCTCGAAAGGAAAAACTAAACAGACACATGAGAACTCACACTGGAGAGAAACCATTTGCTTGCACTCAGTGTGATTATAAGGCTGCTCGAAAGGATAAACTAAACATACACATGAGAATTCACACTGGAGAGAAACCATATCTTTGCACTCAATGTGATTATAACGCTGAAAGCAATGCAAAACTACGCATGCACATGAGAACTCACACTGGAGAGAAACCATATCATTGCACACATTGCGATTATAAGGCAGCGCAAAAGATAACTCTACAGAAACACATGAGAACACACACTGGAGAGAAACTATTTGCATGCACTCAATGTGACTATAGGTCCGCAACTACTGGTTCTCTGAAGAGACATATGAACACCCATACTTAAGAGAAGCCATTTGTGTGGTGATTACAGGACTACAGTTGCAGGTACCTGACGATCTCAAATTAGAACTTATACTGGAAAGAAAGCAGAAGATTGCACCCGTTGTCACTATAGCGCCACAGAGAACTCATACTGAAGATAAATCATATGCAAGCACTCAGTGTGACTAAGGACTAAAATTGTGTATGCTTCACAATCTCATATGGGAATTCAAATTGGAAGGAGGTCATATGCAGGCACTCAATGTAATTACGGAGCTAAAACAAGTAGTTATGAAAACATCAATATATAGAAATTCATAGTGAAGACATAGTGCTAACAAAATCATGTCTACATTTCTGCAATTATGGGGTAAGTTTTTTGTCTGGTGTTCTGCCTATTGTTTTATTTCTGTATTGTAAAAAAAGTATAAATGATTTATGGTGTTAGTTTTAACCAAAAAACTTATGGTGTTAGTTTCAAATGTGCTGCCAATCACTAGCTAGGCTTCAGTATAATGTGTTCAACTTTGGTTATTTCTATTTTTTTTGGCTGATTCTGTTTTTGTCAATTTTTTGTTTTTGAGCTATCATCAGATGTTGTTATTTCATCATTAAATGCATCAAGTTTTGCCACAATGTATTAGTTGGGTGACTTGGCACTAAACTAGACTGAAACCTTTCAACTTCTCATGTATTGTCTTCTTTCCGAAAAGCTGGCAAGTTTCAAACACAAATACTCCCATTTACCTTGTGATCGTCATCTTTGTACACGAAATAAAACTCACATTTGGTGTTTCTTTCTCACAAGTCTGGCATTGACTTTAAACTTCCAAACAGTAGCTACAGGCTGAGGAATCACGGCTATGACATTAAGTAGTATAATAGGAGCAGATCTGTATTAAAACACAGACCTGCCAACATATCAAATTTTTATCTGCACACACAGAAAAACGTGGAGGAGTTTTAATCCTATTTCAATCAATTCTTACTATCCACGAACGTAATCACCTGAGCGATTGAAATGCGATTAAAAAGGTAGTGATTTATTACCACAGCCAATGCACTGGTTGAAGATCAGTATTCAATCACTATGGGATTAAAATTTGGATTGAGTTAGTCTCCCAAGGATTAAAAACAAGAGCATTTCTAATCACTGTATATGCAGATTGTTAATCGCATGATGATTGTTATTTGGAGCATTGCTAGTCCAGTCATTGATTAAAGTTAGGATCAATATTAATCTTCCTTGAGTGCTATGTCTGTACGGTTTTTCTTTGATAGCGATTAAATATTGGAAGCGATTTGAATTGGAGGTAATTCTTTTGTATTGGATCTAGCTGGTAGAGAATGACAGAGCTTATTTCAGAATGTAATGGCAATTTGTATTGAGCATGGAAACTGAGATCAGTACAACACCATTAAAAAGGAAATACAGCGATTACAAAATAAAACCAACTAAGAAGATAGAAAATAAATTGATAAAAATAACTGGCTCGATTGAATGATGATTAGTATAATATAGTCTATTAGGACATAGATCCACTGGGGTACACTCCGCGTACATGCAATGGATTCCAAGTTGAAACTGAGAGATGACGGCTGATTTTGATCTTCAAGCTCCTAAAATAAGAGTGACATCATTAGGCACATTTTACAATAAGAAGGTATCCCAAAATAAAAAATAAACCAAATCCAACAAACCTTCAGAAGTTGAAAATGAAGATTGGGCAACATCACAGCTGTTTTTTCATCACCTGTGAGCTCTTTACTTCATGTATATTCAATTTTCGTTTAAAGAAGGACATCTCTATTTGGTGACTGTTCTAAAATGCAGAATTATGATATAGTAGCAACTTTTATTTGCAGCCACTTCAAGTTCAAAAGTTTTGAATGTGACAAAATAGAAAACCATCAATTAGTTACTAAACAACATTCAACATCATTTGTTCAGTTTAGTATTTTAACTTAGTTACTAAGCAATACACAAACAATTGTGTATTCATAGTATATCTTATTTACCTGCTTCTGTGTCACCATTAACTTAGAGTTTTGAGACAGCTGTGTAAGCCTTCATCATCCTCGTGTGCTCTCTTTGTTAGTGATTGAAGCGGGAAAATAATAGCCTATTCAGGGACAATAAGACTGTATGCTTAGGCAATCAATGATACCCCCACGTGCTATTAGTTAATCATACTATAAATGCCAAGGCTTTTCTCCATTTTAATCATATCAGGAGTAAAATCCAACTTGAAGATAAGAGCCAGAGTTCAATCATTTTGGGATTAAAGTTCTTACTGGGTCAGTAAAGCTAACAATTAAGGACTTGTAGAATAACAACACTGTAGAACCACATTGTAATCGTTTGAGGAGTAAAGTTCTTACTAGCTGATTAAAAACAGAGTTTAATCCCCTGAGAGTGATTCATTGACCTACCCACAATTTCTGGCAAAGTTTTTGTCCGATTTTAATCCTTAATTACTCCTTCCAGCAAACACTCCCAAATTTTCTACTGAAATACCAGATATCACCCCTAATGATGCCGGATTGTACTCTTATATTAATCATTACAGTGTTTAATCACCTGTTTAATCCCAAATGTTCCACTTTTTTCTGTGTGTGTGGGTTAAATTTGTTGGATTGGTTACAGGCCTGTTAGATGTGTATTTGTTAGTTTTTACATGATTTTGGTAAATATAATATGCATCTGCATAAGAAAACAGACCTGTTGAAATATTACATTGTTGATTTTTGGTATAGATATGGATATCTTTACAGAACTGTTACTGTACATTTATATAGGTAGGTGAATGTATCTTTGGAAGGTAATGTAAGTGATAGTTGATAGTTGCACAGAGCTGGAAGAAATTCATTGATTTATTTTTTGACTGTGCTGTGGGTTTTCCTTCCGATTTAAATCTCAGTACAGTCGTTCCCTTTGTATTGTTAATCATTTTTCTTGGTAGCGAGTTAGGTGTTAAGTTTATTTGATTAAAACATTGGAAGTATTTGCGAGGGCAATGAAGTTAATAAGAATAGAGTAAGAAACATAGCTAAAACATACGACATTTGTTGTAGGAAGTAAGTAATAGTACTGTATAACGAATAAGTGTTGATTAGATTAAAGGTTTGCTTGATTATGAATAGCCCTGGTAACTTTTTAACAATCCAAGTATTGTTGTTTGTTGCAGCCTTTTTCTGAAGCTGGATGACAATAGGATGATGTTTTAGAATCCTTTGAGTTGCTTTATCTCTTTTTATAGCATAAAAAAGGGCTTGGTTTGGTAAAGAAATTATTGTAACTAAATTGAAATGAAACGCTAAATTGTAATTGATAAAAGATCACATTTTATAGAAAAGATAAGTCCCTCACTGAGCTACATCGGTTGTCTTCAACTCCTCGACCACAATGTTTGTCTTGTAAATTAGGATCCTCCAACCTGGTAAAAATGATGTTTTTGTTGAAAGTAACGGCATATTGTCCTCAAGAACTAACCCGCAGCAGAGTATCTCAAATTTTTAGACTCATCCGGTTTACTGTTCATGTTTTGTACTTACTCCAATGACTGCATTGGTGTGAATATGATGATAATGTGGTGAGTGCGATCAAATCATGTATTTTCTCGATTTTGTAAAAGGATAGGGCCGGTTTGAATACTTTCTACACCAGCAGCCTGTTTTTCGGGTATGTAAAAAGAGCTCACCACCAATCCGTCTTACTGCTAGCCTTAGTAACGTACTAAAGGAGTGTTCATCACCACCTTTCCATCCGGTAAATTTAAATGACGGAGTTGTGATACAGATCATCTATAGCAACTGGTTGGTGGTTTTTTTTCTTATTAACCTGGCTGATTGTTTGGCTCCTTCAACGGTTATTTTAGCAGGAAACTTGATTGGATGAAGAAGCGGTTGTTCATCTTCGTCAATTTCCAAAAAGACCACCAGTTTTATCGCATTGAGTTGCAACGGTCCTAACCTGTCAGTTGTTTATTTATTCACTGGAGATCTGATTCAATGCATGTCCCCAAATGTTTCAACCACATAGTGGATAATGGACATATCTTTATGTCCCTCCTCTGGTAGCGTTTCAGTGGAAGTTATCATCAACCGTGACAGTGTTTGATCGAAATTAAGTGGTTGAAACCATCCAAAAATCATTTTTTCATTTAACGGGCAAGAGTTCAGCGTACTGGCAACTTTTCTTGTCAAGCAGGAAATTTTTGAGCTTAACAGATTTTCTAGAACAGTTGCGCACTAATACATTTTACTTTCATTAAAGCTCCATGGTTTTGATTTAATTTTTCTTTATTTTCTTTGTGTCATGGACCACTCAGGTGAAAAATTTTCTGTCTTGTTAGGATACAATTCGAATGCTGAGAGTTTGTTTGATTTCTTGTCTATGATTTCGGCCATCATGTTGAGTGAGAAGTTGAACAAAAACAAAACTCAATTAGATAATAGTAGATCTCCGGTTTAATAGATACTGAAAAATAGGGTAACTTTCAGCTACAATATCCAATAAGCATAGTCTGATTAGCTCTCAATGAAAAAGAGCATTTATTATTTTTATTGTAAATGACAACCCAGTGTTGAGAGAGCCTGTAATGGATTGCAGTCTGGTTTCCACGGATATCCACTAGTCTCAAGTATTATGTCTCTCTCCAGAGGGGACACGGTGCTGCTTGACAGCGACAACTGTGTAATGCAACCGAGGTATCCGGCATAGACAGAGCCCATGGCTCACACAAACAACACAGCGTGCAGTTTGATTAATGGGTTTATTCTCAGCAACCAAACTCCTAGAATGGCAATCCACTAGGGTTATCGGTAAGACATGAGAATGAATGCAAAGAATATGAGCAATGCCAACTCTTTTATAGTAACTGGCAGGAAGTAATTAGCTTAAAATGATATAACGGTGAAGGCACTGGAAGTTATTAGACCAATGCGAATACATATATAAATAACTAACCAATCATCCAATGTACAAGGGTTAAATGAAATAAGTGGCTAGAGGCGGAGACCTCTCTCCTGCCGTCCAATCAGGGTGTCCTACAGGGTCCAAAAGCACTGGCTAGCTTCTGGTCTTGACTACTTCGGATACAAGGAAGAGTATCGTCAGTTCTTGGCATAGAGCAGGATCCTAACTGGTTTTGGCAGTTCTCTGCTATGGCAGGCATATTTGACTGGCCCTGAGTCACCATCCCGAGTCCGCAGGGGTCAATACCAGCCCTGCAGGGCTTACTACCGGCCCTGCACACTGTGCTACCAGCACAGCACAGGCTTTACTACCGGCACAGCATCTTACCGATGGCTGTGGGTGAAACTCTAGCGTATTCGGTGTGGAGATAGTGTAGAAAACTCCCAGTTTACTATTATTATTCACCAAAATATGCCACAAACGAACTAGTTAGATTTTTTGAGTACAACTTTGCTGCAGCATGAAGCACTTAAAAACAATTAATAATAAACAATTAGAGCAGAATTGTTGTCTCTCTGACAAAATATCAATTTTGTCAACACCAAAGACTCTGCAGTCTTGAGAACAAACTGGTTAGGTTCTAGGGGGTACACTCTGTCTACAGCGGGAGCTACCCAAGTACGGTTGATATTAAATAATTAGAACCCAGTTGTCTCTTTGACAAGAAATATCAATTCTTTCATTGCCATTGACTCTGCAGTCTTGAGAACAAACCAACTAGGTTTTAGGAGTACACCTTCTGCACAGCGCGAACTACACGTGTGGTCTAGTGGTTAAAGTGCTTGCACTTCAATCCTGGATCTGGGGGTTCGATTCCCAGCACGGTTATCTGTTAGCAAGATATTTGGCTTCCTATGCTCTGCCTGGTCGGATATGGGCATAAAAATAACGTGGTCCCTAGTTTGATTGCACTCTCCATAATAACTATGGAGTCATGCTAGTAAAAGATCCCCCTCTGCCTTTTCGGAAGAGTAGCCGGTAACGGCGGGCATGGGTATAGGGTGCTGCTCACACAAGCTCCAAGCTTATGAGACCCGTCTTTAGGGTTGCCCACAAGGCACAGCTCAAACAAAACAAAACAACTAGTAATAAACCATTAGAACCCATTTGTTGTGTTTCTGACAAAAAAGCAGTTTTGTCAACACCAAAGACTTTGCAGTCGTGAGAGAAAACCTGCTAGGATTTAGGAGTACACCTAGTCCTCAGAGCAATTAGTTCAACCCTTTAACTATTGATAAATATTTCTTTATTAATTCTTAACTTACTGCTGAGAGTCCTAGGAGGTTGTTTTAGATGCTGTAGTAGATGTTGTGCCGTCCCTCACCGTTGCTGGAGTGGATGCTTTCTGTCAATATACATTAAGTCTTAAATAGCTGAAGTTATACTGATTGACGTGTCCCTTCAACCCATGAGAAAGCTCGCGCAAAAACCGTATATAGTAGATAGGAAGTATTGTTCAAATAGTAAAGGTGAAGCTGCTTCAGACCACATGCTGTTCCATCTCAACCTTTGATAAATTAATGCCATTTACCCCCGTATTTTGACTTGAAAGGTTAATATTATTTTGATTAAACATCCCCTATTTCAGCCTCAAGGCACGCCATTAAATGTGGTGGCATACGCATAAAATAGGGAATGGAAGTGAACGTTTACAAGAGTGAATGCAGGCGCAACTGGAGCGAACATATACATATTTGGGAATCAACATCGAGAGACTGATAATAATTGTCGACTGTGCTATAAACGAGAAGTTGTTAACTTTCCTTCCAGGATGTGCCTACGTTTGTTCTGGGCAATGTGTAAAATCTCATTTCAACTTATATTCCAGGAGCAGTCTATTTTGGGAAAGAGAGAAATGTTTTTATTAACGGAATGAATGTCGAGGCAAAAGTTTATATGTTGCCAGGAATAAATTTAGACACCTCCTAGAATGAATGTCGACGTTCATTCCCATCTACAATCGCTTGTAATTCCATAAAGTATTGTAAGAAAGCAGCGATTCTGGATGAGCTAACCAGCAGTGGTCATTTGTGGCAACCAACTTATTTAATAAATTGATGCTTGAGTGCTTTCACACTTGAACAAACAATTGTAGTGCAGAGAGTACAAAATTGATGGCTTTTGTAGGTTTACTTTTGTCCATCAGCAGTGTCCTTTGGTTTGCTACTTGGTCTCATAATTTATCTTCTTTTAAATGAAATAGCCCTTAAAATGCGTGAAGTGTTTTCTTTTCATAGTGTTTGAATTCAGAAAAAAGTCGATGATTTCACAAACTTGAGTTTCTGAAACTTAAATTCTTTTTTGAAGTTATCATGAAACGAATTGACTTGAATAAAATCTATGCCAACAAGATTAATTGGAAGGCCAGGTTATATTTACTGTTGATTGTTTGGCAGAAGCGTACACCACGTTACAGGTTTCTAGTGAAATGTCACACTTTCAACTTTGGCTGCGCTGAGATATGAAGCTATTCAATGAGCATTCAATGGTCATTCACTTCATCAGTATGCTGCTTAGACCTGAATATTCGGAAAACCAAAAGGAGAAGTTTTCAATGCGTTCATGCTTAAACAAACCGCTATAGAACTGGTGACATACGATGGATGGAGAATTATGTAAACCAGTTGTTTGTGAGATACAAGCTGTTGTAGCATAGCTTCTTTGACTAATGTTGATTGATTATGTTTGCTTACAGGTAAACAACCTGTTGTACTGAAGCTCTCCCTATCATATCTTTGTCAATAGACTAAAGGTGTTAGACTGCTGAATAATGTGGATGTTGAGTGTGTAAACTTGTTACCATCTGAGTCATTGAGTTGTACTAAACTGCAGACCGCAGAATAGAGCCGCAAAAACATTGGTTTCATTGAAAATAATTTGCTTTTACAAGAGTTGTCTTCATATTAACCCAGATTTTTGGCATGTTTTGTGGCAAGCTGCACTATGCACTTCTTGTATTATATTGACTACAAAATGACAAGCTTGTGAGATATGTGGTCAAAAATAATTCGCAGATTAATTACTGCGTTTTTGTTTTTGGAGTTCTCCACTTTATAAAGAATTGTTGCTGTGAAACCCCTCTAAAGCCAACGTCAAATAACTTTGAAAAAATTACTAACTGGCTCATGATTATTTTTCAATTTCATTTGAAAGCTTTAACTATTTTGTTACTATACAATGTAACATTTTTCTAGTTCAATTGTGTTTAATTAATTTTATTGTTTTGTGTTATCATTGTTGAGAACCACAACAACTCCGGAAATACAACAACACAGTGAGTGGTTTTTTCCGCAGAAATTAAACTCTTTTCTGAACTAACTTTATTCGTCAGTCAATGTTAAAGCAAAAAATACCTCTTTCAAGTGAAAATTTTGTACAGTTTTTGAGATATCCGCTCTGCAACATCATCACATGGTTTCTAAATGACCAAGCAGCACTTTTTATGCATTTATCCATTATGTTTTATTTTTCTTACATATTATGTTATACATTTTGTTTTATAGATAGTTCTAAATTAAACATAGTACAAAGTATCTGCTCAGTTGTTTTTGCTTTAGAAGCAATATATATACAACAAAAAATCTGTTTTTTCCGTGTGAATTAGCGTTTTGCACATTTACTTTTCACGTTCCGCATTTTGGTACAGCCACTTAGTCATCTCAGTACATAAATAGTGAAGGGTTGGCCCGCAAAATATTTGCCGTTACCACATGTTCACATTTCATCTTTAAAGCAAAACTAGCAGATGAGAGCTTTCATTCTTCCAACCAAGCTGTGAAGTGCTGAATTAAAATTTTTGAAGTAATTATAACTACACTCAGAGTTTTTGATAACAGACAGATTGGACTGCAAATAGTTACATAATCAAAGTGGTTTATGGGATTACTCAGCTTGTATTGTAAACATCCCTGTTCATTGCCATTTATGCTTTACAAGGAGTGTATCTAGAATTCGTGCTTGTTACAAGCTACGTCTATTTGCTTTAGTCATTGATGAAGTTCTAGCCTACATGAATGATAGCTGAAGCTTTTTGGAGGAAGCATACAATTGGTAGGAGGTGTCTTGCGATGTGGTGGCACATCATCCACTACTAGCTGTTTCCAATTAAATTGAATGCTAAATCGATAGCTCATTTGTGGCTTATGCTTATAGCCAGGTGCAATCTACTGCAGTCAGTCGCCTAATGATTAATTATGAGAGATGATTTTGTTCCAGTCCAGTGGTTAGTAGCGCGGGTTAGTAGAAGTGTGGTATAGATACGCTATAGTTCAGTGGTTAGTAGCTGCGTGGGATAGATACAGCTAGTAGTAATAGACATTCCATACCCAATAGTGAGAGGGTGAGGACTGCATAGCTGATAAGAAGACATGTACGTATAATAAGCATTTGGTGATATGTAGTAATAGATGTACTTTTATGTATGCTGTCGCTGTTACAATATTATATTACAAACTCTATATGGTGATATATTTAACACAGTAGCATATCTCCTTGTCTATTATTATTGTGGTTTATCACTACATCAGTCAGTAGACTCTGTGGCAGTGCTTGTGTCAATCAATGGGTAGCTCTATGATATTAAATATCTCAGCCGAGGATACAGGAAGTTTAACTGGTTTAAACCAAAACATTCGCTTATGAATGTTTTAATTGTTTTCATTAAATAATTGAACATTTACAATGAGTTGCCATATCGATGAAAGTGTTATAATTTTTTACTTTTCACATTGATGAACATCAAAGTCCGTCAATAGGGGAAAGCAAGAAACTGCATAATTATTGTTTCTGTATCCCGTGAAACTTTTTTCTCTCTCATCCAGCTAACTACAATTTGTACGGAGAGGAGAAGGGTGCACCATACTGCAGGGAGGCTCAGTGTTTCATGTAGATCTCATATTAGCCTATCCTTTGGCGCCATTAAGGAACAGTTTGAATGGGAATGGGTACGGGATAGGGGTGGGGTGCAGGGTAGGGTTGGAAGACGTCCCAGTTTGTCCGGATTTTTCCGGATTTTAAAGCCCAAAATACTGGCTGCTAACGAGTGTTCTGGGTTCTGCAAATTGACTAAAATGAAAATTTTTATTAATAATAATTTACACTTGAGCTTTGCCTAGCAGATGTAATATTTTTGTTTTTGCCCAAAACAGCATAAGTAAGCAGAATAAATGTTGACATGGATACGAATTACTAACAACTTTATGCGTCTAATACAAAAGTAAGTGAATGTAAATTATTAGTGTGGAGCGTTTTGCGCTCAGACTAGAGAAACAAGAGATAATTACAGTAGCTGTTAATCGACTACTTTCATACTTGTGTTGTGTGGGGGAATGTTAAACCCACACACTAATAAGATACAAAGATTCATAGGCTAAAAAACAGCGATCAACCTAGCAAGGACAGCAGAAGCAAACACTGATCTGTAATAATAAATTGATGACAAATGCATTTTTTCAATACTTCCTTCTATTACATTTAAAGAGGGGGTCAGTCAAAACCGAGTTGTAGAGTTTCATTGCTGTGCTATTGTTATTTTGAATTAATTCTATTAGTTATCAAGTTATGTCATCGATTTATTCATCATCTGTCGGATAAAACTATCATTATGTAATCCAAGTGAGTGTCAGTGAGTGTATTCGCCTATTTTTTAATTATTATTATTATAAATACTATATTATATTATAAGTATTATCAATTATTACTTATTATGAATTTGCATCATTTATGATAATATTTGTTATTATTCTCACTGATTTTTATTAATAAATCTAGCTGCTATTATTGTTGTTACTGCTGTGATATTAGATTTATTATTATTAACATTTATTGTTGTTTTATTATTATTGGTATTATTAATTGATGATAATAATAAATCAGTTTTTACTGCTATTTAATAATTTCATTATCAATTATCTTTAAAATATTTGTAGTTACTAAAAGGAATAATAGTCATTTCATTACTACAACAATACTTAGTTGCATTGTGTGTAAGTGCAACACCTAAGAAAAAAAGAACGAAAATGTGAAATTAAGCGGTTATCAGTATCTATGATATCCCAGGACCATTCCCTACCCCGCAAGTGAAAGTGTTTCTCTTTGAGACAATATACATCTGGCAACCCTAGTGCAGGGTGACCTTTCTTGCATTGGTGCCATGCTAGCAAAAAAATTGAAAACTAGCTGCCTGCGTTTTTAGTTGCTTGAGAAAACCATTTCAGACCATTTTGTGGACATTGCTAGATATATAGAGACATGCGTGACTACAAGTTAGAATATCTTCAATAATGTAATATATGATGGAACTGTATCTTACCCTCCCAAACTTCACACCACCTCAACACAGTAATGATGAAACTAAAAAAACAAACCAGGAAAATAACATGTTGGTAATAACGAAAAAAACATGTACTATCAGTAGTAATGTAGGAGCAGATCTCGGGAAAAAAAGACCTGCCATATACCTCAAAGTTTTTGTTGATTGGTAGATCTTTTGGATTGTTTTACAGACCTATCAAAAATGTCCTTGTTAGTTTTGAGATGATTTCATTTGGTATGATATGTATATACATCGGAAAAAGGATCTGCTAACATGTTACATTGTTGTTTTTTGGTATGAATATTTTTATTTTGCTACAGTATAATACTTATATATGTATATACGCATGCTTAGTAATGTAAATGATAGTTGACAGTTGTTATTTGCTGTAAGATGTTTATTGGTTTGTGATTTGTTTATGCTGGAGGTTTCCCTACCGATATAAATCGTGGTTGACACGGGCCCTTTGTTTGTTTACTCTTGTTTTGGTGGTGGATTACGTATTATGTTTATTTGATTAAAAGAGTAATAGCAAGCAAAAGTATATAATAATAGTGTAAGAAGTCTAGGTAAAATGGTTAATATTTGTTATAGAAAGTAAATAATAGTAGCATGTAATGAATAAGCATTGACTAAATAAAATATTTGTTTGTTAGTAAAGAGTTCCAGTAATTTATGTTTTACTAGTCAACACATTGCTATTTGTGATGGACTTTTACTGAGTCTCTGATGATAATAGTGTGTTCATTTAGATCCCCTTAGCAGCTTAATCTTTTTTATACCTAAAAGAAAAAATTACTTGATAAACGAATTTTTGCTACTAAGTTGAGATGAAGTATTATTTAGAAAGATTATATAGAAAAATAAATCACTCACCAAGTTGTTATTCATCGCCTTGTCTTCCTCGATTACAGTTATTATCTTGTAGTTTAGACTTTTCCAAAACGGTAGAAGCGAAATTTCCTGCTGAAAGCAGTATCACCCTGTTCTCAAAAAGTTCATCCGCGGCAAAGTATTTCAACTTTTCAGACTCATTGGGTTTATTGGTTATGGTTTGCGCTACTTGCATTGGCATGAATGCAACGGTGTCATGTCGAAAGTTTCCAAATCCACTAAGTTTTCGATTTCATAAAAGGATCACTCCTAATCGGGTATGTACAGAACCCCCATCATCAATCCGTCGTACTGCAAGCATCTGTAGCTCACTAGTAGAGCGTTAATTACCATTTCTCCATTAGGTAAAGTTAAATGACGAGCTACTTGACGAGATTCAAAACTGATTACACTACCAGTAGTAATATATGAGCAGATCTCCCTACCAAGTGTTTTTTTGTGGATTTGACCTTGGAGTTGAGACAATGGGTTACGGCGTTGGATGAATTCGCCGAGTTTATATTGTATTTTACTTGAGGGGTACTTGAGTGGCATTTGAGTGGCATTTAAGCGGCATTTGAGTTTTGATTATTTTTTTACTTGATTTGAACTCATATGGCAGCTAGATTTTGAATGTATGGCATTTAAGTTTTGATACTTTTTTCACATAATTTGAACTCATATGGCATCTTGAGAGAGAGGAGAGAGGAAAAGAGGAGAGAGAGGAGAGAGGAGATACATCTACATTGAATAAATACATTGATTAAAAATGAAACAATATGTGAATATATACATTTATTGTATAATAAGTAGGGATACATAAAGAGAACATATTAAATATTGTGAGCCTGAAATAGTTCCAATATCATTTCAAATGAAAAAATGGATGATGAGAGATTTTCATCCGTTTGTATGTATCTACATATATCTGATTGAAAATGATATAATAATTCAGTAGTCCATTGTATTGAAATCAATTTTTGAGTGAGCTCTTTATTCCACACTTTTCTTTGAATTTTCTTTAAGTAATCATTAATACTGACAGTTTTTGACATTTTTACAACTGTTTGAAAATTGTTTTAGTCATAAGCTTAAATATTTCTACTGAATTGTCAACGTATTTATGTGTAGTGTATGGTCGGTATTGTATCGGTGAAAGTTCTCCATGTAAAGAAGCTACAGTTAGCAAATGCTGTGTCATACATAATAATATAGCTTGTAATGTCAAGCGATATCCAATCTTTTCCTGTACTCCAACATTTTCTTTAATATAGCTATGATATATTTTTGGAAGGTAGTCTTTGATTGTGTATCTTTTTGAACTCATAATGAACTAAAATAAAATGTTAAGTATTAGTATATGATGATTAAACAGTGTTGTAAAATACTTACATTTTAACTTTTATTCAATAATTTTTCTATTAATTCTTACCTTATCACCAAGAAATCAGCTGTAGTAGTTGATGAAATCAGTTGTAGCAGTTGATGAATCAGTTGTAGTAGTTGATGAAATCAGCTGTAGTAGTCGATGTTTTATTGCTGGAGAGAATGATTTCTATGCAGAGAGAGCTGTTCTTATATAGTATAAGCCACTCCTACTCATTTAGCTTATAGCCATTAAAAACACTCACGCGAAAACTCTATCAGAATAGTGTTATTAGCGTGAAATATCCCTGTTTTATTCGCGTGAAAATAAAAAATTTCATTCCCGCGAAAGCAACGGTTTCCATTCGCGTGAAAATAAAGTATATATTCCCGCGAAAGCATTGGTTTGTATTCGCGTGAAAATAAAATTTTTATTCCCGCGAAAGCAATGGTTTCCATTCGCGTGAAAATAAAATTATTTATTCCCGCGAAAACATTGGTTTGTATTCGCGTGAAAATAAAATGTTTATTCCCGCGAAAGCATTGGTTTGTATTCGCGTGAAAATAAATTATTTATTCCCGCGAAAACATTGGTTTGTATTCGCGTGAAAATGAAATGTTTATTCCCGCGAAAGCTTTGGTTTGTATTCGCGTGAAAATAAATTATTTATTCCCGCGAAAACATTGGTTTATATTCGCATGAAAATAAAATGTTTGTTCCCGCGAAAGCAACGGTTTCCATTGGTGTGAAAATAATTTATTTATTCCCGCGAAAACATTGGTTTGTATTCGCGTGAAAATAAAATGTTTATTCCCGCGAAAGCAACGGTTTCCATTCGCGTGAAAATAAATTATTTATTCCCGCGAAAACATTGGTTTCTATTCGCGTGAAAATAAAATGTTTATTCCCGCGAAAGCAACGGTTTCCATTCGCGTGAAAATAAATTATTTATTCCCGCGAAAACATTGGTTTGTATTCGCGTGAAAATGAAATATTTATTCCCGCGAAAGCAACGGTTTGTATTTGCGTGAAAATAAAGTATTCATTCCCGCGAAAGCAACAGTTTCCATTCGCGTGAAAATTAAATGTTTATTCCCGCGAAAGCATTGGTTTGTATTCGCGTGAAAATAAAGTATTCATTCCCGCGAAAGCAACAGTTTCTATTCGCGTGAAACAAAATTATTTATTCCCGCGAAAGCATTGGTTTGTATTCGTGTGCAAATAAAATTGTTATTCCCGCGAAAGCAACGGTTTCCATTCGCGTGAAAATAAATTATTTATTCCCGCGAAAGCATTGGGTTGTATTCGCGTGAAAAAATGTTGATTCATAGGATTTATTCAGTGCAACTTTACCTATTTAAGAGCCACTGTTTTCACACAGAAAGCATCCAGTTCTACAACGGCTAGCGGAGAAGCAACATCTACTAAATCTTTCATTGCAACAACTAGGAGCTCATCTTCTTTATAAAGGTAAGAGTAAAAATATTTATTTTTTGTTAGCTAACACTACTAGCTGAAGGTTTATGATCTTTATGATCTTTTAAAATTAATTACGAAAAATTAAACAAAATGTTTTGTTTTTTTAGAATGAATACTCAAGACGAAGGAAGTCAACCGATGAATGAAGAAGCAGGATCCCAGCAAACCCTTTCCCCATCACCTTCTCCTATCTTTGATATGGCAGAAAGTCAATTGGTGGTTGATGAACCAGAATCCCAACAAGATTTTACTTCATTCACATCTCCTACTAACAAGCTGTCTTCAAAAAGAACATCGATGAGGAAACGATCTTTTATTGATTTGACAAAAGATGATAATGAAACTGGCTCGAAGTGCAAAAAACTAGTTTTGACGGATGTTGGAGATGAAACGCTTTTTCGTCACACCAGAATACCCTTTCAAGATGCTGGAAGTAATGAACTAACCACTCTCACCTACAAGAGCCCTGGGTTAATAAACTCTCTCTCTCCAGATAGTCTAGAAAAACTTGAAGAATCCATGGAAATCCGCGAACTACCAGTACCAACAGTTATGGAGGTGTTGTCTGTTGAATTTCGTGATGAATCAAAGTGCACCATGATTTGCAACTACCGAAAGGATAAGAAGATAACTCGGGTGAAGAGTGATGTTTCAACCGAAATAGGACTGCTTGTTAATAAAGCTAAGCAAACGCGTCCAATTGTTTTAATTTATATGGGAGAAGGAAAGACAGGAGATGCGATTTTTCGTACTGCTGAATCTCATGGATGTAATCGAAAGATCAACGATCCATTCAACTCATTGTATGGCAAGAGTTTGAGACAAATACAGGCTTATTTCAGTGTTGCTCACCTACACGATTTTCCGACAGGAAGTGTTATAGCTTATGAGAATCCTGGAATGCTAAGAAAATGTGATACTCGTTGGAACAAGACTGCTGATGTTATAGTGGCTAATTACAGATGTATGGTGAAAGGAGAGCTATTGATTGGAGATCTTAGTATCCCTGCTCAAATAGCTTCATCTGTGGTGGCGGAAAAAAGTGGTGTAATCGTATTCAGAGGACTGAAACAAAATACGAACAACATGATTTCCTACGACATCATTCTACTCTCAGCTCTTCAAGCTTTCATTCAAGTCTCAGAACTGTTTGATACTTCGCTGCAGCACACCTGTCTCTCCTACTTTGATGAAAATGAAAAAGAGAATTGTCCAGAACAGCATATCGGAGTCTTAATCGATAACACAAAGGACGTGACTCGTCTTCTATGATGGTAGGTTTCATATCTATTTAAAGAAAGATCTGAAGTATTTTTGTAAAATTAATTCATATAACTATGTATGATAGAGTCATTAGTTACTATGTCTTTTAGATATAACTAAAGAGCGCTCCTGAGGAAGAAAATGAGAAGATCTTATTTACTTCTTGCTTGAAACATTAAAAAATAATAGTTTTTATAGGTTCTGTAGTGTTTAGCACAAATAATGAGATAAGTTGTATTTTATTCATTATATTTGTTATATCAAATAAAGATCAATTATAATAATTTATTTTAACAATTTACTTAGTAAATTAGTTCCTTGTATATGTACACCATCTATTCCTTCTACTGTATTATCTTCTATGAACTCGAAGTTAGGATAGGTCTGTATGATAAATCTCCGTATTGAGTGATCTCTCATCTCACTATCTCCTATGTCTCGTAAACTTCTAACAATTTCATCCATACTCCATCCTCTACTTCTCAGTAAACAAAAGTATACACAATAGTCGCCACATACAGTTGACAAAAAATTTTGTAGTTGTGTTTCATTACTTCGTATTGTTTCATATCCTCCATGAATACTTAGTATTTCATTTACATCCGGATAAAAGGAAACAGAATGTCCAAACGAGTCAAAAAAATCCACCTCTGAATCATTAGCGTACACAGCCAACCAATGCTCTCCGGGTTGATGAGAATAATGGGTGTTGAATACGAAACATCCTGTTGGAAAATTGCAAATTTGCTTCCAAAACTGTTCTCTAGCTCCAACATGAATCCCTACGCTTTGACATAAAACGTCTGAAGATAAGATCGAATGAATTTGTATGGTATTCATCTGTAACTTTCTGTTTAAAGCACTGCGTCTCCTCCGATAGTTAATTGAAGAATGCTATCCATCTCCAACACACCGTCTTTTACAAAGTATGCTACCAGGGATAATCCATCCGTCGTGTTAGCGCTAAAACGAATTTCCACACTTGTTGTGACATTTTTCATAGAGTGAAAACCTTCTTTAAGAAAATCACCAGTCAAATCAAATCCATAAAGTGTAGTACCATCAAGGTATTGTTCTTTCGTAATACCAAGACTATCGCCTTCAAGCAAAGTTCCGGTAGCGTGTAGAAACTGATGATATTCTCTTCCAAAAATTCCTCTAGCATAATTTGGTTCAAATCTCCTTCCAATTGGACAATCACCAACTCTCAATACAATACTATCAACACTAGCATGCTGCATTCTATATGGATTCAAGGCGAAACGTCTGTTCATTGCGTTGTGATCAACTAAACCTAAATAAATTTGTTTAGGTTTTTGTTTGTTTTCTTCCAAAGTGATGTCGATCTGCGCAACACCAGCACGAATTCCATATAGTTTTATCCGTTTTCGATCAACAGGATAAATGTAGTTGTGACCCTCCAATGCCAAACTGAGTTGGGAGTTTTGTATTGTAGGATTCACCTTAACTTTACAAAGATGAAGTTCAAATTTATCAATTCTAATCTTCGCCCCTCCTGCAGGCGTCTCATTCGCAGCAAACAAAGCTAGTTTGGCAGAGGCACGCTCAAACTCCAGCTGCATAGTAGGACCTGGTATTATTAGTTTTTTTCTGCTGAAATAATGCGAGATGAGGTTTTCCAGTTAATTCTATTGTCTTTCCACCTATGATTAGAGCTCTCCTCTTTTTCTTATCAGCGGTTTTGTGATCAGTACCGTCTTTGCTAGTTGAATCATCATACAACCATCCTTCCATCTTACCTTGATATTTCTTTCTTTCTGCACTGTTTTCGAGTAGTTGTGAAAAGTAGGAGCGTAAACCGTAGTTGTTAGCGTATTCAACAGTGGTTCCTTCTATCGACATTTTCAACTCACTGAATAATGCATGCATTGAATCCCCATCCACACAACCGCATCATTATCATTACCTGCAATATCGGCTCCATCATCTTGAACAACCGTGGCTTCAACTTGCAGAAACGAGTTGTAAAGATCTGTGTAATGTTCAGTGCTCCCTGACAAGGTTAACTCAATACTACCATAAGGATCTAACCTATCAGGTCTGATGACAACATATTCCGATCTTTCTACCGATATGTTTGTTGGTTCCGTAGCAAATACATCCAACGTTGGATTTATGTTGTAGGAAGAACCTTCCAACTTATTACCTGTTGTTCCATTTAGGCTAGCCATCTTTTGCGAGTGATGAATGCTTGAAGCGTTACCGCTTAATGAATATAGATATCAAGCTCAGCTGTCTTTATACCGGATTCTACTGCTATTAAAATATACCACGTTTACCAACACCTCTCCTCTTCTTTCCACCTCTTGTTTTTCTCCTTTTCATTCTATCTGGACGGACTGCATTGAGCACATCTCCCCCTAGATCATTCAACTCTGCCAATCCCCTCTTCTTTGCTGACGCTGCAAAACTTTGACCATCGATGACATCACGCGCTACATTTCCACCTACAGACAATGCTCTTTTCCCCAAACTAATTGCTCCTCTTTTCAGCATTGGTGCTGCAGATTTAAGTAAACTTGAAAAAATACTACCAAGTCCATTTCCTCTCATATTAGGCATCACTCGTCGTCCACTATACACTCCAATTCCATTTCCAGCTTGCATCTTGTAGTACTCATCAAAAAAATCTTTTGAATCCTCAGGGGTGTATCGTACCAAACTCATTATAATTCTTTCTCTCTATAGTGAACCGTCAACACAACCTTTCCACCATCAAATGGTATTCGTTGACCGTCGTCACTCGTTATAAGTACTTTAATCATATCACTATTTAGTGATGAAGCGTCAACATAGTGAGGATTTTTAAATTCTTGATACACAACACTATTCTTCTTTCCTTGAACTGGAACTACTCTCAATAAAGGTACATTCGTATCTCCTACCATTCTATTATCAACAATGTTGGAATAAACATACAGGGATGTTAAACCGGAATTTATATCAGGGGGTGTGATATTATTGTATCTACCACGAGGGTATGTAGTTTTTGATTCAAATCCAAAAATATATGCTATATCTTTGGAAAAGCTTATGGCAGTATCAGGATCACTGTTAGTTAGTAAAGTGGTGTTGGTGATCTTGTTGTAGGAGATGGCGAATTTCTTGTCTAAATCCATTTCATTCATTCTCTTTCGTATAATCTCCTCCAACTCCTCTATACTATCATATCTTCCATTACCGATTAGGATGAAGGACTTTTCGCTTTTACCAGAGACATTAGTCTTTTCTAGATATATTTTCCCTTCGGTAACATTTTTCCAATTATTAGAATAAGACATATCTAGCAGAGCTACCTCCCATTTACCGCCATTGATAACCAAATATTTATACAGTCTCACTGTAAATTCGGAATTGTTATTATCAGGAAACTCTTCACCACTAGAGTTTGAGGGTAAAGTTATCAGCATCGACATTTTCCCAACGTATGATGATTATATCAAGCGTTGTTTCCTTATAAACTATTCATCTACCCACTCATTGAACTTTTCTCCATAACCTAACCACTTAACACATTCATTACAGGGTGCTTTCTGTGGTTTTCGTGGTTTTCCGCTTACTTTCATTATTTTTTAGCGGCCCACTCGATGCAGCTACAACAGTGAAACAAATACCAAAAGAACGATAAGATTCTCCTTAAAAATTATAGGGGCATTATCATGGACACAGAAAAAACCAAAAAAATTTTCCCCGCCTACCCTTTTGGGCCCTTATTGCGACATAGCAAGTAACCACGAAGCTAGGCCGAGGGGAGGCCAATGTATGGATTTGCATTTTACACGAGAAATATTTGTCCTAGACACAAAAAAATTGCAGCAATGAAAAGGTGGCAAAATTTTGTTCTAAAATGATTATTTATTTCCTAGGTTGGGCTTTGAAAAAAAAAAAACCTCAAAACCTCAATCAAAAACCACAAAACCACAAGAATGCCATTGTGCAACATCTGTAATGGCTTATTAATTGGTTTTTGTGAACTAGAGAAAAAAATACTTATAATGCTTGAAAGTCAACAAAAGACTGCCAAGACAATGTTTCAGTGGTTATCTCTCAAATTTACGTTTTATTTTGCCAATGGAACCCTGTTAAATACTTTAATTATTTTTCCCTAGATGATGTTGTGGGTAATAATAATAAAAAAAGATGGCTACTATTGATAAATAATTAACAACCTTATATTGTTTTGATATTCATAGAAACTGGTGTATATGATCAGAAGACCATGGGGATTCTGAATATCAAACTTATTTTGACAGCCGCTACCGTTTTGATGGGAAAAATTAGCTCCGAAAACAAGTCCGTTTTCGGTAATAATTATTATAAATAACGAAAAGTTAAAAAAATTCATAAGTCAGCCGAAACTTGTCCAATCAGTATGAAACTTGGTGAACATGAGCGCTAGGATGTGTATTTCCTTCGTTTTAGAAAAAATTGTGCTAAATATCTTAAATAAGAAAAATAATTACAATGAAAAAAATGACGATTTTGGTAATAATAAATAATTATTAATTATTATTACAATGAGTGAGAAACTACACTTACCGTGCTCGAAATTTCACCAAAACTGGTCACTATGCTCAAAACATGGTGCTTTCACTATCCTTATATTTAGTTTTTTGAAAATCTATCTATTAAAAAAAAAATTCTAAAAAACAAAAGCAACCGCATGCACCAAAAATCTGTGCGCCATTGCTGGTTGCTAAGGAACAAAAACCAAAAATAAAAAATTGTAAAAGTCAAAACTAGCCTGAGGCCATGTATTAAAGATAATTTACAATTATACAGCAAATGATTCTGAATAGAATGATACCAAAATGTAAGACCTTACTCTTACTTTGCTCACATGGAAATTGTGAACAGACAATTACCGGTTTACTGTACTCATTCCGAGTGGGCTCGTGTCATGTAAGAGATGTGTTAACCAGAATCTGTCTTTTACCTCTTCTCATTCTTCTTCCCAGTATCTTTTCAATTCTGAAAATCGTGGGTTTTTTTACTTTTTGCAACTCTTTTTCGTAAAAGGTACCATCAATCATCTCCTCAGCTAAATCTTTCACCCTATATACAACAGGTTTTTCATCAATAAGTACATCGGTGATTATAAAAATCTCAATCGTCCAATTCGGGGTGTATCCTCTTTCAAACACTCCTCTTGCCTTACTTATTCTCACATAATCCCCAACCTTTAGTTTTGCTTCTTGAGTTAAACTATGTTCACCTCCTTCATACACACGATTCCATACAAGTTCTTGATTTTGAAAATTCACATCATTTGGTCTCATACCTATAGCACCATGAATTGTGTTGTTGTATGCATTAACCATTTCTGGTAAAACATCAATGTATCTATCGTCATCTTTATATGTCAAATATCTATATATCTTCTCTTTTAAAGTTCTGTTAAAACGCTCCACCATTGATGCCTTTATCGTTTCATTTTCGGTTGTAAAGCGCTTGATCTTTTTTTCCGCCAGCAGAGTCTTGACATTGACGTTGTCAAACTCTTTACCTTTATCAGATTGTAAAGCTTTATAGTTTTCCCCTTCTAGTATTCTTCTCAAACCTCTTGCTACTACCGGTCCTGATTTGTTGATGAGCGGCACAGCCCAACCTTTTCTAGATAAAGAATCAATAGCAGTCAGTAAAAATGCTGTATTATTATTTTCATCTCTTCGAGATCGAACATCCATCAAATCTACCTGTAGCTGCTCCCCTATTCCAGCTACAATTGTAGGACGACGCTTAAACTTGGTTACAACTTTTTTATGTAACGTGTAGGCATCCTCACCACTCAACCATTCACGGATTCTTTTTTCCCCCTCTCGTTTTCTACGAGCTTTCAGTAAAGCTCTAGCTCCTCGTAGAGATGTATGTAATGCAGGATTGTAATACAACTCTTTTAGCGTGTCGATGTCCATGAATTAGTACCGGGAACGACCAACTTTTTCTTCTGAGTACGTGTTCGATGCGGGGATTTTCTGACAGTTGTGATTCCTTCATCAGTTAGCAGGCTTTTAAATCTACTGTAATTGGTATTTCCCGATTGTATTTAACCTCCTTCGGTTAGAACGTCTCGTAGTAAAGTTTTGGAAGTCCTAGGATTCAACCAATGTTCTCCAATTTTCAGTCTGTTCTTCTCCGAGTCGAATCTACCAATTTTACTCAGATTATTCAACATTCTGACAGCGATCGTTTGATCACTCTTTTTTGTTGTTAAATCAGCTGCTTTTTTTTCAAAATCTTTTAAATTTTCGCTTTCACTATCGTGCTTATCTTCTCCATCAGTAAGAAATGTACTTCCTAGTAAGGTTGTGTCTTCAGTATCAAACAACCTTCTTTTTATTAATTCCATCCCAATATCATCATCATCATCAACCACTTTCACTGATTCTAACTCATTGTCTTTATCAACATTTGGTGAAAAGACATTAGGTTTATTATCGATAACTGTGCTATTGGCCAAAGGAAAAGTAGACTCTGTCTTTTTTTTCTTAATGAGATTCCAACTATCCTTTTGTGTCTGGTTTTGGTTATTTTTAATCTTTTTGACATCAGACAAATACCTACGTAGGTTTTCAACATTTTCATCTAACTTTTCGTATGAGGATAAGTCAGAATCATAAGCCGTTTCCAGTAGATCATTTCGCTTTCGCTTCATATTTCTCACTGTTATAGCTTCCATAGGATTATAATACAATGGAGGTCTGGTTTTCTCTTCCTTTACCACAGTTTTATTATCCTTTCTTTCCGTTAATCTATAGTATTCATCTTCAGTGAGTATAAAATTACGTCTGGAGAATGTTAAAGGCTGACGATTCATCTTTTTATTGATGATAAAACAGATACAATAGGTGTTATAATAGCATCCAAAAGATTCCCTCTACCACTCTGAATCAAAATTTTACGCTTATCATCAACTCTCCCTCTACCACTAAGTTTATGTAGCTCCTTCTTGTAACGCTGCAACTCAATAAACTGCTCAGAATCAAGAGGAACATTACCTAATATAATACTTTTAACACTTTCTATCAATGATTGAAACAAATCTGAGTTGGCCTTTTCGACTATAGCGATTTTTCCTTTCTTACTCAGATCATCCAGAGCTAAAATCGCCATTCTATTTCGCATCATTCGTGTTGAGAGTTTCATCTTTATCTTCTCCCTCCGCCTAGCACACTTTTAAGTAACCCAGGAACTATATTGCTGATGATAGGTCCTAGTAGAGCGCCTAAAAATCCTCCTTTTTGCAATACAGCTTTCTTATCATCTCACGTTGATTTTCTTACTAAAGCGCTAATATCCTTCACGTTTCGCTGCAACTCATTATACTGAGATGATGTCAATGGTATCGTTCCATTTATAATAGCTTTAGCACATTCCATTAGAGTCATAATAAACTCCTTTTTGGCTTTGGCTATAACAGACTTTTGAATAGCAAAGGTTGTATTGTTGAGCGATAACAACACAGCTGCATTTTTTGTTAATTTTTTCTCCAAAGCTTTAGACATGATAATGCTTTCGTGTTGCGTCGTTGAATAACAAAATATGATTGAGGTGAAGTGAATAGTAATTGTATTTATATCCTTTTACTTGGGTACATATAATATCATAGGGAGAACTGATGTAAAATTTCCCAATAGTCTATGTTGATCATTCGTTTGTTGAGTCGTATCTATTCGTAAATAAGAGTATGGTTTCTTTGTCGCATCTTCAAAAGCCTCTTGTACATATTTTATTTTTGATGGAAAACATTGTCGAGCCAAATAGGAAATAGAAGAAGCATCTCTAGGGTTTTTAAAAAGAAAAAAATAATGACTATTCAAGGAAATTGTACGATTTCCTTTTAAAAACAGATTCTGAACAATAAAAAACACACTTATGTTCAAATGATGACTATGTTTTGTATACAAAGCATTAGCATCAGCTTTACCAGAAACTTCCTCCATGAGATCATCAATTATCAGCCATCGATTTTTACCATCTCTGGGAAAACTCACTGTTATATCTATCATGCCTTCATGAAAAATCACTCCTGATACATCATCAAAGGCTTTTTGGTAGGCTCCATAACAGTAGTGAATCTCTGTTGGTGGAGGGTGTGCTATAGTCTGACTAGCTTCAATCATTCGAAAAATCGCCTGCGTCTTTCCCGATCCAGTTGGTCCTGCAATCATTGCTGTAAAAGGAGATCGCATCCTCGGGTCATAATCTTCAGGTTTCCCATTCATCATAAAAAGATGTTCATCAATCAACAGTAGTTTCATTTATGATTCCAACAGGAGAGTTTCTCGCTTTTTGTATTTTTTCCATAGCTTCTTTATACATACTAAACTCAGTAACACCTCCAAAAGTGGAAAGCCCTACGACAAATACCAAAATTATCATAATTATCAACGCTTTACGCTTCATACTCGGTAAAACATCTATCATATCACGTTCAGTACCATCAATAGTATCAACTTCATTCATCGGTCTCATCTCAACATCATCCTCTGTCGACATCTTAACTTCCAATAACCATACAATCTTATCACGTTTTCATTTATATACAATGTTAAAACTATCAAAAAAATCAAATGCCATACATGCAAAATCTATATGCCATATAAGTTCAAAATAAGTAAAAAAATAATCAAAAACTCAAATGCCACTTAAATGCCACTCAAATGCCACTCAAGTACCCCTCAAATGAAATACAATATAAACTCGGCGAATTCATCCAACGTCGTAACCCATTGCATAACCTCCAAGGTCTAATCCACAAAAAAACACTTGGTAGGGAGATCTGCTCATATATTACTACTACTACCTACTGAAAATTGAGACAGGGTTGCGATATGGATCATGTTGAGCAACTGAGGAAGTTTTTTGTTTCTTATTAACTTAGTTACTTGTTTAGCGTTTGCAGCGGAATTATAGTAGTAAAAAATTTGATTGGATAAAGATACGCTGCTTTTTCTGGTCGAAACTCATAAAAATCACCAGCCTTGGCGCATTGAGTTGCAATGGTCTTAACTCGTCAGCTTCCTTTTTACTCACAATAGACCTGACTTGACGTCTGCTACCAAATGTTTCAACATTGTAGTGGATAATGGAAAAGCTTTTATAGATATTCTCAACTGGTGTTTCAATGTAAGTTATGTCCAAAAGAGATCGTGTTGGATTTAGATGAAAAGGTAGAAACTTTCCGATCATTGTTCAATGGCAAGTTAATATACTGGCAGCGTTTTTTTTTGGCAAGCAGGAAAGGTTCAAATTAGAAGGATTTTTCAAAGCAAATGTGCATTCACAAATTCTACCTTTATCGTTATTCCATGGTTTCGATCTAGGTTTTCTTGGGCTTTTTCTTGATTTAGTCGAATCAGGCGGAATGTCTTTTTTCCCATCAGGATATGGTCTGAATGTTGGAAGTTTATCCATTCTGTTTTCATCAACCTTATCCAAAGTATTGAGTGAGAAGTTGAACTGCAAAAACAAATAAAAAAAAACTAGATTGTAGTAGAGTTTTGATTTGATAGATTCAGCAATGTAAAAAAATTTCCGTTGAAATAAAAACTAACCAAGTGCTATTAATATTATATTGCAAAAGATTTCTGCGTAGTTTACAACAGAACCTTTACCGACACCTGTGAGAGGATAGCTGTGTAACGTATAAAGTACACGGGTGCACTAGAGCAATTTAGTGGTAGCGTAGCTGCTCAGTGACAAGGCAACAATCCATCATACAAGACTACTAACCCGCTAGTAGTAATTCCAATGTATACGGTAATGATCAGTCTATATCTGTGTTGATCTGGAGACTTCCTGTTCTCTAACGACTGAGATCTTTTCAACTACGCGCAGATCCAGTTTCACTTTGTATTCATAAATTAATTGCAAGGACGTCTATAGTTCACGGTAGCGTATTAGGCAGCTTTGTAACAATGTCCGAGAATGTATAGTAATCCTAAGAACGTGTTATCAACAATGTAATACTGTAAGCAAGTCAACGACAGTAAGAGAACAGTTGTAGATTTATCAGCAACAGTGTATTGAACGTAAAGATACAAAACCTTACAAAGAGAGAAGTTTCGAAATGTACAATAGCTGACAATATTCGATCCCGTTAATAATCCAATTCAGTCAATGAGAATACACAACGTTAACCTTAACGTATCCTGGTGCATTCACTCACAGGACTATTACTAATTCCAACCAGTGGGCGTCCTGCCCTTCTATTTATGCAACATGCCAACAGTTGAAAATCAAAGAAGACAATTGGATAATAAAAATTCAATATAATTGGTGGATGAAAACAGGCGCATTGATAACTATAAATAATGGCGTCAAAACATAAACATCTATGATACAAAGACAAGCTGGCACTTCTCCGCCGGGTTAAATGTAAATAAGTCAAGACGACTACCGGAACTGTAGCTTGGCTTCCCTGGCTTGATCTTTACTACTGAACGTTTCTTCGGCTGGTAAAAATGGGGGCTCCTCTGGTTGCTAAGCTCCTTGGTAATCATCTGCTTCTTATAGGTAAGATAGCTCTGGCTCGTCTGTCCACGCACTGTCACTCGTACAATTTCATTACAATATTATTATGATAATAATAACTTATGAAGAGATGGTGAAAAGTTGAAACAAATTGAGATTGGTTTTGTGGATCTTCGTTATAAGAATAGATAGTACATAATGCATAAAAACAATAATGGTAAAATATAATATAATTTGGATAATAACCTTGGGTATTATCTTCTGATTGGCAGTTATTGAAATTAAAATAAACCAAAAAAATTACAGGGAAGAAACAAATCAAGTTTGATTTTCAGGAATGAAGATCATTTTAAGACTAGCCTAGTGATAATAGTTTCTTACTCTACCTACAGAATTAATAACACTCAAGTACTACTAACAAGCAACAACTTAGAAAAAAAAAACTCTCACAAAATAATAATAACTCATCTATCTATAATATTGTAATAGTTATAGTGATACATATAGCAGATGAATTATTATTAACTAAAATATTGTTATTATGATTGTTATTATGATAATAATTATTAGTACAAAAATGATATTTTTAATTATTATTAACAAACTTCCACCATTTTCATTGCTATGCTGGCAAGTAAATGGTTTATTTTACCGAGTAGGATTCATGGCAGCACATGGAATTGTTGTTGTAAGTAATAATAGGCAGCAGAGCATGGTTAACACACAATATTGCACGCACACACTTCATATCAGTTGCGTATATGTCGGTTCTAAACATGCGGGTCCCCACAGTCGGATTTCGACCATAATTGGCAAGTGCGATCCCAAATACGCGAAATGGCAAAAGACTGCAACTCCAAAAAATGAAAACCCGCGGTCTTTGCAAGTGTAACGGAACTGGCTATCACTAGTGTGTGATAACTTGGGTAACGAACACATGGCATTATTTAAACATAGTTTGTAATTATGAACTTCTACTACCAAGTTGTATCAAAAAAATAGCTCTTTTGTTATTACCAGTTACTGTTGTGCGTCTGACATAAGTAAAGTTACATGTAACAAGTATTCTATTGAAAGAGTCATACTTTGGTTACTTGTTCGTTTTTGTGTCAGTTTGTGTTTTATTTTGGCCAGTTGACCACAAGTTCAGGCGCATGACGGTTCTGCTGAATGTAAATTGATACATGAATTGCAGATTCTTTCGTTGTTGAATTACAGTTTTCATCATTAAATCTACTGCTTTGTTAGTTGAAGTTATGGCCCCGATCTGTGCTTGTTTTCACAACATTGTTGGCCTCATATGGGCTTCTTCTGTCATACTTATTAGGAACTTGCTTCAGTATTTCGTACAAAACAGAGTACACAAACACTCAATTTGCTCAGAAACAATATGTATGACTGTTGTAGCTGGTGAGATGGATTCGACTGATAGAAACCATGACAAAGTGGATGTAGAAAGTTCCAGTGATTCTTGTTTACAAGGTTTGAACAGTCTAGATTACTAGTGCGATGTTAGTTGTTGTGATGGAAAAATTCAGTTGATCCCCATCCATTTGATAACTTAGTTCTGCACTCTTCTGTTCAGGAAATACTTTTGTGCGATACTGTTTAGCAACTTTGAAATAATTGGAATATAACTTTTTTATTCTTGGATAAACACTTTTTGTATGATGGTAGTTTTTTGTACTTCGGTACTGAGAACCTTTTTTGTACAGATCTGTGTACATTAGTAGACAAGATCACAATTGTATGTAATTCATCACTTGCTTTGTGTGTTTGGTGGATTTTGGTTATAACATACAAGTTTTTGCAACTGAAGGTTATGAAGCTGATTTTATTTTCAATGTAGATTGTGAAATGGTAAAGACGAAACCAGTTGCTACTGGTGTTGGTGAATGTTATTATCCAAGGGGTAAGAAATAAGAGCAATAAAATATGGGATACAGTACTCTATCATTGTTGAGTAAAGATGTGGTTCACTTTGTTAAATCCGATTACAGATGTTGAGGTTGATGCTGTCGGAGACACAACAAATGATGGTAAGAACTCATTTCATTATTTATATTATCAAACTTAAGAACAAATGGCCTTTTTGTAAAACTGGCTGAAGGTTTCAAGGACATAATGTCAATAAGGAGCTTTCGATGGAAAATTTGTGTGGGGAAAATCAATAATAAGTGCATTCAGTGTTGACCAGTTGCGACAGTTAAGTTTTTGTTGATTTGGTTGAGCCCATACTACTTACAGGTTTAAATTTCAACCCTAGCTTAATCTTGTTACTTAGGGCTTTGATATTGTGATGAATTTACAGTGAAAGTGTTGTTACGTTCCAGCTCTTTCATTGACCTTTTCCGACCCCATTTTTATGAATTCAACTTTCTTTCAAGTCCACCTACACCCCCATATACTCCCCACCCAGCTACTTAACCTGAGCCATCTTTCATAACCTCCTTTGCTTCCCCATACTCCGTGACATTCTGATTGAATTATGAACAACAGCTTTCAATTCATTGTTGCTATAAGTTTTGCTTTAACCCCAATTAGAGCTCTGGAAGAGATATTTTAATGCAAAAATTATACAAAACAAAACTTGAGAGGATTCTTTAAACATGCAGTAGATGTTTAAAAAGTTATAGTCCGGGAATCCAACTAGATGATGGAATAGTAGAATATAGCCTGAAGTTGAGTAACAAACCAATAATCCGACAAACCGGTGGGAAAACCAGGACGAGTGGGGAACCCAAAACCTGCTCCCACTTTTTAAAAGTTAAATATGTTTTTATAAACTTTGAGCCCGGGCTATGCAAGATATGAGGCATTCCAACCATATGCAGAAAGGTTTCTTCTGGAATCCTTGACTACTAAACTGGATTCTGAAAAACTTCAAGCGTGGCTGGGTTTAATATATTACTCCTACGCCTGTTTAAAGACCATCGGTTTAGTGTAGCCCAGCAAGAAATTGAGTAAAATCCGCAAAGTCACAATGTCTCAAAGCTATGTTTTAACTTACTAACAACAAGCAAAGACAATCCCTTCACTAACGACCTGTCGACAAAGAATATATGCAGATTTCCACATGTGTGACCAACATCAAAAAAATTGACCTAGAAGTGCAAATCTAAAGGAATCCAGCACCTCCACTGAGATATTCAATGGTGAGTCTGCTGTTGAAATTTGGCGGTGACATCAAACTACAATTTTGACCATGAATCTAAAGGGGCTCCACACCACCGCTGAGATTTTGACGATAAATTCCAGTCCACCGTCAAAATTTTGGCGGAGCTTCATGAAAAAAAAGTTAAAAATATTACAAAATTAAAAAATTTCCACGGCGAATCTAAAGGGGTTTCACAGCACACCCAAGATTTTCATGTTGACTCAATGCTGAAAATCATTAGAAGAAGGAAAAAGATTTCGTGAACTCTCCACCAAAATTTCAATATTGTACTCCATATGCCGAAATTTCGATTTCACATTACCCGCTGATATTCCAACTTATAGTACGCCGTGCGTCAAAATTTGGACGTCGTATTAGTTTTACGAGAAAGTTCTTCTTTTACGGAGTTACTGTCTTGAGTTCAACAAAGCACCATCCTTACAGTACACAATGCTCGTGCTTGAGGCTACCAAAATTTCGGCGGTGGAGCGAAAGTTTTGCCACTCACAAATTTGGCGATCGTCTCCCCTCAGCCATAACACAAAATTTTGACAGTGTACCTGCCATACAAAAACGCAACAACCGTATAGGCAAAACATCATTTTATTAGCATCATGAAATAGTAACAATAGTCTAGGAAGCCATAAACTGAATCGGAATACGGTAAAAAATCAAAAAGACAAATCAAAAAATGTAGACACTGTTTTATTAACATTACGAACATAAACACCCAAACGACAACATTAATAGAAAAAACAAAGTATTTCTAAAACATCAATGTTTTTCGGTGCTATCACCTAGCACCCTCCTTGTTTGCGTTAGAGTAGGTTAACCTGGTCCTAGTTTCTCTGCACGTCTAAGTACGATTTTCCCTAATCAAAAAACAAGGCGTGCAACATTATCCACCAATTACAATGCTAGCACTACGATTTCAGCAGAAGGACCCCACAAGGAAGTTGTGTTTTATTTTTCGGCAATTAAATGCGTGAAAAACTGAATACCGGTGCCTGGCAAAACTTGTCTATTCACATTGTGATGTACTGTTCGCGCACTAAAAGAGAAAGAGAAAAATACCGGAAAATGTTGGCAGCTGCAGCAGACACGACATAAGCAGCGCAAACGCACGCCATGCGGGAAACGCCGCCAAAATTTTGGCATTAGGACATCAGCGGATGGGTGGTGACATAGTAGAGGTGGCACCTTAAAACTATTGCTGAAACTTTGGTGATCTGACACACCCCGATAGGCAGTGGACGAGACTTTGGGTTGTAATGCAAAGATGCGGTATGTAGCAAAAGTGTAATGAAGAAGAAACGTATGCGGTGGACAAGAGTTTTATTCGTATGTAGCAAAGCGGAGACAGGACAACAGGTGGCGACAAGGTAATACGTATGTGTTGGACAAGACTTTTATTTGTATTGTAAAGACACGGTATGCAGCAAAAGTGTAATAAAAAATAAATAAAAAAGTATGCAATGGTGTTGACTTTTGTTAGAATTGTAAAGACATGGTGTGCAGCAAAGAGTAATGAAAAGAACAAAATACCATCTAAGCATCGGCAACTGACAATAACGCACTCTTTGGTGTGGTGTGATAGGCATAAAAATTATAAGTATGTGCACAAGTATATTGACTCAAAATAAATTTTAGGATACGGGTAGAGTCCTTGCGTTGTCTACAACACCATCTGATCTTTCTGGAGCAATGTGTGCTCAGCTTTAGTGAGGTTGAAGATGCTCAGCTAGTGGCAGAAGTGGCTCGGCTTGTTGCTGATTGTTCAGCGACCTTGGTAAACCATGATACCAGCTGGAGAGTGCTAGAGTGTAACACCGAATCGTTGGAGGGCGTACAGCGCCCCTCCTTCACTCTCACCTTGCTTTCATTGTATTTCATAGTCAACAACAGAGACTACAACCCCTCCCTCCTCATTTGATCCTGCATCCTCATAATCATTGTCGTTATTTACTTGCACAAACCTGGTGTTTGAGTATGTAAACCAGCTGCCGTCTTTGAATGCTTGCAGAATCTTCACCTGGTAAATTGACTCCAGTTGCATCTTGGAGAGTTGACGCAGTGCATCGGCTTTTTCTTTGAGCGTGCGGGGTAATCCATTTAGGTCCAATGCACAAGATGCTGTGGGGTTGCAATTTTTCTGCTTGGAGGAAATTGCCTTTTTCGGGAACTTTACGCATACACTAGGATAAATCGATCTGATGTATGTACCTCTTGCAAATCATTACTCTCTTTTCCATTCTCTTGCCATTGGTCACTGTAATGCACGTCATCACTCCCACAAAGCATTTCTTCGTGGTCCTGGAGCGCACCTCTCACACCTCCAAGATGCTGCAGACTGGCAATTCTTGCAAAGAAGTCAGTTCGTCGAGTCCTCTTAGGTTTGCTATCATTATATACTGTGAAGTAAAATTATGCCGATTGTGTAACAGGACTGAACTGGGGCCTAGTTAGTAGTATGTGAATGGAACAAAAACAGGTCCAGTTGATAGTCTGTGGGTGGACTGAAGACAGGCTCGGTAGACAGTTGAAGGAACGAAAACAGGCCCAGTTGATAGACTGCAGGTGGGACCAAAAACAGGTTGATACTAGAAACTTTTATTATGATTTAACTTGCCATGCAATTAATCACCACCTCTAGTAGCAGTAACATAGGCAGATGTTTGCTTAACAATGAACTAATAGTCACTAATAACTTGCAGTGTCAATAGACTTGCCCAGCTAAGCAAGTGTTAGTGCAATGATTACTATGAGACATAGACTTTTATAACTGGCACGTAGTAGAGTGGGTGCAGAGCTCTATTTAGCTACAAGCTCTATCTCTAATTAACTCCATCGCAACTACTAACTTAATAAACTAGCCCGGCTAAACTAGTGTCGCTGCAGTGACTACTATGAGACATAGATTTTATAACTGCCACTTAGTAGAATGGGTGCAGAGGCTTACAGTTAGATTTGAGAGGTGCAGAATTCTTTAAAGTATGAGCACAACTTTATTCACTGCCCGCTTTGGCACAAATAAAAAAGATTCAAGCTTATATAATAGTAGTATTCAAAATTATGTCCTTAGTCAGAGAATACTTTATATGGTCAACCACGCTTGTTTTTACACAACTCTTGACAGTAAATATTTGCACCAGAACTGATTAAACAATACTTATATTACTTTTTAAACGTCCACAACACAAATTCGCAACTTATAGTAATAATAAAAAAATAAATAATAGTATTTATAGGAAATAATCACAACAATGGAACAGTATACCACAATACAAAGAATAGATTACATTAAACATAGTTTGCACAGCACTCGCTATTGATGAATTCCTTTTACCAGTCTGTTCGCTTTAATGCTATATAACTACTGACACAACTTAGCATCATCAGTGCTCACCATCTACCACTGGCAGCCACATCTTTTGTTACTACAAGTGCAGCTTTTTGTATAGGGGTCTTTGGGAGTTGGCAAAGCATTAGCGGGTTCACCGAAGGAGAGGTCGCTGCATAGACCGTGATGTTTACTTCACCTCCAAAGAGAAGGAGGCTGAGCTCAAACGTCTCCTCCATACTTGGACGATCTCCACACAGACAGATCCGCCGAAGGAGCCCAGGCCATCAAAACGACCTAACCCTCAGAGGCGTCAGCCCTACTCTGACCACAGGAATCGCCGTCGGTCTTCCATAAGGCAAAGGGTGCACTGCCCATAGTGGCGTCCAGCGCCACAATCCCCACGAGCTAGTTCAGCCCCAACAGTTTCATCGAAGATTGTGTCGACGGCCTCTCCAGACGACGACATTGATTTGAATGATACCTGTGACATCTCTTTCTGAGCAAGCTGCTCTCCCACATCGGCCCTTTTCAGGGCCACCAATCAACCATTACTAAAGAGTTGAATTGTTCTTGCCCTTGGTTTGTATCAACATTCCATTGCAGATGTACTGCAACTGCATCCTCAGGTAGAGCTTCTTCAAGGCACTGGTGCTGAAGTCAGGTTCAGCGGTGTGATGGCCGTGGTGTTTCTTTCTCTTTTGCTGAGTTTCTTCCCTCTTGGGCGTTGTATTTGCGATGCCGAACTCTGTGAGACCTTCTTTATATAGATTACTCATATCGGTGGTGGTGGCCGCGGCGGTGGTAGTGGTGATGGTGGTGGTGAAAAGTTGTGTCTGTCTTAAGTTGAAATCAACTAAAGGGTCTCTGGCGATGGATGCTTGTTTCCTCTTGGTCTGAAGATGTCTCGTATTGATGTCATTGCTCACTTGAGCATGCTCTTGGTCGTCTTTTTCAAAGTGCCTTCTTGGCTCTCCTCTTCTAAGCTTTTTTAGTCACTGACATTGTATGAATTGGACTTGATTGGACATTTCCACTTATGGAGGTGTCTTCATTAATCTCTGGCTAGCTTAAAAGCTCTCATTCATGAATTACACAATTTGGCGGGGAGTTAAATACTCGTTCGAAGTTTTCTAACTCTCGTTCGGTGATTCGATGAAGTTTACCCTGGCGATGCATGACCTTTGTCTTAAAACTGCCGATAGTCCCGAATCTTGTCTATGTTGGCCCCGCCATCTAATACCAGCACCTGCAGTGATTGATCGTGTTTCCAATAATGTTTCGCTTTGGCAGCTAAATGCATAAATTGATGCCCATCGTGGTTGTTCAAATTTGCGGTGTCGCTTTGGAGGAAGCGGTAGGGTACCTTGAATAGAGGGTGAGTCCTACTGTGTGTCCGTGACTAGATAACATCAACTTGAACATCCGTTTCGAAGCTCACTAACATCCTACAAGTTTTCTGACCTGCCATATTTTAAATGTCGGAAGGTATAGCGGTTTGAGAAGTGCCCCTGAAGTTTATGTATACCATGTTCTGCAGTGGCTAAATAAGCAACTAAAAGCTAAGCAGCAATTTTTCATTAAGACTAGACAATACAATGCCAAACCATATAGTACAATCAATTGTAGTGTTGGTAAAATATGTCAGTCTCTGCGTGTATGCTTAAAAGACTTAACAATTGTCATGGTGTCACTTTTGTCAGTCTTTCATGGAACTAGGATGTTACATAGCTTTCTATCACAGCTTTGATCTGTATACCAATTCATGATTTACAATTAAAAACAAATGACATGGTTAAACTTTTTTTTGAAATTCCAAATAGTAATTCACAAAAGATTGATGTTATTATCTGATTTAAGAAACACCGAGAAATAAACTCTACCAAACATACATAGCTGACATTAATATGAATTTCAATTTCCTGCTGCGGTGACTTTTTGGCTGATGCCACTCCTGTACACCCAAAGTAACAGTATCTAGTAATCACATAGCAATAAAAGCTTTTCATGAGGCCACACTAGATGAGCTTATACCTATGGCAAAAGTTATATCACCACAGGTTAAAATACATTTGTGACTTACCCCAGTAAAGGGTAGCACTCAACATAAGAATTCCGTGGACTCATAAAGAGAATTGTCTCAAATCCTTTTAAGACAAAAGTATATTGCCTGACTGCGAAAAGACACCGATTTTAACAAAAATGGTAATGGGAAGGATTTCACCACAAGGTTCATATAAGTAGTTAAGGCCATTGAATGTGCAGAGAGATTTTCAATGCCATGTTTAAAATAGCTCAGCAAGAAAATGCATTGAAGTGCTTCAAATCCCCCTCCCACCTTCAACAACAGTTTTCTGCCATGTGAGCAAGCTCTTGTATGACTATGCCTCAAGCTTTTTCGAAGTCGGAGATGGCAAGACAGCACTACATTGTATTAACATGCAAAAAAGAATAGTATAAGGTATGTATGGTGTATTAGAGCTTGTTGTCACAGCACTATGTTGATACCCTGTGATGGAATATCTATTCTGTTCCTCATATTGACTTGGAAGATGCAGTGTGAGCAGAGATTGCATACTTGCAATTGAAAACTGCCTATGACTGCAATCAACCATTGCATAGATAACGGTTAATGAAACAGTCCTTGAGGAAGTTTTGAGAGGTACAGTGGTTTACAGCTTAACTACCCTGCCCTCCCTCCCCTTTCTCCCCATTTCCTTCCTGTTTAGCAAGCTCAATTGAGTAACCCCTCCGACTACCGCAGATTCCCTAGGAAAGAATAAACATCTAAAGATCTAAGAAACGGGCAGATGAATAATTTATAATTAAATAACTCAAAGCTCCCGCCCTAAACCTATGCTGAAGACAACAGCATGGCCACAATATTGGAAAATCGATGCCGTAAGAGTTTCCCCCGTTATGAGTAGAAAGGAAAGACTCTTGTAATCAGTTTCGAAGCAGTTAACAGCTTTTGAATCAGCAGGAAACCTGCTCGCTCTATATAAAGCGGAGGAATTATCATTTGTAGACAACTGAAACGATGTTTGATGGTAGCACCAAATAAGTGTTCCTTCTAGTTTTTACTAGAACATGCATATCTGGCTATTGGGTTCTAAGCCTGGAAGTTGGAGGTAAGCACATAGCAGTGTTGGCGAGTATGGGCTGCTATAACAGGCTGTCCTGGTTAATAAACTACATTAGGATGCAAAGTACTCCATCCAAGGGTCTGCAGGCTGATTGACAAATCATTGATTTCAGGCAATTGCTAGTGTTTTAACCATCCAAGTGGCCGGATGCACCATGTTGGAGTGGTGTTATCTAGTGCCTGTTGAGGTTACCATACCCAAGTATATCTAAAGATGGTCATGGGCTGCCTTAAGTCGATAGTACTATACCAGGCAGCTGCCAATCGATCTACATAGATTAAAAAATAACTTCCAGAAAGAAAAACAATGTAGACTTCCAGCAAGGAGAGAGGAACTCTGTCTTACGAGCATTTCCTGGACTGCGGGTCGTCTTGCAAAAACCCGGAGATGTGACAAAACTCCTTTTGCACACTTCCTGCTAGTGACAATAAATTTTTTTATCAAGTACAATCCTGAAAAGAAACAATGTCCGAACCACCCTGCAACTTTGCTGACTGGAAACTACCCAAACAACAAAATTCTATGAGTAGAGTCGACAAAATTGAGTAAAGACTGACAAATGCGATGAAATAGAAACTCATCTGATGCTGAAGTTGGAGAAACAAGCAGAAGAATGAAACTAACTATAAAACTTACATCAAGTACTCCAACCCTTTGAGTTTTTGCCTATTATTTTCTTTATGTAGTCCTTGTCTCTACTTGAAACCAAACAGTGTGAGCAAACCGGTACCAGTCACCTTCCTATGGCCCTAAGTAAGCCTCTTGTTTGTCAGTGACCAAAGAAATGCTACCAGTTGATTGGTGTTAGTGAAGCAGAAGACCAAAGAGTTTTAAGCTGCAACCTCTGTAAGGAAAAAGAGGAAAAACAGCTTGTTTTGCCAACTGATAATCAAAGAAGGTGATAGCAAAATTGAAATGTCACTTTGAACAACATTTTGAAACCGCTGATGAGACTGCAGCCATGAGATTAAAGTTTTAAAAGAAAGTTTAACTTACATCACATTAAAAGGGAGGTAGTTTGGTGCTGTTGAAATAGCATTTAATGACAACTGTTCATCACCAGAACAAGCTACAGGAGTTGTGTTATTAACTGTGTTTTGTTTCATGCAGAACTCTTGCAGCACTTTCTGTAAAGAAGCAGAAGTCTTGTGACCAGCACCAATGACCCGGGATCTATAATCAAAACTCATGAGCTCATTATCCTTGTGGTTCTGTCAATTAAAGAACCTCATGACAGATTTATTTACTCTTATGCCTGCATTCTTATCTAAACTTACCCTATCTGAGTTGCACCCCCTTGTGTATCAAATGAAAGTAAGGAAGTAATACAAATTCTAAATTTTTCCTCTAAAAATTTGAGCAATATAGTACTGGTAAAACTGCACAAATGTTTGTCGTGGCCCAATGGCTTGGGTTCAACATTACAACCAGGTTTCATGATAAGACTAAAAACAGTCCCATATATCAAGTTTAAAAACAGCAAGTGACTAAGAGCAAGAGGTTTGCATTGAACATTGATTTATTAATGGGTTGCGTAAGAAAATAGATGGGGAATAAGCAGTTCATCTACTTGAAAGCTGTCAAATGACTAATTATCAGATCATGCTGCTGTTGTCTTGCTCAGTCTCGCCATAATCGTTTTTAGCAGAAATTTTCTCGCTTGATTCGATATGCATCGTCCAAGTTTTTTGTGCTAAATGATGGATAATAATGGCCCATATAGAGACCAAAAACTGTCATTACTGGAAGTCAAGCCAAAAAAAATTGTGCAAGATTTGCATAAGTAATGAGCTCAAAGTTTCAATGGAACTAACAAAACTTCCGCTGATTCCATTGACTCACCTTTTATTTGGACGCTGAAGTAACTCAGGCATACCTGAAGTAGGGAAATTCTCAACAATGCGTTAACATCCTCAGCCACCACCCTCCAGCGATAATAGATAATAATTTGTTTGTCCTCAACAAGAATGCTGGGTCAAACAAAGCTGGGTGCAACATCCAATTTTGATGGCTTTAGTAATGGAATTATAGCATTTTAACCTATGAACTGAAGTATGATAATTAAGTTAATATAGGCAACAAACCGTAAGGTTCACTAAATTTTATTTGATCAATATATTGTTTGAAGTAGTTGATGTTAACTAAATACTGTCTATGTGTGTTTTGCGAAAAACCTTTTTACTTTTGTTGCGGTTGACAGTTTTATCTAGTCAGCAAAACTAGATTGAAAATATGGAAATTGATCTGTCCGACTTTGCGTTTCAATACCTTTCACCTTCAAAATGTTTCCACATAATTGATGGTCTGCTGTGGCCAATGTATGTTTATTTTTTCAAATCAATGCTTAGAAATTTATTTTTACCTGAAGCAATTTGAACACTTCTTACAATCTATCTCAGATAGGTGACAAGTCAAAGCATCACAAGTTTTTTGTTTACAGATGGAAATTCTCGAGTTACTTGATGCGATATTAAACCTTCTAACGACCTGTCTCAAATAATTGGCAAGTCAAAACATCACAAGTTTTTTGCTTACAGATTGGACTAATCCAGTTACTACAGGTTCTCATTTGCTGCCGATGGCTCAGGCTAGTTCATTTGGAAATTTTGGTGATCTCCATTTTTCTGCACAAAACATTACTCGTTCCACCGAAGGATCTAAAGCACAAGATTCTGATCATCCTAGGTTTCAATGTAAAATTAATGGTCAATTCCAAAATAAAGCAAAAATTCATGTTGGTGAAAAGAAATTTGGATGCACTCATTGCGATGTTAGAACTTCTACTAAAAGTGCTCTACAGACTCATATTAGAAGAACCCACACTGGAGAGAAACCGTTTGCTTGCACTCAATGTGACCACAGGGCTGTAACTGCTGGTGAAATAAAATCTCATATGAAAACTCATACTGGAGAGAAGCCATATGCATGCACTCAATGTGACTATAGGGCTGCAGTCAAAAATAATCTACAGGTTCACATGAGATTTCACACTGGAGAGAAGCCATATGCATGCACTCAATGTGACCATCGGGCGGCAAACAACAGTCATCTACGGGCTCACATGAGAATTCACACTGGAGAGAAATCATATGCATGCACTCATTGTGACTATAGGACTGCAGCCAACAGTAATCTACACGCTCACATGAGAATTCACACTGGAGAGAAACCGTTTGCTTGCACTCAATGTGACTATAGGTCTGCAACTAGTAGCCAACTACACATGCATATGAGAATTCACACTGGAGAGAAACCATACGCATGCACTCAATGTGACCATAAGACTACAACTAGTAGCCATCTACACATACACATGAGAATTCACACTGGAGAGAAACCATTTGCTTGCACTCAATGTGATTATAAGGCTGCTCGAAAGGATAAACTAAACATACACATGAGAATTCACACTGGAGAGAAACCATTTGCTTGCACTCAATGTGATTATAAGGCTGCTCGAAAGGATAAACTACACATACACATGAGAACTCACACTGGAGAGAAACCATATCATTGCACACAATGCGATTATAAGGCAGCGCAAAAGATAACTCTACAGAAACACATGAGAACCCACACTGGAGAGAATCCATTTGCATGCACTCAATGTGACTATAGGTCCGCAACTACTGGTTCTCTGAAGAGACATATGAACACCCATACTTAAGAGAAGCCATTTGTGTGGTGATTACAGGACTACAGCTGCAGGTACCTGACGATCTCAAATTAGAACTTATACTGGAAAGAAAGCAGAAGATTGGACCCGTTGTCACTATAGCGCCACAGAGAACTCATACTGAAGATAAATCATATGCAAGCACTCAGTGTGACTAAGGACTAAAATTGTGTATGCTTCACAATCTCATATGGGAATTCAGATTGGAAGGAGGTCATATGCAGGCACTCAATGTAATTACGGAGCTAAAACAAGTAGTTATGAAAACATCAATATATAGAAATTCATAGTGAAGACATAGTGCTAACAAAATCATGTCTACATTTCTGCAATTATGGGGTAATTTTTTTGTCTGGTGTTCTGCCTATTGTTTTATTTCTGTATTGTAAAAAAAGTATAAATGATTTATGGTGTTAGTTTTAACCAAAAAACTTATGGTGTTAGTTTCAAATGTGCTGCCAATCACTAGCTATAGGCTTCAGTATAATGTGTTCAACTTTGGTTATTTCTATTTTTGTTGGCTGGTTCTGTTTTTGTCAATTTTTTGTTTTTGAGCTATCATCAGATGCTGTTATTTCATCATTAAATGCATCAAGTTTTGCCACAATGTATTAGTTGGGTGACTTGGCACTAAACTAGACTGAAACCTTTCAACTTCTCATGTATTGTCTTCTTTCCGAAAAGCTGGCAAGTTTCAAACAAAAATACTCCCATTTACCTTGTGATCGTCATCTTTGTACACGAAATAAAACTCACATTTGGTGTTTCTCTCTCACAAGTCTGGCATTGACGTTAAACTTCCAAACAGTAGCTACAGGGTGAGGAATCATGGCTATGACATTAAGTGGTATAATAGGAGCAGGTCTGTATCAAAACACAAACCTGCCAACATATCAAATTTTTATCTGGGTTAAATTTGTTGGATTGGTTACAGACCTGCCATACATGTATTTGTTAGTTTTTACATGATTTTTGTAAGTATAATATGCATCTGCATAAGAAAACAGACCTGTTGAAATATTACATTGTTGATTTTTGGTATAGATATGGATATCTTTACAGAACTGTTACTGTACATTTATATAGGTAGGTGAATGTATCTTTGGAAGGTAATGTAAGTGATAGTTGATAGTTGCACAGAGCTGGAAGAAATTCATTGATTTATTTTTTGACTGTGCTGTGGGTTTTCCTTCCGATTTAAATCTCAGTACAGTCGTTCCCTTTGTATTTTCAATCATTTTTCTTGGTAGCGAGTTAGGTGTTAAGTTTATTTGATTAAAACAGTGGAAGTATTTGCGAGGGCAATGAAGTTTATAAGAATAGAGTAAGAAAAATAGCTAAAACAGACGACATTTGTTGTAGGAAGTAAGTAATAGTACTGTATAACGAATAAGTGTTGATTAGATTAAAGGTTTGCTTGATTATGAATAGCCCTGGTAACTTTTTAACAATCCAAGTATTGTTGTTTGTTGCAGCCTTTTTTCTGAAGCTGGATGATAATAGGATGATGTTTTAGAATTCTTTGAGTTGCTTTATCTCTTTTTATAGCATAAAAAATGGCTTGGTTTGGTAAAGAAATTATTGTAACTAAATTGAAATGAAACGCTAAATTGTAATTAATAAAATATCACATTTTATAGAAAAGATAAGTCCCTCACTGAGCTATATCTACATCAGTTGTCTTCAACTCCTCGACCACAATGTTTGTCTTGTAAATTAGCATACTCCAACTTGGTAAAAAGTGATGTTTTTGTTAAAAGCAACGGCATATTGTCCTCAAGAACTAACCCGCGGCAGAGTATCTCAAATTTTTAGACTCATCCGGTTTACTGTTCATGTTTTGTACTTACTCCAATGACTGCATTGGTGTGAATATGATGATAATGTGGTGAGTGCGATCAAATCATGTATTTTCTCGATTTTGTAAAAGGATAGGGCCGGTTTGAATACTTTCTACACCAGCAGCCTGTTTTTCGGGTATGTAAAAAGAGCTCACCACCAATCCGTCTTACTGCTAGCCTTAGTAACGTACTAAAGGAGTGTTCATCACCACCTTTCCATCCGGTAAATTTAAATGACGGAGTTGTGATACAGATCATCTATAGCAACTGGTTGGTGGTTTCGTTTCTTATTAACCTAGCTGATTGTTTGGCTCCTTCAACGGTTATTTTAGCAGGAAACTTGATTGGATGAAGAAGCGGTTGTTCATCTTCGTCAATTTCCAAAAAGACCACCAGTTTTATCGCATTGAGTTGCAACGGTCCTAACCTGTCAGTTGATTATTTATTCACTGGAGATCTGATTCAATGCATGTCCCCAAATGTTTCAACCACATAGTGGATAATGGACATCTCTTTATGTCCCTCCTCTGGTAGCGTTTCAGTGGAAGTTATCATCAACCGTGACAGTGTTTGATCGAAATTAAGTGGTTGAAACCATCCAAAAATCATTTTTTCATTTAACGGGCAAGAGTTCAGCGTACTGGCAACTTTTCTTGTCAAGCAGGAAATTTTTGAGCTTAACAGATTTTCTAGAACAGTTGCGCACGAATACATTTTACTTTCATTAAAGCTCCATGGTTTTGGTTTAATTTTTCTTGATTTTCTTTGTGTCATGGACCACTCAGATGAAAAATTTTCTGTCTTGTTAGGATACAATTCGAATGCTGAGAGTTTGTTTGATTTCTTGTCTATGATTTCGGCCATCATGTTGAGTGAGAAGTTGAACAAAAACAAAACTCAATTAGATAATAGTAGATCTCCGGTTTAATAGATACTGAAAAATAGGGTAACTTTCAGCTACAATAATCAATAAGCATAGTCTGATTAGCTCTCAATGAAAACGAGCATTTATTATTTTTATTGCAAATGACAACCCAGTGTTGAGAGAGCCTGTAATGGATTCCAGTCTGGTTTCCACGGATATCCACTAGTCTCAAGTATTATGTCTCTCTCCAGAGGGGACACTGTGCTGCTTGACAGCGACAACTGTGTAATGCAACCGAGGTATCCGGCAAAGACAGAGCCCATGGCTCACACAAACAACACAGCGTGCAGTTTGATTAATGGCTTTATTCTCAGCAACCAAACTCCTAGAATGGCAATCGACTAGGGTTATCAGTAAGACATGAGAATGAATGCAAAGAATATGAGCAATGCCAACTCTTTTATAGTAACTGGCAGGAAGTAATTAGCTTAAAATGATATAACGGTGAAGGCACTGGAAGTTATTAGACCAATGCGAATACATATATAAATAACTAACCAATCATCCAATGTACAAGGGTTAAATGAAATAAGTGGCTAGAGGCGGAGACCTCTCTCCTGCCGTCCAATCAGGGTGTCCTACAGGGTCCAAAAGCACTGGCTAGCTTCTGGTCTTGACTACTTCGGATACAAGGAAGAGTATCGTCAGTTCTTGGCATAGAGCAGGATCCTAACTGGTTTTGGCAGTTCTCTGCTATGGCAGCCATATTTGACTGGCCCTGAGTCACCATCCCGAGTCCGCAGGGGTCAATACCAGCCCTGTAGGGCTTACTACAGGCCCTGCACACTGTGCTACCAGCGCAGCACAGGCTTTACTACCGGCACAGCATCTTACCGATGGCTGTGGGTGAAACTCTAGCGCATTCGGTGTGGAGATAGTGTAAAAAACTCCCAGTTTGCTAATAGTATTCACCAAAATATGCCACAAACGAACTAGTTAGATTTTTGGAGTACAACTTTGCTGCAGCGTGAAGCACTTAAAAACAATTAATAATAAATAATTAGAGCAGAATTGTTGTCTCTCTGACAAAATATCAATTTTGTCAACACCAAAGACTCTGCAGTCTTGAGAACAAACTGGTTAGGTTCTAGGGGGTACACTCTATCTACAGCGGGAGCTACCCAAGTACGGTTGATATTAAATAATTAGAACCCAGTTGTCTCTTCGACAAGAAATATCAATTCTTTCATCGCCATCAAATAGTAAAGGTAAAGCTGCTTCAGACCACACGCTGTTTCATCTCAACCTTTGATAAATTAATGCCATTTACCCCCGTATTTTGACTTGAAAGGTTAATATTATTTTGATTAAACAACCCCTATTTCAGCCTCAAGGCACGCCATTAAATGTGATGGCATACGCATAAAATAGGGAATGGAAGTGAACGTTTACAAGAGTGAATGCAGACACAACTGGAGCGAACATAGACATATTTGGGAATCAACATCGAGAGACTGATAATAATTGTCGACTGTGCTATAAACGAGAAGTTGTTAACTTTCCTTCCAGGATGTGCCTACGTTTGTTCTGGGCGATGTGTAAAATCTCATTTCAACTTATATTCCAGGAGCAGTCTATTTTGGGAAAAAGAGAAATGTTTTTATTAACGGAATGAATGTCGAGGCAAAAGTTTATACATATGTTGCCAGGAATAAATTTAGACACCTCCTAGAATGAATGTCGACGTTCATTCCCATCTACATTCGCTTGTAATTCCATAAAGTATTGTAAGAAAGCAGCGATTCTGGATGAGCTAACCAGCAGTGGTTATTTGTGGCAACCGACTTATTTAATAAATAGGTGCCTGAGTGCTTTCACACTTGAACAAACAATTGTAGTGCAGAGAGTACAAAATTGATGGCTTTTGTAGGTTTACTTTTGTCCATCAGCAGTGTCCTTTGGTTTGCTACTTGGTCTCATAATTTATCTTCTTTTAAATGAAATAGCCCTTAACATGCGTGAAGTGTTTTCTTTTCATAGTGTTTGAATTCAGAAAAAAGTCGATGATTTCACAAACTTGAGTTTCTGAAACTTAAATTCTTTTTTGAAGTTATCATGAAACGAATTGACTTGAATAAAATCTATGCCAAAAAATTAATTGTAAGGCCAGGTTATATTTACTGTTGATTGTTTGGCAGAAGCGTACACCACGTTACAGGTTTCTAGTGAAATGTCACACTTTCAACTTTGGCTGCGCTGAGATATGAAGCTATTCAATGGGCATTCAATGTAGATTCACTACATCAGTATGTGGCTAAGACCTGAATATTCGGAAAACCAAAAGGAGAAGTTTTTAATGCGGTCATGCTTTAACGTACCACTATAGAACTGGTGACATGTGATGTATGGAGAAATATGTAAACCAGTTGTTTGTGAGATACAAGCTGTTGTAGCATAGCTTCTTTGACTCGTGTTGATTGATTATGTTTGCTTACAGGTAAACAACCTGTTGTACTGAAGCTCTCCCCATCATATCTTTGTCAGTAGACTAAAGGTGTTAGACTGCTGAATAATGTGGATGTTGAGTGTGTAAACTTGTTACCATCTGAGTCATTGAGTTGTACTAAAATGCAGACCGTGGAACAGAGCCGCAAAATCATTGCTTTCATGGAAAATATTTTGCTTTTACAAGCGTTGTCTTCATATAAGCCCAGATTTTTGGCATATTTTGTGGCAAGCTGTACTATGCGCTACATGTATTATATTGACAACAAAATGACAAGCTTGTGAGATATGTGGTCAAAAAGAATTCGCAGATTAATTACTGCGTCTTTGTTTTTGGAGTTGTTTACTTTATAAAGAATTGTTGCTGTGAAACCCCTCTATAGCCAATGTCAAATAACTTTGAAAAAATTACTAACTGGCTCGTAATTCTTTTTTAATTTCGTTTGAAAGCTTTAACTATTTTGTTACTATACAATGTAACATTTTTCTAGTTCAAACGTGTTCAATTAATTTTATTGTTTTGTGTTATTATTGTTGAGAACCACAACAACTCCGGAAATACAATAACACAGTGAGTGGTTTTTTCTGTAGAAATTAAACTCTTTTCTGAACTAACTTAATTCGTCAGTCAATGTTAAAGCAAAAAATACCTCTTTCAAGTGAAAATTTTGTACAGTTTTTGAGATATCTGCTCTGCAACATCATCACATGGTTTCTAAATGACCAAACAGCACTTTTTATGCACTTATCCATTATGTTTTATTTTTCTTACATATTATGTTATTCATTTTGTTTTATAGATAGTTCTAACATAAACATAGTACAAAGTATCTGCTCATTTGTTTTTGCTTTAGAAGCTATATATATACAACAAAAAATCTGTTTTTTCCGTGTGAATCAGCGTTTTGCGCATTTACTTTTCACGTTCCGCACTTTGGTACATAAATAGTGAAGGGTTGGCCCGCAAAATATTTGCCGTTACCACATGTTCACATTTCATCTTTAAAGCAAAATCCGCAGATGAGAGCTTTCATTCCTCCAACCAAGCTGTGAAGTGCTGAATTAAAATTTTTGAAGTAATTATAACTAGACTCAGAGTTTTTGATAACAGACAGATTGGACTGCAAATAGTTACATAATCAAAGTGGTTTATGGGATTACTCAGCTTGTATTGTAAACATCCCTGTTCATTGCCATTTATGCTTTACAAGGAGTGTAGCTAGACTTTGTGCTTGTTACAAGCTATGTCTATTTGCTTTAGTCACCGATGAAGTTCTAGCCTACATGATAGCTGAAGCCTTTTGAAGGAAGCATGCAATTGGTAGGAGGTGTCTTGCAGTGTCCTGGCACAACATCCACTACTAGCTGTTTCCAATTAAATTGAATGCTAAATCAATAGCTCATTTGTGGCTTATGCATATAGCCAGGTGCAATCTACTGCAGTCAGTCGCCTAATGATTAATTATGAGAGATGATTTGTTCCAGTCCAGTGGTTAGTAGCGCGGGTTAGTAGAAGTGTGGTATAGATACGCTATAGTTCAGTGGTTAGTAGCTGCGTGGGATAGATACAGCTAGTAGTATTAGACATTCCATACCCAATAGTGAGAGGGTGAGGACTGCATAGCTGATAAGAAGACATGTACGTATAATAAGCATTTGGTGATATGTAGTAGTAATAGATGTACTTTTATGTATGCTGTCGCTGTTACAATATTATATTACAAACTCTAGATAGTAGATGGTGATATATTTAACACAGTAGCATATCTCCTTGTCTATTATTATTGTGGTTTATCACTACATCAGTCAGTAGTCTCTGTGGCAGTGCTTGTGCCAAAGGGTAGCTCTATGATATTAAATATCTCAGCCGAGGATACAGGAAGTTTAACTGGTTTAAACCAAAACATTTGCTTATGAATGATGTTTTAATTGTTTTCATTAAATAATTGAACATTTACAATGAGTTGCCATATCGATGAAAGTGTTATAATTTTTTACTTTTCACATTGATGAACATCAAAGTCCGTCAATAGGGGAAAGCAAGAAACTGCATAATTATTGTTTCTGTATCCCGTGAAACTTTTTTCTCTCTCATCCAGCTAAATACAATTTGTACAGAGAGGAGAAGGGTGCACCATACTGCAGGGAGGCTCAGTGTTTCATGTAGATCTCATATTAGCCTATCCTTTGGCGCCATTAAGGAACAGTTTGAATGGGAATGGGTACGGGATAGGGGTGGGGTGCAGGGTAGGGTTGGAACATGTCCCAGTTTGTCCGGATTTTTCCGGATTTTAAAGCCCAAAATACTGGCTGCTAATGAGTGTTCCGGGTTCTGCAAATTGACTAAAATGAATTTTTTTATTAATAATAATTTACACTTGAGCTTTGCCTAGCAGATGTAATATTTTTGTTTTTGCCCAAAACAGCATAAGTAAGCAGGATAAATGTTGACATGGATACGAATTACTAACAACTTTATGCGTCTAATACAAAAGTAAGTGAATGTAAATTATTAGTGTGGAGCGTTTTGCGCTCAGACTAGAGAAACAAGAGATAATTACAGTAGCTGTTAATTGACTACTTTCATACTTGTGTTGTGTGGGGGAATGTTAAACCCACACACTAATAAGATACAAAGATTCATAGGCTAAAAAACAACGATCAACCTAGCAAGGACAGCAGAAGCAAACACTGATCTGTAATAAGAAATTGATGACAAATGCATTTTTTCAATACTTCCTTCTATTACATTTAAAGAGAGGGTCAGTCAAAACCGAGTTGTAGAGTTTCATTGCTGTGCTATTGTTATTTTGAATTAATTCTATTATTTATCAAGTTATGTCATCGATTTATTCATCATCTGTTGGATAAAATTATCATTATGTAATCCAAGTGAGTGTCAGTGAGTGTATTCGCCTATTTTTTAATTATTATTATTATAAATACTATATTATATTATAGGGCTGTCAACGATTAAGAATTTTTAATCTTAATCTTAATCTTAATCTTTTCCATTAATCTTAAATTAATCTTATTTTTTAATCTTATGTATTCATGTGATACAAATGCAATGATGGGGCAGTAAAGTCATCATTCATCTACCTGCATGCTTATAGAATGAGATTAGCAAACCTCAATTTGGATCTATCAGTCAAAGAACAAATAGCATATATAATATGACCACAATAATAGTGTAATATTTTTTTATTTTCTCACAAAACTGCTACTCTTCAAAATCACAATGGGGAAAGAAGAGGAAATTTTTGGGTATACCAGGATAGATAATAAAAACGTCACAAACGAATTTGCTTTAGGTGTTTTTGATAACCTGGTTAATTGATCGTGATATATTTTGGCGGTGCAGCTCAATAGCTTATTATATATAAATAAATAGCTTTGATTAGGATAATAAATAAAACCGCGAAATCTAGTGACAATAATTGTTTATTGTTGTTCTTCAATTTTATTGTTATAACTAATTGACACTGCATTAAAAAAATTGATATGCCTGGTAAGTTTCAATTTTTTAAATAATAATTATACATGTTCTCAATTAATTGTATTGTTGTTTGTGCTGAATAATAATAATAATAAACAATTTATGAAAAAAAACATGACTGTTTATTATTAAATTGAATAAAGACAGTAATATGAAAATTGTTTTGAAGTATAAATCATATTACATGTTTTTATTATATAAGGAGGAGAGATTAATATTAAATATTATATGATAATTATTATTGTTATTATTGGTCACATTTAAATGTGACCAATAGAAATAATTATCGTAATATATTCTTATATAATAAAAACATGTATTGTTGGTAAAAAGAATAAAAAAATATAATAAATAATAATATGTAAGTGGTTTACATAATTATTATTATTATTTATCTATTATTATTTATTATTATTTAATTATAATTATTAAAGGTTTTTTATTATTTTTACTAACAACAATACAATCATCATTTTATCAAGAAGTTTTAATTATTATTTATTTATTACCCTCCAGGTGTTTTATAAGCATTTCTGATCGTAAAACTTTCCATTGGATGGAGGATAATGAGATTTATCGTAGCAAAATGTGTACCTAAGTAATGATGACAATCTGGATCCCTAAAATAGATTCCGAAACTAACCTAGTTTAGAATCATAACAACATTCAGGGTTTCTCCATTGCACTCCAACCAACACAAAAATAATAGCCTGAGAGCTAGTGATAGTTTACTCGTTTCGCAACAACACTCACCTAAAAACTTGTTGATTCACTTCCAGTTAAATCAACTTGTTCGAAGTGACAAGATGGACATTTTCATGATTTTTCTTCAGGATAACACATTGAAATTTAGTGACAAAGGTGAGCTTATGTCACGAAACACTCAAAAAGGCATCTCCCTCTTTGTGTAGACAAACTGATGGACGTGTTTAGCATAATAAACAGTGTCATAAAGACGTAACTGAGTTTTCGTATTATCCGATTAATTGAGTCATAAAAGGTTAATCTTTTTGATCTTAAAAATCAATTAATCTGGTTAATCTTTAAAATAACGCGATTATTTGACAGCCCTATTATATTATAAGTATTATCAATTATTACTTATTATGAATTTGCATCATTTATGATAATATTTGTTATTATTCTCACTGATTTTTAATAATAAATCTAGCTGCTATTATTGTTGTTACTGCTGTGATATTAGATTTATTATTATTAACATTTATTGTTGTTTTATTATTATTGGTATTATTAATTGATGATAATAATAAATCAGTTTTTACTGCTATTTAATAATTTCATTATCAATTATCTTTAAAATATTTGTAGTTACTAAAAGGAATAATAGTCATTTCATTACTACAACAATACTTAGTTGCATTGTGTGTAAGTGCAACACCTAAGAAAAAAAGAACGAAAATGTGAAATTAAGCGGTTATCAGTATCTATGATATCCCTGGACCATTCCCTACCCTGCAAGTGAAAGTGTTTCTCTTTGAGACAATACACATCTGGCAACCCTAGTGCAGGGTGACCCTTCTTGCATTGGTGGCATGCTAGCAAAAAAATTGAAAACTAGCTGCCTGCGTTTTTAGTTGCTTGAGAAAACCATTTCAGACCATTTTGTGGACATTGCAAGATATATAGAGACATGCGTGACTACAAGCTAGAATATCTCCAATAACATAATATATGAAACAGTATGTTACTCTCCCAAACTTCACACCGCCTTAACACAGTATTGATGAAACTAAAAAAACAAACCAGGGAAATAACATATTGGTAATAACGAAAAAAACATGTACTATCAGTAGTAATGTAGCGGCAGATCTCGGGAAAAAAAGACCTGCCATATACCTCAAAGTTTTTTTTGATTGGTAGATTTTTTGGATTGTCTTGCAGACCTATCAAAAATGTCCTTGTTAGTTTTGAGATGATTTCATTTGGTATGATATGTATATACATCGGAAAAAGGATCTGCTAACATGTTACATTGTTGTTTTTTGGTATGAATATTTTTATTTTGCTACAGTATAATACTTATATATGTATATACGCATGTTTAGTAATGTAAATGATAGTTGACAGTTGTTATTTGCTGTAAGATATTTATTGGTTTGTTATTTGTTTATGCTGGAGGTTTCCCTACCGATATAAATCGTGATTGACACGGGCCCTTCGTTTGTTTACTCTTGTTTTGGTGGTGGGTTAGGTATTATGTTTATTTTATTAAAAGAGTAATAGCAAGCGAAAGTATATAATAATAGTGTAAGAAGTCTAGGTAAAATGGTTAATATTTGTTATAGAAAGTAAATAATAGTTGCCTATAATGAATAAGCATTGAATAAACTACTTGTATGTTTGTAAAGAGTTCGAGTAATTTGTGTTTTACTAATCAACACATTGCTATTTGTAGTGGACTTTTACTGAGTCTTTGATGATAATAGTGTGTTCATTTAGATCCCCTTAGCAGCTTAATCTTTTTTATATCTAAAAGAAAAAATTACTTGATAAACGAATTTTTGCTACTAAGTTGAGATGAAGTATTATTGAGAAAGATTATATAGAAAAATAAATCACTCACCAAGTTGTTATTGATCGCCTTGTATTCCTCAATTACAATTATTATCTTGTAGTTTAGACTTGTCCAAAACGGTAGAAGCGAAATTTCCTGCTGAAAGCAGTATCACCCTGTTCTCAAAAAGTTCATCCGCGGCAAAGTATTTCAACTTTTCAGACTCATTGGAATTATTGGTTATGGTTTGCGCTACTTGCGTTGGCATGAATGCAACGGTGTCATGTCGAAGGTTTCCAAATCCACTAAGTTTTCGATTTCATAAAAGGATCACTCCTAATCGGGTATGTACAGAACCCCCATCATCAATCCGTCGTACTGCAAGCATCTGTAGCTCACTAGTAGAGCGTTAATTACCATTTCTCCATTAGGTAAATTTAAATAACGAGCTACTTGAGGAGATTCAAAACTGATTACACTACCTACTGAAAATTGAGACAGGGTTGCGATATGGATCATGTTGAGCAACTGGCGAAGTTTTTTGTTTCTTATTAACTTAGTTACTTGTTTAGCGTTTGCAGCGGAATTATAGTAGTAAAAAAATTTGATTGGATAAAGATACGTTGCGTTTTCTGGTCGAAACTCATAAAAATAACCAGCCTTGGCACATTGAGTTGCAATGGTCTTAACTCGTCAGCTTCCTTTTTACTCACAATAGACCTGACTTGACGTCTGCTACCAAATGTTTCGACATTGTAGTGGATAATGGAAAAGCTTTTATAGATATTCTCAACTGGTGTTTCAATGTAAGTTATGTCCAAAAGAGATCGTGTTGGATTTAGATGAAGTGGTAGAAACTTTCCGATCATTATTCGATGACAAGTTAGTATACTGGCAGCGTTTTTTTTTGGCAAGCAGGAAAGGTTTAAATTAGAAGGATTTTTCAAAGCAAATGTGCAGTCACAAATTCTACCTTTATCGTTATTCCATGGTTTCGATCTAGGTTTTCTTGGACTCTTTCTTGATTTAGTCGAATCAGGCGGAATGTCTTTTTTCTCATCAGGATATGGTCTGAATGTTGGAAGTTTATCCATTCTGTTGTCATCAACCTTATCCAAAGTATTGAGTGAGAAGTTGAACTGCAAAAACAAATAAAAAAAAACTAGATTCTAGTAGAGTTTTGATTTGATAGATTCAGCAATGTAAAAAAATATCCGTTGAAATAAAAACTAACCAAGTGCTATTAATATTATATTGCAAAGGATTTCTGCGTAGTTTACAACAGAACCTTTACCGACACCTGTGAGAGGATAGCTGTGTAACGTATAAAGTACACGGGTGCACTAGAGCAATTTAGTGGTAGCGTAGCTGCTCAGTGACAAGGCAACAATCCGTCATACAAGACTACTAACCCGCTAGTAGTAATTCCAATGTATACGGTAATGATCAGTCTATATCTGTGTTGATCTGGAGACTTCCTGTTCTCTAACGACTGAGATCTTTTTAACTACGCACAGATCCAGTTTCACTTTGTATTCATAAATTAATTGCAAGAACGTCTATAGTTCACAGTAGCGTATTAGGCAGCTTTGTAACAATGTCCGAGAGTGTATAGTAATCCTAAGAACGTGTTATCAACAATGTAATACTGTAAGCAAGTCAACGACAGTAAGAGAAGAGTTGTAGATTTATCAGCAACAGTGTATTGAACGTAAAGATACAAAACCTTACAAAGAGAGAAGTTTCGAAGTGTACAATAGCTGACAATATTCGATCCCGTTAATAATCCAATTCAGTCAATGAGAATACACAACGTTAACCTTAACGTATCCTGGTGCATTCACTCACAGGACTATTACTAATTCTAACCAGTGGGCGTCCTGCCATTCTATTTATACAACATGCCAACAGTTGAAAATCAAAGAAGACAATTGGATAATAAAAATTCAATATAATTGGTGGATGAAAACAGGCGCATTGATAACTATAAAGAATGGCGTCAAAACATAAACATCTATGATACAAAGACAAGCTGGCACTTCTCCGCCGGGTTAAATGTAAATAAGTTAAGACGACTACCGGAACTGTAGCTTGGCTTCCCTGGCTTGATCTTTACTACTGAAAGTTTCTTCGGCTGGTAAAAATTGGGGCTCCTCTGGTTGCTAAGCTCCTTGGTAATCATCTGCTTCTTATAGGTAAGATAACTCTGGCTCGTCTGTCCACGCACTGTCACTCGTACAATTCCATTACAATATTATTATGATAATAATAACTTATGAAGAGTTGGTGAAAAGTTAAAACAAATTGAGATTGGTTTTGTGGATCTTCGTTATAAGAATAGATAGTACATAATGCATAAAAACAACAATGGTAAAATATAATATAATTTGGATAATAACCTTGGGTATTATCTTCTGATTGGCAGTTATTGAAACTAAAATAAACCAAAAAAATTACAGGGAAGAAACAAATCAAGTTTGATTTTCAGGAATGAAGATCATTTTAAGACTAGCCCAGTGATAATAATTTCTTACTCTACCTACAGAATTAATAACACTCAAGTACTACTAACAAGCAACAACTTAGAAAAAAAAAACTCTCACAAAATAATAATAACTCATCTATCTATAATATTGTAATAGTTATAGTGATACATATAGCAGATGAATTATTATTAACTAAAATATTGTTCGTATGATTGTTATTATGATAATAATTATTAGTACAAAAATGATATTTTTAATTATTATTAACAAACTTCCACCATTTTCATTGCTATGCTGGCAAGTAAATGGTTTTTTTTACCGAGTAGGATTCATGGCAGCACATGGAATTGTTGTTGTAAGTAATAATAGGCAGCAGAGCATGGTTAACACACAATATTGCACGCACACACTTCATATCAGTTGCATATATGTCGGTTCTAAACATGCGGGTCCCCACAGTCGGATTTCGACCATAATTGGCAAGTGCGATCCCAAATACGCGAAATGGCAAAAGACTGCAACTCCAAAAAATGAAAACCCGCGGTCTTTGCAAGTGTAACGGAACTGGCTATCACTAGTGTGTAATAAGTCGGGTAGCAAAAACATTGCATTATTTAAACATAGTTTGTAATTATGAACTTCTACTACCAAGTTGTATTAAAAAAATAGCTCTTTTGTTATTACCAGTTACTGTTGTGCGTCTGACATAAGTAAGGTTACATATAACAAGTATTCTATTGAAGGAGTCATACTTTGGTTACTTGTTCGTTTTTGTGTCAGTTTGTGTTTTGTTTTGGCCAGTTGACCACAAGTTCAGGCGCATGACGGTTCTGCTGAATGTAAATTGATACATGAATTGCAGATTCTTTCGTTGTTGAATTACAGTTTTCGTCATTAAATCTACTGCTTTGTTAGTTGAAGTTATGGCCCCGATCTGTGCTTGTTTTCACAACATTGTTGGCCTCATATGGGCTTCTTCTGTCATACTTATTAGGAACTTGCTTCAGTATTTCGTACAAAACAGAGTACACAAACACTCAATTTGCTCAGAAACAATATGTATGACTGTTGTAGCTGGTGAGATGAATTCGACTGATAGAAACCATGACAAAATGGATGTAGAAAGTTCCAGTGATTCTTGTTTACAAGGTTTGAACAGTCTAGATTACTAGTGCGATGTTAGTTGTTGTGATGGAAAAATTCAGTTGATCCCCATCCATTTGATAACTTAGTTCTGCACTCTTCTGTTCAGGAAATACTTTTGTGCGATACTGTTTAGCAACTTTGAAATAATTGGAATATAACTTTTTTATTCTTGGATAAACACTTTTTGTATGATGGTAGTGTTTTGTGCTTAGGTACTGAGAACCTTTTTTGTACACATCTGTGTACTTTAGGTACACAAGATCACAATTGTATGTAATTCGTCACTTGCTTTGTGTGTTTGGTGGATTTTGGTTATAACATACAAATTTTTGCAACTGCAGGTTATGAAGCTGATTTTATTTTCAATGTAGATTGGGAAATGGTAAAGACGAAACCAGTTGCTACTGGTGTTGGTGAATGTCATTATCCAAGGGGTAAGAAATAAGAACAATAAAATATGGGATACAGTATTTTATCATTGTTGAGTAAAGATGTGGTTCACTTTGTTAAATCCAATTACAGATGTTGAGGTTGATGCTGTCGGAGACACAACAAATGACGCTAAGAACTCATTTTATTATTTATATTATCAAACTTAAGAACAAAAGGCCTTTTTGTAAAACTGGCTGAAGGTTTCAAGGACATAATGCCAATAAGGAGCTTTCAATGGAAAATTTGTGTGGGGAAAATCAATAATAAGTGCATTCAGTGTTGACCAGTTGCGACAGTTAAGTTTTTGTTGATTTGGTTGAGCCCATACTACTTACAGGTTTAAGTTTCAGCCCTAGCTTAATCTTGTTACTTAGGGCTTTGATATTGTGATGAATTTACAGTGAAAGTGTTGTTACGTTCCAGCTCTTTCATTGACCTTTTCCGACCTCATTTTTATCAATTCAACTTTCTTTCAAGTCCACCTACACCCCCGTATACTCCCCACCCAGCTACTTAACCTGAGCCATCTTTCATAACCTCCTTTGCTTCCCCACACTCCGTGACATTCTGATTGAATTATGTACAACAGCTTTCAATACATTGTTGCTATAAGTTTTGCTATAACCCCAATTAGCGCTCTGGAAGAGATATTTTAATGCAAAGATTATACAAAACAAAACTTGAGAGGATTCTTTAAACATGCAGTAGATTTTTAAAAAGTTATAGTCCGGGAATCCAACTAGATGATGGAATAGTAGAATATAGCCTGAAGTTGAGTAACAAACCAATAATCCGACAAACCGGTGGGAAAACCAGGACGAGTGGGGAACCCAAAACCTGCTCCCCACTTTTTAAAAGTTAAATATGTTTTTATAAACTTTGAGCCCGGGCTATGCAAGATATGAGGCATTCCAACCATATGCAGAAAGGGTTCTTCTGGAATCCTTGACTACTAAACTGGATTCTGAAAAACTTCAAGCGTGGCTGGGTTTAATATACCGCTCCTGCGCCTGTTTAAAGGTCATCGGTTTAGTGTAGCCCAGCAAGAAATTGAGTAAAATCCGCAAAGTCACAATGTCTCAAAGCTATGTTTTAACTTACTGACAACAAGCAAAGACAATCCCTTCACTAACGACCTGTCGACAAAGAATATATGCAGATTTCCATGTGTGTGACCAACATCAAAAAAATTGACGGAGAAGTGCAAATCTAAAGGAATCCAGCACCTCCACTGAGATATTCAATGGTGAGTCTGGTGTTGAAATTTGGCTTTGACATCAAACTACAATTTTGACCATGAATCTAAAGGGGCTCCACACCACCGCTGAGATTTTGACGATAAATTCCAGTCCACCGTCAAAATTTTGGCGGAGCTTCATGAAAAAAAAGTTAAAAATATTACAAAATTAAAAAATTTCCACGGCGAATCTAAAGGGGTTTCACAGCACACCCAAGATTTTCATGTTGACTCAATGAAGAAAATCATTAGAAGAAGGAAAAAGATTTCATGAAGTCTCCACCAAAATTTCAATATTGTACTCCATATGCCGAAATTTCGATTTCACATTTCCCACTGACATTCCCACTTATGGTACGCCGTGCGTCAAAATTTGGACGTTGTATTAGCTTTACGAGAAATTTCTTTTTTTACTAAGTTACTGTCTTGAGTTCAACAAAGCACCATCCTTACAGTACACAATGCTCGTACTTGAGGCTACCAAAATTTCGACGGTGGAGCGGAAGTTTTGCTACTCATAAATTTGGCGGTTGTCTTCCCTCAGCCATAACACGAAATTTTGACAGTGTACCTGCCATACAAAAACGCAACAACCGTATAGGCAATATATCATCTTCTTAGCATCATAAAATAGTAACAATAGTCTAGGAAGCCATAAACTGAATACGTAATACGGTAAAAAATCAAAGGGACCAATCAAAAAATTTAAGACACTGTTTTATTAACATTACGAACATAGACACCCAAACGACAACATTAATAGAAAAAACAAAGTATTTCTAAAAAATCAATGTTTTTCGGTGCTATCACCTAGCACCCTCCTTTTTTGCGTTAGAGTAGGTTAACCTGGTCCTAGTTTCTCTGCACGTCTAAGTACGATTTTCCCTAATCAAAAAACAAGGCGTGCAACATTATCCACCAATTACAATGCTAGCACTACGATTTCAGCAGAAGGACCCCACAAGGAAGTTGTGTTTTATTTTTCGGCAATTAAATGCGTGAAAAACTGAATACCGGTGCCTGGCAAAACTTGTCTATTCACATTGTGATGTACTGTTCGCGCTCTAAAAGAGAAAGAGAAAAATACCGGAAAATGTTGGCAGCTGCAGCAGATACGACATAAGCAGCGCAAACACACGCCATGCGGGAAACGCCGCCAAAATTTTGGCAGTAGGACATCAGCGGATGGGTGGTGACAGAGTAGAGGTGGCACCTTAAAACTATTGCTGAAACTTTGGTGATCTGACACACCCCGATAGGCAGTGGACGAGACTTTGGGTTGTAATGCAAAGATGCGGTATGTAGCAAAAGTGTAATGAAGAAGAAACGTATGCGGTGGACAAGAGTTTTATTCGTATGTAGCAAAGCGGAGACACGACAACAGGTGGCGACAAGGTAATACGTATGTGTTGGACAATACTTTTATTTGTATTGTAAAGACACGGTATGCAGCAAAAGTGTAATAAAAAAGAAATAAAAAAGTATGAAATGGTCTTGACTTTTGTTAGAATTGTAAAGACATGGTGTGCAGCAAAGAGTAATGAAAAGAACAAAATACCATCTAAGCATCGGCAACTGACAATAACGCACTCTTTGGTGTGGTGTGATAGGCATAAAAATTATAAGTATGTGCACAAGTATATTGACTCAAAATAAATTTTAGGATACGGGTAGAGTCCTTGCGTTGTCTACAACACCATCTGATCTTTCTGGAGCAATGTGTGCTCAGCTTTAGTGAGGTTGAAGATGCTCAGCTAGTGGCAGAAGTGGCTCGGCTTGTTGCTGATTGTTCAGCGACCTTGGTAAACCATGATACCAGCTGGAGAGTGCTAGAGTGTAACACCGAATCGTTGGAGGGCGTACAGCGCCCCTCCTTCACTCTCACCTTGCTTTCATTGTATTTCATAGTCAACAACGGAGACTACAACCCCTCCCTCCTCATTTGATCCTGCATCCTCATAATCATTGTCGTTATTTACTTGCACAAACCTGGTGTTTGAGTATGTAAACCAGCTGCCGTCTTTGAATGCTTGCAGAATCTTCACCTGGTAAATTGACTCCAGTTGCATCTTGGAGAGTTGACGCAGTGCATCGGCTTTTTCTTTGAGCGTGCGGGGCAATCCATTTAGGTCCAATGCACAAGATGCTGTGGGGTTGCAATTTTTCTGCTTGGAGGAAATTGCCTTTTTCGGGAACTTTACGCATACACTAGGATAAATCGATCTGATGTATGTACCTCTTGCAAATCATTACTCTCTTTTCCATTCTCTTGCCATTGGTCACTGTAATGCACGTCATCACTCCCACAAAGCATTTCTTCGTGGTCCTGGAGCGTACCTCTCACACCTCCAAGATGCTGCAGACTGGCAATTCTTGCAAAGAAGTCAATTCGTCGAGTCCTCTTAGGTTTGCTATCATTATATACTGTGAAGTAAAATTATGCCGATTGTGTAACAGGACTGAACTGGGGCCTAGTTAGTAGTATGTGAATGGAACAAAAACAGGTCCAGTTGATAGTCTGTGGGTAGACCGAAGACAGGCTCCGTAGACAGTTGAAGGAACGAAAACAGGCCCAGTTGATAGACTGCAGGTGGGACCAAAAACTGGTTGATACTAGAAACTTTTATTATGATTTAACTTGCCATGCAATTAATCACCACCTCTAGTAGCAGTAACATAGGCAGATGTTTGCTTAACAACGAACTAATAGTCACTAATAACTTGCAGTGTCAATAGACTTGCCCAGCTAAGCAAGTGTTAGTGCAGTGATTACTATGAGACATAGACTTTTATAACTGGCACGTAGTAGAGTGGGTGCAGAGCTCTATTTAGCTACAAGCTCTATCTCTAGTTAACTCCATCGCAACTACTAACTTAATAAACTAGCCCGGCTAAACTAGTGTCGCTGCAGTGACTACTATGAGACATAGATTTTATAACTGCCACGCAGTAGAATGGGTGCAAAAACTTACAGTTAGATTTGAGAGGTGCAGAATTCTTTAAAGTATGAGCACAACTTTATTCACTGCCCGCTTTGTCAGACAATACTTTAATTGGTCAACCACGCTTGTTTTTACACAACTCTTGATAGTGGATATTTGCACCAGAACTGATTAAACAATACTTATAAAACTTTTTAAACATCCATAACACAAATTCGCAACTTATAGTAATAATAAAAAAATAAATAATAGTATTTATAGGAAATAATCACAACAATGGAACAGTATACCACAATGCAAAGAATAGATTACATTAAACATAGTTTGCACAGCACTCGCTATTGATGAATTCCTTTTACCAGTCTGTTCGCTTTAATGCTATATAACTACTGACACAACTTAGCATCATCAGTGCTCACCATCTACCACTGGCAGCCACATCTTTTGTTACTACAAGTGCAGCTTTTTGTATAGGGGTCTTTGGGAGTTGGCAAAGCATTAGCGGGTTCACCGAAGGAGAGGTCGCTGCATAGACTGTGATGTTTACTTCACCTCCAAAGAGAAGGAGGCTGAGCTCAAACGTCTCCTCCATACTTGAACGATCTCCACACAGAAAGATCCGCCGAAGGAGCCCAGGCCATCAAAACGACCTAACCCTCAGAGGCGTCAACCCTACTCTGACCACAGGAATCGCCGTCGGTCTTCCATAAGGCAAAGGGTGCACTGCCCATAGTGGCGTCCAGCGCCACAATCCCCACGAGCTAGTTCAGCCCCAACAGTTTCATCGAAGATTGTGTCGACGGCCTCTCCAGACGACGACATTGATTTGAATGATACCTGTGACATCTCTTTCTGAGCAAGCTGCTCTCCCACATCGGCCCTTTTCAGGGCCACCAATCAACCATTACTAAAGAGTTGAATTGTTCTTGCCCTTGGTTTGTATCAACATTCCATTGCAGATGTACTGCAACTGCATCCTCAGGTAGAGCTTCTTCAAGGCACTGGTGCTGAAGTCAGGTTCAGCGGTGTGATGGCCGCGGTGTTTCTTTCTCTTTTGCTGAGTTTCTTCCCTCTTGGGCGTTGTATTTGCGATGCCGAACTCTGTGAGACCTTCTTTATATAGATTACTCATATCGGTGGTCGTGGCCGCGGCGGTGGTAGTGGTGATGGTGGTGGTGAAAAGTTGTGTCTGTCCTAAGTTGAAATCAACTAAAGGGTCTCTGGCGATGGATGCTTGTTTCCTCTTGGTCTGAAGATGTCTCGTATTGATGTCATTGCTCACTTGAGCATGCTCTTGGTCGTCTTTGTCAAAGTGCCTTCTTGGCTCTCCTCTTCTAAGCTTTTTTAGTCACTGACATTGTATGAATTGGACTTGATTGGACATTTCCACTTATGGAGGTGTCTTCATTAATCTCTGGCTAGCTTAAAAGCTCTCATTCATGAATTACACAATTTGGCGGGGAGTTAAATGCTCGTTCGAAGTTTTCTAACTCTCGTTCGGTGATTCGATGAAGTTTACCCCGGCGATGCATGACCTTTGTCTTAAAACTGCCGATAGGCCCGAATCTTGTCTATGTTGGCCCCGCCATCTAATACCAGCACCTGCAGTGATTGATCGTGTTTCCAATAATGTTTCGCTTTGGCAGCTAAATGCATAAATTGATGCCCATCGTGGTTGTTCAAATTTGCTGTGTCGCTTTGGAGGAAGCGGTAGGGTACCTTGAATAGAGGGTGAGTCCTACTGTGTGTCCGTGACTAGATAACATCAACTTGAACATCCGTTTCGAAGCTCACTAACATCCTACAAGTTTTCTGACCCGCCATATTTTAAATGTCGGAAGGTATAGCGGTTTGAGAAGTGCCCCTGAAGTTTATGTATACCATGTTCTGCAGTGGCTAAATAAGCAACTAAAAGCTAAGCAGCAATTTTTTATTAAGACTAGACAATACAATGCCAAACCATATAGTACAATCAATTGTAGTGTTGGTAAAATATGTCAGTCTCTGCGTGTATGCTTAAAAGACTTAACAATTGTCATGGTGTCACTTTTGTCAGTCTTTCATGGAACTAGGATGTTACATAGCTTTCTATCACCGCTTGGATCTGTATACCAATTCATGATTTACAATTAAAAACAAATGACATGGTTAAACATTTTTTGAATTTCCAAATAGTAATTCACAAAAGAATGATGTTATTATCTGATTTAAGAAACACCGAGAAATAAACTCTACCAAACATACATAGCTGACATTAATATGAATTTCAATTTCCTGCTGCGGTGACTTTTTGGCTGATGCCACTCCTGTACACCCAAAGTAACAGTATCTAGTAATCGCATAGCAATAAAAGCTTTTCATGAGGCCACACTAGATGAGCTTATACCTATGGCAAAAGTTATATCACTACAGGTTAAAATACATTTGTGACTTACCCCAGTAAAGGGTAGCACTCAACATAAGAATTCCGTGGACTCATAAAGAGAATTGTCTCAAATCCTTTTAAGACAAAAGTATATTGCCTGACTGCGAAAAGACACCGATTTTAACAAAAATGGTAATGGGAAGGATTTCACCACAAGATTCATATAACTAGTTAAGGCCATTGAATGTGCAGAGAGATTTTCAATGCCATGTTTAAAATAGCTCAGCAAGAAAATGCATTGAAGTGCTTCAAATCCCCCTCCCACCTTCAACAACAGTTTTCTGCCATGTGAGCAAGCTCTTGTATGACTATGCCTCAAGCTTTTTCGAAGTCGGAGATGGTAAGACAGCACTACATTGTATTAACATGCAAAAAAGAATAGTATAAGGAATGTATGGTGTATTAGAGCTTGTTGTCACAGCACTATGTTGATACCCTGTGATGGAATATCTATACTGTTCCTCATATTGACTTGGAAGATGCAGTGTGAGCAGAGATTGCATACTTGCAATTGAAAACTGCCTATGACTGCAATCAACCATTGCATAGATAACGGTTAATGAAACAGTCCTTGAGGAAGTTTTGAGAGGTACAGTGGTTTACAGCTTAACTACCCTGCCCTCCCTCCCCTTTCTCCCCATTTCCTTCCTGTTTAGCAAGCTCAATGGAGTAACCCCTCCGACTACCGCAGATTCCCTAGGAAAGAATAAACATCTAAAGATCTAAGAAACGGGCAGATGAATAATTTATAATTAAATAACTCAAAGCTCCCGCCCTAAACCTATGCTGAAGACAACAGCATGGCCACAATATTGGAAAATCGATGCCGTAAGAGTTTCCCCCGTTATGAGTAGAAAAGGAAAGACTCTTGTAATCAGTTTCGAAGCAGTTAACAGCTTTTGAATCAGCTGGAAACCTGCTCGCTCTATATAAAGCGGAGGAATTATCATTTGTAGACAACTGAAACGATGTTTGATGGTAGCACCAAATAAGTGTTCCTGCTAGTTTTTACTAGAACATGCATATCAGGCTATTGCATTCTACGCTTGGAAGTTGGGGGTCAGCACATAGCAGTGTTGGCGAGTATGAGCTGCTATAACAGGCTGTCCTGGTTAATAAACCTCATTAGGATGCAAAGTACTCCATCCAAGGGTCTGCAGGCTAATTGACAAATCATTGATTTCAGGCAATTGCTAGTGTTTTAACCATCCAAGTGGCAGGATGCACCATGTTGGAGTGGTGTTATCTAGTGCCTGTTGAGGTTACCATACCCAAGTATATCTAAAGATGGTCATGGGCTGCCTTAAGTCGATAGTACTATACCAGGCTGCTGCCAATCGATCTACATAGATTAAAAAATAACTTCCAGAAAGAAAAACAATGTAGACTTCCAGCAAGGAGAGAGGAACTCTGTCTTACGAGCATTTCCTGGACTGCGGGTCGTCTTGCAAAAACCCGGAGATGTGACAAAACTGCTTTTGCACACTTCCTGCTTGTGAAAATAATTTTTTTTATCAAGTACAATCCTGAAAGGAAACAATGTCCGAACCACCCTGCAACTTTGCTGACTGGAAACTACCCAAACAACAAAATTCTATGAGTAGAGTCGACAAAATTGAGTAAAGACTGACAAATGCGATGAAATAGAAACTCATCTGATGCTGAAGTTGGAGAAACAAGCAGAAGAATGAAACTAACTATAAAACTTACATTAAGTACTCCAACCCTTTGAGTTTTTGCCTATTATTTTCTTTATGTAGTCCTTGTCTCTACTTGAAACCAAACAGTGTGAGCAAACAGGTACCAGTCACCTTCCTATGGCCCTAAGTAAGCCTCTTGTTTGTCAGTGACCAAAGAAATGCTACCAGTTGATTGGTGTTAGTGAAGCAGAAGACCAAAGAGTTTTAAGCTGCAACCTCTGTAAGGAAAAAGAGGAAAAACAGCTTGTTTTGCCAACTGATAATCAAAGAAGGTGATAGCAAAATTGAAATGTGACTTTGAACAACAGTTTGAAACCGCTGATGAGACTGCAGCCATGAGATTAAAGTTTTAAAAGAAAGTTTAACTTACATCACATTAAAAGGGAGGTAGTTTGCATGGCCGTAACTTTAGGGGCGGCTGAGACGGCCTGGCCGTCTGAACTTTTGTAGGAAAAATAATTTTTTTTCTTTAACATTTCTTTGCCTGCCTGCAGTGAATATAGTGTGCAGGCAACTGTGACTGCGTTTATGCCTCACTTTTGGTTAGTAGATGGGGAATTCCCTTTCTTCATTGAGTTATACTGCAGTGTCAAGCATTGAACTATGCAAGCCTATGGCTATGTGCATCCATCCATGCAGTCAGCACTGGGACTACTAAACTGTGCTCATAAAATGTACATTGTAAAAATGTTTTCCTTATTTGTGCGTGCTTGTTGGTTTTAAGCCAAGTAAATAAAAGTTGTTGATTTTTTCTAAAGACTTCAGTAATAATTATAATACTAGTGCTGCCACCCTCTGTCAGTTTTAATCAGATTAAAGGTCACTAATATATTTTTTAATCTTCAATTAATGTGTTAATTGTTTTTGGGCTAAACAATGTCTACTCCATTCTTCAACATACAGTTAAGTAGGAAGATCACTCTTGTAAGTTAAAAATATGGGCAGTTATTTTGTCAACGATAGCTAAGTGTTTTTCTGCTGTGATTGTGTTTGAGTGGAATATTACTACTAGTGTAAGCAGAACAACTTTTTTGAATAAAAACTTTTCCCATAGCATTGTTCACGATTTGTTTTTAGGCAAAGGTTTTTCGTTTGTGCAACCTTACATTATTATGACAGTCTTTTCCCTAAAAATACTGAAGCCGAAATAGTTCACTTATATGTATAAGAACTATGATAATATTATTTCCATAATGAGAGTCATTTTGCATAAAATTAAATAACGTCACAAAATAATCTTAATCCAAAAAGGTACTTTTTTATCTTTATCTAGAATAAAAGACAGCGCTAAATAAAATGGAACTCATCTTCATCAGTTATTGATGGTCAGCGAGTCAAGTATATTCAGAAGACCAATGTTATTATTTCTGGTGCTTTTCGGTTTTCCATCAGTGTGTTTTTAATAAAACTTGTAATAAAGCTGCTCTGTGTTCTTCAGTTAAAAACGCTGTCAGCCTACTTTCGCGCACCTAGTTTGTAAAATTTTCCGCTCGCGCGGGGCATTGCGGGAGGGGGGCTCCCAAGCCCCGCCCCCCTCCCGCACCCTCCCCCCACCCACCCAAGTTGGCCTCCTTAACATTTCTGTCAAAGTTACCCCCCTGGTTTGGTGCTGTTGAAATAGCATTTAATGACAACTGTTCATCACCAGAACAAGCTACAGGAGTTGTGTTATTAACTGTGTTTTGTTCATGCAGAACTCTTGCAGCACTTTCTGTAAAGAAGCAGAAGTCTTGTGACCAGCACCAATGACCCGGGATCTATAATCAAAACTCATGAGCTCATTATCCTTGTGGTTCTGTCAATTAAAGAACCTCATGACAGATTTATTTACTCTTATCCCTGCATTCTTATCTAAACTTACCCTATCTGAGTTGCACCCCCTTGTGTATCAAATGAAAGTAAGGAAGTAATACAAATTCTAAATTTCTCCTCTAAAAATTTGAGCAATATAGTACTGGTAAAACTGCACAAATGTTTGTCGTGGCCCAATGGCTTGGGTTCAACATTACAACCAGGTTTCATGATAAGACTAAAAACAGTCCCATATATCAAGTTTAAAAACAGCAAGTGACTAAGAGCAAGAGGTTTGCATTGAACATTGATTTATTAATGGGTTGCGTAAGAAAATAGATGGGGAATAAGCAGTTCATCTACTTGAAAGCTGTCAAATGACTAATTATCAGATCATGCTGCTGTTGTCTTGCTCAGTCTCGCCATAATCGTTTTTAGCAGAAATTTTCTCGCTTGATTCGATATGCATCGTCCAAGTTTTTTGGGCTAAATGATGGATAATAATGGCCCGTATAGAGACAAAAACTGTCATTACTGGAAGTCAAGCCAAAAAAAATTGTGCAAGATTTGCAAAAGTAATGAGCTCAAAGTTTCAATGGAACTAACAAAACTTCCGCCGATTCCATTGACTCACCTTTTACTTGGACGCTGAAGTAACTCAGGCATACCTGAAGTAGGGAAATTCTCAACAATGCGTTAACATCCTCAGCCACCACCCTCCAGCGATAATAGATAATAATTTGTTTGTCCTCAACAAGAACACACACAGAAAAACGTGGAGGAGTTTTAATCCTATTTCAATCAATTCTTACTATCCACGAACGTAATCACCTGAGCGATTGAAATGTGATTAAACAGGGAGTGATTTATTACCACAGCCAATGCACTGGTTAATGGTCCGTATTCAATCACTTTAAGATTAAAATTTGGATTGAGTCAGTCTCCCAAGGATTAAAAACAAGAGCATTTCTGATCACTGTATATGCATATTGTTAATCGCATGATGATTGCATTTGGAGCATTGCTAGTCCAGTCATTGATTAAAGTTAGGATCAATATTAATCTTCCTTGAGTGCTATGTCTGTACGGTTTTTTTTTGAGAGCGATTAAATATTGGAAGCGATTTGAATTGGAGGTAATTATTTTGTATTGAATCTAGCTGGTAGAAAATGACAAAGCTTATTTCAGAATGTAATGGCAACTTGTATTGAACAAGGAAACTGAGATCAGTACAACACCATTAAAAAAGAAATACAGCGATTACAACATAAAACCAATTACGAAGATAGAAAACAAATCGATAAAAATAACTGGCTCGATTGAATGGTGATTAGTATAGTTTAGTCTATTAGGACATAAATCCACTGGGGTACACTCCGCGTACATGCAATAGATTCCAAGTTGAAACTGAGAGATGATGGCTGATTTTGATCTTCAAGCTCCTAAAATAAGAGTGACATCATTAGGCACATTTTACAATAAGAAGGTATCCCAAAATAAAAAATAAACCGAATCCAACAAACCTTCAGAAGTTGAAAATGAAGATTGGGCACATCTGTTTGTTCATCACATGTGAGCTCTTGACTTCATGTATATACAATTTTCAGTTAAAGAAGGACATCTCTAGTTGGTGACTGTTCTAAAATGCAGAATTATGATATAGTAGCAACTTTTATTTGCAGCCACTTCAAGTTCAAAAGTTTTGAATGTGACAAAAAATAAAACAATCAATTAGTTACTAAACAACATTCAACATCAGTTGTTCAGTTAAGTATTTTAACTTAGTTAATAATCAATACACAAACAATTGTGTATTCATAGTATATCTTATTTACCTTCTTTTGTGTCATCATTAACTTAGAGCTTTGAGACAGCTGTGTAAACCTTCATCATCCTCGTGTGCTCTCTTTGTTAGTGATTGAAGCGGGAAAATAATAGCCTATTCAGGGACAATAAGACTGTATGCTTAGGCGATCATTGATACCCCCACTTGCTATTAGGTAATCATACTATAAATGCCAAGGCTTTTCTCCATTTTAATCATATCAGGAGTAAAATCCAACTTGAAGATAAGGGCCAGAGTTTAATCATTTCGGGATTAAATTTCTTACTGGGTCAATAAAGCTAACAATTAAGAACTTGTAGAATAACAACACTGTAGAACCACATTGTAATCGCTTGAGGAGTAAAGTTCTTACTAGCTGATTAAAACCAGAGTTTAATCCCCTGAGAGTGAATTATTGACCTACCCACAATTTCTGGCAAAGTTATTGTCTGATTTTAATCCTTAATTACTCCTTCCAGCAAACACTCCCAAATTTCCTACTGAAATACCGGATATCACCCCTAATGATGCCGGATTGTACTCCTATATTAGTCATTACAGTGTTTAATCACCTGTTTAATCCCAAATGTTCCACTTTTTTCTGTGTGTGAATGCTGGGTCAAACAAAGCTGGGTGCAACATCAAATTTTGATGGCTTTAGTAATGGAATTATAGCATTTTAACCTATGAACTGAAGTATGATAATTAAGTTAATATAGGCAACAAACCGTAAGGTTCACTAAATTTTATTTGATCAATATATTTTTTGAAGTAGTTGATGTTAACTAAATACTCTCTATGTGTGTTTTGCGAAAAACCTTTTTACTTTTGTTGCTGTTGACAGTTTTATCTAGTCAGCAAAACTAGATTGAAAATATGGAAATTGATCTGTCCGACTTTGCGTTTCAATACCTTTCACCTTCAAAAGGTTTCCACATAATTGATGGTCTGCTGTGGCCAATGTATGTTTTTTTTTTTCAAATAAATGCTTAGAAATTTATTTTTACCTGAGGCAATTTGAACACTTCTTACAATCTATCTCAGATAGGTGACAAGTCAAAGCATCACAAGTTTTTTGTTTACAGATGGAAATTCTCGAGTTACTTGATGCGATATTAAACCTTCTAACGACCTGTCTCAAATAATTGGCAAGTCAAAACATCACAAGTTTTTTGCTTACAGATTGGACTTATCCAGTTACTACAGGTTCTCATTTGCTGCCGATGGCTCAGGCTAGTTCATTTGGAAATTTTGGTGATCTCCATTTTTCTGCACAAAACATTACTCGTTCCACCGAAGGATCTAAAGCACAAGATTCTGATCAACCTAGGTTTCAATGTAAAATTAATGGTCAATTCCAAAATAAAGCAAAAATTCATGTTGGTGAAAAGAAATTTGGATGCACTCATTGCGATGTTAGAACTTCTACTAAAAGTGCTCTACAGACTCATATTAGAAGAACCCACACTGGAGAGAAACCGTTTGCTTGCACTCAATGTGACCACAGGGCTGTAACTGCTGGTGAAATAAAATCTCATATGAAAACTCATACTGGAGAGAAGCCATATGCATGCACTCAATGTGACTATAGGGCTGCAGTCAAAAATAATCTACAGGTTCACATGAGATTTCACACTGGAGAGAAGCCATATGCATGCACTCAATGTGACCATCGGGCGGCAAACAACAGTCATCTACGGGCTCACATGAGAATTCACACTGGAGAGAAATCATATGCATGCACTCAATGTGACTATAGGACTGCAGCCAACAGTAATCTACACGCTCACATGAGAATTCACACTGGAGAGAAACCGTTTGCTTGCACTCAATGTGACTATAGGTCTGCGAGAAAGAGTAGTCTACCAGCTCATATAAGAACACATACTGGAGAGAAACCATATGCATGCACTCATTGTGACTATAGGACTGCAGCCAACAGTAATCTACACGCTCACATGAGAATTCACACTGGAGAGAAACCGTTTGCTTGCACTCAATGTGACTATAGGTCTGCAACTAGTAGCCAACTACACATGCATATGAGAATTCACACTGGAGAGAAACCATACGCATGCACTCAATGTGACCATAAGACTACAACTAGTAGCCATCTACACATACACATGAGAATTCACACTGGAGAGAAACCATTTGCTTGCACTCAATGTGATTATAAGGCTGCTCGAAAGGATAAACTAAACATACACATGAGAATTCACACTGGAGAGAAACCATTTGCTTGCACTCAATGTGATTATAAGGCTGCTCGAAAGGATAAACTACACATACACATGAGAACTCACACTGGAGAGAAACCATATCATTGCACACAATGCGATTATAAGGCAGCGCAAAAGATAACTCTACAGAAACACATGAGAACCCACACTGGAGAGAATCCATTTGCATGCACTCAATGTGACTATAGGTCCGCAACTACTGGTTCTCTGAAGAGACATAAGAACACCCATACTTAAGAGAAGCCATTTGTGTGGTGATTACAGGACTACAGTTACAGGTACCTGACGATCTCAAATTAGAACTTATACTGGAAAGAAAGCAGAAGATTGGACCCGTTGTCACTATAGCGCCACAGAGAACTCATACTGAAGATAAATCATATGCAAGCACTCAGTGTGACTAAGGACTAAAATTGTGTATGCTTCACAATCTCATATGGGAATTCAGATTGGAAGGAGGTCATATGCAGGCACTCAATGTAATTACGGAGCTAAAACAAGTAGTTATGAAAACATCAATATATAGAAATTCATAGTGAAGACATAGTGCTAACAAAATCATGTCTACATTTCTGCAATTATGGGGAAGTTTTTTGTCTGGTGTTCTGCCTATTGTTTTATTTCTGTATTGTAAAAAAAGTATAAATGATTTATGGTGTTAGTTTTAACCAAAAAACTTATGGTGTTAGTTTCAAATGTGCTGCCAATCACTAGCTATAGGCTTCAGTATAATGTGTTCAACTTTGGTTATTTCTATTTTTGTTGGCTGATTCTGTTTTTGTCAATTTTTTGTTTTTGAGCTATCATCAGATGCTGTTATTTCATCATTAAATGCATCAAGTTTTGCCACAATGTATTAGTTGGGTGACTTGGCACTAAACTAGACTGAAACCTTTCAACTTCTCATGTATTGTCTTCTTTCCGAAAAGCTGGCAAGTTTCAAACAAAAATACTCACATTTACCTTGTGATCGTCATCTTTGTACACGAAATAAAACTCACATTTGGTGTTTCTCTCTCACAAGTCTGGCATTGACGTTAAACTTCCAAACAGTAGCTACAGGGTGAGGAATCATGGCTATGACATTAAGTGGTATAATAGGAGCAGGTCTGTATCAAAACACAGACCTGCCAACATATCAAATTTTTATCTGGGTTAAATTTGTTGGATTGGTTACAGACCTGCCATACATGTATTTGTTAGTTTTTACATGATTTTTGTAAGTATAATATGCATCTGCATAAGAAAACAGACCTGTTGAAATATTACATTGTTGATTTTTGGTATAGATATGGATATCTTCACAGAACTGTTACTGTACATTTATATAGGTAGGTGAATGTATCTTTGGAAGGTAATGTAAGTGATAGTTGATAGTTGCACAGAGCTGGAAGAAATTCATTGATTTATTTTTTGACTGTGCTGTGGGTTTTCCTTCCGATTTAAATCTCAGTACAGTCGTTCCCTTTGTATTTTCAATCATTTTTCTTGGTAGCGAGTTAGGTGTTAAGTTTATTTGATTAAAACAGTGGAAGTATTTGCGAGGGCAATGAAGTTAATAAGAATAGAGTAAGAAACATAGCTAAAACATACGACATTTGTTGTAGGAAGTAAGTAATAGTACTGTATAACGAATAACTGTTGATTAGATTAAAGGTTTGCTTGATTATGAATAGCCCTGGTAACTTTTTAACAATCCAAGTATTGTTGTTTGTTGCAGCCTTTTTTCTGAAGCTGGATGATAATAGGATGATGTTTTAGAATCCTTTGAGTTGCTTTATCTCTTTTTATAGCATGAAAAATGGCTTGGTTTGGTAAAGAAATCATTGTAACTAAATTGAAATGAAACGCTAAATTGTAATTGATAAAAGATCACATTTTATAGAAAAGATAAGTCCCTCACTGAGCTACATCGGTTGTCTTCAACTCCTCGACCACAATGTTTGTCTTGTAAATTAGGATCCTCCAACTTGGTAAAAATGATGTTTTTGTTAAAAGCAACGGCATATTGTCCTCAAGAACTAACCCGCGGCAGAGTATCTCAAATTTTTAGACTCATCCGGTTTACTGTTCATGTTTTGTACTTACTCCAATGACTGCATTGGTGTGAATATGATGATAATGTGGTGAGTGCTATCAAATCATGTATTTTCTCGATTTTGTAAAAGGATAGGGCCGGTTTGAATACTTTCTACACCAGCAGCCTGTTTTTTGGGTACGTAAAAAGAGCCCACCACCAATCCGTCTTACTGCTAGCCTTAGTAACGTACTAAAGGAGTGTTCATCACCACCTTTCCATCCGGTAAATTTAAATGACGGAGTTGTGATACAGATCATCTATAGCAACTGGTTGGTGGTTTTGTTTCTTATTAACCTAGTTGATTGTTTGGCTCCTTCAACGGTTATTTTAGCAGGAAACTTGATTGGATGAAGAAGTGGTTGTTCATCTTCGTCAATTTCCAAAAAGACCACCAGTTTTATCGCATTGAGTTGCAACGGTCCTAACCTTTCAGTTGTTTATTTATTCACTGGAGATCTGATTCAATGCATGTTCCCAAATGTTTCAACCACATAGTGGATAATGGACATATCTTTATGTCCCTCCTCTGGTAGCGTTTCAGTGGAAGTTATCATCAACCGTGACAGTGTTTGATCGAAATTAAGTGGTTGAAACCATCCAAAAATCATTTTTTCATTTAACGGGCAAGAGTTCAGCGTACTGGCAACTTTTCTTGTCAAGCAGGAAATTTTTGAGCTTAACAGATTTTCTAGAACAGTTGCGCACTAATACATTTTACTTTCATTAAAGCTCCATGGTTTTGGTTTAATTTTTCTTGATTTTCTTTGTGTCATGGACCACTCAGGTAAAAAATTTTCTGTCTTGTTAGGATACAATTCGAATGCTGAGAGTTTGTTTGATTTCTTGTCTACGATTTCGGCCATCATGTTGAGTGAGAAGTTGAACAAAAACAAAACTCAATTAGATAATAGTAGATCTCCGGTTTAATAGATACTGAAAAATAGGGTAACTTTCAGCTACAATAATCAATAAGCATAGTCTGATTAGCTCTCAATGAAAAAGAGCATTTATTATTTTTATTGCAAATGACAACCCAGTGTTGAGAGAGCCTGTAATGGATTCCAGTCTGGTTTCCACGGATATCCACTAGTCTCAAGTATTATGTCTCTCTCCAGAGGGGACACTGTGCTGCTTGACAGCGACAACTGTGTAATGCAACCGAGGTATCCGGCAAAGACAGAGCCCATGGCTCACACAAACAACACAGCGTGCAGTTTGATTAATGGCTTTATTCTCAGCAACCAAACTCCTAGAATGGCAATCCACTAGGGTTATCGGTAAGACATGAGAATGAATGCAAAGAATATGAGCAATGCTAACCCTTTTATAGTAACTGGCAGGAAGTAATTAGCTTAAAATGATATAACGGTGAAGGCACTGGAAGTTATTAGACCAATGCGAATACATATATAAATAACTAACCAATCATCCAATGTACAAGGGTTAAATGAAATAAGTGGCTAGAGGCGGAGACCTCTCTCCTGCCGTCCAATCAGGGTGTCCTACAGGGTCCAAAAGCACTGGCTAGCTTCTGGTCTTGATTACTTCTGATACAAGGAAGAGTATCGTCAGTTCTTGGCATAGAGCAGGATCCTAACTGGTTTTGGCAGCTCTCTGCTATGGCAGCCATATTTGACTGGCCCTGAGTCACCATCCCGAGTCCGCAGGGGTCAATACCAGCCCTGCAGGGCTTACTACAGGCCCTGCACACTGTGCTACCAGCACAGCACAGGCTTTACTACCGGCACAGCATCTTACCGATAGCTGTGGGTGAAACTCTAGCGCATTCGGTGTGGAGATAGTGTAAAAAACTCCCAGTTTGCTATTATTATTCACCAAAATATGCCACAAACGAACTAGTTAGATTTTTGGAGTACAACTTTGCTGCAGCGTGAAGCACTTAAAAACAATTAATAATAAATAATTAGAGCAGAATCGTTGTCTCTCTGACAAAATATCAATTTTGTCAACACCAAAGACTCTGCAGTCTTGAGAGCAAATTAGTTAGGTTCTAAGGGGCACACTCTCTCAACAGCGGCAGCTACCCAAGTACGGTTGATATTAAATAATTAGAACCCAGTTGTCTCTTTGACAAGAAATATCAATTCTTTCATTGCCATTGACTCTGCAGTCTTGAGAACAAGCCAACTAGGTTTTAGGAGTACACCTTCTCCACAGCGCGAACTACATAAGTGCAACTAGTAATAAACCATTAGAACCCATTTGTTGTGTTTCTGACAAAAAAGCAGTTTTGTCAACACCAAAGACTTTGCAGTCGTGAGAGAAAACCTGCTAGGATTTAGGAGTACACCTAGTCCTCAGAGCAATTAGTTCAACCCTTTAACTATTGATAAATATTTTTTTATTAATTCTTAACTTACTGCTGAGAGTCCTAGGAGGTTGTTTTTGATGCTGTAGTAGATGTTGTAGTAGATGCTGTAGTAGATGTTGTAGTAGATGCTGTAGTAGATGTTGTAGTAGATGCTGTAGTAGATGTTGTGCCGTCCCTCACTGTTGCTGGAGTGGATGCTTTCTGTCAATATACATTAAGTCTTAAATAGCTGAAGTTATACTGATTGACCTGTCCCCTCAGCCAATGAGAAGGCTCGCGCAAAAAACCGTATATAGTAGATAGGAAGTATTGTTCAAATAGTAAAGGTGAAGCTGCTTCAGACCACATGCTGTTTCATCTCAACCTTTGATAAATTAATGCCATTTACCCCCGTATTTTGACTTGAAAGGTTAATATTATTTTGATTAAACAACCCCTATTTCAGCCTCAAGGCACGCCATTAAATGTGGTGGCATACGCATAAAATAGGGAATGGAAGTGAACGTAAACAAGAGTGAATGCAGACACAACTGGAGCGAACATAGACATATTTGGGAATCAACATCGAGAGACTGATAATAATTGTCGACTGCGCTATAAACGAGAAGTTGTTAACTTTCCTTCCAGGATGTGCCTACGTTTGTTCTGGGCAATGTGTAAAATCTCATTTCAACTTATATTCCAGGAGCAGTCTATTTTAGGAAAAAGAGAAATGTTTTTATTAACGGAATGAATGTCGAGGCAAAAGTTTATATGTTGCCAGGAATAAATTTAGACACCTCCTAGAATGAATGTCGACGTTCATTCCCATCTACATTCGCTTGTAATTCCATAAAGTATTGTAAGAAAGCAGCGATTCTGGATGAGCTAACCAGCAGTGGTTATTTGTGGCAACCGACTTATTTAAAGTGCAAGTAGCACCTTTGAGTTTTCTGCATAAGTCACAAGCTCCTTAGGCAGTGATTAAACCGTTCCCATTCTTAAAATTGACTTACAATAAATTATTTGGATATTTACTTGAGCATTTAGCTCATTTGGATCATATGGCTCATATGTTTTGATATTGTCAAGTTGTCTTTTCTTTAATTTAGATTGGGACAGTTGGAAAAACAACTTCCCTACAATAACTGTAGCCCTAAGATCTTTGTCACACTGTGTAAGGCTATTATTAATACCCAGCTCCCAACATAGATAGCAGGCTACAAACAAGTTGCCATCAAATCTACAGTAGTGACCCTGTAGTAGGATGACTAATCTACCGCGTTGCAGCTATGTGATAGTATTTAAATTTTGGGTGTTTATTGCTTCTAAATCACTGTGAGCATCAGTTGAAATTTTGCTTCTTTGTGTTTGTCACTTTTACACCAAAAGAGTTTTTAAAAAATATTTGAAAAAAAGAAAAACAAAGCTAATAATAGTTTCCACCAGTAGTAATATATGAGCAGATCTCCCTACCAAGTGTTTTTTTGTGGATTACACCTAGGGGTGAAAGCAATGGGTTACGGCGTTGGATGGATTCGCCGAGTTAATATTGTATTTCATTTGAGGGGCATTTGAGTGGCATTTAAGTGGCATTTGAGTTTTGATTATTTTTTTACTTAATTTGAACTTATATGTCATATAGAGTTTATATTGTATTGCATTTGAGGGGCATTTGAGTGGCATTTATGTGGTATTTAAGTGGCATTTGAGTTTTGATTATTTTTTTACTTGATTTGAACTTATATGACATATAGATTTTGAATGTATGGCATTTAAGTTTTGATAATTTTTTTACATAATTATATACATACCTGAGAGATAGAGGAGAGAGAGGGAGGAGAGAGGGAGAGAGAGAGGAGAGAGATTGTTTAGTTTTCTATACATTCATGTATATATGGTTAATTATGGACGTATTTATGGATATATTTATATCTACATAGAGAGAGGAGATATATCTACATTGAATAAATATATTGATCAAAAATGAAAATTATATGATTATATACCTGATTACATAATAAGTAGGGAAAATCTTCCTATATAATATAGCTAGAGTCAGTAAATACTAAGTTATACAAAGCAATACAACTTGTAATGACATTCAATGCATTCATACATACATACATATGGTTTCTTGAGAGAGAAAGAGAGAGAGGAGAGAGATCTTTTAGTTTTCTAGCAATTAATGTATATATGGTCAATTATGTACATATTTATGGGTATATTTATATCTACATAGAAAGAGAAGAGAGGAGATATATCTAAATTGAATAAATACATTGATTAAAAATGAATCATTATATGATTATATACATTTATTACATAATAAGTAAGGAAAATCTCCCCACATAATATAGCTAGAGTCAGTAAATACTACGTAATACAAAGCACTACAACTTGTAATAAATACAAAGTAATAACAGTAAATGCATAGTTTGTTCCTTTACAATGTTGTCTTTGATGTAGTGATGTTATATCTTAGGAAGGAAGACTTCTGTTCTATGTGCTTTTAATTTCGTAATGAACTAAAGTAAAAAAATTATGTATTAGTATAGAATGATTAACTTTTCAGTGATCATTTGCGACAGCTGTCGCCGGAGTTGTGCTCTCTTCATTATTAAACTACGGCTCCTGTCGCGAGAATTTTCGAGCGACGATTTTAGTATTTCTGTTAGACCTGCAGTAAAAATTTTTATATTGTCGTGTAGAGCAGAATCTCCTCTATTTTGTGGTTTTTATTTGAGGAAAATCTGCCAGTCTAAACGGAAACCACTCCATGAGAACCGCACCCCGATCCTTGTCGGGCAAGAAATAATTTTTCTTGCTGAGATAGTTTGAAATAATATTTTTTGCAGAGAACCTCCACGGATGAGATTTGTTCTGATAAATGGTTAAATTATATTTATTTAGGCATGCTGGAATTGTTTAGAAGTGGAAATGACAGGTAGTATGCTAGAAATTAATTATTTGGATGACGACGATATTGTTGACTAGTAATTTTTTATTATTTTTAATTTTTTTTTTGAAAGTGTTTATTATTATGGTTCTTTATATCAGAAGATAGCGCTTGAAATTCTCTATTCAGTGGTGTAAAAAGTCAGGTGCTAGCTTGAATAGAAAAAAAAAAATTAATAATATTCTCTGAAAAAATGTCCGGGATTTTCGCAAAAACAAGGCCAACTTTGATTGACATGTTATGGCTAATGTGGTGGCCCATTAATTCTTCAAAATTACCTACATGCATCAGAATTGAATTTTCTTTCTATCTGTCGCCTCAGATTTTTGTTTGGAGTTTTACTTTTGGTGTTTTTTCAAAGCAAAAATGCCAATTTTCAGAAATTTGAAAAAAAGTAGTGTCAATAAAAAAATATTTTGACCACTTCACAAGTACAAAGTTAGCTTTATTTAAAAATCTACTTATAGAATAGGTATTGATGAGTCTGATGCTCTTCTTTTCAACTCTGTAACACCAACAGTTGAATTTTAAAAAATTTTCAAAGTTTGATGATATTTTTCAAAAGCGCACGAGACTCGTAAATCAATCAGGCATAAAGCAGACGAAATTTAAAGAGTTTTTAAGCAAAAATGTAAAATAATTACATGAATTTGAATTATAGTTCTAGTTACATTGGATAGTTTACATTATTAGAAAAGGGAAATAACTCACCAAGTTACATTGTTCAACTTGTTCTTTCTTGAGCATTATTTTCACCAAGTGCTTTTGATTCTCTTTCATCTATCTAAAACAAAACAAAAAATACTTGCTTTATAAATATGTTGTAAAAAAGTACACTAATTACAACAAAAAAGTGCTTTTTTTTTACCTAAAAAAATGTATATGTTCAACATTTTGTTGTAAAAACTACGTTAATTACACCCAAAAAGTCCTTTTCTTTACCATGAAAATGTATATATTCAGCATTTTGTTGTAAAAAATACACTAATTACATCAAAAAAGTCCTTTTTTCACCTAGAAAATGTATATATTCAGCATTTTGTTTAATTTATGGTAAAAATTAGTAAAACTCACCTATAGTGATATGATTGCCTTGAGTTATAGATTAGCTTTTTGAACTCTTGTTCTGGACAGTTTTTTTCAGCATCATCGAAATATAATATAAGTAATTTTTAGAGTCTTCATTGGTTTGGTATCATCTAAGTAGGTGATAGATCTTGAAATGAATTCTTGCTGTGTTGGAGAAGTATGCTGTCTTCAGAATCCATGTAGTTTGAGTCTTCATTGATTTGGTATCATCTAAGTAAGTCGTAGATCTTGAAAGGAATTCTTGCTGTGTTGGAGAAGTAGACTGTCTTCAAAATTCATGTAGTTTGAGTCTTCATTGGTTTGGTATCATTTAAGTAGGTGGTAGATCTTGAAATGAATTTTTGCTGTGTTGGAGAAGTATGCTGTTTTCAAAATTCATGTAGTTTGAGTCTTCATTGGTTTGGTATCATCTAAGTAGGTGGTAGAGCTTGAAAGGAATTCTTTCTGTGTTGGAGAAGTATGCTGTCTTCAAAATTCATGTAGTTTGAGTCTTCATTGGTTTGGTATCATCTAAGTAGGTGGTAGATCTTGAAATGAATTCTTGCTGTGTTGGAGAAGTGCGCTGTCTTCAAAATCGATGTAGTTTGAGTCTTCATTGATTTGGTATCATCTAATTAAGTCGTAGATCTTGAAAGGAATTCTTGCTGTGTTGGAGAAGTATGCTGTCTTCAAAATTCATGTAGTTTGAGTCTTCATTGGTTTGGTATCATTTAAGCAGGTGGTAGATCTTGAAATGAATTTTTGCTGTGTTGGAGAAGTATGCTGTCTTCAAAATTCATGTAGTTTGAGTCTTCATTGGTTTGGTATCATCTAAGTAGGTGGTAGATCTTGAAAGGAGTTCTTGCTGTGTTGGAGAAGTCGACTGTCTTCAAAATTCATGTAGTTTGAGTCTTCATTGGTTTGGTATCATCTAAGTAGGTGGTAGAGCTTGAAAGGAATTCTTTTTGTGTTGGAGAAGTATGCTGTCTTCAAAATTCATGTAGTTTGAGTCTTCATTGGTTTGGTATCATCTAAGTAGGTGGTAGATCTTGAATCGAATTCTTGCTGTGTTGGAGAAGTGCGCTGTCTTCAAAATCGATGTAGTTTGAGTCTTCATTGATTTGGTATCATCTAATTAAGTCGTAGATCTTGAAAGCAATTCTTGCTGTGTTGGAGAAGTATGCTGTCTTCAAAATTCATGTAGTTTGAGTCTTCATTGGTTTGGTATCATTTAAGTAGGTGGTAGATCTTGAAATGAATTTTTGCTGTGTTGGAGAAGTATGCTGTCTTCAAAATTCGTGTAGTTTGAGTCTTCATTGGTTTGGTATCATCTAAGTAGGTGGTAGATCTTGAAAGGAGTTCTTGCTGTGTTGGAGAAGTCGACTGTCTTCAAAATTCATGTAGTTTGAGTCTTCATTGGTTTGGTATCATCTAAGTAGGTGGTAGATCTTGAAATGAATTCTTGCTGTGTTGGAGAAGTGCGCTGTCTTCAAAATTGATGTAGTTTGAGTCTTCATTGGTTTGGTATCATCTAAGTAGGTGGTAGATCTTGAAAGAAATTCTTGCTGTGTTGGAGAAGTGTGCTGTCTTCATCTTCATTGGCTTGGTATCATTTAAGTAGGTGGTAGATCTTGAAATGAATTCTTGTTGTGTTGGGGAAGTATGCTGTCTTCAAAATTCATGTAGTTTGAGTCTTCATTGGTTTGGTATCATCTAAGTAGGTGGTAGAGCTTGAAAGGAATTCTTTCTGTGTTGGAGAAGTATGCTGTCTTCAAAATTCATGTAGTTTGAGTCTTCATTGGTTTGGTATCATCTAAGTAGGTGGTAGATCTTGAAATGAATTCTTGCTGTGTTGGAGAAGTGCGCTGTCTTCAAAATTGATGTAGTTTGAGTCTTCATTGGTTTGGTATCATCTAAGTAGGTGGTAGATCTTGAAAGAAATTCTGGCTGTGTTGGAGAAGTGTGCTGTCTTCATCTTCATTGGCTTGGTATCATCTAAGTAGGTGGTAGATCTTGAAATGAATTCTTGTTGTGTTGGGGAAGTATGCTGTCTTCAAAATTCATGTAGTTTGAGTCTTCATTGGTTTGGTATCATCTAAGTAGGTGGTAGAGCTTGAAAGGAATTCTTTCTGTGTTGGAGAAGTATGCTGTCTTCAAAATTCATGTAGTTTGAGTCTTCATTGGTTTGGTATCATCTAAGTAGGTGGTAGATCTTGAAATGAATTCTTGCTGTGTTGGAGAAGTGCGCTGTCTTCAAAATCGATGTAGTTTGAGTCTTCATTGATTTGGTATCATCTAATTAAGTCGTAGATCTTGAAAGGAATTCTTGCTGTGTTGGAGATGTATACTGTCTTCAAAATTCATGTAGTTTGAGTCTTCATTGGTTTGGTATCATTTAAGTAGGTGGTAGATCTTGAAATGAATTTTTGCTGTGTTGGAGAAGTATGCTGTCTTCAAAATTCATGTAGTTTGAGTCTTCATTGGTTTGGTATCATCTAAGTAGGTGGTAGATCTTGAAAGGAGTTCTTGCTGTGTTGGAGAAGTTGACTGTCTTCAAAATTCATGTAGTTTGAGTCTTCATTGGTTTGGTATCATCTAAGTAGGTGGTAGATCTTGAAATGAATTCTTGCTGTGTTGGGAAGTGCGCTGTCTTCAAAATTGATGTAGTTTGAGTCTTCATTGGTTTGGTATCATCTAAGTAGGTGGTAGATCTTGAAAGAAATTCTTGCTGTGTTGGAGAAGTGTGCTGTCTTCATCTTCATTGGCTTGGTATCATCTAAGTAGGTGGTAGATCTTGAAATGAATTCTTGTTGTGTTGGGGAAGTATGCTGTCTTCAAAATCTATGTAGTTTGAGTCTTCATTGGTTTGGTATCATCTAAGTAGGTGGTAGATCTTGCAAGGAATTCTTGCTGTGTAGGAGAAGTGTGCTGTCTTGAAAATTGATGTAGTTTGAGTCTTTATTGGTTTGGCATCATCTAAGTAGGTGGATCTTGAAAGGAATTCTTGCTGTGTCACATAAGTAGGAGAGAAAGTCATGTTGTTTTACATCTATCGTTGGTGTTGGTAGATCTTGACCACATGTTTATAGTCTTTGCTACTGCTGCATTTCGTCTCGAACAAGAGTCCAAAGTAGACATCATAACTACAAAATACAAAAAATTGATTGTTACAATTGATTCATTTATTTTCATTGGCTTAATCTACATAGAGTAGCGAAGAAAAAGTTTGTGTGAGTATAAAACTATCTAGTAGAGATAAATTTATATCTAGGTTCAACTAGCATTGAATAATTATTATTATTTTGTTAATAAATAAGTAGAGTTGGCTACTTTACTAGAGCTTGGACAAACACTTATTTTAAAAATGAATAATTAGAGCTTTCTACTAGTGTTAAATAATTATTGATAATAATTTACCTTATCACCACTTAGAGCCAGATGATTTAATTAAAGGGGAACACAAGAAATTTAGCCAAATTCAGGGTATTCACAGCAGTTTTTGAGCTATTGGTATTAACGAATCTGCCAAAGTAGCTCTAGCTATGGAAACACACATGCTTTTTCTTACTAGTTTAAAAAAATTGAGGCAAAAAAATAAATTAAACTACATTTTTAAGTAAAATTAAAAACCTATTAAATCGAAAATTTTTCAGGAGTTGTCTTCTTTTACCAAATAAATACAGCGATCCGAAGTGATGCGTTGTTTGCACTACTTCCGGAGACATTGCTAATAGCGTCCTTAGTAATTGTATAGGCAATGTAAACATCTGATGATGACAGTCTCGGTTTTAGGTGTCAAAACAGGCTACACACAGGGTGTGGTTAACTTCACAAACTTGTCACATGTTGTTGGCATATTACTACTATCGTAACTAATTCCAATTATCAAATGCTAAGTAGCAGGTATTAGTAGTAGAAGCAGCTGCAGGCAGTATCATCAGCAGGCAGTATCATCAGCCAGACCAGTGTTGTTATCAGATATCATCATCTGTCAGTCACTCATGTAGAGTTGATACACATTATAATGACATGATAACATGCTCCTGCAAAACTGTAGAGACCAAATGAATGACCCACATGGACTCAAGACTTGTTGCCTCATGCATAATTTGGTTAATAATCACTGCAACAATACTGAAGTTGGGGTGACACCATTTTCAAAGTATGCTTATCAGTAATTTATCTTGTTGGTACATCCGTAATATTATAGCTTGCTATTGTACACTCTAGACAATGAAACCGGCAAATTCAACTTCCTTAGACAGTTCAATTTTTTTTAATTCTTATTCATTTTTTACTTACTGAATAAACTTGGCAAAAAATACTATATTATCTCCGATAGGGCAAAGCATCAATAACTAAATGCAAAACATTCTAATAAGATATTCTTTGATTAGCAAATGAAAATTTATGTCCTCTCGTAGCAAAAAGGTTAGAAAATTAAAAACATGAATGCAACATTGAACATGTGTATATATATATGTGTATATTAGAAAGGAAACCACAAGCACCCAGGTTGCACAAACTTAAAATGAAAACAAAAAAGTACATTAACCTGATATATACATTATAAATTAAAACATATGTACCAGGTAGCACAAAGGTAACAACATGAACACAAAAGAGTGAGATACACATTAAGTGTATAGGAGAAGAAGCCATTTTAACAAAGGTAGCAAAAAAGTAATAAAAATAAAAATAAAAAACCGCTAGTACACTTGCATTAAAAATAAAAAAGAAACTATCAAGACTTCTTACGCAGATGTTTTCTTTTATCCACATCTACTGATGGCTTTACTGCAACTCTGCTGACATGCTTTCCTTTGCACTAAAATAACAAAAAATTAAATGATACGACGAAAAAAATTCATTTGCAAGATGTGCTAAATTTGTGTCATTGCCAACTTTATTATGCATAAAAAGATACGTAAAAAAATTTATCGAATAAATTATAGCAGTAGCAAAAATAAGAAACATTGGTCACCTTAGGAATATATGAGCCTGTAATAGTTTGCTCAGCCAATGTCAATAAGGGTCCATTTTGAGTTCATAAACTATCTTCTGGCTCCAGAATTATTTCCAGTCAAAAATCTTTTACAGACTTGGACCACATGTTCTTAATCTTTGCCATGCCATCAACATCTGAAATGAATCACATATGCATTGTAACATTATTTTAGAATAGTGTTTGCTAAGTCATAAATGATTGATTTTGGCTCACACATTACTATGAATTACAGACAATAGAAACAAACAATCAGTTCATTAGCAATTTTAGACCGAACACATCGGCAGCGGGAGTGTCATTCTCTCAATAAGTGATTCAATAATATGCTTCGATGGTTATAAATAAAGTAGACACTTCAACATTATATAATATGAACAACATTTAGTATATCTACTCATGTAACTTCTGCAATCTGCTTGCATACATGAACAAGCCTAAATAATAATTTGGCTCCAGTTTTAAGTTTTTGCTAAATTGGCAGCTATAACCTTATTGCATTATTACTTGTTTGCTGTAACAAACACACCCTAGCATGTGTTACAATTTCTATCTGCTGTCACCATCAGTGATGATCCTTTGACAAAGAACTAAGAATGTAGCTGTAATGTTTCTATGATGGTATATTATTATTGATTAATTATTATACACTAAAAACAACCTACACTGGGCCGTTTTTTTTTAAAATATGTTTATCAATCTTGTCTACTTTGCAACATTTGTATCCCTGTAACTGTCGGACACAACGACTAAATAATAATAATAATAACGTGATATTGATTATAGGAATACAAGAAGTAAACAAAGGAAAAAAAGTAGTTTAAGCATGCTAATAATAACAACAATAGCGCAGTAAAGAAACTGAAAACTACTATTGTATAACAGTTATTATTATTTTTAATCATCACAAATAATGTTATTAATGATATTCTCAACACTAAAGATTGACAAATATTAATTATGATTTAATAATAATGAATTGATAATGGTGATAATAAATAATTATGTTGTTCTTGTTAAGCATCATAAACTTATTTAATTAATTATTATTATAACTGATAATAATTATTCATAGTTACTATTATTAGTAATAGCAAGTCCTACTACAACATGACCAGCAACAACATCATAAAAATAATTATAATAATATAAGAAAATAAGAATAATAATAATTAATGAATAAATAAAATGTTTAGAATGTGAGTAACAACAAAGATTATTATTACAACAACAATAATAATGTATGATAATAATTGTTATAACGAATTTAAAATATTTTTTCAAATCTTCCAATATTATATTGTTATGCATTAAATAATAAATAGTTATGATGATGATAATAAATAATTATAATAATAATAACAACAATTAATGATAAATGAATAATAATAGTAATATATATTCATTCAATAATAATAAATCACAGGGGCACTGCAGTGAGTAGTAGTTGTTGCAAGCAAGCATGTCGCTTTGCCTAAGTCAACTATCAACCACCCTACATACATACATGTGTATGTAGGGTGTATGTAGGGTGTTTGATAGTGGACTTAGGCAAAGAGACATGCTTGCAACTACTACTCACTGATGTGCCCCTGTGTAATAAACAATTTTTATGTTGTTAATCAACTCATTATTAATAAATAATATTAAAATAATAATATCAATAATAGTTATTACTTAATATTATTATCATTATAATAGTAATAAATATATATATAATAATAATAATTATAATAATAATTATTATTATAATAACAATTATTATTATTATTATTTATAATAATTATATATTATAATAATATATAATTATTATAAATAATAATAATTGTTATTATAATAATAATTATTATTATAATTCACAGGGGCACTGCTGCAGTGAGTAGTAGTAGTTGTTGCAATTATTATTATTATTATTATTATTGACGACAGCAGCATGTGTTGTGTGTGCATAAGCATAATTCATAAAATATAAGCCATTTAACACAAAATTGAATGCAGCATTGGTGTTTAAAAGTAATCTAGTTTGTGGGAAAACTCACAATTAGTCGTTGCAAAGGCAGCAGATAGTTGAAATAGTTGAAACAACATTAATTACACGAGATGACAATCATATCACATTCAACTCAAAACCGGGATGTCTCCGGAAACACGTAGCGCAAGAACATTTAGTGAAATTTCGCGGGCGTGAGAATAACGTCCCTAAAGTAGCAATATTACTGAGCGCTCAACTATATTTGACATGGCAGCTCCCATGGCAACCTTAATCTTGTCTATATTTTAATTTTTGAGCTAAAATATTTGGGGTTTTTACTTTTGCAATTTTAGATAGTGTATAAAAAGTGCCAATTGAGAACATATTAAATTTTACAAAATTTCTTGTGTTTCCCTTTAACTAAAGACAAATAATTATTTTAGCATTTCTTACCTTGATGCTGGATGTTCTCCTAGTAGCTGTAGGAGATGATGGTTCTCCGCTTGCTGTTGAAGAACTGGATGCTTTCTGTGTGAAAACAGTGGCTCTTAAATAGCTAAAGTTGCACTGATTAAACCCTATGAATCAGCATTTTTTCCAATGCTTTCGCGGGAATAAGTAGTTTATTTTCACACGAATGGAAACCGTTGCTTTCGCGGGAATAAGTATTTTATTTTCCCGCGACTACAAACCAATGCTTTTGCGGGAATAAATAATTTATTTTCCCGCGAATGGAACCTGTTGCTTTCGCGGGAATAAAAATTTTATTTTCTCGCGAATACAAACCAATGTTTTCGCAGGAATAAAAATTTTATTTTCCCGCGAATACAAACCAATGCTTTCGCGGGAATAAATAATTTATTTTCCCGCGAATGGAACCTGTTGCTTTCGCGGGAATAAAAATTTTCTTTTCCCGCGAATACAAACCAATGTTTTCGCAGGAATAAAAATTTTATTTTCCTGCGAATACAAACCAATGCTTTCGCGGGAATAAACAATTTATTTTCCCGCGAATGGAACCTGTTGCTTTCGCAGGAATAAAAATTTTATTTTCCTGCGAATACAAACCAATGCTTTCGCGGGAATAAACAATTTATTTTCCCGCGAATGGAACCTGTTGCTTTCGCAGGAATAAAAATTTTATTTTCCCGCGAATACAAACCAATGCTTTCGCGGGAATAAATAATTTATTTTCCTGCGAATGGAACCTGTTGCTTTCGCAGGAATAAAAATTTTATTTTCCCGCGAATACAAACCAATGCTTTCGCGGGAATAAATAATTTATTTTCCCGCGAATGGAACCTGTTGCTTTCGCAGGAATAAAAATTTTATTTTCCCGCGAATACAAACCAATGTTTTCGCAGGAATACAATTTTTTTTTTCCCGCGAATACAAACCAATGCTTTCGCGGAAATAAATAATTTATTTTCCTGCGAATGGAACCTGTTGCTTTCGCAGGAATAAAAATTTTATTTTCCCGCGAATACACACCAATGCTTTCGCGGGAATAAATAATTTCTTTTCACACAAATGGAAACCGTTGCTTTCGCGGGAATAAATAATTTATTTTCACGCGAATGGAAACCGTTGCTTTCGCGGGAATAAACAGTTTTTATTCCCGCGAAAGCATTGGAAAAAATGCTGATTCATAGGGTTTAATCAGTGCAACTTTAGCTATTTAAGAGCCACTGTTTTCACATAGAAAGCATCCAGTTCTTCAACAGCAAGCGGAGAAGCATCATCTACTACAGCTACTAGGAGAGCATCAAGGTAAGAAACGCTAAAATAATTATTTGTCTTTAGTTAATTAAATCATCTGGCTGTAAGTGGTGATAAGATAAAAAATGATCAATAATCATTTAACACTAGTAGAAAGCTCTAATTATTTATTTTTAAAATAAATATTAAAAACTTGTGAAAATGAACTGGTAACATTACGTCGACTGAAATAATGCCTAAAACGTCTCGCATAAATTTCGGTCTGAACAAAAATGGACTGAAAACCTTTACTTTTAGAGCGAGTACAAACTTATCATAACTTGCTATAGCGGATATTCTAAGAAATATTTGTTTTTTCCGTTGCTAACTTACCGTAAATATTTGTAACGGATGTCACATGATCTCAATCGGTTTTTGCCAACTGAATCACTTAGTTACTCGTAAACATTTGATACTCGCTTGATTTTTTGGTTGATAACAGCAATGTCCCAATTTGGTTTATCGTAAATATTTCAAAAACGGATATCGCGTGATTTCTGTTAGTTTTTTCTACTGAATCACTTAGTTACTTGTAAACATTTGAAAATCGCTTGATTTTTTCGTTGATAAAACATGTCGCAAGTATCTATTAACAAATATTACCGTGATTTCAATCAGTTTTCCTTACTAGATTACTTAGTTACTCATTAACATTTCATAATCGCTTTCATTAATAGTTGTTGCAAAGCAATGTTGTATTTAAAAAGTATTACTACGATTCCAATCAATTTGGTTTTAATTATTTATATTTAAAATAATCGAACCTCAACTAGAATTCACTCTTAGGTAATTTATCTTTAGTAGATAATTTTATGCTAATAGTATCTAAGTTATTTCTTTGTAAGATCACAGACTTTGACATTAACAAAATTGTGTGTTGGTCTGAGCACTAGTAAAGTAACTGACTCTAATTATTTATTATTAACAAAATAATAAGTAATTAATACTTAATGCTAGTTGAACCTAGATATAAATTTATCTCTACTAGATAGTTTCATACTCACACAAACTGTTTCTTCGCTACTTTATGTATATGTAGATAAAGCCAATGAAAATAAATGAATCAATTGCAACAATCAATTTTTTTGTATTTTGTAGACACAATGCCTACTTTGGACTCTTGTTTGAGACAAAACGCAGTAGCAGCAAAGACTATAAAACATCTGGATAAGATCCAATTGAAGTAACTGCAGATAACTAAAGGAAAAACATGTGCTACAGCATACAGAGTGAACAAGGTGTGTGTAGATTATTACTCAGTCGCTTTACACTACTATTACTAAGAATTATTGTAGGTGTTGGATAAAGGATTGAGCAGTAATTTTAATAAATTCTAACCATTGTAAATAATACTTCGACTCAAATAAAATTAAGGAAAATTGAATGGAATAAAAGAATATTTCACCAAATACCCCAGTTTTCTTGTGGATATATACAAATAAATGAATATCTAGCTTCATCTATTTTTTTCATTTGAGTGCAATTATTTCCCCTCCTCTCTCCTCTTTTCTTCTCTTCTTTCTCTCAAGATACCATATGAGTTCGAATTATGTAAAAAACTATCAATACTTAAATGCCATACATTCATAATGTTTTTTATTGTAGTTATTTCCCAAATACTGTAAATTTTAACCATCTAGAGGTCTAATTTGACGATTTTCCAAGATATTTTATAGTATTCAATATACTTATTATGTAAATAACTAAAAGAAATATTTACGCTCAAGCCTCCTCTCTCTCCTCTCTCCTCTACCAAATACTCCTCTCTCCTCTCTTGCAGTTATTTCCCAAATACTGTAAATTTTAACCATCTAGAGGACTAATTTGGTGATTTTCCAACATATTTTATAGCATTCAATATAATTATTATGTCATAAATGTATATTATTCAATCTAGATATAAATATATCCATAAATATGTACATAATTATCCATATATACATGGTTGTATAAAAAACTAAAAAATCTCTCTCTCTCTCCTCTCTTCTCTCTCCTCTGTACATAGCTATGAAATGTTAATATGGATATGAATTTGGACATGCACATGTACATAAATATGAACATAGGTATGTACATAAATGGACATGAATATGGACATGTACATGAATGGACATGAATATGGACATGAATATGGACATGAATATGGACATGTACCTATTCATGTCCATTTAAGCGCATGTACATGAATATGGACATGTGCGTATTTACTGACTCTAGCTATATTATATAGGAAGATTTTCCCTACTTATTATGTAATAAATGTATATAATCATACAATGATTCATTTTTGATCAATATAGTTATTCAATGTAGATATATCTCCTCTCTCCTCTCTCTATGTAGATATAAATATACCCATAAATATGTACATAATTAACCATATATACATGAATGTATAGAAACTAAAAAATCTCTCTCCTCTCTCTCTCTTCTCTCTCTTTCTTTCTCTCAAGATACCATATATATGTATGTATGCATTGATTGTCATTACGAGTTGTGGTGCTTTGTATTACTTAGTATTTACTGACTCTAGCTGTATTATATAGGAAGATTTTACCTACTTATTATGTAATCAGGTATATAATCATATAATGTTTCATTTTTGATCAATATAGTTATTCAATGTAGATATATCTCCTCTCTCCTCTCTCTATGTAGATATAAATATACCCATAAATATGTACATAATTAACCATATATACATGAATGTATAGAAACTAAAAAATCTCTCTCCTCTCTCTCTCCTCTCTCTCTTTCTTTCTCTCAAGATACCATATATATGTATGTATGCATTGATTGTCATTACGAGTTGTGGTGCTTTGTATTACTTAGTATTTACTGACTCTAGCTGTATTATATAGGAAGATTTTACCTACTTATTATGTAATCAGGTATATAATCATATAATGTTTCATTTTTGATCAGTATAGTTATTCAATGTAGATATATCTCCTCTCTCTCTATGTAGATATAAATACACCCATAAATATGTACATAATTAACCATATATATATATATGAATGTATAGAAAACTAAAGAATCTCTCTCTCCTCTCTCTCTCCCTCTCTCCTCTCTCTCCCTCTCTCTCCCTCTCTCCTCTATCTCTTTCTTTCTCTCAAGATACCATATGTATGTATGTATGTATTGATTGTTGTTACAAGTTGTAGTGCTTTGTATTACTTAGTATTTACTGACTCTAGCTATATTATATAGGAAGATTTTCCCTACTTATTATGTAATCAATGTATATAATCTTATAATGTTTCATTTTTGATCAATATATTTATTCAATGTATATAAAACTCCTCTCTCCTCTCTCCTCTCTCTCTTCTCTCTCCTCTCTCTCAAGATGCCATATGAGTTCGAATTATGTAAAAAAATTATCGAAACTTAAATGCCATACATTCAAAATCTAGCTGCAATATGAGTTCAAATCAAGTAAAAAAATAATCAAAACTCAAATGCCACTTAAATGCCACTCAAATGCCACTCAAATACCTCTCAAATGAAATACAATATAAACTCGGCGAATTCATCCAACGTCGTAACTCATTGCATAACCCCCCAAGGCCAAATCCACAAAAAAACACTTGGTAGGGAGATCTGCTCATATATTACTACTTCCACCCCCTTATTCATTGTCTTGCAGTGAGTCACAAGAAGCCGTCCTAGTGTATTGAATGCGGGGTACGGACCATTCGAAACTGACGTTTCGAAAATGGACACTTCGAAACTCTTTGGGGACGGGGGCTCGGGATTTGGGGTTGGGGGTTTCAGGTTTAAGAGTTTCGAACAGTTCATTTTCGAAACGTCAGTTTCGAATCATGGCGGAATCATTGAATGCAGCTGCAATCGTAATTTTTTTTATGGTAGGTAGTACATGAGATAAATGGCCGAGTTTTTCTCCTAAAAAAAACAACCATACCAAAAGATGTATCAGTTCTCTAAATTGGTAAATAATCAGTTGTTACTCTATGTATTGATTAACATATGTCACTGACATGTTAGATAGATGGGATATTTGTTTGTGTGTATCAAATTTTTCGTTTACTTATGGTTTTTTCATTATCCAACCCCAGATAATTTTTAGTACCAAATAGTTCTTCAGCATCTTAGTGTATCATACGATAATAATGGGGATAGTGATGATGAAAGTACATACGCCAGGAGTCGCTAGAGTTTCAAGATATTTAATTCTATTGGCTGAAAATAAGATAGGCTGAGGACCATTGTCAGTTCTCATTAATAAAAGATAAGGTACCCCATTCATAACCTCCGAAAAAGTCTAATTACTATTTGAAAAAAGTGAAACAAAGAGTATGTGGTTACATTACTAGCGAGTCCTTGTCTGTTGACTAACAAAATTATAATCACAGAATAAACTTTTCTGCTAAATGAGCGTCATTTATTTATGATGGTAAAACCAAATGGTAATTAGCGGTGAATAAAATACAAGTGTTGAATTAGGTGCAACCTTGTCTTTAGCTCATAGTAAAAAATTGAGCATTAAAACTTGTGGTCGTTTTCACACATCAGCACTTTTAAAGCATCATAGATTCAAGCAGTTGGATAGTAACTGAGCATCAGCTGATAGTAACTAGTATTTTTCATCAGACTAAAATCTTTAACATGGCAAATGAATTAGCAGAAGAAACAAAACTCCATGCAAGAATAGGCTGGCGAACCACCATACCAACAATCTCTAGACCCGAACCAAATGAAAAAAATTTGAAAATTGATCGACCACCAAATACGCTTGGCATTATTTGATATATTTTACTAGACTTCTTTCCTCATTTTAGCACAATGTACAGTTGTAAAAAAATTGCAGTTAAGCCTGGTTTCCATACATCTCCCAAGCGCTCGCACGAGGTCGCAGAAGCTTCTGCCACGATCTGCGATTTATGGAGACCGTGATTGTGCGATGTGCCACGATTTCCTACGAGGTTGCTGCGACGTCCCACGAAAGTTGTTTGCAAAGTACTTTTCTGCGACGCACCCACGATCAGGAACAACTGGCGATCGCCAAGGATCTATGGAGACCGTACACATGCGACCAAACATAGATTCTGAAGATTAGGCGACATCGTTTTGTGTCTTTTTCCTAAAAGATCAGGGTAAAGGTCAGGAAAGTTGACCATGGCCGAAGCAATCATGTAGTAGTAAAATTATTATAAAAATAATAATTATTTTTTGTCATTGACAAAAAAATTGACCTATCAATAATAATAATTTTTTTTTACTTCATTCATATAAAACCTATAGCTTCTAATAATAAAAAGCGCAACAATAGCCGTAGTTTGTTCGTTGATATTAATAATAAATAAATAACAATTGAATAATTGTATTAAAATTATTAATTATAACAATAGCTACCAGTGAGTGATAAATAAAAAATAATTTTGAGAATTTCACTGGTGAAATTGTTATGATTAATTAAATAATAATAATAATGCTATTGAGTTGATCATTATTATTATGAATAATAATTATAATAATAATTGTAATAATAATTTAATAACAACAGCCTTTTATAATTAGTAATAATTTATTATTATTTATTACTTACTGCTTAAACTGCAGTAGCAATAAACTTGTGTTATTATTATGGTTGCCTCTTATCATAATAATTATTAACATAAAAGCTCTTTGCATGATAAAAATGGCTAATTTTCACATATTAATAAAATAAATTAATTAATAGGATGATAATAATAATTAAATCTACCATGTATTTACAAACAAATCGCAGCCGGTCGCCATCAAATGCAAAAGTATGAAAACCAGGGATCGCAACTCCTCGTGAGTCGCCAGTGCTCGCGGGAGATGCTGCGATTACTTGGGAGATGTATGGAAACTAAGCTTTAATGTTGTGTATGACTAAAAGCTGGAGTTAGTTTTCTTCCTGTTGAAATCATCACTCTACAAGGTCATGATGATCTCATAGCCAATGAATATAAATAGATCATTGAGGTGGTCAACTGGTAGTCCATATTATTTTCATGAGCTCACTCCAAAACCAAGAGTAGACAACTCTGACTTTGAATTAATTTTAAGTTCTAAAATCGCTGCCGTTTCTTAAAAAATCGCATCAGATTAAAACAACTCTAATATTATCATTAGACTCACCATGTTTCAAACCATACACTGATGTTTCTGGCTCAAAGGTGCTACTTGCACTTTAATAAATAGGTGCCTGAGTGCTTTCACACTTGAACAAACAATTGTAGTGCAGAGAGTACAAAATTGATGGCTTTTGTAGGTTTACTTTTGTCCATCAGCAGTGTCCTTTGGTTTGCTACTTGGTCTCATAATTTATCTTCTTTTAAATGAAATAGCCCTTAACATGCGTGAAGTGTTTTCTTTTCATAGTGTTTGAATTCAGAAAAAAGTCGATGATTTCACAAACTTGAGTTTCTGAAACTTAAATTCTTTTTTGAAGTTATCATGAAACGAATTGACTTGAATAAAATCTATGCCAAAAAATTAATTGTAAGGCCAGGTTATATTTACTGTTGATTGTTTGGCAGAAGCGTACACCACGTTACAGGTTTCTAGTGAAATGTCACACTTTCAACTTTGGCTGCGCTGAGATATGAAGCTATTCAATGGGCATTCAATGTAGATTCACTACATCAGTATGTGGCTAAGACCTGAATATTCGGAAAACCAAAAGGAGAAGTTTTTAATGCGGTCATGCTTTAACGTACCACTATAGAACTGGTGACATGTGATGGATGGAGAAATATGTAAACCAGTTGTTTGTGAGATACAAGCTGTTGTAGCATAGCTTCTTTGACTAGTGTTGATTGATTATGTTTGCTTACAGGTAAACAACCTGTTGTACTGAAGCTCTCCCCATCATATCTTTGTCAGTAGACTAAAGGTGTTAGACTGCTGAACAATGTGGATGTTGAGTGTGTAAACTTGTTACCATCTGAGTCATCGAGTTGTACAAAAATGCAGACCGTGGAACAGAGCCGCAAAATCATTGATTTCATGGAAAATATTTTGCTTTTACAAGCGTTGTCTTCATATAAGCCCAGATTTTTGGCATATTTTGTGGCAAGCTGTACTATGCGCTACATGTATTATATTGACAACAAAATGACAAGCTTGTGAGATATGTGGTCAAAAAGAATTCGCAGATTAATTACTGCGTCTTTGTTTTTGGAGTTGTCTACTTTATAAAGAATTATTGCTGTGAAACCCCTCTATAGCCAATGTCAAATAACTTTGAAAAAATTACTAACTGGCTCGTAATTATTTTTTAATTTCATTTGAAAGCTTTAACTATTTTGTTACTATACAATGTAACATTTTTCTAGTTCAAACGTGTTTAATTAATTTTATTGTTTTGTGTTATTATTGTTGAGAACCACAACAACTCCGAAAATACAATAACACAGTGAGTGGTTTTTTCTGTAGAAATTAAACTCTTTTCTGAACTAACTTAATTCGTCAGTCAATGTTAAAGCAAAAAATACGTCTTTCAAGTGAAAATTTTGTACAGTTTTTGAGATATCTGCTCTGCAACATCATCACATGGTTTCTAAATGACCAAACAGCACTTTTTATGCATTTATCCATTATGTTTTATTTTTCTTACATATTATGTTATTCATTTTGTTTTATAGATAGTTCTAAATTAAACATAGTACAAAGTATCTGCTCATTTGTTTTTGCTTTAGAAGCTATACATATACAACAAAAAATCTGTTTTTTCCGTGTGAATCAGCGTTTTGCGCATTTACTTTTCACGTTCCGCACTTTGGTACATAAATAGTGAAGGGCTGGCCCGCAAAATATTGGCCGTTACCACATGTTCACATTTCATCTTTAAAGCAAAATCCGCAGATGAGAGCTTTCATTCTTCCAACCAAGCTGTGAAGTGCTGAATTAAAATTTTTGAAGTAATTATAACTACACTCAGAGTTTTTGATAACAGACAGATTGGACTGCAAATAGTTACATAATCAAAGTGGTTTATGGGATTACTCAGCTTGTATTGTAAACATCCCTGTTCATTGCCATTTATGTTGTACAAGGAGTGTAGCTAGATTTTGTGCTTGTTACAAGCTATGTCTATTTGCTTTAGTCATTGATGAAGTTCTAGTCTACATGATAGCTGAAGGTTTTTGGAGGAAGCGTACAATGGGGTCCCGGCAGATTTTTCTGCGGAGCTATTATCAAAAGAACCGGAAGCATGCTTTCCATCGATAGCACTGTTAAAACGAAAGTCGCTTCATTTTATCCGATACTGAAGGAATTTTTTTCCTATTCACGGCAGCTGATGGGTTTGGAGGTGTATAGAACTGACGATGCGCCGCTAACATAAGTCATCTTATAATTTATTATTATTAAATAATAATTTATTATAAAATAAAAATAATATATAAAATAATAATATATATCAATAATATTAATTAAATAACAACAACCGCAACAGTTGAAATTAAAAGATAATAAAATTATAACTATATGCCATGAATTACTATTATTGTTATTATAATAATAATTATTATTGTTCTTGTTGTTCGTAGTTCGTTGTTCCAACAACAATAATTAATAACGAGCCGTTATTATTACTATACTAATAATAATAATTATAACCTGTCAATCAGCTCCTTCTTGCGTTCAGTTGTCCGCACATTTTTGTTTTTTTTTAGCAATTCCTTCAAACAAGATAGGGTGAGGCTTTCATAATCACACTTGATGATGATTCCAACTAATGCAATGGCGGCCAATGATTTGAAATTACGACAGTCCTATAATAGCAAGTGAACACGGCCACGGAATGTTTTCGGCCCGTGCTCGACAGATCACCATAATATTCTGCCAGGACCTGGCTCATAACAAGGGCGTTAATTTATGTTGGCAAGCTCAATGAGCTGCGAAATACAAAGCTATAGCTCTACACACGAGCATAATATTTAATTAATTTTTACCAAGTGAATGAAACGAAATATTAAAAAAAAAAATAGTTCAAAGGCTATATTGATTCCTTGAGCTTCCTAAACTGCATAAATTTTGTTATATCAATGGCTTAAACTGTCTAAAATCTAAATAATAGTCAAGCAAGTCGTGATTTCTAATGATAAGTTATAAGATCGACCATGCTACTTCCGGTTGCATCGCTAAAGCGAAACTACTCTGCCGGGACCCCATTGGTAGGAGGTGTCTTGCAGTGTCGTGGCACAACATCCACTACTAGCTGTTTCCAATTAAATTGAATGCTAAATCGATAGCTCATTTGTGGCTTATGCTTATAGCCAGGTGCAATCTACTGCAGTCAGTCGCCTAATGATTAATTATGAGAGATGATTTTGTTCCAGTCCAGTGGTTAGTAGCGCGGGTTAGTAGAAGTGTGGTATAGATACGCTATAGTTCAGTGGTTAGTAGCTGCGTGGGATAGATACAGCTAGTAGTAATAGACATTCCATACCCAATAGTGAGAGGGTGAGGACTGCATAGCTGATAAGAAGACATGTACGTATAATAAGCGTTTAGTGATATGTAGTAGTAATAGATGTACTTTTATGTATGCTGTCGCAGTTACAATAATATTATATTACAAACTCTATGGTGATATATTTAACACAGTAGCATATCTCCTTGTCTATTATTATTGTGGTTTATCACTACATCAGTCAGTAGTCTCTGTGGCAGTGCTTGTGTCAATCAATGGGTAGCTTTGTGATATTAAATATCTCAGCCGAGGATACAGGAAGTTTAACTGGTTTAAACCAAAACATTTGCTTATGAATGATGTTTTAATTGTTTTCATTAAATAATTGAACATTTACAATGAGTTGCCATATCGATGAAAGTGTTATAATTTTTTACTCTTCACATTGATGAACATCAAAGTCCGTCAATAGGGGAAAGCAAGAAACTGCATAATTATTGTTTCTGTATCCCGTGAAACTTTTTTCTCTCTCATCCAGCTAGCTACAATTTGTACAGAGAGGAGAAGGGTGCACCATACTGCAGGGAGGCTCAGTGTTTCATGTAGATCTCATATTAGCCTATCCTTTGGCGCCATTAAGGAACAGTTTGAATGGGAATGGGTACGGGATAGGGGTGGTGTGCAGGGTAGGGTTGGAACACGTCCCAGTTTGTCCGGATTTTTCCGGATTTTAAAGCCCAAAATACTGGCTGCTAACGAGTGTTCCGGGTTCTGCAAATTGACTAAAATGAATTTTTTTATTAATAATAATTTACACTTGAGGTTTGCCTAGCAGATGTAATATTTTTGTTTTTGCCCAAAACAGCATAAGTAAGCAGGATAAATGTTGACATGGATACGAATTACTAACAACTTTATGCGTCTAATACAAAAGTAAGTGAATGTAAATTATTAGTGTGGAGCGTTTTGCGCTCGGACTAGAGAAACAAGAGATAATTACAGTAGCTGTTAATCGACTACTTTCATACTTGTGTTGTGTGGGGGAATGTTAAACCCACACACTAATAAGATACAAAGATTCATAGGCTAAAAAACAGCGATCAACCTAGCAAGGACAGCAGAAGCAAACACTGATCTGTAATAAGAAATTGATGACAAATGCATTTTTTCAATACTGTACAGGATTTCGCTCTGTGGTAGCTTGACCTTGACACCTGTACGTCCTCCCGTCACCAATTGTAGGCTCTGCTTAAGTAGTGGCACAGCTATGACTTTCTACTGACTCAGTGACTAGTCATTACTGACTGTTAGCTGAGCCGGCCAGTCTCACTGCTGCCCTCTACAGCCGAGGCCGAACAATGTTAGGCAGGGCCGAACAGTTTGGCTAGTGTGCTGTCTGATTGTTTATACTACTTGTGCAAGAATGTATCGTTATAGCAGGCTATAGTGGATAGCGTTTTGCAATGTGTGGTATAGTGCGCTGTGAAGTGTTTTGTTAGACAAAGTGACTTCTGAGAGTGTGCAGGGTAACTCTGATTTATTGCATCAAGACAAGACATTTTATAATAAGCTGTTACACAAAGAAAGATATAAAATATAATGTGAGTACACGCCTTGGTATATATGATTGGCTAAGTCAAGACAGTTAGCACCTCCTTGAATATAATAGATAAAAGAGCAGTCACACCCATCGCTAGTAATTGGGTGAAGTTAACATAGAACAAAAGGAATGGTTCCACCCATCGATAATAATTGGGTGGAGCCGAGACATAGAACATAGAATAAACATAAAATGTAAGGTAGGACAAATCTGACATAGAACAAATGGAAAGGTAAGGTAAATAAATCTATGTAGTTCGTGTTACTAGAGCGAGGGCTATGTTTATGGCGTCCCTTACACGCGCCGCCCCATTGGCGACACTGCCAATAAAAATTTAAGCCATAAACAGGCTTAAATGTCTCGGTTTAGGCTCCTCTGCTCTTGCCGCATCCTTGTCTTAACGTCCTCGGCCTCTTGCAGGAGTTTGTAGGCTCCTCTGGTCAGTCGGTGCAGGTCCTCTTCCATCTGTTCCAACTTTCTGATACTTTCTCTCCTACGCCTGGCCTTCTCTTGCTCACTTTCTTGGTGTAGTGATGCTCGCCAGTGTCTTGGCTGCCTGTAGGTAGTGTTCTCAGGAGTTCTTCTCTCCTGTTGGGGTGCTGCGGCTCTCGTCGGAGTTGTCTCCCGTCTCCGTGGTGGTGTTGTCGGGGTTATCTTTCTCTTTTTAGTAGGGGGGGATGACTCCATCTTTTCGCCCAAACGTTCTTGTATGGGGATTGGTACGGTTGCTTTTTCTTGTGTGCCTTCTTGGCTGGGAGTCGGTTTGCCGAAGTCTTCTGGGTGCTGCCATCCGCGTGCTCTGCAGAACTCAGCATACATTTCTTGGTCCACTTCATACAGTGGTTTGTTCTCTCCGCCGTGTTCGTCGGCTCCTAGGTGGCTCTTAATGTGCTTGACGATCGCATCCCGTGAGGGGCTCTTTTTGCCGCACTGGCAGAAAAAGAACGTGAAATGTTGCCTCACGTGGTAAATAATTCTTTTTCTGGAGTGGCGTAGATCACACAGGCGGCATCTCCATGCGTCGTCGTCGGTGCCTACTTTTTCTGCCGTATCTTTAATATCTCTCATTGTCTTTGCGGTGAGTCATATCTCTCTTAGTTGGGTGAAGCTTGGCTTCTTCTCTGTGCTGTCGGCTACAATAGAGATGTTGTTGAGCCGAATTGATGGAGTGGTGCAGGCTGTTGTCGTTGTCACCTCTTTGTGAGGGACTCTGACAGTGAGCCGCTTCATTGGTTGATCTAGTGCAGCGATGAGTGATGCTACTGTTACTGTAGGAGGTTGCTTACCGGCCTCTATTGATGTCTGATGCCCGACAGCTGGTCCTTGTACATCTCTGCCTCTCGTCCTAGCCATTTCTTCTTTTAATAGTGTTGCTAGCTGTAGTATTGTAGAGTGGTGTGCTGTCTCCTCTCGTAGTTGGTAGTCGAGTGAGCGCTGGTGGGTTTTTGGTGGTTCTATAACGAGGTTGTTGGCCCACGTGACTGATTCGCGGGGGCGTGGAGATGTGGTTGTTGGTATGAAGTGGTTGCTGTGGTTGCGAGTGGGGGTTGTCTCCCTTTGTCTCGGGGGGGAACAACTCCTAGTTTGTTGTCGATTTAATTTTTTTCGTATCACTTTCACCCACTCGTTTCCGCTCGGGTTTTCTGCTGGTTGTTTTCTTTTGTCGCCGTTTTCGATTTTCGCCATTTCCTTGTCCTGTTTCTGGGGTAGTTTTTCGCGTAGATTTTGTTTAGCTGGTCCGTTTTGTTGTAGGGGGGAGCAACTCCTAGTTCTTTGCAAGTTTGCTCGTTCTCTCTTTCTGCTCTTTCTAGCAGGTTCTATTCCTTCGTTCTGGTTCGAATTTTCTTCTGTTTTTTTGTTGTTGGTGTGGTAGGCTGCCTCTCCCCTTGTCCTTTCTTCGTAGTGGTTTTGTGTTGCTCTGCCTCTCCTTCTTTCTTCTTCTGTAGCCTGGTAGCAGTGGTAGTCTGCTAACCGCTTTGGCTGGTTCCTTTCTCTTTGTGGCCGGCTTAGTGGAGATGTTCGCCCTTGTTGGCCGGTTAGAGCGGGCCATTCCTCTTCATTGAGGGCAGGCGGATTTATAGCCGGTGTAGGTGGGGGTGGGGGGCCCTCCCCCGCCTCCTCCTGTGGCTCCTCTTGGATGGCCGGTGGCAGGTCTACTTCTGGTTCTCCACTTTCTCCTGGCCCTTCTTCGCTGGGTGTTGGAAGGGTTGTCGGTAGGGGGTCCCTCTCCCTTTCTCTTGGGCTGCTGGGTCCTCCTGGGCTACTGGGCCCATGTCCTTCTCCCCTTGGACTCCAGAGTCCACTCTCTGCTGGCATGGGCTCTGTGGCACCGTGTGGCATGAGCAGGTCCTCAATAGGGGGTTGCTCGTCTCTCCTGGGTGGTAGTGGTGGTCTGAATGGAGGGTTTGGCAGAGGTAGTGGCGGGATTGGCTCGTCTAGCCCCCGCGGCTGGGGTGGCTCCTTCCAGGGTCGTCCTCTCCGAGCGCCTTTCATATTGGGCCGCATGGCGGGTTCTCTACATGGGGGGGCCCTGCCTACTTCTTCGTTGCAGGTCCGATACTGCCGTAAACGCTGTCCATTCTGTATGGACCATTGTCCATTCCTGGCCACCTTGTACGTGTGGTTGGGGAAGGCTTTCAAGACCTGGTAGGGGCCCACAAACCGGGGCTGCAGTTTCGGATTGCTCCCTTTTACCCTCCTCTTGTTTTCTAGAACTACTAGTTCTCCTTCTTGAAAGACGGGCGGCTCTTCGCTCTCTTGCTGTCTCACCTCTTGCTGCTTGTCTCGGAGGTATTGGTGGGCGGCCTGCAGGTTTTCCTGGATCTCGGCGGCGTACTCTGTGATATTCTGTGGGTCTAGGGATGGAGGGGTTCCTGTCAACTGGTCAGGTAGACGAACTTCTCGGCCTAGCATCAGCATGTTTGGAGTTTCTCCAGTGGCTGAATGTGGTGTTCCTCGACACGCCCGCATGATCTGGGGGAGGAGGCCATCCCACTCGTCCTGTCCTTTTACTAGTATTAGAGCACGTAGGGCATCTCCGAGAGTGCGGTTTTGCCGCTCAACCATTCCATTCCCTTGAGGGTGGTAGAGGGTAGTTCTGGTCTTTTTTATTCCCCAGAGGCTGCACAGTTCTTCTAAGAGCGTAGATTCAAACTGGGCTCCTTGGTCAGAGTGAAGTTGCTCGGGGAGGCCCCAGTAGGCGAACACTCTCTCGTCTAGGGCCGTAGCTACGGTGGGTGCAGTGGCGTCTGGCAAGGCGATGGCGTCCTGCCACCGAGTGAAATGATCGGTCAGTACTAACGCCCATCGGTTCTTCCTCTTAGTCAGCGGTAGGGGGCCCACTAGATCTACGGCCAACTTCTGGAACGGCCGGCCGGCGAACATACGCTGTCTATGTGGGTTGTCTGTCTTTCTCCCGTTCTTTGCTACCTGGCAGACTTCACACTCCTTGATCAGCCTCCGGGCGAGTGACGAGATACCTGGCCAGTACCAGTCCAGCAAGACTCGTTGTCTGGTGCGGTGTACGCCCGCGTGTGCCAGACGGTGGGTGTCCCAGATGACCTGGGTGCGTCTGCTGGGTGGACACAGGATGCACTGTCTGGGCCGAGTGGGGTGTTGGAGTAGGAGGGTGAGCGTCCCATCAGGTCGTATCGTCATTGCACCACGTCTTTCATACAGGATCCGTAGTTCTGTATCGCCTTCTGGGAGCTCTCCCTCGGTTATGCTTCCAGGTTGTTTGACCTCTGCATACAGTCGTGCGATCGGTCCTGTCCCCTCTTTCTGTTCCCGCACTAGGTCGGCCGTGGCCTGGGGGGGTTGTACGATGGTGAGGTTGACCTGTTCCTTGGCCGGCGCTGGTGGCCTCTCTCCCTGAGCGAGCTCTGCATGTGTGGGGCCGCCATCTCGTTGCTCTATGGCATTACATTGCCGGCAGTCTATGCACTGTCCTCTGCGACTGAGTCCGTCTGCATTGCCATGTTGGACTCCTGCCCGGTGCTCTAACTTGTACTTGAACTCGGCCAGCGTTTCTAGCCACCGAGCTATCTGGTTGGAGGGTTCTTTTCGTCTGCAGAGCCAGCGTAGAGAGGCGTGGTCAGTCCGCAGTCGAAACTCTCGGCCGTAGAGGTAGGGTCGGAAGTGTTTTACTGCCTTAATGACGGCCAGTAATTCTTTCCTCGTCACACAGTAGTTTCTCTCGGCTGGTGCCAACGTCTTACTGAAGTAAGCGATAACTCTCTCTCTGCCGTCTTGGTGCTGGGACAGTACTGCTCCAACTCCTACCGCGCTAGCGTCCGTATCTAGGATGTATGGTAGGCGGGGGTCGGGGTACCCGAGCACCGGGGCGTGTGTCAATCCGTGTTTGAGCTGATCGAAAGCCGTCTGTTCTTTCTGGTCCCACTTCCATGGCACGTCCTTTCCGGTGAGCACGGTGAGGGGCTTTGCTACTGTGGCGTAGTCAGGGAGGTACTGACGGTAGTAGCCTGCCGTTCCTAGGAAGGCCTGGAGTTCTTTCATCCCTCTGGGTGTCTCCCATTGTCTGACGGCCTCTACTTTCTCGGGGTCTGTTGCTACGCCCTCGGCGCTGACCACGTGGCCCAAGTATTTTACTTGTTCCTGTAAGATCTCACACTTGGAAGGCTTGACCTTTAGATTTGCCTGTTGGAGTCGTCCCAATACCTCGCCCAACCTCTGCATGTGGCTCTCGAAGTCTGGAGCGATGATGATGACGTCGTCCAGGTAGAGGAGTAAGGTACGCCAGTGCAATCCCTTCAGAACCTTTTCCATCAACCGTTGGAAGGTGGCTGGGGCGGATGTTAGGCCAAACGGAAGTACCTTCCACTTCCAGAGTCCGCTGCGGGTAGTGAAGGCAGACTTTTCTTGTGCATCGGGGTCCATGGGCACCTGCCAATAGCCGCTTGTGAGGTCCAGCGTGGAGAAGTATTTACTCCCGGACAGGGCATCGAGGGACTCGTCGATGCGTGGAATGGGGTAGGCGTCCTGCCTAGTGATGTCGTTGAGCTTGCGGTAATCTACGCAAAACCTCCAGGAGTTGTCCTTCTTTCTTACCAGGACTACTGGGGAGCTCCAGGCACCATCAGCTGGCTCTATGAGATCTTTCTCGAGGAGGTCCTTGACTTGACGCTCCGCCTCTGCTTCTTTCTCGGGCCCCAGGCGGTGTGGAGGACATCGAATGGGTCGTGCCCCCTCCACGGTAGGTATGGAGTGTTCGGCCAGGTGTGTTCGTCCAATGTCGCCATTGTGACTGCTGAACACAGCCTGGTACTGTAGTAGCAACTCCCTGAGTTGTGTCTCTTGCTGGGCACCTCTGCATCCCTTCCGAGCTTGTGTAAAAAGCTCCTGCAGGTGGGGGGGAACCTCATTGCCCTCCGTCTGTCGTCTGACTGGGGTGGGGGTTTCGGCCAGTGTCTGAATCCCTTCTTTCTCGATTCCAGTGAACATGCCTATCACTTCCCCTGCTGGGAGTCTCACTGTATCTTGCGTCGGATTCATGCATCGCACTAGCACCCGTCCTTGTGAGTCAGGCTGGTTGACGCTGGTGGCTATGGGTATTCCGCCTTCTATACTTTCAATCACCCCTTGGGGGTAGGTCTCTCGCGAACTGAGGTGGCGTCTGATCGTGGTTTCGGCCTGGGGAGGCAGCTCCGTCTCCTGCCGCACTTGAACCTTTGACACTAGGTTCCTTCCATGTCGATCGGTGCATATCAGTTCCTTCCCTTGCATGACTAGTATCGGCTTGTCGAATCCCAGTTGGCACTGCTGGCTAGCCAGGAATGGCATGCCGAGGATCACATCTTCATTGATCTGTCCGACCACGAAGGTCTCGTCAAACTTGATGTGTCTGATCCTCCCTTTGAGTGCTAGCAGGCCGTAGAAGGGGAGTCTCGTGCCGTCGGCCATGAGGCCATGCGAATCATACTCTTGCAGGTTTCGTTGGACATGTTCTGGTAGTCGATCGAAGATGCGTTTTGCCAGTAAGTTGGTATTGCATCCGGTATCGATCAAGTAGGTCACTGCTTCTCCTTCCACCCGTCCAGGCAAGTAGTAACTGGAGCGATAAGGGCGTGTAACATTGTTGAGTTGCAGAGTGACTGGTTTCGGACTGCCTTTCTTGTCCTCCAGAGGGAAGGTCGTCTGGGTCTGTTTGTCTCTCATCCTGGGCCTTGATTCCTGCTGCTCTAGAGTCCCCGTCTCTTCTGTCCTTGCTATCGCTGGCTCGGCTAGGCCGGCCAGGCAGGCGAAGCGATTGGACAGCGTGATCGGGGGGCTAGTCAGGAGGTCCAGAGAGATTTTGACCTGCGGCGTCTTCCTCTGTTCCCTAGGAGCAGTCGGCTGGTCCATCTTTCTGGTGGTGGTTGCCCGTCTGCAGCCAGTAGGCTGTTCTACTGCTGCGGGCCGTAACCGTTTCCCTGGCGGCTGGGCCAGGGGGAGGTCCTACACTCCTTTCGGGTGTGACCAACCCGCTGACAACCCCAGCACCGCTTCGGAACTTCCTCTTTCTTTTCGGCCTTCAGGCTGGCAATCTCTCTCCCTAGTCCTTCCACTGTGTGGAGGAGCTGTGTTAGGGGGTCTTGCACTTCCTGACACCGGTTGCTCTTTCCTCTGAGGTGTTCCTCCTCCTCCTCAGGGTCGGCCTCTATGGTCCTGACGTGGGGTCCTCCCATCGGCTGGTGGGGTATCTGCAGGAATTCATGCCCGGCCTGAATGGCCTCCTCCAAGCTCTGGGGGCGTACTGCCAGCAGGTGACGCTGTAGGTACGTGTGCCCTAGTGTGCTATGGAAGGTTTGCAGCGTTAATTCCTCTCGATTCTGTCGGGGAAGGTTGCCATGAGCTGCCTCGATGAGTCGTTCTACGGTGATGGCGTGGTCTCTCAGGTTGTCTTTTGGCGACTTGCGGTAGCTGAGCAGCTTAGCTTGCGCCTCTGACCGAGTCATCCCAAAGGTTGCCTGTAGAGCTCTGATCACGTCTTCCGTCGTTTCCCCTCTTCCACACTGTTCTGCTCGACCAGTCAATGCTTGCCGCAGATGAATGACGGCGTCCTCTGGTTGCCAACGATTGGCCTCTGCAACTTCTCTGAACCTGTTCAGGAAGTAGTGGACGTCTCCGTACCCGTCAAACTGTGGTGGCTTGAATCGATCTCTGGTCGTTGCCATGGTCATCCTGTTGAGGATGTCAGTCAGTGTGCCCATCATCTGTAGACTGGATGGATCTCTGTCGATGCTTGTAGCTCTCCTTCTCTGTGCCATCTTGTAGCCGTCCTTCTGGTGTGGGAGTCTCTTGTCAGTGGGTGTTTCAGATCCCACCGCTGCCACCAATGTACAGGATTTCGCTCTGTGGTAGCTTGACCTTGACACCTGTACGTCCTCCCGTCACCAATTGTAGGCTCTGCTTAAGTAGTGGCACAGCTATGACTTTCTACTGACTCAGTGACTAGTCATTACTGACTGTTAGCTGAGCCGGCCAGTCTCACTGCTGCCCTCTACAGCCGAGGCCGAACAATGTTAGGCAGGGCCGAACAGTTTGGCTAGTGTGCTGTCTGATTGTTTATACTACTTGTGCAAGAATGTATCGTTATAGCAGGCTATAGTGGATAGCGTTTTGCAATGTGTGGTATAGTGCGCTGTGAAGTGTTTTGTTAGACAAAGTGACTTCTGAGAGTGTGCAGGGTAACTCTGATTTATTGCATCAAGACAAGACATTTTATAATAAGCTGTTACACAAAGAAAGATATAAAATATAATGTGAGTACACGCCTTGGTATATATGATTGGCTAAGTCAAGACAGTTAGCACCTCCTTGAATATAATAGATAAAAGAGCAGTCACACCCATCGCTAGTAATTGGGTGAAGTTAACATAGAACAAAAGGAATGGTTCCACCCATCGATAATAATTGGGTGGAGCCGAGACATAGAACATAGAATAAACATAAAATGTAAGGTAGGACAAATCTGACATAGAAAAAATGGAAAGGTAAGGTAAATAAATCTATGTAGTTCGTGTTACTAGAGCGAGGGCTATGTTTATGGCGTCCCTTACAATACTTCCTTCTATTACATTTAAAGAGAGAGGGTCAGTCAAAACCGAGTTGTAGAGTTTCATTGCTGTGCTATTGTTATTTTGAATTAATTCTATTATTTATCAAGTTATGTCATCGATTTATTCATCATCTGTTGGATAAAATTATCATTATGTAATCCAAGTGAGTGTCAGTGAGTGTATTCGCCTATTTTTTAATTATTATTATTATTATAAATATTATATTATAAGTATTATCAATTATTACTTATTATGAATTTGCATCATTTATGATAATATTTGTTATTATTCTCACCGATTTTTATTCATAAATCTCTCTGCTATTATTGTTGTTACTGCTGTGATATTAGATTTATTATTATTAACATTTATTGTTGTTTTATTATTATTGGTATTATTAATTGATGATAATAATAAATCAGTTTTTACTGCTATTTAATAATTTCATTATCAATTATCTTTAAAATATTTGTAGTTACTAAAAGGAATAATAGTCATTTCATTACTACAACAATACTTAGTTGCATTGTGTGTAAGTGCAACACCTAAGAAAAAAAGAACGAAAATGTGAAATTAAGCGGTTATCAGTATCTATGATATCCCAGGACCATTCCCTACCCCGCAAGTGAAAGTGTTTCTCTTTGAGACAATACACATCTGGCAACCCTAGTGCAGGGTGACCCTTCTTGCATTGGTGGCATGCTAGCAAAAAAATTGAAAACTAGCTGCCTGCGTTTTTAGTTGCTTGAGAAAACCATTTCAGACCATTTTGTGGACATTGCAAGATATATAGAGACATGCGTGACTACAAGTTAGAATATCTTCAATAATGTAATATATGGAACTGTATCTTACCCTCCCAAATTTCACACCACCTCAACACAGTAATGATGAGACTAAAAAAACAAACCAGGAAAATAACATGTTGGTAATAACGAAAAAAACATGTACTATCAGTAGTAATGTAGGAGCAGATCTCGGGAAAAAAAGACCTGCCATATACCTCAAAGTTTTTTTTGACTGGTAGATTTTTTGGATTGTTTTACAGACCTATCAAAATTGTCCTTGTTAGTTTTGAGATGATTTCATTTGGTATGATATGTATATACATCGGAAAAAGGATCTGCTAACATGTTACATTGTTGTTTTTTGGTATGAATATTTTTATTTTGCTACAGTATAATACTTATATATGTATATACGCATGTTTAGTAATGTAAATGATAGTTGACATTTGCACAGAGCTGTAAGATGTTTATTGGTTTGTTATTTGCTTATGCTGGAGGTTTCCCTCCCGATATAGATCGTGGTTGACACGGGCCCTTTGTTTGTTTACTCCTGTTTTGGCGGTGGATTAGGTATTATGTTTATTTGATTGAAAGAGTAATAGCAAGCGAAAGTATATAATAATAGTGTAAGAAGTCTAGGTAAAATGGTTAATATTTGTTATAGAAAGTAAATAATAGTTGCCTATAATGAATAAGCATTGACTGAATAAACTACTTGTTTGTTAGTAAAGAGTTCGAGTAATTTGTGTTTTACTAATCAACACATTGCTATTTGTGGTAGACTTTTACTGAGTCTTTGATGATAATAGTGTGTTCATTTAGATCCCCTTAGCAGCTTAATCTTTTTTATATCTAAAAGAAAAAATTACTTGATAAACGAATTTTCGCTACCAAGTTGAGATGAAGTATTATTTAGAAAGATTATATAGAAAAATAAATCACTCACCAAGTTGTTATTCATCGCCTTGTCTTCCTCGATTACAGTTATTATCTTGTAGTTTAGACTTTTCCAAAACGGTAGAAGTGAAATTTCCTGCTGAAAGCAGTATCACCCTGTTCTCAAAAAGTTCATCCGCGGCAAAGTATTTCAACTTTTCAGACTCATTGGATTTATTGGTTATGGTTTGCGCTACTTGCATTGGCATGAATGCAACGGTGTCATGTCGAAAGTTTCCAAATCCACTAAGTTTTCGATTTCATAAAAGGATCACTCCTAATCGGGTATGTACAGAACCACCATCATCAATCCGTCGTACTGCAAGCATCTGTAGCTCACTAGTAGAGCGTTAATTACCATTTCTCCATTAGGTAAAGTTAAATGACGAGCTACTTGAGGAGATTCAAAACTGATTACACTACCTACTGAAAATTGAGACAGGGTTGCGATATGGATCATGTTGAGCAACTGAGGAAGTTTTTTGTTTCTTATTAACTTAGTTACTTGTTTAGCGTTTGCAGCGGAATTATAGTAGTAAAAAATTTGATTGGATAAAGATACGTTGCTTTTTCTGGTCGAAACTCATAGAAATCACCAGCCTTGGCACATTGAGTTGCAATGGTCTTAACTCGTCAGCTTCCTTTTTACTCACAATAGACCTGACTTGACGTCTGCTACCAAATGTTTCGACATTGTAGTGGATAATGGAAAAGCTTTTATAGATATTCTCAACTGGTGTTTCAATGTAAGTTATGTCCAAAAGAGATCGTGTTGGATTTAGATGAAGTGGTAGAAACTTTCCGATCATTATTCGATGACAAGTTAGTATACTGGCAGCGTTTTCTTTTGGCAAGCAGGAAAGGTTCAAATTGGAAGGATTTTTCAAAGCAAATGTGCAGTCACAAATTCTACCTTTATCGTTATTCCATGGTTTCGATCTAGGTTTTCTTGGACTTTTTCTTGATTTAGTCGAATCAGGCGGAATGTCTTTTTTCTCATCAGGATATGGTCTGAATGTTGGAAGTTTATCCATTCTGTTGTCATCAACTTTATCCAAAGTATTGAGTGAGAAGTTGAACTGCAAAAACAAATAAAAAAAACTAGATTATAGTAGAGTTTTGATTTGATAGATTCAGCAATGTAAAAAAATATCCGTTGAAATAAAAACTAACCAAGTGCTATTAATATTATATTGCAAAAGATTTCTGCGTAGTTTACAACAGAACCTTTACCGACACCTGTGAGAGGATAGCTGTGTAACATATAAAGTACACGGGTGCACTAGAGCAATTTAGTGGTAGCGTAGCTGCTCAGTGACAAGGCAACAATCCGTCATACAAGACTACTAACCCGCTAGTAGTAATTCCAATGTATACGGTAATGATCAGTCTATATCTGTGTTGATCTGGAGACTTCCTGTTCTCTAACGACTGAGATCTTTTTAACTACGCACCGATCCAGTTTCACTTTGTATTCATAAATTAATTGCAAGGACGTCTATAGTTCACAGTAGCGTATTAGGCAGCTTTGTAACAATGTCCGAGAGTGTATAGTAATCCTAAGAACGTGTTATCAACAATTTAATACTGTAAGCAAGTCAACGACAGTAAGAGAAGAGTTGTAGATTTATCAGCAACAGTGTATTGAACGTCAAGATACAAAACCTTACAAAGAGAGAAGTTTCGAATCGTACAATAGCTGACAATATTCGATCCCGTTAATAATCAATTCAGTCAATGAGAATACACAACGTTAACCTTAACGTATCCTGGTGCATTCACTCACAGGACTATTACTAATTCTAACCAGTGGGCGTCTTGCCCTTCTATTTATACAACATGCCAACAGTTGAAAATCAAAGAAGACAATTGGATAATAAAAATTCAATATAATTGGTGGATGAAAACAGGCGCATTGATAACTATAAAGAATGGCGTCAAAACATAAACATCTATGATACAAAGACAAGCTGGCACTTCTCCGCCGGGTTAAATGTAAATAAGTCAAGACGACTACCGGAACTGTAGCTTGGCTTCCCTGGCTTGATCTTTACTACTGAACGTTTCTTCGGCTGGTAAAAATGGGGGCTCCTCTGGTTGCTAAGCTCCTTGGTAATCATCTGCTTCTTATAGGTAAGATAACTCTGGCTCGTCTTTCCACGCACTGTCACTCGTACAATTCCATTACAATATTATTATGATAATAATAACGTACGAAGAGTTTGTGAAAAGTTGAAACAAATTGAGATTGGTTTTGTGGATCTTCGTTATAAGAATGGATAGTACATAATGCGTAAAAACAATAATGGTAAAGTATAATATAATTTGGATAATAACCTTGGGTATTATCTTGTGATTGGCAGTTATTGAAACTAAAATAAACCAAAAAAATTACGGGGAAGAAACAAATCAAGTTTGATTTTCAGAAATGAAGATAATTTTAAGACTAGCCTAGTGATAATAATTTCATACTCTACCTACAGAATTAATAACACTCAAGTACTACTAACAAGCAACAACTTAGAAAAAAAACTCTCACAAAATAATAATAACTCATCTATCTATAATATTGTAATAGTTATAGTGATACATATAGCAGATGAATTATTATTAACTAGAATATTGTTCTTATGATTGTTATTATGATAATAATTATTAGTACAAAAATGATATTTTTAATTATTATTAACAAACTTCCACCATTTTCATTGCTATGCTGGCAAGTAAATGGTTTATTTTACCGAGTAGGATTCATGGCAGCACATGGAATTGTTGTTGTAAGTAATAATAGGCAGCAGAGCATGGTTAACACACAATATTGCATGCACACACTTCATATCAGTTGCATATATGTCGGTTCTAAACATTCGGGTCCCCACAGTCGGATTTCGACCATAATTGGCAAGTGCGATCCCAAATACGCGAAATGGCAAAAGACTGCAACTCCAAAAAATGAAAACCCGCGGTCTTTGCAAGTGTAACGGAACTGGCTATCACTAGTGTGTAATAAGTTGGGTAACAATAACATTGCATTATTCAAACATAGTTTGTAATTATGAACTTCTACTACCAAGTTGTATTAAAAAAATCGCTCTTTTGTTATTACCAGTTACTGTTGTGCGTCTGACATAAGTAAAGTTACATGTAACAAGTATTCTATTGAAAGAGTCATACTTTGGTTACTTGTTCGTTTTTGTGTCAGTTTGTGTTTTATTTTGGCCAGTTGACCACAAGTTCAGGCGCATGACGGTTCTGCTGAATATAAATTGATACATGAATTGCAGATTCTTTCGTTGTTGAATTACAGTTTTCATCATTAAATCTACTGCTTTGTTAGTTGAAGTTATGGCCCCGATCTGTGCTTGTTTTCACAACATTGTTGGCCTCATATGGGCTTCTTCTGTCATACTTATTAGGAACTTGCTTCAGTATTTCGTACAAAACAGAGTACGCAAACACTCAATTTGCTAAGAAACAATATGTATGACTGTTGTAGCTGGTGAGATGGATTCGACTGATAGAAACCATGACAAAATGGATGTAGAAAGTTCCAGTGATTCTTGTTTACAAGGTTTGAACAGTCTAGATTACTAGTGCGATGTTAGTTGTTGTGATGGAAAAATTCAGTTGATCCCCATCCATTTGATAACTTAGTTCTGCACTCTTCTGTTCAGGAAATACTTTTGTGTGATACTGTTTAGCAACTTTGAAATAATTGCAATATAACTTTTTTATTCTTGGATAAACACTTTTTGTATGATGGTAGTTTTTTGTACTTCGGTACTGAGAAACTTTTTTGTACACATCTGTGTACTTTAGGTAGACAAGATCACAATTGTATGTAATTCATCACTTGCTTTGTGTGTTTGGTGGATTTTGGTTATAACATACAAGTTTTTGCAACTGCAGGTTATGAAGCTGATTTTATTTTCAATGTAGATTGTGAAATGGTAAAGACGGAACCAGTAGCTACTGGTGTTGGTGAATGTCGTTATCCAAGGGGTAAGAAATAAGAACAATAAAATATGGGATACAGTATTTTATCATTGTTGAGTAAAGATGTGGTTCACTTTGTTAAATCCAATTACAGATGTTGAGGTTGATGCTGTCGGAGACACAACAAATGATGGTAAGAACTCATTTCATTATTTATATGATCAAACTTAAGAACAAATGGCCTTTTTGTAAAACTGGCTGAAGGTTTCAAGGACATAATGCCAATAAGGAGCTTTCAATGGAAAATTTGTGTGGGGAAAATCAATAATAAGTGCATTCAGTGTTGACCAGTTGCGACAGTAAAGTTTTTGTTGATTTGGTTGAGCCCATACTACTTACAGGTTTAAATTTCAGCCCTAGCTTAATCTTGTTACTTAGGGCTTTGATATTGTGATGAATTTACAGTGAAAGTGTTGTTACGTTCCAGCTCTTTCATTGACCTTTTCCGACCTCATTTTTATGAATTCAACTTTCTTTCAAGTCCACCTACACCCCCATATACTCCCCACCCAGCTACTTAACCTGAGCCATCTTTCATAACCTCCTTTGCTTCCCCACACTCCGTGACATTCTGATTGAATTATGTACAACAGCTTTCAATACATTGTTGCTATAAGTTTTGCTATAACCCCAATTAGCGCTCTGGAAGAGATATTTTAATGCAAAAATTATACAAAACAAAACTTGAGAGGATTCTTTAAACCTGCAGTAGATTTTTAAAAAGTTATAGTCCGGGAATCCAACTAGATGATGGAATAGTAGAATATAGCCTGAAGTTGAGTAACAAACCAATAATCCGACAAACCGGTGGGAAAACCAGGACTAGTGGGGAACCCAAAACCTGCTCCCCACTTTTTAAAAGTTAAATATGTTTTTATAAACTTTGAGCCCGGGCTATGCAAGATATGAGGCATTCCAACCATATGCAGAAAGGTTTCTTCTGGAATCCTTGACTACTAAACTGGATTCTGAAAAACTTCAAGCGTGGCTGGGTTTAATATACCGCTCCTGCGCCTGTTTAAAGACCATCGGTTTAGTGTAGCCCAGCAAGAAATTGAGTAAAATCCGCAAAGTCACAACGTCTCAAAGCTATGTTTTAACTTACTAACAACAAGCAAAGACAATCCCTTCACTAACGACCTGTCGACAAAGAATATATGCAGATTTCCATGTGTGTGACCAACATCAAAAAAATTGACGGAGAAGTGCAAATCTAAAGGAATCCAGCACCTCCACTGAGATATTCAATGGTGAGTCTGGTGTTGAAATTTGGCGGTGACATCAAACTACAATTTTGACCATGAATCTAAAGGGGCTCCACACCACCGCTGAGATTTTGACGATAAATTCTAGTCCACCGTCAAAATTTTGGCGGAACTTCATGAAAAAAAAGTTAAAAATATTACAAAATTAAAAAATTTCCACGGCGAATCTAAAGGGGTTTCACAGCACACCCAAGATTTTCATGTTGACTCAATGAAGAAAATCATTAGAAGAAGGAAAAAGATTTCATGAAGTCTCCACCAAAATTTCAATATTGTACTCCATATGCCGAAATTTCGATTTCACATTTCCCACTGACATTCCCACTTATGGTATGCCGTGCGTCAAAATTTGGACGTTGTATTAGCTTTACGAGAAAGTTCTTTTTTTACTAAGTTACTGTCTTGAGTTCAACAAAGCACCATCCTTACAGTACACAATGCTCGTACTTGAGGCTACCAAAATTTCGACGGTGGAGCGGAAGTTTTGCTACTCATAAATTTGGCGGTTGTCTTCCCTCAGCCTTAACACGAAATTTTGACAGTGTACCTGCCATACAAGAACGCAACAACCTTATAGGCAATATATCATCTTATTAGCATCATAAAATAGTAACAAGAGTCTAGGAAGCCATAAACTGAATACGTATTACGGTAAAAAATCAAAGGGACCAATCAAAAAATTTAAGACACTGTTTTATTAACATTACGAACATAGACACCCAAACAACAACATTAATAGAGTAAAACAAAGTATTTCTAAAAAATCAATATAAATTTTGTGCTATCACCTAGCACCCTCCTTTTTTGCGTTAGAGTAGGTTAACCTGGTCCTAGTTTCTCTGCACATCTAAGTACGATTTTCCTTAATCAAGAAACAAGGCGTGCAACATTATCCACCGATTACAATGCTAGCACTACGATTTCAGCGGAATGACCCCACAAGGAAGTTGTGTTTTAGTTTTCGGCGATTAATTGCGTGACAAACTGAACACCGGTGCCTGCCAAAACTTGTCTATTCACATTGTGATGTACTGTTCGTGCACTAAAAGGGAAAGAGAAATATACCGGAAAATGTTGGCGGCTGCAGCAGACACGACATAAGCAGCGTAAACGCACGCCATGCGGGAAACGCCGCCAAAATTTTGGCAGTCGAACATCAGCGGATGGGTAGTGACGGAGTAGAAGTGGCAGCTTAAAACTATTGCTGAAACTTTGGTGATCCGACACACCCCGATAGGCAGTGGATGAGACTTTGGGCTGTAGTGCAAAGATGCGGTATGTAGCAAAAGTGTAATGAAGAAGAAACGTACGCGGTGGACAAAAGTTTTGTTCGTATGTAGCAAAGCGGAGACACGCCGACAGGTGGCAACAAGGTAATACGTATCCGTTGGACAAGACTTTTATTTGTATTGTAAAGACACAGTATGCAGCAAAAGTGTAATAAAAAAGAAATATAAAAGTATGCAATGGTCTTGACTTTTATTAGAATTGTAGAGACATGGTGTGCAGCAAAGAGCAATGAAAAGAACAAAATACCATCTAAGCATCGGCAACTGACAATAACGCACTCTTTGGTGTGGTGTGATAGGCATAAAAATTATAAGTATGTGCACAAGTATATTGACTCAAAATAAATTTTAGGATACGGGTAGAGTCATTGCGTTGTCTACAACACCATCTGATCTTTCTGGAGCAATGTGTGCTCAGCTTTAGTGAGGTTGAAGATGCTCAGCTAGTGGCAGAAGTGGCACGGCTTGTTGCTGATTGTTCAGCGACCTTGGTAAACCATGATACCAGCTGGAGAGTGCTAGAGTGTAACACCGAATCGTTGGAGGGCGTACAGCGCCCCTCCTTCACTCTCACCTTGCTTTCATTGTATTTCATAGTCAACAACGGGGACTACAACCCCTCCCTCCTCATTTGATCCTGCATCCTCATAATCATTGTCGTTATTTACTTGCACAAACCTGGTGTTTGAGTATGTAAACCAGCTGCCGTCTTTGAATGCTTGCAGAATCTTCACCTGGTAAATTGACTCCAGTTGCATCTTGGAGAGTTGACGCAGTGCATTGGCTTTTTCTTTGAGTGTGCGGGGTAATCCATTTAGGTCCAATGCACAAGATGCTGTGGGGTTGCACATTTTTCTGCTTGGAGGAAATTGCCTTTTTCGGGAGCTTTGCTCATACACTAGGATAAATCGATCTGATGCATGTACCTCTTGCGAATCATTACTCTTTTCCATTCTCTTGCAATTGGTCACTGTAATGCACGTCATCACTCCCATAAAGCATTTCTTCGTGGTCCTGGAGCAAACCTCTCACACCTCCAAGATGCTGTAGACTGGCAATTCTTGCAAAGAAGTCAGTTCGTCGAGTCCTCTTAGGTTTGCTACCATTATAGACTGTGAAGTAAAATTATGCCGACTGTGTAGCAGGACTGAACTGGGGCCTAGTTAGTAGTATGTGAATGGAACGAAAGCAGGTCCAGTTGATAGTCTGTGGATTGACCGAAGACGGGCTCGGTATATAGTTGAAGGAACAAAAACAGGCCCAGTTGATCGACTGCAAGTGGGATCAAAAACAGGTTGATACTAGAAACTCTTATTATGATTTAACTTGCCGTGTAATTAAAAACCACCTCTAGTAGCAGTAACATAGGCAGAGGTTTGCTTAACAACGAACTAATAGTCACTAATAACTTGCAGTGTCAATAGACTTGCCCAGCTAAGCAAGGGTTAGTGCAGTGACTACTATGAGACATAGACTTTTATAACTGGCACGTAGTAGAGTGGGTGCAGAGGTCTATTTAGCTACAAGCTCTATCTTTAATTAATTCCAGAGCAACTACTAACTTATAAGCTTGCCCGGCTAAACTAGTGTCTATGCAGTGATTACTAGAGACATAGATTTTATAACTGCCACGCAGTAGAATGGGTGCAGAGGCTTATAGTGAGATTTGAGAAGTGCAGAATTCTTTGAAGTATGAGCACAATTTTATTCACTGCCCGCTTTGGCACAAATAAAAATAATTCAAGCTTATATGGTAGTAGTATTCAAAATTATGTCCCTGGTTGGACAATACTTTAATTGGTCAACCACGATCATTTTTACACAACTCTTGACAGTAAATATTTGCACCAGAACTGATTAAACAATACTTATATTACTTTTTAAACGTCCACAACACAAATTCGCAACTTATAGTAATAATAAAAAAATAAATAATAGTATTTACTAGAAAATAATCACAACAATGGAACAGTATACCACAATGCAAAGAGTAGATTACATTAAACAGAGTTTGCACAGCACTCGCTATTGATGAATTCCTTTTACCAGTCTGTTCGCTTTAATGCTATATAACTATTGACGCAACTTAGCATCATCAGTGCTCACCATCTACCACTGCAGCAATATGTTTTGTTGCTTCAAGTGCAGCTTTTTGTGTAGGGGTCTTTGGAAGTTGGCAAAGCATTAGCGGGTTCACCGAAGGAGAGGTCGTTGCGTAGACTGTGATGTTTACTTCACCTCCAAAGAGAAGGAGGCTGAGCTCAAGCGTCTCCTCCATACTTGAACGATCTCCACACAGACAGATCTGCCGAAGGAGCCCAGGCCAACAAAACGACCTAACCCTCAGAGGCGTCAGCCCTACTCTGACCACAGGAGTTGCCGTCGGCCTTCCATAAGGCAAAGGGTGCACTGCCCATAGTTGCGTCCAGCGCCACAATCCCCACGAGCTAGTTCAGCCCCAACAGTGTCATCGAAGATTGTGTCGACGGACTCTCCAGACGACGACATTGATTTGAATGATACCTGTGACATCTCTTTCTGAGCAAGCTGCTCTCCCACAATGACCCTTTTCAGGGCCACCCACCATTACTAAAGAGTTGAATTGTTCATGTCTTTGGTTTGTATCAACATTCCATTGCAGATGTACTGCAACTGCATCCTCAGGTAGAGCTTCTTCAAGGCACTGGTGCTGAGGTCAGGTTCAGCGGTGTGATGGCCGCAGTGTTTTTTTCTCTTTTGCTGAGTTTCTTCCCTCTTGGGCGTTGTATTTGCGATGCCAAACTGTGTGAGACCTTTATATAGATTACTCATATCCGTGGTGGTGGCGGCGGCGGTGGTAGTGGTGATGGTGGTGGTGAAAAGTCGTGTCTGTCTTAGGTTGAAATCAACTCCAGGGTCTCTGACGATGGATGCTTGTTTCCTCTTGGTCTGAAGATGTCTCGTATTGATGTCATTGCTCACTTGGGCATGCTCTTGGTCATCTTTGTCGAAGCGCCTTCTTGGCTCTCCTCTTCTAACCTTTTTTAGTCACTGGCATTGTATGAATTGGACTTGATTGGATATTTTCACTTATGTAGGTGTCTTCATTAATCTTTGGCTAGTTTAAAAGCTCTCATTCATGAATTACACAATTTGGAGGGGAGTTAAATACTCGTTCGAAGTTTTCTAACTCTCGGTCGGTGATTCGGTGAAGTTTACCCTGGCGATGCATGACCTTTGTCTTACAACTGCCAATAGGCCCGAATCTTGAGGGATACGAATAGGAATAAATAGGAACAGTTTCATTATTCGTGTTTCCGCTTCTTTACTGGTGACCTCATCACCGATCATCATCCCTGAGGTGCCATCGATGTGAGCGTCAAATGTGAGAGGGTTTTTCGTGATTGGTGTAGAGGCTAGTTTGGCAAGGAGATCAAATAGATTCGTGACAATGAGGTTTAGGTATTGGTCTCTTGTTGTTCGCCAGCGGCGTAAACATCCTCCGATGCTGATATGCAGACGCCAGACTCTCAATTTGCAAGCATCTGTGTCTGGTAAGGTATTGCCGCATGTACAGTTAACACGAGGTGCTTTGTCTGATGATGTGTACGTGCGGTGTCGATGATCTCAAGCGCTGTGCGCGGTTTTAACACATGTTTAGAGTTATACAAAATAATTTCATCGCTCAAAGCTGGGTGTGATGATGGTCAATAGGATGTATCCGCTGTTTGGTCTGTATGTCATTCGATCCTAGTTTTTACTCGAGTGCGCAACAAAGTTCGACAATGGGCATCAGGAGCTTGTGAAGTTTATCCACCAGCCACATTGCATACTTTTGTCTTGCTCGTTTTCAAAAACGATGGACACTTGCAGTGGCAGGGTTTTCACTGCACCATTTACTATCATCATGGATGCTACAGCTATCTTTTGATTGCAAAAGGCAAATTTTGAAATAGTTTTTTGGAGTTGCACTAGTTTTTGTCGAATGGGCATCGAGGATCCCAAAGGCATGAGACAGCCATCTGATCATCATCCTCACATTGTTAGATGGGCAGTGTGTTCTCAGCATCAACGAGTATGTTTTCTTGGTTTTGGGGGTTACCCATTGCGGCAAATTGAGCGGCAGAGGTGCGAGTGCCTGTCACGCGAGTGTTTGCTTGCGGTGATTTATGAATTAGGGGGGCCTTGAATCAACATTCGTTTGCCGTTGTTGTAATAGTCAAACTGGTGCAAACTAGCACTACAGAGCTGGCAAAATTTTACCATGTCATTGTTGAGGTCATATCCGTCTTTAATGTAGGCGAGTTGCTGACAGGTTTCACCCAAATAGCTTTTAACTTCTGAGTCGGCGGCGAGTTTGAAGCATATGCAGAGGCATTCAATGTCGCCATTTCTGATCGCGTTGTGGGATGGAGTGAACCCCTCTACAGCCCAATATGCTCTATGTTGGCCCCGCCATCTAATACCAGCACCTGCAGTGATTGATCGTGTTTCCAATAATGTTTCGCTTTGGCAGCTAGATGCATAGATTGATGCCCATCGTGGTTGTTCAAATTTGCGGTGTCGCTTTGGAGGGCGCGATAGGGTACCTTGAATAGAGGATGAGTCCTACTGTGTGTCCGTGACTAAATAACATCAACTCGAACGTCCGTTTCGAAGCTCACTAGCATCCTACAAGTTTTCTGACCCGCCATATTTTAAATGTCGGAAGGTATAGCGGTTTGGGAAGTGCCCCTGGAGTTTATGTATACCATGTTCTGCAGTGGCTAAATAAGCAACTAAAAGCTAAGCAGCACTTTTTTATTAAGACTAGACAATACAATGCCAAACTGTATAGTACAATCAATTGTAGTGTTGGCAAAATATCTCAGTCTCTGCGTGTATGCTTAAAAGACCTAACAATTGTCATGGTGTCACTTCTGTCAGTCTTTCATGGAACTAGGATGTTACATAGCTTTCTATCATAGCTTGGATCTGTATACCACTTCATGATTTAAAATTAAAAACAAATGACATGGTTAAACTTTTTTTGAAATTCCAAATAGTAATTCACGGAAGAATGATGTTATTCTCTGATTTAAGAAACACCGAGAAATAAACTCTGCCAAACAAACATAGCTGACATTAATATGAATTTTAATTTCCTGCTGTGGTGACTTTTTGGCTGATGCCACTCCTGTACACCCAAAGTAACATTATCTAGTAATCGCATAGCAATAAAAGCTTTTCATGAGGCCACACTAGATGAGCTTATACCTATGACAAAAGTTATATCACCACAGGTTAAAATACATTTGTGACTTACCCCGGTAAAGGGTAGCACTCAACATAAGAATTCCGCGGACTCATAAAGAGAATGGTCTCAAATCCTTTTAAGACAAAAGCATATTGCCTGACTGCGAAAAGAAACCAATATTAACCCAAATGGTTATGGGAAGGATTTCACCGCAAGGTTCATATAAGTAGTTGAGGCCATTAAATGTGCAGAGAGATTTTCAATGTCATGTTTAAAATAGCTCAGCAAGAAAATGCATTGAAGTGCTTCAAATCTCCCTCCCACCTTCAAGAACAGTTCTCTGCCATGTGAGCAAGCTCTTGTATGACTATGCCGCAAGCGCTTTCGAAGTCGGAGATGGCAAGACAGCACTACATTGTATTAACAAGCAAAAAAGAATAGCATAAGGTATGTATGGTGTATTGGAGCTTGTTGTCACAGCCCTGTGTTGATACCCTGTCATGGCATCTCTATTCTGTTCTTCATATTGACTTGGAAGATGCTGTGTGGTCAGAGATTGCGTACTTGCAATTGAAAACTGCCTATGACTGCAATCAAGCATTGTATAGATAACGGTTAATGAAACAGACCTTGAGGAAAGTTTGAGAGGTACAGTGGTTTAGAGCTCAACTACCCTGCCCCCTCCCCTTTCTACCCACTCTCTTCCTGTTTAGCAAGCTCAATTGAGTAACTCCTCTCACTACTGCAGGTTCCCTAAGAGAGAATAAATTTGTAAAGATCTAAAACACGGGCAGATAAATTCAAAGCTCCTGCCCTAAACCTTTGTTGAAGACAACATCATGGCCACAATATTGGGAAATCCATGCCGTAAGAAGTTAACCCGATTATCATTGGAAAAGGAAAGACTCTTGTATTCAGGTTCGAAGCAGTTAACAGCTTTTGAATCAGCCGGAAACTTGGTCAATCTATATAAAGAGGAGGAATTATCAATTGTAGACAACTGAAACGATGCTTGGTGGTAGTACCAAATAAGTGTTCCTGCTAGTTTTTACTAGAACCTGCTTATCAGGCTATTGGATTCTAAGCATGGAATTTGGGAGTAAGCACATAGCAGTGCTGGCAAGTATGAGCTGCTATAACAGGCTGCCCTGGTTATTAAACTCATTAGGATGCAAAGTATTCCATCCAAGGGTCTGCAGGCTAATTGACAAATCATACCTGGTCAAGGAGCGGTGAGTCACATAAAATCGCATTGGATTTTATGCCAATGTTAGTTTTGTAACCTTCGACGTGGCATGATGCACCATGTTGCAGACGTGTTATCTAGTGATTGTTGAGTTTACCGTACCCTAGTATATCTAAAGACGGTCATGGGCTGCCATAAGTGGATAGTACTAAACCAGGCTGCTGTCAATCGATTTACATGGATTAGAAAATAACTTCCAAAAAGAAAAACGTAAACTTCCAACAAGCGGAGAGGAAATTTTTCTACCAGCATTTCCTTGACTGTGCGTCATCTTGCAAAAGCCCTGAGATTTGACAAAACCGCTGTTACAGACTTCCTGCCAGTGACAATAAAATCTTTTATCAAATACAATGCTGAAAGGAAACAATGTCTGAACCACCCTGAAAATTGCCCAAAGAACAAAATTCTATGAGTAAAGTGAACAAAAATGAGTAAAGACTAACTAATGCAATGAAAGAAAAAACTCATCGGATGTTGAAGTTGAAAAAACAAGCAGAAGAGTGAAACTGACCACTAAACTGACAATAAGTATTCCAAACCTGTGAGTTTTTGCCTATATTTTCCTTGATGTAATCCTTGTTTTTACTTGGAAACAAACAGTGTGAGCAAACAGGTACCAGTCACCTTCCTATGGCCCTAAGTAAGCCTCTCGTTTGTTAGTGACCCAAGAAATGCTACCCGTTGCTTGGTGTTAGTGAAACAGATTACCATAGTATTTTAAGCTTCAACCTCCCCGTAAGGAACAAGAGGAAAACAGCTTGTTTTGTCAATTAATAATCAAAGAAGATGATAGAAAAATGGAAATGTGACCTTGAAGGACAGCTTGCAACCGCTGATGAGACCGCAGCCATGGGATTAAAACTTCAATGGAGAGTATAACTTATATCAAATTAAAAGTGAAGTAATTTGAGGCTGTTGAAAAGCACTCAACGACACTCTTCATCACCAGAACAAGCTACAGGAGTCGTGTTATTAACTGTTTTTTTTTCCATGCAGAGCTCTTGCAGCATTTTCTGTGAAGAAGCAAAAGAAACCTTGTGACTAGTATCCAATGACCAAGTATCTATAATTAAAACTCATGAGCTCAATATCCCTGTGATTCTGCCCATGAAAGAACCTCAGGACAGATTTATTTACTCGTCTTGTGCCTGCATTTTAGCTAAACTTACCCTAGCTGAGTTGCACCCCCTATATATCAAATGAGTAGTAAGGAAGTCACACAAATTCTAAATTTTCTCTTCGACAATGCGATCAGCATAGTACTAGTAAAACGGCGTAATGTTTGTCTTGGCCCAACATCACAACCAGATTTCATGATAAGACTAAGAACAGTCTGATATATCAAGTTGAAAAAAAAGCAAGTGACTAGGAGCAACAGGTTTGCATTAAACACTGATTTATCATTAGGTTTGGTAAGAGAATAGATAGCGAGTAGTTCATCTACATGTAAGCTGTTTAATGACCAATTGTTATATCAACAATGCATTAACATCCCCAGCCACCACACCCCAGCTATAATACATAATAATTTGTCTGACCTCCACAAGAATACTGGGTCCAGCAAAGCTGGGTGCAACATCAAATTTTGAAGGCTTTATTAGTATGATAATTAAGTTAATATATGTAACAAGCAGTAACGTTTACTAAATTGTATTTGATCAAAACATTTTTGAAGTAGTTAATGTTGATTGAATGCTGTCTATGTGTGTTTTACTTTTGTTGCTGCCAAAGAGCTTTATCTAGTCAGCTAAACTAGATTGAAAATATAGAAATTGATCTGTTCAAGTTTGCGTTTCAACACAAAAAATGTTCCCGCAAAATTGACGGTCTTCTGCAGGCCAATGTGTATTTTTCAACTCAGGGCTTAGAACTTTACTTTCACTTGAGGCAATTTGAACATCTCTATCAATCATACTCAAATAATTGCCAAGTCAAAACATCACAAGTTTTTGCTTGCAGATTGGAATACTCCAGTTACTACAGATTCTCCTTTGCTCCTGATGGCTCAGTCTAGTCCCTGTGGAAATTTTGGTGATCTCCAGTTTTCTGCACAAAACGTTACTCATTCCAACGAAGGATCTAAAGCACGTGAATGTGATCAACCTAGGTTTCATTGTAAAATTAATCGTCAAGTCCAAAATAAAGCAAAAACTCATGTTGGTGAAAAGAAATATGAATGCACTTATTGCAATGTTAGAACTTTTGCTAAGAGTGCTCTGCAGACTCATATTAGGAGAACACACACTGGAGAGAAACCGTTTGCTTGCACTCAATGTGACCATAGGGCTGTAACTGCTGGTGAAATAAAACAGCACATGAGAACTCATACTGGAGAGAAACCATATCTTTGCACTCAATGTGACTATAAGTCTGCAAGCAATGCAGCACTACACAGACACATGAAGACTCACACTGGAGAGAAGCCATATGCATGTACCCAATGTGACCATAGGACTGCAACGAGTAGCCAGCTACAGGTTCACTTGAGAACTCACACTGGAGAGAAACCATATGCATGCACTCAATGTGATTATAAGGCTGCGCGAAAGGAAACTTTAGAAAAACATATGAGAACTCACACTGGAGAGAAACCATATGCATGTGCCCAATGTGACTATAGGACCGCAGCCAACAATAGTCTACAGGTTCACATGAAAACTCACACTGGAGAGAAACCATATGCATGTACCCAATGCGACCATAGGGTTATAACTAATAACCATCTACAGGTTCACATGAGAACTCACACTGGAAAGAAACCATATGCATGTATTCAATGTGACTATAGGACTGCAGTCAACAATGATCTACAGGTTCACATGAGAATTCACACTGGAGAGAAACCATTCGCATGCACTCAATGTGATTATAAGGCTGCACGAAAGGAATCTCTAGAAAGACATATGAGAACTCACACAGGAGAGAAACCGTTTGTTTGCACTCAATGTGACCATAGGGCTTTCACTGCTAGTGAAATAAAAAGACACATGAAGGCTCACACTGGAGAGAAACCATTCGCATGCACTCAATGTGACTATAGGACTGCAACTCGTAACCAACTACAGAGACACATGAGAACTCACACTGGAGATAAACCGTATGCATGCACTCGATGTGACTTTAGGGCTGCAGCCAACTACAATCTACAGGTTCACATGAGAATACACACTGGAGAGAAGCCATTTGCATGCACTCGATGTGACTATAAGGCTTCATGCAGCAGTAATGTACAGAGACACATGAGAACTCACACTGGAGAGAAACCATTTGCTTGCACTCAATGTGACTTTAGGGCTGCAGTCAACTATCATCTACAGGTTCATATGAAAACTCACACATGAGAGAAACCGTTTGCATGCCCTCAATGTGACTACAGGACTGCAGCCTATTCCAATCTACAGGTTCACATGAAAACTCACAATGGGGAGAAACCATTCGCATGCACTCAATGTGACTATTGGACTGCCGACCTCAAATTATAACCTATACTGGAAGTAAAACAAATGGTTGCACTCGTTGTCGCTATAGCAACACAGCTAATGGTGGTTTACACTTTCATGTGAGAACTCATACTGAAGATAAGTCATATGCGAGCAGATAATCCTATCTGTATTGGCTGATTCTGTTTTTATCAACCTTTTGTTACTTGAGCTATCATTGAATGCTTATGTTTCATCAGTATATACTGTAACAGATTTTTGTCACAGTGTATTAGTTTGCTGACTTGACATTAAACCAAAAACCTATCGAGTAATTTTTGTATCACCATAACTTTGAGCAGCTTGTAACTTTTAGACAAAAATCATCTCATTTACTTTGTAACAGCTATCTTTATTTATAACATAAAACTCACTTTCATTTTTTTCTTTTTCAAAAGTTTGGCATCGAAACTAAACTTCAAAACAGTAGATACAGGCTGACAAATCATGGCAATGACATATTTTATTGTTTGCATTAACAGTTGTACGAGCAGATCTCTGTCATGGAGTCTAAAGATAAGGCTCTCCTGGTTTTAAGTAGACTTTTAGTTGGCCCCAGATACCATGAGAACCTGTGAGGTACTTGTTTGTGTGCACCAGGTGTTATAATTTTGAATGTTCGTTAAGTATTTAATGTGTAGGGTTTTTTTATATTGTGATTTTTTATGTTGATTTTGATACATGGTTTTGATTATGGCATGATGATTTAGATTGGGGTGCAAGTATTGTATAAAAATGAAGTGTTGTATTATTGTATTGCTATCGAATTCTAAGATGTCGACAGAGGGAGAGGTGAACGAAAATGATACTGTTGATGGTACTGCGAGTGACATTGTAGATGGTTTGCCAAGTCTGAAACGAAGATAGTTAATAGTTATATTGATATTTGTATTTGTTTTAGGATTTTCTCCTTTTGGAGGCCTTAATGAGTGTAGTATATATGAAAATGATGTCAAGGAAATACAAAAAGTGAGAAACTCTCCTGTTCGAATTGTAAATGAAACTATTGTTGGATGATGAACAGCTCCTCTATCATGAATGCGGAAAATTTTGACGAAAGTTTGCGTTCTCCCTTTACAGCGATGAGTGCGGGACCAACTTGGTCTGAGAAACGCAATCGATTTTACAGATGATTGAAACTAGTCAGACGATGGCTTATCCTCCAACAGTAGAAATACATTACTGTCATGGAGCTTATCAAAAAGCCTTTGACGATGTAACCGGAGTAATATTTCTTGAGGGAATGATAGATATAATGACAAGTTTTCCCAGAGATGGACAAAAATGATGGTCGATAATAGATCATTTGATGGATGAAGTTTCTGGTAAAGCAGATGCCAATGCTCTATATACTAAACATAGTCATTATTTAAACGTAAGTGTATTTTTTAAAGTTCAGAATCTGTTTTTAAAAGGAAATCGTACAACTTCCTCGAATAGTCACTATTTTTTTCTTTTTAAAAACCCTCGAGATGCTTCTTCGATTTCCTATTTATCCAGGCAATGCCTTGACGGAAAGACAAAATTGTGCAAGAGGCTTTTGAACAAGCGACAAAGAAACCATACTCTTTTTTATGGATATAAACGACTCAGCAAACGAATGATCAACACTGGCTATTGGGAAACTTAACATCTTCTGAATCTATGATATTATATGTACCCAAGTAAAACCATATAAATACAATTACTATTCATTTCATTTCACACTCATTTTGTTATTCAACTATGCAACACATTGGAAATATAATGATGAAAGCTCTGCTACAAAAATTAGGAAATGTTGCGTTATTGTTATCATTCAACACCGCATCCGCTTTGATTCAAAAGTCTGTAATAGCTACTCCAAAAAAGATCTTATTACGACTTTAATGGAATGTGCTAAGGCTATTATAAATGGAACGATACCATTTTCAACTATTCAGTATAATCAGTTGCACCCAAGCGCAAAGGATATTGCCAGTCTTGTTAGGAAATCAACGGTAGGCGATAAAAAAGCTGTATCGCAAAAAAAAGGATTTCTAGCTTTCCTACTAGGACTTATCATCAGTTCAGTTGTTCCTGGAATATTTAAAACTGTATTAGGTGGAGGACGAAAATTAATCTCTCAACAAGAATGATGTGGAACAGAATGGCTTTTTTAGCTCTGGATGATGGGAGTAAGAGAGGAAAAATCGCTAAGTCACAAAACCCAACTCGGATTTGTTTCAATCATTGTTAGAAACTGTTAAAAATATTGTATTAGGTAATGTTCCTCTAGAATCGGAACAGTTTATTGAGTTACAGCACTACAAGAAGGAACTGCGCAAAGTAATCGCTAAAGAAGCAGTTTATGATAAGCGTAGACTTTTGACTCAGACTGTTAGAGTTAGTCGTTTGTCGCTATAATATCTCCTATTGTACTTGTTTTATTATCAATAAAACCAAAGCTATGAGTCTCCAACCTTCAACATTTTCTAGACTTTACTTTTTAGTGTCTGAAAATGAGTACACTAGATTAAAGGTGACAGAGGAAAATAAAAACACACTTCCTTTGTACTATACTCCTATGGAAGATATAACGTTGAGAAATATAAAGAGAAAGCAAAATTCTTTGTTGGAAACAGTGCATGAATTCAATCTGAGTACGAAAAGTTAGACGAAAATGTTCAAAACATGCGTAGGTATTTGAGTGACATCAAAAAACTTGAAAATAAGCATCAACGAATGGATAACTGGTCTCCTACCACAAAGCCAAAGACACAACCTAAATTTTCTTTGGCTAATAGTACGATTATTGATGACAAAACTGTTGAGCTTTTACCAGACGAATTTACCTCCTACACTACAGAGATACCTCCAATAAGAACAAGGTTGTTTAATACCGTTGATGACTTATCCATGTTCTATAGTGTGGATGTTGTCAATGGGGAAGATGATGAGGGAAGTGAGAAGAATCGTTTAAAAGAGCTTGAGAAAAATGTATCTAGTAAAACAAAGAAGAAGGGTGATCAAGCGATTGGCTCTAGATTGTTGGAGCGATTGAATAGAAATGGCAAGTACGGCTCAACTAAGGAAATACACAAAATCGGAAGCAAGTGGTTAAATGCTAGGACTTGCAAAATTTTGCTCCAAGATGCTCTAACCAAAGATGGTAGATCACAATTGGGAAACACGAACTATAGCAAATTTAAAAGCTTGCTTTCGTATTAAGGAATCACAACTGTCAGGAGATCACCACGGCAAGAATGTAAGAGGAATTCTTTGGTCATTCCAGGCACTGGGAAATGGATGTTGATGCGTTAAAAAAACTGTATTAACTGCATTGCATACATCTCTACGAGGAACTAGAGCTCTGCTGAAAGCTCGTAGAAAACGAGAGGGAGAAAAAATAATTCGCGAATGGCTGAGTGGAGATGATGCCTACAGGCTACACAGAAAAGTAACGACTAAGTTTAAGCGCCGCCTACAATTGTAGCTAAAATAGGAGAGCAGATTCAAGTAGATTTGATCGATGTACGTTTTCGAAAAGAAGAAAACGACACCACAGCAATTTTACTGACGGCTGTTGATTTTCTATCTAGATAAGGTTCAGCTGTTCTGCTCATCTCCCAAGCTGGACACATTGCAGCCAGAAGATTGTGATTGATACTGGATGGAGAAAACTACAAGGCTTTACAATCGGATAAAGGTAAAGAGTTTGATAATGTTAATGTCAAGAGTCCTCTGGCCGAGAAAAAAATCAAAAGCTTCAGAACTGAAAATGAGACAATGAAGGTATCAATGGTGAAACTTTTTTAACAGGACTTTTAAGGATAAGATCAACAGATGATGACAGATACATTCAAAATTTACCCAATATGGTTAGCGCGTACAACAGTACTCTTCATAATGCTATAGGTATGAGATCAAATGATGTAAATCTTCACAATCAAGAGGTTGTGTGGAATTAAGTGTATAAAGGAGGTGAGCACAGTTTGGTTAAAGAACCAAAGTTAAAAGTTGGTGATTACGTGAGAATTAGCAAAGCCAGAGGAGCGTTTGAGAGAGGATACACTCCGAATTGAACCGTCGAGATCTTTATAATTACCAATGTACTAACCCATGAGAAACCTACCTAAAGATTTGGCTGAAGAGATGATTGATGGTACCTTTTACGACAACGAGTTGCAAAAGGTAAAGAATGCCAACAATTTTCAGAATCGAAAAGATACTGGGATGAAGAACGGGGAGAGGTAAATGGCAGATGCTGGTTAAGTGGTTGGGTTACGGAAAAATTTCGATGAGTTGGTGAATTAATAGCTAATAAGGAATTAACACTTGTTTTAACCACCATAGGTTGGTACAATGTTGATGCTGATAACTTAACTCCAGCGCTGGAGAGTTTCCTGATAACATCAACTCCGATTTTACAGTAAGACTGTATAAATATTTGGATATTATCAGTGATAAATGAGAAATAGCTCTGCTAGATACTGTATTCTAATAATTCGAAAAATGTCACTGAAAGTAAAATTTATCTGGAAAAGACGAATATCTCCGGTAAAAGAGAAAAGTCATTCATCCTATTTGGTAATGGGAGATCGATAGTGTGGAAGAGTTGGAGGAGATTATACAAAAAAATGCGTGACATGAGTTTAGACAAAAAATTTGCCATCTCCTACGACAAGGTAACCAACACGAGTTTACTAACTATCAACAATCCTGATACGACACTGACATTTTCAAAAGACTTAGCGTACATCTTCGGATTTAAACCGAGCGGGATATCTACATATCCCCGTGGTAAATACAATAATGTTACATCCTCTGATGTAAACTCCAGAGTAACCTTTTTGTATGTCTATTCTAACATTGTTGATAATAGGGTCGTAGGAGATACCAAAGTGCCTTTGCTAAGAGTAGTACCAGTACAAGGTAAGAAGAACACCGTTGTGTACAAAAAGTTTACAAATCCTCATTACGTCAACGCTTCATCACTGAATAGTGATCTCATCCCCGTGCTTATAACAAGTGACGATGGTGAGCGAATATCATTTGATGGTGGAAAGGTTGTGCTGACGGTTCACTTTAGAGAAAGAAAGACATAATGAGTTTGGTACGATACAACCTCGAAGACTCGAAGGATTTTTTTGAAAAGTACTATAAAATGCAAGCTGGGAATGAAATCAGAGTGTATAGCAGTCGGAGAGTGATGCCTAGTATGAGGGGTAATGGACTTGGTAGTATTTTTTAAGTATACTCAAATTATCAACACCTCTGCTGAAAAGAGGAGCAATGAGTCTGGGTAAGGAAGCTCTCTCTGTAGGTAGTAATGTAGCGCGTGATGTCCTCGACAGTCATAGTTTTGAATCAATTGTGAAGAAGAGAGGATTGGCGGAGCTGAATGATCTTGGAGGAGATATACTCGGTGCAGTGCGTCCGGAATGGGTAAAGAGAAGAAAAAAAGAGGTTCTAAAAAAGAAGAAAGGCCTGGGTAGGCATAGGTATTCCATATTTTAACAAGCATGGAATCATCTATAAAGACGCTTGAGGATGACATTGGTCTTTATTAAGTGATAACACTTCGAGCAAACATCACTCACAAAAATATGGTTAGTCTAAATGAAATGGCAGGTAACAAGTTGGAAGGTTCTCCCTACATCATAAATCCATTGCTGAATGTGTTTGCGACGGGGCCTACAAACATATCGGTAAGGAGATTGGACGTCATCAGACGTGATAGATTTGATCCTTCCTGTTTGATCGAGTTGACCGCAGCAAGAGTTCTGAGCACTACACAGAACTTTACAACTCGTTTCTGCAAATCGAAGCTACTGTTGTCCAAGATGATGGAAATAATCTTGCAGGTGACGATGAAAATGCACCAGTGTGGTGGGGGACTCAATGCATGGAATATTCAAGAAGTTGAAAATGTCAATAGAAGGTAATACTGTTGAATACGCCAACAATTATGGTTTGCGTTCCTACTTTTCACAACTACTCAAAACTAGCGTAACTACAAAGAAATAACAGGATTGTTTGAAGGCTTGGGTGTACGATGATTTAACGGGTAAAGGCAGCGCTGAACTCAGGGCTGCAGAAAAAAATGAGAAGATCATTCATCAGAGGTGCAAAGACATTGGAGTTTTCCGGTAAACCTCATCTTGCAGTGTTTCATCAGGGAAAACTTATAGTTCCAGGTCCAACTATCCAAATGGAGTTTGAACGATCTTTCAGCAAACTGTCTTTGTTTGCTGCCAACGAGTCACCAACCGGAGGATCAAAGATCAGAATCGACAAGTTTGAATTAGGTTTTTGCAAAGTCAAAGTAAATCCTACGATGCCAGACTCTCAACTCAGTTTGGTGTTGGAAAGACACAACTTCACGTATCCGATTGATCAAAAGCGACTAAAGTTGTATGGAATTTGCTGTGGAGTCGGTCAGATTGACACAACATTGGAAGAGAACAAACAGAAACCCAAGCAAATCTATTTAGGTTTGGTCGATCACAACGCTTTGAGTTTCACCAAGAACCGGTACAGGATTCAGCATGCTAATGTCAAGAGTATTGCGTTGAGACTTGGTGATTGTCCAATTGGAAGGAGATATGAACCAAACTATACCAAAGAATTTTTTGGGCCAGATTATCAGCAATTTTTACACATTACTGGATCTTTGCTAGATGGTGAAAGTACAGGCGTTATGAAATAAAAATATTTAGATGGCACCACGATAGTAAAAATAAGGGAGCAGATCTCTGTCATGGAGTCTAAGGAGAATATTCTCCTGGTTCCAGGTGTACTTGAAGTAAGCACCAGTTACCATGAGAACCTGCATGATGCAGAATAGAATGGCCCTTTTAGCTCTGGATGATCCGAGTAAGAGAGGAAAAATTGCTATAGTTGAAAAGGCCAACTCGGATCTGTTTCAATCATTGATAGAAAGTGTTAAAAATATTATATTAGGTAATGTTCCTCTTGATTCTGAGCAGTTTATCGAGTTGCAGCGTTACAACAAGGAACTACATAAACTAACTGCTAGAGGAACAATTAATGATAAGCGTAAAATTTTGACTCAGACTGGTAGAGGCAATCTTTTGGAAGCTATTATAACTCCTATTGTATCTGTTTTATCATCAATAAAAAGATGAATGGTCAACCTTTAACATTCTCTAGACGCATTTTTAAACTCTCTGAAAACGAATACTATAGAATAATGGAAAAGAATGAGAATAAAACAGTGATAAAGGAACAGAAGACCACACCCCCGTTGTATTATAGTCCTATGGAAGCTATAACAGTGAGAAATATGAAGAGAAAGCAAAATGCTCTACTGGAAACAGCTGATGATTCTGACTTATCCTCACACGAAAGGTTAGATGAAAATGTTCAAAATCTGCGTAGGTATTTGTCTGATGTCAAAAAGATTAAAAATAATCAAAATCAGACACGAGTGGTTGGTTGGAGTCCCATTAAGAAACAAAAGATAGAACCTACTTCTCCTTTGGCCAATAGCACAGTTCTTGATGATAAACCTGACACTCATTCACCAAATGTTGATGATGACACCGGGTTAGAATCAGTAAGAGCGAAGCTGTTTGATGGTGAAGACTCAACCCTACTTGGAAATAGAATTGTCACTGATGGAGAAGATGAGTATGATAGTGAAAGTGATCGTTTAGAAAAGTTTGAAAAAAGGTAGTTGGTTTAACAACAAAAAAGGGTGATCAAACGATTGGTGTCTGAATGTTGAATAATCTGAGTAAAATTGGTGGATTCGACTCGGAGAAGAACAAGCTGAAAATCGGAGATCGTTGGTTGAATCCTAGGGTTTCCAAAACTTTACTACGAGATGTTCTAACCGAAGGAGGTAAAATACAATCGGGAAATACCAATTACAGTAAATTTGAAAGCTTGCTAGCTGATCAAGGAATCATAACTGTCAGGAAATCCCCACAGCAAACACGTCAGAAGAAAAATTTGGTTGTCTGCGGTACTAATTCATGGACATCAACACACTAAAAGAGCTGTATTACAATCCTGCATTACACACATCTCTACGAGGAGCTAGAGCTTTACTGAAAGCTCGTAGAAAACGAGAGGGGGAAAAAAGAATTCGTGAATGGTTGAGTGGAGGAGATGCCTACACGTTACATAAAAGGGTCGTAATTAAGTTTAAGCGTCGTCCTACAATTGTGGCTGGAATAGGGGAGAACAGATTCAGGTAGATTTGATGGATGTTCGATCTCAAAAAGAAGAACACGATAATACACCATTTTTACTAACGGCTGTTGATTCTCTATCTAGAAAAGGATGGGCCATACCACTATCTCCAAATCAGGACAGGTTGTAGACAGAGGATTGAAAAAAATACTAGAAGGGGAAAACTATAAAGCTTTACAATCTGATAAAGGTAAAGAGTTTGACAATGTCAATCTCAAGAGTCTCCTGGCGGAAAAGAAAATCCAACGCTTTACAACCGAAAATGAGACGATAAAGGCGTCAATGGTGGAGCGTTTTAACAGAACTTTAAAAGAGAAGATCTACAGATATCTGACGTATAAAGATGATGACAGATACATTGATGTTTTACCAGATATGGTTAACGCGTACAACAACACTGTTCACAGTGTTATAGGTATGAGACCGAATGATGTGAATTTTCAGAATCGGGAACTTGTATGAAGGAGGTGAACACAGTTTAACTCAAGAAGCAAAATTAAACATTGGGGATCATGTGAGAATTAGTAAGGCAAGAGGAGCGTTTGAAAGAGGTGACACCCCGAATTGGACGATTGAGATTTTTATAATCACCAATGTGCTTACCAATGAAAAACCTGTTGTATATAGGGTAAAATATTTGGCTGAGGAGATTATCGATGGTACCTTTTACGAAAACGAGTTGCAAAAAGTAAAAAAACCTACGAGTTTCAGAATTGAAAAGATATTGGGAAGAAGAGGGAGAAGAGGTAAAAGACAGATTCTGGTTAAGTGGTTAGGGTACGGAAAAAAGTTCAACGAGTGGGTAGATGAATAGTTTATAAGGAAAGAATGTTTGATATAATCATCATACGTTAGGAAAATGTCGAAGCTGATAACTTTACCCTCAAACTCTAGCGCTGAAGAGTTTCACCAATTCACCAATTCCGATTTTACAGTGAGACTGCATAAATATTTGGTTATCAACGGCGGTAAATGGGAGATAGCTCTACTAGATATGTGTTATTCTAATAATTGGAAGAACGTTACCCGAAGGGAAAATATATCTAGAAAAAACTAATGTCTCTGGTAGAAGCGAAAAGTCCTTCATCTTAATCGGTAATGGAAGATATAATAGTTTGGAGGAGTTGGAGGCGGTTATACGAAAGCAAATGAGTGAAATGGATTTAGATAAAGAATTTGCCATCTCCGACGACAAAGTAACCAACACCAATTTATTAACTAACAGTGATCCTGATACAACCATGAGCTTTTCCAGAGATCTGGCATATATTTTTGAATTTAAACCAAAAACTACATATCCTCGTGTTAGATACAATAATGTTACACCTCCTGATATAAATTTCGGACTAACCTCTCTGTATGTCTATTCCAACATTGTTGATAATAGAATGGTGGGAGATACGAATGTACTTTTACTGAGAGTGGTTTCAGTTCAAGGAAAGAAGAATAGTGTTGTGTATCAAGAATTTAAAAATCCTCACTATGGCAAGGCTTCATCGTTAAATAGCAATCTGATCCAAGTACTTATAGCGAGTGACGATGGTGAGCGAATACCATTTGATGGTGGAAAGGTCGTGTTGACAGTTCACTTTAGAGAAAAACAATTATAATGAGTTTGGTACGATACAACCCTAAGGACTGGAAAGATTTTTTTGATGAGTACTACGAGATGCAAGCTGGAAATGGAATTGGAGCGTATAGCAAACTGCGGGTGATGCCTAATATGAGAGGAAATGGTCTCGGTAGTATTTTTTCAAGTATACTCAAAACTGCAACTGAAAAGAGGAGCAATTAGTCTGGGTAAGAGAGCACTCTTTGTAGGTAGTAATGTAGCGCGAGATGTCATCGATGGACATAGCTTTGCAGCATCGGCAAAAAAGAGGGGATTGGAAGAGTTGAATGATCTTGGGGGAAATGTGCTCGACGCAGTTCGTGAAAAGAAGAAAAACAAAAGGTGGAAAGAAAAGGAGAGATATTGGTAGACGTTCCATATTTTAATACCGTCAGAATCCGGTATAAAGACATCAGAGGTTGATATTTATGTTCATTAAGTGATAACGCTTCAAGCAAACATCACTCGCAAAAGATGGCTAGTCTAAATGGAACAACGGGTAATAAGTTGGAAAGTTCTTCCTACAACATAAATCCATCGTTGGATGTGTTTGCTACGGAGCCAACAAACATATCGGTAGAGAGATCGGAATGCGTTGTCATCAGACCTGATAGGTTAGATCCTTATGGTAGTATTGAGTTAATCTTGTCAGGGAGCACTGAACATTACACAGATCTCTACAACTCGTTTCTGCAAGTTGAAGCCACAGTTGTTCAAGATGATGGAGCCGATATTGGTGGTACTGATGATAATGCAGTTGTGTGGATGGGGGATTCAATGCATGCATTATTCAGCGAGTTGAAAATGTCGATAGAAGGAACTACTGTTGAATACGCTAACAATTACGGTTTATGCTCCGACTTTTCACAATTACTCGAAAACAGTGCAGACAGAAAGAAATATCAAAGTAAGATGGACGGGTGGTTGTATGATGATGCGACTAGCAAAGACGCTGATAAGCACAAACCTGCTGACAAAAAAATCAGGAGAGCTCTAATCAAAGGTGGGAAGGTAATAGAATTAACCAGGAAACCTCATCTCGCGTTATTTCAGCAAAAAAACTAATAATCCCTGGTCCTAGTATGCAGCTGGAGTTTGAGCGCGCCTCCAGCAAACTAGATTTTTTTGCTGCGAACGAGTCACCAGCAGGAGGAGCGAAGATTAGACTTGATAAATTTGAACTTCATCTTTGTAAAGTTAAGGTGAGTCCTACAATACAAAACTCTCAACTCAGTTTGGCATTGGAATGTCACAACTACATTTATCCAGTTGATCGAAAGCGGATAAAGCTGTATGGAATCCGCGCTGGTGTTGCACAGATCGACATCACTCTGGAAGAAAACAAACAGAAACCCAAACAAATTTATTCAGGTTTAATTAATCACAACGCTTTGAACGGACGTTTCGCCATGAATCCGTATAGAATGCATCATGCCAATGTCGATAGTATTGTATTGAGAGTTGGTGATTGTCCAATTGGAAGGAGATTTGAGCCGAATTATGCTAGAGGGGTTTTTGGAAGAGAATATTATCAGTTTCTACACGCTACCGGAACTTTTCATGATGGTGATAGTCTTGGTATTACGAAAGAGCAATACCTTGGCACTAAGCTTTATGGATTTGATTTGACAGGTGATTTTCTTAAAGAAGGATTTCACTCTATGATAAATGTCACAACGAGTGTGGAAATTCGCTTTAGCAGTAACATGACTGATGGTTTATCCCTGGTATCCTACTTTGTAAAAGATTATGTGTTGGAGATGGATAGCATTCTTCGATTAGCTATTGCAGGAGACGCAGTGCTCTAAACGGAAAGCTAGAGATGAATACCGTACAGATTCGTTCGATCTTATCTTCAGACGATTTATGTCGAAGTGTAGGGATTCACGTTGAAGCTAGAGATCAGTTTTGGAAGCAAATTTGCAATTTTCCAACAGGATGTTTCGTATTCAACATTCATTATTCTCAACAGCCTGGAGAGCATTGGTTGGCTGCGTACGCTAATGATTCAGAGGTGGATTTTTTCGACTCATTTGGACGTTCTGTTTCCTTCTACCCAGATGTAAATGAAATACTAAGTATTCACAGAGGATATGGAACAATACAAAGTAATGAAACACAACTACAAAATTTTTCGTCAATTGTATGTCAGGATTATTCTGTATACTTTTGTTTACTGAGAAGTAGAGGTTGGAGTATGGATGAAATTGTTAGAAGTTTACGAGATATAGGGGATAGTGAGATGAGAGATCACTCAATACGAAGATTTATCATACAGACTTATCCTAACTTCGAGTTCATACAAGACAATACAGTGGAAGGAATAGATGGAGTACATATACAAGGAACTAATTTGCTAAGTAAATTGTTAATATAAATTATTATCATTGAATTTTATTTGTTGTAACAAATAAAACGTAAATAAAATACACTTTATCTCAGTATTTGTGCTAAATACTACAGAACATACAAAAACTGTTTTTTTGTAATGTTCAAAGTTAATGTTGAGGAGTTCATCTCTTGCAAGACGCAAATAAGATCCTCTCATTTTCTTCCTCAGGAGCGCTCTATAGTTAGATCTAAAAGACATAGTAACTAATGACTCTATCATACATAGTTATATGAATTAATTTAAAAAAAAAATACTTTGGATCCTACAGTAAATAGAAATAAAACTTACCATCATAGAAGACGAGATACATCCCTTGTGTTATCGATTAGGGTTCCAATGTGCTGTTTCGGGCAATCCTCTTTTTCATTATCATCAAAGTAGGAGAGGAAGTTGTGTTGTAGCAAAGTATCAAACAGTTCGGAGGCTTGAAGGAAAGCTTGGAGAGCCCAGAGTAGAATGACACCGTAGAAAATCGTACTGTCCGTAGTTTGTGTTAGTCCTTTGAATACGATAACACCGCTTCTTCCCGATACCACAGCTGAATCTATTTGAGCAGGAATGTTGATATCTTCAATCAGTAGCTCTCCATTTACCATACATCTGTAATTAGCCACTAGACTCTCAGCAGTCTTATTCCAACAAGTATCACATTTTCTTAGCATTCCAGGATTCTCAAAAGCTAGAACACTTTCTGATGAAAAATCATGTAGGTGAGCAACGCTGAAATGAGCCTGTATTTGTCTCATACTCTTGCCTGATAATGAGTTGAATGGATCGTTGACCTTTCGATTACATCCGTGACAATCAGCGGAATGAAAAATTGCACCTCCTGTCTTTCCTTCTCCCATATAGATTAAAACAATTGGGCATGTTTGCTTAGCTTTGTTAACGAGCACTCTTATTTCGGTTGAAACATCACCCTTCACTCGAGTTCTCTTCTTATCCTTTTGATAGTTGTAAATGATGGTACACTTTGATTCATCACAAAATTCAACTGATAACACCTCCATAACTGTTGGTATTGGTAGATCTCGGATTTTCATGGATTCTTCAAGTTTGTCTAGGCGATCTAGAGAGAGAGAGTTTAACAACCCAGCGCTCTTGTAGGCGAGGGTGGTTCGTTCATTACTTCCGGCATCTTGAAAGGGTATTCTGGTGTGACGAAAAAGTGTATCGTCTCCAACATCCCTCAAAACTTGTTTTTTGCAGTTCGAGACATTTTCGATATCATCTTTTGTCAAATCAATGAAAGTTCATTTCACCATAGGTGTTCTTTTTGAAGACAGTTTGTTAGTAGGAGATGTGACTGGTGCAAAATCTTGTTGGGATTCCGGTTCATCAATCACCAATTGACTTTCTGGCATATGGAAGATAGGGGAAGATGGTGAGGAAAGCGTTTGCTGAGATTCCGCTTCTACATTCATCGGTTGGCTACCTTCGTCTTGAGTATTCATTCTGAAAAAAAACCAAATTTTGTTTAATTCTTTGTTATCAATTTTTAAGATAGATAGGACATAAACCTTCAGCTAGTTGTGTTAGCTAGCAGAAAACAATTATTTTTTATTCTTACCTTCATGAAGAAGGAGAGCTCCTAGTAGTTGCAATGGAAGGTGTAGTAGATGTTGCTTCTTCGCTCACTGTTGTTGAACTGAATGCTTTCTGTTTGAAACACTCACCTCTTAAATAGCTAAACTTTCGCCGATTGACACGGATTGAGTTCAATGAAAAAAACATGTTTTTCATGAGAAAAAAAACAATGCTTTCGCGGGAATAAAATAATTATTTTCACGCGAATAAAACATAAAAAACAATCCAGTTTTTCACGCGAATAACAGTAAATAAAAGTGTCTTTTTCACCCAAATGCAACAATTTTCACACGGATCAAAAAAAATATTTTAGTGCTAAAAAGCATGTTTTCCCGCGAAAAGAAAAATAATGCTTTCGCGGGAATAAAATAATTATTTTCAGGCGAATAAAGCATGAAAATCAATCCAATTTTTCACGTGAATAACAGTTATTAAAAGTCTCTTTTTTCACGCAAAATGTCACAATTTTTCAAGCGGATCAAAAAAAGTATTTTAATGCTAAAAAACATGTTTTTCAGGTGAAAAGAAAAATAATGCTTTCGCGGGAATAAAATGATTATTTTCACGCAAATAAAACATGAAAAACAATCCATTTTTTCACGCGAATAACAGTAAATAGAAGTCTCCTTTTTCACACGAATCAAAAAAAGTATTTTAATGCTAAAAAACATGCTTTTCTTGCAGAAAAAAAAAAACAATGCTTTCGCGGGAATAAAATAATTATTTTCACGCAAATAAAACCTCAAAAATAAAGAAAGATTTCCCGCAAATTATGATGAATAAAAGTCTTTTATTTCACGCAAAGAAAAATTAAAGTCTCTGCGGGAAATAAAAAAATGTTTCACGCGAAGAAAACCAATATTCCATATAAACCAATATTTTCACGCGGACAAAACATGAATATTTCACGCGAATAACAGTATTATGATAGGGTTTTCGCATGAGTATTTTCAATGGTTGTAAGCTAAATGAGTAGGTTTGGCTTATAGTATTTAAGAACAGCTATCTCTGCATAGAAATCATTCTCCCCAGCAATAGCTTCTGAAGCATCAAATAGTACAGCATTTATATTACAGTTAACAGCAGATTTCTTGGTGATAAGGTAAGAATTAATAAAAACACTATTTAATAGAAGTTAAAAAAACAAAAAGTTTGTAATTATTTTCCATCCCTGTTTAATCTTTCTATAGTAATACATAACGTTTTATTTTAGTTAATTATGGAATCAAAGCAGTAAGAGTAAAGGACTTCCTCCCGGAGATCTACCACAAATACATCAAAGAAAATGTTATTGTTCTGGGAAAGGCTAGATATCGACTTACATTACAAGCGGTAGCGTTATGTATGACACAGAATTTACTGGCTCTAGCTTCGTTATATGGAGAGATTTCCCCTCTGCAATACCAACCATACACAACTCATAAATACACTGACGATCCTGAAAAATATTTCGTCTCATGACTAAAAACAATTTTAAAACGGTTTTAAAAATGTCAAAAACCGTGAGTATAAATGATTATTTGAAAAAAATTCAAAGAAAGGCATGGGATATAGCCCTCACTCAAAGTTTAATCGAAATTCAATGGAGTGATGAATTATTATACGATTTTAAAATAGATATATGTAGATATATACAAACAGATGAATGCCTAGCTTCATCTATTTTTTCATTCAAAACGATGTTGGAACTTTAATATATACAATACTCATTATAGAACAAATGTATACAATCATACAATGTTTCATTTTTATTCAACGTAGACATGAATATGAACATAAATATGCATATACCTATGCATATGTACATGAGTGTTCAAACTCTAGATGCCATAAAGTATTAACCCGCTGCTCCAATCAACGCCGTAACCCATTGCATAAACCCCGGGCATTCATCCCTCAAAAAAACACTTGGTAGGGAGATCTGCTCATATATTATTACTACTACTTCCCCACCCCTGGTTTAGTCTTTCAACATACCAGCTTACGGGCATTGTTAGCTTACTGAGCCTCCCCATCTTTTTCTTATATAATACACCTCACCACCGCCTCCTTTGCCTCCTCACGCCATGGCTATTAATGAAGTGTTTTGTTGCCTAGTTTGTGTACTGGCCAGAATTAAAAAAAACAAGATATCATGGATGCTGTCCAAGAAAGTTGGAAGGTGATTTTTTGTGCAATTTTTGCTCAAAGCCATTTCATCATCACTTGCCCCTTTCAATCACCCCTGGTCCTCCCCCCCCCCCTCCCCAACCTCCTCTACTTGCTAAAATTTTTCACTAGAGGGCTTCATCATTGAGGCTCCCCGAGCCAAGACATAGTACACTTATACAGCGAAATACAAAAGTTGTTGTGAAGTTTGGAGTTGTCTATTCTTAGAGAGTCTGCTACCCCTCCCCTCTCACCTGTCACACCCCATCACCCTCCCCAAACCCTTATCATCAAACTTTCTATCTTTTTTACCTTTCAATCTGAATTTTCAAAACTCTGTTGCAGTATTACTTACCTACAAAAGAGATGGGGTGATCAAACTTGTCAGTTGTTCCCTCTTACTAGTTTATAGAAGTGTGACACTTGTGAACTTGAATTTCGAAATTTGAGTTAAAAATTTCAGAATGGTTTTTCTGAGGTAAATCCAAAACTTTTGTGAGACCGAATTTTAGAGTTTTAGTCATTTCTAGAGTTATTTTCAGCCAGTCAAAACGAAACCGCTCTTCACCATGGCGGAATTTTGATCAGGTTCTCGAAAAGCAAAACTTTGGGTTTATAATAATTTCCACAATGTCGGTTATTGGAGCTGGCTAAATATTATGACTGATTCGTCCCATCAAGACATTATGAAAATGATTGTTCTGTTTGGCACACTGTCTGCAGTTTGTTTTTTGACCAAATCACACTGCCACCTTTTTGTTTGCAATCGGGGTAATGACTACACTGATCAAGTCCTCGATCGTTATCTTATTTTCATTTCAACTTGCCACTATCACATTGCTCGCTACTTTATTACCTTATTCATTTGTCTTTTTTATTTATTCAATTTGAAAAAAATGCAATGGTAACAGTATTAATGAAGAAAACACACCATATAGCATCATCATCATTCAGATTAAATTAATCTTTTATTTATGGGGCTCCCTGTGTATTTTTCTGGAGGCTGGCGATTTCAGCTTTTTAAGTATGACGTGTCAATTCAACCTAATAGTGATCTAATTGTTAAGACTAAAGAAATGAAAATTATCATTTATTGTTGACTATGAAGATTTAGTTTATAGTTGCATTGAGTAGTGTGTTCATAATCGATCATAACTATTAATAACGTGATTAAATTATCATGCCAAACCGATGCCATGTTTTCCATAGAATACCACAATCAAAAGAAGAAATAACCATTGTTGGTGAGTTGGAAGGCAAGTGTTAGATTATTCTGGTTACAAATTGCTTTCACAACAAATGCTATGGCCCTATAGTAGATCAACGAATGGCCCTTTTGCTTGCTCAGGAGTTGCCATGCCTCGAACTATCAAGCGCCGCAGCCAAGATGTCTGCGGCTTCTGATACTTCAAGGCATGACAACTCCTAAACAGGCAAATGGTCATTCGTTGATCGAGCCCTATATAGCCCGATTACCCAGCAAAGAGTGTGCAGTTGTTTTATTGATATGATTGGCTGGCTAATGAAATAAACAAATCTGATTGACTTATCACCGGTAATGTTTGGACCATTTATTAAAACTTAGGTTATTTTGAGGATCAAGGCCATAGCGGGTGCAGGCTATAGATAAAGGATGATGCTATGGTGAATTTTATTATATTGGTGATATAATATTGATATTATTTATTAGTTAGCCGCACAATGCAAATCTGAATTGTTGTTTGTGACATAATAGTAGATATGAGTTTTTCATTTCCTTGTAGTTTACCAACTTAAAGTTTTTCATCTGTACCCTTCCAAATTGGAAGGGTACAGATGGTTGCCAGAAGAAACTACCATCCATCTGAGACAAGTCCTGATGGGAAAGGCAGAACAGTGTGGAAGGGGGCTCGACCCCACCGCCATCACTCAAGCACTACGAGCAAGCTTCGGCCTGACCCGCACCGAAGCTCAGCATAGACTAACCACATACAGGAAAGCGCATAGGGAGACACTGAGGGAGCATGCGCTCCAAGTGGAACGGCTAGTGGAAGCCACCTATGGCGATTTACCCATCCGAAATAGAGTGGAGCTCACCCTCCAGACGTTCCAGAGCACCCTGCGACACGTATACTTACAAAGACACTTACTAGCAATACGACCTGCCGATCTAGAGGAGGCCGTCCAGGCGGTGAACGAATTTTACAAGTTCAACACCAACCCCCAGTACAATCTAGCGTCCGTACCATACAGGAAGGAGAGCTGGAGGGAACGCACCCATCCCCAGAGGCCACCCTCAAGTGTCAGGAGGTGGAGGACTCTCTGGCCAAACTGCTAAATACCATCGAACATCTGAGTAAGGAGGTGGCCAACCTGAAAGAGGAGACCACCAAGCCCCCTTCGAAGCGCTGCTGGGGTTGCCAACGCACGGGCCATTTACGCAGTCAGTGCAAGACAGCACCCTGGCATACGAGACAGGGAAACGAGTACGGCCCGCACCAGTAGGAACCCCTGCTGGCTGCAAGAGGGCCCCAACAGCTAACCGACCAAGGGAGAACTGAGTCAGACAGTCCACAGAGGGGCCAGAGACCCTTCCACTGAACAACCGGTTCAGCCCCTTGGCCACAGAAATGCCAGACGAAGAGGAGGAGGAAGTGGACGAAATAGACCACCAGGAACAACCCTCCCCCGAACCAAGGAAGAGAGAACAAGCCCAAGCAAAAAAGCCCCCACCAGCAGTGGCCGCCAAGAAGCCTATCACTATCCACCTCAACCAGGTAGAGAGACCATACAAGTCAAGCTACTACTTGCCTGGTCCGGTAGAAGGGTGGGCAGTCACTTACTTGATCGATACGGGGTGTAACACCAACCTACTGTCAAAGAGGATAATCAACCTATTCACCCCCCAGAACCAACAAAACTTGCAGGAGTACAACTTCCACGGACTGATGGCCGATGGCACCAGGCTGCCCTTCTACGGGTTACTCACACTGCCAGGGCGTATATGGCATATCAAATACGAGGAAACCTTTTTAATAAGCCAGATCAACGAGGTTCTAATCCTCGGGATGCCGTTCCTCGCCAAGCAAAATTGTCAGATGGGTTTTGACCGGCCAGTCCTCCGTGTCCAAGGGAAGGAGCTGACCTGCACCGACAGGCACGGACGGGACCTGGTGTCAAAGGTACAAGTCCAGAGAGATACGCACATTCCCCCACAGACAAAAGCCACCGTACCCTGCCACTTGGCTAGCCGAACCCAATGTGCACAGGGGGTAATAGAGAGCGTTGGAGGAGGCCTGCTGTTGGCCACCAGTATCAACTCCCCAGACGAACGCGGGCGGGTACTGGTCCGATGCTTAGACCCATCACAGGATAGTCTCCGAGTCCCTGCAGGAGAGGTGATCGGCACCTTTACAGGGATAGGACCCAATGAGTTGCGACTTTTGCAAGAACACACCCAAGAGCAAGGGTACCAGGGAGGCAAGATACCACCCCAACTCGTACAGCTATTTACTCAGGCAAGGAAGGGATGTCAGAACACCAGGGAGGAGTGCCAGATCCGAGACCTGCTCATTTGCTACCAGGAAGTGTTCAGCCAACGCGACAGGGATATCGGCCGTACTCAGCTCGGCGAACACTTCATTCCCGTGGCACCAGGAACACGATCAATACGTTTACTCTCCCCCCCCCCCCCCCCACCGCTTAGGCGCGGAAAAGGAGGCAGAGGCCGAGAGGCCAGTGAAGGAACTGCTCGAAAAAGACCTCATCGAACCCGCTGAAGGAGCCTGGGAGTTCCCCAGTAGTGCTAGTACGGAAGAAAGACGACTCTTGGAGATTCTGCGTCGATTACCGCAAGCTAAACAACGTCACCCAGCAAGACGCCCGTATTGATGACTCCCTGGACGCCCTAGCAGGCAGCAGGTACTTTAGTACCCTGGACTTGACCAGCAAGTGCCCCTGGACGAAGATGCGCAAGACAAAGCCGCCTTCATCACCTGCAGTGGCCTCTGGCGGTGGAAGGTGTTACCCTTCGGGCTCACCTCTGCCCCCGCCACATTTCAGCGACTCATGGAGCGAGTATTAAAAGGCCTCCACTGGAAGACGTTACTACTCTACCTAGACATGATAGTCATCGCCCCCGACTTCATGTCACACATACAAAGGTTAGAGGAAGTGCTACGACGTCTTCAGAGTGCCCACCTCAAGGTGAAGCCTTCGAAATGCGAGCTCTTGAGTTCCCAGGTACGCTACTTAAGACATATAGTCAGCGCAAAGGGAGTAGCCACAGACCCGGACAAGGTGGAAGCGGTAAGGAACTGGCTGGCACCTCAGGATGTAAAGGCGTTACAAGCGTTCCTCGGGACTGCTGGCTATTATAGGCAGTATCTACCAGATTACGCCACCACGGCTAATCACTCACAGTCCTGACCGGAAGGATGTCCCATGGGAATGGGAGATCGCAGAGCAACTGTCATTCGAGCAGCTAAAGACGGGATTGAGCCAAGCCCCGATACTAGGGTACCTAGACCCCACACTCCCATACATTCTGGACACGGACGCCAGTGCTGTCGGAGTAGGAGTGCTATCCCAGGTCCAGGAAGGACAGGAGAGAGTAATAGCATACTATAGTAAGACCCTATCCCCCGCAGAGAGGAATTACTGTGTGACTCGGAGAGAGCTCCTGGCTGTAATCAAAGCCGCCAAGCATTTCCGACCATATCTCTACGGGCGGGAGTTCAAGCTACGCACGGACCACGCCTTTCTCCGCTGGCTCTGTAGGAGGAAGGAGCCCTCTAACCAAATAGCTCGTTGGCTGGAGACCTTGGCTGAGTTTAAGTTTAAACTCGAACACCGTCCTGGAACACAGCATGGTAATGCTGATGGCCTTAGTCGGCAGGACTTTTGTACGGACTGTAAGCAGTATCAGTCCATCGAGCAGAGAAACGGAGGGCCCTCCTGCGCTGAACTCACTGGAGAGGGACAGGAGGAACAGGTGAACGTGACGATCACCAACTCCACAGAGAATGCCAAAGAATTGGTATGGGCTCAGCAAGAAGGGCAACACCCCGTTGCCAAAATTTAGGCAGCTGTCAAAGCAGGAAAGCAGCTCTCAGACAGAGAACTGGAGGAAGAGGATACCCAGCTACGGACCCTACACGATAGGACAGAGGCAATGAGCCTCCAACCAGATGTGACTCTGGTCATCAAGACAGAACATCAGGGACGGGTTAGAACCTGCTCAGTGTGTTCACCCGCCTGGAGACACAAAGTCGTGTGGGACACACACCTGATGGCGCATGCAGGTATCAACCGAAACCGCCATCGGCTACAGTTAGACATTTGGTTGCATTGAATAAACGGCAAGTAACAATGCTTACTTGAGAGCTGAAACTTTTGCAGGGGTCAACCACTATTGCAATGAAAAAAAAATAATGGGACTTTTTCTTTATTAATAATAATATTGGTAGTAGTAGTAGTAGTGGTAGTAGTAGTAGTAGTAGTGGTAGTAGTAGTAGTAGTGGTAGTAGTAGTGGTAGTAGTAGTAGTAGTAGTGGTAGTAGTAGTGGTAGTAGTAGTAGTGGTAGTAGTAGTAGTGGTAGTAGTAGTAGTAGTGGTAGTAGTAGTAGTAGTGGTAGTAGTAGTAGTAGTGGTAGTAGTAGTAGTAGTAGTGGTAGTGGTAGTAGTAGTGGTAGTAGTAGTGGTAGTAGTAGTGGTAGTAGTAGTAGTAGTGGTAGTAGTAGTGGTAATAGTAGTAGTGGTAGTAGTAGTAGTGGTAGTAGTAGTAGTGGTAGTGGTGGTGGTAGTGGTGGTGGTAGTGGTGGTGGTAGTGGTGGTGGTAGTGGTGGTGGTGGTAGTGGTGGTGGTAGTGGTGGTGGTGGCGGCGGCGGTGGTGGTAGCGGTAGTGTGCAGGATTTTGTGGTGACGTGGCCAGTCACCTTGGTAGCACACCTGCACCCTCTAGGTAGCAGAGTTGTTTGTCCTTTCAGACAAGCTTGCTGCCAGCTCGGCCTCCTCAGCGTCCGCCCTTCAGCATTGCTGCCAAAGGTAGGCCGTGATAGGCGAGAGTCTGTCAGGCAAGTCTGCCTCGAGCCTACTACTCGTCGTACAACACTGGTGCTGCCAGACCTAGTAGGTCGTCAGAGCTGGTTGCCTTGTAGAGTAGTAATGTATAAATTGCGCAGTAATCAAGTCTAAAGCTTGAGAGAGTGTTAGCTGTATTTATTCTCAAAGGAATTGTCTAGCTATGCTTCGCGGTGAACACTGCTTGTTGTGAGGCATAGCAGCTCTATTTATATAAAGTATTATGTAACATGCGATACAGTCAAGGCTTTGTATAACAGTCAACGCCTTAATACACAAGATAGAAAATAAATAATAATTAGTGTATAAATGTGAGAGTTCGTAGTTTGGCTCGCTATAATGTCTTTGCCTTTCAGCGCCGTGCTATGTATTTCCTGTACACTATCCCCCCATTGGTCGTCACAGGGGACCAATAAGACGTACAGGGGAGGTGATTGCCAAACAACTACAGTAATGTTATGCTTGAATAAAATATATAAAAATATAATAAATGGTACGGTACATAGAACGCTACAGAATAGAACTATCGGACATGTACATAAGGTAAGGTTAACAGCCTAGGTAAGTGGCTTATGTTACAGCGTTACTGTCGCTTAAGTTTTTGCTCAATTGAGCGCATTTGCTGTTTCACCTCTTGTGCTCTTTGTAGTAGCTTGTAAGCATCGGTGGTTAGCTGGTTCAGCTCTTCTTTCTTTCTGTCTAGCCTCCGCTCTTCCTCTACCCTGTATTGCTGGTAGGTACCGCTGTGTGTTGGTCTGTCTCTCCTGCTACCGGTATACTTTATGGTAGATTGCAGGGTTGGTGGGAGAGGCTCTTTCTGTTGCTTCTTTGGTATGCCGTAGGTTACTTGTCTTTTATGGTCTTCCGACCGGTCCCTCGCCTCCTTGTGCTCCCTATGCTCCCACTTCCGTGGGTTAGTGCCTGACTGGCAGGTATCCTTGCGCCCGTCGTTGCTGGCAGAGCAACATTTGGGCGGTCTGTCAGGGCTGCTGGCTTGTATTGGCTCGCCGAGCCGTTCTTGAATGGTGCTCGCCCTCTTTACTGGTGCTGCGGCCGTGGGTTTATTGGTTAGTACTGCCTGCGGCCGTCCAAATGGTAGTGGCTGCGGCCAAGTCATGAACTTGGCGAACTCAGCGTAGGAGTTCGCATCGACCTCGTATAGAGGCGCAGCTGGTCCTCCGTGTGAGATAGCTTTGTTTTGCTTTGTCACGTGTTTCCTGGCCGCATCCCTAGAGCTGGATTTTTTGCCACACGTGCAAAAATAAAATGCGTAATGCTGATGAGCATGATAGACGACTCTCTTACGAGAGTTCTCATACCCGCATTCAGTGCATTTCCAGGTATCCTCGTCGTCGGCTCCCTTCTTTACCACTATCTGATTTAATGCATCTAGCGTCGCCGCCGATAGCCAAGTGGTCTTGGGCAGAGTACTTTCTTTCCTTTGAGGCTCCTCTACTGTCTTTGTTTCATCGTCTGCAATAGACAATTTATTTATTCTAACTATCGCCTGTGCCTGTCGTTGCTGCATCACCACTTCTTTGTTAGCCACTCTGTTTGCACAAAGTGGCTGGCGCTTCTCCGATTCACTTGCCACCTCCATTAGAAATTCCTCACCCATAAGTTCTTCCTCTGCTAAGGGGTCCTCCGTGATAGAGAGATCCGCTGGGTTTTCTTTTCTTTCTCTCATCTTGGCAACCGCTGTGCTTGCTATAGTAATTAATTGTTCAGTAGGAAGAAGTGAAATTGCTTGTTGTCTTAGTGACTGCGTAGGTGCGAATGGCAGTGCCTCACTTTGAGTGAGAGAAGGCTGCCTCACTTTCGAGTTATCACATGTGTGATTGGAGGATTTTGATTCTCCCTCTCCTACGTCACCTGCACACGTGACCACCTCTGCCGCTGGTGAGTGGTTTTCTTGGAGCGAACATTTACGCATCCAAGGCGCTCCATTTATCATAGAGTGCTCGTTGTTGTTTCTGTTTTCCAACACTCTAGGTATAGAGTTATGTTGGGTGTTAGCTCCTCCTGTCATTTGTTCGTCGGAATAAAGAGAAAGATCGTTAGCTGTGGTAAGTTTATCTTTCTCTACCGCCTTTGTTTGCATTGCCAGTTTTCTCCAATATTTTTTCGCATTTTCTAGCGAACTGGGCAGCCCCTCGTCCTCTGAGCACTTTTTTAACTCTAGTAATAATTTTCTTGGAGTATTATGGTGCTCAGAAACGGACGAGTATGGTTCTACCACTGCTAAAAACTGCAAATGATCGTCTCTTGGGAATGGTACCCCTTCTGCCATCTGATAACACTGGTAATCAGCCAGTTTCGACGGCGGCCTAGTATTTCTCTTAGGCCTGCCCGTCTCTGCTGGCCTCTCACTAGTAGTTGTTTCATCATTCGTTATCTCTTGGCTATCAGTATCATCCCTCACGATCGTCTCTGCTTCTGGGCTATTGGTGCCATCGTCCATGGCAGTGGGGGTACGAGGAGAGGGTGGATTGAGCATGCCATTGTCTGGTAATGCTGGCCATTCCCTGTCTCTCTCCCACTGTTTTTGTCTGCTCAGTCTAGGGTTATCGTTGGGTGTTGTCTCCCAACCTCTGTCTGCTGACTGCTGGGGGGCGGCCGGCCTAGTCGCTTGTTCTAGCAGAGCTGGCAACTGGTTCATCTGGCACTCCAAAGCATGCAGGTCTGGCTGGGTGATGACATCACCTCCAGGCGCTCTCTGTGTCTCTGCTGGCTGCGTAGCAGGGTCTGGTGGCTGCCTCACATCAGGTATCCGGGGGCGGCCCCTTTGCCTGACTGCTCCCCTCATATTTGGGCGCAGGGCGGCTTCTCTGTTGGTGGGTGCCCTACCTACGGGCTCGTGGCAGGGGCGATATTCTTTCAATCGCCGCTCATTCTGCACTGATGTCTGCCCATCTTTCTCTATCTTGTAGGTATGGTTCTGGTAAGCTTCCACCACTCGATACGGCCCAACAAAACTGGGTTGTAACTTGGGGTTGCTACCCTTCACCCGCCTCTTGTTCTCCAGCACCATCAAGTCATCGGGCATGTAGAGTAACAGCTCTTCCGTGTCGTCTTGCCTGACCTCTGCTTGTTGCTCTCGGAGCAGGTCGTGAGCTGCCTTCAGGTCTTCTTGCATCTGGAGAGCGTACTCGGTCACCAACTGTTTGTCCGTGTCTGCGGGCCTACCATCCAGTTGGTCGGGTAGTCTGACTTCCCGGCCCAGCATGAGGTAGTTTGGAGTCTCTCCTGTCGCGGAGTGTGGGGTGCCGCGGTACGCCCTCATTATCTGGGGCAGCAGCAAGTCCCACTTCTCTTGTCCGCGTCTGAGCAGGAGTGTCCGCAGGGAGTCACCCAATGTCCGGTTCTGCCTTTCCACTACCCCGTTGCCCTGTGGGTGGTAGGGTGTGGTGCGCGTCTTATCGACGTTCCACAGGACGCAGAGTTCAGCCATGAGCCGCGACTCAAACTGCGCTCCCTGGTCTGTGTTGAGCTCCTCTGGTAGTCCCCAGTAACAGAACACCCTTTCATCAAGGGCCGTGGCGACCGCAGGGGCGGTGGCGTCCGGAATGGCAATGGCATCGTGCCACCGTGTGAAGTGGTCGGATAGCACCAAGATCCACTTATTCCTTCGCCTGGTCTCTGGGAGAGGCCTAACCAGGTCCACGGCTACCTTTTGAAAAGGTCTGCCGGCGAACAACCTCTGTCTCTCCTGGACTGGCTGTACTCCCCCTCTCTTGGCCACTTGGCAGATCTCGCAAGACTTGACCAGTCTTCGTACCTCAGCGGATATTCCTGGCCAGTACCAGTTGAGTTGGATCCGGTTTCTGGTGCGATTTACACCAGCATGGGACAGCCCATGCGTATCCCATATCACCTGTCGGCGTCGGGACGACGGGCAGACTACACATAGCCTGGTCCGACCTTTGGGGGCTATTTGCATAGTCAGAGTACCATCTGGCTGTACCGCCATGGCCTCCCTGCGACTGTAGAGCCCCCGCAGCTCTCTACTCCCCTCTTCCAACTCTCTCTTGGTCACTGGTCTGCCGCCGCTGATTTCCTGGTACATTCTGGCCACTGGGTTCTGGCCGGTACGCTGTTGTTCAACCAGTTCCATACTGGTGACCACACACAGCTCTGGCGTGTCTGCCTTTGCTTCTAGGCTTCTCATCGGTACAGGATTGTCTTGCCGGTTTCTTGGTTTCACGTCCTCTGAGACAGGAAGCCTCGCTAACTGGAGTTCGGATCCAGGGGCCCTGGCAAGTTCAGCGTGGGTTGGCCCACCATCACGCTGCTCTATGGCACTACACTGATGGCAGTCCATACAAGGTTCGCGTCTGCTCAAACCATCAGCATTCCTATGCTGTTTGCCAGCCCTGTGCTCGAGTTTGTATACAAACTCGGTGAGAATCTCCAGCCACCTCGCAATCTGGTTGGACGGCTCCTTCCGCTGGCACAGCCACCTTAAGGATGCATGGTCGGTGCGGAGCTTGAACTCTCGACCGTAGAGGTACGGCCGAAAGTGTTTGACTGCTTTGACGACAGCCAGTAGCTTGCGCCGAGTCACGCAGTAGTTCCGTTCGGCGGGTGCTAGGGTCTTACTATAGTAAGCAATGACCCTTTCCTGTCCGTTCTGTACCTGCGACAGCACTGCCCCTAATCCAACGGCGCTGGCGTCCGTATCCAGGATATAGGTCTTGGCAGGGTCTGGGTAGCCTAGTACTGGTGCTTGCACGAGTCCCTGCTTCAGGTGCTCAAAGGCCACTTGCTCCTCCTCTCCCCACTTCCAGGGGGTGTCCTTGCTGGTCAGGACAGTTAAAGGCTTAGCAGTGGTGGCGTACCCTGGCAGATATTGCCTGTAGTACCCTGCTGTACCGAGGAAGGCTTGCAGTCCTTTGATGTCTCTGGGGGGTGTCCATTCGGCTACGGCCTGTACCTTCTCCGGGTCAGTGGCGACGCCCTCCGCACTCACTACATGCCCCAGGTACTTGACCCGTTGCTGCAGTAGCTCGCACTTGGACGGCTTGACCTTAAGGTTGGCCTGCTGTAACCTATTCAGCACCTCTCCTAGCCTTTGCAGGTGTGTCTCGAAGTCGGGTGCGATCACAATCACATCATCCAGGTAGAGCAGCAGCGTTTTCCAGTGCAGCCCTTGCAGCACTCGTTCCATCAAACGCTGGAACGTGGCGGAGGCTGAGGTCAGCCTGAAGGGCAGCACCTTCCAACGCCATAGTCCACTCCTGGTGATAAATGCCGACTTCTCCTTGGCGTCTGCATCCAGCGGCACCTGCCAGTACCCACTGGTCAGGTCCAACGTGCTAAAATACTTGCTGCCAGCTAGGGCGTCAAGGGACTCGTCTATCCTAGGTATAGGATAGGCGTCCTGCCTAGTGACATCGTTTAGCCTCCGGTAGTCGATGCAGAACCGCCACATGCTGTCTTTCTTGCGTACCAGCACCACCGGGGAACTCCACGCCCCATCTGCGGGCTCAATCAGCCCCTTCTCTAGCAGGTCTTTCACTTGCCGTTCAGCTTCAGCCTCTTTCTCAGGTCCCAGCCTGTGGGGAGGCAACCGAACCGGTCTGGTGCCTTTGGCAACTAGAATGGCATGCTCTACAAGGTCAGTACGGCCGATGTCTCCGCTATTCCTGCTAAACACGGCCTCGTACTTCCTAAGCAATCCCCTCAACTGTTCCATCTGTTTCTCGTCCTCGCACCCTCTGCTCGCCTGCTCATACAGTTCCACCAAGTGGTCAGGTACTGGTGAACCTGTCGGGTCCGACCCGGTTGGGACCCCGGGTGTGGTCTGCTGCACCTCATCGGCCGCTACCCCAGTGAATGTTCCGATAACCTCGCCGGCTGGCAGGCTTATCACGTTCGAGGTAGGGTTGAGGCATCGGACCAACACCCGTCCTTGTTCATCCAGCGAGTTTACGCTCGTAGCCAAAGGTAGGCTCCCTGGTAAACTCTGGATCACGCCCTGTGGACAGTAGCTCCGTGCGGCAAGGTGACACGGTATGGTAGACTCTGTCTGTGGGGGATCTCTGTTTTCTGAAGTACCTGGACTTTGGAGATCAGTGCCCTCCCATAACGGTCGGTGCACACCAGCTCTAGGTCCTGCATGACCAGCACTGGTTGATCAAAGCCCATACGGCACTTCTGGTGAGCTAAGAATGGCATTCCAAGGATGACATCCTTGCTAATCTGCGTGACGACGAACGTCTCTGTATACGCCACAGACCGTACTCGTCCTGACACACTGAGTAGACCGTAGAATGGGAGCTTAGTCCCATCTGCCATTACACCATGGGAGTCGTACTCTTGTAGTGTGGCTTTCCGGCTGTCTGGTAGCTTGTCGTACACGCTTTTTGATAGCAGGTTGGTGTTGCAACCTGTGTCTATCAGGTAGGTCACGGTCTTCCCTTCCACCTTGCCCGGCAGATAGTAGCTGGACTTATGTGGTCGTTCCATCTGGTTTACACAAGATGTAAGAGGGGTAGCCTCTGCTGGCAGTCCAGGCGACACTTGGGGCTCTCTCCTGTGCTGGGCAGGAGTCTGCACCTGTTTGCGCCACTGCTTGGCTGTTGCTGGCAGTCCAGGCAATGCTGGGGGCTCTCTCCTGTGCTGAGCAGGAGTCTGCACCTGTCTTTGCCACTGCTCTGCTGGCCTCTTTCTCTCTGTGTACGTTTCAGTGGAAACTGACGGCGGTTCCTCATCGTCAGACGAGTCTCCTTCTAGGGCGGACAGGTTGGCAAACCTGTTCTGGGTCAGAACCGATACCGGCTGTGGTATGGGTGGAGTGTAGGCTGGACGCCTCACCTCCTGCCACCCATCCTGGGTCTGTCTTCCAGACCTGTCTGGCTTCTTGGTTCTTGGGGCCCATCTGCAGCCAGTAGGTCTCCCTACTGCTGTGGGCCGGTTGCATTTCCCTGGTAGGCGTCTTGACGGCACTCCCTCTGGGTGTGTCCTAGCTTCTGGCACTTCCAGCACTTGACGACCCTTTTGGGTGGTCGAGTGGGTGTGATGTCTGGCTGGGTCGTCTTAAGGGCGGCCACCTGCTGCGTGAGCGCACTAAGGGCCTTGGCCAGCGTCTCCAGGTGAGCCTCTACTCCAGGGGTCGCTCCTTGAACCTTGACTTGCTGGCACTCCTCTTCCTCCTCCATCTCTACCGTCCGAACCTTAGGTCCAGCGTAGGTTGGCTGTATTTGCAGGTATTCATTACCTGCTTTTGCAGCTGCCTCCAAGGAGGTCGGCTGTATAGCCAGGAGGTGCCTTTGTAGGTAGGCGTTGCCTAACGTGTTCTGAAAATGCTCTAAAGCATATTCGTTTCTTTGCATGCGGGTGGAGTCATCATGGGCGGCCTCCACCAGAGTCTCTATGGCCAGAGCGTGCTCTCTCAGTGAGTGCCTCGGCTCCTTTCGGTAGCCGGATAGTCTGGCCCTAGCCTCTCGGCGGGTAAGCCCGAAGCTTGCCTTCAGTGAGTCCATAATTGCCCACATCGTCTCTCCCCTTCCGCACTGTTGCGCTTTCCCTTGCAAGGACTGTCTCAGGTGTATGATGGCCGTAGCCGTTGCCCAGTTATTTGCTTCCGACACTTCCTGAAAGCGCTGGAGGAAATACTGGACGTCTCCGGTACCATCGTACGTAGGAGCCTTGAATGGAATCACTTGTGGGGGTGCGTCTGTCAACTTGTCTAGTATATTCGTCAGCTGACCCATGATCCTAGTGGTAGGATCGCGATCAACGCTCATGGCTCGTCTGCCAGCCATGGTCTGCTGTCTTGCTCTGCCTTGTCCTAGAGGTTCTTGTCAGGGGATTCGCAGATCCCACTGCTGCCACCAATGTGCAGGATTTTGTGGTGACGTGGTCAGTCACCTTGGTAGCACACCTGCACCCTCTAGGTAGCAGAGTTGTTTGTCCTTTCAGACAAGCTTGCTGCCAGCTCGGCCTCCTCAGCGTCCGCCCTTCAGCATTGCTGCCAAAGGTAGGCCGTGATAGGCGAGAGTCTGTCAGGCAAGTCTGCCTCGAGCCTACTACTCGTCGTACAACACTGGTGCTGCCAGACCTAGTAGGTCGTCAGAGCTGGTTGCCTTGTAGAGTAGTAATGTATAAATTGCGCAGTAATCAAGTCTAAAGCTTGAGAGAGTGTTAGCTGTATTTATTCTCAAAGGAATTGTCTAGCTATGCCTCGCGGTGAACAATGCTTGTTGTGAGGCATAGCAACTCTATTTATATAAAGTATTATGTAACATGCGATACAGTCAAGGCTTTGTATAACAGTCAATGCCTTAATACAGAGGATAGAAAATAAATAATAATTAGTGTATAAATGTGAGAGTTCGTAGTTTGGCTCGCTATAATGTCTTTGCCTTTCAGCGCCGTGCTATGTATTTCCTGTACACTAGTAGTAATTTTTACGACCTAGACGTAAACTTAAAGACCTTGACCTTTTGGCTGAGCATGTTTGCACCGAAAAGCAGACAAAATGTTTGCCCATTTAAACAACCCCGAACTAGAGTCAAAATAATTGGATCTTGGGTTATGTAGCTGTTTCTCAATCACATTTATTGATTAATAAGGGGTTTCTCATACAAAAGTTATCTGGAAGCTGATGTAGATGAAATTTTTCAGCTAATTTCTCAGAGCTTTTTTGCCTCATATTCATGGGTAGGGGGAGCCTGGGCTCCTAGGGCTCACCTTCTAGATCCGCCACTGATGATTAGTCATTTTAATGATTATCAATTACTTATTATTATTCAATTAAAATTATATTTGATAATATACATTTTCATAGTTTACTCATTAATTAATTAATATTATTTATTAGATGATTGTTGTAATAATAGTAGACACTACTAATAATTATTATTATCATTCTAACCAATATCAATGATTATTATGATTTATTATAAGTGATATGTTTGAATATTGAAATGATAGTTTTTCTTGCAAGAGAGGCTGAGGCAATATCCAGTTATATCAAGATCCAATGTATGTAACCAACAACTCTAACCCTGTTAGTATATGAGATGGGTCTTAGTTGTCAGGTCAGGAGCATTCCTGCTACAGGTAAACATGTAGCCCAGTACGTCCTGCCTCAGGTCAAGATGTCCACGACTAAACTGACAACCCATCTGGCCAGCCCAGGTGGAGGGTGGTCTGATCATTCTGGCAGAACAAAAAACAATGTCTGTCTTCAGGCCTATGATTGGCCATTTCAGAAAGAAGCATGTGGCACCCTCAAGAAATGGGTTAAATGGTTTGCCGGTCAACCACTGCAGTTTACCATTGAGTTATGACACGTCTCGGCTTGCCCTTGCCTGTCATATCATACTCCTGTGTATGCCAAGAGAGTGAATTTAGAAGAGCAAGGACTAGTTTTACTTCACACCAAGCTAAAAGCAGCTCCTGCATGCAGTTTTATAGAATATTGTCAGAAGCAAAGTAATCTATGCCGACTCGAATTTCGCCCGGCCAAACAAGATTCAAGGAGCTCAGTCAATGTGGAGTGGATATAGCTGCTCTCAGTGAAACTCGCTTGGCGTGTTACTGTAAAGGGTTTCGTTGTGATATCGAATAACCTTTCACTGAAAATGTTAGGAGTTGTCTGTATTGTGTGTAATAACAATACAGTGATGCAGAGTGCAAGTAGACTGGTAGCGTCAACTCTCTGTGGAAGGCAATTAATATAACTATCAAGCACTACCGGTATGGTAGTAGATAGTAGATACGAACAGCAAACGCTACCCGATGGTAGTATAGGCTCCCTGTTGTAGGAGTTCTGTATAGCAGACAGATCCGGCCAACAAGGTATGCAAACTTTAGTGGTACAGACAACCGGCCTCACTAAATACATATGTTTCAGGTTAATGATAATTTATTAGTAGAACACAAAAGCTTGCCGGATAAACTAGTCCTCACAAGCGTAGAGTAACTTGACGTTCCTAAATCACACACTAAGATGGTACAAGCAATCGCTGACACCTATAAACTAGACACTATCCCAGCCGGAGCTAAAACTAGTTCTGACTAACTCGTAGTAAATCCAAAACAATTCCGAGCATAGGGCGAACTGCCTCGCTATTTATAGGAAAAGACAACAGTTAAAAATAATAAAATATGATTGGCTAGACAAACAGCTTGCACAATACAGATATGATTCATAAAGGGGTAGAGATGGATTACCCTATAGGACTTTAGTTTCAGTAGAGTTTAATTTTGCTACCTCCGTGGGTGCAATGGTTTCGCTAGGAAACATTTCGCTAATGGATCCGTGATGATCATATTCCCGGTACAAATTTTCGCACCCTGTTTTTTTGTTATTATTTTTATTAATATTATTGTTTGTAATTAATATTATTCAAGTAAAGTGAAATATTAATCAATTAACCAGTATACATTAACACTTTTATATCTAATCTTATAATAAAAATCTCCACCAAATATATTTTCAAAATAATGGTATAAGTAGCAATGCTAAATAAATGTTTATAAAAAATAAATATTTACTTGCCACTGACAGCGAGCACAGCGAGTTAGCAGTCCTACAAGAAGACCATGACATAGTGGATGCTATGGAGGCAAAGAGAAAGCTGGTATGCAAGGCGTAATCAATATTTCCTCAATGCCGAATAGAAACTTGGGCTGATCTAGCGAGTCAAGTACAAGTACAAATTCAGAAAACATCCAAAATCAAATGAAACCAAAAATGTCTGCACCAATTATATTTCGCTGTATTTTTTGGAGTGCTATCTTGTAAGCTACATTCTATATTGTCGCAGCTGCGTGTGTGCACCATAATATTACACAATCATATAATTTGTCATGAATTTATTTAACTTGAATCATAATAAATAATTATTTTATTCATTATTATTATTAATAATAATAATAAATAAATAAAAATAATCATACCACAATGATGATAATAATATATTTAATTGCAATATTATTAATAAAATATATTATTTTCTTTTGTGTTATAAAAAATTATGATAATGACTATTATTGTTAAACTAAACGGAATAGTAGGAATTCAACATATTATTAATTTTTTTGTAATTTCGCTAGTACAGAAACAGGAAATAGGTTCGCCGGAACAAAAGTTCGCTACTTTTAGCACCCGCGAAAAACGCGAAAGTTTAAACCCGCGACAACTAAAGTCCTATAGGGTATATAAGAAAATCATATAGAAAGCTGGCGCATTGAGAACTAACTAGCCGCCAAATATTTAAGTGTAAGTAATAGCACTACTCGATGGCGTCAACCATCAGTCCACAGCTGGCAATCCTTAGTGCTTGATCTTTACTCGGCAAAGGTCCCTGGATCATCTGTCTCGTCTGTGTAAGGTACTTCGCTACTCATTGAACAAGTTCATGCATGTTTACTCCATCCCTTGCACATTGCTTGTAACCCACTGCTCGCTCATGTGTAACTACTAGGCCAGTAGCACACTATCTTATTGCATGGCTGCTCTAAGCAAGTTTCCGTTACAGGGTAGATTGGTAGACAGTCTGATAGATTGTGGGTATGCATTCTTCTGGAGTGGCAAGAATGAAAAGGAAAGGAGAGACTCTGGAGTAGGTTTTTGTTCGCAGTAACACCAATATACATTTTCTGGAGAAAGATCCATCACCTGTCAATGATAGGATACTGACAATGCGCTTCCCGCTAGAAAAAAATTCATATGATACAATTTTGAGTGTTTATGCACCGACAATGACAAATCCTGAGGATTGTGGGAGTTACAGAGGTATATCCTTGCTCTCTGCTGCTGGATAGATACTCTCCCACGTGCTGCTAGACAGGATAAATATGCGCATTGCTCGCTGACCTACCCCAGTCTCAGTGTGGCTTCAGGAGTGGGAGAGATACTATGGACATGATCTTTTGCGTGAGACAAACACAGGAAAAGTGTCTCAAGCAAAACATTCCACTTTATGCTGTGTTCATTAACTTTACTAAAGCTTTTGACACGGTGTCAAGAGATGGCCTCTGGAAGGTTTTCACCAAATTTGAGTGTCCAGCTACAATAGTTAACGTCGTAAGATCTATACATAATGGCATGCAAGCTTCTTTGGCACTGGGAACTAGCCATTTTAAAGAGTTTGCAGTGACAACCGGAGTCAAGCAAGGATGTGTTCTGGTACTGACCCTCTTTTCTCTCTACCTGTCGGCTATGCTAGAGGTTGCCTTTGATGACTGCTTGGATGGTGTATGTATCCAGACTTGACACAATGCAGAGCTCTTCAATGTTGCTCAATTTAAGACAAAGGCAGAAACATCTCAAAAGATAGTGAGAGAAATTTTATTTGCTGATGACAGTGCACTGGTGGCTCATGATGCAGAGCATATGCAGCGGCTCATAGACAGATTTTCCCTGGCTGCTGAACAGTTCAGTTTGAAGATAAATATCAAAAAGACAGAGTGGCTATTTCAACCCTAAACATAGCGCAGACACTAGATGATATTCTGGTACATGATGAGGCTACAGTACAGACAAAGACCTTTGTATATCTTAGAAGTGTCATATCCGACAATGCCAGACTCGACAGTGAGCTTACCTCTCGGTTAAGAAAGGCTAGTGGAGGTTATGGGAGGTTGAGAGAGAGATTGTGGGACAACCATCATGTTTCCCTCCATGTGATGTGTAAGGTATATAAAGCAATTGTCTTATCCACTCTTTTGTGCAGGGATGGAACATGGACAGTGTAAAGAGCACAGTACAAAAACTAATTGCTTATATGATGAGGCACTTGAGAGAGATTATGAAAACAGGATGGTTGGATAAAGTGTCGAACGATGTTATATATACAGAAAGTAGACTAGCGCTTATGGCGGATATGCTCATTGAGCGCAACCTTAGATGGGCTGAACATGTCCATCGAATGGATGCAAACAGACTACCTAGGCAGCTTCTATATTCGCAACAGAATTGAGGAGCAAAAAAACGGGGACGTTCATGGCTCAGGTTAAAAGATGTAGTAGTAAAAATGAATTTGAAGTAGAGAGATATAAGACCAGATACTTGGCAGGTCACAGCTCGAGATCAGCCGGTCTGAAAGACTGTGATTTGGAGACCGTGGCCTAGAACAGTCATCGTCGGCCCGACAGACTGCTAATGATGATGATCTATGTTTATGGCTTCCTTCCACACGTCTGTTTTAGTAGGCTCCTGGTCATAGAATAGTTGTAGTTCTGTATGTCTGACTTTCTATTACAGGTGTCGCAGGCACAGGGTGGTCTTTAGATTAGCCTTACCTGCAATTGTTTTATTTTGGGTAGCTAGTATCCATGCCCCCTTTATATGGTGAGTGTTATTATTAGCCCTGTATCTGGCTGATTGCATGCCTCTTTTTTGTGTAGGTCATGGACTGATGTTCATCGTCTATTGTATTGAGTTCTGTATGCATAGAAGAAACTTCTGATACCATGCATGTCGTCAGGAATGATTAGAACGAAGGATAATATATATTGTTATAAGTTATTTATATTATTAAAAGTAAAAAATTAGAATAACAATTTTGTAATATTGTACAGGAAGTTTGTCTGGGTGGTAGCATACACTGGCACACCTCCCAAATTATTGCATATACGTTAGCTAAGGCAGAGCGTTTGTGATGTGTATATTATTTCGTGCTTGTTTTGTTATTCTGCTAGGTTGACGGCAAGGGCCAAATATAGGGTGGAGTGCTTAATGTTGTACACCTTCTGAGAATACACAGTGATGGTTGCTAAAGTAACTCGCTTTCCACTGAGCTCCAATCTAAATCGGGCGAACTGACTTCGGCCCAACTGTTAGTGGAAGACACCGGACTCAATGTCGCACTTCTTTCGTGAATACGCAGCGAGGGTCAAAACGACTGTTCGTTTTCCACAGAGCCTTGCCTGCACCGATTGTTGGCTAGACCAAATTGTTGTTCTTTATATTTTCAGCCTGATTCTATTCCTGTTGTTTAGTGCAGTGTGAAAGAACTTCTGAGAGCTAGGCCAACTCTAATTTTATTACTATCGTACACAAATATTTATACCAAGATAGAACAAGAGATTTTGTAAGCCACGCCTTACATTACAACAACCAAAATTTAGTTTATACTTTTTCGTGGAAAATAGATGGTAAATAATGATTAATTAATAATGTGCAGGATTTCACTGTGGGGGTGTGAGTTGGTAGCTCGGCCTACCTGCACAACCTCCCGAACTGTGATGGCAAACTGTGTCTATTGCTTCAGCAATACAACCCGCCCACAGGTCGACTAGTATCCTTGGGAGTGGTGCATTACCATCCTAGTTTACTATCTAACTGTCGGTTGCGTTAGCTATTCTAATACAAGGCAGAGGCTGAACTTTGAAGGGCGAACTAGTCAAGGCTAGGTTCGGCCAGCAGAGGTTCGGCTGATCTGTTTCAGTGCAAGGCAGAGGCCGAACTTTGAAGGCGAACTAGTCAGAGCTAAGTTCAGCCAGCAGAGGTTCAGGCTGATCTGCTTATTTATTACTACTCGAGTAATAGAGCATTCGTTGTACGTGCATGTACTTAGCGCAGTGAAGTTATTGTTAGAGAACAAAGAAACTTCTGAGAGTGTGCAAGCTGACTCTGACTTTATTGATTCAAACATGCATATTTATATACACTGTTACATAATTCAGAAGTGATAAACAAAAGGTGGCCACACCTAGCACAGCAATTGGCTAGAGTGCGCCAATAAGGTATAAGAGGTGGTTCTAGAGTGAATGCATGGCTAGCCTCACATGGCAAATATATATGTTTACATGTTAAAGAAAAGTAATAATAAGTATGCATAGAATAACTTGCCCTAAAGCGTGGACATAGAACTAACACATGTAGAATAAGCGTATGCATAGAACTAGGTAAGTGTATGTATGAGTGTACCATAGAACGTTAGTGAGATGGCGCCGGTCCTTCACAATATTTATGTTCGAGATAGAAACTTGTTGTGGTACAGAAGGAGAGAATAGATAAATTATGAAGGTAGAATAAAATATGTACACGAGTAGTTATGGCGATAATGTTTGTAAATAATAGCGTCCCTCACAATATTTTATACAATTTTTGGATAATTTTACACTTATTAGTATTAGTATAAATAATAATAATAATAAATAAATATATAAAATCATCGTGAAAAATAAGAATTGATTTATATAAAAATTTATCATAGTTTACCAGTTGAAGAATAACTTGAGCAAATAATACATAATATTGCTAATTATTGTTATTATCGAGACAGACTGGTAGGACTTACTTTTTCCATCTTAATAATTTGTACATTGATGGTGAAATTAAATACTGTTCTATTATTGTAACAATTTCACTGTCTGTTTAGAGTTTTAATTCATTGGTTAGTGACAGATGAAGATAATTATGGCCACTATTTAATTATTTCAATGAATGTTATTCGTAGCAGAAAATTCTTGATCGTCATTACCATACAATTTTATTATTATTACCGAGTGATAGTATTTTTTAGTTTCATTGTTACCGCAAATGCTTTTGCTTTGCATTTGTCAACCGATTACTCTTGATAGCTACTGCCGGAGAATGCATTCATGGCAAATGTTTTATAAAATATAAGGAGGTTGCCATTAGAATAGTCCACCCTGGAAGAGGGCAACTACTGGAAAAGGTGACCCCCAAAGGATGCAACGTGGGAGAAGGCCACCACAGAAGGAGGCTACCTTCAGAGAAGGCTACCACAGAAGGAGGCTACCTTCAGAGAAGGCTACCACAGAAGGAGGCTACCATGAGAAAGGCAACCACTGGAGGATGCGACCTTCAGAGAAGGCTACCACAGAAGGAGGCTACCTTCAGAGAAGGCCACCGCAGAAGGAGGCTACCTTCAGAGAAGGCCACCACAGAAGGAGGCTACCTCCAGAGAAGGCTACCACAGAAGGAGGCTACCTTCAGAGAAGGCTACCACAGAAGGAGGCTACCTTCAGAGAAGGCTACCACAGAAGGAGGCTACCTTCAGAGAAGTCCACCACAGAGGGAGGCGACCTTCAGAGAAGGCCCCACAAAATGAGGCGACCTTCAGAGAAGGCTACCACAGAAGGAGGCTACCATGAGAGGAGGCAACTACTGGAGGATGCGACCACCGGAGGAGGTGACGATAGGAAAGGGCAACCACGGGAAGGGGGACAATGAAATCAGGTAACCACGGGAAGAGGCACAATGAAAGTAGGTGAGCATAAGAGGAGGCGATTACGAGAATAGACAATCACAGTAGTAATCAAAAACAAGAGAAGGCAACAGCAGGAAAAGGCAAACACGGGTGTGGCAACAACGAGAGAAGGTGACCACAACAGGAGAAGAAAAAAGGAGTAGACAAAAACCGCAAGAGACAACCAAGCGAAAGTGGGCTGGTACATTGCTGTTTAAAATCGGTATGCCAGCTAGTGATAGTATAAACTCCAATGCCCTTATTAGGAAATAAAGTGTATTATATAACCAAAGACAATATTATAGCCCTGGCAAGTTGCCTTTGAATGTTTTACCTGTATCATATAAGTTTTCCAGACTTACTTTCTGCCAGGGGTTTAGTTGGAGTTTGGATTTAACTTCAGTGGTGTACCAAAATGTATTTACAACAAGTTGAGTTTTACTGAAAGGCTCAATACAGTGGGTGTCAATACAGTCAGCTGTGCTGTACATCAGTTGACTGCTCAATAGCAGTTCAAGGTTGTTTATAGCCATATTTGGTCATACCCAATTTTTTTATAGTGTGTTCAATTACATTATATTAATAATTAGGTTAATGTTTTACAAAAACACTGCAAATATTTTTATTTCGAAAGGAACGTCTACGACACTGCACTAGTGTTTTGGTAAAGAAAAAGGCCTTTTCAGTTCACGCTGCATGCAATATTATTTAGGAGTGTAAGAGTACACAGAACACAGTATCTGGAACATTCTTGAAACTCAACAATGGCTTCACGTGATGTCATCATTTATGCAAGTATTCCTTTCTGATTCATGAGGACAAACTGACTAGTTCACTGTTAGAATGTCTACAATCTGTTATGAATGAGTCTACCATAAGTAAATATGATTACTAAAGTTTTGTTCTGTAGCCTGTTGTTTTTTATGGTACGAATAGTCGCATCGAGTTGTGGTGGTGGTGGTGAGTATTATTATGCATCCAATTATTTCCATTATTTTGTTGTTTTATTTTTCACGACATTTCTGCTGTCTGCTCAGCCTATAATAGCTTGCGCAACAGCTGTAACACTATTGCCATGTAATGTATTAATTATTGTATCACTTTATGTATTGGCATGAAATTTTTTTGTAGCGGTGATCTCAGATGATGCAAAATCTTTTATCCAAAGAACCGTTGACTATCTGTGAGTTGAGCAGGTTTTCTATTTTCTGGTTATGCAATATTTTGTTTGTTTTCAATTGAGGCAAAGTTATACATTGCCTCAGACTATGCTACATTATTTTGAATAAAAACAATCAATTCACGACGATAACTAATTTTATTTTTAGTTTTTGTAACAAAAAGTTTAACCGGTTTTTAAAATTGCAGTGCGGGAAAAGTGCTTTATGTTTTTCGCATGCAAAATTTTCTGTGTCCACTGTTCTAATTTTCTATCTTTGCCTTTCTGAAAGAAGTTCACAATTATTGGGTATTTGTGGCAAGGCCTCTATCTTATAGTATCAACAACCATGGTTAACATGGTAGAAGTTTGAGTTTAGAGTTGTGCTTCCCATATGGTAGCGAAGTCTTCGGAAGTTTGCAAAAAGTGCTTGAAAATTGATTGTAAGATAATCGTTAGTTACGTGTTAGTTGTATGGTGGGCAAACTAATTACTTCGAATTCACATATTTTACTTATTTTATAGAAATGGGTATGATGGCATCCCCATGGAGAAAACGGGTGAGCACATGGTTCTACTGTTTCCTGTTTTCTATGTTCTAGTTTGTATTATTGTTGCCTTTTGACTGAGAAAATAAACATTAATTAGCATATGGATGTTTGATCTGTAAACAATGACTTCACATGCTGCAGATATCTGGAATGAGCTGCTGATGGACCAAATTACTGACTTTTTTGTTCCTGGGTAGGTAATTATTGATTATTTATGCTGAATTGTCATCAGATCATTTTTGTTTGATTATGTAGAAATGTATTATTTCTTTCCATAGAATTATTATTTAAACGGTAATGATTTTTGGATTGGTTAATACTACAAAAGCTTTTAAGAATTGCACTTTATTGCTACTTCTGTATGTAGTTGTATTTATATTTTACCACCTTTTGCTTCTCAGGACATTCACTTTAATAGAGGTCATTATCAGTCTGTTGATAATCTGTATGTGGCTGTTGATGGTGGTTCGACAATTAGAGAAGAGGGTTGCCTCCAGGCCTGTGAGACGGTATAGAGGTACGAATTTTGTGATTTTTTGGCAAATACTTATAAAGTTATAGGTGCTTGCGAGATGGTTTTAGGCATTTTTGATTTAACGCTAGCATTTGATCAAACTGCTTTGACTTACTACTACTACTACTAGTTGATTAGTGTATAGTGGAAATGAAACTTTACTTTAGGAGTAGAGTAACAAGTTTTGGTTAATCCTCTTTATTATCTTTTTATGATTTTGATTATAATTTACGTAACTTGACAACCAATAATGTGATTCTTTAGGGAAAATACAAAAGCGCCAACTTAAAGGGAGTACCCGGATAAGGAACAGGGTCATTGAAGAAAGTGTGCTGACTGCAAAAAAGGAGCGTGCTAGAAACTTTTTCAACAAGCCAAGTGGAGAAACTTATCTGGACAAAGCTTTTCTCGGAATCAAACCTTATAAAACATTGCTCACCACCACTCACCAAGAAAACCATAACAAGGCCAAGCAAGAACAAGGAGACAACAACAACACTCAGCCGATGATAGCGTCCAGTTTGACTGGACCTCCACTTAGTCCAAGTCTGACAGCAAAGTCGAAAGCGGACTCGAGTGCACCATTAGAAGATAATGATGGAATGATTGTGTTACAAACAATGTCGACAGCAGTTCACCACAATTATGAAAAGCAGCCTACAAAAAGTAGGAATGAGACAAATGGTGAAAATTGTGGGATAAATAAGGAAGGTGAAACTAAGAGTTGCCCAAAACAGTCAATGGATGAAAATGACAACTGGGATCATCTTCCACTTTTAAAGTCCATTCGTCATGACCCTGATGGAACCAACAAAGAGAAATATCATGCAAGGAGAGTTAAGGAAAGTACCCATGAGCACGAAAATTGGAAAGAGTTGCTCCAAATTAGATCAGTAAAGAGGAAAAGCTTGCGTAGAAAAAATGACCCTAAAGAAAGGAAAAGCATATTAGATCCAACTAACCAAAATGACAACTTGGAGAATCATTTGCTTATTGGACCTCAACAGCACAAATTTGTTGGCAGAAAATGGAATGGGCAAGCAAGGAATTTCAAAGAGACCACTCTGGATCATGGGAAAGTTGAGCAAATTGAAGGGATGGCACCTATAATAGATATTTTGAATCAGTACAACGCGGAGGTGAAAAACTTAAACAACGATGAAAAGAAAAAACTCGCCCCAGTAGAGCTGTTAGGGATTGGACATATTGGGGAAACACCGCTAACGAAATGGCCGATCAAGTTTGTTTCAGAGAGTTTCAGAGAAGCAATAGTAGCGAGATTGATGAAGTTTGCAGGGTTTATCATGGCTGAGATAAGGCATAGAGATATGATGTGGTTTCGACCAACAGTTACCATGGTGGAGTTGAATGAGGTTTCCTTAAGTAAATTTATGTTTCACGATGGTGTTGGCGAAAAAATTGACCCGGCAACTATCATGCAGCTGGGAGGTGATCGCATGCGCAGCAAAGATCTGATGTTAGAGGCTCTTTGTGAGAATAGTCATAAGAATCTCCTGTTAACCAATTTGGCCCAGAGGAAAGATTATGGCGGAGGTTGTGGCCATCAGGCGACATCATCGTTTGTTCAAAAGACTTTGGAAGGAACCATTGTAGTGGCATCGATTAACAATGGCATTGTTGTTGATACCAAACCAAGGAAAAGCAAGCTGCTTTTGCTAAAGCCTAACAAAAATGTAACCAGCTCTTGCAGGATGCTGCCTTTAATTAAGCTGGTACATTGCAGAGTTTATGGAACAAATAATACCCGACAAGCAGAAAAATGCGTAGAAACAATCGCTGTAGTAGTGTTGATGGACGCAAAACCGTTGTGGGTGATAACATTGATGAGTGAAGGCTATGTCAAAAATGAGTGGATGCAGGGGAAAATTCTTCTGTCAGAGCTAAATGAAGACTATAATTGTAGGAACCTCTGTATACCTGAAATGGCATCGACTGGAAAAGATGGCAGAGGTTGGGGCCGTCAGGCAGCAACATCCTTTGTTCAACAGTGTTTGAAAGAAGTGATTGCAAACGGATTGATTGGCAATGATGTTCTCTTTGGTATGAAGTTAGTCCAAAGTGAGATGCTTCTGGTGGAGCCCAACAACATAAAAATTTTTCTCAAGATGCTGCATCTAGTTAAGTCGTTATATTACAAAAGTTATAAAAACATCAAAAACCAGCCATCCATAAAATACCGAGAAGCAGCTAGTTTAGTAGTGATAGATGAAAAAGCATTGTATCTGAGGGCATTGATGAGGCATGCAAGCCACGCTGATAGTGAACAGATGCAGGGAGAAAGTTTGAGGCTAGAGATGAAGACTGAACGTTTGTATGGTAGGGGCATCCCCACACTTGAATCGACAGGAAAGAAAACAAATGGCAGATGGGGACAGAAAAACTTTCTTATCAAAGAAAATTCACTTATGCTTGAGAGTGTAAAAGGAATGTTTGAGACGGCACTAATAAACAGTCCAGGTCGTTTGTGTGTCAAATTAATGCAGGACCAAATTATTTTGGTAAAGCGTGCCAGTGAGAAAGGACATAGAAGAAAGCTAATTTCAGCTGAAACCGTGTTAAATAAAAATCATGGAAGAGACGAGGATTCCAATAGCTTCCCTGCTTCACTCGAATCTTCTTCTTAGACGTAAAGTGTATCATGTTCACCATTAAAAGTTTAATCGCTCCGCAATGGAAGCTACCCAAGGAATAAACAACTGTCATGGTTGCCATTCTTCTTACTGACACTCGGGTACCAGGCTACCAATATAGCCATCGGCACTGACATGTATGCGTGGAATGAACATTCTCTAATGTCATCCTATTAGCTGCACTGTTAGGTGCTTAAGCAAACTGCATTTGGGTTATTCAGTGTGACTAACCATAATTGCACCAAGTTCATTATTTATCATAGGGAATCAGAAGCTGAGTGTAACTTGCCAAACCGACTTCAGAAAAAGATATTCACTAAAATTAACCTAATCTTAATCTATGGATAATCTCCTATGAATGTCTACTACTCATATGAATGAGGAGGTTATACGGCAAACTGACATACTTGCCCCAATCACCTTAGTCGGATGAGGTACTTTTTATTACCTGTGATTGATTGGTCACAAGAGATGAGCTGAAGTGTAAAAACAACAGCTCATTAGCTTACTCTACTATTGCACATATTATTAATGTTATATTACAATCACATTGTTTTGTTGTATAAATAAAAGTCCAGTGAATTCTGGCGTCCACTAAAACCGAATCTCTGATCATTCCCATCGATGACTCTCTCGGTCACCAATAAAAATCGCCTCTGGGACAGCATAACTATAAGCAGTTCTGTCAGTTAAACTAATGCTACATGTACATCTACCGATTACGTACCGATTTGCCCTTACCGATTGGAGATGACGTCAAGGAAATTCCCCTCTTTTTTCTCTACTTGCCATTCTCACGAAATACTCGTGAAACTCGCTACATCTTTGCCATAGTTAGCCATAAAGTGCTTTCAAACAACAAAGACGGGACGCTCAAAAAAGTCTTGTCATCTGTAAATAGTTGCACTTGAGAAACAGTTTTGTTGGAAACATTGAAACCGCGAACAATGATATGATTGGTCAAATCACGAATTGTCTACGGATTTTTTGACTACGAGCAAAACCTACCAATAGTCTCAAATAAAATGCTACCGATTATTTTATTACGTCACACAGGAAACACATGCAAAGAAATCCTCAATCGGTAAGGCAAATCGGGAGCTAATCAGTAGATGTACATGTAGTATAAGACTAGTCTAGAAAATGCAATGAGTCCTCAGTCCAGACACCCAACCAATAGTTGCAACGAAACCTTTGTATTGCACAAACTATATGTACAAATAATGCATACAGACAAAGCAGAAATGCAAGCCGAAAGTAAGTGTTTTTGCAATAATCGCAAACCTGGCATGTTATAGGCACTGCAAAAAGCAATAATACATAATATAATACAATCCACTGATATATCTATAATTATCTAAATACTCAACAAACATCCAGCCAATTACATTAGTAGAATAATGTCTATATACAAAAGCACATGAGTTTTTGCTTTAGTCAGTAGTAATTTAGTTAAACTATCCATTTGATGATGTGTTTAGATCTTATTTCAGCCTTTGCTCCTACATTGGCAGCACTATTTTGTAGTTGTACATTTGATTAGGCCTTCTACCGCCTACAAGGTTAATTCTGTTTCAATGTTACCATTATTCATTAATTGACCTGATCAATGGTTGTTCCTGGGTTTTAATCTCAAATCTTTGATTTAATGTTGAATGTTGTTTATATATGCAGCAGTTTGATGCTCGTTTTAATTACTTTTATCAATAAGCATTAGATTATTATAATAATAAAATTAACAATAATAAGACCAAGTATAATATTAATATGTAGTAAATACAATAATGATAATTAGTCTGAAAGTAGAATAGTGAAGCAAAAATTGCAAATTGCCGTTTATTAGTCATATTGTTTTCAACAAAAAGGCTGAACTATGATCTCACCTTGCACAGTTATTGTGAGCATTATTCCTTCCGATTAGTGTTTAGTGATTGTCGGATAGAATTAGTCTGAGATATGGAATAAAATAGATGTTAAATCTTTGGTCAAGTGTCGATGTTATAGGCATCATAGAGGTATAGATCAAAGGGAAGGTCGGAGAAGGCAGTAAACCATGTTTTTGTTTCGTCAGTTGAGGGAGCAAGCGTATAAGACACAATAGCAGTTTATGCAAAATCAGTTCTAATGTTGTAACAATCATTCAGTCCCACCTATCTCATTCTGAAGTGTTGTCTATGCACTAGGCCCGGTTTTTTATGACAACAATGACAACAAGCTAATTCTGCCAATAAACCACTTCATGATGTGATAAAAATACGGATGATAAACTTAGTTTGATCAGAAGTGTATTGGTAAAGTATAAACAAAATATCAAATCGTAAGAAAAAAATACTAAAGAACATTTTGTAAAAGCTCGCTATCATTTTGAGTATTTTTTTATCGTATTTTGACGTTTTAGAGTCAACAAGTTAAACTTAGCGCTTGATTTATATTATTGTTAGCTAATAAAATAATTTTTCAGATAAATTCTCAGTACAAATAGTTCCAACAAATTACGCAATTAACAAGGTTTTAGATTAGGCTCCGCCCACTCTCTGCAAAACTGATACGTATGAAATCTGAGGGTTAATGTCTGTCGTAGCTTACCTAGTGGTACAACCGACTCAACAAATCCTAGCTACATCGATGTAAGTAATAATGTCCACAGTCCTGTGTCGGTAAATATCGTGAAGTTTTCTATATTGTTAGTTACATACGGTCTCCAGGATTAGCTATAGGTGGTGTATCTACAATAACAGCTTAGAGTTAGTTATATGTTAGTCGGATGGAATATCATCACTCACTTTTACTTCACTCGCTCACCATCTCATGAATGTTGTTGTTAGGCTGGGTAGTGAGTGTACTTTTAAAGTGATTACTTGTTGATCTATTCCATTTGCTATTGAATCTTAGAGTTGACTTTTAACCTGTGTTTTTGTTAATGTAGATAATTTGACAGGCCCATTGCTAGCTGTAAACTAAGTTGAATTGATGTGATAGTGTATCATATTGATAAATTTATTTCACTGGGTAATCGGGAGTTATATACTCTAAAAAGAATTATAAGAAAGAGTGGACAACTTTTGTTAACGTAGTACAGATATTAAAATGAAGAGATATGCTGAGAGTTGTCGTCTCTACAATCATTTTAACAGGACCAATTTCATAAAAGTAGCAGGGAGATAAAAACTGATGATTTTGATCATAACACTATTTATAGGCTGAGAACCTGTTAGAATATAAATTATGTTCAACCTTGACAATACAGATATACTAAATTCTAAAACAAAATACTAACAGCTTTTAATTAATGAAACTCCGTTTTGGGGGTATTTATTGATTTTAGTGCAGCCTTTGGCACAGTTAATTAACAAACAAGACTATGAAAACCAATGTGTTAACTCATTTCTAAATTAGCCCCTTGAGAGCTCATTGCTTGCGCCATATTGTTGAAATTAGTAATACATGATTGGTTCGCTGATTATATTAGATATATATTATTGTTTGATCGTACACCTCTGCATGCTTAACCTATCAGACATTACTGTTGTTTACACCTGACAAGTTGATTTTGGGAATTTTCTTGTACGCTTGCTGACTCTTCCTTACTATTGCAATGTAAGTTTTATACCGTAGTTTTGTTGTAAAGTTGAACTTTTCTTAAACTTTTTATTACTGTGATGAAATAATGTATTTTTAATTCAATGATAATAGTTTTTGTAGTCAAGTGTGACTTAACAGAAATGTAGAAATGCTTTTAATTACATAACCGGTTATTGTTTTATTTTGCTGTAATAATTCAAATCTAAATTATAATTTGAGAAAAAGCGCAAACAAACAAAAAGTACTCAACCCGCATCATCACTTCTTTTACTATCAGCTTTTGGACATTTACTGCACTGTTTGTCAGTTTATCCAAAGTAATCGTGAAGAGTTCCTTTCACAGTTTTAAGGCATGACTAATTGGCAGACATGAAGGACAGATTTAAGCTACACATACATCTACCTAATAAATACAGATTTCTCCTTACTGATTGAAAATGACGACAGGGGGTTTCCCCTTTTTTTCTACTTTCCATTTCAATCTCATGCAACAGCGGTTGAACTCGCTGTATATTTTTGTCATAGCTAGCCATAAAATGCTTTCCAACAACAAAGACGGGACACTTACGATAAATAGTTGTACTTGAGAAATATTTTTTATTTGAAACATTACCACCGCGAGCAGTGATATGATTGGTCAAATCCCAAAACGGCTGCCAATTTTTTGAAGTGAATCAAACCTTCCAATTGCATAAAACATATGCTACCAATTGTTTAGCGATTTATCCGGAAGCAGGGGCTGCAAAATCACGCAATCGGTGAGGCAAATCAAGAGGTAATCGGTAGATTTTTATGGGCCATTAGGTTTATGAGTTGATTACAATTCTATTTACATATTTTGAAGGCTGAAAAAAAAATTGATTCATTTAATAAAATTAATCTCAACAAAACAAAATTTTATTTACATGTTCAAAGAATTGGGCTAGAGCTCAAACGATATTGTCGTGAATAACTTTGAGCTGATTCTTAATGAAACTTTTAAAGAATCTGTATGGAGTTGAGCTGTAACCACTGGAGAAACAGCTCACCAGTGGAGTGGAAATAAGTAAAGTTTTTGTGTTCATCTTGACCGTAACATAAATGCTGTCATTAAACAGCTACTTGTATATGGTTTATCATGACATTTATTACGAGATTAATTCATAGTCAACATGACACAAACTGACTGATTATTTCAGTAAAAATATTAATTCTACCTATTATACACCAAAGATGAGATTCTCAGTCTAAAATTTGACCCCAATTTTTGCGTTTCCTTATTTTTCAGTTTCTATCCTGGAATGCAAAAAAGGCAGATTTGTAGCTATGGCCCATGCGACCGAGAGAACCATATTGTTCTTGTACAACTACCCATAGATTTTTTCCTATTTTTCTCTTTACTACTAGCAATAAAATCATATCAACAGTAAAAAAAACTTTTAGAAAATATAGGGAAAAAATGAAAATTAAATATGATAGTAGCAGCTTTAATCATAATCAACAAACCCAAATAAAAGTAGCTGGTTTTTTGACATAGTCACAGCCCAATGGGATCCCGGCAGATTTTTCTGCGGAGCTATTATTGAAGAACCGGAAGCCCGCTTTCCACCGATAGCACTGTTAAATTGAAATTCGCTTCATTCTTAACAATTACTGAAGAAACATTTTTTCATTCACGGCGGCTGATAAGTTTGGGGTATATGATACTGACGATGCGCCATCGCCTCAAACTGTCCAGCCACAATGGCACTGTAGAAACAAACCACGGTAATTGTTCAAGGGTGCGCTTTCATTAGTTTGCGTTGGCAAGCTTAATGAGCCGCGAAATACAAAGCTATGGTTCTACACAGGAGCATAATATTCAATTAATTTTTATCATGTGAATAAAAAAATTATTTCCAAAAAAAAGCTTCAACGGCTATATTGATTCCTTGAGCTTCCTCAACGACAAAAGTTTTGTCATATCAGTTGCTTAAACTGTCTAAAATCTAAATAATAGACAAGCAAGTCGTGATTTCTAATGATAAGTTATACGATCTAGGCTACTCTCTGTTGTATCGCTAAAGCGAAACTACTGTGCCGGGACCCCATTAGTTTATAAAAACTGCAATTTGTGAGGAATAATTCGAGTCATAAAGTTTGTGAACTCAATTTATGATAAAAGTGAATCTTCAGACTTGAGTATCATAATTTGTTGGGTATTTGAGAGCTGAGATAAGCTCGTTCACATCACATTCTGCACTGAACTTAATTTTACCTGCAAAATCTATAGAGGTAGATTTTATTACACTAGCGTAGATCAATCTGAGTTTAAATCTGAACTCGTTCACTTTTGTTAGTTGATGAAGTTTTTTTTCCAATAATCACTTTCAAAATAGATTTAATTTGTAACTTTGTCTCAGTTGTTAGGATGGATGGCTCTGTATCATCTCAGGATGCATCGATGGGAATAATGGGGGCAGTAGCTACCAGCCGATTTGTGCATAAGATGAGAAAGAACTTATGCTATGAACCAACATACCAGCTCGGCCCCAAAACCACACCAAATATGTGTAAGATCTATCACCTTATAAAAGTAACAACGGATTCTCGGATGTCTGATTATGTATACAACTCTAGCACTGCAAGAGACCTTTCTCTTGCTTTGTCAGAAGAGATCAAGCATGTGGTGGCTAATCTCGAAGAAGTCAAGGATAAAAGATACAGAATAATAACAATGGCGTCTATAGGTGAGAAGAAAGGACAGATAATACAGATGAGCAGTAGATGTGCTTGGTCTAGTTCTTTAGACAATCATGTGACCTATTGTCTGGAGACATTGAGTTACTTCTGCGTGGTTACTCTTTATGTTGTCTATAAGGAATAGTATTCGACTCCTGTTTTGTATTTCATTAATATATTCTATTTTTATTATTATTAAATTTTTTTGCAGGGTAGATGCTATCTTTGTTACAAATAGTTGTTATTATTGAAAACACTTATTGAATATTGACATGTTTTAAAAAAATGTTATACTATACAATTATTGCCACAGCGATCAATATACAATCAAAGTATGATAAAGAATTTTCGCTGCGTGCTGTCCAATATTTATGATAGCATGTCCGTAATAGATATTCAAATGTTTATGATGCATAAAAACTTGCTCTCTTTGCTGATAGCCAGTTCCTACTACACAGTGTTTATCGGTTTTAACATCATAACAATTAACCATCACATCCCATGGGACAATTATACATACAAGCTTTTTGATTGACTAATCAATGGGAGGTCATAATTGATATTCCAAAATACGGAGTTATCTTTCCTAACCGGAAAATTGTGGAGTTGTGCTCCCAAATTAACTCACACTAAATAGTTCTTGAACATTACCTGCACACAAAAATTTCTGAAAATTGATCAAATATTTCGATAGTATAAAACGGTAATTTCGTTGAAAAGATTGCGTCAAGTGAATACCTACTTGCAAACTAATACCGTATCGCGACTACGGCGTTGTGTTGCCAAACACTGAAGGTAATTTGAAAGCTTCATCTCTCATAATTTTAATTATTTTTTAACCAACTGAGGGATTTGGTCCGTAGTTAGGTTAATAATTTATCGTAGCATCACTGAAATATCTTAGAGGTGTATGTAATTGCTGTTAGAAATTTCATTGCATATTATTGATTTTTTTATTATTGTTAATTTAAGAAAGTAATAATAATAATAATAAATAATAATTAAATTTTATTAAATAAATAATAATTTAATAATGTATATAATAATAATAAATATATATTATATATATATATGTTAATAAATTATTATTATTCTTGCATATTATTATTTTTATAATATTTTATTTTTGTTGTTCTTATTATTTGCTTGTAAGAAATAATAATAATAATCATCATCATCATCATTATTATTGTTGTTATTATTATTATTAGTAGTAGTATTTATAATTATTAATTATATTATTATTATTTATTATTATTGTTATTAATAAATTAATATTATAATGAAATAATAATAGTTACAGACAGCAGTAGTAGTAGTTGTTAGTAGTGGTGTTGTATTTGTATTAATTATAATTATTTATTATAATTATGTACTCAGTACTGCTACTTGCTACTACTCTACTGGGCTACTACTACTACTGTCGTCTGTATTATTATTTTTTATCATTATTATTTATGTAACAACAACTACTACCCTCTCTCACTGTTGTGTGTGTACCATAAACAATAATAATAAATTAATCATAATAATTATGACATAATAATTATAATAATAATCATAATAATAATTACTGATAATCATAGTTATTATTATTTGTATGACCATTATTACTACATTATTATTATCAAATTTTGATTTGTTTAATGATGATAATTGATAACAAATATATAATCATGCTACAACGATATAATAATAATAATAATAATTTATGTATTGTTATAATAATAATAATGATCGATAATAAATAATTATAATATTGTTGTTGTTATTTTATATTGTGGTTTAAAACAAATGCTGTCATTAGTTATTATTGTTATTCATAATAAATACCATTATTATGCGTATAATAATAAGGAATAATAATATTGGTTATAACTAATAATAATTATAATTTTTATAATAATAATTATTATGCTAAATTTACTTCCAATATACTAAAGTAGTAGTGTAATTAATTATTACCATCGCTGTGTTATAAAATGATTAGCCTACTGATAACTATAATAGTTTATAAAATTTAAGATACTATATATTGTATATGATAATCCAATGTGTTATATATATTATATATAATGTGTTATACGTAGTATATATAAAGTGTTATATATAATATATATAATGCCACCTCAGTAGCGCAACGCATATCTCAAGCCTATTGTGGTCTCATAACTTTGAGGCTTTGATTTATGAGACAACTTTGATGCAAAATATGTGAATATTGTTATTTAACAATAACTGATTGTTCGAGCATTGGTGTTCTTTTTCGCATACCCACCATATTTTGTTATGGTGCGCCTTAAGGAGAAAAACTATTTGCTTACCAAAGTGGTAAGAATTAGTAAATTACTTCTTGTATTCAAAATTTGCTTGCTCTCATCAGCGCTTGCTAAATTACTAACTTATTTTGTTAGTATTTGTTCCACCAACTCATGGCCATATCTGCAGTTCTCACATTGTGATACGGTTTTTGAACTTCCTTATAATTTTATTGATATACGCAGGTGCCTGTATGCTGAGGTGATGTTACAACACAGCGACCAACCATACAAGTCACTGAAAACTAATTAAAATGTTTAAAAAAGGATTCAAAGCTCTCAAGTCTATTGGTAAAAAATCCAAAAAGAAAGATGGTGACAGTGTTTCTCAAGCCGAATCTGTCAGGGATGAAAATTTGGGGGCGTCTGGTGAAGGTACGTACTAGATATATGACAAATGGTTTTGCCAAAGGCTAGCATGGGTAGTTTTGCTTATAAAATACACTCGGTGCTGTATTTAGCTCTGGAAAAGGACAATAGGATTAAGGCAGCAGCTGTTGCCGGTGCTGCTGTCCATGCTGACATTGGCAGCGGTGAACGTATGAGCGCTGCTGCAAACCCTCGCACTCCAGGTCGCGGTCCACCAACTCTCGCACAGACTGTAGGATCAGCTTCTAAATCCGGTGTGTCGGCATCAGCTAAACCCGCCATGTCCCAACCAGTTCCTGCCGTCCATTCAACTAGAGAAATGGACGCTGAAGGTTAGTTTCATCTTTCCAGACATTTTTTATTTCTATAAACTAAATTCTTTATGTTGTGTAAAGGTATAATTGTTATTATTTCACCTGCCTTTTGTTTGTGCTCACTCGTCTTGCCTTTTGAATACTTTCCTTTCAAGTGCGAGTAAGTTGACCCGATATTAATTTAGTAGTGGAAACAACACAAACAAGCATTTAAAAGTAAACAAGGTTTGCATTCATAAATATCCTATGACTGGGAAGGCGTGATGGAATGCTGATTGTATTGTATACAGTAATAGGTAGCTGTTGTGTGTGTGAAATGGATAGCCAGTCTGTGGTTTCTATTGCTGCCGCTGCCACACTGTGGTACCATGTAGTCTAATTGCCATAGACCACTTGATGGTTTATGCATATAGTGTTCTAAATGACACATCTGTGTGCATGTTTGTGTGCCATTGTTAAGATAGATTTAAAGTGTACAGCGCGCAATACAAAGTGTTAAGTGTTGCATCTTTTTTTTTCATCTTTTTTATTGAGTATGCATTTGCCATGCTTTTTGCATGAATTTGATTTTGCTGGATTTACTGAAATTTTCATGAAGTTGCTGAGCTGTCAGAGCTGCTAGTACTGCCACACAGACACTAGTATCACCATGCAATCGTACAGTAACTAGTACTGTTATGAAGTCACTAATACAATTCCCTATTATATCTTGTGCACTGCTGTGTAGATAGTGTGGTGGACATGATGAGGCAGCTACAAGCTCAAAAGGCACAGAAAGCCAGTCAGCCCGCCAGCCAGTCGGTGAGTAAAAATCTTTACCACCTTATGTGACTGCAAATGAGCTGACTCTGGTATATGGTCAACAGCGATGCCTGCTAGAGTAAGCTTAGATTAGCTGTTGAGAGACCTCCCACACATTTGAGCTACCAACACCGCTTTTTGTATTTTGGTTTCATTTGCCAAAATTGGATTTATTAAAATATTAGTTATATCACTTTGCTTATGGGGGTGCTTAAACTACAAGAATGATACTGAGGCTATTTGGGACGGTCTCGAAGCTGTTATGGTTGGCTCCGGGAATTTTAGGTGTAATTCTCAGGCTATGGCTACTATTAAGATGTGACTGTACGTCAGTCTAGGCCACATACTGTCACTCGTGATAAGACAAACTCGTTAAAAGTTGATAGTTTGATGCATGTAGCCTTGGAACCAGAGCTTTCGAATGACTGAGAGAGAGCCCCAGTCCTGTAAGGACTCTTCACTTGATTCACTTTTCTCTCCTCCTAAGAGAGAGGTAACAGGCATGCGCTTAGATGTCTATGGTGGAGGTTAACCCGCTGTATGCGAAATCTTTCTATGCTTCACCTTATGTGTCTGTCTCCAAGTGGTGTAGAAAGAGGGACGGTTTGCTCAGCCATTTACTGGCAAGAGAAAGCAAATCTACTCAATGTAATAAGAAATGATGATGAAAAACATGGCATTTTTTGCTCTTGCAGTTGAGGTCGATCTCGTCAGGGGGCACTTTAAATTTGCCTTTTGCCTTCTTCTAATGGTTACCAAAAATGCCATTTTCCCTCCACCACTCTGGTCTGTATGTCTGTCTGTCTGTGTGTCTGTCTGTCCGGCTGTCTGTATGTTTGTCCGTCTGTCTGTATGGTGTTGGGTCACAGTTCCTCGATGACAGAAAAGCTAATGTTTTTAAGTAGTATTCGTTTATAAATCACCACGTGAACTGCAAAGCTGGTGTACGTTGCAAGTTTACAATAATTTTTGGATAGATGCATTAGATTCGTGCAATAATCTGTACGCCTTGATATTGCTGGCCATTTACATACATGTATGTAATGTTGGCCATTGTGAGACAATTTATTTACATTGAATTCCTATCAGCGTGCACAAATTATATTTTGTTTGCCATGCAGATTTAGATTGGCTTTGTAAGACTTGGTCTATACAATATCACCTTTCTAAATGTATTTGTTGTCGCGCAGGAACTAATGGACGACTCCGATGAAGACTCTGAGAGCAATGATACCGCCTCTAGTGAGTCGGAGCTCACCTACAAGAAAAAGGTAGTGCTCTGTTTTGATTGGTTGATTTCGTTTTTATCCACTCCTCTCATTCATCTGCTCTTTCAATGGCTACTAAACCTGCTCGTACAGACGTCTATGGTATCTGGAAGTACAGACATCTATGGTGTCTGCACGTACAGATGTCTATGGTATCTGCTAGTACAGATGTCTATGGTGTCTGCACGTACAGATGTCTATCGTATATGGTAGTACATGGGTCTATGGTGTCTGCACGTACAGATGTCTATCGTATATGGTAGTACAGGGGTCTATGGTGTCTGCACATACATATGTCTATGGTATCTGCTAGTACAGATGTCTATGGTGTCTGCTAGTACAGACGTCTATCGTATATGGTAGTACAGACATCTATGGTGTCTGCACGTACAGATGTCTATGGTATCTGCTAGTACAGATGTCTATGGTGTCTGCTAGTACAGATGTCTATGGCGTATCTACTAATACATGTGTTTATTGTCGCTGTGTTATGTAGCAACCCAAACTGGTTTCTGCTTTCCCCAAGTTCCTAGATTGTTCTAACCAAGTGTGGGTGTGGTTATGCTTTCTTTTCAATGGGTTTCAGCTTAAACACAAACAAGAAAAGGAGGAGCGTAAGAAAAAAGGTCTCAGTGTTTCCTCTTCATCTGTAAGTTCATTAGGAACACTCTAGATTTGGTAGTTCTATGCTTTGTTTTCCATTTTCTTTTTTAAGCTCTAAGAAGAGTCATTATGACAACGTGTAGTTTCTTTTGTCACAGGTTGGGCACGAGATGAAACGGCTAGATTCAATCATTGTATTTTTAGTTTTCATAGATTTTGTTGTTGTCAACAAGTTTCATAAGCGATGAAAACTAGTCGTAATGCAAATTCAATGTGTCATGATTTATACCTTTTTTTGTAAAAACGGTTTTTGCTTTGCTTACAGAGAACTATGAAATGTGTTTTTAGATCTCGTTTTAAATTTTTTTTATTTATTTTGAAACGGTACAATCATGTATTAAATTGTATTGTAGAGTACTGGGAGCTCGTGGGGTGATACGTCAGACGTATTACCTAGCCCTGGGGGAAAGCCATCGTTGCTAGCACAGTCTACAAACCCTGTAGGTCCACTTACTAACTATTTTGTTACCAAAATTTTTTCGCTTTTTTTCATAGTCTGAAATCAGGTCTGTACCATCAATCACTATATATCCTAAAGTAAACCAGGTGAGAAAGTATCTTTGAGAAATATGGAGCCATTTTTTAAATGTCTTTTTATTTTGCGGACACACCTAGTATTAGCATGGACACCTTTTAGAATGAACATCAATTAAAGGTGAGTGACAGTTATGTGCTACAAAAGAATATTTCAGTGTCTGTGCTAGAAAATGTCGGCGTTCATTATTTGTGGTATATAAAATAGCGATGTGATATTTGTTTTGGGAAATGTCTCCTTTGCTGATAGTAGCAAATTGTGAAATTCCTGAAACAAATGCTGAAACGATGTTAAATATGTTGACTGCAACAAATACCGACACTTTCTAGAATGAATGTGAAGCTATTCCTTTTTATCCCATAATTGACATTCTTTTCAGCCTCGTCTCTGTTTGTTCTAGAAGATGCTTGCATTCATGCGAAATTTGTCTGCCTTTGTTCCAAAATCGGTTCGTTCCGCCCCGGGAAGGTTTTTCAATTCTTAATAATTTACTTACTGTTTAGCTGAGCTGAACGAAAACAAATATTGTAGCTAGATATGATAAATAATAGCCAACGACGTATGGAAAGTGGGTGGCACCGATTTCTAAAAATCTGTAATCTTTGTGCCATAGAGTCACATAGCATATATAATCATTGTTAATGTATTTTAGAGGGCGGGGGGCGCGCTTGATGCCCCTAGCTTGTAATTGAAAGTTAATGTATAAAAGCGTGATCGATTTTGCTTACATAACTCCTAATATTTCTGACCAATTTTAACTGGGATAGCGACCATCTTTCTCTATCGGCTCAATTACCAAAGCGTTCGTGGTGTCATACTTACTACTCGAGTTTTCCGCCAATAAAATCAGTTTATTGGCGCTATCCCAACTAGTCAAACAGTAACTGAGTGTTTCCTATTCATGTTTAAATTTCAATGAGTGTTAAAATGGTAGAAGTAATTTTTCATCTTTCTCTCAGTTTTTGGTAGTTAGATTTCTTGTGTCACCGTGGTTAGTTGTTTTAGTGAATCAATTGTGTGTTTGTTTATTTGTGATGTTGTAGATTGCAGCTGCTGTGAAGAAACCTGCAGCAACAGTAAGTTTGTTTTTTGTGATTGTTAGATTATTTCATACAGCTGAGTCTATAGTTGCTCTTCTGGCTGTGCTTTGAGATCGCTCACATGATCCTATAAATGCTGCCCGATGTGTTTAGGCAGCTGATGTTGGAGAAGACAGCAACTCTGCGTGGTCTGACACCGATGAGGAGGCAGATGAGTCTCAGCCAAGACAGGCTTCACCTAGCCGAGCCATTGCCTCCCCCGAGGTAGTGAGTGACCCGGCTAGTGGCTGGTCAGATGATGAAGTAGAAGGTGAGAAACATTCCGAGAATAAAAAAGAGACTGAAATTGTTCCATCGTCTGCACCACCTCAGAGTTCATCTGGTCGGGTACTAGCCTCCCCGGATATAGTGAGTGACCCGGCTAGCGCATGGTCGGATGAAGAGGAAGGGGGCAATAAGCCACCAGTAACTGATAATCAATCTAAAACTGCTGCTTCATCAGTACCTCAAGCTATGCAGAGTGGAGCACCCGCATCTCCTGGCATAGTGAGCGACCCGGAGAGCGCGTGGTCGGATGATGACGAAGACAAAGAAAATCCAAAAGTATCAGCAACAGCAGAAGTGGTTGAACCAGTATTGACTGAAAAAGGTTATGACTTACCTCTAAACACGACTTACAACGTCCCCTCGGCAGATAAGGACGCTGCCATTGTATCGAATTCCGACTCCACATTGTCTGACAGTGAAGATGACGACATGGCTGTGGACTTGCCAACTGGTGATGGAGACAAACCTACAGCGGTGAATGTGTCGTCTGCCTCTCTGGTTGCTAATGGTAAAAATAGACTGGGAGCTAATGTAGAAGATAAGCTGATAGACAATGGCCCCTCTAAGCTCTCCCAGCCCTCTCAGCCTATACATACTGCTCCATCCGAGACCCCCACAAATCCGGCAGTGTTGTCCAGACTAAAGAGCCAAGACAGCGTGTGGTCAGATGATGACGATATTGAGCTAGCCGCAGCACCAACAAATAATTTGTCGATATTAGCAGCAATCAACGACAGCAGCAGCCCGTCTGCTGAGGAAGTGGTGGAGGCACCGGTGGTCACTCAGGCACACCAGAGTATGAACCAGACAATAACCATCAGCTCTCCATCTGTGTCCAATGGAGCTACTGAACAATCTCAACTGGTTAGTTATAAGTTTACTAGTAGATAGTGGCAAGTTCTTCTGCCTGGAGTGCAAATCATTCTAGAATATTCATTGGCTAAACTTTTATATGCTGATATAGTTGCATCTGGTTTGATTTATGTTTTCGATTTTATTTATTAAAACAGACATTGGTTACTGCACTTTTTATAAATGGCAGATTCTTTGTTGATTTGTGATTTAGATCCATCAGAAAATTAAAAACTTTCTAGCATTTGAGGAAATATTCAGGAATATTCAAAGATTAATGGTGCCATCAAAGATCAAAAATGCTATCAAAGATTAATGGTGCCATCAATGATCAAAAATTCTATCAAAGGTTAATGGTGCCATCAAAGATCAAAAATTCTATCAAAGATTAATGGTGCCATCAAAGATTAAAAATGTTATCAAAGATTAATTGCATTGTTCACAGATTACTTATAACTAAAAATGAAATATTGTGTCTAATTGTATGCCAACATACATCGTTGTTGAATATTTCAATCCTATGCGCTAATATACCCAGGTTTATGCAATTACAATACGTATATCAACGCAATATATATTCCTTTCTTATCAATCGTATTTTATGTAGAAAATGAGGGAAGAAATAGAATCTCTATCTAAGCGGATGGTTGATAGCGAGCAGAGAGAGAAGTCTTTGGTTTTGTAAGTATCCGCTGTTTGTATATTTCTGTGTTAGATTATTATCTGGGCTGCCAACGGGCGAACTACATATGGAAGGTGCAGTTGAAATTATGTTTGGTGTATTGACCAAAACAATGTATGTTTTTGCATTGCTTGAGTTTAGCATATAACTGGTTTCCATTTGTATCCCCTGTCACCTGTTACATCAAGTGTCACTTTCTCATCACATGACTTGTCATTTAACCTGCTGACACCTGTCTACTTACATCATAAATGTGCTTGTAGTCAGAAAGAAGAATTGGAGAAAGAGCTTGCATCAGTACAACAGTATAGAGATGAGGTGAGTTTCATAAATCTACAGGAACGATATAGATATCTAGATATATTTATATTGTTTATATAAATATTTATATTGTTTATATATAATTGTGTGCATGACTGTTGCATGCTCAAGGATTTGGCTATGATTTAAAAATCAAAAGTCATAATTCTTCAATTGTTCAGTTCAAGTTTAATTATGAAGATAATTAGATCGAAGAAGTTATGTAATCTGTCATATTTCTATCGGAAATCGCTTACCACTCCGTATGCACTCTTCTTTTAAAAAATAGTTTGCAAATGAATAGTTTTTTGCTTGATTTTGTAGAAAGGTCATTAAAAAATTGATATTTTTAAAACTAGGATATCTCTGAATTATAATCATTTACTTGACTGAGATAATAGCATATTCTGCTACACTAATGTGTATCCATCATTTTTTGAATCCAGCTGCAGAGCACTGTGGGTAATTTGGAGACTAAGATGGATGACTTGAAGTCACTGAATGAGAAGTTGACTGTGTGAGTTTCACTGTGTTGTCTCTAGAGGGTAATTTATTGTAGGTTTTCAACCTTGATTTTTTCCAAGTACAATTTTTACTTGTGTCCGTATTACATAATATGTATGGAACATGACACTCCACAACAGCAGGTTGCATAAATGAAGTTCGGATTACTTTGTGAGAGTTGTTTGCTCATTTTTATACAGGAGCATAAAGAAGACAACTCCAATTGTGTGCAAACTCGATGTGACTAAAAATTTATGGGAATTTTTTTCTCAAACATTGAGAAGAGTATTTGGGGAAAATCTATTATTCAGTGTTTAGGAAAAATGGACATATTTTTGTGTTGTAGGGCCGAGGGTGGTATGGTCAAGAAATCGTAAGTTCTTAACCCTCTACTAATTATGTAGCAAGTCGTTTGGTTAGACTTGGGAACTGAAATATACGAGTATTATTTTTGCTCTTGCAGTATGTATGATGACGTGACGCAAAAACTTAAAGTTATCATCGATGAAAATGAAAGACTTGTAGTTCAACATTCGCAGGTGGGATTTACCTGTAGCCAGAGTACCTATGATATGGTTGAGGTGACTAATTCTTGTTTTTATCAAGTGATTTTTATTTGAAGATTGAGAAGAGTTCGTCTGCTGAGACAGCTGATCTCAAGAAGGTGATAGCAGAGTTGAAGGAAACTCAGAAACAGCATTTGGTGGTAAGTATTCAGTTGCTAGTACACATAGCTAGTAGTACACATAGCTAGTAGTACATATAGCTAGTAGTGCATATAGCTAGTAGTACATATAGCTGGTAGTACACATAGCTAGTAGTACACATAGCTAGTAGTACATATAGCTAGTAGTACACATAGCTAGTAGTACATATAGCTAGTAGTACACATAGCTAGTAGTACACATAGCTAGTAGGACACATAGCTAGTAGTACATATAGCTAGTAGTACACATAGCTAGTAGTGCATATAGCTGGTAGTACACATAGCTAGTAGTACATATAGCTAGTAGTACACATAGCTGGTAGTACACATAGCTAGTAGTACACATAGCTAGTAGTACACATAGCTAGTAGGACACATAGCTAGTAGTACATATAGCTAGTAGTACACATAGCTAGTAGTGCATATAGCTGGTAGTACACATAGCTAGTAGTACATATAGCTAGTAGTACACATAGCTTGTAGTACACATAGCTGGTAGTACATATAGCTAGTAGTGCATATAGCTAGTAGTACATATAGCTAGTAGTACATATAGCTAGTAGTACACATGGCTAGTAGTACACATAGCTAGTAGTACACATAGCTAGTAGTACACATAGCTAGTAGTACACATAGCTAGTAGTACACATAGCTAGTAGTACATATAGCTAGTAGTACACATGGCTAGTAGTACACATAGCTAGTGGTACACATAGCTGGTAGTACACATAGCTGGTAGTACACAGTAGTGCACACACTTTGTGATGACCGACAAATTACCAAAGTAGAAGCTTCTATCACTGTCAAATATAACAGTGTGACAACTTATCAAACACAGAGATATTTATCAATCTGTTTCATCGCTATACTACATATATATACCTGAGTCTAATCTGTGTTGTAACGTTTCAAAAAAAGAAGACAATTCCACTTTGTGTTTCACACATTCATTCACAGTACATTGTCCACAGGATCAGAGAGAATGGGATGAAATGAAGGCAGAGTTGAACTCTACAATACTCAGCTGGAGAGACAAACACTCAGCCCTGGAGTCTGCACTCTCTCAACAACAGCAGGTAGGTTGTCTAGAGCAGGTATTCTTCTGGCTACCTTTTCTGGCTATCACTCCATATCAAAGTATTATATATCACACAGATGAGCTCAGTAGATCTTTTATATGTATATATCAGTCATTGTAGCCTCTGGTCCTTTCATGTGTATATATCAGTCATTGTAGCCTCTGGTCCTTTTATGTGTATATATCAGTCATTGTAGCCTCTGGTCCTTTTATGTGTATATATCAATCATTGTAGCCTCTGGTCCTTTTATGTGTATATATCAGTCATTGTAGCCTCTGGTCCTTTTATGTGTATATATCAGTCATTGTAGCCTCTGGTCCTTTTATGTGTATATATCAGTCATTGTAGCCTCTGGTCCTTTTATGTGTATATATCAGTCATTGTAGCTTCTGGTCCTTTTATGTGTATATATCAGTCACTGTAGCCTCTGGTCCTTTTATGTGTATATATCAGTCATTGTAGCCTCTGGTGTTTTTATGTGTATATATCAGTCATTGTAGCCTCTGGTCCCTGGTATTACTGCTATCATGATCATCAGAGCCTTTTCATAACTGCATTTACTTAGTTCCAAATAATAAAAAATTAGCGAGTAAATATGACGTTTACGTAAATAATCTACAGACAAACAGTGAGTTGGAGGGGGAGATAAGTGGTTTACGGCAGAAGATGATCACATTGCAGACCCAGAAGAGAGAGATTGAACTTTTAACGGAACGTACAACGTAAGTTTATCTAGCTCTCTGTCCTTCTGTAACTCTACATGTTGTCTCTCCAGTGTGTATGTTAATTCTGGCAGAAGTGCTATTGGGTGGGTTTGTCTGGTCTGTCGGCATTAATCAAGTTTTTTATTTGATGGTCGTAACAAAGTACATGTAGGTTGTATTTGTGTTTTGTCACTAAAATTCCAATGGTACCTGATTGTGTGTTAGTCAGTACGTTGTGTTGTGTAGTTAGTGGGAGATGTAATGGTTGTATGAGGTAACGTGTTGCAGGGGAGAGACAACTCAGGTAGAAATACTCGAGAGTGAACTAACTGAAAGAAACAACAAGTTGGAGATGCTGAGAGAAGAGATGGAGAGATCATCCAAGGATTATACTGAGAATATAGCTAGACTTAATTCTAGGATAGCAGAAATAAATAGTTGTGAGTTGATGTATTATACTGCTGCGGGTTTGATGGTTTGTTTTGAAATTGAATGCCCTCTATCGATCAGTTCTTGGGCTTTATTTTTTAAAAACCTGTGGGCTTAGTGCAAGAATAAATGTAGGTTTTGACGCCTGGCAGTGATTGATTGTTGATGGTAGGAGTCACCTGTTCAAGGTAGTCACTGCGATGTCATTGTAGCGCATGACCAGGAGATACAGAGTATGGGAGACAGACACCGACAGGTGCTCAGCCAGCTGAAGGAAGACAATGAAAGAGACACTCAGAGGGTAAGCGGACACATTTAATGTGACTTTTGCATTATACGTGTAAGTCTGTAGGTTTGACTTACCTTTAACAGGAAGTTGAGTTTCTACCTTGTACAGTTTGCAGCAACAATACTATACATGAAGATAAGAAATTTGGTTTCACGATTAAACCTGTAAATTTGGCTCACTGCCCACTTTGTCGTTCAGATGCTGAGCGCAAGCGATAAACATTCTTTTACTGGTCAATATTGTTCATCACAATAATGGGTTGATAACTCCGCTTCAACCAAAGGAAGTTCCCTGATATGTGGAATAGAAATTCCTAAATCTCAAGCGCTGAGTAGGCGGAGTCTGGTGTCAAGTAGTCACAAAAGAATTTCTTATCATGTTGTATGTTGACATTGATGTGCAACGTCTTTTGTAGGCGGAGATGCGTCAAGACTCTCTTAGCAAAGAGGTAGGTTCCTTACAGTCACAGAACAAAGAACTCCAACAGAAGAACTCTATACTCAGGACAGAGATGAGTGAGAAGAGCAGAGATTTAATACCGAAGAGGTCAGTGTGGCAGTAGATGGTGTAAATGGAATGCTTTACTACTATTTGATGTTTTATACAAGTTATACGCATATAGCATTCTTTGTTGTGTTCTCCATGTATTATATTCTATACCATTGTATATTATATTCTATAGAGATTATATATTATTGTATATTATATTCTATAGAGATTATATATCATTGTATATTATATTCTATAGATATTATATATTATTGTATATTATATTCTATAGAGATTATATATTATTGTATATTATATTCTATAGAGATTATATATTATTGTATATTATATTCTATAGAGATTATATATTATTGTATATTATATTCTATAGAGATTATATATTATTGTATATTATATTCTATAGAGATTATATATTATTGTATATTATATTCTATAGAGATTATATATTATTGTATATTATATTCTATAGAGATTATATATTATTGTATATTACATTCTATAGAGATTATATATTTTTGTATATTATATTCTATAGAGATTATATATTATTGTATATTATATTCTATAGAGATTATATATTATTGTATATTATATTCTATAGAGATTATATATTATTGTATATTACATTCTATAGAGATTATATATTTTTGTATATTATATTCTATAGAGATTATATATTATTGTATATTATGACTATAGAGATTATATATTATTGTATATTATATTCTATAGAGATTATATATTATTGTATATTATATTCTATAGAGATTATATATTATTGTATATTATACTCTATAGAGATTATATATTATTGTATATTATATTCTATAGAGATTATATATTATTGTATATTATATTCTATAGAGATTATATATTATTGTATATTATATTCTATATAGAGATTATATATTATTGTATATTACATTCTATAGAGATTATATATTTTTGTATATTATATTCTATAGAGATTATATATTATTGTATATTATGACTATAGAGATTATATATTATTGTATATTACATTCTATAGAGATTATATATTTTTGTATATTATATTCTATAGAGATTATATATTATTGTATATTATATTCTATAGAGATTATATATAGTTGTATATTATATTCTATAGAGTTATATATTATTGTATATTATATTCTAGAGAGATTATATATTATTGTATATTATATTCTATAGAGATTATATATTATTGTATATTATATTCTATAGAGTTATATATTATTGTATATTATATTCTATAGAGATTATATATTATTGTATATTATATTCTATAGAGATTATATATTATTGTATATTATATTCTATAGAGATTATGAAGAGCTGCAGAAAGACCACGATGTGCTGATGATGAAAGTATGTTTGTTGTTACATTTATTTACACATTTTTTTGTGCCTACCTGCGTAGCTAGGTTATATTGCAGCAACTATCCAAGTAGCCAAGAACCTTAATTATAAAATATCATTACTACTATTGGAGAATATACTTCATGCTCAGATTGGAATCATAAGGTGACATCTTATGCAAATTTCAGTCAACCTGCTCGAAAGCAGTTTTAGGTGAATCAGGAGTTGTCTTCTCACTATCGATTGGTTTATTATCATTTAATTGGGAGTTGTCAGCTCTACATAAAGTTACTAAAGTGACTTTTTTCTCCCATTTTTTACCACAAAGACTAAAGAATTGCCACTATTATGAAATATTATTTTGCAGCCAAGTCAATGTTTCTAATTCTGGAGTTTAACCTTTTGACCCAATTATTTATGGTCACTGTTTGTAGGTTGCTGAGCTGCAGAAGTTGTCTGCTCATTCTGGTCCTGTAGAGCCTGAACAGTCTCCTCTAGTCTCGTAAGTTATATCTTAGTGCACTCGTATGGACTTGTAACACTTTGTGTGTTGTACAGTGGGCTTTGCTTTCTGGGGCTTTTTACTCTTTGTTTTGGTGCTCATCGGCTGCAATATATATCTGGATCGATTTAACTGCTAGCCTGTATGATCCGTTGTGTGTTGTGGTAGGTGAGGATGTGGTTGGTGAGGATGTGGTTGGTGAGGGTGTGGTTGGTGAGGGTGTGGTTGATGAGGGTGTGGTTGGTGAGGACGTGGTTGGTGAGGTTGTGGTTTGTGAGGACGTGGTTGGTGAGGACGTGGTTGTGAGGACGTGGTTGGTGAGGACGTGGTTGGTGAGGGCGTGGTTGGTGAGGGTGTGGTTGGTGAGGGTGTGGTTGGTGGGGATGTGGTTGGTGAGGACGTGGTTCGTGAGGATGTGGTTGGTGAGGACGTGGTTGGTGAGGATGTTGTTCATGAGCTTTACGGCAAGTATAAAATAAACAGTTGAAAACTTCCTGTATTACACACTACTGATAATGACTGGAAATCGTGATTTTCAAAAATCTGACAAAATCTTGTTCACCCAATCTCGTCGCTGGCACACATTGATTAACCATGTGTTGACACGCAGTCTCCACGTTACGTAATATGTAGCGTGTAGCGCTGCCATTTCAAAATGACAGCTTACTTTCTATTCTAATCTATAATATCCTACGGCTAATTTCAATGATGACAATAAATTTGTTCCCTTAAATTAAAACTTAGCTCAATGGGCCATTGAAAGCGTTGTCTGATAGGCACTGGTTTATAGTGCCTGTTGCTATGACAACGAGCCAAGCCACCCGATGCCTACGCCATTGTACAAACAGTCATTATTCTTTATGCGTGCAGTCTCTATCAAGCTTATCGCAGCAGGCTTGTAGTATCACATTGTTGTTGGCGTGCTTATCAGTTGGGTTGTTGTGTAGTAGCGTGTTAGTACCAGAGTGGTTAGTACATGTGCATTACCACTTGCTAGTGCTTGCAGTTTTACACTGCATAGACATCAATAGTGTACAGATACTCTACAAGCAGGTGAGTGCACAGTTGCTTCCGGTGTCTGTGGTGGCAAATTTTTGTGTTTTCATAGATAAGAATAAAACTAGATTAGCCTAAGACAATTGCTATCTTTCAACACTTTTGCTACTTCAAAAAAAAGATGTCAAATGTTTACTAAATCATTGGCTGTAGCTGGTGCAATGGATGAGATAATATTATGTTTGATTATTTCCAAGAGTAATAATAGTACGTGAAATCATGTGCCAACGTTAATGCAATAGCTTTTTTTTGATATGGGCAATAGAAATCACTAACCCAAGAAATTATGTTGTCCTATTATTTGAATTCAACCGTTGGTTTTAGGCTTTGTTACATAATTTATAATATTCTAGCTGGAGAGCGTCTTCCTAGTTTTATCCTTTGATCTATTCAGTTATTACTTTCTTTGCTAGCTATTTGAGTCGCACTAGCAAAAATCGACTCCCAACAAACTTTATTATCTGCTCACTAAAATTTTTACAATAATATATGATTTAGCAGTATGATGTTTGATACTGGTTTGGAGTCACGCTCCAGGGAGATACAGCTACGCCGGCAGCGTGCCGAGCGTGAGTTGCAAGAAGCGCGAGACAAGCAGCGATTGCGACATAATAGCGCTGGCATGTTGACACCAGCCAGCTGTGAGTCCACTCCAAGGAGAAGTCCCGCTCCAGGGTATACAACTGTGTGTTGTGTCCTTTCTCACCTCTGTGTGTGCTTGTGTGTCTAGATCTAACAGTCACATGGCAGCATTGGCCGCTCATGCGTAGTTGAGCTTGTCTTATCAAGTGTTTGTTGTGACACCATGGCTGGCACAACAGAGCTGGTGCTATCAAGTGCTAGCTGTGACACAATGGGTGGCACAGCAGAGCTGGTGCTAGCAAGTGTTAGCTGTGACACCATGGGTGACACAGCAGAACTGGTGTTAGCTGTGACACACGGGTGGCACAACAGAGCTGGTGTTAGCAAGTGTTTGTGACACCATGGCTGGCACAACAGAGCTGGTGCTATCAAGTGCTAGCTGTGACACCATGGGTGGCACAACAGACTTGGTGTTAGCAAGTGTTAGCTGTGATACCATGCATGGCACATCAGAACTGGCGCTACCTAGTGTTTTCTGTGTCATCATGGGTGGCACAACAAAATTGTTTGCTCTGGCATCATGGGTGGCATAGCAAAGTTGGCACTACTAACATGGTCTTCTGTTATGACGTGGTATACATGCAGCTAGAGTTTTGTCTTCAGAAGTAGCATCTCAGTCATGAGCTAGTTTTTTTTTGTGCGCTCTGTATTTCTCTTTTACTGCTAGAAACCAGACATAATATTTTATAAAATTAACTAGTTGTTTAGTTACGACTCTTTTTCTGTTTTAATAATCGTTTGAGGAGGTGGGGGAGCCGGTGGCGGGGCTGCCTGAGGAACAGGAAGAATATTGTGTGTGTTGGCATGTTGGAAGTAGTCGTCTGGGCATCTGATATTTCTGTATTCCTTCATTCTCAGCCAAGCTCTAAATCTCTCTGTCGGAAAATGATGGTCTGTGTTTCTAACTTCTTCAAAATAGTGTTCATTCTCAAAGTCAAGAGGGGTGGGTACCGTGTAAGCCCGAGATATTTGAGTAAGGTGCTCATTCTCTTCCACCAGGTAGTCTATATATTCACACACCAACGACTTCAGTTTATTTCGTTGTCTGTTCTCTCTTGCCGTCGGCCCATATCTACGTGATCGTCGGCTGGCATATCCCGCCCTTGCTGGAGCAGCAGGAATGCAGTGAGGCGGGGTGGGGTGGTGAGGTGGGGGATTGTTCACTATTTCATACATGGTGTTCGGCTGCTCAGTCGGTGGGGGACAACTCTGTGGCGGTGGTGGTGGTGGTATCACAACTTCATGTGTGCTCTGCAACATTTATTTGTCATGTAACAATAAACTTTATCTGTACTTTATTTTGTAACTTATTGGCTAAAACTTTTCCAGCTGAAAATGATGAATCTTGGTTTGTTAATTATTATTCTCGTGAATAGACTAAGTTTTATGTTGTTTCACTCAGTGCGAAATGACTTGTAGTATTATTAGTCGTGTCATCTTTAGCTGCTCCTATATAGACATTTTTGTTCTTTTTAGTTGGTTTACAATTAGCTGGAAGAATGTAATTCCAGTAATTATTTAGATGGTTTTCAAATTTTAGGATTTTTTTTATAGTGTAAATTGAAACTAAAACATTTTTTTATTACATGGCATAGACACAGGCATAGGCATCGCGCAACATCGCAGAATGTAGTAGCAGATTCAAACTCAACTTGCCTACATATTTAATAACATTAGAAATTATCATCAAGCTTATCTGAATTTTTCGAAGAAGAAATGTTACAAGTGGCAGAAGTTTTTTTTCTGTACAGAATCATTGCACCAGTTTTATAATATTCTATGGATGCTTTGCAAAAAATGGTTGATTTTTAACTTTCCAGCAAAATTTGTGATTGGAATAACAATGTCCAATTTCTGGCAAAATTTGTGATTGGCTGCAATTCTCACAATGTATGCAGTCTACTATCTATTTTGAAGAAATATCAACATCGCCAGAATCTTTTCATGTCGTATTCTACCAATAAGTCTTTTTGAGTATGCGATACATTTTACTTCAAAGAAAGAATTCATTCCAATAGAATATTTTTATCATTATTTTTTATTCATATTGTTATACGTTGATAATGATAAATATTGTGATTTACTTGGGGTCTGCATGCGTAGTGGCCGACGTCTGCGTAGTTCATTTGGCTTCCCAAAGTCAAGTCTATCGGTTGTTCAACCATTTCCTGTTTGTGTGGCCTGGCAGTAGCAGCATTAGTAATTGTAGTACAAAGCGGTGTTTCATCGACTGACACAAGTTTGACACTCTCTAGGGTGGTGTAGGTCAGATTGGTTGGGTTTGCCTGTGACACCATGTGATCTAACGACTCCGCTGTCAGCACCGACGACGGGAACAGCTGATTTTGCGCATCAAATGCCGCATCTGGCCAGTTTATAGCTGGTTCTTCCATTTTCTCTTTCTATAACGTAGTGTGCCTAACGTTATTCACTGATTGTTGAATTCTTGCTAATTACTTCAGAGTGCCCTTTGTTGAACTAATCTTAGAAGTTGTTTTATCACACTACTTGCTAGTATGTAGTTAGGTTTTGGAGTTGTGTTCCCTCTTGCTCTGATTATTATTTTTCTTAAATTAAATAATAAATACCACGGGAACCACTGAAAGCTGTTGGTAAGGAGGTTCTATGTTTTGAATTACTTTCTTTTAGAAACTTCCAGTTTTCTGCCTCGTCTAGTGACGATGATGATGACATCAGACGCCAACGATTCAATGGCAACACGTCCCTAGTTTTAAGCAATGGTATGTTTTGTGTGCAATAACAGCCAATGAGAAAGCTATTAATACTTCGAACAACTTGTTATTAGTAAAAATAGAACATTCGTTTTTCGTCATCATCTGAAATCAATTAGAAATTTGATGAAATTTTTGGAAATGCAAAATATACTCCGATGTATTTGTGTTTTACAGTGTTTTGTGGCTTTGATATGTTTGAATTGATGCTTTGTAGGAGAAATTTTTGGTTTTCCTGCTCATTTGCATTTTATCTACCAACTGGGTAATTGTCTTATTTTTACAGCTCAGCAGAAAGAGTTGGAAAGGCTGGAGGAGAAAGTTAAACAGTTGAAGAGGTTAGTCAAAAAGTCCTGCTGTGATGTCACTGCTGTCTCACTGCGTAACGTGTGACCTCACCATGTCTTGTAATGCCTTGATTGACATTTGCTAGAACTATAGTGTTTTTGATAGAATGAAATAAAACAAGTGTTGTCGGTTATCTTAGAGAGGTGTTTGATCTGGAGCAGTCGACAAGTCTGCTGCACACGGAAAAGAGAACATTAAGCAGACAACTCCAAGAGAAACAAGATGAGTCGGATGACTTGAAAGTTCAAAATGATAAACTGTATGAGAAGCTGCGTATTAGAGATCAGGAAGTAACCATGTATGTGTGCACCGCAGATCTCATTGTGTGCCAATGATCTCTAGAACGTCTCGATACTAGCAAATATAACATAAAAATTGTCTCAACTTATTTACTTCCTGTGAATGTGAAATTCTGGAAGCCAAGCCATTGCACTTAGAAAAAGAGTTATCGACAATTGAGTGCCTACAAATCCTTACCTCTCAGAGTGTATGTAACTTTTTGTGTAAGTATGGATAACTCTATGTTTCAGGGAACTGAACAAGAAGTTAGAAATAGAGCTTGTATCAGATGCTGAAAAATGTAAACTACGTCATGAAACTGTTCTGGTACATTTCCCATCAATTCGAACATCATTACTTACTTTGTGCTTTGATATAACAGTTATATATTAGTACTTTACTATAATATAGCAGTTATATATCAGTACTTAACTATAATATAACAGTTATATATTAGTACTTTACTATAATATAACAGTTATATATTAGTACTTTACTATAATATAGCAGTTATATATTAATACTTTACTATAATATAACAGTTATATATTAGTACTTTACTATAATATAACAGTTATATATTAGTACTTTACTATAATATAACAGTTATATATTAGTACTTTACTATAATATAACAGTTATATATTAGTACTTTACTATAATATAACAGTTATATATTAGTACTTTACTATAATATAGTAGTTATATATTAGTACTTTACTATAATATAACAGTTATATATTAGTACTTTACTATAATATAGCAGTTATATATTAATACTTTACTATAATATAGCAGTTATATATTAGTACTTTACTATAATATAGCAGTTATATATTAGTACTTTACTATAATATAACAGTTATATATTAGTACTTTACTATAATATAACAGTTATATATTAGTACTTTACTATAATATAACAGTTATATATTAGTACTTTACTATAATATAGCAGTTATATATTAGTACTTTACTATAATATAACAGTTATATATCAGTACTTCACTATAATATAACAGTTATATATCAGTACTTCACTATAATATAACAGTTATATATCAGTAATTTACTATAATATAACAGTTATATATTAGTACTTTACTATAATATAACAGTTATATATTAGTACTTTACTATAATATAACAGTTATATATTAGTACTTTACTATAATATAACAGTTATATATTAGTACTTTACTATAATATAACAGTTATATATTAGTACTTTACTATAATATAACAGTTATATATTAGTACTTTACTATAATATAACAGTTATATATTAGTACTTTACTATAATATAGCAGTTATATATTAGTACTTTACTATAATATAACAGTTATATATCAGTACTTCACTATAATATAACAGTTATATACTAGTACTTTACTATAATATAACAGTTATATATTAGTACTTTACTATAATATAACAGTTATATATTAGTACTTTACTATAATATAACAGTTATATATTAGTACTTTACTATAATATAACAGTTATATATTAGTACTTTACTACAACATAGCAGTTATATATTAGGACTTTACTACAATCTGTTACGTAGATGGAGAGTAACATATCCAGACTTACAGAAGCTAACAGTCAGCTAGAGACTAAGCTAGCTACTGTTACAGCGGAACTCAATGTCAAAGACAATCGTCTGGTGAGTTCACACACTGCTACAACGCTAGCTAGGTTTATCTGCTCTAATCATATATGGTAAGACAACTCCTCGTGATCAAGTTTATTAGATTTTTATTTGGCATCAAGACCATACAGCCAGCCATTTTTTTTAATGATGTAAATATAGAGTCAAATACTTTTGATAAATAATATTATTATTTACTGGCATTTCAACGGTCTTCAAGCTTCAGTTTATTTTGCAATTAATTTTGCAATTTGATATGATTGCATAATATAGGTGTGTTTAGGTGGGTGGTTACACCCCAGCCATCAGGTGGGTGGTTACACCCCAGCTATCATCACTTGTTGCCAAGTGTCACATTTTTGACACTTCAACTTTTTGGCTCGTTAATATACAATAAATATTAATGTATAATTTGTTATGTAAGTACGTAACATGTAGTGTTATATACATATATAGAGGTCACTAGGCGAGGGCAAGGGACAGTCCACGGACCAGAGTGTAACAGACGCTGAGATGGTACGACTGAGCACAGAGCTGGCACAGCTAAAGAGCAATGCCGAGGCAGAGAGATCTACTTATATGGCAGCGATTGAGAGCAAGGAGAGAGAGATCACTGTTGAGATCGGTGAAAAGGTTCGATTAAACTAATTATTGGTTGTCTTTGATGTGTCATGCAATCAACCGTTTGGAGTTGTCTTCTTTTTCATGCACTGAAGAGTGTTGTATAGTTAATACCAAAATACTGTATAAGAGGAATTGGCTCAGATTTATTTTTTCTCGATTCTAAAAATTATTGTTCATTCTCATGGTACTTTAGTATTTGTTTGTTGATCAAATGGCTTGTAGTTTTATTTAGTAATCATTTGTGTTGAATGCAACCGGCAATAACTTCGTTAATTCCAATCTTGAACGTGAAAAAAAATCTTTCCAATTGAAAGTTTTTTAGCGTTTTTGAGATATTGCCCATTTAACAGTGCCGCCTGAATGGACAACGCTGTGTGAAAAATGACAGGTTTGCCAACGATAAATAAAACACCTCTAAAAAGTTGAAAATGGTTGCAAAATAATCTTTCTAAGCTCTTAAAACACTCTGCTCAATGACCATTACTGCGATGCCCTCCTTATATGCAAGCGAGATAATTTTTGTAACTCCGCTTTATGACCTTATACAAGTTGTTGCGTATCGAAAGCATATTGTAAAGTAAGTCAGTCTCTATTGGGTTTCTAATATAATGATAGCACAACTCCACAACGGTTTATTTGGTACAAAATCATCTAAAAATAAATAAAAAAACAGTTTATGGCCCAGCGCTTTAAGTGGTAGAGTTGGGAGGCTGCTTCCTGTTATGATGATGTCACTCGTTGCAGGAGAGTGCAAAGGCCGCACTTGACGAGGTCACAAAGTCTCTCATGTACCTACAAGATGACCTGAACAGTAACTACGTATCACTGTCAGCCCACCAGGAGGCCCTCACCAGAGCCAATGAGCAAGAAGACAGGGTAAGACAGCAGCGTAGATATGTTTGGGATCCTCACTTGATGGTAGTTGTATCACATATTGTGTATATGTTGGTATGAAATGTGTAGCAAGGAATGCACTTTACACTTGTGCCTGGTTCGTTCAGTTTGTGAAAGACCTGAAGTGTTTGGGTCAAGCCGGCAGTTTCAGATGAGAGACTGTCTGTCAGTCTGTAGGTCTGTCTGTGTGTCTGTCTGTCTGTCTGTCTATCAGTAGTTCTCTAGCACCAAACGGAACAATTTTTTCAAGAAGTTTTAGTGAGCTATCATTTTACATTTTTACCTTGTTTACGGTAAAGAAAGATATTTTATTTGCTGTGATATAATTCTATTGTTGGGTTTCTTCACCAGAACTTGTTCTTCTTGGCTTTCATATTTGGTCTATAAGCATCAGGGCATGGCGTCACTGTATCAATCCCGTTTTTCAACGAGCTCTACAGTTAGACCGGACATCAGATCTTAGACCGGACATTAGATGTTAGATAGACATTAGATGTTAGATAGACATTAGGTGTTAGATAGACATTAGGTGTTAGATAGACATTAGGTGTTAGATAGACATTAGGTGTTAGATAGACATTAGATGTTAGATAGACATTAGGTGTTAGATAGACATTAGATGTTAGATAGACATTAGATGTTAGATAGACATTAGATGTTAGATAGACATTAGATGTTAGATAGACATTAGATGTTAGATAGACATTAGATGTTAGATAGACATTAGATGTTAGATAGACATTAGATGTTAGATAGACATTAGATGTTAGATAGACATTAGATGTTAGATAGACATTAGATGTTAGATAGACATTAGATGTTAGATAGACATTAGATGTTAGATAGACATTAGATGTTAGATAGACATTAGATGTTAGATAGACATTAGATGTTAGATAGACATTAAATGTTAGATAGACATTAGATGTTAGATAGACATTAGATGTTAGATAGACATTAGATGTTAGATAGACATTAGATGTTAGATAGACATTAGATGTTAGATAGACATTAGATGTTAGATAGACATTAGATGTTAGATAGACATTAGATGTTAGATAGACATTAGATGTTAGATAGACATTAGATGTTAGATAGACATTAGATGTTAGATAGACATTAGATGTTAGATAGACATTAGATGTTAGATAGACATTAGATGTTAGATAGACATTAAATGTTAGATAGACATTAGATGTTAGATAGACATTAGATGTTAGATAGACATTAGATGTTAGATAGACATTAGATGTTAGATAGACATTAGATGTTAGATATACATTAGATGTTAGATAGACATTAGATGTTAGATAGACATTAGATGTTAGATAGACATTAGATGTTAGATAGACATTAGATGTTAGATAGACATTAGATGTTAGATAGACATTAAATGTTAGATAGACATTAGATGTTAGATAGACATTAGATGTTAGACAGACATTAGATGTTAGACTAATACACGTTACTCTGTGGTTGTTATCTATTAGCTATGTTATTGTTGTCAGATGCACCGAGAGTTGAGCTCATTGAGAGAGAAGGTGGAAACGTACAGCAAAGATTCTCTGGAGGCAAAGAACGTCTGCTCTATGCAGCAAATACTCATCAATGAGAAAGACCGAGAGCTGAGAGACAAGGATAAGGAGACGAGGGCCTTGAGGAGGGATGTGAGTAATATTTATATAGTTGTATACAGTAGATATAGTTGTACACAGTAGATAAACTTGTATACAGTAGATATAGTTGTATACAGTAGATATAGTTGTATACAGTAGATATAGTTGTATACAGTAGATATAGTTGTATACAGTAGATATAGTTGTATACAGTAGATATAGTTGTATACAGTAGATATAGTTGTACACAGTAGATATAGTTGTATACAGTAGATATAGTTGTATACAGTAGATATACTTGTATACAGTAGATATACTTGTATACAGTAGATATAGTTGTACACAGTAGATATAGTTGTATACAGTAGATATAGTTGTATACAGTAGATATACTTGTACACAGTAGATATAGTTGTATACAGTAGATATAGTTGTATACAGTAGATATAGTTGTATACAGTAGATATAGTTGTATACAGTAGATATACTTGTATACAGTAGATATAGTTGTATACAGTAGATATACTTGTATACAGTAGATATAGTTGTATACAGTAGATATAGTTGTACACAGTAGATATAGTTGTATACAGTAGATATAGTTGTACACAGTAGATATAGTTGTATACAGTAGATATAGTTGTACACAGTAGATAAACTTGTATACAGTAGATATAGTTGTATACAGTAGATATACTTGTATACAGTAGATATAGTTGTATACAGTAGATATAGTTGTACACAGTAGATATAGTTGTATACAGTAGATGTAGTTGTATACAGTAGATATAGTTGTATACAGTAGATATACTTGTAGCTGGATGGCAAGGCAGAAGCACTATCCAATGCTAATATACAGTTACAACAATCAGCTAGGGAAAGAGACAGAGACCACGATAGACTGAGGTGAGTTGCAGTACGTCCCTACCACTTGTTTAGAGCCTCAGCTATAGATGTAGTATCATCATTTGTATGTCCTTGACTTTTATATGTTCACTCATCTTTACTGAAATATTTCATTTGCTGAAAGTGTTGTTCTGGTCGAGTGCACAACTCCGTAGATATAAAACTTGTGTCGTAGAGGGGAGATGCTGAACATGTCCTTGAGACAAGAATCTCCGACACGTGGAGATGCCGTAAGCTATAAGACCATGTATGAAGAGCTCAAGGTGGACAGAGAGAGGGAAAAGGCTACTGTATATATTTTAGTCTATTAGCTTCAGTTCCTTATGTTAAAGTAAATGGTTGTAGTTAGTGTATACGATGTTTGTTTGTGGAATGGTTCACAGGCTGACCAGTTGATTGAGAGGTTGAAGTGGGAGATCTCCACTCTGGAAGAAAGGCTACAAAACGCCAAGTCTGAACTTCAAGACAAAGTGAAGCTGGAGACTAACTATTTACTATCACAAGGGGTGAGTGTGCGCTCTATAGCTGGTATATAGTGTATCTCTATGTCTGTGCACTCGATAGCTGGTCTATAGTGTATATATATGTCTGTGCACTCTATACCTGCTATATAGTGCATATCTATGGGCGCGCACTCTATACCTGATATATAGTGTATATCTATGGGTGTGCACTCTATAGCTGGTATATAGTGTAGATCTATGGGTGCGCACTCTATACCTGATATATAGTGTATATCTATGGGTGTGCACTCTATACCTGATATATAGTGTATATCTATGTCTGTGCACTCTATACCTGATATATAGTGTATATCTATGAGTGTGCACTCTATACCTGATATATAGTGTATATCTATGTCTGTGCACTCTATAGCTGGTATATAGTGTAGATCTATGGGTGTGCACTCTATACCTGATATATAGTGTATATCTATGGGTGTGCACTCTATACCTGATATATAGTGTATATCTATGGGTGTGCACTCTATAGCTGATATATAGTGTAGATCTATGGGTGCGCACTCTATACCTGATATATAGTGTATATCTATGGGTGTGCACTCTATACCTTATATATAGTGTATATCTATGTCTGTGCACTCTATACCTGATATATAGTGTATATCTATGGGTGTGCACTCTATACCTTATATATAGTGTATATCTATGTCTGTGCACTCTATAGCTGATATATAGTGTATATCTATGGGTGTGCACTCTATACCTTATATATAGTGTATATCTATGTCTGTGCACTCTATACCTGATATATAGTGTATATCTATGGGTGCGCACTCTATATCTGACATTTTAAGCTTGTACAATTTTACGGAATGTGTCACCAGGAAACGGACAGATATAAACAGGAAGCTGCTGAGCTCGTAAGGAAGTCTACAAGACTTGAAGAGAGACTCGACCAGTTACAAAGAGAAACAGATCACCTGAAGGACTCGAGAGTAAGTTATTAGCGAGTCAAGTTGTTTGTGTTTCTGTAGTTTGCGTATGAACCCCAAGTTTTCCTTTGAGCTAGCTGTTTGTTACATCACATCTTCCGATTTTCTACCATGAGATTATTGAGCACTTGCATGTTAGATATGTAAATTTTATAGTTGGAAGTCGGCTCCTCCAATCAGGCTCTCAGAGATGAAAATTCCCGAGTGAGAGAAGACAATGTGTTCCTCAAATCTCAGCTGGAGACTGTACAGAAGGAGTTGTCTAGTTACAACGTGACAAGAGATGAAATGGAGGCTGCGTTGGCTGTACGTATACTACAAGTGCTTGCAGGTGTTTGTGGATCTCTGCTGTAGAGCTAGCTATACAACCACCTGTCAGTGCGTGTCAGGGTTGATTGGTTGACACCACTGCTTGTCACTCAGCCACGCTGTCACCCAATCTATGCTAAGCATTGCCTGTCACAATGTGCGGTCCCAATCACCTACGCCTTTGTGTCTGTCACATTGTTTAGGCTGCCAAGTTGACGACAGATGTCAACGATATGACGAGACAGGACTCAGAGAATGAGGTGCAGTTGGAGCGAAAGCATAAGATGGTGTTGTACAAACAAGCCAAGACCCTCCGTACTGAAATCAACGAGAAGAATGTTAAATTGCAGGAGCTGGAGAAGACAACTGACAAGTTGAAAGCCAAAGTGGCTAAATTGAAAGCGGAGAACAACGCTTTACATATCAGGTATGTTTATTTAGTGTTGGCAGGGTGCCAGGGATACAGTAATTGGGGAAAACGTTATTTGCAATTTTCTTATTTTATTTAATGCCGTATCTACACTTTCTTTGGAATTGTGCTACAGTTTGCACCGTTATATCAACCATAGATTATTTGTTTATTCAGCAAATGGAGCTGTAATTTTTATAACCTACGGTACAGATCCAATGAGATCTCTGGTTTGTAATAATCTGCTCCCTAAGCAAGTGCAGGAAGTTGTCTGCTCATTTTATGGGGTGTGGAAAATTACTTTCTTCATTTGAATTTTTTCGTCTGACCGATACCAATTTAAGAGTTGATAATAGGTTTGTGTAGGCATAAAGGTATAGATAGGTATAGATAGGTATAGATAGGTATAGATAGGTATAGAGGTATAGATAGGTATAGATGTATAGATAGGCATAGAGGTATAGATAGGTATAGAGGTATAGATAGGTATAGAGGTATAGATAGATATAGAGGTATAGATAGGTATAGAGGTATAGATAGGTATAGATGTATAGATAGGCATAGAGGTATAGATAGGTATAGAGGTATAGATAGGTATAGATAGGTATAGAGGTATAGATAGGTATAGATGTATAGATAGGTATAGAGGTATAGATGTATAGATAGGCATAGAGGTATAGATAGGCATAGAGGTATAGATGTATAGATAGGTATAGAGGTATAGATAGGTATAGAGGTATAGATAGGTATAGAGGTATAGATAGGCATATATGTATAGATAGGTATAGAGGTATAGATAGGTATAGAGGTATAGATATGTATAGAGGTATAGATAGGCATAGAGGTATAGAGGTATAGATAGGTATAGAGGTATAGATAGGCATAGAGGTATAGATAGGCATAGATGTATAGATAGGTATAGAGGTATAGATAGGTATAGAGGTATAGATAGGTATAGAGGTATAGATAGGTATAGAGGTATAGATATGCATAGATGTATAGATAGGTATAGAGGTATAGATAGGTATAGAGGTATAGATATGCATAGATGTATAGATAGGTATAGAGGTATAGATATGCATAGAGGTATAGTTAGGCATAGATGTATAGATATGCATAGATGTATAGATAGGTATAGAGGTATAGATAGGTATAGAGGTATAGATAGGTATAGAGGTATAGATAGGTATAGAGGTATAGATATGCATAGATGTATAGATAGGTATAGAGGTATAGATAGGTATAGAGGTATAGATATGCATAGATGTATAGATAGGTATAGAGGTATAGATATGCATAGAGGTATAGTTAGGCATAGATGTATAGATAGGTATAGAGGTATAGATGTATAGATAGGTATAGATGTATAGATAGGCATAGATGTATAGATAGGTATAGAGGTATAGATAGGCATAGAGGTATAGATAGGCATATATGTATAGATAGGTATAGAGGTATAGATAGGCATAGATGTATAGATAGGTATGGAGGTATAGATAGGTATAGAGGTATAGATAGGTATAGAGGTATAGATAGGTATAGAGGTATAGATAGGCATAGATGTATAGATAGGTATAGAGGTATAGATATGCATAGAGGTACAGTTAGGCATAGATGTATAGATATGCATAGAGGTATAGATAGGTATAGAGGTATAGATAGGTATAGAGGTATAGATAGGTATAGAGGTATAGATATGCATAGATGTATAGATAGGTATAGAGGTATAGATAGGTATAGAGGTATAGATAGGCATAGAGGTATAGATAGGCATAGATGTATTGATAGGTATAGATAGGCATAGAGGTATAGATAGGTATAGAGGTATAGATAGGTATAGAGGTATAGATAGGCATAGAGGTATAGATAGGCATATATGTATAGATAGGTATAGAGGTATAGATAGGCATAGATGTATAGATAGGCATAGAGGTATAGATAGGTATAGAGGTATAGATAGGCATAGAGGTATAGATAGGCATATATGTATAGATAGGTATAGAGGTATAGATAGGCATAGATGTATAGATAGGCATAGAGGTATAGATAGGTATAGAGGTATAGATAGGCATAGAGGTATAGATAGGTATAGAGGTATAGATAGGCATAGAGGTATAGATAGGCATATATTTATAGATAGGTATAGAGGTATAGATAGGCATAGATGTATAGATAGGCATAGAGGTATAGATAGGTATAGAGGTATAGATAGGCATAGAGGTATAGATAGGCATATATGTATAGATAGGTATAGAGGTATAGATAGGCATAGATGTATAGATAGGTATAGATATGCATAGAGGTATAGTTAGGCATAGATGTATAGATATGCATAGAGGTATAGATAGGTATAGAGGTATAGATAGGTATAGAGGTATAGATAGGTATAGATAGGTATAGATGTATAGAGGTATAGATAGGCATAGAGGTATAGATAGGCATAGATGTATAGATCGGTATAGAGGTATAGATAGGCATAGAGGTATAGATAGGTATAGAGGTATAGATAGGCATAGATGTATAGATAGGCATAGAGGTATAGATAGGTATAGATAGGTATAGAGGTATAGATAGGCATAGAGGTATAGATAGGTATAGAGGTATAGATAGGCATAGATGTATAGATAGGTATAGAGGTATAGATATGCATAGAGGTATAGTTAGGCATAGATGTATAGATATGCATAGAGGTATAGATAGGTATAGAGGTATAGATAGGTATAGAGGTATAGATAGGTATAGAGGTATAGATAGGTATAGAGGTATAGAGGTATAGATAGGCATAGAGGTATAGATAGGCATAGATGTATAGATAGGTATAGAGGTATAGATAGACATAGAGGTATAGATAGGTATAGAGGTATAGATAGGTATAGAGGTATAGATAGGCATAGATGTATAGATAGGTATAGAGGTATAGATATGCATAGAGGTATAGATAGTCATTGGTTATGACGCTTTGATCGTTTCTTTATAGAAAAAATTTAATCTTGAAAAAATTGCTTGTGGCTAAAGTTGATCAACGATATTATTTCCTTGGCTAGCAATGACATCTAGCAATGACATCTAGCAATCTTCTTCCTCTAATACTGCTCACCAAAAATGATTATTAAACTGTTAAACGTTAACAGCTTTCTAACTATTATTATTTTTAATATTTTAAACCAAAATTATCATCCATGTTTCATCACATTGATTGACATGTGATTCGACTGTTGTTATTGTTACAATAAAAAGCTGGTTGAGTGTATATATAAGTAATCCTTTAGAGATAAATGGGCGGGGCTTAATTTATGCTACATCAATTGAGCTGAGCTCCTGCCAGCTTCTGTGATGTGTCTTATATACCCAGTCACTCACTTGATACAAAGGCGGTTAGCCACATTTGACTAAGGTACCTCTCTGTATCTCTGAGGACCTGTACCTCTCTGTATCATGGTACCGACGCTGGCAGTCAAATGGTCGTTGAGCACAATTGAGTTCAAACAGATAATTTGTATGATTGCTGCAAGCAAACATGAGAGAGAAACATGTGTACATATTGTAAACATGTTTTGTAACTTTAGTAAGGTATGCACTCAGTCACGTGCCCCACTGTTTACTATCAACATTTCAGTCGAGTTGATTTTCACTGAGTCCTCGTATTATGTTCAGGTTGAAGGACAGAGCATCTGTGGACGCACAAAGAACTTGGGATGTCAGCACAGGTCTCACCCAGGCTGACATCTATCAACAGGAAGTGAAGCAACTGCAATCTCAGGTCATCTGTAGTAGCTATGATCTCCAGTGTATCGAATTATCCAGTGTCATTGCGTGATTCACATTACAACAATTTAGTGCTGTGTTTACAGTTGGAGGCAACGAACAATGACATGCAATCTCAGGCTAAGAAGGCTAAAGCTAGAAAACAGGACCTCAGCTATTTTCAGAGTAAAGCTGAAGATCTTGAAAGAAAAAATCGACAACTCAGTATAAAACTTGTAAGCTGCTTCAGTATTTGTTACAATTGCAGTGCACATCCTTCTGCAGCTTATCAGCAATAGGCGATATGCAGTCTTGTTTATAGCGTGATGCAGCTTTTTTGGAAAGCTTCCAACTCGTTTATCAGTGAGCTTTTAATATTGTTCCGGTACATTCTATGTAGAGCGATAGTCTGCTGATGGTAGAAGCAGCCGAGCGAACAGCTGCTGACTTGAGGAATCACATTGCTCAGCTTAATGGTCGTCTTCAGCAGTATGAGGACCTTGATGACACTAACATGACCTTGCAGGAGTTGGGGGGAAGTAGAAAGGTGCCGAGATAGAAACATTAAATTACTGTTGTGTATGTGTAGCGTTTGATAGTCTGCGTTTAGAGAATGCCAAAACCCTGGTTTGTTTCGCAGAGGGAAAACAGAGATTTGGAGAGGGAAGTTGGAGAACTAAAGAAGCGACTTTCATTGGCCGAATCTGGCCAATCAGTTTGCAGCAGATCCAGTCCCAGGTCACGGTCAGCTTCACCGACACCAACTAGATATCGCAGTAGGACGAGTAGTAACAGATATGGAGGACAACCACTCACCGAGTATGAAAAGGACCGGCGTGCTCTAACTAGAGCGTAAGTGAAGTTATTTATCTCATTTGTAACTTTCACTCTTGTATTGTTTTTGACTCTCTTATCTAGCTGCATTGATAGCTGCATTGATCATCATGTAGCTTGTACACTCTCTATATTATCTGTTGCATGTTGTCTGCTGCATTTCGTCTGCTGCATGTCATCTGCTGCATTTTATTCACTGCATGTCGTCTGCTGCATGTCGTCTGCTGCATGTCATCTGCTGCATGTCGTTTGCTGCATGTCGTCTGCTGCCTGTCGTTTGCTATATGTTGTCTGTTGCATGTCGTCTGCTGCATGTTGTCTGCTGCATGTCGTCTGCTGCATGTCGTCTGCTGCATGTTGTCTGCAGCATGTCGTCTGCTGCATGTTGTCTGCTGCATGTCATATGTTGCATTTTATTCACTGCATGTCGTCTGCTGCATGTCGTCTGCTGCATGTCGTCTGCTGCATGTCGTCTGCTGCATGTCGTCTGCTGCATGTCGTCTGCTGCATGTCGTCTGCTGCATGTCGTCTGCTGCATCTATGCTGATACTATTTATTTGCTTTCAGTGCCTGGGCAGTGTTAGATGATCATGGCATGGGACCGCCGGCAGAACAGCGAGTATTTGAGAACTTAGACAGGATATGGCGAAGGAATGCTAGTCGGCCATCTCGACACATTTAATTGGTTATTTTGTATAGAATCAGGTTATTTTTGATTTTCAACAAAATTTGCATCGTTATCCACGTTCGCACAATCAAAATGTTTGTACCAGGGTAAACCCTCTCTTGTTAGATTCATCTGCACTCCTTTTGTGTTATTATTGGATTTAGCTTTTAGGCTGTGTATCTTGTTATCTCATCACCCACATTTTGTATAAACCTTGTATGCACTAAGGCTAAGTTTAACTAAATTTTATGCACCCTGTCCATCCTGCACATACCTTTTGTTCCAAGTCTAATGCTCATACAGAAACCCTCTGCTATTTATTGGCACTGGACCAAATATTATTTTCTTTTGATGAATCAATTTATTTCTGTTTTTTATGGTTTTGTGTTTGACAATCTCAAATTATTTCGTCCATGTAATTTTATTTTGTTTTATATTATATATTTCTTGTTACGTTTTGTACAAGAGGAATGTAGCTGTACTATCCAACCATCAATGAATAAAAAATATAATATATATTGTATTCAATTCAGTTCATCAATAAATTATTATTTTTAACTCAGTTTCGTTGTTGAAGTATATAGTCAGGTAATCCTTCTTATAATATAAGCTTTAGTTTGTGCTTGCACTTCCATCCAGGATCTGGGGTTCGATTCCCAGCATGGTTACCTATGAGCAAGATATTTGACATCCTAGTGCTCTGCCTGGTCGGATATGGACATAAAATAACGTGGTCCCTAACTTGATTGCAATCTCCAAAATGCCTACGGAGTGATGCTAGTAAAAGGTACCCTTCTGTCTTTTCGAAAGAGGGTGCTGCTCACTCAAGCCACCAGCTTATGAGGCCCGTCTTCATAGGTCAGCCAGGCACAAGAAACTAAAAACATTTTCCTAGTTTGTAAGCATAACAGTTTTGGCATGTGTTTTAGGGGAGATGAGAGTATTATGCGTTTTATTGGCTGGTTGTGTTTGTGAAAGGTCACATGAGCAGCAGGTGTGATACATTGATCGCGTTAGGTCATGTGATTGACTGACATTTCACAGGTGGTTGTTAGTTTCAGTTCCATCATAGCCTTAGAATACAAATCACCAACATGGGTGTTATAACTGGGTTACCGATCTATTTGCTTAGAAATAGTAATCTGGCCATGAGAGTTTTTTCAGAGATAAAATGATTTTCAGCTACATGAAGTGAATAATCTTTCCATTATAATTAGCTAATACATCACAAATCAGGGCGTGTTACTGACATTCTAAAAAAACATATTGTGTTTGGGAATATATGGGCTTTTTACTTATACTATTATTTGTTTTTGTTGATTTGATACTATCCAGAAATCTAACAAATTATTTAGTAAACAATAAATTAGCGTATTCTACTCCAAATCATTTTTATTATTGATTGGTTTACCCGAGTTTTTTAGGTTTGCAGACAGTTTTTTGGCAAAATCGATTCAACAGCTTTTAGTGTTTACAAGTTTGGTAAATAATCATTTTTTACAGTTTTTTTCAATCATAAGAAAGTCTGACGTGATGAAGATTTTTAAACATGACTAAAAGGTTTTGCAATAAAGTGTTTAAGAATTTAGTTTCTACTATTGATGCACGAGTTATTTCTACATAAACTTGTTAGAGTTTTCACAACGTATAGAAAAATATTCAGGAGCCTAATTGTGTAAAATTACATATTCTGTGTTGTGGTGATATGAATTCATGAAGTATAATTTGATTTTCGATTGTTATTGCGCAACGTATATTCTAAGAAAAGGTCTTGTATTTTAACTGTAGGGTGCAAAATTATTCTAATTTACCATTCAATGTATCATTATTATGCTAGCCTTTTCTAGTTTCATGAAACATCCGTGTGCAAAATAGTGTTTATGTTATTCAACTTCATTTCTTAATTTTATTCACAATCTATGAATTTTTTTTTAATTTTTCAGTGATCAATGATGTTCTAACTAACTTCTTTGATCAAGATAAGTCTTACATTCATTCGGTTATTTAGCAAACAAGAAATTAATCTACAGACAACAAAACATTCTGTTTCAATTCTAAGTAAATTGCAAAAACAATTTTTTCATGCAAGTTTAAGCAGGTATACTTTTAGCAAATAAGTTTAAAGTTGTATGAATTTTTACACAAATTGCTGAAATACAAAACTGAAGGCAAAAAATGAGCAATATTGTCAAAGGGGGTTTTTGGTTTTGATCAAACTACGTAATTTGTTATCAACCAATCCCAAACCAATTTAGCCACATCGCATCTACGATATGCAAATGTGTTAAATTACGTACCTGTGGGTATAAATAGACATGCACCACAAACAAATTACCTAGAGACAACAGTATCAGGTACAAACATGCATTAAATTCTATAGCTCAGTGCACTAATGTCATAGGTTTACATTCCTCATCAAATGGTAACAGATAAAATAACCCAAAAATAGTCTAGAATACGCAAAATAGACGATTGTATGAGATTATTACAAGACGTCAAATATAATGGCTGTTTACAGGGAGATAACTATTGGATACATTCCTGACGATTTGTTTTATCGTAATCTTATTGGATAATACATCATCGATGATGTATTGGTAATGGACAACAATCCAAATAAGGGAAATATGTGCTTATTTAAACACTTAAATTATTAATTTAAAAACTAAAGTGTAGATTGCGATGACAAGTGGTGACGACTGATCAGTGATAAGAAATTGATAAATGAGACGGAGCATTTTTTGACGTAAAGTGACTTTAATTGGAACATCACAATCAACCCAAATACAGTGAGTGGAATAAAACCTTTTTGAAAAAAAATTCATACATATATTAGAGTTTTTAAGTTTAGAATAACTGGTCTAGCGATGTGCATACTTAATTTTACATGAATTGTTTTATTCCCGTCGGTAAAAAAAAGTAACTTGATCAATTCGGAAACATTTTGCTATGTTGGGACAAAATTTGTAAATTATCGTTGTTAAAAAAAACATTCAGTATTTTAGTTTAAATTTTATTCATTTGATGCTTAATCCGCAACAAATATTTATTATATTAAATTTTTTAAAGATTTGATAATAAATAGCAAAAAATTAAATTAATCTCGAGATATTTATTGATTGCTTTGCTAGCAGGTTATGATGAGCAAAAGTATTTTGAGTCAAATTAGGTGAACTTTTTCTGAAAACCGTACCACAACGCATAGTCTAGTAACGCATTTAATGAAAATCTCTGTTGTATAATTGCTTAGTCCCTGCGGCACTTGTTTCACTATTGCTAGATGAAGTTTTTGATCTTTTCCAAGGATGGTCACTCGAACGAAAAAATATTTTATGCCTGAGTAGTATGTTATAGCTGGCAATTTTTTGTTAGTTTGTAAATTATTTATGCTATTGTTGGCGTTTGCAACAAAATATAAAATCCGATACATTATATGATGTAATAGTTACAATTGACTCCTAAAGCATGTAAAAATCATTTCATTCAAATAACCTGCATTGACAGATGTTTTACATTAGATAAATGCACAAAAATATTATTTTGTTTTTCCAAGCAAGGTTTTGAAGTTTGAATAGAAGCTAATAAAACGATGGTTCATTCACAATTGAGTATCTATGGATTTGATTCCGTTAGCTCCAATCAGTTGCCTTCCTTATTTGCTCTGCTTTTTTTAATCTTGTTGACTCGTGCCAAGACAATGCTCAGTTACAGCAATTAAAAGATTTTTGTTTTTATTTTCAAATTCACCGGTCTCTTCACTAATTTTATAATATTTCAAATCAAAAATATATCCACAGAAGTAGAATATACAGCCAGTATCACTCATTTACAGTTTTAGTAAAGGTTCAGACTTAAAAGTCCCTAAAAATTTATTTTCATTATAAAAAGATTTTCGTACTTACAGCAAGTTTACTTTTACAAAACTCTAAAATATCTTAAAAGTAATTAAAACGATTAATCTTAGAGCTTAGATTAGAAACATTCCTCTTTCAGTTCAGCCTCGCACAGCCTGTCAAACTTTGTCATCAGGATCAAGGTTTTATATCAATGCAGGGTTGTCTTCTCTTGAAGCTAATTGTCATTTGTGAATTTTTGGGTTCCTAATGATGTCGGACGATTTTGAAAAAAACCTTTAAAAAACCATCCTTAATGAGATGATATGACACAATTGTTGTATATGAAGCTTAATTAAGTGAAACTTCATAGATTTAAAAACAAAAACTAAAAATTTAGTTGCATAATCTAATTAGGTAAACTCGTGAAAATGACAAATGCTTTTAACCTTGTTTATTTGTTTTCACTCTAGTTAAAAGAGTTCTCCACTTCATTATTATTGCGCATGTGAAATTTTTATGTTTCGTATTAATTTTATGTTTTTCGAAGAAAACCACGCGACAAGCTTATCTGAAAATATTAAAACGTTATTGGTTTAAAGCTTGATTATTCATTTGAAGTAAAGTTATAATGGAGAGTCAAAACAGCTTGAGGCGGACAATTGTTCCACACACAACCACTTGTAGCATGTTTAGGCTTGAAGCTAGTAACTGTCACATGAAAGTTTGATATGTCGACTGGATCAACAAAAGTGGTATGTTAGTCATCAGCCATAAATAGACTTTGTTCAATGGTAATTGCTATACAAAGTCATTTATGGCTCTCAGAAAGAGTCAATGGGTAACTCTATTGCCTTGTGACAGCTTTATATCTAGTGAAGGGCTTTTACTGTCCATAAGTGTGTACCAGCAGGTGAATATATGTTATCAAATGTGCATCGGAATGCATGACAAAGATGGCTTGAAATTTAGACTTTAGCCGATGCTAGAAGCTTGTTGTTAGTATAGTGCTTGTAGACGCTAATAGAATTTGAAGGTCATCTATTTATTTTTTCATAAAATAACTCAAAAAAATTTCCAGTATCAAGCTGTTCTCCATCCAAAACTAAATCGCAAAATTTTTACCAAAAAAAGAACTAAAGTTAAAAATTACTAAATGTAGCTTTTGGAACGGCAGAAAGTCTGTCATATTGTTCATTGCTTGAAAATATACAAAATGTATTTTTTCAAAATAGTTGACTTTATTTATAGAATATAAACCCTTAGGAGATAAAATTTGTTGAACAAAATATGCTATAAATATGTGGGTGTTGACCCATTAAATTTCTTTGTTCATAGGGTTAAATCACAACACGTATTCCATTAACTATATCAAGAAATTATATTCTAAAAATTTGATCACTCAAAATTGAATACAGACCAGGGTTGACCTGCTCAGTATAACAATAATATTTACAACCGTTTTCCTTTTTTTTCCTTAAAAGTTTCCATTTCCATACTTATTAAAATTATGGATGTTTTTACGTTTATTAATGATTAATGGATACTAAAACATGACCATTTTACGTTTAAACTTTCTTGGTACAGACTTTGGAAAAAATTAAAGTTTGCAAGTGTAACGTCAAACTCTGTATATATGTTTCCAGCTCAAGACTTCCGGCGCAAATTCGTTCGTGATTCGCAACACGAATTGTTATCAGCTACATTTAATTGTGTGAACAGTTTCTGATAATACCGTGTTTGGATGGGAATGACGCTATCTCACCACTTGTTATCTCCTCGACAAGCATATAAAACATGTGCTTCAGTTGGGACTTCATCACATGTGCCTGCTCCTCTCTCTGGCTACATCTACCTACCACTCAGCAACTCTCTACGTTGTTTCACCTTTCTACACATATCAGTTTACATGGTAAGTGTAATAAATTTAAATTTTACAAAAATAATTTTTTATTTTAGATGGTAATTTAAATTAAAAATGGCTAGCGACTTTAGGAGTATTAAAATAATAATAATCATCAGAGTTAGAGTGATCTAAAATTGTGTTATGCTGGTGGGATCATTTTATAAAATATTTGTAGATGTAATATTTATTTATTCTACTCCAGTTTGTTTGTGCAATTTCTAAATATTTTTTATATCTAAAAAAAAGGGTTAATTTTCCACATCTATGAATTCAAATTGGTCTATTAAAACCTCAAAAAATCTAAACAGACTTCAACCTACAGCTTTGTTTAATGGCAAAAGACAACTTTTTTAATCTTCTATGGATAAATTTTGCTGTTTGCGTAAGTTATCTCCACTTGAACTTGAAAAGAGTATTAATTTTATTAGCAGCGCTATAGATAGTTTTTCCAGATGCTAACTATTTGCATTTTCTATTCATAGGCTCGTCTTCTCAACATAATCTTCATTTCTTCTGCCTGTTGGCTCATTGCCAATTGTGCTCCGAGAACTAAAAGCAACTCCTATTATTCTGGAGAGAAAACAGAACTCTCCAGGGCAAAACGCCAGCTGGATTTTGACTTTGACTTTATCATACCAGATCTTGCAGAGATCATCGCTTCAGGCACTTCATCAGATTCCAATCAACAAAGTTCACAAAAAGCTGCAGGTTCGAGATGGGCAAGGTCAATAGCGCAAGGCGATCAAATTCGAACAAAACGGAGATCAAACTTTGCCAAGTTGTACGATTTATACAAGAAAAAAAAATCCAACCCTAAAGAAACGTTTAACATGTCAGGCTCAAAACGGAGGGTTTACAGCACAAGATGGATGAGCGTGGGAAAGTAAGAGAAAGTCGAACAATTTGTCACAGTTTTTAAACATTTCCCAAGCCATGACACATCTCTCTTCTGTATAGCAGTAAAATCTTTATTTTTTTTTAATCTGTTATATATTGTTGCATATTTACAATAATTTTTACATAAATAAATAAAATTCTACAACAGAATTCCAACTTGTGACTATTTTGATATGGCTGCCTTGTATAGACACTCAGATGCAAATATTTAAAAAATAATTATTATACAAGTATACAAATAGTTGCACATATTCTTGCGGTAAATCTACGCCCACCGGGTGTTGATACTTTATTCAAAAGTTTTTTATATTTTCTTGAGAAAATATATCAAAGCAAGTGTTTCAAAATGCCTAAAGTGGTAATCATGAGATTTAAATTCTCCCTTTCCAATTATATTTATTTACACCAGGCAAAGTTCTGCATTAGAGCTGCTGTCTTGAGTTAGAATTGTCTGCTCCGAAGTTTGTTTGCAGATTGTGTGCGTCTCCACGATTTGCTGTTGTTGATAAGCCAGGGGGCTAGGTTTCCTAAACTGTTTGTTGGTTGTCATGTCAACAGTGAGGTCAGGTACATGGCTGCCTCTCCGGCTGCTTGACAGCGTGTCTTCGCTGACCCTGCGGCTACTCCTGCCTGAAGAATATTGACAAGCAGTAGCGTCTGTCTCTGTTGTTTCCTCTTTGCTACGAGTTACGATGTAACTGGAACGGCGTTTCCTAGACCACCAACCAGAAGATGGCAATGTTTTTTCATCTTTCCACCTACGATGACTTTTGGCTATAGATGTCTTCACTTCAGCGTTCAGGAAACAGTAAACTAGTGCCACAATAAACCCCTACAAGTATATCGATCAATATATTGATTAACGATGGTCAAAGTGAGCGGATTAGTCGAATTGGCGTATTAGTTATGCAGTAGGCATTCTTACCTGTGTGGACTGTACGGTGGCATTGAAGTAATACCAGAAAGCAGAGGTAGCTTTCACTCCCTCGATGGAATAAAACAACATGATATATGTGCCTCCAAGTAGGGGGACTAGTATCATTGTAGCTCTGACTGCTTTTCCATATTGTTTGCTTTCATTCAGAGCTGAGTTCCGTAACTTTCTAACCAGAGTGTAGATAACTACCACCATGAATACACAGTTCGCCTAGAAGATAACGGTGACATTACAATATTGCTGGTAGAATAACATATTAGTGCAGAAAGGCTGGCAGCAGATAAAACATTGATCTGTTATGTTTTTTCAATAAAGTTAATGTCACGTAGCCTAAGCATTTTGACTGTGTGGGCGTAGACAACAGTTTTGTCTCGGCCATTGCTGGTCATTTAATCAAAATACGAAAGCATTTGCAGTGTTTTATTCTTCTTTTCGAGTCAAATAACTTACCAATAGTAGTAGACAGACTGATACAATCTCAATAGCATTTGCTGCCGTAAGTTCTCCCACATTCCAGCATCTGAAAGTAACCAAAAAGCAATTAGTAGACAGTAGCAACAGACTACTGGATTGTTTGTTTCATCAAAAGTTTTACACGATGGAACGCCAGCTATTTGATTTGTATTTGTCTAGAGAGAATTTACTCTATGATTTGACACAGATATCTGGGAAATGATCACTCTATGATTTGACACAGATATCTGGGAAACGATCACTCTATGATTTGACACAGATATCAGGGAAATGATCACTCTATGATTTGACATTGATATCTAGGGAAGAATTATTTCATGATTTGACCCAGATATCTAAGGACTAACCACTTTGCGATTCGACGCAAACATCTGTGTCAAATCATAGAGCAATTACTCCCTAGATATTTATGACAAAAGCACTCTACAGTTTCGCATTGATATCTAAGCAAGAATCATGTTATTACTTGACACACCACTTATAGTAGTGATGCAACTGATTCCAAAGAACTTGGGCACAATTCTAGCTGGGAACCAGGGGATTTTATGCGGAAGAGTTCATGTTTTCCTGGTTACAGGCCAATTGATATGATACCTCAAGTGCCCGAGGTGTTTATGGCATTCTTCAGTTGTTCAATATTTATTGATTCATTAGCTTCCTTGAGAACAACAATCTTGTAGATTATGCAGTTTTTAATAGTGCGTGGGTGCATTAATGTCATGTGTAAAAATATTTGAAGAAGTTGTCCTCTCACTTTATATGTTAATGGGGAGATAACTATGGCATTGTGCATAGCATCATTAGCCATGGTTTCTTGGTAAGTGTAGGGGCCAGCTTTAGCAAGCCTGAATCATCAAATGAGTTATTGGATCCAAGCTACATATTTACTTGGAGGAGAAGAAAAATAAGACGAGGGATTGGTGAGATTGAAGAAAAAAATATGTTTTGACGACTTACTTGTCTTCGGAGAGCAAAGAATTGATGGAAGCACTTGCAGCTGTGACTATCACTGGTATACCTGTAAGTAACAGCAGTACCACTGTTTAGTACTGCCACTCAGTCATAGTATTGGACTTTATTATTACCTCCAACATATAAGAATTTTACTCACCCCAACCAATGATGATGCAATGCTTGAATCTGAGAAGGTTGGTGAAAAGGGCATTGACGACGACAATGAACAAGTAGAGTCCTTCAATGAACATCCAAGCGTACTGGGATACCAGAAAGAACTTGTACACCATGAAGAAAATTTTACATCTCGTCTAAATCAGAAAAATCGAGTAATTAGTAAAAACTTTACTTACAAGAAATATTGTTGAAAATTAATAAAGTTTTGCTTCAAATTTGTAGTTTATATAAATAATTTATTTTTTTATTATTGATTGAGTTATATGAATAAATTATTAAAATTATCAAATAATTATTTTTTAAACAAATAATTGCAACTTACTGGGTCATCAAAGATGGCGAGATCCTGAAGAGTCTGTAGCATCAGGACCATCCACAGAAAATTCTTTATGGTCATTCCCAGCAACAGTTGTGTGTGAATCAGATTTCTCAAGCACCGCAGGTGTCTACAAAACACTTGACTTTTGAGTGCTTGGTCAAATATATGACATAAAATTCTGATGTAAAAATATATGTTCCCACAAAATTTGAAACATTGCCAACTTTCCGTGAACAAACAAATGTTTTACATAAAAAGATTTTGTGTGATAGACAGTTTGGAGTATCGCGGGTGTTTGAAGATTTCTACTTAGACCAAAGATTTCTTCGAAACAGTTTTGATCATCAGTATTTTTGAGAAAAATCTGTAAATTATTTGAAATTTCCTTTCATAATTGTCAAGCCGATAGCTTTTTGACTCTCCAACTATAACAGTAAAAACTGTTTACTCAATCCTTGTTGGCAAAAATACAGAAACGTTTCGACTAAGTGATTAATTTCAAATTAATCGAAAATCTCTCCCAAATGTTTAGACAACTCGACTATTTTAGCAACTAAATTTGGCAATTATCCAAGTAGGACAAAAGTATGGCAAGCTAACAAAAAGTGCAAAAAAGCTATAAACTGACAAATTTCATTGTTTGAAATGAAACTTATCTGATAATACATTTCAATGTAAACAAATATGGCTGTGAAAGTGAAGAGAATGTTGAAATGAAGATAACAGTAGCTTCAATATAGTTCACAATGCCTTGTGTGAGTGATAGAACAACTGTTACAATCATTTCACATGTATGTGGTATTTATAAACATATGACTGGTGAATTACTGAATGCTTTTTCTTCATTCAAGGTGACAATCCTTTGTGCATTTGTAGTCTTAAATTACTGTTTGCCCAGTTAAAAGTTCAAAGTCATACAGTATATTGTGTTTTCCTTTGAGAATCACAACAAAATGCAGCACAACATGGCAATAAGCTAAGAAGACAATTTTATTTCTTCTAGAGTGAGTCAGCAAATTTGATAGGATTACGACATCAATTACGAGGACAAACAGTGACAGCACAACATCTGATACCTTTTCTTGCCCCATTGCGCCTTACTGTATGACACTGGGTGTCTCAAACTGTCAACAAACAGTTGACAATCAACGTAGGAATTTCATAACTAGCGGTTATAATAATTTTTGTTGTTTTTCATAACAATATTCATTTCTTACACTCGGTCTTAGAATGTTTCAAGAATTAACTATGATTTCAACCGCATGTACTGTTTAGCAAACAGGATGTAGCAGCAATGAAAGAAATTATGAAATTTTTCTGGTAAGGTGGTGAGCCTTGCATGGTTTTATAAACCAAAATCTTTTAATATGCTTCAACCGACTCACGATTAGCCTCCTTGAGGCATTTTGTTCTAATTTGTATTGTCACCACAGGGTTTCTTTTTCTAATAGTTAGTTCGCATCAGAGTTTAGTCAAAAAATGTTAATTATTAATAATTATCGATTATTATTAATAATTATTAATTATTTCTATAATGAAACCATCTACTTACTTGTATCTAGCAAAAATGATGATAGCTGTAATCATGGCCAAGTTCGATATGAAAAACCCTGCCAGAAATATATACACAGAGTTGGTAAGCACCTTCAGTTCTCTTTCCTACAAAATAATTCAACATTTTACTTTTATCTTGCTGAAGATTTCCGACTTTCGTTCAGTTTAGCTTGAAAAATAAAAATCGATGTTGTACCTTATTTTGATGGTCTATTTCATCCTGGTTTATTTTTTCTTTAAGTAAATCTATACACACGCTGTAGTCAGCTAGGTATGCCCAAGTACCATTCTTGGAGCATTGACGTGTCGCGTAACCTACAAAACATCAAAAGTTAAAAAACAAATCTGGAAAATTTTTATATATAGTTAAGTCATCGACGACAGCTAAAATTATTTTTATCAAATGTCACGAGGAACGAATGCGTTGATAATGCACGGCAGTGAGAAAGAAGCAGCTGAGAAATGACATTCAGGTTGCCGTGCTCTGACACTACTACAGGCTGTCCATCGAGACCTCAAGCAGGCTTTGAGGTTACATCATGATGCTGACATTCAGAGACAAAACTGCTGCTGGGTTTGTATCCAGTAAACTCTTGACAGCTTTATCGCTCTCTTCCCTTGCAACATGCAAATTTTGCATTGTAAAGCGTAAGTTTATTTCCAATATTTATTCTCCTAAGCCACAATTATTTAGACTGCCATAATCTAGTACGGAATGTCTATTTTTAACTTCCTCAGTGCTGCCGAATAATGATGACTATCCTCACAGGGATGTGTCACCAAGTGGGAATACAAGCAATACATTGCAACAAAAACATCGGATGACCCTGTATGTAGTGGTGAAAGGAGCGCTGACATTCTTTGACAGCAAGTAAACAACTTGGGAGTAGCAGGAAAAATCGTTATAATATTGTTTATTTTACAACATTGTAAAGAAGGAAAACTTGATTCTAACAAAATTGAAATTACCAAAATAATGTTTGTTTAAAAATGAAGGAATTAATTTTTTTGCCACAAGTTGTGAGCAACTGTGTGTTCAAGCTATCCCACAAACACACACCGGGGTGTCTAATACAGGCTATCTGCTGTTAGTTGTAATTTGATATCTCAATTAATTAAGGCTACCTTCATGAGAGAAACACAAATTGTCATCAATTGATGATAATAAAATTGAATCACAAAGAAATATAAATAGAATAGAGCACTTGCTAGAGCTGTCAGACAACAGGTGACATGCTCATAGAAATAAACATTCACTCACACGGGCATATCAAAGCATTGGTAAAAACCAACCACTTGAAAATCACATTACATCATTGAGTTGTTTGCACAAAGTTCTTTGTTCCGATCGGTGATTTACATCTCATATGAATACTATGGCAACTTCAGCTAAAAAGTGGTTAACATAGCATGCATATATTTTTTTTGTGGGATAGATTATAATTTTTTTTATTTAAACTTTTGAGACCCTGCATCAAAGGAAACACTTTAAATAAGTTAAAAATAGACAAAATTTATTCATCTTATTTAAATATATGATTAATTATTTCTAGGAGCCGTCAGGAAACGTTTGAGTCATTCACAGTCAAGAGAAGATTGATAGTTTCACACAATTGTATTACGGACTGATCTATAGCTCTAGTAGCATTATAAATGCGGTATTCAATATTCCTTATACAAAGCCACAATTTCTTTGTCAATTTATTTTTTTATTTTCAGAGTGCTCACTTTCAAGTGCTTGTGTGGTCTACGACCAATTAGGTTTCATAGAATTTCCCAAGAGATAGTTGAAGGAATGGCTAAACCTTTGCTATACTTGGATGATTGCACCACTCGGCAATCATTCGCTCATACCTCAAACTCACCAGCTCTTTGCTGCTGAGGTTACGCTCAGCATATTTCCTAGCAAAACAAGCAATTAAAAGATGAAACGTACTAATTTTAGCTGCCGATCAAAGAATTTAGAGGCCATGACGGGCAGCTACCAGTTGGTGATCGGCATGACTCTTTGTTAGACTCAAAGAGTGTGATTATATAAAATGTCAATTGATAAAACAGGTCTGTGTCGTTGTAGAGTTGAGGTTAATTTGAGGGTTAAGAAGGCGATGAAGAAATTGTGGTCTAACCTCTAGACTACCGACCGTGGTGTTTGCTGTCTGTTTACTAACTCACCCATTCAGTTAAGTCTCTGGAAAAATATTCCAACAAGAAAAATGAAATATTGAATTTAACAGACCAACTTAAGTTTCTCACCACTTACATCCTGTAGGACTGTTTCTATTTAATTATAACAACAACTAATAAAAATTTGTCACAGTATTAATAGTTGTAAGTTGTATCATACCTGGAAGTGTTGGTAGGGTCTCATCGGTGGGACATGGTGCTGACACTTCTTCCCCTGCAGCAGTTTGTGGCCACAAGATAATGCTGTCATGGCACGGTTCACAGAATTCTCCTGGAAAAAAGTTGCGTAACGTTTTATTTATGCAAAGCGATTCTTTCAAACTACAGATGAGCGCGAAACTTTACACAGCATATTTTTGTAACAAGCTCGCAGAAAATGGAAAGATGCTTGTTGAGAAAAGAGTAAAATTATTTTTTTCAAAAGAGATAAAAGAAACGCAGACTTTTCCGATAAAGCATGCGTTTTGGTTTTTTGCTGCGTACTTTCGAACACCCTATTTATTTAATAACCTGATAATCTGTACACATGTGCGGGCCCAATTCTATCGTTGAACTGGCTTTACTTTCAAAAAGGTACAGGGGATCTTTTGCTAGCATGACTTTACTTGTAATGATGTGGAGACTGAGAAACCTAATGCAGTTCCCATAGCATCTGTCAGCAGGCGTACAATGCATTCGGAAACAGTAACTAACATAGGTGGCCGGCTATGCTTGGTCTCAAACCCCAGACAGTCTGGTCCCAGTGTGAACACTTTAAACATTAAACCATAAGACTTACAAGTGAACAATCTTTGTGGTAATAAATAATCATCTACTTTCATTTTTCTCCCTGTTTCATTAGTACCTGTAAGGCCCTGTTTACACTGTATACACTGTTTGCACTAGTACGGAATACAGAATCATAAAAGTCACTTCGATAGCAATCGTTTCATATCTATGTTAAAATATCATGGGACCTGTCTCAGTATCATACAAATTAGATGCAAATATCTGCGTTCACTGTGCACATTTCTGTTTCGGGCTAATACAGGCTTTAAAAAAGTAACTAAGCTAAAAAATAACATTAATTCGATTGATTTGCCAAAAATTTTTAATAGCAGTGAGCTACATAAGTTTTCAGTTGGCATATCATCAACTGAACTGAAAAAGTTTAGTCAGGCAGAATACTTTTTTACTGGCGAGCAGTATATATCTATTGTTGTTGTGTTCTCACGTATAACTACACGTACCTGTTCGATTGTATAGCTGGCAGCGGTAGATAACAACTTCCTCCATACTTTCTTCCTCTGGTAGAACATCTGCTACTTCAGTCCCGTTTGTCTGCGTTTCAGTTTTATTCTGCTGCAACAATTCCTCAACCGGTGCAGACGATGTCTCTTGACCATTTTGAATTTTGATTTCAGTGTTCAATAGTTTTCGTTCTCCATCAATACTCACTTCATTAGAGTCTGTCTGTGCAGCTAGAATAATCACTAGAATAACGTTAAAGAAAAATTTCTTATAATAATCGGCCATTTTGCGTCAATTGTTCAACTTGAGCAAGTCTGGTAGAATCTAAACGATTACGCAGTGAAATGATGATAGATGCTATTTGGTGGTTTGTTCAGTAATGTCAGTGTATGACAGGTGCCCCAGCTTATATATGGGTGGACAGCTGATTGGCTGGAGTGCTTAACCTTGTTGTGTGTCACATGACATGCTGTATATAATAACACGTCTATTCTTTACCATTGTTCATCATAGTAGAATTTGTGAATAAAACATTAAAACACTAGTAATCATTAATAAAATTTTCTAAACGTTTGTACAAAAGTATTCTTTAATGAATGAACTTCAAGTACTAAAACAAAAACCACAATTTTTAACCAAATTTACCACATAAGTGACAAAGCACTCAGTTTTTATTGCTAGAAATTTTCACACCAAAATGTCAATGGAATATGTTGGATTATTAGAGGTCGTTAAATCTCTTTTACCGACTTTAGCTCGCTGCTTTGAACTGTAACCTTGTGAAGTTTGTTTTCACAACTGGTTAGTGACCAAACCACAAGCATGCAGACACATGCAGAGCCAAAACCTGCTCTGTCATGGCACTGACCAGCGTGAGCAGTTGTTTATCTCTAGTTTAACCTCAGATTAGATATTCTCATAACTTCTTATCTAAGAAATTCTCAATTTAATGGGAGTTGTCCCCTCAAGGTACTGATAACTCCTAATACCTCCAGTAACTGGCTGCTTTATGAGCATGAAGTTCTATCACTTGTATTGCATAAAATTTTGCAGTATTTTTTACACGCACTCTATGATTTTATTCAAAATAATAATAATTAATTATTAAATAACAATTGCATTGTAGGTTGTTGTTGCAGCGAGCATGTGTTCGTCGGATTGTAAATGAAGAGAGCTTGTGATAGCTGGCCATTGTTTAATGCAACAGTATTCCCAAATATGAGCTACTATTCAGCATTTTAATTGTTCGTAAAGGTTAAATTTGAGCTTGTAATTTTTAATGAATATAATTTTTAATTATTAGTGTTGTACGTTTAGCTTTTGTTCCTTAAAGAGTTTTCAATATGGACTCGAAAAAGCTTCAGTACCTGATTGGTTATCAGAGGGGATATTCTCCAAATCAGCACCATGCTAGTTTATTTGGTTATTTTGTTAGCAACAGGTTTGGTAATCTAGGGACCTAGCCAGCTAGTGGGCTTTTGTGGCGCTTCACGATCAAACCCTCGACCGTGTAGGAAAAACCAGAGTGTACCGAGAGTTGTCCTCCTTGTTTTTACAATGATAAGGTATAAACCCAAAGATTTGTGAAAAACTGTATGTTATTTTATAGTTTTTCTTCTGACGAATTAGTTGCTACATTGTTTTCTGTTGAAAATAGTTGTAGTAAAGATCTACCCCCAAAAATGATATAATTGAGATTTAAAAATTGGAGGTTAACCAATTTGCAAACTTTATCATGCTGCGTATGGTGTTACAAATATCTGCCCAACATAGCAGTTATCCAAATATTGTTAAATTTGATTATGAATCTTCTCTTATACCTTCGAACACACTCTTGATGAAGCATATATAGGCGACCTGCTGTTTTATTAATTACTGTAAAAAAAGAGGACAACTCTCAGTACCTAAATGTTTTTCCTAGCTAGGCGGTGGGGGTGTGATAGCGGAGAGTCACAAATCCCACAAGCCGGCTAGTCCTTTAGACTACAGGCTTGGGTTAGATCATTTGGAATTTAATTAGGATTTGTCTCCCATGATATAGGAATAGTACATATCATTCAGTCTATGTAATATCAATGATACAGAATGTGCACACTTTTAATGTCTCTATACAGACTACAAGACTGAACTGTCCAATTGATTTGAGTAATGAAATGAAAGTTATCTGAAATAATGCAGCATATGGAATGGGAGCTGATGTAGTTTAATTAAACAATTTCCGTTGTAATGAACATGTAGAGATCAATGTAATATTTGGAGATCATCGCACGTGACTTATATAAGCTGATCAAAATTCTTATTTAACAAAATGATGTTTAATTATATGAGAAATAGGTTTTCTTTTTACTTCTTGTAATCTGCAAGTCATCAGTTATCATACCGTGACATGATAGTCATCAGTTATCACACTATAGTATGTTAGTCATCAGTTGTCATACTATGGCATGTTAGTCATCAGTTATCACACTATGGCATGTTAGTCATCAGTTATCATACTGGACATGTCAGTCATCAGTTGTCATACTACGGCATGTTAGTCATCAGTTATCATACTGTGGCATATTAGTCATCAGTTATCATACCATGGCATACTAGTCATCAGTTATCATACTATGGCATAGTAGTGACTAATCATTTATTTACCAGCAGCTTTGTCTTTCTGCTAAATATAAGGTCCATCATCGTAAATAACGGCCAAAGTCAGAAGTGCTGAACTGCAATTCAGCTCATCAAACTAGACTCTAGCTCTCCAGTAAAAATGTGATGAGAGTTTTCTTCTCAATTTTATAATACAAAGTGTGACAACCCAGTTGCAAGCTTGGACAGTATTATAGGTATGGTAGGCCAATCAAACTTGCTTTCGTTACAATAACCTGTCAAACCAAACATGTTTTGTGGAGAATGGCTATCTGTGTACGGTTTTTATATATTCTTTTTAATAGAGTTGTACACTACTTATGCTCTCTCCAACAATAGAGTTGTAGACTACTTATGCTCTCTCCAACAATAGAGTTATACATACTTATGCTCTCTCCAACAATAGAGTTATACGTACTTCTGCTTTCTCCAACAATAGAGTTGTACAGTACTTCTGCTTTCTCCAACAATAGAGTTGTACAGTACTTCTGCTTTCTCCAGCAATACACTTCAGCGTTGGACATAGTAGTTGTTGTGCAGCAACTGTTCAACATTTTGGAATGACACAGTTGTTTTGTGAGGCCCTGAATACACAAACAAAATGTCAGGAATCTCAACCATTCAAAGTTTTTATCCGGATTGCTTGGATTTATTATTACCATATACTTTGTTTCCTTTAGTTATGTAATCTCAACTACAACCCTAACAAAACAATTAAATAGATTGCTTCAATCCCACAACCAGCTCCTCACTTTTACAATTAAATCAGGTAAAAATTCCACAAAATGTTGTCAGGAAGTCATCAATCAAGGCAGAAAATACATCGATGAAATCAGAATGAGTCAATATCCCTTTAGGATGAGATATTTTTTCAGAGAGAACGATTTTACAATACTTTCAGACAACGGTAGCTGCTAGAATTTTTTTTATAAGTTTTTTGGAAATTTGGTTATAATAAATTTCTACTATTGCCTGCAGCTGTCTATGACAAGGCTAAAAGGAAGCACTAACAAACAAATTAGAAGGAAATCTACTAATTTAGGAAATAACTAAAATCATATGTAATTCACTCTCTGCTTCCTGGTCTTATTGTAAAATAGAATTAAACTGTACATCAGATATACGCCACACAGTCACCTCCAAAAATACTATTCTTTTTTGCTGTCTGTTGAGTATGTGCGTATAATCATCTCATCTGAGTGCATTGACTTATACATAGTACGTTTTATTGAACCACGTAAACATGGCTAGAACAGAAAAGCAGCCCGCCAGTTTCACAGCAAACTTCCCAAAGTAATATATAAGGTTGGCACAATAAAATGATGCTTCATCATTACTGCCAGCCAACTCAAATGCTGGTACTGAGCACTTATTCAACCTCCTCAAGGCAGTTCACATACTTTTGAGGAGCCATTTCCTGCTCAGTGCATCGAATCAATTTTACAGGCATGCATCAACAAAATTTCTGATAATACAGGGGAGATAAAACAATACGCAGAAGTTTCAACTGCCTCACAAACAACCTCATTATGCTCAGTGATTTGTCAACATCATAATGGGCAAACATTTTGATCTATTGAATTTTATATATTGCTGTTTTACTAAGCATTTCCCATACTTGATTTTGTGTTGTCCCCATACAAAATACGCTCATTTTGATTGATTGAGTGATATATTCTGCTTGTAGCTTTGGCAGCCGACACTTCACCCCGGACTCCATTAGGTTGGGCTTACATTGCCCCCTAATCCCCCCACCCGGCATTGCTAGGAGCTGCGCAACTCAGTTCGCCCTCAATATTGCCACACAAAGTTAGTAGGATTTTTCTAAGTCCGCGGTTTCCAAATATTCTGCTCTCAGCCTACAATTTGATGAAACTATCCAAGATTCCCTTTTGTTTACTCTAAACGAGTTAAGTTCTCAGTATTGGTTGGTATTGGCAGGCATGAATCGTTATTTTTTTGCTTAGAAAGTTGCTTTCTCATGTACATGAGAAAAGAAACAACAGAAGAAGCAACTACCATTTCAGCAGACTAATTTTTTTATTGGAGTTGCTTTTTCCATCAAGGGGCGGAGCCGTGAAATAAAATTAGACTTGGGTGTTAGAAAATCTCAATCGTGAAATTGGGGGGTAAGTTGACAATCCATAGACTTAGTATTATTATCTATCAGAGATAATAATACTAGGTCTATGTGACGATCACTGTAGTAGATAGGATAAATAGGATTCTAGGCTAGCAATTTTTCAACCAAATCTGCAGTCAAGGAAGCATAGAAGCAAACAGGCGAAGGACAAGGAAAATAAACCGATAGCAGCTGCAAAAAAAATCATTTCTTCTGTTGAGGTAGATACTTGTGGTTGCTTTTTTGCTATATTCTAACTTGCATTGTCTGCTCACAGTCATAAAAATAGCATAATCTTGTTAACGTGTGTGCATGATAATAATGCGTGTAAATGCAACAGAACCGCCGCTGCCAGCCTGATGATCAGCATCATCATCATTATTATTATCATAGCATTGTTGTTGTTCATTGATGATTGTTGGTGATGATGATTATTATTATTTATAATAATTATTAATCTGAATTATTACTATTATTTATAATAATTATTATTTGTAATTATTATTATTTATATATAAAATGCTGGTCGTTATGTTGCTGCATTCATTGTTGTTGTTATTTATTTACCAACACTCTCCCACACAACAATGATAATTGATTGCTATATAAATATATATTATTTATTGGTAATAATTTGTGTACTGTCACTTTTTATTACATTATTATCATATAATTATTATTGTTATTAACAACAAATAACGTGCGACAACAATAGTAGTACTAGTAGTAGTAGGATAGGATTAGCTTTTTGGAGCATCCCACATTTTTATTATTTTTATGCAATAATGAATGATTGATAATTAGAATCATCGTAAAACTTATTATTTTTTATTACTAACCAATAATAATTATGATGATCGATGGTGATGTATATATTATATTAATATCATCATTGATTTGATTATTATTATTAATTTAATTATTATTATTCATTCATACTATTTAGTTTTTTATGATGGATTATTTGATAAGTAGAAAAATTTGGATTAGTGTTTTCTATAATTTAATTTTTAGTAATAAACATTATTTACTATAATTTTTGTTATAATTAATTTATCATTATTTATAAAATGTGTAATAATTTTGCAAATACCGGTATTCGAATGAATGTCAACAAGAATGAATGCAGACAAGGCCAGAATGAACATGGCACCTTCTGGAACGAAAGTCAACAGACTTGAAATGGAAACCGACTACGCTACATGGAAGAAAATTTTGAAGTTCATTTCCAGAAGTGTCAACATCCGTTCCTGGCGGCATATAAGCTACCATTTCGATGCTCATTTCAAAAATAAAAAATACTGTTTAATCAAAGTCGATAATTAATGAAATGATATTTTATGTGTCGCCGGAAACAATTGTCGACACTTCCAAGAAGAAACTTCAAAAGTTTCTTCTTGATAGCATAGTCGACATTCATTCCCGTAATGGCAACGTTCATTTCCATCAGCATATAAAATATTGCTTCGACGTTTGTCTCATGAGTAATTTACTTCGATGACAACAAGAAATTATGACGTTCCTTGAACAAACATTATAACGATAATTAATTGGTTGGCGGAAACAAATGCTGACATTTCTAATCCTAGAATGAATATCGAAATGTTCTTTCTTGCATAGTCTGACCACTTTCATTCTAGGAGGTATATGCATTCATTTTTGTCCACATTTATCTCTGTCTACGTTCATTCCTGTATTCAGTAACAGTTTACAGCTGCTGCATCACTGATCCTCTTGTAAGTTGCACAGCTCCTCAAAGTATACAGACATAACCTAACGTATGATGTTATGTGCATATTGAGGTTTTTTACAACTCGATGACGTGACACTTCAAGGCAGATAAGCAACCAGTGATCAGTAGAACTTAGCTGTACAGCACTAATGTGCGTTACTACTAACATCGATGCTAGCTTTGCTACCAGCGTGAGCAATTTTGTCATTTTATAGTTTTGTTATTTACTTTGAAGTATCTGGTGTTGTGCAATAGAGATATGATTGTTTGTAGTGTTGTGCAATGCAAGTCCTGAGTGTTTAAGGTTGTTTGCTGTTCTAATTTTAGGCTTTGGGTTTAATAGAATGGTTGAATTTTCTATCAAAAATTCAATTCTTTTAGATTTTTATTTTTTCCCAATCATTTGAATGAACAAGAAATTAAAATGCAGTTAGTAAGCAGATTATTGTATTGATTAGCGCCGAGCTCAACTTGTACTAGCTATATAATGATGACTGAAGCGGGCAAACTGTCCCACATCAGAACTTGCCCAGATAACTTTACTCTGTGGTGCAATTTAAATACTGCTGTAAACAGCCGGCAGCCAAAATGCACTCCAACACTGTAACTCTTTAAAATACCTTGATTTATTTTTGTAAGCAATTAGTCTTTGCAAATCAATTGGAAAAATGGCTAATAGATTTGAAACAAGTAGAATCTCTTCCTCTATTTTTGAAAACAATTTGCTAACTTTTATCTATAAGCTTTGATGATTGAAACTCGGAGTAAACGCGGTCATTTGCTCAACAGTAATTATTTTTGTATTACTGGTTTTATGATAAATATTCTATTATAAGAATCATATAAACTGCTACTTGCTCAATAATTGTTTGCTGATTGTGAAATGACGGAAATTTTTATTTTTATATAGTGTATCTTATATAGTGTATTATATTTTATTTTATATAGTGCATTATTTTCTCTCAGCAAAAGCGAAAAATTAAAGGCAATATTTGTGGGAGTTGTTTTTTCTTGTTTCTGATTAAAGAAAAATCACTGTGTAACAGCTTATTGACAATCTCTAGCCGAATGCTCCACTGTGTGGAAAATTCTGGGCCAGTTTTATGTGGTGCAGTTCACCTGCCTTAATGCTCCTTTTGTTGTACTTTGCCGACAAATCTTGTAATGGTTTTGAATACAAAAAGTAATTTTTACAAAACTAGATTTGCAAACATCATTGCTAGTCGTTGCCGCAAGTGATCTGAATAGGCCAATTAATGTGTAAGTAGAATTCGTCATCATGTATTTAGGTTACACCATAACATTGCAATCTAGTTTATCAGCAAATGCAACATGTCAGCCGACTAGCTCGGCTGGGTGACTGCGTATCAATACATTCATTGATTAACTATTCTGGATATGTTGTGTTATTGCCTCAGTTTGCATCATGCGATATTGTTGACTCAGCTTTTGCAATCGGCTAATCAGAGCCGCTACATGGCGCTTTCTCTAATCACTTGTTAGTCGGTGATAGTAGTTCATTGGGAGAGGCTAGACAGGTGAGTTTGAATGCTGCTAGCTTTCTCTAACCTCTGTGGGTGGGCTTGCTACCAGTTTGAAAAAAGCTACCAAACAGCTTCCTGAAAGCTTAACAAAGCAGAATAAAGCGTGCAACTAGCTCTTAATAAGAGCAGATGAAGCACTGCTTTTCTTGGCTCAACATCAGTAGGTAAAAAGCTGCAAAAGACCCACATTTTTGGAAGCATTGAGTTAGTGAGATAGATAAAAGTGGTTAGCAAGGATGTCCAGAAAACCTTCGTCTAGGCCCATTTTCCCACCTTACTACTATGGTTTGGTGAGCTGCAATTATATTTTGTAGTCAGTTTTATTTTCCTTCTTCATAACAGCTATCTACATTTTTTACTTGTAGGATTCATATCATTCACATCCAGGACGTCCAGGTATGAGTCAGGATAGATCCAAGAGGGGTAGCGGTGAGGAGTCCCTCTACCGTATACCTCCGTACTACTACATCCATGTGCAGGACCAGAACACCAACACCACCACTCTACAGATTGGACCAAGGACTTACATTCGGCAAGATAATGAAAGGTAAGTTCGTCATCTTTTCATCGATGGTTAGTCTCAGAAGTAATTGATTAGTGAAAGTACTTTTAGTGCAAAATAGTTCAATAGTATCTGGTTTGTACTATTGATGTAACACAAGTGATCGTAGGTCCGGGGTGCTGTAACAAAGCCTCGATGTAGAGAGATGTGCTGCCGCCAATCTTGTATAGCTACAAAACATCAAGTCACTTACTATTATTTTTGCTGCGGATAACAATATGTCGGGCTGCGAAAGTTTTGCCTCTTTAGTTTCTTGTCTAACATTTTTCCTGAATCTGCGGGGAAATAATTTCTTGTTTTATTTTTATTGCGGTTTAATCGGGGCTTATAGTTAAGGTTTGCCAGTTACAGAATGCTCCTTTTATATAACGTTCATAAATTCAACACGCTTGTACTATTGGCCCAGTAGTGGTTTGATAATTGTAATTACACTACTGCTGCTCTGCGTTCGCTGACATTTCCCTAACTGAGCCGCTTGATAACAAGCAGTAGCAATGTTCCAGGGTCGTACTTGGGCCAGAGAAGATGATAACTGTCCCTCCAAGGCATTACTGCGTTATCGAAAACCCAGTAGCCAAAGATGCAGATGGTGCTGTTATTATGGAGAATGGGCAGGCTAAGCTGCTGCACGCTGACCAAGAGTTTAGACACGCGCAGGTATAAAATTGCTACCTACTAGAACTGTTTAATGCTGTTGTTGCTTATGCACGCATGGTTGCAGCTTGACAATGCATAATTTCTCTAGCGATGACAAGAAACAGTGAAAGTTATTGATTGTTTGTGATGCGCGATTTGTGTTGCCTGTAGGAGCCGTTCCCTCTGTATCCAGGGGAGACAATACTCACCAAAGTTACTCCCCTCCGTGTGGTTGCTGCCAACACCGCTCTGAGGTTGAGGGCTCTGTTGGACTATGAAAGTGGCTCTGAGAAGAGAACCGCTGGAGACGAGTGGCTGTTCGAGGGGCCAGGTGCGTGTGTACTGTAGGCCACGCTTTAAGTCTGGTCGTCTTATTTCGGTGATTTGTTGAATGTTATAAAATATTTTACCGATTGTTGTTTTATGTGTGGCAGGCACGTACATGCCAAGAAAGGAGGTCAGCATTGAGGAGACCATCAGAGCGACGGTGATCAAGGCTAACCAGGCCATAAAGTTGGTGGCGAGGAAGGAGTGTGTGGACAGAGATGGCAATGAGAGAGTAACCGGTGAAGAATGGCTGGTTGAGCGTATCGGTGCCTACTTACCCGGTGCTTACGAGGAGGTGGTTGACGTGGTCGACGCTTACGTCCTTACCGAAAAGGTAAAAACCTCTGCTAGTGCTTAGAAATTTCATTTTTTGCTGACCAGTTTTCTCTCCAGCCAGAGAACTTGCTGAACTGCATGTTTTAGATTGTACCAGTTGTAGAACTAGTGACTACTTGTTACAGGTGGCTCTGCACATGAGGTGTCTCAAGACCTTCACCGATATCAAGAAGCAGACGAGGAGGAACGGAGAAGAGTGGCTGGTTAAGATGACTGACACGGAGACATATATACCGGGAGTGTATGAGGAAGTTGTGGGAGTCGTCAACATCACAACTCTGAGCAGCCGCCAGTACTGCGTCATCCTTAATCCCGTGGATGAGAACGGCAGACCTCAATTATCCAAGAAGAAGCTAATCAGGGTGAGAAACCCGCTGGATCTTTCATTGTCAAAAGATATCTTGTAGAGGTTTCACTGCATTTATCGACTTGTGTGGGGTACAAGTTTGGTGGTTTGAATGAAAAAATCTTCCAGTTTTTGTTTGAAAAGTGCTGTTGGTCTCTTCTATTGTGAGCAGGAGAATCTCTGTTGGTTTAAAGGATGCCGGCCGGCGGCAGCAATTTTGTGCGTTGTATCGACAGTAGCATTTGATTCGTACTAGTCGAGTGAGCAGACAAAGCGAACAACACAAAGCTATTTTATCGATCTGCTCTGTGCACACAAGTTTGTGTCGTTGCCCGGTTATAGCGGCATATCATTACGTCATCTGCTTATCAAGCACCTGCGATCACCTGTCATAGCTAGTGGAGCTAACAATTGACAATTCACAATAGCAATTGATTGACTGAATTGTCAAGTGAAGGCGTGTTCATTATTTGGTTTTCTTGTTGCAGGGAGAATGCTCCTTCTTTCTGGTTCCTGGGGAGGTTCTTGAGAAAGGAATACAAAACATATTTGTCCTTGGAGAGAATCAAGGCCTCATTCTCAAAGCTGTCGAGAAATTTGTGGACGACGTAAGTTGTCACTTTTGGTAAACTTGTAGCTTAGTTTTGCTGCATTTGTTTGTTATCTACGAGATGCCACACATCTCTGTGTGTATGTAGAAAACCTCGAGAAACCCAGGTGATAGATGGATGATTAGGGGGCCCACCGAATACGTGCCATCTGTTGAAGTTGAAGTTGTGTGTGAAAGGAAGGCTATACCTTTGGATGAGAATGAAGGAATCTACGTTAGGGACATCAAAACCGGAAAGGTACGAGATGGCAGTTGGGGACATAGCGTAATGCAATTGTCGATGTAAGAGACAATAAAAAGGAGAATAGATCTTCTGTAATTGTTTTATTTCTCATTCCAATAGTCGTTTTATGAATGTCTTTACGGGTTTGTCAATATAGTTTTATATCTGCTTGTAAAATGTAAATTTTGCATCTAAAACCTATTGATTTGATCGATTACTTATCATCAGTTATTATTGATCATTAACGATAACCATCAATTGTGTGGCTTTGCAAGACGCATTTTATGTGTAGAGTTGTTCCCTCATCAAGCATTTGCCTCTTGAGAAAACTCACTTGCGGCAACAAAAATTTGGGTCTGTAGAGGACTCTGAAGGTCAGTGTGGTTGACGCTTTATAAAAATCTTAATTTTCATTATTCAGCGGTTTTTTAATTTTGGTCCCAGAAAGGTAGCCAATATTTCAGGTTAAATTATTATTATTGTTGTGAAAAAAAAACAGTAGAATTATGACTTTTTGATCTTATATTGTTATAAAATTATACTAATATTATTGTTTAATCAATTTTTCTATCGAAAATTATTATTTTGATGAAAATCTTCCATTAGTTCTTTTGTTTTTGGATCACAAACACTTTCACGTGAGGTCGGGTGTTTACACAATAGCGATTACCAAAGATGAAAAAACCTAGTTGAGAAAAACGGCTCCAAAAGTTTTTTAAATTATCCGCAATCGCAACAGTTTTTGCACAATGCTAGTCTTTCGGAGGCCCTACTTCTATAGAAACAAGCCAAAATTTTGAAAACTCGCTTTATATCTCTATATAACTTGGTGCGTCTTCAACAAAAAATTGTCTAGCTCAGCACTGATTGTGTCTGTAGGAATCGCCTTACTGCTGAGAGGGCAACTCCAGATAATTTTTTTGAAAAAGTTTCAACCTCAAAAAGTTTAAATTAAATCAAATCCTCTCTATATTAAGTGCCCTAAGCCCTTTAAAGTTTGTTGCTCGCTTGCTGGTAGGATTTGCTGCTAACTTATTAAAATATTTATAAATTGGCAAGTGGTAACCCTCCTGTGTTCAGGTGCGAGCCATCACTGGAGAGACATATATGCTCAACTCTGATGAGGAGTTGTGGTGTAAAGAGCTCAGCCCAGCTGTCGAGGAGCTTCTGCTCTCAGAGAAAGACCCATTGGCTGATCGAGGGTCTCGAGGTACATCAAGCAACCAGAAGAGCCGAGACAAGACGAGGGTTGTGACATTTAGGGTACCACACAATGCAGCTGTGCAGATCTATGACTACAAGGAGAAGAGGGCCAGGTAAGCACGTGTATTGATTCTGTAACCTATGCATGCATGTGCAGCTTTGTTTATTGTGTAGACAACTCCAACCACTGTATCTGACATTGGCGAGTATAACGGAATAGCAGGCATTGAGAGGCAATTTTAGCTGAACAATACAATGTAAAGTGCCAACTTATCCATTTGACTTTGCCTTGAAGAGCGCTGAGATGATTGTAAATGTCATCACCTTGTATGAACTAAACTGAAGGGTTGATTAAATACGATGTAATAACTTTGTCTCATTCCTACTCTTGATGGCTCCCCAAGTAGTCACGCTCCCTCAACTATGTTTTTGTAGCGGACTTTGCTTCATGTATGCACAACCACACTTATTTACTACCAAGTGATTAGCGAGAAATTTGTCATTGATCTATGAGTGTTAGTAGATTTTATTGTAACTGGTTGAACCAACGTGTGTTTGTGTACATTTTCATATCGTCTATTTCAACCAATGACTTCTCAAATCATGTACCAGTGTAATCGTGCTGGTTTCAGTCACATCAGTTAGTGTTAGTTCTCACAAGCTCTTTCATGCTTTCTTGTGCAGAGTTGTGTTTGGACCCGACCTGGTCATGCTGGGCCCAGACGAGCAGTTCACCAAGCTGTCTCTATCTGGTGGCAAGCCCAAGAAGCCCAATGTGATAAAATCTCTGTGCTTGCTGTTGGGGCCAGATTTCTGTACAGATATTGTGATAGTTGAGACATCTGATCACGCTCGTCTCTCCCTTCAGCTGTCTTACAACTGGTGAGTTTCTCTTTACACATAATTCCTGCCCAGCATTTCTCTCTCTAGTATAGAATGCATCTTGATTGTTTACTGGCTTAGAGTCGCTAGCGTCTAGTCAGTTGTGCATTCAACTTGGTAGGCACTTTGATATCACCGAGAAAGAAGACCCGGTTGCTGCAGCTAAACTTTTCAGCATTCCAGATTTTGTTGGTGACGCTTGTAAGGCTATTGCATCCCGTGTGAGAGGGGCTGTTGCCGGGGTACCCTTTGATGACTTCCACAAGGTAAGCCTTAGGTTAGCCTGTGTTCTGGTGTGACAGATGATTGTCTGATTCAGAATATAGTATGTTTCAATTAGCTGCGTTCTTTAGTTTTTATTGACCTAAATCTTTGGATCTATGTAAACATTTGTAAACTCATTCATCTTAGGCGATGCATCAACATCAGGCCATTTTTCTTTAGAATTCTGCCAAGGTCATCAGGAGCTCCGTTTTTGGCTTCGATGAAAACATGAAAGTAAAGAGCCACTTCGATTTCTCACAAAACAGCTTGGTCGTCACATCAATAGACATCCAGTCTGTGGAGCCTGTTGATCAGAGAACGCGCGAGTCACTGCAGAAGTCTGTGCAGCTCGCCATCGAGATTACCACCAACTCACAAGAAGCAGCTGCCAAGCATGAGGCCGAGAGACTGGAGCAAGAGGCCAAAGGTCGTCTGGAGAGACAGAAGATCAGCGATGAGGCAGAGGCTGAGAAATCGAGACGAGAACTTTTGGAACTGCAGGTGAGTGACTTTAGAGTTGGAGAGAGCTAGTGGCTGGAATTGTTTTCTATGCTTGTTGGCTAAATTACTGATGGAAAGTGCAGTCAGCTTATCAGTTACCAACATTTGTTGACTTTACACTCGCTGAAAAAATATTGTGCTTGATGCTGTAGATCGGCGTGTGATAGAAAATTACCAGCATTTTTTAGATGACAACGTGCTAGCTTTTTAGTTTTACTATTTTTTTCCTCTTACTTGTAAGTTCTTGGCTGGTGGCCTTGACACATTTGTGTTTTGTTGGTAGGCTCGCAGTGCGGCTGTGGAGAGCTCCGGGCAGGCAAAGGCTGAGGCGCAGTCTCGAGCAGAAGCTGCCATGATTGAGGGCACTGCAGCGGTAGACCAAGCTAAGTTGAAGGCAGAAGCACTAAAGATCGAGGCTGTAAGCTTATAAAACCAGTGCATGTTTATTTTAGATTTCAGTACTAATGCGGTGCACACGCAGTGTAGATGAATGGAGCATATTATTATATTGAAATGGTTGTTGTAACTTTGGTAACTAAGATGTACGAGTCACTGGACCTTGCCACATGAAATATCTTTCCCGCTTACAAAGTTTATTAAACGTTTTGTAGGAATCCGAGCTGGAGAGGTTGTCCAATGCTCGGTCTGCAGAGAACAAGTACATGGCAGAACAAAACGAACTGGAGATAACAAAGTCACAGCAGATGACTGAAATCGAGGTTAACAAGTTCAAGATGATGGTGCAGGCTATTGGAGCCGACACGTTGAAAGCGATGGCCAATGCTGGACCTGAAATGCAGGCTAAGCTTCTGCAAGGTCTTGGTATAAGGTCTACATTGATAACAGATGGCTCGTCACCTATCAACCTATTCCAGACAGCGCAAGGGCTCATAGCTCCCCCAATGTCAGTGCCTTTAGCTAAGAGACATAAGAGGGATGACCAGGATGATAGTGACGAGGACTTTAATTGAACATAGACACATGTAACTAGCACGGACACCTAGCACAGACACGTGCATTATATCTGTGATGTTTATGTTTAATGTATGTAAGAAGTGCTAGTTCTCTGCAGTGTATAAAGAATTTGTTACTTTCCATCCTCTAAATTTTTCTAAATTTGTCAATCTGTTTGTTACCCTGTGCCACGTTTTCCATAAACACAAGACTGTTTTTTCTTCTATATAGATATAATATATATGAGTCGTAATGCAAGTGTTACAGTAGTGATCAATATGTATATGAAGTTGTCCATGATATTAGTATTTGAAGTTGTCTATCCTTTGATAATATTGGGTTTGTAACCCAGCTTGACTGCCTCCGTTAGTTCCTTTGCATACATGTCTAAACGTTGTGTCATCTGCAACATATGACGAGCACCAGTGATGGTTCACAAATTTAGACGTTGCATATACCCTAGTAAGATTACAAATGCTTAGAGGTTTCAAATGTATTAGTTCTAGGATCAAAATTTATTTAATTTTCATCATAAATCCGAGATGTTGCGCTCACAGTTTTCAATCATTGGGTAGATTTGTCTTCTCGTTTAATGGCAATTCCAGCAAGAAAGTGTTACCAGAAGAGATGAGTACGTACTCACCTTGAAGCACCATTTGTCCTTGACCTGACGACACAGATTAAGGTCCAATTCTGTTACCAGCAATCCGTCTGCTGTACGGCTCAATCCCTGAGAAGTATCAAAACCGTTATCTGGGTTGATGGCCAACTCATAAAAGTATGAACACCATACAGGGCCAGTTACATGTGCCTACCAGTTTGATTGTAGATAACCTCCCCATTGAACATACAACTCCTTACAACACATTATATTCAGCAGTTACGTTCTCTTTCCACAATTACGTATAACTAATTGAGAAAAATCTGAAATAGCATAGCGACCATCTCTCTCAATAGGCAAGATTGCAAGAAACAGAACAGTTCCCACAATATTTTATCTACAATCACAGTATTTGTCTATTTCTCTGCTTGATCACGTGTCAAAACAAAATCTACATCCAAATTCAAGTGTAAGTAGACAAATATTTGCTGGAAAAAGCTTGTGATTTGCAAGCACAATAAACTGCCAAATTTTTGGAGGACTCAATCAGAAGCAACTGGTTTTTTCACAAACCTTATGCGAAGTATATCCTTGAGAGTTTGGTATTGTTACTGCCAACTTCTAAAATTTAACTTTCGGTAATTCAGAGCAACCTTGGGTGCATGCACTCTCATTGGCGATATCTCTGTTATAAAAAAACTGCTATCCCCCAGAGTAGAATAATTCAATGATCCATTTTTGTGCTAGCAAAACTTGGTCAAGTGGAAATGCAAACATGATCGGAAATGGTCAGTTAGTCAAACATGTGTGTATTGATAAAAGGCTATCAACAACTTTTTCAATCGAAGACCAAATTTCTACGTTGGACAAACCCAACTATAGAACATCAATACTCAACACAATAACAGATTCTCTTCCGCTTGAGCAGAAACTATTTAATGATTAGCCAATGGGAACAAACGAGTGGTACAACTTGGTGTTACTACTTACAGGGGTACGTGTTCCATCCGGACAAGCCACATATGAAGAGCCATAAAAGTGACCAAAGTCTTTGTGGGCTGGTTTACCATCCGCAGACGTAAACTCATTGGGAAACAGCTCCTAGAAAAACACACCTCCAATCATGTTACAAATCGAATGGTCAGTCGTAGTCCATAGAGCCTAGTAGATGCGGCTGTATGAAATAAACAGCCAATCAGAGGATCATGTCAATCACCCAATGACCCTTGTCCCTGTTTAGGAGTTGTCATGCCTTGCACTATGTAAACCGCGACTTTTGATGGAGCAAGGAGTAACAACTCCTGAGCGCACAAAAGGGTTATTCATTAAGAAAAACAATAACAGGTGCAGGTAAAAAAAAACAACCAATCAGACATACGACTACAAAAAAAACAACCAATCAAATATACAACTATAAAATAAACAACCAATTAGACATACAACTATAAAATAAACAACCAATCAGATGTATGTTAATACAACAAACAACAACAATGTAGTACATACAGTGCCTACTCTGTTGATGGCCACTGTGTAGTAGCTGTTCGCTATGGCAGCATTTCTGGCTTCTATCCCCCACATCGGCTCGCTGAAAGCAAACACAACAATCTAACAAACAAACACTCATTTCAGTAACTCGGTCAGTCTTCAAATACAATCACCAGATGATACACTGCTTGGAATTCAACATCAATGGAGTGAGAGTGACAAGAACCTATCTGATAAATAAGCAACTTAATCTCATATAGCAACCAAAGTAATTACTTGTACGAATACACAAACAAACGACAGTAACAAACAAACGACAGTAACAAACAAACGACAGTAACAAACAAACAACAGTAACAAACAAACGACAGTAACAAACAAACAACAGCAACCAATGAGCAATAGCAACAAATAAACAGCAAGAAACAAACAACAGTGGCAAACAAACAAACACAAAAGTAATGCTGACTTACCACCAACCAAATGTACAATGAGCTTGCTACACAAACAGGTAACATGAATAACATCAGATAAAAGCTGATATAAACTCTAGAAATGTTTTTGATGTTCGCTATGGCACCAGTCGGTATATCCTAAGTTTTAGGCCAATATTTGAGACATGTGTATTTTGCTTGGAATATGCTGTGCGTTTTTTATTGGGAGTTGCATGCCCCCTTGTTATCTTGGCAACTACTATTCAGTGGATTTCATTGGATGATTGGTTTAGTGGGCGGGGTCTTTTGTGTCCGTTTTTGGCCTAAGTTAAAGGGATTGCTTCGGTGCAAAGATTGTAGTATACATTAACTACCCTCTTTGGCCCATAGCTTGATCAACTATGTTTTGCTTTGAACTTTTTATTAGACCTCAGTTTATTTTCGGTTCTTCTTATTATTGATATTTATTATTATCAGCTATTAATTATTGTTGTTGGGTTTATTGGGTTGGCCTAAGGGCCTACAAACCAACACAATAAACCCCGCCCACTAAAACAATCATCCAATGAAATTAATTTTAAAGTTTCCAAGATAACGTATGTATGGGCATGGAACTCTCAATAAAACAAGCACAGCATATTCCAAGAAAAATACACATAATGCCTCAAATGTTGGGCTTAGGCTACAGTCGGTACTACAAGCTACAGCTCAGCCTATGCAATCTCTGTTTATTTGCCTAAATGGGAGTTGTCACACCTTTCAACAAGCAAGAATTGCAGAATTTATACGAGTAGAAGGGTGACAACTCTAATGCAGGCAAAGAAGGCATCTGTTGACATGGTCAAAATAAATATATGTTTGTTTATTTACTGAAATACAGATAAGATAATGACATACAGCAGTGAGACCACAGCATACATACAAGTAGTAGATTGAGGCGTACCTGAGGGCTCCCACAGTAGCTGATGGGTTGAATACAATTTCAGCACCATTCACTCCATACATCAACCAGTTGAGTGGGTGGTGTCTACCATAGCAGATGTTTATAGCAATACGTCCAAACTGGGTATCAAACACGGGGTGGCCTGTGTCCCCTTCCATGTAATATGTAGACTATAACATCAGGCGACTATTAGGCGGCATTATATAACAAGGAAATAATATCAACATAAACAGCAAAACAAAACCCACCTCGTTGAAATCACCAACTCGAGGTATGTGGTTCTTCCTGCTCTTACCGATGTATTCACCAGAGTTGGAGATAACAACTATAATATAGTAGATATAGTACATAATATAGTAGATATAGTATATAATATAGTAGATATAGTACATAATATAGAGATAACAACTATAATATAGTAGATATAGTACATAATATAGAGATAACAACTATAATATAGTAGATATAGTACATAATATAGAGATAACAACTATAATATAGTAGATATAGTATATAATATAGTAGATATAGTACATAATATAGAGATAACAACTATAATATAGTAGATATAGTACATAATATAGTAGATATAGTATATAATATAGTAGATATAGTACATAATATAGAGATAACAACTATAATATAGTAGATGTAGTACATAATATAGTGATAACAACTATAATATAGTAGATATAGTACATATTATAGTAGATATAGTACATAATATAGTAGATATAGTACATATTATAGTAGATATAGTACATAATATAGTAGATATAGTACATAATATAGAGATAACAACTATAATATAGTATATATAGTACATAATATAGTAGATATAGTATATAATATAGTAGATATAGTACATAATATAGTGATAACAACTATAATATAGTAGATATAGTACATAATATAGTAGATATAGTACATAATATAGAGATAACAACTATAATATAGTAGATATAGTACATAATATAGTAGATATAGTATATAATATAGTAGATATAGTACATAATATAGAGATAACAACTATAATATAGTAGATATAGTACATAATATAGTAGATATAGTATATAATATAGTAGATATAGTACATAATATAGAGATAACAACTATAATATAGTAGATATAGTACATAATATAGTAGATATAGTATATAATATAGTAGATATAGTACATAATATAGTAGATATAGTATATAATATAGTAGATATAGTACATAATATAGAGATAACAACTATAATATAGTAGATATAGTACATAATATAGTAGATATAGTATATAATATAGTAGATATAGTACATAATATAGAGATAACAACTATAATATAGTAGATATAGTATATAATATAGTAGATATAGTACATAATATAGAGATAACAACTATAATATAGTAGATATAGTACATAATATAGAGATAACAACTATAATATAGTAGATATAGTATATAATATAGAGATAACAACTATAATATAGTAGATATAGTACATAATATAGTAGATATAGTATATAATATAGTAGATATAGTACATAATATAGAGATAACAACTATAATATAGTAGATATAGTACATAATATAGTAGATATAGTATATAATATAGTAGATATAGTACATAATATAGAGATAACAACTATAATATAGTAGATATAGTATATAATATAGTAGATATAGTACATAATATAGAGATAACAACTATAATATAGTAGATATAGTACATAATATAGAGATAACAACTATAATATAGTAGATATAGTATATAATATAGAGATAACAACTATAATATAGTAGATATAGTACATAATATAGAGATAACAGCTATAATATAGTAGATATAGTACATAATATAGAGATAACAACTATAATACAGTAGATATAGTACATAATATAGTAGATATAGTACATAATATAGAGATAACAACTATAATATAGTAGATATAGTACATAATATAGTAGATATAGTACATAATATAGAGATAACAACTATAATATAGTAGATATAGTATATAATATAGTAGATATAGTACATAATATAGAGATAACAACTATAATATAGTAGATATAGTACATAATATAGAGATAACAACTATAATATAGTAGATATAGTCCACAATGCACCAGTAATTATACAAACATGGTGTCACCTGCAGTGTTCCACAATACATCACTCTCATCCCTCTCCAGGATAGACGACACAATAACCATGTTGTATTTCTTCGCCAACTACAGTACAATAACACAGTAAATACTACAGTACAACAACACAGTATATACTACAGTACAACAACACAGTATATACTACAGTACAACAACACAGTATATGTACTACAGCACAACAACACAGAAGATACTACGGTACAACAACACAGTATATACTACAATACAACAACACAGTATATACCACAGAACAACAACACAGTATATACTACAATACAACAACACAGTATATACTACAGTACAACAACACAGTATATGTACTACAGCACAACAACACAGAAGATACTACGGTACAACAACACAGTATATACTACAGTACACCAACACGGTATATATTACAGTACAACAACACAGTATATACTACAGTACGACAACACAGTATATACTACAGTACAACAACACAGTATATACTACAGTACAACAACACAGTATATACTACAATACAACAACACAGTATATACTACAGTACAACAATACAGTATATACTACAGTACAACAACACAGTAAATACTGCAATACAACAACACAGTATATACTACAGTACAATAACGCAGTATACACCACAGTACAACAACACGGAAGATACTACAGTACAATAACACAGAAGATACTACAGTACAACAACACAGAAGATCCTACCTCTTTCAGCATTGCCGTAGTTGGTCCTTCCTCAGCAGACTCGGCAAACTCACACCAAGGAGATTTTTCCCTCGTACAAAACGCAAAAGGCATATCTGTTATAACAAACAATAGCAAGCAACAATGTGCAGTCACTGACACCATTGACTATTGTAAAGTAACAATTCAACACTCACTCCAGGCTTCCTGCAGACATATTATATTACATCCACATTGCGCGGCCACCTCAATAATGTCAGATATCCTTTGAAGCAATGCGTCTCTCTGCAACAAGATATACACAACGTATACAAACATTCACTGTAACAAACTACACAACGAGTTAATGGCACACTGTGATAGTCTACCTGCTCAGTGATGGGTTTATCTGTAGGCAGAACTATCTGGTTCTGTACGGCACCGACTCTGACAACTCTAGCAGCTCTTGTTTGTTCAGCAGCTGCTAGTAACTTAACAGAGTAACCAGCCAGTTGAAAGTTTTTGGTTTGAGCCAAATCGATAGCTGATTGAGGTAGTGTTAGGGGCCTGTAAACAAACAAAAATTCTACCTACACCAACAAATCAAAGTGAACTACTGTTAATTATCATAATAATGCGTGTGAATTAAAGGTAGGAAGCTAAAACATTTCACTGTAGGTACATGAAATGTGCATTTAGTCTCTCGCCACTGCTGTCATACATTTATTTTCTCGCTACTGCTGTCATGCATTTAGTCTCTCGCCACTGCTGTCATGCATTTAGTCTCTCGCCACTGCTGTCATGCATTTAGTCTCTCGCCACTGCTGTCATGCATTTAGTCTCTCGCCACTGCTGTCATGCATTTAGTCTCTCGCCACTGCTGTCATGCATTTAGTCTCTCGCCACTGCTGTCATGCATTTAGTCTCTCGCCACTGCTGTCATGCATTTAGTCTCTCGCTACTGCTGTCATGCATTTAGTCTCTCGCCACTGCTGTCATGCATTTAGTCTCTCGCCACTGCTGTCATGCATTTAGTCTCTCGCCACTGCTGTCATGCATTTAGTCTCTCGCTACTGCTGTCATGCATTTAGTCTCTCGCCACTGCTGTCATGCATTTAGTCTCTCTCTCGCTACTGCTGTCATGCATTTAGTCTCTCGCCACTGCTGTCATGCATTTAGTCTCTCGCCACTGCTGTCATGCATTTAGTCTCTCGCCACTGCTATCATATGACAATAATAATAACTATAATTTTCTATATTCAACATAGCAGTAACGCATTTTATCGTAAAGGTTTCGTTGTGATCTCGAAGTCTTTACCGACACTGTAGAGAGTAGCCCGTATTGTAAGTAGAGACAATAGGCGTTGCATAGGGCTAGTCAATTGGTAGCATTAACTCTCTGTGCAAGGCAATAAATCTCAACTATCAAAGCTACTGGTACCGTAGTAATGTTCTTTATCGTAGAAAGTAATACTTATAGACTAACAGCAGGCGCTACCAGTACGGTAGTAATGGCACTCTGTTATTAGAGATCTATACAGCAGACAGATCCGGTAGAAACAAGGTATGCAAATTTAGTGTTACAGGCAAACCAGCCACACTAACAAGACGAGTTTCAGATTAATAATAATATATTATCGACGAGAAATACAAAACCTTGCGAAATAATAGTTCTCGAAGTGTAGGCACAGTAAAACTTGACGTTTATTAGATCCCACTAAGACAGTCCAAGAATATCGCTGAATACACCTCCAGAGCAACTAATGTTATCTCCAGCAAAGCTAAGCAAAGTTTGACCAGTGGGCGATCTGCCTTAGTATTTATAAAAAATCAAACAACAATGATCGGCTAACATGAAAGCAGTTGCGTTTGAAATATAATCACAACAGCGGTAGATTAAAAAATATAATAACTGTAAGCAAACGCCTTAGGAAAGTCGCTAAATAATTCACAAATTGCTACAATAATTTGATAAACATAAATGGCGTCACCAAAGTCCTTGACCGGTACTCCTTAGCTTGGATCTTTCTCTGTAACGGGTCCTGCTCATCTGGCTAGCTCATCAGGTACGGATCTTGGCTATTCCAATTTAATGGAGGCACGTGTGGTCTAGTGGTTAAAGTGCTTGCACTTCAATCCTGGATTTGGGGTTCGATTCCCAGCACTGTTATCTTTGAGCAAGATATTTGGCTTCCTATATGCTCTGCCTGGTCGGATATGGGCATAAAAATAACGTGGTCCCTAGTTTGATTGCACTCTCCATAATAACTATGGAGTCATGCTAGTAAAAGATCCCCCTCTGCTTTTTCGGAAGAGTAGCCGGTGTAACGGCGGGCATGGGTATAGGGTGCTGCTCACACAAGCTCCGCTTATGAGACCCGTCTTTAGGGTTGCCCACGAGGCACAGCTGAAACAAACAAATTCCTTCATCGCTTGTCAGTCCACAGCAGCTACTGGATTGGTTATCAGCTGGCATCAAACTTGATCATGACCACTCCGCGCATTTCCGTTACATTATTATAATTTAAAAATAACAATAATTGATCAGAGAGAAAAAGAGTGATGTAACAGTAACATCACCATGAGTAAAAACTCCATAGTTTAAACATTTACTTTTGCAAGATCATGATGATGGTGTTTGCAATACAAAGAAAAGCAATATCATTATATCATTACTTATTATCAATAAATATGTAATTATAATAATGAACAAACAAAAAACAACAAATCAATACTAATGATAATGATGATGACGACAACAACAACAATGAACCAATCATCATCATAATAATAGATGGATGTATGTATAATAATGAAAATCCCAGTAAATTTTTTTAACAACAATAAATTATTATCAACTTCCTACTGTGATAGATTTATACAAAGCAGCCATGCGCTGGATGATGGACCATTCACTATTAATAAGAAGAAGATGACCGTGACCTTACGGATACCTAGCAACCAGTCAAGATCGAGTTCCTACCTGATGTGAAGATGCCAACCGTAAACAGGATCGTAGCGAAAGAGGGCCAGGCTATGGTAGTTCAAAGTAGCCATCTTTGACATGTTTATTTTATTCTTATTAACCTTATTACTTAGCTACGTCCCAGGGGCGTCAGCTTATGTCATTACATTTAAATATACATTTTATGTCTGGCGCTGTAGGAATTTGACTGCTAATACGATTGCTTATATTTATCCAATCACTGTAGTGTGTATTCATCCAAGTGCAGTAACAACTGCTATGCTTTTGTATAAATAGAAGGGCAGATTGCCCATTGCCTTAAAGTTAGTTGAGAGTTTGTATTGAATACACCTTGTACGTTTGGGATAACGTAGTGTGTTCTGGGATATACTTGGACTGAATTAGTGGGTTTCTAATTATCGTCAAGTTTATTTTAGGCTTCGTGGACTTTCTCTCGTTACAAGGTTTTGTATATCATCGATAATATGTACTGTTGTTAAACCTGAAACTCTTCTGATTAGTGTGATTGCTTTGCCTACAGCACTAAGTTGTCTATAACACGTTCTTGGAAACTAGTTTGCTTACCTTGAATGAACCGATCTGTCTGTATAAATAAATACAGATCTCCTGTAGTAAAGAACAGGACATTACCATATTACTATTGCTATAATCTAAATTATAACCGTTTACATTGGAGACTGCTACCCCCGTATCGGTAGCCTTGGATAACGGTAAACAACTGCCTTACACTGAGAAGCTCACGCTACCACTTGTTTGCTCTCAGCAATTATCGAATGCTTTATTACTACATACGGGCTACTCCCAACAGGTGTCGGTAAAGTTTCTTTCAATACACTGCAGAAAACCTTTACACTACGACTACTTCTACATCAGTTAGTTAGTAGTAGGCCTAACTGTATTAGCTAGGGGTCATCGTTATTACTATTGTTGATGTTGCTGTAACTGTCGTTATTATTATCATTTATTATACATGTTATTTAATATTTAAATTTATAATCATAATGATTACTATTCATTGTTGTTGTTTATTCTTCTTATTATTTCTTGAATAATAACTAATATTATTATTTATAATTATTATTATACTTATTATTATTATCTATCTGTAATTAAATTTTTAATTCGTATGATTATTATTATTGTTGACCTTGAGGCTATAAAACATTATTATATTATTATCTTCGAGACTATAGGACCGCATCCGGATGCACGATAGACCATGGCCATGGCGATCAACTGAATCCGCACATACACACTCATCAATATCTGCAGCATCTGGTGAGTTAACCTACATATAATCTTCATGGTGTCAGAAGATTGAACCTATGAGACATGGAGCGACTTTTAGCACCTGAGGCATTGAAAGATGGCAATCTATCAGAAGGATGGAGGAGGTTTAGAGGGAGTTTGAACAATTCCTAGAAGCAATTGAGAAGACAGACGCTGATGATAAAGTGAAGGTGAGCATCCTACTGAGAGTCATTGGTGAAAGGGGAAATGATATTTATGAGAACTTCAAGCTTACAGGAGGAGATAAGCTGAAATTTGATAAAGTACTAGAAGAATTTGACAAGTTTTGTCACCCACAAGATGAGGTTTTTATATCAAGGCACAGGCTGTTGTGCATGAGGCAAGGGGGGCTCCCCATTGAAGAGTATGAGATCAAGCTGAGAACACAGGCGAGGAAATGTGGACTCGGTGATCTTACAGATGATTTGACATGTCATGCATTTGTCGAAGGAGTGGATGACAAGAAGTTGAGAGATAAGCTTCTTATGAAGGCAATAGAAGGAGGATTGAATCTGACCACAGCAATTAAGGTAAGCAGGGAATTTTCAGCAGCCTCAGAACACATGAAAGAAGTTGGAAAGGAGTTGGTAGAAGGGGTTAACAAGCTGTATGTCAGAGGACCATCGACAACAAACAACAAGCCGAGCTATCAAGATGATCCAGGAAACAAAGCCGAGTTTCAAGAGTGCAATTATTGTGGCCGAAATCACAAGAAGGGAGCTTCAAATTGCCCAGCATGGGGCAAGAAATGCACGTACTGTGAGAGAATGAACCACTTTGAGAAGAGATGCCATAAGAAAGTGAAAGACGCCAAGTCTGGAGCTGGATGCATGGCACTGAATGAAGAGCATGGATCTGGTTATGATGATCTCCTAGCAATCACAGTTCGGAAAGATGGCAGAAAATTACTTACTGATCTGAGAATACGAGACACAGGACGCATGATGCAATGTCAGTTGGATACAGCTGCAGCTCGCAACATCATAACAAAGGCAGACTATATGAGGGTTGGGAAGCCTGAGTTAAAGCCCAGTGGTGTCACTCTGGTTACTTACGATGGATCTGAGATAAGGAGTCAAGGAAAGATCTGGTTACTATTTGAGGAGCTGACAGAACCCATTGAATTTGAGGTAGTAGATCCCAAATCCAGACAAGGCCCGATCATAGGACTTGAGACATGTCTCCAAATGGGCTTCATCCAAACAGCAGCAGAGGTCAAAGCAGTCCAGCAGAAGATAGATAAGGCATGGATACTAGACCAGTATGATGAAGTATTCACCGGACTAGGTGAGATGCCCGGAGAATATGAAATACAGTTAGATAAATCTGTAAATCCAGTGCAACATAGACCCCGCAGGACACCTGTCATGCTGAAGGCTGACATCATAGCCAAGATCAAAGAACTAGAGAAGGCTGAGATCATAACGAGAGTCGATGAGCCCACTGACTGGATATCTTCGCTGGTGGCATTTAGGAAGCCAAATGGGAAGATAAGACCATGTCTTGACCCAAAGGACCTAAACAAGGCTATTATACGCAATCACTACCCAATACCAATGTTAGAAGATGTGTTGCCGAAACTTACAAAGGCAAAGTGCTTTTCCCTATTGGATGCTAAAGATGGATTCTTGCAGGTGAAATTGGCAGAGAAGTCAAGAAAATTAACCACCTTCTGGACTCCACTAGGACGTTATTGTTGGAATCGTCTTCCATTTGGTTTGAGCTCTGCGCCAGAGGAGTATCAGCGGAGACTACACATGGTGCTGACTGGATTAGAAGGCACAGAAGTGATTGCAGACGATATCCTGATATACGGTGTTGGAGAAACCACTGAAGAAGCTCGGGTGGACCATGATGCCAAGCTGATCAGACTTTTAGAGCGACTCAAGGATAAAAGATTCAAGATAAACAGAGACAAGATGAAACTTCATTTGTCAGAGATCAAATACATGGGGCATGTACTCACAACAGACGGGATCAAACCTGACCCAGCAAAGATACAGGGCCTACAAGACATGCTATACCCAAGAGACAAACAGGAAATCAAGAGGTTTCTTGGGACAGTAAACTATTTAGCCAAGTTTATACCAAATCTCTCAGAGAAGGCTGAGATCCTAAGGGACATAGCCAAGGAATCAGCAGAATTCCAGTTTGAGATCACTGAGCAGAAGGCATGGAATCAGATCATAGAGGCGATCAGCGAAGATACTCTGTTAAGATATTATGACCCTACCAAGCCAGCGGTGATTGAATGTGATGCCAGCGTCAAAGGATTGGGAGCGGTACTAATGCAGGAAGGTAGACCCGTGAGCTTTGCATCTAGAACACTGACTGAGACAGAAGAGAAGTATCATCCATTGGAATTGGAGTGTCTAGTGGTCGTATTTGCATGCAACAAGTTTGACCAATATATATATGGAAAAAGGGACCTGACGGTACTGTCAGACCACAGGCCTCTGGAGACCATATTGAAGAAGGAAATGGAAAAGTCACCACTGAGATTACAAAAGATGCTACTGTCACTGCAGAGATATGGCATGGATCTTGAGTACCGACCTGGTCATGAACAAGTGGTAGCTGATATGCTCTCAAGAGCAGCTAAAAAGACTGGAGATACAACAGGTTATCAGGACACTAAGTCTGAGGTGTTTCTTATGGGCCTGGATGAGTCTGATCCAACAGAATATACGGACATGTCCGATATGAGACTCAAGAAAATGAAAGAAGTGAGCTCTGAGGACTCATTATACCAACAGCTAATAAAGAATATCATTGGGGGATGGCCCAACAGACGAGACAGATGTCCGCATGAGGTCCAAAACTACTGGACGTTTCAAGAGGAGTTAGCAGTTAAGGATGGATTGGTATATCGAGGCGCGAGATTGGTAGTACCAACGAACATGGTGAGAGAGGTGTGTGAGGCCTTGCATCAGGCACATCAATCAGCAGAGACCATGCTAAGGAGAGCTCGAGACATCCTGTATTGGCCAGGGATGGTCGATGACCTTCAGAAAACAGCAGATGAGTGTCGGCCATGTCTACTGGACAAGCCAAAGAATCAGAAAGAGACCATCAGACTGCATGATTTCCCAAAGACAGCGTTTGCTAAAGTTGGCACTGACATAATGTACCATCAAGGAAAACCGCATCTGATCATAGTGGACTACATGTCTGACTTTATAGAGGTTCTCAAGCTCGGTGATGAAACAGCAAATACTGTAATTGAAGCATGCAAATCAGTCTTTGCAAGACATGGAGTGCCTATCTGGTTGCAGAGTGATAATGCTCCATATTATACCAGCTACGAGTTTAAAAGATTTACAGAAGAGTGGCAAATAAACCACACGACTTCATCGCCCACACATCCACGCAGCAACGGGAAAGCAGAAGCAGCTGTGAAGACTGTCAAGCACATGTTTAAATCATCAAGCGATCCATGGAGAGCCCTGATGGAATGGCGGGCATCCCCGAACCGGGATTTTAAGAGCCCATGTGAGCGACTGTATTCAAGGAAAATACGAACATTGGTACCTCAACCAAACGAGAGCTACGTACCAATAGAACACTCTGAAGAGGAGACAGCCCAGGCACGAGAGCACAGACAAAAACGGATGGCAACATCTTACAACAAACACAGCAAAGACCTGAACCCATTAGTGCATGGACAACCAGTGCTGCTGCAGACGGTTAATGATCGAGCCAGGAAATGGAGACCAGCTAGAGTATTGGAACCTCTCTCTGATCGATCTTATCTCATTGAAAACGATGCAGGGAATGTTGTACGGAGAAATCGAACGGCTATGCAAGCTTTACCGGCAGACTCAGAGCAGCAACAGGAATATGATCAGGCAAAGACCACCAGAACCCAGAGATCAGCTCGGTCTTCCATAGAACCTCATGTAGATCAGGAGAGCAAGCAGCAGTCACCAATGCAGCTGCCGAGAACGCCGAAGAAGACCAGGGCTGGACGGTCAGTAAGAGAACCCTCTTACTTGTCCGATTACGTACACTAGGACATACAGCTCAGTGGGAGGTCTCACCCTGAGACACATTCTCCCACCAGATTCGGGCCGGGACGGCCTTGTACATAGACAATCATTTATACAGCAATCACCACCCTATCATACAACCAATACTCAGACTCCTACATATCTACCAATACTCAAGCTACCTACACATATTTCAAAAGGAGCAACGGGATGTTGACCTTGAGGCTATAAAACATTATTATATTATTATCTTCGAGACTATAGGACCGCATCCGGATGCACGATAGACCATGGCCATGGCGATCAACTGAATCCGCACATACACACTCATCAATATCTGCAGCATCTGGTGAGTTAACCTACATATAATCTTCAATTATTAATAATTATCATCATTATTATATATATTATTATTATTATTATTTATGTATGATGATGATGATTGATTAATTATTATTAATGTATAACAAATAATAATTACTAAATTTAATTTATTAGTTAACAACAACGACAACATAATAATAATAATATTTATTTTAATTTATTATTATTATTATGAAGACTTAGAACCAAGCCACACTATTGAACTACTCACAGTGATGGTTTGCCATATAAGATACGTAAAACTTCATCTCTTTCTTCCTCTGGTAAATTTTTATTTATGCTTGTTTCTATTGAGTGAAAACCCTGTTCTTCTGCCATAGCTGCTAAACGGGTGAGGAACGGTCGTCGTTTGCAATAGGTAACCTGGATTTTCTTCTTCAGCCTCGGTTAGCTTTGGATAATGGCATGCACAATATGTTAAATGTAAAGTATTATCAATCTATTTTGCATTTCAAGGAAATCACGCTAAAAACTGTACCAAACTGATTGGTCTAAAAATAGGCGGAGATAAATTGAAAAGCCCACATGTTGACCTTTGACCTGCATTTTTGTAGTTTACGCCTCTACAGGGTCACTAGCCGTGAGAGCTGTGGCATTGCTCGGCAAGAAATTACTTCTAGTTCTAGCTATACAACTGTGACCCTCGACCCTACAGTGTGCACAGTCGTAAACAGTATGCCTTAAACACACTGGAAGCGGCATTAACATAAACAAATACTTCACAACGACAGAAATATTTTGGGCTGGCTTCTTTCTCACTAATTAATTATACTTTTTAATATCAAAGAAAATGTGAGATAAATAAAATGTAGTTTTGAGGTAGTTTCATTGGTCCAGCCAGGTACAGCGCAGGTGAACTTTTTTCAAAGAGATATGCATGCCTGAAAATGGAGCATTTACAATTGTTTGTTTACATTCTCAATAAATACGCCATCAAAGTATACGCAAATATACATTATTTAAAGTAGACAATTCTGTAGCAATTTTGGAGCAGGTATAAATTTTTCAGTGTCTGATACTCGTTTGATACAAATTGCAACCAGATATCTGACATCCTGAAATTACCGTGGCGGAAACCACTTCGTTCAAACAATTTAAGTTATATGTAATAAAATTAATAATTAAAACGACAGTGCACATTTAATACTTGATCATTTTTTCATTGATCGCTTAATTAATTTAAAACAGATTAAGCATGTTTGAAACAACTCAAAAGCTTCTATGCATTAAAATTCTGTTTAAAAATTAGCAAACTTTTTTATTGATAAATTTTATTTATTAAAAATTAATCAACTGAATTTGGTATCACTTGATTAGTTCTAATGTGTGTCACTCAATGCTTTAAACTAAAAGTTTGCTCCGTACACAGAGTTTCTGCTTAAAATAAAATTATTGCGGTAAAACATGACAATTTTTAGGAGTTGTCTGCACTACAATGATTCCAGGGCTGTCAGATAAACATTACTCAAAAGAGTATTTTAATAATTTGTGAATAAATTTTTTCTGCACAGTTTTCATTGCGTGAATGGTGAGCCTATAAAATATGTGTGAAAGCTTGCAGCTGCCGGCTGTCAGCTGCCGGCTGTTACCTGGCATTCAACAAAACAACGTTTACTGTCACATTAAGTATAAAAGAGTCAAATTTAAGGCTGACGCATGCGAAAGGAAATCAATCTAGTTTTTCGAAGAGTTTTATTCATTTACAGACTAATTTATCACATTATCACACACCACATGCACTTTCTCACTATCATATCTCATAACTGCATTCACATCAGATCATTTCAGCCTGTGATCCATAGACTTGAACTGTTACATAACACCTATCTAAATAAGGCCCTATCACAGATAGGCACCAAGTCTACGGCTGTTACATATTGTAGTTTTCACACAGTTTAATTCCATCAGGTCACTTTTTGTCAGATCAGACTCGAGTCAGCTTTGGTTTTGTTACCAAAATTTGCGCAAGTCACAAAATGCAATCTTTATTCTTGTTGGCCGCTGTGTTCTGTGTTGCTTCGGTAAGTTATGGAGAGATGTACAGCTACAATGTCATAAATACCACAAATAGTATAGAAAATGGAAGTATTCACCGATGTTGTTGTTTTCAAACAGGCTCAGTTTTGGCCATTCGGAGGGTCATCAAACGCCAAGAGATGTAACAGCGCTGCTCAGTGCCAGCCTGATGAATGCTGCGTACATGGCCTTATGGGAAAAAGATTCCTCTTCGACGACAACGATTTCTTTGGCAGATTCTCTAGCCTGACGTAAGTAGTGGTTAGAAATCTACGGTATTGCGATTTGTGCTGTTTGGTGTTCTGTATAACTTCTATCTGTGTAGTGTTTCAGATCTGGATCATGCCAGCCAAAGAGAAAGGAAGACCAGGTTTGCATTCCTTTTGGTAAAGAAATGAATATATTTTCCACATCGGCTCACTTTGCCATGTGCCCATGTGAAGATGGACTCGTCTGCACCAGTGACAAAACTGTCCAGAGCCATCCACAGTTTGGAACTCTGGCTACTCATACAAATGCTATGTGCAGCCAAGCTGAAGGCAGCGGAGAGACTGTGGATGCATAAACTTGCAGAGGTCATTTCTGTGCTGATCTTTTGTTAGATTGCATCATCAATAAAACCAACTCATGCTCTCATTATTTTTGTCCTTATTCTTTCTCATTTACACACAGCCTACTCACTCAATCACACACATAGTCTAGTTCCATGCTTTATTTCTTTGTCCTGTTGTAATGTAATCTAAAAAAAAAGTCATGTAATCGTAGCTACCAGTCACATTGAACAAAATTCAGAGAAAAAAAATAAGAAAGGCGGGGAGGGGGGCACAGGCAGGAAAGGCAAGTATTTATATTGTAAGGAGACAAACTTTGCTTGGCTCGCAAACCTTTTGGTGATATAGAATGTAGGAGTTGTCTTTTGTTTTAATTCAAACAGAACTTAGCTCAGTTTTTTAATTTTTTTCAAATGCGGGTTTACCTTAGTGCATCATTCGCATGTTGAGTTTGAAGGGTGAGGTGGCGAAGTCAACTACACTCTTTGTTATAATACATAATCGGGCAAAGAGTGGATTATTATTATTTATTAGCTAGTAGTAGACGTTCTTGCTGTTGTTGATCAGGACTTCAAAGCGATCGCTCTCTCATTGAATGAATATTAGTAACAGTAGTAGTTGAGTAGTAATAAGTTTATTTATTTTATTATTTGTTTTCTATTTCTAAATTGTTCAAAAAATTAGTTCATAGATAGATAGGAACGACGACGCCATAAAAAAACAAGATGATAATAATAATCATAATAATAATCAAATAACAATTTTTACAAGAGCATAACATCATGACCACTTGGATGTTTGTTTCACAGAATACACATTCTCTGCTTGCTGTTTTTGTTGCAAACCACCAGCATTAAGAAACTTCAACAGCAATAATAATTAATAATAATAAGTTTTTTTTATTTATAGTTGTTTATTATAATTATTATGCTATTGAAATAAGTGGATTGTAATACTCTTGTGTAAGCTTGGGCTTTTTATTTAGTAAAACCGGGGGAAAAAGCTTGTTTTGATTTCTATATATATATATATATATATATATATATATCTGTCAACCACAAACAATTGATCTGGTTGCTCTGAACAAACATACGAGACTTTTTTCTGATTAGTAGAAGCAAAATCAATGCGTATCAATAACTGCATCAGTATTTATTGCTAACTGAGCCCCCACTAGGGTAACGCAGACAGCTGATGAAGCATAGCCGCGTCAATAGTACTTTAAATGGTAGCTGAATAAGCATAGCTTCTAGGATGACACAGATAGCTGGGAAAGCGCTGTCTCGTCATTATTACACTAGGTGGTAACTGAATAAGCGTAGCCTCTAGCTAGGGTGACGCAGGTAGCTGGTAAAGCACAGCCACATCAAAGTTTTGAAAGACAGATCATTACGCGCTCGTAGCCGAAAGGCCTAGCCACACACACCCCCGCACACACCCATTATGTTATTGCTTCCTCTCTCAAGAGAACTGACTCACTTTACTATAATATTTTTCCATAAAGTGATCATAATGATAATTATGATAATCAACTGACTTGTTTTATAATACTCGTCCAGTTCATAATGATAACTATAATAAATAGAAACAAAAACTATTTTAGGCCAGATTACGAAAAAAAACTGTCATGGCTACTGCAACTGAGGAAAATATTCAAACATTTGTAAACAATAGAGACCAAAAATTGCGGCGTTGGTGCTTGCCAGATGTTTCATCACCAAAGTAAGTGTACCATGTTGAAAAGGCATAATCTAATAATGTGATGTGGTAGCAAAAGTTGTCACATAACTGACAGCTGGAAGTTTATACTAATTATAAAGTTGGAGACTTATTGTTTAGGGCTGTAGTTGTGATGATACATGGTGTAGGAGACCACATTCAGGCATATCAGCACATTGCTGAGGTTTTCTGGGAAAAATATCAAATATTTGCATGTGGATTTGATCAAGGTAAGCACAAATTTGTACCGACCTATATGATAATAATAATGTAAATAATAATAATATTATTAATAAGAATGTTAATAATAATGTTTAATGCCTTGTTTGTTGACGTGTTATTTATGTTTAAAGTTGGCCATGGATTGAGTGAAGGAGCTAGAGTGGACATAAAAGACTTCCAACATTATGTAGATGATCTGATACAGTACATTGAGCTCATCAAATCAGAAAATCCTACACTGCAGATATTCGCTCTTGGACATTCTATGGTACAATATAGCACATACATGACTTGGTGATATAGCAGCTGTTACCTTCGTGCCTATTGTGTTGTATAATGTAGGGAGGGCTTGTACTGGGCCATGCATTGCTCCGTAAGCCAGATATAGTAGATGGTGCCATCATGTATGCAGCTGCCGTCAATGCTAACCCTGAGGTAGTCACTCCATTTAAGGTAATTAATTGTTAAAAGTATCTGTTTATGCTCGATGGGATCGTTGGTGTTCGGTTTTGTCACCTTTTGCTCTCGTTTCAGGTGACAATGGCAAAATTGCTCAGCCACGTGTTTCCATCATGCCCTGTGGGAGGTATCGGTGATGAAGCATTGACACGTAACAAGGAAGAGGTAGAGTTAAGAGTTACCATAAAACATTCTAGTTCACTTGGCATTCCGTCATGTTTTATTATTGTATTTTGATGTTTCAGAATCCTTTACAGTTGTGTCTGGCTTGTGCAGGTATGAGGCGATGTGAATGGCTGATTGTGACATGAATTTATTGGCATCCTTTTAACGTTAGACTCGCTGCCAACCTACTATTTGATTGTAACAAGTCCCTCAATTGGCTCTTTGCTAATTTCTTCACTGTCCACTAGTTATCAGTTGAGCAGTTTGATTGTAGCATGCGATGGTTTGGTGTAGATGTTTCTTTTTTAATTGTTTTCGTCAATCAGCGTCGATGAAATATTTTTAGCTGGAGAGGTTGAAAACTGATCCTCTTAGAAGACACGGCGGAATGAAGGCTAGGTGAGTCTATTTTGGTGGTTTCATCTTTCTGTTGACCCGATGATAGTTCATCTCTCAATATATTTTATATGGAAATTATTGTGCTATTGGGTTTGTCTACATTTTATCAGATGGGGACACCACACCCTCAATGCATTGGTGGATTTCAATGCTAAGATGTCTGCAATAACAGCACCAATGTTTATTGTCCACGGAGGTGATGACAAAGTCTGTCACATTGACGGTTCCACCAAGTTACGTGATACTATCTCTTCCACTGACAAGACTTTCAAGGTACTACTAGTGACTATATAGTAGATATACTAGTAGTGACTATATGGTAGAGTAATGACTATATGGTAGATATACTAGTAGTGACTAATAGTTGACGCACTTTTCCAGCCTTCTAGCACTTTCTTGAGATACACAACTTATTTTTCTGTCAGGAGTACGAGAAATGCTATCACAGGATTCATACGGAGCCAGACGGACAGGGTGAACAGTTTATAGAGGATGTATGTGAGTGGATTAACAGCAGAGTCAAGACCGATTGAGCAGCATTTACTTCATCTCTTTGTTACATTTATTTAATAGCCTCTCAAAAAATTGAATCTTCATTTGTATTTTGTCTTTCCATGCCATAACTAATTATAGGGTATACTTCAAACAGTTTGCTAGTTGTCATTAAAACTCACAAGGTACATTCTTGAGTTGAACTTTTATTGTGAGGTTTGCTGGGTGTAAGCACTGGTTTGTTCTATTTTCAATAATGTGCATTTTGTTTTTTTTTCTGGTTTTGGTTCCCATTATTTCTGTACTCTCAACTAATAATGCTCACATTTGTTTTTATTTCTGAATGAGGGGGGGGGGCCTGAAACAAAGCTGTGTTGTTGGCTAATATTCTAACCATTTGTTTGTATTGTACGCCAAATATAATCTTTTTATACGTATAAATTTTTTTCGTTCCTGATAATTTGTGAATTAGCCAATCTAAAATAAACACCTGCCATTTTCATGAAAGGTATCAAGTCCATTGAGCGTATCTTCAACAACTCACAAATTCACTATCATCGTTGTGACCATTAATAATCATTTACCAAAGTTAGTGTCTTGTGCGATCCACAGATCCAATATTGGTGATGCAATATTTCGATTCAGTCTAGAATTCACTATTTTGTTTAAAGAACACTGAAGCAGCTTTTTGAGTGTCACAAAACAGTGAAACCACGGTATGGCATGATTGTATTGTATAATACAATTCATAGACAACCAGGGGAAACAGATTATTTCAAATTCAAGATTTGGTTTCTGGCACGTTTCTTGCCCCTTGCTGATTGGTTGATACATATTGGTTCATCTGTGGCATAGTATACTGTGACTGTTGCAATCTAGCAGTCATATTATTGGTGGTGTAGGCAACCGGGGCAGACGGTGGACCCTTAGGTGTGAGGTATCGATTGCGTAGTCGCATCAGTTCTTGCTGATAGGCCAGCTGTGGGTTGTTACTCGCAGTTGCCTCTATATAATAAAAAAGACGATGCTATTAGCATTCATGATGGTTTCCGTCTTTTTTTGTTATTTATTTATAATGAATATATAGACACACATTTACTGTTTTGACCCAACGAATAGCGCAATGCATATGTTTTTAATGCTCACAATTTCATATTGCTCAAAGAGAGCTGGACGGGTTAATGCGAGATACTCACGCGTGAAAATATGCCTTCGTCTCAGAGCTTCTTCAAAAGGAATATTTCGTTCTTCGAGAGTTTTCAAGATTGAGGAAGCTGTAAACATCTTCAAGTGCTCGATACGCGTTTCTACGGCAATAAAAACAACGGATGACGTTTTTTCTGAAATGAAGTAGCATTATTAAGTACAGCATTTAACGCGACAAATGTCAAATTTATGCTTGAACAAAAGTTAGAAAAATAAACTTTTGAAACTAACCGTAAGGCACTTCACATGGCTGTTGCTGGGGGTTGGTGAAAAAGCTTTCATCAGTGTTTGGAAGTTGCTGGATTTCCATCTGCAGATGCTCTGGTTCTTGATACTTGTAGTACTTGCGACCAGGTTTTCTTGGATAATTTTTTGCTAAAAGAAAAACGCTGCCAGTAACACATGGGAATGCCATACTATCAACAAAAACATTCCATAAGCAGAAATCGTTTACTGAAACTATTGTTTGGTTCAAGTCAGTAAGGAAATGATGCAGCTCTGGTTAGACAAGAAATGCATATGAGCGTTTATTACCCACGACACTGGACGCTTTATCTGGTTGATGTTGTGGGGCTGATGAACCAGGTGAAAGAAGTCTGGCAGTTGTTGCCAGTTCTGGTGGATACTGTCCCCCTCCTGATACCACTCCCGGTGGATACTGTGCGCCTACTGATGCCACTCCCGGTGGATACTGTCCACCTACTGATGCCACTCCCGGTGGATACTGTTCACCTATTGACGCCAGTCCCGATGGATAATACTGTCCACCTACTGATGCAAGTGCTGGTGGATACTGTCCACCTACCGATGCCAATGGATACTGTCCTACTGTTGCTGCCATCACCTGTGGATACTGTCCGTTTATCGCTGCCAGTTCTGGTGGATGCTGTCTATTTTCTGTCACTAGTTCTGGTAGGTATTGTCTAGCTGTTGTTAGTTTTGGTGGATAATAATTACTAGCTGCCGCTAGCTCTGGTGCATTCTGCCCTAAAGTTCCGTTGATACAGTCACCTGCTTGTGCATGATCTACACTGGCAAGTCTTTCAGCATTCAGTTGCTTCTGATTGTTAGCCAAGTAAAATTTGTGAGCTTCTTCATATGCAGTACCTATAGTAGCCATCTTGGCTATTGCAAACTAACACAACATCACAAGATACAGAGTTTGTTGATAACATGACCATTGTTAGCGCGATGTCACCATTTTTGGCAGTCCATTATATTTCTACTTTGATGTAGATGATGTAGAAATTTTGCAAAGAGCGCAAGTAAAATGAGCCATCTTTATCAATATTGGTGCTACAATAATTGAAATAATACCACTTCGTGGCAGTTATAGAATATAGATTGTTTAGATTTCTTTTGAGGTAGAGGAACGTTCCTAGTGTCAATCAACTTGAAGCATGGTTAGCATGAAAGAGAAAGCAATAAAATGGGCAATATATAATTTGACCTATATTCAGGTGACCATTAAAGACAGACACAACTTGCTTGCATATAAACCTGTGATAATTAATTGGGATAGTGACGATAAGAGTACATACACCAGGAGTCGCTAGAGTTTAAATGTAATTGATTCTATTGGCTGAAAATAAATAGGCCGAGTACTGTTGTCAGTTTTTATGTAGGAGGCCCCAAACAAACACTCTCAAATCAAGTGATATCATCTCCGAGCCCACCGGTGACATTTTTTTATAAGATGACAGGGTATTTCACATAAACTACCGTCTTTGGCATTTACGTTACAACCACACAACTATCGACAACATTTGAAGTCTATGATCAACGTATCTGAGAAAACGTTTCCATTTTTTAAAAACGCAGAAATTGTCACTTTTTTTTAGTTCAAATTGCTAATTAGAACTCTTTGGGAAATTATTTTTTTAATTTACACTTTAAAAATAAGGTTTTCTTTCGCCTGAATGTATTTTTAACATATAAAAAAGGATACAAAAACAAATTAAATAACAAATCTGAAGCACACATTTGTATATAATTCCATCTAGCGATAAATTTTACGGTAATTGAACCGATTGAGAAAGACCGTCACTATCCCCATTGATTTGTTTCGTGTAATCAATAATACTACAGCTCTATATATAGTGACAACTCAACTCAATTATTAATATCACTTTGCATGCAAATATTTATATTAAAACATTTGTATATTGCCGCACAGTCATACATGCAATATAATATTGCTTACTATGGAGTGGAAAGTATATAGTTTAAACCAAATTTTATAGAATTTTGAAAGGAATATCACATGAGCAAGATGCAACCTCATTTGTTATAAATCAATTACTATCACTCTCTATCTCAAGTAGATCAATCGGTTGAAATGTTTGACTGAAATGTCATTGTGTAACTAGTATTGAGTGGTGAATGCTGAGCTACGAGAGGACTAATATGACAGAGGACAAAACTAGCCAACTGCAAATGGTCTATATATTTAGTTTTCAATGGATCACTTGAATTTTTGACTTAAAACAGTTTATCCATGATTGAGCAGGCCAAGATTAAGTAAATATATATAGATATATTTGCTGTTGTGTATACTTGTTAATTAAAGCATAAAGGAGATATGTAAAACAGTATCTATATACACAGAAACACATACATGATGGGAGAGAGATTTGTCTCATTGCAAAAAAGCGCCACATTTGCAATTCCTCCGCTCAGTCTACATACTGTGTGAACATATCTCAATAGTCATAATTGAGTATAAAACACTGAGTACATGAAACCGAACGCCTAAAACACACCCACCATAATAGGCATAACACAATTACATGACAAAAACCAGTGCATCTACATTAAACCAGCCCGGGAACTTGGCATCAATAATTGAGTAGCTTTAATTGCATCTTGAAAGAGTTGGTGATAGTTTGGTAGAGGTACGTAGGCTGCTGTGATCATTTTACCTACAAAAAAGAAAGTCATATATATCACACTGTAATTTATAAGCCCAGAGAGGTGGTTACAGCAAGCTGATAAAAAGCGATAGACCAAACAATATTGCAATGAGCAAGTAAATACTGACCTGCAAACCATCTGCCATGTAGAGCATTGACAGAGGCAACTGCACTAGCTATGCTTGGACACTTGACATAGACATTGCCTTGAGCTGAAGATTTATCTACGAATATGTGCAACACACCTCCGTGCTTGTTGCACTCCTCTATCACATCATCACGTATTTCGACATCAAAGTTGAGATTGGCCTCACTAAAACAGCAACAATATTATCAAGCATTTTTGTAACAAGCATGACACAATTGACATATCCGATGACAAAAACCAAAAGGAGAGCAACTTACGAATTGGGATCAAACATATTACTCAGCATAAAGCACTGGGTGGCAATTGGTGGTGTGGATTGATTTAAGGCTGGAATCTGTGTTGACATTTGAAGATCTAGAGCGTTTTGTGCAGCTGCTGGCAGGTTGAAACCAGTGCCTTCAGCTAGTTTAGCCATCAATGCTATCCTACCAGTTGCACCAAGGTCATAACCTAAAATATGATATGCATTAGAACGAGCCATGTAAAATGACTGTAAGAAAGAAAAAGACATGTTGTAGCCAACACCAAGCTACTTACCATGGCGTTCCAATTCCTCATTATCGTATCTATCCTGATTGATCATGCCTTCCTGTTTCTCTGTCACATGACCAACCTTCATTGGCCGTCCAGCCAATTCAAAACCATTTAACTGGTTCATTGCTTTCACTGCGTCATCTGCGTTTTTGAACTGTAATTGTAAAACCAGATACATGATAACACAGACTACCTGAATTGACGATAATTTTAAGAATTTTTCGCAGGAAACCATTTCCAGTGCTCATCAAAGGATTAATTGTAAAGATCAAGGAGAGATAATGTAGATATTCTCACCGTGACAAATCCAAAACCTTTTGATTTCTGTGTTTCTGGATCCAAAACTAAATTGATGTGCTCGATCTACAAAATGACCATTGCTGTAAGACAATAGACTAATAAGAAAACCTATAAAAAAATTGACCAATCAAGGTCAACTATTTATAGTTGACAAAATAAAATAGCAACACCTACCCTGCCGAATGGCTCAAAGATTCCACGCAACATCTCATCATTAATATTGAAATGCAGCGAGCCGACATAAAGCCTCATAGGACCGGTGTTTTGACCACGCAGTAGGTTCATTGTAGCTTGTCCAGCCGCACGGTTTTTCTCAGCTTGTGATTGCTGAACTAATATAGGCACCCCTAACAGTTTTTGTCCATTAAGTGCCATGGCTAGAGAGACTGAAGCCACATCCACAAACTCCACATAGGCAATTCCCTTTGACCTGCGTGTTTTATTATCTGTTATCAACTTCACATCCTTAACCTGAATAAAAAGAGAACATGTGTAAGAAATCCTAAAGTGATATATTGACAGCAACTATTCGCCAAGTAGCTAACTGTGAATGGATATCTCAAACGCTACCTCACCTTGCCAACCGAAGAAAAGAACTCTTCAAGATCTCTACTCCTGATTCTAGCTGCCAGCTGCATACAAAAAACTGTGCGAGCATCTCGTTCTTCTGGCGTGAGTGGAGGTGATCTTTCTCTTCTACAAGCCAGTTAAAATAGGTATTAGAAACGAATGGGAAGGACAGATAAAAGAGTAAGACAAAATACAAACCAGCGAAGATAGAAAATAATTGGGGCATGCAAAGCCCTATGGATATGGTTATTATTACTTAGCAGGCATCGGGAATTGTGGCATTGAAGTATGTTGATTGGCTGACACCAACTTTCTGGTAGGAGACTGTCCACGTCTTAATGGAGACTTCCTCCTGCCATCTCTGTCTCGTGAACGACTCCTTCTCTTTCTGTCTCGAGATCTGCTGCGCTTCCTGTCGCGATCCTTTCTGTCTCGACTACGAGATCGTCTCCTGTCTCTGTCCCTTCGATCTCTGTCGTCCCTAAAAATTAATACAATCATTACAATACTCTCTTGAAGTTGATGTGTGAATAAGAACAAACATCACAGTGAATCGTACCAAGTTAGAATATTTCGCCCAAATCTGCTATTGCACAATTGCGTTTATATCAGTGACATTATAAACAGCTGTATATAATTTACCTTCTACTTGACCCTCTGTCACGACTTCGACTTCTGCGTCTCCTATCACTCTTGTGACTGGATTCTTTGTTCTCCTACAAACATAAACAACAACCCATCCAGTTATTGAGGTGCTAAAAAAAGATGTTGTATTGATACTGGCCACTATACTATCTTACTACAGCCCTACGTACCACGTTTAACCAGGTGGTTTACTTACTGATTAAGTAGAGAGAGAGTGGTGGATTAACCTGTAACAGAGCAACACTGCACACCAACGGGCAACTATCTTAATCGAGAGAGCAGCCCAATTTGTAACTACTGCTGCAACATGACTTTGCTGTTATTGGAAACCTACTTCAACCAACACAGGGAAACTAGATATCCTAGTATCAAACCTTACACAGCGGCCAGTATCAATGAAAAGGTATACAACAAAAAGCCAAGGTAAAACGTTGAAGAGATAGTATGATGCTCCAGCGAATAGTGTATCACCTTGTTTCAAACTGCACTGACAGATGGGTAAAGGACAATTCCAACAGTTCATCCATCCTGACAAACAAATGAGCCAAAAGTCAGACGCACGCTAAAGATTTCATCTAAATTAAGTGTCACTTAAAAACTACATTAGACTACTTAAGCCATTTGAGATTTCGTAATAACATCATATAAATGGGAAAAATAGGAGCATTCACTGTTGAAACACTGCAACCAACGAATTGGTGTATTATATGAGGAAATGCGATTTTTGACTTCACTACTTCACTAAAAGTGTACAGTGAATGCTGCTACTACTTCGTTACTGATCCACCAGTGGACTATCATGTAAAAAACGATTAACGAATAAACAAAGCTAATCAATCGGACAGACTCAGATATGTAGCCGAATACATGTCAATAGTCATTCTTTTACAAGCCTAACTCACAAAAAAACAAACAAACCCTGCCTGTCTACCTTTCATTTTGGTTCAGTATCTCTGATAGAATCAAGACGATATTGATTCTTTATTCTGAAGTTATGCTGAAAAGCCTGGGAGTGGCAACAACAGATCTAGAGAGAGAAAAAGTTTCATCTATTACAGGGAGCAAGAATAGGGTAACATGTACGGGATATCATTGTTTGTACCGTCTTTAGCAAATTGCTCACACATAGGGCAGAGTAAAAATTAATATTTGGGTCACTTTGCTATGGTTTGATAAGCCTCGGGCATTACGCTTAATATCATGGAGTAGAAAATATTTATGAGTGGGAAGTGGAGATGACAAAAGACTGCCTAGCAACAATACCAACCTTTTCCTTATATGGAGCCTCAAGCATAGCCTCTACATCAAAATCATCTGCCATGCTTTTTCAGTGTATTACAGCTCCTCCAAGGAAATTTTATTAGAAAGAAGCCCTGAAATAGAGATCATCGTATCACTACTTAGCATTACCTTCATCATAATAATACAACATCATCTATAATTAATAATGCGGTTTCTTCATTGTCATTATTCTTCTATTATATAAAAATAACTTTTTCACCAATTATCATTTCTTTGATGATGATGATAATTGGATCATTTGTAAATATACATTTCTTATAGCAAGTGATAGTTATATACCATAACAACATATAATTATTATTATTGATATGACATTAGCAAATAATTTGGACTCATTTTATTCACAAGACGTTACTCTTCGCCCTCAAACCGTTTTAACATTCCTCAGACTAACTTGAGAAAAAGTTTTGCGTTAAGCTAGACAAGATTACACATGGAAAACATTCATCATCATTATTATACCATTATTTTTGACCATTATAATAATTAATATTGTAGCGTCGACAAAACTCTTGCGAGCGTAGCATTTATTCAGACAAAACATTGATATATAAATTTGTCCCAGAAGACTTTTCAATTTTTTTTTTTTTAGATATTCTTGGGTTACTAATTCTTCAATAGCATGGGCCACAGGCTATTAGGAACAAAATTTTATAAGGTATAAATAGGAGACACTAGTCCAGACAGGTTTAGCCACGCATTGCATGGTTACACATCACCAATTTCACCTAAATATAGCAACAGTAAAACCTTGGCTACACACACCTATGATTTGTAGGCATGTGACAAGTACTGTGCCCCATAGCTTCGCTCTGGTGGCTATACACACAGATGTTTGATCACTTCAACGTTATGAATTGTTCAGTGAAGGAAAGAGGGTATATTATAAGAACCAATCAGGGCTCTCTCCAAGATATTTTTTGTAGGGAGGGAATTGTGTCGAGGGGGGGGGGGGGGGGAAGCCCGCTTAAACAGTATTAAAAATGACAACGAAACAAATGGTATATTAACCTGAACTATTTTTTATATGACAGACAAGCCTTTCAATAATTTTGTTACAATCATAAAATCTATTCAAGTATAGCAACAGCCTTTTATCGAGTTCGTATTATATGATATCAGGAATATGATAACAATTATAACGGAATGACTAAAAACGTCAAAGAGATCACCAGTATCACTCTATTATTTAGCTTTGTAGTCACCGTCGAACATAAAAAAATTGATCTGACAGCTCTCTAATAGTAGAAAATTAGTAGTGGCATCACTGAAGCATAACAAACAACACCACATCATTGGTACATTGGTCATTGTACCAATGATGTAGTGTTATTTGTTATACTTCAGTGATTTCATGATCCAAAAATTGTTAAATCAAAACATAAAACAGAAGTTTGGCGTTCGCTAAAACACTTGCGCACGTCATAGGTTTACCCAGAATATTTCTAAGATGTTGAAATGGGGAGACAACACTCATAACATGCTTATTATTAATGGTGTTATGAAAATATAGAAATCAATTGCAGCTTGACGAGGTTGGTATTTGAAGCACCTCATAAGTACATATCAATGACATATCAGATAAATATGGAAATGAGCGAATGTAAGTAGGTGGTTGTTGTTCTCTGTAAAAATACAATTCTACAGAACTTCATGCCATTTTTATTATATTTTTGGAATATCTATTTATGACATACTTTGATATTGAATGAATGTTAAGCATTCATTGTTGTTTGTTCCCACCTGTGGTAGTTAACAATATTAATTAATTATCACAGCTTATGAACTAAACGGCATAAATAATAAAATTCAACAATAATAAGTACTACTACTTATAAAACAATTATTGTTACAGTTCAAAATTATTAATAAATATAATAGATAATCATTATTATTACCATCACAAGGCTAAATAAACTATTTCAACACTGATGATGATGATTGAACGATGATTGCAGATAATGATAATAGTGATTATTATTATATTAATAGTTATGGTTGTTCTTCGTTTTTGATTATGATGATGAACTAAAGCAACATTTGTGGTGGTGAACATAGTTTTACTCCAATACTCAACTTGAAAAAATTTAAAAATTATCATTATAAATAATAGCTGATGAATAATTACAATAATACAAAACAGACAGAAAAATGATGGTAATAATTAATAATAAATAAGGAACTTGTTGTTCAACAGTAACAATAGTTTAGCTTAGGAATACAATTTATTTTTACTAGTATTATTGAGGATAATAATAAAAAGAGCTATAAAAATTAATCGAACAAAACAAGCAGCTGGAGCCAGAGCATGTTTATGGTAAGAATTTTAATTGGATCGTTTTGGCTCATTATTAATGTTGACTTGCAAGAGCAGAATGATTAGCCTGGATTAATACACTACACGCACCCAAACTGATATACTATATGATTAGAGTCTTTGTTATGTAACTGTAATTTAAAACTGCAATGATGTAGAGGAGACTAAGACAACTGCACAGTCCATGGTCATTTGATTTTAATAGGCCTGTGGTTTTTTGAAAGCACATGCACACTCAGTACAGTCTTTTCGCCTGAATGTCACCGATTTATCACTGGAGCAGACAATATGAGGTGTCCTTCATTAACAAAATACATTTTTGCAACTGCTGCTGTATCATGATTTTTGCTTGTCATATAAACACTCACACAAAAGACTTATGTATTAATTAGATCACCAGGCAATGAAAATAATCAGCAATCATAACATTGATGATAAAAACTTTGTACTATTCTACTATTGTACTATAAAATTTCAATAATTAATTAATAAATAATAATTAAAACTAATGGTTATTATTGATGACCTTGCATTTTTGCTATATCATATTTATTACCACTAGCTGTTATCATTCAATGTTGTTTTTTTTTTGGATTAACAGATATAATATTTGATTAATTATGAACCAGAATAAATTAAAATGCTAAAGATAACAAATAAATAGCCTCGATACTAACGACTACTAACCATCATTAACCGTAGCGTTTGCTGTAAACCCATTATTTACTTAAAACACGCGGCGCACATGATAAGCCCGCGATGTGTTTGCAATGGTTGTGTTTAGGCTAATTTATATTTGGCTAGGATGAAAAATAATTTTAGTTGGGGCGTCTTTTTGAAAAACCTTCATCATATTATCAAAATGCATTGAACACACTCCAATAATAATACACCATTCAAATCCTAACTCCTCAGTCTATTTTATAGTCCTATAACAATATGTCGATGCCCTTCAGGGACGTGGTAGATTTTGGATAAAAAGTCGAAAATTGAAAGGCATTTTCCCAAGTCTATGACTGGAATGAGGAAAATGTTCATAGTCACATCTATGCGCTGTAGACTACTCTAGCTATAGCAATTGGATTTATGTCTCCGTGAGCTTTAGTTTGAAAGCTATGAAAAAAAACATGATTTTTTGGACTTGAAAAAAATCACGAATTTTCCGGGAAAATTTTTTATAGCAATCAATGCTATTGTTCATATTACACGGCGACCGCAACGGTTTTGGACTATCTATTAGATAGTGCAAAACCGTTGAAGTATACCGCAAATATGAACAAAAGCATTGTTATAAAAAATTGTCCCCACGAAATCGCGATTTTTTTCAAGTCCCAAAAATCACATTTGTTTTCATATCTTTTAAACTAAAGCTCATAGAGACAAAAATACAATTGCTATAGCTAGAACAATCTACCGCGCAGGCATCTGTCTATGAACATTTTCCTCATTCCAGTCATAGACTTGGGAAAATGCCTTTAAATTTTCGACTTTTTATCCAAAATCTACCACGTCCCTGAAGGGCATCGACATATTGTTATAGGATTATAAAATAGACTGAGGAGTTAGGATTTGAATGGTGTATTATTATTGGAGTGTGTTCAATGTATTTTGATAATATGAAGGTTTTTCAAAAAGACGCCCCAACTAAAATTATTTTTCATCCTAGCCAAATATAAATTAGCCTAACCACAACCATTGCAAACACATCGCGGGCTTATCATGTGCGCCGCGTGTTTTAAGTAAATAATGGGTTTACAGCAAACGCTACGGTTAGTAGGCATCAGTATCGCGGCTATTTATTTGTTATCATTAGCGTTTTAATTTATTATGGTTCATAATTAATCTAATATTATATCTGTTAATCCAGAAAAACAACATCATTGAATGATAACAGCTAGTGGTAATAAATATGATATAGCAAAAATGCAAGGTCATCAATAATAACCATTAGTTTTAATTATTATTTATTAATTGATTAATTATTGAAATTTTATATTAAATTCATTTATTATTATTTATGATTATTAAATTAATTACAAGATTTCTGATGATGGCACCTGTCTATATCAACTGAGATACAGAACTTGTTGTTTTTTTTGTGCAGTCCAGCTACTTCTACAAAATAATGTTATAATAATACAGCCAATGCAAAGCATTTATAATTGTTACATATACATTGTATAATTATTGAGGCGTACGCATGATATATATAACATGCGTCGCTTCATGCGTGCGTCAACACTAATTGCCCGCTAATTGCCTGCAAAAAACAGAGAACATTTACCATGCATTTTTTGACTTAAAAGTACATTTGGTAAAACTTGTTTTTAACAGTTAAATATTGAGGTCACAATAGCAAATTTGGTCTCATTGTATCCACAACATATTTTGCTACCCACTGAAACTATTTAAAAGATTTTCAGAAAAATTTGACAAAACTTTTTGCACTATCTATATCTATAGTGTAATTTTCATCAGATCTATCATCTTCCCAGCAACCATCATTGTGAGGCAAACAAATTTAATGCCGTTGTTGTGACTGCAAGATGGTTATGATTGATTGAATTTGCTTTTTTTTCTTCAAAACTATTTATTTAGCTAGCTGTGTAAGTGGCAAAAGCAACTACTCTTCTTACCTCAATCTATTAATCGTTATGAGCCTTCAACAAGTTGTACAACTAGTCTAGTAGTTGTTCGTTGTTGTTTTCACTTTCTTTTCTAGAACTACTGACAACGGCAGTTAGTGATGAGTAGTTTAGCTAGTTATTATTTATTATTAGTTGTTGTTGATGATCGATGATGTTGAAGATTTTAAAAATCCGAGAAAATCCAGTTTCCAATAATCGAGCGATGATAGCCCTATAGCCTATCGATAGTTGATAATACTAGTGCATTTATTTCTTATATTATGATATTGACAGAGACACTCAGCAGGTATAATAATAGTTATAATATTTCTGGTCAGACTTTTGCAACGACAGCGCCCAGCAAAGGAATACAATATGGCGCTACACCTTATGTACGCATGCGCGCATTATCAAATCGCACTTTCAAGTTGTCTTCCCTTTATAGACGTAGAGAAAAAAACTCCTAAAGTTGTTTTCTGTACATTAACCTCAATGACATTCACGTTTAGTGAATTCTTCACGTATGTGCTTGGTTTACCAAATCAATATAAAATGAGCAGAGCAATATTTCCACCTCACAGACAGCTAACAGATGGAAATAACAAATGTACGATATTTTCATTTGAATACTGGACTGATTGTCCAAAACCGGGATGTTGGCAACCTGGATGGTGACAAAATCGGATCGACAGGCAGCAAAGCAAGTTTGGTTGGTGACAGCTTTGACCAGTTGGTCAATTAGCTCACCTCGATATCGACAGAGTATTCTAGATAACTTTTGGCTTTTTTGGTGACAATTTTTGACTTCAAATTCTACAGTAGAGGACAACTCACATTTTTTAGCCCATTAAGCCTATTTTCTTTTAATAAATCTATTTATATGGGAAAAACTTCAGTCAATCAATCTCTACTAAAATATGCTCATAAATGCTGCATGAGCATATTGCATATGCACCAGAGTATTATGAGAAAGTCATGATTGATATGTACTATGTACTATGAGATGGTGTGTGGTGGTATCATGAGTGTCCATGACAGTCATGATTGGAAAAATCATCTCTTTAATGCCATGAAGTTGTTTATGCTGTCCAGCATTAATATATTTGTGGCGTTGCGACAAATTGACACACGAGTGAGATTATTCAAATAAAAATGAAGTAATATTCTGCTGCTCAATGGATTTCGGATCATCAGGTGACAAAATGTGAGACTAGATCACACGATGAAACATTTCTTAGCTTAGTTAGTGATTGCAGTGGGATAAAGCAGATCATAGTATGATTTCCTGCTTACAGTGTTTATTTTTGCTGCGGAAAAGTGGTGTGTGACTTTTTGACATTTGTTTTGCATTTACAAATTTTAAAGCCCACTTTAACCTTCCCTGCACTCGCCAGAGGGCTCTTTAGCATACCTCCTGCACCAACCTCGTGACAGCTACTCCCCCAATTACAGATCTGAAGCATAATCATAGTTAAAAACTTTTGTATCACTACACTACTGCATATATGGCCACAAATCAAACAATGTAGTTAGTAACCAAGAAGGCTGAAAGTGGTAGTTGTCTCTTCTTATTAAGGCAGGCAACTCCCAATGTTATGTATGAAGGCAGTAATAATATTTATTGCTCACAAAAAAGTAATGGATGGAGAGATTAGCACAAAAGATGAAATTATCAAAAATAGAATACATCTATGAGTAACTTTTTCAAATGATTTATTTCCCTCTCTTTCCATAGAATACATTTTATTTGCAGAAAGAAAACTAAAACATAGTTGAAAAGTATACGATGTAATCAACTATCATTGGTGTAATAATTTATGCTTTGTCGACATCCAGTCTAAGCTAATCGACGACCTGGTCAAAATTGTTGACAAGCAATCCAACTTTGGCACCATTTCAGTTGTCAACATCTCGTCATTTGACAATCAGTCGAGTTACCTTTCATTTCAAGAATGGTAGCATAAATTTCACCGTAGCACTCGATGTTTTCGCTTCAGAGTGTCAACTCCACTCACATACTTATCGCCCCCTTACCACAGTTATTATGACAAATGGCAACCAGAAATTGTCAAACTAACTAAAGGGCATAATAAAAAAAATTAGGACTGAACTGATAACAATTCATTGCCACACAAATCAGTTGTACCGGATAATCTGTCGTCATTCATTACAACATCACGCATAACAACAATTAAATAGTTCATTTTATTGCATAGGTTTATAGAAAATGCTTTGCAAATGTGTTTCAGTTGACATGGCATAAATATATAACGTACCCAACTAAAGCTATGTGTAAAATGTAGTGATATCCACCAGACATATAAATATACATAGAATATATCATAAATTCAAACATCTGGAGCCAAAAACAAGCATTGATAAATTTAAGCTACAAATGATAGCATAGTAGTCGTTAAGCCTACAAAAACGGGTGATAAACGAATAGTGGGCGTGGATCAATCGCATGATAAAGTCACATGATTTGTGTGTTGCAGTACATCTCTATATACAGTATCTAATGTATGAACATCGATATGTAAGTAGTAATGTTGAAGCACCAAAATTAATTCGCCCTCTGCCTCGAGACAAGTTGCCGAGAATATTATGAGAGTTGAACTAAGTGATATAGAGTGGATGAGAGGTGAGTCAAGGCATATGAATGCATAGTAAAGTCCACAAATGATACGTAAGAGACGGCCGCTCCAAGGCATGCACAATATGAAGTTCTTTGAACAATAATCTCACCAACATCTTTCAAAAGCGAGGAAAATAAAAAATACATAGTTTAAATAATGGTAAATGAAGTTAGCAAATGATGATCGAAAAAATTCCCATTGCATACAATGTTCGAAATGAAAAGAAAATGCAAAAAGATCTAAGCTAAAGCGGGCATGACGATTAGGACAATGGTGCCCTTTGCACTCTTGAGCAGCGAGACAGCTTCCTCATGAGTCGCCCCCTCTAGGGAGGTTCCATTCACTGACACAATTCTATCTCCCCTCTTCAAGCGACCATCCGATGCAGCCGCTCCTTTCTCAAACACCGTCTTTATGTAGATGGGCAGGTTGCCGTGGGGACTGCCGAAACCTCCTACTATGGAGAAACCCAGGCCCTCTGATCCTTTCATGAGAACTACTTCCTTCAGCTCAGCTTGTCTACAAACAACCAGGACCCCAGTCTAAGATATAACACACAGTGATGTATTTCTCTCCCAGTTTTGACAAGTTCAACAATACATAGCATTGCCCAAACAACACTAATAAAGAACTACGACTTTATTCACAATATTGTGCAGGAACCATATTTAGGAATGAGAAAACAACTCCAATTACTACAATACAGCTCAGTATCACGTTGTATAAAAATACAATATTATAATGCATCAACTTTTTCAATATCTAAATAGTAAACCAATTGCATCACTTAGAATGAAAGCGAAATTAATTTTCAGGAAACAAACGTACCCGTGGGCCGAATTTTCCTCTCCACTATCATCAGCGGATGTGTCATCTTCTGGCGCCGGCGCTACCTCCATGCTGACGGAGCCGTGAGACTGCTTGAGCAGGGTTACTGCCTCCTTGTGAGTCATACTGTCGGTGCTTTCTCCGTTTATTGAAAGTATCTTCTCCCCGACCTAGACAGCACACAGCTAGTGTTGTACATACACTATCTATCCCTGACCTAGACAGCACACAGCTAGTGTTGTACATACACTATCTATCCCTGACCTAGACAGCACACAGCTAGTGTTGTACATACACTATCTATCCCTGACCTAGACAGCACACAGCTAGTGTTGTACACACACTATCTATCCATGACCTAGACAGCACACAGCTAGTGTTGTACATACACTATCTATCCCTGACCTAGACAGCACACAGCTAGTGTTGTACATGCACTATCTATCCCTGACCTAGACAGCACACAGCTAGTGTTGTACATACACTATCTATCCCTGACCTAGACAGCACACAGCTAGTGTTGTACATACACTATCTATCCCCGACCTAGACAGCACACAGCTAGTGTTGTACATACACTATCCCTGACCTAGACAGCACATAGCTAGTGTTGTACATACACTATCTATCCCTGACCTAGACAGCACACAGCTAGTGTTGTACATACCCTTAAATGGTAACGGCAGCACTGACAGCGGACACACAGACAGAAATACTTACAGATACTTTAGATGCAGCTTGTCCCTGGGCGTATGCAATAATGACAGGCTGGTCTCCGATTGGTGAGCCGAGACCTCCTGCTATACTGATACCCAAAGCTCCGTTCCTGTCCTTCTCCAAGGTCACCCTCCTCAAACCAGAGTTCATAGCCGAACCTGCAAGTCGGTAACAACAAACTGAGTGAGAGGTGGTAGATCTACGCAGTGAAGAGAGGTGGCAGATCTACGCAAGTGAAGAGAGGTGGTAGATCTACGCAGTGAAGAGAGGTGGCAGATCTACGCAAGTGAAGAGAGGTGGTAGATCTACGCAGTGAAGAGAGGTGGCAGATCTACGCAAGTGAAGAGAGGTGGTAGATCTACGCAGTGAAGAGAGGCGGTAGATCTACGCAAGTGAAGAGAGGTGGTAGATCTACGTAGTGAAGAGAGGTGGTAGATCTACGCAGTGAAGAGAGGTGGCAGATCTACGCAGTGAAGAGAGGTGGCAGATCTACGCAAGTGAAGAGAGGTGGTAGATCTACGCAGTGAAGAGAGGCGGTAGATCTACGCAAGTGAAGAGAGGCGGTAGATCTACGTAGTGAAGAGAGGTGGTAGATCTACGCAGTGAAGAGAGGTGGCAGATCTACGCAGTGAAGAGAGGTGGTAGATCTATGCAGTGAAGAGAGGTGGTAGATCTACGTAGTGGACGGTCCGTAGCTGACCAAGTGATTGACAGAAAGAGATAATAACCTGGGTGTCTGCTGTCCCCGTCACTCTGACTCCCCCGTCTAGAGTTGGGTCCTGATCCAAGCTTTAATCTGCCGATAGTCAACTCCACTCTTCCATTCACATTCTGCAATATTTTGTACATAAATTATTGTTGAAAGGTATTGCAGGAGTGGACAATTTCAAGTAATCTTATAAACTAATGAGAAAAGTGTGTACTTCCAATAAATCACTAACGATAACCAAATGTTTTTCTTTTAATACAATTAGCAATGCAAGGATGATATCAAATGACAAAAGTATCAGGAACTGATATGAGATTTACAGGAACGATATAAAATAACAGGTGAAAAGTAGAGACACCAGATGACAGGTGACAATCAAGTATAGACACCAGCTGGCAGGTGACAATCAAGTATAGACACCAGCTGGCAGGTGACAATCAAGTATAGACACCAGATGACAGGTGACAATTGAGTATCAACATCAGACGACAGGTGACGATCGAGTATAGACACCAGATGGCAGGTGACAATCGAGTATCGACATTAGACGACAGGTGACAATCAAGTATAGACAATAGATGACAGGTGACAATCGAGTATAGACAAGCAGGTGGCAATTCAGTATAGACACCAGGTGACATTTACACAAATGAATTACCTTGAGCACATTCACTGCCTCCTCCTGGCTCACTTGTCTCATATTATGCTCGTTTACACTGAGAATTTGATCACCTTGACACAGTTGGCCATCCTTCTCCGCAATTCCACCAGACACCTGCAACACGTGACAGCCAAATGTAATACATGCGATGGCATGTATGTGACTTGAAGTGATGTAACCTTTCCTTGATGCTAATCAGCTGACTTTAATAAATAAGATCACCCAACAAAAGTATCGGATACAAACTTCGGACTAGCATAGAATCATTGATCATGATTAAGAGATACTTCTAGTCAATGGGGATTCATAGCTGTTATACTAAGACTGCAACTAGCTAGTAACTATGTAAATATAGCTACAACTAACTAGTAACAATGCTATTATAGCTATTACTAGTGAGTAATAATGCTACTATAGCTACAACTGGCCAGTACCAATGCTACTATAGCTAGTAACAGAGCTGGCCCACTCACCACATCTGAGACAAACACTCCCACATCATTCCTCTTGCCAACGATACTGAGACCGAGCCCCTTGTTAGGGGGTTTGTGCAGCACAACGGTGAACGTGTCGAATAACTCCTCCTCCTTATACTGCTCCTCATCTCTGAATACCAGCATACGCACCTTGATAGGGGTCTGTCTCAGGTACTACAGCACACACAAGTGAGTTACAGCAAGCTGTGGCACACCAACAGGGGGAACGGTTACATATGTGTATAGAGATACACAAAATGTACAAGGGATATAACAACTTCAGTAACACTACCTGTATGGCTTCATCATGAGTAGCTGTCCTCAGATCGTTACCGCTGACTTCGAGTATTTGATCACCAGCCAAGAGTCGTCCGTCCCTGGCAGCAGCTCCCTCTGCGTACACTTCATGGATGATGATTGCACCCTGTGAGCAGAGACAAAACATGGCAGCTCCAGCACAAAACCACTTGTCAGCATCACAAGTAAAAGCACTCTCAATATATATGACTCACTAATCTAACATCCTAGACCGGTGTAAAATGTGAACATGGATATGAACTCACGGCAAAATTCTATAATGAATCTCTAGTCAACAAGGGAGGGCGATGTTGCCCCCAACAATATGGACAACACCAACATGGTCGACACAACAATATGGCCGACACAACAAGATGGCAGATAACAACATGGCCGACACAACAATATGGCCGACACAACAAGATGGCCGACACAACAATATGGCCGACACCACAAGATGGTTGACACAACAAGATGGCCGACACAACAAGATGGCCGACACAACAAGATGGCCGACACAACAATAAAGTACCCACCAGTAGAGTATCTGATCCACCGACGATGCTGAGACCCAATCCTGTCTGTCCCTTGTCTATCACAATCTCCACCTCCTCACCAGGTATAATCAGCCTACTCAGAGCTAGCTCATCATCTCCCTCATCACTGCTCCCGGTACTGTTGCTGCTGCTCCGAGCTGTGGTGTTACGTAGAGTGGCGTGGATTAGATCCTCGTTATCCTTGTAGGTGTGCACCTCCGAGCTGTCTGGAGAGCCAGGGTGTTGGGACACAACAAGAGTTACCATTCCTGAGAGACCTCTCAGTAGATCTATCACCTGCAAGTAATCAAACCTGTAGCCTTTCCACCCTAGCAATGCACTACGATGACAGTACACATAACACAACGCGCAGAGAGAAAAGATGCAGAGTTGTCTTACCTTGTCGTATGTAGTGTCAACAACTGATACATTGTTTACAGCCAGCAGCTGGTCTCCCACGCACAGCTTGCTCTGAAAATAAACAATATGCCTACATAGCCTTTGGTCCATAACAAGTACAGGTCTCACAATGCACAATAGACCTACACAGCCTTTGGTCCATAACAAGTACAGGTCTCACAATACACAATACACCTACATAGCCTTTGGTCCATAACAAGTACAGGTCTCACAATATGCCTACATAGCCTTTGGTCCATAACAAGTGCAGGTCTCACAATACACAATATGCCTACATAGCCTTTGGTTCATCTAAGTACAGGTCTCACAATACACTAGCCTATGTACTACCTGTTTGGGAACGTAAAAACAATAACTAATGCTCTGCGGGATAAAAACATGTAGAAACTGTTTCAGTCATTATTCCACGATTGGTCTTTGTAGTTTGTTGTAAAAGTAAACATAGGCTAAGTACAACATTGCTGTACCACACTGGTTACGTACAACATTGCTGTACCACACTGACCAAGTATAACATTGCTGTACCACACTGACTAAATATAACATTGCTGTACCACACTGACTAAGTATAACATTGCTGTACCACATTGACTAAGTATAACATTGTTGTACCGCACTTGCTAAGTATAACATTGCTGTACCACACTGGTTAAGTATAGCATCGCTGTACCACACCGGCTAAGTATAACATTGCTGTACCACACTGACTAAGTCTAACATTGCTGTACCACACTGACTAAGTACAGCATTGCTGCACCACAAGGACAACGCCCACTCACAGAAGCTGCTGGTCCCCCAGGAATGAGAGTCTTGATGAAGATGCCGGGGTCACCGGTGATGCTGCCGTCCATGATGGCAAAGCCCAGACCTTTGATGCCCTTCTCTAGTCGAATCTGCTGGAGATTGTCGAAGTGACTAAAGTCTAGTTCACTGGTCTGACTAGAGTGGCTAGCTCTGTCCAGTGCAGCCTTCAACTCCTTGTACTTGGGAGAGCGCCCCAACCTGTCATCCAGATCACTGTGCCTGCAGCAGACGCACACAGGTCATGTGATAGTGCGGTCATGTGATCATGTAACAAGCATGAATTGTGTGCGTAACAATAAGCCCAAACATATAATTCTGTTAACTTTACACTATAATACCACAAACGACGAATCTGTTGAGTAACTTTAGTGTTTATATGCAGTTGAAATTAATAAAAAAATGCTAATAATAATAGCAATGTACTCTTTCAATGCATTTGATTCTATGCTTTTACCAATTGTTAACGCCATAAACCTGCACAATGTGATACAATGGAGACAGTCTTACATACTTGCAACACAAAAACCTAACCACAACTTTTCAAGCCATTAGCCAATGGACATATTACTGTAGGTGACCCAGAAAGTTTTGCCAATAGGAATTGTCTCCTCTCCACATTTACAGCAGACAACTCCCATGTATAAGTCACAAGAAATTAGTCAGTTCACATTCTCGTATTGGTGGTGAGTTCATACTAACCGAAAGGATTCATGTAGCTTTCTACTATTATTTACTGGACACAGGCAGTAAGCAGTTACAATGTACCAGAATGAAATCAGGTGACGATGCAGTAACCATGGTAACACGAGTTACAATGTGTGCCAAGAGACCTACCTTATAAGCACTATCTTGATATTGTTGGATCTAACGGAGGCAAGAATGTTGATGGCATTAGTGGCTGGTTGTCTATGTAGTATTTCACCATTTACTTCCACAAGCTGATCACCGATTCTGATACGGCCATCTTGAGCGACTACACCCTCATTGTTTATGTCTGATACGTAGAGGTTTGAATTGTCACCTATTAAATCCATGCCCAACTTCTCACCCCGAGTTGTTCTCCTCAGCTCTACTATGTGTAGTTCACCAGCCAATGAACGGTATTTCCTTCTCAGTTTCTCTATAATAGACGAACAGAAAAGATTTAAATATTGGTGACGAGCCAACTTGTATCAAACTTGAGTCAAGTCTAAATATGCCTGCACAAGACGATATTAAATAGAACGCAGAATCAAAATAATAATATAGATAATAATATCGATTGTCATGACTCGTACAGTATCATTAAATACTTTATACTATAAAATATCCATGAATATGCAGTGATAAGGGAGGTTGCGAAAAACCTTGACATACGAGCAAGCAAACGTAGCCCAAGAAACAAATCAATTACGTTTAGATAAAAGCGCACCGAGTAGGTTACAAAAACCTAGCCCAGCGAGCCAATTTTGTGATCAAAAACAATTCCCATTTGCACAGCGATTGCATTTTACATTTAAAATTAAAAATGTACAATAACCATTAGTGTAATAAATAAAATTAAATAATCATAAAATAACAATAATAATAACAACAATTATTAGTGTATTTTTGTTTGCAATAACAATAAAACAATGCAGATGTAACTCTGGTATTATTTTCCCTGCATTGAGTGAGAGCAAGGAGTTTGATCAAACTTCCTTGTGAGAGCATTCTGGGTAAACAAAGAATTAAATTAGGGCCCGCTTGTGGCACTAAAATGGCCTCCAGCGTAAAGGAGCTGGCTCCACGTATATAAGACAACCACCCGTCAATATTGAAAACTGGCGAGCACAATGTTACGTATACGAGAGCTCTTAGGTGGGGCGAATCAGGTAATCTTTGATAACTCGATCACGTGGTACCACGGGATTCTTTCATGCACTCCCTAACAACCTCGTTGGTTTTTCGCAAACTTACTATAATCTAAATTTATGCGGAAAAAACTTTTAATGAGCGGTAATGAAATGATGAATTTTTAACCCGATTCTTTGAAAATACAAGAACGACGAAATTGATGAGTTTACTGGACACTACCGTACTATATGTACTGTGTATTGTATGTACTGTTTACTGTACGTACTGCGTATTGTATGTACGGTGTACTGTATGTACTGCGTACTGTAGGTACTGTATGCACTGTAGGTACTGCGTACTGTATGTACTGTTTACTGTACGTACTGCGTACTGTATGAACGGTGTACTGTATGTACTGTAGGTACTGTATGTACTGTAGGTACTGTATGTACTGTGTACTGTAAGTACTGTATGTACTGTGTACTGTAGGTACTGTATACACTGTAGGTACTGTATGCGCTGTAAGTACTGTGTACTGTAGGTACTGTATACACTGTAGGTACTGTATGCACTGTAGGTACTGTAGGTACTATAGACTGTATACTCACTCCAAGTGTACCCAAACTCATCCTCCGACTCGCTGTCGCTGGAAAGACTTGCTGCAGTAGTTGAGGTATTATGACTGTTAGTTGTGGTCCTACTGAGCTCCGACAATTGCCGAGGATGGGGGGCAGCACTCCCAACCAGCTTTGGACTACTAACTGGACTAGCTATAACGTAATATGGTAAGTAGAGACAAACAGGTGGTACAGAGCTCCAGGTAGTCTATACAGAGGTGAGAGGTTACATAAGACAGGTAGTCTATACAGAGGTGAGAGGTTACATAAGACAGGTAGTCTATACAGAGGTGAAAGGTTACATAAGACAGGTAGTCTATACAGAGGTGAGAGGTTACATAAGACAGGTAGTCTATACAGAGGTGAAAGGTTACATAAGACAGGTAGTCTATACAGAGGTGAGAGGTTACATAAGACAGGTAGTTTATACAGAGGTGACATAAGACAGGTAGACTATACAGAGGTGAGAGGTTACATAAGACAGGTAGTCTATACAGAGGTGAGAGGTTACATAAGACGCCTCACCAGAGTGCGAGTGGTTGGGTGAATCCTCCACCAGACTTTGTACCACAAACTCTACAGGGTTGGTTGCATTCTTTATAACATCCACTGCGTGGTCATGTGACGCCCTCTCCAGGTTGACTCCATTTACCTACAATGTATGTGCCTGTGTATACAACATACCTGCTGCACTAAATTTGCCTTTTTAGTCTCAAAGACACCTTTTTGGGTTTTTGCGATATTTCAAGGGTTGAAATTGCTGAAGAAGTAATTTTTTATACTGTGCACACAATAGTTTGCATTCCAAATAAAAAATAAATCTATTAACTTTTTTTAAACACCAAGAGACTAATTTTTACACATACTTCACCAGTCTACGAGAAAACTTTAGCTGAACTAAGCAGGCAATCAGAGAAAGAACAAAGCATAGCTAGCAGGAGAAGACAACTAACCATCAAAAAAATAGATGCACATGAAGGCACGTACCTGCAGTATCCTGTCCCCAGTCTTGAGTACACCACTTCTACCAGCTGGACTCTCCGCTAGCACATTCTTTATAAATATTCCAGCTATTGCTTTCTCCGGGGACAAATGAAACATGTCCATACGCCCGCCTACAATATCCCAGTACATAGACATGTGGTATAACTCAGTTATATATAGTGTAGCTTGTACTAGTTACTAGTCTGTATAACCTCTCATGCTAAGCAGTATAATACTCCAACACATTGTTATTGAGGTTATAGCAGAACTCATTAGTTGCATAGTTAAATACCTACATTACAAAACGGATGTGGTTACAATATCAAATTGACGTCAATTTAGAGTTGTGTGCACTTGGTAGTAGAAAGGAAACAAGCCCTAAGTTTTAACTAAATATATGTTTTTATGACATATGGGCGGAGTGAAGTGAGAATGATAAAAACGCAGAAGAAGTCTGATATAATATCTAACAGCTCAGTAAAACATGACAACGCATAGCACACACGCCTGTTCATGTCAACTAAAATCGTGCAGGCAAACTCTGGTGATAAATCATTAGAGAATGAATCTGCTGAACCAAGAAGCTGATGTTATAAAACAACCTGGATGTAAATTAAGAGTGAAAACAAAAGCAATTAGACTCAGTAGGCAACAGCTAGTAAGCGTGATTCTACAGCAACACTGGTTGATTGGGTCTGTACACTTACCACCTCCACCTGCAGCGAGGTAAGTACATAATGTAAGTGTCACAGGTAAGTACAATACATAGCAGTGGAAGAGTGGGCAGTGCAGGCATTGGTCATGTGATCAAGACAGTCAAATTTAAACTAAGAAACAATTTTGGCTGGGTGCCAAAATATAAATGTTAAGATTTGTCCAACTTACGTAAGGACAGAAAATTCCAAAAACTAACCTTGAATTTCTCAACATAAATTTTGAGACAAAAGAAACACAACTGCATTGATACCTTTAATAAGTAACACCATAGCAAGAAAAATAAAACAAAATTGTATTTTTTTCTACCGCCAAGTAAGATAGACAATACGATTAAAAGTGACAAGTAAACTTACCGACAATGCTGATGCCCAGGCTCTGTCCTGGTATTCTCTCTAGTTTGACACTGCGAGGCAGTCCCCAGGTACCAGGTAGCTGTGCTGACGCTGCCTTGTCTACTTCTACACTCAATGAGGTGCTGAAACAGGTGAGTAACAAGTGAGTGTGACATGCACCATACAAGTTAGACACCGACAGCTGTGACTATGTCCAATAATGAATACTATGCAAGGAGTGACAAACGTAGGCCAGTCAACATAGAGGAGACATTACGCGTTGTGAGTAAAAATTCAAATAAAAATACGAGGTAATTTTTCTCCACAGTTTTAATGACCGTACGTGGAGTCGTACGTCAACATATTCTATTAAATCCAGGAAGTCAAAAACTTTGTCATATTCAAAAATATTAAACAAAAATCACATGCAATCCAGATATACTTTATGTTTATTTATCAAAGCTTGAAATAAAATGGTTCATCCATCTTGAGTAAAACTGAGAACAAGCAGAATATAGTTTATTGTTATAGGAAGGTATAACTTTTAAAAATAAAGTGATTGACAGGAATAAAAACAGAAAAGGCAGCCTGGCGAGATGAACTTAGTAGAGTGCCACAGAGAGCAGACTATAAGATGAATAAACAACATCCAGTGAAACAATATAAACTGATGAAAACATCAAATAAATATATAGTATACAACAAGGAGCTTCAGCAACTGCTAATGGAACTGGAGGAAATGAGGATATTAGACCGAGAACTAGATGCAAATGTGTAGGTAGGATGTTAGCCTAGATTGAATGAGAGAATTGGAGTTGTCTAACTACATCTGTTATCAGGATTACAATACCAACAACAGAATATACATCTTTTTTAGCTTACCGATAAAACTTTGGGAAAATCCTGTGAATATTTTAACATTAAAGTTGTTTAAATAGCATGAGCTCCTTGTATTGGATGCACACTGGTTAATGAGGTGAGTGAGAAGTAAAAAGTCAACAACTCTAAAGCTATCCACAGTGTTAAGGTGTTCATTTACAAGGTTTTCGTAGAACACATTCTGATTGGCTACTTTACCGTAAAAATGCGCTTTGATAGTTTTCAAAACTTCAACCTTAGAATTCATTGTTCTAACAGCTGTTCATCAGGAGTTGTCTGCTTACAGGACGGGCAAACAACTCCCAAAAATTACACAGAAGTTGGAATTACAACAAACAAGCGTGTAAAATGGATTACCTTGGTGAGAGCATGCTCGAAGATTGTTTAGTAGACGAGCTGTGGATATCGCTATCGGCTTGTTGTACAAGCTTGGCAGTTTCCTTATGTATGGTTGCATCAGATCCAGGTATATATTGTATACTATATAAAACACAACATTACCGTAGTAATGAATACCCTCTAGACAACGTTGACCAGGTCAAGGTTTCCCACATAGCAGTGGTTCGTACCTGATGTCGGACTGTAGGGCAGCTCTCCTCAAGATTGCCCTAAGTTGGGCACTCGATACGTGTCTGAGGCTTTCATTGTTCATTGAAACCAAGTAGTCGCCAACTTGAAGTCGGCCATCTTTGTCTATGGCACCGTTAGCTGTAATGGCTGTTACGATACATCCATTGACTCCTTGATCCACAGACTCAACAGTTAGACCTGGACAAAGCACAATATATAACTAGTGACACAAATAGACATCAGTGCAGGTCCGTATCCTATTTAGTACATAACCATGTGAATCAACAATGCTAACTCAATTTACTACACAGATATGGAAGTATGTAAATACAATCAGTGCCAATAGAGCTGCGACATTAGATTATTACATGAGATACAACTAGTACTACTACTACAGCAGCTGTACCCCTAGCCAGGGGCAATCTCTCTTCATTGCCCATCATTTAACTAGCTAGGTGTAGCATTGTGACGCACCAGCCAATCTGGTCAACACAGTCCTCAGGCTAAATAGCAAACCTCTTGGCTATTTTATTAGCCTTCAGTCACAGTTCTTAGCCTAAGCTACAGCCTGGAGCTACAGAAAATTTTTCAAAATGTGTAGTCCAAAAAAGCTACAGTAAAAAATGTAATTTTCCAGTTTCGATCTAAAACAAAATTAGCAAATAGCTTATCGTAACTAATATTTGACCTGTTTCATAGCGTTTCCAGGTAAAAAATAATTTTGTGGTAGTTCCCAATAAACCTGGTATATCGACATACTACATATCTCTTTCACTACTAATCAAGCTGGAAATTTCAGGTGATCGATATTCAACAACACACTGACAATGCTTGGAGATATCATTCTATTATTTAATTATTTATTTCACACAAAAATAAAAAAATATAATTAAATATTTGCATGTAACTTTGTAGCATATTATCACCGCCATTTTTGGCAAGTTTCTGATTCGAATTTGATCAAAATTAAAAAAAAATTATTTTAACAGAGCAATCCATGTTTTAGACTTGCAAGTTATCATAGCTAAGAATAATATAGTCACTACTAGACCAAAACTGCAATCAAGCACGTGTTGCGATACAGTAACGCTATAACGCTATGTCAATGACATCACTTCCCTGAAATATAACAACAAGCTGACATCGGAAGATATTCAACTCCCAATTTTTATTTTTAGAAATCAAACACTCTCAACACGAAAACGCAGAGAAAGTAGAATCACCAAGTGATTGTACCATACCTCTGCCATCGCCCATAGACCGTATTAAACCAATTACAAATAGACTGAGACAAACCAGATGTGAAGAACCGTGTAAGCCACCAACATAGGGCAGACAACTACCACCTTAATCAGCGCATACAGAAATACAGAAACAAGGGGCAAGCCGAATTAGATAAGGCTGAAAGATAAAACGTCGGGGAGCAGAGATTTGCCAATGACCTACCCAACACTTGGTAGTGGTCGTCATCCTCAGAGTCTGAAGAGCTCCCTGTTTAATATCAGTAAAATATAAGCTGTTAAAGCTTTCAATGGCATTGATTGTACTCCGCGATAAATGACAGCTAGTATAAAATTATATGTATCGTAGACAAACTCTGCAATTATATTATATATGTCTATTTAGCCAGGTTAGTGACAGGAGGTAGTAAGTAAATGCTTACCTAGAGAAGTGCTGCCTTTCTTTAGTTTAATAGTTCGTTCTAGCGCTGCTGGCAGCGCCGGGATGTCTGCACCAAACCGTCTGACGACAGGAGATCTGGATGGGGACATGTCGGGAGAGCTGATAACTTTATCGCTGAGCTGCGAGTGCTGCAATATAGTAAATAAGGGTCATTAGTGGCAGCATAAGTAGTCAGCGTGTCCATTGGGTCTGGCTGAATGCGTGTAAGCAATCAATACGTGACCAATAAATCTCTCTAACCACTGTGTCAACAAAACTAGAAAGTTTTCAACACAAAACCTCTCATAAAAAGCTGCAGGTGACACACTATGCGAGTGAGAAGACAACAATGGCGTTACCGCACTGACACAACCATGTATTACCCACCAAGAGCAAGCTTTAACATTGCGTATTAGAAACAACTAAAGAACAAGGTTCGGAAAAGTGAAAAATTTAAAAAAAAAAAAAATCACTTTTTATAGGTACGAAGATCAAAACGAAAATGTTAAAAGTTACAGCAGAGGTGTACAGCTGTCGGTACAAATAGACTGAGTGCACCAGATATTAAAGTACCGAGATGTTAGACTAGACACAGAAGGAAGCAATACTCGTTAGGCCCACCAACAGATACAAACCTGCTTCTCATGTGCTGCCGTAGAGGCAGCTGTTTCCTGCACCCAAATAACGGACACAGTTATAGACACAATCAAACACACCGACAAGTATTGTTTGGAGTGGATCAAGCCTAGACAACAAATTTCACAGTTCAACTGAGTGATTCATACGGAAATTCTTTTGTTCAATGTATTTTTCCTAAACTTCTATTTTATTGTCACATTATTATTGCTATTATTATTATTTTCTAGTGGACAGGAAATTATAAAGGGAAAACTATTGGTTTTAGATTAACTTTTACCGCTACAGAGACATTCAATGTAGCAGTGCAATAGTAGACGAAGTTTATTCGAGAAGAAATATTTTATATCTCATGTCCATGTTTACATGCTGAAGGTGGATTGACTGTACAAAAGATGTCATAGCAGGTGTTCCTAAGATGGAAAGGACTACTTCATCTGGTACAACCAAACCATACAAATTTAGTCAAAAAATAATTTGAGATAACCATGGCAAAACATTACTTACTGAGTTGACGCAGCAAAATTGCAATTCAATAAATAACATCTCTCCCAATAAATGAATAAAAAAAAATGACTGAAAACTAAAATAGTTTGAATAACTGCTGTAAGAGACTGACCTGAGGTAACTTAAGAGAGAGTTCCTCCTACAACAGAGAGCAGACGGTGCATGTTACAAACATACTTGATCGCTGTCGCTGCGCGCGAGGGCAGCAGGTGTAGGTTACAAATCAAATACACAAGAGAGAGAAGAAGAGAGGTGGTATGCTGGTCAGTCAGCTATGGATTTACAATAATACTGCGCTGATGGCACTCAACGTTCTTGTAAAGCAATGAGACCAGAATAAATCAATGTACGATACACACAGCCGAGTGCAATATATATAATGATCGGTCTAAATTATTTACTTTCAATTCAATAGCTGTTATCGCCAGCTTGTAGCTGATCTACCTATGAAACATAAATAATAAATAACGACGAGGTTTCACCTTCAAAGGCCAAAAATTGAATACAAACAAAACATCAGTAATATAGATGTTATATACAGCAGCAAAAACTATATATTATTCATGAAAGGGCTGCGCTGATAGCTTTAGTTTGGACGAATTGTAGAGTTAATTTGGATAAAGAAAACCAGCACACAAACACAATGAGGATACAACTGCTGCTAGACGTAAACGGGACATCGAGTTACTTGTGTCAATTTGTAAACAAACACTATAAGAAAATGTTTTCCAACAATGGAGATTGCGACGGTCTTTCTCAAATGCCATTTTTTCCTGAAAACATTGACCAGACCACGATAGAGCTATTGAATATATATAGAAAGTTGATTTTGTTTTATTAAAATAAACAGTAATATTTGTCTACAAATCAGTTTGATAAATCATTCAAACTAAAGTTGAATCACTAATTTTTAAACGTTGGCACCTAGAATGTAGGTTTCAGGGAAAACAATTATACTTTACAGCCTTTACTAAGTTGTAATAATTCTACTAGAAACAGCAATAAGTCATCATTATAACAATAATAATTATTTTGATCGAGTTGTCTGTTTTTGAGGAAACAACTCCAAATTTAGCCTTTTGGTCCAGGAAACACTACAGACTTCTGACATATACCCCATTGAAAAACAAAATAAATATTCTAAATAAGTCACTGCAGTGTCATTTGCTGTACCCAAGCCAGGTGATTCACTGTAAACTTTCTCAACATTGAAGATTTTAGGATCTACATAATAGAGTGTTTTTTGCGGACCAATGAGCATCGCTGTTTCAACAGTTTTCGCCCAACTATTGTTTTCATTTGCATTTTTATGAGCTCATGCGACCTCAAGAGCCATTCAAGTTTTTCCAAGAGCTAAATAAAAAAAAACTTAGATGACTGGTGTAAGCGGGCAAAATGTATTCAAAAGAATATCTTTACACACATTTGCAGTTGAAACAATTGCTATTAATTGCTAAAGCAAGGGACGCATTGACATGCAGGTTTGTTTTATGCAAAATAAAAGAAAGACCACTAATGCAAGTCTATGGATAGAAGGAACTTGGAATGTGGGCTGAAAATTTATGAGTTTCACCAGCATTCCAACGAGCAGTTAATCAACAAAAAGCATTCCAGACAAAGCGTCTCAATTTTTGATTATTTTTATTGAATTTGAGCCGCTCACCGTACCCCGTAAAAAAGCTTCATATTACTGACACCAAAACCTTCAGCAATCACAGGAGAATAAGGAAATACTAATTCTCTTTCACCAGCGGGAAAAGCAGCGTTGTGTTAGAAGAAAAGCAGTCATCAATTCACGCGTGTTATTTGTACAAGCCGGCAGAGCTGTTAGCAGCCACAACACCTTGGTACCTGCACCACTGCTGCTGCCGCACCGCTGCCTCTAAGGCATGGCGGAAAGTCTAAACTCTCATCTAGTGACCAACAACTCAGCGAGTCTGAAGACACTCTCAGATCATCGAAAGAGTCCAATACTAAACTGACCTGAAAGGGGGAGTGGCTAGGAGTGGATCTAGGAGTGGATACAGGTGAGTGGTGGGGAGAGGAACGCCGTGCCTGTGTATATGCTGTCGTTACACCCTCAACCAGAGATAAATCAGTAAACTGTGCAGGAGGAGGGCTAATCATGCTGCCCCTAGCATCCACGCCATTGGCCGACGCATGCATGTCGTCCTCACTAGTGCTGCCGCTACCACTGCTGCTGTCATGCTCAATGAATGTCATTGGAGGAGACGGGCTGGCAGAGAAGCCGTCAGCAAGCGAAGCAGAACCAGAAACCGGAACCATACTATCGGCAGCGGCAGAACTACTGACCTCATTACGTGACCTCTGCACACTGCTGGCAGCGTGTGATGTCATCTCCTGTCTGTACATTTTAGCCACCATCTCTGGCTCATCAACCAGTTCATCCTAACAGGGGGAGCAATGAGTACATACAGTAATATGGTTAGTTGGTGGGTGATTCATATAGAGCTGGTGTAGTGACTCAAGTCACCAATACATACAATGTTAAACTAGCAGCTACTAGTCAGGTTAGAACAAACAAAACAGCCAAGCCAGTTCATTGGTTCAGCCCTAGAAAAACTGTGACATTCAGCGCTGACAGTTATGGTAAGCAACAGTTAGACAAGCGTTATTCTGTGTACCCAAGCTACGCCAGTGCTATATATGAAACGTACGTTGGACCTAACCTAGCAACCAGCCAGCAATACACAACTTACGGCGCTGTCTGTGATAGGAAGTGGTTTGGTAACGCCAATTCTAACTGTACCCATTGAAGCACCTTTCAGCGCCTGCACCGCCTGGTCGAGGCTGGCATTCTCCAGGGACACTTCGTTGACAAAGAGCAACCGGTCCCCGGGAACCAATCTACCATCCTTGGCAGCGACACCGTTGGCTACCAGACTTCTTATGACAATGATTGACTCGGTTGGATTGAGAGGGTCCTGTATATAAGGCAGCAGATGCAGTTACCTTGTATAACAAACTAACAAATGATGGACCAGAAAAGGCAGGCAATGCGTAGTACCTGATAGTCCAGTATGCTGAAACCTAGACCAGCGGCACCCTTCTCCAGTTCTATAACTACCGTCTCATCACTCCACACCGCCAGTCCCGTCAGAGGCTCCAGAGACCTACAGACAGACACTTTACCTAAAGCCTTGGCCACACACCTACGTTTTGTAGGTATGTGGCGAGAAATACGTTTCGTAGCGTCGCTCAAATGGCTGCACACACAAATTTTTGATCACGACAACGTTACAGATTCTCCAGTGAGGCAAAGAGAGTATATTATTATAAACAATTATTACAATAACTATTATAAATATTAATTATAATAATTAATTACTATACTTGTTTTAATTAATTAAATAATTTTATCCGCCATATTAAATAATTGTTGTTCATAAATAAAAAAAATTCCCTCTGTGGGAGAAATAACAGAATGGACCGTCAGCCAATCAGTGATGACCAGGTCAAGGCTGCAAGTGAAAAATAGTCCACTGGAGTCGTCAAATCATAATAATTGCCCAATCACCGAAGAGTCACACAAAAAATGTTTCTGTAGACCAACATGTTGGTCTATGCATTTGAGCATTTTTGTAAAAAAAAAAACAACGCCGGCAAAGAAAAAAAATGCATTTTTCCAGCATACCGACAAACCATTAAGTGTATATTGCTAACCTAGACTTTCTATCGTGTCTTTGGAACATAACAAAATTTAGCAAGGTCAAATCTACAGAGAAGCCACATACTACTTTACATCTCAAAAGAAACACTCCACAGCATTCCGCTCTGGTCTATTCATTCATGAGCAGTATTTTATGACAGATGGGAGTTATGTTCTCCTCATCTAAAGAACTATTTCACCAGATTGTACACTACATTACAACCATACACAACAGCGCAAATAACTGCGCACAATAACATATACAAAATGTACAACTCACGCTGATCTCTGTTTTGGGGAGTCATTATTCTGTTTGTTTGTATTGAGCATTTCCTCTGAACGAGACTTAACAAGTCTCTCGATGTCCTGGTCGTTGCGCGAGAAAGCTGGAGGTTTGAAGTAATTCTCTCTGCCTTGCGAGAACTGTAGCTGCGACTGAGTGTGTGCGCGTCCTCTGGCACAGACCATGCGCACACCATTGGTTAACTCTTTGAGTGTGGCCACCACGTCCTTGTGGTTCATACCTGGACACACAGCAGTCAGCTGTACAGTACATGTAGCCTTAATAAAGGACACATTGTTACAGCCCTACATAGTAACACACTGTCACAGCCCTACCTAGTAACGCACATTCGCAGCCCTACATAGTAACGCACTGTCGCAGCCGTACCTAGTAACGCACTGTCGCAGCCGTACCTAGTAACACACTGTCGCAGCCCTACCTAGTAACACACTGTCACAGCCCTACATAGTAACACTGTCACAGCCCTACATAGTAACACTGTCGCAGCCCTACATAGTAACACTGTCGCAGCCCTACATAGTAACGCACATTCGCAGCCCTACATAGTAACGCACTGTCACAGCCCTACATAGTAACACTGTCGCAGCCCTACATAGTAACACTGTCGCAGCCCTACATAGTAACGCACATTCGCAGCCCTACATAGTGACGCACTGTCGCAGCCCTACCTAGTAACACACTGTCGCAGCCCTACCTAGTAACACACTGTCGCAGCCCTACATAGTAACACTGTCGCAGCCCTACCTACTAACACACTGTCGCAGCCCTACCTAGTAACATGGTGTCATTGACCTCTAGCAGCTCGTCTCCACTGCGTATCTTGCCCGTAGCACCGATGAGGCCTTCTGGTAGAATACTGCGGATATAATGATGTGTAGTTGTCTCCACTCCTCCTTCCACATCTACTGTACCTTCTAGGGATATGCCTAACTCCTTGCCTTCCTTGACAAACTGCGCTATCTGCATACAAAAGGTATCGACTGTCTGTTATTGACGATCAATTATGTACAATACATGTTGGGAGTTGCTCTATCTTGGAAATGACCCCCCTCAGCAGGCCTCACAAATCTATGATAATTAATAGAATAGAGCAGTGATTATTGACTTCAGTAGAGGGCGTGTTTAATCTATATGCTGGCCAATCTTAAAATAAAGAGAGGAAAACTACCAAAACTGAGTACGAAACCAGAGTTTTGCAAACATTGTTGAGGTTTTACTAAAATCTATTTGAAATGCTTTTACACACTAAAGTCCCCGTATAATCTACAATGCACATCGCAGGTAAAGGTAGAGGTAAGTTGGGTGAGTAATGGTGTAGATGTGAAGCTGTGCACTCACCACTATCTCGTGGTCATCTCCCATGATGGGCTGCCACTGTTGCTTTATATTCTGTTCCTCTTCATGAGTGAGAGCAGAGACTGAAGCAGAACACACAAGTTAGTTGTAGATGAAAACGTACAACATCCTTGACCTCAGGCTATGCACACACTGAGCACCACCTACCAGATAACTAAACCTCTGGGTGATACCAGTTACAATAAATATACGTTAATTAATCCCCCAGACACTAATTGCCTGACAAGTCGCACACAATCAACATCTAGCGACGGACACAAATCACTGACAGTGTAATTACTGCGCAGCCATGGCTAGTATAACTAACAATTCATGACCCACTGAATTTGTCATTTTTTCTATTTTAGTAAGAGCTGGTGCCTGCACCAATCAGCACTTACCATATTTGGTGTCGTGGCCAGCTCTGGAGGAGTTGTCTCCAGCTGATTGGCTAGGCTCTGTTTCAGCTGCTTGCGCTACAACCAAACCATACATGTTGACATTATCTACCACTCCAGGTGAAAGGTTATATTTTTAGGTAGACTAGTGACAGATGAACTATTACAAGCGTAGACTTAGTAAGTAGGAGAGACCCTGCAGGTCGGTTTCAAGTAAAAATAAGGATGGCAAGCCTTGCACTGTCCTTTTTACAAACAATAACCTGCAAATAACTTGGCACTGATTTCAACCTTCTATGTAATTAATTCTGCTTTCGAGTCGATAAATAAGAAATGGAGTGGCCCAACTTTAGTAGGATAACTCCTACACAAATATACTCCCAATTGACTGCAATATTTTAGGAAGACAACTTGTTACACAAAAGGCAGTCAAATCATCTTGCGTTAATTTCCTCCGTTTGCACAAAAAAGTATCTCCCAAAATTTTTCATTGTGCAGGAAAATTCAAAAATAAAACAAGCAAGAAAACAATAAATGCTTCAAATTTTGCAGCTGTTTTTGGCTTAGTCACTTTCTATTCATTGTTTGAGTACGAACCAACTTGCGTTGTAAGCTGGTGGTTGCAGTGGATGGAAGTCCACATTAATATACCGCACCCACATCCCACATCGTGTTACTATGTTTTGCTATGCTTCATTACTTTTCCTTACTTACTCAATGCATCATCAATCAACTTTAAAGAGCAGCTGAATAAGTATTGTAAACATCAACTGCGTATCGTAACCTACCAGCTAATTCTGATGGCTGCCACTATCATCATCATCAATTAATTATAATAATATTAATATCAATTCATAATAATTAACAATAAAAACATCACTAACGAGTCTCTCACTCTTTTATCATTTGTGATGAGTAATTCTATGAATCATTGCTACTTCATTTTTTCACATGAAAGATTGTTTTTGTAGCGGAATTCCTTCAGTAATATTTTAAATGAGGAATTGTGCTATGAGCGTGTACGCAAGCACGCACACCTCAAGGTGGCCTTGAGGTGCACCTTAGAATACAAGTGTGCAGGTTTCCTTCAGCGTATGAAGCTACGTTCACACTATGCGATTCTCGGCCATGCTATTATCTGGATGAATCGGGAGTTGCTCTCCCGATTATTTACAAGAGTTTACACTCGCGATGTTTTGTGCCCGATATCGTTTGGCCTTGACATTTGTCAAGACACCAAATTTCATTTTTAATTACAGAACATCAAATAATTATTAATAATAATATGATAGAGCTTGTATTACAAGAGATTTCAATAAATTATACCATTTCTTCACTCATCAAGAACAAGAAATAACTTACAAATAATAATAAATAATTGTAAGCAGTATATTATTTAACTATTAAATAAATAGTAAAACTTTTTTGAACGCAATGCAATTATTTATTATAATCACGGAGCTGGTAGTTGTTTTCTATTTACATTGACAATAATTAGTATACCCACATTAATATTTTACTTGTAAACAAGGCTTGCAATTGATCAGGGAAATTTAAAATTGGTTAAATAATAATTAGCTAGCAGCTACAAGTTTCTTGAAAAGTATTAAATTGAAAAGCTGTGATGTGGATGCTGATTTGCTAGACAGGCCGATAATCGTACAGAGCTCCATCACTGCCCGATGAAAAAAATCTGCCACCGATTGTGAAATCGTTAAGATTTTTTGCTCCGCCCGCTCGGCCGAGAATCGCATAGTGTGAACGTAGCTTGAGTCACACAAAGGTGCTTACCACAAGGTGACTTCAAGGTTACCTTGTGGTAAGGGGACCTGCTGAGCTAGCATTATATTGATTTATAACTAGAAAGTCAAAATATTTATACGTATGTTTACCAGGGTTGTAGTGGTAACTGAAATTTTACCCCAACTGTCTCATTGCTGTCAGTAGGCGATCGTTGGCGTACGCACCTGACACAGCTGGGGGGTTTGGGGGGGCGCTGTAAGCCCCCCCAACGGGGTCCGGGGCGGAGCCCCGGCCGCCAGAGCATTTTATGCATTTCCAAGGTTGCAGAAAGCTCAAAACAGCACAAGACAGATGCATTGAACTTGTTTCTTTGAACAGAAACTTTTCAAAAATTGAACGGTTCAATAAATACTTTTGACTATTTTGCTGACAATACAACATCAATCTGCAAATTTTTACTGTGGATAAATAAAATTAAATATTGCAAGCATATACCAAAGTATGAAAGTTCTTTGCTTAAATTCAAATATGCTTCTATGTCTGGTCACATTAATAACAAGTTAACAAGTAAAACAAACTTGTTATATTACTAACATATTACTGTAAAGAGTTGGTTGCTATGTCAGAATCGCAAAACCCAATAGACCTGCTAAAATAAAGCCTGGCTCACATATATTCATAAGTGCTCGCAAGCCCGCGCAGACTGTCGTTCGACTGTGTGCGACACATTTTCACAAAAATTAGGATCGCAAGAACTATAATCACCCTCTTGACTGGGAAGTAAGAAAATCCTGAAGCCTGCTTTCACTGACCGACCAATGAATAAAATCACTAATGAATCATTGTTGTTCAATGACACCGATCTATTTATTACTTTTGATTTTATTATATTGTTACTCATATTATTGTTGGATATTATTTTGTAATTTTGAATTTAATTTATAACCATTTTTCAATGATGCATTATTTTTTGTTCTGCCATTGTCCTCATACATAATTTTTGAATCTCAATTTATAATAATATAATTATTATGCTATTACATAAACGTTTACAGAAAGTATATATGTTTAAAAATTTAAATCAACTATGGTAATATTTCACTTGGAAAAGAAATAATAAATAATAATAATTAACATTAAAAATTATAACAATAATAATTTTATTGTTTGTTATAACTTTTTGATGGCACTCATGTTTACATGAATAGCCCTGACCTAACTGTGGGTTTTGAGAAAGAAGGCAAGAAAACCGTACGCTTTGTTGTAGGACGTCGCAGGAATGTTTGCCCGACTGAACTATCTTGCAAGCTTCTATGACAGCATGCGCTGTCGTACGAGCTGTGCAAGTTCTGGGTTCACATAGAACACAAGCACTTGTACGCTGTTCTGTGATGGCTTGCGAGCACTTACGACATGTATGTGAACCAGGCTTAAAACACTCAGCTTCGTATATACTGATTCATACACTGTTTTGGTTTATCGTTTAACTGGACAACAGCTGACTACATCTGGTCATAGACAGGAAAATTACATCTTTCCATAAATGTCCAATAAGTCAAATCAAACCACACCATGTTAGACAGTTTATAAAAATCGATTTGAGAAAGTCAGTAAAGCCAGTGCAACTGGGGCAGTTGGAGCATAGAATATAACAAAATAGATGAAATCGCACCAAGAAATCTAGAAAATGTTGGATGTCTCTGCAGAACTATGATAGATTCAACCAGCGGCAAAGATAGTAATGAAATAAAAAAACTTTAAACTTGTCTCCTCCACTGTTTCTGGTAAGAGAGATTTATGGAAAACACTCAATTAGCAAATTGATGATACATTCATCTTCTTCAGTGAGTGTTTATTTACTTTTCTCTATCAAAAATCTTTCATTATGTCTACTTCTTCCTCAAAATATCAAGCAATTTGATATAATGTTCTGCTTTCTCACAATAACAAGTATTACCTTCATTGTCATTAAATTATTATTGTTCAAACTTATCAACAACAACCATCATGCACTTTTCAATTGTTTTTATGAAAACAACTATTGTCATCCTCAAAGATGAAAGATAGTGGCGATATATAATAGCAAGAAAAAAATTACTTATGAATAATATCAAAAAAACAAAAAAGTAATAGTCTCTAATAATAGCTGTTTCAATCTTGAAATTTTCATTATTAACATTGAAATCACAATAATTTAAAATAATAAAAAACAGCACATAATGATAATAATCATAATAACAATCATTAATGATAGTGAGACTGATGTTAAAAATAATACTAGAATAATAATGATAATCACCATCTCTATTATTATTTATAAAAAAAAATAATAGTTAACTACAATAATAACAATCACCAATAATAATACTACCATGAAATTATTATTATATAAGGGATTTCTCTTAAACTATTATCACAATCACCATCATATAAATAATAGGCATATCATATCCAATTCATTGACACATCAACTAATATTAAACTAACAGCTCGCTGTTATTGATTGATAATGATTATTTTAACATAAGTATAATTAATAATAATAATAATAATAATAAATATTGTTAGTAAAGTAATAATAATAATTAATTATTATTAATTAATAACAATAATAAAAATTGAAGATATAAATAAATATTTATTTTTAATTATTATTATTATCATAGTATTGTCACTCCTGAAACAAAATCTTATTCATTCTCTCTACTTCACTGTGTTTTTTCCAACCTTTGGAAGGTGCCTGCACTGAATGGAGCTGCCCTTCTATGCATGCTTTGCCAACAAAATAGTGAGCCAAAATTATAAAATTGTTTTTATTGTTAACCAAAGTTTTAATCAAATGTAAGTTAGTTGTTGAGCGACTATGCACTCCACCCTCAGTGACAAATGCTTCATAACAACCTGAAGGTCGAATGTGTGTCAAGTTTTTAGTAGACCAAATTCTTTCCAGAAAAAGTTATCAAAAAAGGCTAGTAAACGTGCTACTCCACCAACGATAGAACACCGAGCAAAAGTATGGGGATTCCCAATATCGCAACTGGAAAAGCCGATGCCCCAACGACCGTTGGGGTTGTGTCTCCTTGTCAAATCTTTACCAGGACGCCGTTGGGGATCGTTGGGGTGCCACTACATCCCTGATGTTTACCTAATAATGACTCGTGTAGGTTTTAAACTGTCAAAACAATAAAATTGGTTCATCTATGGCCAAAATTATCTCTACAATTTGTTAGACAATAACAACTACTAGGTCTGAATCACTAGCTGCTTGACTAAAATAAAATATAAATTTACGGGAAATAATTACAAATGAGACGCTGAGAATTACCTTCAATGCTAAATAGGAAATAACAATATATACCATGATATGTAACTTAGCTAGGCGTGATTTTTAGCATTTTGACTTTTCAAAACAATCCAAACTATTGACTAACAGGAGGAAATAACCAACAGACAAACAACTTACACGCATATAGTTGGAGTTGTCTGTACTTAGGGCCGTGGTTATATCTAGCAAGCTGCAGCCACACAGTCTGCCCAGTGTTACGTAGTACATTCACCGCCTTGTGATTATCGTAGCCTCTAAGGCTTTGGCCGTCCACCTAAGCAACATAGCAACAATGTGATATACTATACTATATAATATACACTAGTCTTGTTATACATACTGCACACAAGGAGCAGCTGATGTAAAGCTAATAGAATCTACTCAGTAAGTAGACTAGTTAGTGTGAAGGGCTACTTACACATACACACGTATACATAACAGCAATGTACAGCACTATTATTTATGTAAAAGTGATCAGAGTGAAGTACGCACTAAGTGGCACAAATTAGCAGCTATACAAGACAACACAACTCCATCCGTCACAGCAATCCTCACCTCTATTATCTGGTCATTCACACGTATTTTGCCGTTAGCGTCTGCTGCGCTGTTTGGAGTGACGCTCTTCACAAATATTCCCGAGAGTTCATCGTTTGGGGTTTCACCGACATAGCCCGCTATAGTGATACCAAGTCCCTGGGCATCCTTCACCAGTTCCGTGCCAAAATGTTCCACCTCCGGCAGGTCTGTCCCCGGCCCGTCCTACATTTACATAATATATTAAGGAACACAAGCAAAGAATGGGGAGACAATGTAGCGGATACCCTGCTATTCAGTGATTTACTGGCGAGAGCGATAATTACAGGCAGGAACTAGATATGATGTACACGCCGTTATGTAATTGTTGTGTACCCAGGCTCTACCGGCACTCGATAAGTGCCTTGCTTTACAAAAATAAACAACACTTATGGGTGGCTGTGTGGGGTATAAAAGGTTTTTACTGTAGACGGAACAGGGCCTTTGTAGTCAATGTATACTTACACCAGGGCTAGATGGACTGGTGTTATTGTAAACGTGAACGAGTCCGGTGATTTATTTGTACAGCTTACCATGATGTCATACCCTACTTGCCTGGACAGAGTCATTTTTTATCATATTTAAAATATTACCAATTTAGCGAGACCTAGCGAAATATTACCAGAACTTCTTACAATCTATGAATAAGAGAGTAGAGAACAAACCCAATTTTTTAAAATCTTTCAGGTGTGGCAGCCGAAATGTAGCGCCACTCAGACCTCAGCTATCATACCAACAGAAAGTTGTAATGAAAAAAAAATCACCCGTCAAATTTATATTTTGACTCATAGGTGTGCTGTTGCATGGGCACACAACGCCACTAACCTCAGGATCACTGCCCATTGTGTCCATCTCCATCAGACGATAGAATAAGGTCTCTAAATACTCATCTAGTCCATCGGTGGGTACAACAACAGCCTTACTGCCTGGTGGAGAGTTGGGATCCTTGGCGGGCCTGGCCACCACCAACCTTACTGATGCACCAGACTGGCGTAGAACTGTGGCTACATTCTCACTGCCCATACCTGCACAATACCAACATTGAGAAGTCAGTCTACTACAGCACATGCGTCCATGTAATATCTAGTTACTAATTGTGTTGTGTCCGCAATGAGTAGCAAGTGTCCGCATTGAGTAGTAAGTGTCCGCAATGAGTAGTAAGAGTACGCAATGAGTAGTAAGTGTCCGCAATGAGTAGTAACAGCTGTAGGTTTCTATCAATTACCACTTGTCCAAATGAATACCAAATAGCCAGACAACAAAAATGGATGTTTGGTAGTCTAACAAGAGTACCTCTTTCGTTAAAAGTAAACAATTACAAAAACTCCTCAAGCTGCAAAAATAATAAAAGTAATTTTAAAGTTTAAAGGCTTTTCATATCTGGACTCAATAAACTGGGGATAACATCTGAAGATCAATAATCTATAGTGTACAGTACCTCACCTCTACATACCTGGGTATTTGTGTGAGTTTACCCCACTCTATCTACTTGTGTGACTGACTGAGGTAAACATACTAAATATACTACCGACTCTATGCATTTACTAATGAGTGTAATGCACTATTTACATTCAGGTAACATACTTTATAGAATATGGCAAACACCATCAACCTTCTAACAATGAGCAAGAGATTGAACACGTGATATAAAGAACCATAATACCTACTTCAACAGCGCGTTGTATTTTGTGTAGTGTACATATATACAGTTATGTGTACATATATACAGTCATGTGTACACCAATACTGACAAAAGGGCCATTGTGGGTACCATTGTTCAACCACTGTAATCCGGGGTCTTCTGTTTAATTAGCCCTAGAGCTTCAGTTTTCAGGTGCTTACATTATGAAAACAAAATACCATGTTTTGTTTCAACCCGCAGCTCTGAGCAATAAATAACAACGGGCCTAAAGCTATTTCTTTATCTGGGGCCCATCGATGTCCATCTTTGCAGAAAACTGGGGACTGTCCCCTGAATTTCAATGTTGATTTACGGTCCCCATTTTCGTTTATCAAATTCACCATTAAAGAACGCATTTTTCTTGCAACTGGGGGCCCGTTTGAAGTATTTCAATAGCTCGGTCCACAAATGACAAATAAAAATGTTTTAAACCCATTGGACTTGGCACGTAAATACGATTAGGTTCACCATTGGCCCTGACTATTCCAGTCAATTTTTGAAAAGTTGACGATGCTAATAATCACAAAGTGACCTTGATTCTGTAATATAACCAAATACAACAAGTATATAATGATGCAAACGATTGCTACTTCAGCGGCATGATATGAGTTGAAAAAACATCTTTGCTTTAAAATAATTTACAAAATTCATATATGAGGAGGTAATCAACTTCCTTGTTTGCAAATGACAATAAAAAAAATTAAAATAATTGATACGTATTTCATCCATAGAGATTTACTTGGTGAGGTTATGCAGTAACTAATTATGCAACAGCTATAACATGGAGTTCAATAGTGATAGGCGTGCTGGGTGGGCAGCTCCTTTTTAGGTCTCTTCAAAGTCAGACGAAGTTATTTGATCCAGTGTTTTGCCTTGGTACTTGTTCAGTCCCTTTTCCATGGCCAACAATAGTTTGCCCACCTTAGCTATCTCTCTGGTGTCGCTCGGTAACTTATAATATTTTGCAAATACAGCTGGTGATCCGACGGCCAGAGCACTTCATTCTCTTTCAAATCTAGTACCTGGAAGAAAATTCTGAAACGTGTCAAAAGTTGTTTTGTATTTAGCCAACTATTCAGTATACTCAGCCTAAAATTTACGAATTTTAGCAATAGTAATGCATGCCATATATGCAGGGCTTAATTACTTGCCAGGGTTTTCCATAAAAAAACAACTAGAGAAACTGATACAATTTTTTTAAATTTTCTTAGTTACAAATTACTGCTTGCCAATCGTTACTTTTTATCAAATAATCTGTATCCAACTCAGCTATGTACTACGAATGAACCAATTACATTTGTTAAGCTACCACTAAGATTTTCAACGTGCTCTGGACTTACATTACTATTTCGAAGCTGTGGTATACTTTACCTTACTCATAGTGGCCAAATATTTCCTCATCTTTGTGCTGGTTAGGGATTCTGCATTCTGCAACCCATCGATTTTCGATAATACAGCCTTCAGAGCCGCCCAACCAGTAGTTTATATTCTGGTATAAAAATGTTGAGATTCCCTAACAGTATTACTACAATGAAGAAATGGGTATTGAGATTGTTATTGAGCATATTGGAAGTTATAAATTATTGTCGAAAAATTTTACAAATCAACATAAATAGGCAAATGTACTATAAAATCTTGGGCAAATTTTAAGTCAAGTAAAAACAATTTAGAGTTTAAAACAGGAAGTTAATCAATTGATGGAGCTCTGTTAATATTTAGGGACTATAAGATAATTGTTATAACTACATGGTAGAATCACCGTTTTTCATTTTCATGCAGTCTCAAGAAAACATCCCAGAGTTTAAAATCTTGGGGGAACATCAGTAATACTATAATTGTATAGAAATACTATTTCAGTTATATATAGTCTCAGGACAATATATCTAATGCTAAAATCTAGGGACCAGATAAATATAATTATAATTGTATAAAAAATACAGTTTTAGTTACAAACAATCTCAGGACAATATATCCAATGCCAAAATCTGGGGACCAGATAAATATAATTGTATAAAAAATACAGTTTTAGTTAAAAACAATATCAGGACAAGATATCTAATGCCAAAATCTGGGGACCAGAAAAATATAATTATAATTGTATAAAAAATAGTTTTAGTTACAAACAATCTCAGGACAAGATATCTAATGCCAAAATCTGGGGACCATATAAATAAAATTATAGTTGTATAAAAAATAGTTTTAGTTACAAACAATCTCAGGACAAGATATCTAATGCCAAAATCTGGGGACCAGAAAAATATAATTATAATTGTATAAAAAATAGTTTTAGTTACAAACAATCTCAGGACAAGATATCTAATGCCAAAATCTGGGGACCAGATAAATGTAATTATAATTGTATAAAAAATAGTTTTAGTTACAAACAATATCAGGACAAGATATCTAATGCCAAAATCTGGGGACCAGAAAAATATAATTATAATTGTATAAAAAATAGTTTTAGTTACAAACAATCTCAGGACAAGATATCTAATGCCAAAATCTGGGGACCATATAAATAAAATTACAATTGTATAAAAAATACAGTTTTAATTATAAACAATCTCAGGACAATATATCTAATGCCAAAATCTGGGGATCAGATAAATATAATTATAATTGTATAAAAAATAGTTTTAGTTACAAACAATCTCAGGACAAGATATCTAATGCCAAAATCTGGGGACCAGATAAATATAATTATAATTGTATAAAAAATAGTTTTAGTTACAAACAATCTCAAGACAAGATATCTAATGCCAAAATCTGGGGACCAGATAAATATAATTATAATTGTATAAAAAATAGTTTTAGTTACACACAATCTCAGGACAAGATATCTAATGCCAAAATCTGGGGACCAGATAAATATAATTATAATTGTATAAAAAATAGTTTTAGTTACAAACAATCTCAGAACAAGATATCTAATGCCAAAATCTGGGGACCAGATAAATATAATTATAATTGTCTAAAAAATAGTTTTAGTTACAAACAATCTCAGGACAAGATATCTAATGCCAAAATCTGGGGACCAGATAAATATAATTATAATTGTATAAAAAATAGTTTTAGTTACAAACAATCTCAGGACAAGATATCTAATGCCAAAATCTGGGGACCAGAAAAATATAATTATAATTGTATAAAAAATAGTTTTAGTTATAAACAATCTCAGGACAACATATCCAATGCCAAAATCTGGGGACCAGATAAATATAATTATAATTGTATAAAAAATAGTTTTAGTTACAAACAATCTCAGGACAAGATATCTAATGCCAAAATCTGGGGACCAGATAAATATAATTATAATTGTATAAAAAATAGTTTTAGTTACAAACAATCTCAGGACAAGATATCTAATGCCAAAATCTGGGGACCAGATAAATATAATTATAATTGTATAAAAAATAGTTTTAGTTACAAACAATCTCAGGACAAGATATCTAATGCCAAAATCTGGGGACCAGATAAATGTAATTATAATTGTATAAAAAATAGTTTTAGTTACAAACAATCTCAGGACAAGATATCTAATGCCAAAATCTGGGGACCAGAAAAATATAATTATAATTGTATAAAAAATACAGTTTTAGTTACAAACAATCTCAGGACAAGATATATAATGCCAAAATCTGGGGACCAGATAAATATAATTATAATTGTATAAAAAAATACAGTTTTAGTTATATACGTTCTCAAGACAATATATCAGTGGTTAAAATCTGGGGTCTAGGTAAATAATATCACAATTGATAACAAAAAAGTGTTTTAGTTTTCCACAGTCACAGTTAAAATATGGGGAACAACTAGTCAGAATATAACTACAATCTTATGCATCATTCATGTTCTCTAAACTACTGAAGATCAGATAGGCATAGTTTAAGAACCAGAGGTATTCAGTTATCTCCCATCCATAGCTTAAAATGAGATTGTAATAATGATTTGGGTTATTTACCTACTACATCCTCTTGGCAAGATATATTAGTAGCTTTGTCTCCATCTTCAACACTCTCTGCTTCTGGGTTGTTGAATGAAACCTTGCTTGCCTGTTGCAAGAGCGTAAAATCCTCTTCCTGTTCATCTAAAAAAGAGAGTTATCCCATAGAAACAGTGTTTGATATTCGCTTAAGCTTCTAGCAAAACCCACAAGAGAGAACTCAATCGTCACTTTCATTGAAATGTGACTTTTTGCTCATCTAAAAATCTTAATGCTTGATTCACATTGTTGAGTTCTATTTTATTTTAGAAACTTGGGTCTTTTTATTTGGAAACTGGAGATCATTAGTCATAACAGTGTCAATCCGTTACTTTTATAGTCATACATAACGGACAGTATTTTGTTGTTTGTTAACACAATACTCATGTTTAGCCATGTATGTAGAGGTAAATATGCTTACTTTCAATTTGAACTGGTGTGATTTATCGGATTTGGTGGTCGAATAGCTCCCGCTGGTAACCATCTGAGTAGAGGACTACTGCTTTACCATTTTGACCTTTCAAACATTCTTATTGTTTAAGAATTCATGTCTTGAATATATAGATTTGGCGTGAACATGTTATAGTTTGACAATGTAAATTTCAATTAAAACCACATGCTAAAGCGCATTCTTAAAAGCACATAGGATGCACTCAGTAAAGAAAAAAACATGAAATAAAATTGGTGTGAACCAATGATTATACTAAAGTGGAATGTATATGTGTGTCTGAATAATTTAGCATTACCACAAGCATCTTTTATAGTTGCTTTATTCCATGATCTATCTGGTGGCCACAGAGCCATCACTTCTTGTCCTACCGACCAATGAGGCTGTCTTAAAGAAGAAATACGTCTCTTGCTCATCCTGTAGTAGTTTAAATCATCAATAGATGTACATATTTGTACTATGAAAAATATTGTTTATATATAACACACTATTAGTGATTGCTATTAGTTTATTTGTAACTGGTAGTGTTTGACGTTTTTATAAGTTTCATATTAAATGTGTAGCATTAACTATTTGCTTTTCGATCAATTGATTATACTATAATAATAGTTTTTTGAAGTATGAAAATGAGAATATCAAAAGCTGGTCACATATCATATGGGTGTAGTATTCAATACTACGTATATCCATATCATATGTGACCAGCTCAGGATGTTCTCATTTTTATATGTTATTGGTGATCAAAAAAAAATTAATAGATACAGAGACCAGCAAAGATTGAAGAGCGTTATGAATATTGCTATACTGCAAAAAAACTGTTTAGACATTGCACAGCCAGTAAATCGCTCAATAATATGGTTAAATGTGTATTATTAATTGCCGTTACAAAAACGTTCTGGTCTATTTTTATCAAATGATCAAGCCTGTTGTTGAGAAAGGAGCTACATTTGTGTATAACTTCTGTCAACTTTTCAGAACCTACACTTAAGGATTACGAGGTAACAAAAGAAAATATAATATTATCCATAGTGTTATGCTTTGAAATAATTAGGATACTTTAATTGCTCTAACTAATAATGCAAGAGCAATGGCTGCAAGTTTAGTTCACATTTCACTCCATCATACTTATATATATGTATATTCCTAAAGGCTAAAATAGTAAATGTTTACTGAGCAGAAGTCAAGGATTAAAAAAAACTAAATCAAAAATAATAGCTTACCTCATGTAGCAGAAGGGTATAGAAAAATAACATTCTGGAAACTAAAAGACATCATTTCCTTTTTGAGGATCTACATTCTCAGGGTAGAATGAGGGGTCCTCATGAGTCAGTTTCATTTGAACTGCTTGGCAGTAGCTTCACCTTGGAGTAATGTGGGGACCTACTATGGGATTTTCATAACAAGGACTACGGTTTAAAACTTGAAAACTGGGGACTAGTCATCCGCACATGCAAACCGGGGTACATGAAATTGGCATTTTGAGATTAACACAAAGTGAGGACCATAAATCATCGAAACTTTTCGGAGTGATCTCCACCTACCATTGAAATGTTTGAAAATAAACAATCTGGGGACTGCTCTGAAATTTGAACTGAGCGCTGGCAAGAAATATCTCTTGAGAAAAAGGCAAGGGAAAAAACTGGGGACCTTTTTTGGGCCCCAGTTTTTTTTTGGGCCCCAGTTTACAGGAAAATATCGCAAATTGACCCCAGATTACAGCATTTATGAGTGCATATATACAGTCATGTGTACATATATACAGTTATGTGTACATATATACAGTTATGTGTACATATATACAGTCATGTGTACATATATACAGTTATGTGTACATATATACAGTTATGTGTACATATATCCAGTTATGTGTACATATATACAGTCATGTGTACATATATACAGTCATGTGTACATATATACAGTCATGTGTACATATATACAGTCATGTGTACATATATACAGTCATGTGTACATACATACAGTCATGTGTACATATATACAGTCATGTGTACATATATACAGTCATGTGTACATATATATATACAGTCATGTGTACATATATACAGTCATGTGTACATATATACAGTCATGTGTACATATATACAGTCATGTGTACATATATACAGTTATGTGTACATATATACAGTTATGTGTACATATATACAGTTATGTGTACATATATCCAGTTATGTGTACATATATACAGTTATGTGTACATATATACAGTTATGTGTACATATATACAGTTATGTGTACATATATCCAGTTATGTGTACATATATACAGTTATGTGTACATATATACAGTTATGTGTACATATATCCAGTTATGTGTACATATATACAGTTATGTGTACATATATACAGTTATGTGTACATATATACAGTTATGTGTACATATATACAGTTATGTGTACATATATCCAGTTATGTGTACATATATACAGTTATGTGTACATATATCCAGTTATGTGTACATATATCCAGTTATGTGTACATATATACAGTTATGTGTACATATATACAGTTATGTGTACATATATCCAGTTATGTGTACATATATACAGTTATGTGTACATATATACAGTCATGTGTACATATATACAGTCATGTGTACATATATACAGTCATGTGTACATACATACAGTCATGTGTACATATATACAGTCATGTGTACATATATACAGTCATGTGTACATATATATATACAGTCATGTGTACATATATACAGTCATGTGTACATATATACAGTCATGTGTACATATATACAGTCATGTGTACATATATACAGTTATGTGTACATATATACAGTTATGTGTACATATATACAGTTATGTGTACATATATCCAGTTATGTGTACATATATACAGTTATGTGTACATATATACAGTTATGTGTACATATATACAGTTATGTGTACATATATACAGTTATGTGTACATATATACAGTCATGTGTACATATATACAGTTATGTGTACATATATACAGTCATGTGTACGCATATACAGTTATGTGTACGCATTTGCTGACTTGTATGAACAGGAACCAAATGCAAAAAGAATTGATATGTTTGAAAACATCGTATCACCAGACATTGTTGTGATATTTCTGGTATTCCTAACAGTAGTTTACCGTTGAATCATTTACAACCAAATCTCAAGGTGATGGATGATAAGTAGATGGAAACAGAACAGATCCAAATAATTTACAGTGTCTTCTCTCAGACAACAGAAGCTTAAAAATTGTAAGCCGATTGTTTTGCCACCGCATAAGAAAGAGTGAAGGCTCAAACACACTAGAGAAGGGGAGTCCTGCGCGGGTCCCGCTAGTGAATTCTACTCCAGCTGATTGCTTGGCATTAATGTAGAGCCGCTTGAGATATCAAATAGGTCTGATATTTCGCTTGCGGACAACGCGCTGATTGTTTGGTACATACGACAGCGAGCAATATTTTCCATTTTTTATAGCAAAAATTATATATTTATTACTATTACTACTACCATTATTATTATTATTTATTAATCAACACAGCAGAATAATAACGCTTTATTAATCTCCTTGTTGCTATTTATTATTAGAGATATATGAGCAATAGTTGTCGAGATCATAATATTGATAATCAAAATTATTTATTACCCCTATCAATGATATATATTTTATTTTTTTGTAGCAAGCACTATACTACCACAATGATTGTAGTATAATTCAAGTATTCTACAATTGTTGTAGTTAAAATAATACATATTAATTTGTATATTATAACGTGTGACACGGAAATGTTACCATGAACTTTGCCAAATATTTTTCTTATTCATTATCGTTCATCTAATATATAACATAAACGAGTAGAGTTATCTTCTCTCTATGACAGATAAATCTGACCATAACCGCTTGCCGCGTTCACAATGTGCTTTTACAACATCGTGGCAGCCTTGACAGCGGTGAAAGAGAGGTGACCAGACAGAAAACATTTCTATTCAGACATGTGGCCTTTTCCCTACTAAGATTATTTATGGTACAGTTTAGTTTGTCTGCCAGTCGTAAGATTACTCTATACAATGTCTCAATGTTTTACTCTCTCTCAACATCACAAATTCAGATTTAGTTTTCCTGTAGCTGGTCACACCGCGTGTCGTCGTATGAAACTATTTATTGATTTTAGGTGTTAATTAGCATATCTATACCTCTAGTAATAGTTTGATGGGAAAAATATAAGAGCTATAAATTTCACTAAAAAAGTTCTAAATTGCTGACTTTTCACCTCCAAAGTGTACATTTATTGGTGACGTATATTGATATCAAATAATATATGCTGACCCATTCCTGCTAGCAGGCAGCACGTACGCTGCTTCAGATCTATCACTAAATAAGACACCTGAGGATTTCCCGTGAGCAGTTCCAATATTTGATTACCCCATTCACAACTTATAGAAATGCCAGGGCCTTAGGCTAGAAATTGGTGAGGAGATATAAGGCTATCTACTACTGACCTCTCACATTGACATCTCCGATCTGTAGCAGGTGATCGTTGCTCTGCAGACGTCCATCCTACAAAGGGAGGGAGGATACTGATATGGTAGATAAACAAGTGAATCAATAGACGGTAATGCAATGCTCACAATATCTGTTTAACTCTTCGCATCCGCCCCTGAATTACACCTGTACAGGAGTGGATGCACCAAATCTGATCAGAAGAGGGCCAAACCAACATAGAGATCTTAGAGATACGGCTATGCAATAGGCCTAAATATACTACGTATACGGGTATACACAGTGTATACAGACATAACAGGTGCGTATACAGACATAACAGGAGCGTATACAGACATAACAGGAGTGTATACAGACATAACAGGAGCAAATACAGACATAACAGGAGTGTATACAGACATAACAGGAGCGTATACAGACATAACAGGAGCGTATACAGACATAACAGGAGCGTATACAGACATAACAGGAGCGTATAGAGACATAACAGGTGGATAGATGCAGAAAGCTCACCTTGTCGGCCACACCTCCAGGCAGTATAGTTTTCACCACCACTCCAGTACTTTTACCCCCGATGATACCAAATCCTAGTCCAGTGCCATCGTTGAGTAGATCTATGACTTCGACAGCAACCCAGTCGCTTGTCAGCTAAAACACATTATATATTATACATCAGCTGTAACACAGTATATATTATACATCAGCTGTAACACAGTATATATTATATATTATACATAAGCTGTAACACAGTGTATATTATACATAAGCTGTAACACAGTGTATATTATACATCAGCTGTAACACAGTATATATTATACATCAGCTGTAACACAGTATATATTATATATCAGCTGTAACACAGTATATATTATACATCAGCTGTAACACAGTATATATTATACATCAGCTGTAACACAGTATATATTATATATCAGCTGTAACACAGTATATATTATACATCAGCTGTAACACACTATATATTATACATTAGCTGTAACACAGTATATATTATACATTAGCTGTAACACAGTATATATTATACATCAGCTGTAACACAGTATATATTATACATCAGCTGTAACACAGTATATATTATACATCAGCTGTAACACAGTATATATTATATATTATACATCAGCTGTAACACAGTATATATTATATATTATACATCAGCTGTAACACAGTGTATATTATATATCAGCTGTAACACAGTATATATTATACATCAGCTGTAACACAGTATATATTGTACATCAGCTGTAACACAGTATATATTATATATCAGCTGTAACACAGTATATATTATACATTAGCTGTAACGCAGTGTATATTATACATCAGCTGTAACACAGTATATATTATACATCAGCTGTAACGCAGTGTATATTATACATCAGCTGTAACACAGTATATATTATACATTAGCTGTAACGCAGTGTATATTATACATCAGCTGTAACACAGTATATATTATACATCAGCTGTAACACAGTATATATTATACATCAGCTGTAACGCAGTGTATATTATACATCAGCTGTAACACAGTATATATTATACATCAGCTGTAACACAGTATATATTATATATCAGCTGTAACACAGTATATATTATACATCAGCTGTAACACAGTATATATTATACATCAGCTGTAACGCAGTGTATATTATACATCAGCTGTAACACAGTATATATTATACATCAGCTGTAACACAGTATATATTATATATCAGCTGTAACACAGTATATATTATACATCAGCTGTAACACAGTATATATTATACATCAGCTGTAACACAGTATATATTATATATTATACATCAGCTGTAACACAGTATATATTATACATCAGCTGTAACACAGTATATATTATATATCAGCTGTAACACAGTATATATTATACATCAGCTGTAACACAGTATATATTATACATCAGCTGTAACACAGTATATATTATATATCAGCTGTAACACAGTATATATTATACATCAGCTGTAACACACTATATATTATACATCAGCTGTAACACAGTGTATACTATACATCAGCTGTAACACAGTATATATTATACATAAGCTGTAACACAGTGTATATTATACATAAGCTGTAACACAGTGTATATTATACATCAGCTGTAACACAGTATATATTATACATCAGCTGTAACGCAGTATATATTATACATCAGCTGTAACACAGTATATATTATACATCAGCTGTAACACAGTATATATTATACATCAGCTGTAACGCAGTGTATATTATACATCAGCTGTAACACAGTATATATTATACATCAGCTGTAACACAGTATATATTATACATCAGCTGTAACACAGTATATATTATACATCAGCTGTAACGCAGTGTATATTATACATCAGCTGTAACACAGTATATATTATACATCAGCTGTAACACAGTGTATATTATACATCAGTACAAATTACCTAAGATAAAACATCATCGAGCTATTGCCACGACTAATGCAAATACTTGGGAATATACAATGATTAATATCGAGAGTATTACATGGACAAGAGTGTAGTGAACTAAGTTCAAGTACTCAATCAACAAACTAACTGTTTGTCATCATTTATTCAAATAAAAACTTACTACAGCAGAAGATTTACTTGTGCTGTTATTGCTGCTGCTACTACTACTGCTACTACTGTTACTGCTTCTACTACTACCACCACTACTGCTAATGTTATTGCTGCTGCTACTAATGTTACTGCTTCTACTACTACTACCACTACTACTACTACTACTCCAACTACTGCTACTGCTGTTACTAGACTACTACAGCAAATACTACCACTTTTACTACTGCTACAACTACTGCTACTGCTAATGCTACTGCTACTATTTTGAAGAAGCCCCACTTCAAACAATAGTAGCTACGCAGAGTTTCAGCCTTACATTTAGGAAAAGCTATTTCATGAAGCAACTGTACCAGATGACTAGATGTTAATCATATTTGAAAATAAATTCACACAAAAACTGCATAAGCATGATTGCATAGTTTTTATAAACATTTAGACAACAAGAGCAAATAGGACATGAAGATCACCAGCAACAGCTAGCGATTTTATTAAAATCGTATTTAATCACCTGGTTAATCACAAAATACCTGTTTATGTCTTCTCTCTGGTTGTTGTAGGTAATAAATAATAATATAATGAAAGCATCACCAGAATTTGGTTGAGCCAAAAATATAATATCAAATTTTCTTTCCTTTTTAAAGCATAAAAATTCATTTGAAAACTTCTAGCGTCTTTAATCACCTCAATTTTAAACAATTCCCAAACATATTCAAATTTACAATCACTAAACTTTTTAATATTTTTATTAACAAAAATTTTGTTTTCAGAATAAAAACAAACAGTTATTCGGTGCTGCCAGAATGAATAATAAGTATAAACATACCATGTCAGCACTGATTGTGCTAGCAACTCTCTGATGGTCAGCGGAATCGGCCGTGCCACGAGCTACAACAATCTCAACCAATCCCTTGGCTTGTTGTAGAATATGAATGGCCTGCTTATGAGATATATTAGAGTCTAGCAGTTGGCCATCTATGGCTAAGATCTGATCTCCTTCCTGTAACCTTCCATCTCTGTAACAGTCATCTCCATTGTACTGTATACTGGGACACAGGCTACAGCTAATTTCCTAGTGTCAGGCTTACGTTAAAGTAATAATAAAATTTAGTATTAGTATTAGTAATTATTTATAGACCAGACAGCTGCAGTGAAGAGATTGCTCATGTAAGTAATAATTAGAGCCCTCTTAGCTGAATGTAAACAGCATGTATATTGTACATGTATACAAACCGATCAGTTGTATTACACACCACAAGGTAATACTACAGCGCACAGCCAAACCAGGCGTCTAACAAACAGATGAAGGCAGCGGGTTACTACGCTGCCTGTATAATTATCACTCATTGGACGATCACTTGCTTGTGATCACTTTGCAATAAACTACACGCAATCGCTCACATGTACAGACAATAAAAACTGTGTAACCGAAGGGCTTAGTAGAAATAATCAATAGCGCTAGTAGGAAATGCTAAACTGTTTCATTGAGTCAATAGGAGACAACGAGAGGGTGGCTAACTATGCGACATCATACAGACGCTGACTTCATCCATTCTAGCAGTGGCTGACTCACAGCATTCACTCACAAGGGGTTGATAAATGAATAATGCATCAGGGTAGAAATGTATTATGGCTAAAGTAGTTGTTTGCCCCTAGTTAGACAACTTCTCATGACACATGAGCAATCACGATCACACTCCACTTACATCAAGTACATGCGTTTATCATTAAATATCATTAACAGCATGAAAAAACTCCAAAAGTTGGAAAAACTTATACATAAGCATATTGAGGAATTTTTTTTTGAAATTGTCTTCTCTTTGACCAGATAGAGATTGTAGAATGGTTTTAGTGAGAGGACAACTCCTTTTGAGAGAGACTGGAGCAAGAAAGAAAACTAAAACAAACAGCCTAACTGGCCACAAGTAGAGATCTATGCAAACTTAAATATGTATCTGTATACCACAATAAAATGAACAGATATACAAATGAGACAATAGGCATTTTCGGATCACGAAAGTCTATGCCTTGAAAAAATTGGTAAGGAAAAGCGCTTTCGAATGCAGTTTGGACGATTGTTCCTGGCATAAGCTCTATGTACGAGCATTCAAAATGATCAGCTTATTCCATACGGTGTTGTCTCCTTGTGTTTTGTAGTGCCGCAGTGATTGATAAAAATGAGAGGCATCTCAGTGAAAACTTTTTTGTTAACACAAAAAATCAACAATAAATAACCATTTTAAATAGTTAGTACAAACTAATATATTATTATCTAGTATTTATCATTATGTAACCATGTTTATTATCCATTATTATGTTTTGGCTATAACAATTAAATAACAATTTTTGATTAGAAAAAGCACAAAATGAATAACTATAACAGTAACAGCTTATATTTTCAATAATAATATCATTTGAATAACAGTAATAATAATTATCATGACTTTTCATTTTATCACAATTCACAATTGTATGGTAAATGTCTACAAAAATAATTTCAAAATGTTTTAAAACTTATTATTATTATTATTATTTATGATTAGAAGTAAAACCTGAGGCCTCATCACGCTTTTCTCGTCATTTAGTTAACGTAAAATAGTTTGGTTTTGACAAAATGTTTGATCAGAACTTGGAACTGTATGGATTTGGATCATAAACGTTATAAGGTGAACCACCCCCTGTATGTTAAAACCCGTGTTCAACATAGCGTTCACAAAAGCAGGTTTTCAACTCGCCAAAAAACAAGAAGTTTGCCTGTTTGCCTGTAGACGTTTGCGATCCGAAAATATCCAATATCTCGATTAACAGGAGACCCAAATGGCGGCAGATAAACGCAACCCAACAATTGTGGTTAATTCTAAGCAATTTCAAACGTTTAATTGTCACACTCACTTGAAAATATAATATAACTCTGCAAGAAATACTGTGCACATGCGATTTGTTGAAGTTGTCATCTCTAAACTGTAGAACAATCGTACAGTATATCATAGGAAACATTTGCCATTTGCAAAGCTGTTATTTTGTGTTAGAACCTCATTTACCAATATTTTCCAAGTTACACTTATCACAAGTACATGGCAGTACACAAGTGATGAGGGGAGAGTGCAAAGTAAGAATGAAAGACTTACTGGGCAGCCACTCCAGAGGGTTGAACTTGTTGTACAAATATACCGAGTTCTCCTCTGTGTTCACTTCTTAATCCAACTACACTGAATCCTAGACTTGTATTCTCTGCTTTGTACAGCTGTATAGTCTCTACCTGCAATACAACAGCTTACATATCATCTATTTCTTTATACATGTACATATGTAATATAACTAGATATATAAGTATAATATAACTAGATATATAAGTATAATATAACTAGATATATAAGTATAATATAACTAGATATATAAGTATAATATAACTAGATATATAATGTATAATATAACTAGATATATAAGTACAATATAACTAGATATATAATGTATAATATAACTAGATATATAAGTATAATATAACTAGATATATAATGTATAATATAACTAGATATATAAGTATAATATAACTAGATATATAATGTATAATGTAACTAGATATATAAGTATAATATAACTAGATATATAAGTATAATATAACTAGATATATAATGTATAATGTAACTAGATATATAAGTATAATATAACTAGATATATAATGTATAATATAACTAGATATATAAGTATAATATAACTAGATATATAATGTATAATGTAACTAGATATATAATGTATAATATAACTAGATATATAATGTATAATATAACTAGATATACAAGTATAATATAACTAGATATACAAGTATAATATAACTAGATATATAAGTATAATATAACTAGATATATAAGTATAATATAACTAGATATATAAGTATAATATAACTAGATATATAAGTATAATATAACTAGATATATAAGTATAATATAACTAGATATATAAGCATAATATAACTAGATATATAAGCATAATATAACTAGATATACAAGTATAATATAACTAGATATACAAGTATAATATAACTAGATATATAAGTATAATATAACTAGATATATAAGTATAATATAACTAGATATATAAGTATAATATAACTAGATATATAAGTATAATATAACTAGATATATAAGTATAATATAACTAGATATATAAGTATAATATAACTAGATATATAATGTATAATATAACTAGATATATAATGTATAATATAACTAGATATATAAGTATAATATAACTAGATATATAAGTATAATATAACTAGATATATAAGTATAATATAACTAGATATATAATGTATAATATAACTAGATATATAATGTATAATATAACTAGATATATAAGCATAATATAACTAGATATATAAGTATAATATAACTAGATATATAATGTATAATATAACTAGATATATAAGCATAATGTAACTAGACATATAAGTATAATATAACTAGATATATAATGTATAATATAACTAGATATATAAGCATAATATAACTAGATATATAAGCATAATATAACTAGATATATAAGTATAATATAACTAGATATGCAAGTATAATATAACTAGATATATAAGTATAATATAACTAGATATATAGGTATAATATAACTAGATATATAAGTATAATATAACTAGATATATAAGCATAATGTAACTAGACATATAAGTATAATATAACTAGACATATAAAGTCAATAAATGGTTAGCTGCTACTGTTTGATTGCTTTTGTAAAAAAGAGAAATTGATTTGCTATGTGAGTAAAACTTTGGAGTTGTCTTTTATCCATGAGTCAACAAGTGCTATATACCAAATTACTAAAAAAATCAATGAGCTTCAATCTATTTTTCAATCAATTTAAAAATTATTACATTTTATTGTTTTCTGATGTTTCTTCAACTTGTTAGACAAATAATTGTAATTCAGATATGACATTTCTTGTTGTCGTTGTTGTTTGTTGAACACAACAATGATGCAGGAAATGTAACTCTGGCAATATCTTTTACAAAAACAAATTTAAAAATGTACCCACCTGAATCTATTCATAATTTCTAAACCAAAAAAATTAACTTCCTAATTAGAAGCATGCTTCATCTCCTTTTAATACATTGGCAATGGTAGCATATCACTTAGATGCTGGTGATACACAATAACAAATCTACCACTGATGAATAAAAATACTACTTAGCTAGTACGTCTCATAAAAATCTAAACACAATGGCATCCTAATTTTAACATTTTTGAAAGTCGCTACACAATGTCTATTACTGGAAAGTTTTACTTCTATGCAAACAAACTAAATTCTTGTCACGTAAGACAAAGAGCTGTGCATGGAGAAAAACTGCATGCAAGTCAGCATCGATTTCACAGATACTGTTGTTAAAATTAATTAAGGAAAGCACACCTCCGAAGCAGTTCTTTATACAAAAGTCGTCAAAAAATGATTGAATTGAAATGAACTTGGCCCAAACTCTATGACAAATCACTGTAGTGTTATATTACCAATATATACGTCTATGTACTAATGTATATGTCTGTGTACTAATGTATACGTCTGTGTACTAATGTATATGTCTGTGTACTAATGTATACGTCTGTGTACTAATGTATATGTATATGTCTGTGTACTAATGTATATGTCTATGTACTAATGTATATGTCTGTGTACTAATGTATATGTACTAATGTAGATGTCTATGTACTAATGTATATGTCTATGTACTAATGTATATGTCTGTGTACTAATGTATGTCTGTGTACTAATGTATATGTCTATGTACTATTGTATATGTCTGTGTACTAACACATCTGTCTGTGTACTAACGTATATGTCTGTGTACTAATGTATATGTCTATGTACTAATGTATATGTCTATGTACTAATGTATATGTCTATGTACTAATGTATATGTCTGTGTACTAATGTATATGTCTGTGTACTAATGTATATGTCTATGTACTAATGTATATGTCTGTGTACTAACGTATATGTATGTGTACTAATGTAGATGTCTATGTACTATTGTATATGTCTGTGTACTAACACATCTGTCTGTGTACTAACGTATATGTCTGTGTACTAATGTATATGTCTATGTACTAACGTATATGTCTATGTACTAATGTAGATGTCTATGTACTATTGTATATGTCTGTGTACTAACACATCTGTCTGTGTACTAATGTATATGTCTATGTAGTACATAGACCTATACATTAGTACATAGACATATACATTAGTACATAGTATGTACTAATGTATATGTCTGTGTACTAATGTATATGTCTATGTACTAATATATATGTCTATGTACTAATGTATATGTCTGTGTACTAATACAACTATCAATTACTCCACTCAATATAAAATGATATAATACCTACACACATTTATGTAAGTATGATACTGCCTACACACATTTATGTAAGTATGATACTGCCTACACACATTTATGTAAGTATGATACTGCCTACACACATTTATGTAATAGGTGATGTACAGTTTATAGCTGGCATAAGTAGCAGCAGAGAAAGAGAGAGAGAGACCTAATGTACCTTTCTACCCTGGGCCAGATCAGTAATGGCCGCCTGCAGGTCATCCACACTACTTTGATCTGAGCCAGACCCCAGAGAGCCTTCTTTCCTGTGATTAAACCTTGCACCGACCCCCTCCATGAGATCTGAGTGCCCTGCCATCTGTAAACAGAGTGGAGGCTGAGAGAGAGATCAACACATGTATATATCAGTGTATATTGGAGCACCAGCGGGGCAGACAGCTCTGAAAGCCACAAGGGGAGATAAGAATGCAGTGAGCATGGATTGAGGACATATCAGTGATTAGAGAATGTTTGGATATAGGATTACTGGAGCGTATCAGCCCTCGGTAGATATCCCATACGGAATGGCTCTTACATTAAGAACTAACTAGTAACGCGAGACAGCTGGGTATTTGTTTGTTACCAACACGACATGCCAGTACAGCACGTACTGTACTGTTCTTTGACAGAAAAAATGCTCAGCTTTGGAGTGGAATAAGGTTGTAGAACAGAAAGTGAGAGGACTAAAGCCTGGTTCACATACATATCGTAGATGCTCGCTAGTGATGCAGGTCCCCGTACGGCGATCTGCAAACCTGGATTTTGCAGTGACTCGTACGACATCGCACGCTGTCGCAGAGGCTCGTAGAAAAGTTCAGCTGAACAAACTTTCCAGCGCTGTCGTACAATAGGGCGTACAATTTTCTTACCTTCTTTCTCAAAAACCACAGTTAAGTCAAGGTTACTCACGTAAACATGACTGCCATCGAAAAATTATAATAAACAATAAAATTATTATTGTTTAATTATAAATATTAATTATTATTTATTATTAATTTTCCGAATGAAATATTATGACAGTTGATTTAAATGTATAGATATATATTTTTTCTGTAATTTTTTATAATAGCATAATTATTATATTATTATAAGTTGAGATTAAAAAATGGTATATTTTTAAGAGATGGTAAAAAAAATAATAATGCACCATTAAACAACAGTTATAAATTCAATTGAAAAATATGGAATAATATTTAATGATAATATGAGTAACGATATAATAAAATTCAAAATAATAAATAGACCGGTGTAATTGAACAACGATAATTCATTTAGTATATATACAGTCGTTGGTCAGTAAAGACGGGCTTTGAGATTTTATTACCTCCCAGTCATGAGAGTGAGTTGCGCCAAGTTTATGTGAACATGTATCGCAGATTATCGTCACTTGCGAGCATCTACGATATGTATGTGAACCAGGCTTGAAGAGGGTGGAATGAGACAAGCTGAGGCGCAAGGAAGTAGACAGAGGAGACAACCACTATAGACAAGTCACACACCAAAAATAAATAAAACAACCGAGGCAGTAACTGAACTGGCTCATACCTCTTCACGCACGGCATCGAGTGATTCCTGTATTGTCACACACTGCTGAAATAGGGGTGACGACAGCATGGCTTGAACAGCTGCCAACTCATCGTCCAATGATCTGTCACCATTAGAGTTGAGCCTTTCCTGTATGGCAAGCAGCATTTGCGCTGCATGCTCACAGTCTAAGAAATAGAGAGTAGTAAGTCAATGAACACATCCTTTTAGTTCGCACCCTTTTAACCTTCCAAGTAAATCTTCAAGAGGAATGTACTTAGTGAAATCATATACAACAAGGGATCATTTCAAACGTTATACAAAGGTGCCTATGCGATGCTGTCATGATAATACACAGGGGGTACTTCACCGGAAATAATAAATAGGACACGTGTATTTAAAAGAATAAATGAAAAATAAAGAGCTAATGTCGTACCTGAGCTAAGAGCCATGGTGGAAGCTACCACACAGGTATTATATGTCCTTAAGTTACTGTCACTAGATGCATTCTACAAGCAGCAAAAATGAGATATAAGATGAGTGAACAATTACAATGTAGATAAATACTATTGACATGGCTTTATCTAGTGGCCATTAGATCACAGCTACTATCTGATAAATAAACTCTATCAGCCATTTCGAGTGGTTTAGCCATTTAGCCAACATCGCATTGATAACTCTACTGTAGAATAAGCCCCTGAGGCTGACCACTAATATTCACTCAATAGTACATTAGAATACAACGTAGATGTGTCTGTCACTCTCATTTTGTACAATGTATATACAAAATGGGTTGGTTTATGATAGAGTAAAGTGGGATAACACCAGCAGCTATTCCTGTATACAGTTCCAGCATTTTTTAATTACTATCATTCTTTTTTCTTCAACTGGATTATTCATTTATTGTAAATGTTTGTTGTTATTATTATTGTTTTCCAAAAGCCGATGCACTTTTGTTCGATGGTTTACTATTATTGTCATCATCCATGCATGATTACAAAATAATAAACCTGAAAGCATACTCATTGGAACGACGTAAACAAATTAAGCATAATTTTCACCATCCCACATAATGGAATGCGCTTAAGCAACCCATTTATATGGAGAAAGATGGCTAATTATATTTCCTCAGCACATCAAAGTGAGCATGAAACTGAAACCAAACTTGAAGAGATCTTCTTGCTGAGCTTGTGAAAGTAATGGAGACACAAAAAGCTTAAACATTTCAAACACTCTTTCAACAGTTTGCCAATAAGGATTTGGTAATCATTGGGGGGGATGAGATACTTCGGGAAGAATCATCCCACTAATGATGAGTAACAATTATAAGCTCAATCATTCAATATGACAGATCAATTGTTGACAAAATAGCCATTTAAATGGAGAACTGCCCATTAACTACACACGCAACATCATAGTAATATAAAATATCGAATCAGTAACTGACGGCCACAGTACACCTTTCATCACATCTACCTACATACCCACACGGCATGAGAAGGTTGGTGCAGACCAAAGTGATAAATGACCCTTAAAACTAAAAGCTCCAGATGTGAGTCACACCATTATCAAACAGACATTATTATTTATGGATGATCAAACTAAGATATGATAGTGTAGATAGAGTGAAACCACGCGATGTATTTCACATCAGCTCTTTCCAAAGTCTCCTTCTGAATGCGTTGGGACTTTTGCACTGGTCAACGCAATAAGTGAAAATATATTTGGCAGTATAATGAAGGCATAGGCTTTGCATAGTTTGCATAATATTCGGTATTTCCTTTGGGAATACTTATGCGCAAATTCTTCATTTTAGCTAGAGGTTTTAAAACATAGGCCTGATCGAAGTTATCTCCCTGAACACTGAACTTTATTGCATAATTTAAACCGTGGCTACATGCGCCTACGTTTCATAGGAATATGACGAGAAATACGTTTCGTAGCATCGTTCTAGTGGCTACACACACAGATGATTGATCACCACAACGCTACGGAGTGTCCAGTGAAGCAAAGAGGACATAATTATTGAAAATAGTCATTATAATAACTATTATAAATAAAAATTATAATAATTAATTAATTATGATATTTGTTTATAATACTAGATAAATAATATTATTATCTGTAATAAATAATTAACGTTTATAAATAATAATAATAAGTTGTTAATGAATAAGAAATACCCTCCCTGATAAAAGTAACAAATGGTCTGTTGGCCAATCAGTAATGACCAAGTCAAGGTTGAATTATAAAAAAAGTTTACTGGAGCCGTCAAATTTTGTCTTTATATTTTACCCAATCGAGAGTGGTTATTGAATAATAATTGTCCAATCACCGAAGCGCCTGGCAAAAAACGATTTCGTAGACCAACATGTTGGTGTACAAAATTGAGCGTCTTTTTTGTAAAAAAAACCGTTGCTTGCAAAAAACCCGTTTTCACCGCATACCAACAAAACCTAAGTGTGTGTAGCCACCCCTTTACCATAAGAAAGTACCATCTGCAACATTATCGACATACTTTTAACACATTTTCAATCGGTTATGTAGAAACCATGATGATGATGTTAAGAAAGTTTAATAGACCAGTGCTGCCTTTAACACTCCGCTTATTCTGCAATTCTGCAATATTATTTATTATACGGATGAACATTTCGCTGTATAACTAACTATAAATTAACCTAACGAGCGAGTCAGTAGCTTTGCTGACATAAAGTGGTGAGTAGGAGTCTTGCAGCTTAAACCCACACTGTAGTAGTAGAGTATACACAATTTGAATGGAGGGCACACGGCCCATATTATGCAGGATAACAAAACCATTTGATGCTCATAGTTTGCTAGTTGCGATTCAATGAAATAAATTTGGCCATCAACAAGCAATCATTGCATACGTAACACATGTCAATTGTTAACTTTTATCACATTTCCAACTTTCCCGAGAAATTAATTATTATAATTATTACGAATAAGCGACAAGAATACTTTAATTGATTTTACAACTGATAATAATTTGATGTGTTTCAGAAAATAACTGATTTATAATAAGGCTGTCAATTAATTGTGTTAATTATAAGATTAACTAGACTAATTTCAAAATAAGATTAATCAGATTAATGGTTTTAACCAAGATTAAACAGATTAATCCCCATAATGCTACAGTTTACTGCTGCTGTTACAATTGGGTAGTAAAATTGCAACTTCTTGGAACAAAATGGTGTAATGTGAAGCAATAAACGAATAATAACTGTGAAAATGACCAATATAACACATTACTTATCTTTTAATTCATCAATTTTGGTAGCGGTACATGACAAATCAATAGGATTAACACAATATTTAGCACTTTTGGGTCAAGATTATAAATTCGATTAATCAAAGATTAACTGGGAGATCACAATGACTAATCGCGATCAATTTTCTTAATCATTTGACAGCCTTCATTTATAATATTTGCAATAGCTACTGTTGAGAGTACGTGTACACCACGATAATTTAATATTAAAATGGGTTAAATCATATCCCCGTGCAATAATAATATACAATATTCCAATGACAATATTGGTTTATGTTAATACATTGAGCTTTTTCAGTTCAGTAAATTTTTTAATTTTTGTGCTCATCAACTGGGTTTTGACTAAAGATTAATGAGAACGCTACATTTGGGACTTTACTTAATCAACTTGAGTGCAAAATGATGCAGCTGCAAAAGCTATTTTGGAGAAACAGTACTTAAAGTTCTAGCCGCTTGCTAGCTTGATTGTTCTATGTACCGCAGCTATTGCATTTGATGAGCTCTTTTGCTTGCAGATTTGACCAATAGAAAAACTGGTGAAATGAGCCCCATAGAAAAAAATTTGAACATCCTATCGCATCAGAAGCTTTGCCCTATGGAAGATAACTCCTACCGACCCATAGTTGAATTTTGTGAATAATCTGGAACAACATTAAATTAAGATATCCAAAACATTACTTTATAAAAGCGTGCAGATGTGGTGCTTCAATGCTTATCATATTTGGTCACGTTTATTTATAACAAAATCCTTACTTGCACTAAATATTCATGTGGGTTAGATTGACGAAATACCTTTCTGTTGCCAATTATAGAGAAGAAATGAATCATGAACACTAAAAACTTTTATATTTTGTTTAACATATGAATTCCAAATATTCCTATTGTAGATATAACTCACTGTAAGTAAGTCATGAGCCATAAAAATTGAAGAGAAATAATTATATTTAATTTTCGTCAAAACTCAACAGCTTCATTCACAATTAAATTCTCGATATTATTGATAAATACGGAAGTGTGATTTAGCGGTTTGTAAGAACCGTAATTACAAAATAAACCGATATGGGATCTTTCAACTTTTGTCTGCTACACCATTCCGGTGATTAAAGTCTTAGTCAAATTCACTCTTCAATTTTGTCAGTCAGGAGAACAAACATAACAGGTCGAAGTTCACGATTGACCGATTTGTTTGGGCATAAGACAAGGTTACACAAATTTTGATCAATTTTTCTAGATGACATTAAAGCAAATGTTTGGGTAACCTTAGTTTGACATTTCTCCCGGAACAAATTTTGATACTTTGGGAAGTGAGTACAAAAACTAACAATTTTAGGTCGTGAGAGATAAATTTCAACATTTTATAGGAAAACGGCCAAAAAAATTTTCATACCCGTATCAAAGGTTTTACTCTAAGTCCGCTAACATGTATTTAGGAGGTCTGTTTCCAGGTTTGGGCGCTTGTTTCAATTCCTTTTTTTAGACTTGTTACAAACTTTTTGACCACAAGTAATGTATTCACTGTGACTATGCCTTTGTACTCCAAGTCCTTAGTTTTATGCAAATCAACAATATAGTACTACATATAATAGGAGTTGTGAGGAAAAGTAAAGTATATCAAATTTATAGCTTACTTGGTAGTAAAAGAATTCTTTGTCATAACTATATCTAATAATAGTCGATAATATGAAATTTTTATTTAAATTAAAACTCCATGCAGTCAGCTGTCAATCGCATAAAGAAACCAAAATGAGTAACGATTCTTAATAGTCTTAGAGTACTATTAACTATTATGATAACACATTAATTTATAATACTAATAACTGGTAAACATTAGTATTTATTAAAATTTACCGCTGTAATAATTAATAACATTATTATTACAGTTATTGATTATCATCTACTATCTGTTATTTATCTTTGATGTGAAATTATGAATAGCAACAACAATAATAATAGTTGACGAAGATTATCATTTTGTTGACAACAACGATACCGACTCACTAATATTATTATTACTACTAATAAACAAATGGGCAATGATGATCAGGATTGTTATTCTTTAATTAGGATTGATGATTATGATTGGTCGGCTTCCACAGATTGATAAAAAAAAAACAGAAGCGTATCATCATCGTTCATATCAAAATGACACTTGATAAATAGTACATATATACATTATATATCACTTACAGGTACGCATAACAATGAATTATAATATTTTTTATACCATCAGCATTACCATTGTTTTTAATAATAAACAGGAAAACGAGAGTAACTCTGATAACTTATAACTGTTACTATTATAATCATAATCAATAGTTAAAACCGATGGTCGATGATTAGATAGATAGATTGATAAAAACTTAAAGAACAATTTATTGATTGACAGACTTGTGTTTGAGTTAAATAATAGTATTTATAGTAGTATAGCTAACATTATAAATAATAATAATAAATAATAATAATAATTACTATTATTATTTATAATTCATAACAATTTAATATTATAATAATAATAATAATAAGTAGTAGTAGTAGTAAGTGTTAGTTAGTTATTAGTAGTGATAATAATAAGTAGTAAGAAGAAGTAGTAGTATTATTATAATAAAAATAATAATAATATAATTATTATAGTAGGTACTACTACTAATAGTAGATAGATAATAATAAATAATAATAATAGTAATAATAATAATATAAAATAATAGATAGATTCTTTCTATTATTGATAGTAGTTAGTAGAAGATAATAATAGACAGATAATAGTAGTAAGTAATAAATAGAAGGATAGATAGATAGATGGATAATAGGTTGATGATAGATAGATGATACATAATTTTTTATCATAATAATTATGATAAAAAATTATGTATCAATCATCTATCTATCCATCATCACCGATCATTAATTATTATTATGATGATAATAATTAATAATACTTACTACATGTTTTACTCACCCACTTAAGTATTTGGAACTGAAGAAGAGTGATGTAAGTTAGCGGAATAGTAAGGAGGTGAATATAATTAACTTAGTAACAACGGGAATAAACTCAAATCTTATAAAGCAAATGGTTGGGGCTATATTCTTATAATAATTAATATTAATCGTCCCTTTGAAGTTTGATAGAAAATAAAACAGGACACTGGTGAATAGGAAGTTGAGTACCAGATCGTCATTGTTAACTACCGAAAAAATAAAAGATTTGTTGTGATTATTAAAAATTCAATTATATTTTTCAAATTAGTAAGTTATACACCTCATTCTTGAAGATTCTTTCTTCATAATTTAACAGAAATTATTCGAGCGGGCACCTTTTTTAACAGCTGGAAACAACTCCTTGTGAAGTAATGCAATAGTAATTTTCTTTGTTGTGAGTTGTCTGCTCGTTTCTAAATTGCTTTCTTTTAAATAGCCAATCAGAATAATGACATAACAAAGACGGTGTGTGTGCGGAGCTGGCAGCTGCATGATCAATTTCATTGTAAAAGTAGTTATCGGCGAATGAGTCAGGTGTTTAGGGTGTGCGAGGTTTCTTTCTCCTGGTATCTGCTGCTGTTCATCCCTCTGCAGATGTGCGATTCTCATCATCTACAACTATAACATCATCATTTCTTCCACCATGGAAAACAGAAGCAACAATTCTGTGTCTGAGAGTCTCCGTCAACACCAATACACCCCAATGAGTATAGATTATTCTTCAAATGGAGGAGGAGATCATGGGTATTCATCGCTACACGATATGATCGCAGTTGACGTCAACTCAAATGTGGACACTCTATATCCACCAATGGACATTCCTGTTGGGAAACCCGATGTGTCAAGCAGTACTTCCGACATGTATCCTTCTAATTCAGTTCATTCTCCAAACACCCAGCTTCCACCCATCTCATCGGCACAACAAAACATAGACTTGGATTCCTCCGTGTCAAACCTCAGTTGGTTGCACTCTCTACAGCAGCAGATGCCAGCCGAATCAAATGGAAACCCCAATTTGATGGTGAATCCATCAACTGTCACACCGATCTCAAACAACCAGTCTGTCCGCATTGTCACACTTCCAAGCAATGTACACATTTCTAACAGCGGTAATATCAAGTACGTAACCGTACCAACCAGTAAACAACAAGTTTACATTTCTACAACTAAATCGACAATGTCATCTCAGCTTTACAGCTCCAACAGGTCGTCTATGAACTACCAGAGAAGTTACAGCCACAGTCCTGGTTCAGTTCCATCATCTACAGTGCCTGACAACCCCTACCCAAAGCCAGCCTATTCCTACAGCTGCCTCATCGCTCTTTCTCTAAAAAATAGCCGCCGAGGAAGTCTACCAGTTGCCGAAATTTACAATTTTATGATGCAAAATTTTCCATATTTCAAGACAGCTCCAGATGGCTGGAAGGTAAAGATTAGGTTTCTGCTAGAAATCAGTAGTTAAGCTTTTTGTTAGACCCGGCGCTGGTTTCGTTATTGTGCGCTAACAATTCCCATCGTTAGGTAAATAGGGTTCGTTATTGATTTTAATCACAATTTGTAATTTCTCCGTGTATAGTCAATGAATGACGGCCACTGTACATCCAGCAGCGCAAGGCCCATTTCTTTAGCCCGTGTGTATGCATACGTTTACTCACCTTTCACTACGCTCTTTGTAATTAATATTTGGACAGACCTGTGTAAATAGGCAGACATAATGCAGACACCTGATATGTAAAAACATTGAGCCCTAACAAAGCATTCTCTCTATTGTTATACTCTTACAAGCAATGCAAAAGACAACTTTTCAGCCGAGTAAAAAACGGTTGTAAAAAATGTGTAAAGCATTGTTGTAATTTATTGGTCAATATTCGCAAATGTTTATCGAACTTTTATGATGTGTTTTTGTTATCGAGCGTTTCTTTGTGCGCTCTGAATAAGTCATTATCTTTGATTTCATTGTTTCAGAATTCTGTCCGACACAACCTATCCTTAAATAAGTGCTTTGAGAAGATTGAAAATCCAAACTCTGACGGAACTCATTCACGAAAGGGTTGTTTGTGGGCTATGAATCCCTCAAAGATAAAAAAGATGGATGAGGAGGTCGCTAAATGGAACAAAAAAGACATGTTAGCAATAAAAAGAAGCATGGCAAACCCTGGTAAATAATTAAATAATTTTTAATTATAATTATTTATTATTAAGTTATTAAACTCGTACTTTGTCCGCAAAAGTTTTACTACAGGCAATTGTTAAATGAGTCATGGTTAAGAATTAATAACAGCAGCTGATAGCGCAGAAAAATCAATATCCGTCATGATTTTCTTCTTACAACTTTCTATTTTATTACGAGCCGGTATCATGTGATATGAAATGTCTATTATTCATTCACCTGGGGATTTAAAACCATCGAGTATAATAGCTCTATTGTAGCATTATTCATCGAAAGCTCTGGCAATCATTTAATTCTCTTTATGCTAGAGAATCCATTAAAATCTAGAGGAGATATTTCTAGCAAACGTCTGCTACAAACACAATTGCACCTCCATAATGAACACAGTAATTGCCCTTCAGTTCATTGTTCGTGAAAGCCTGAGACCCAGAAGATTGTTATAAAGACCCTAATAACTTCAAGTGTGCTGCATATCATGCTATGGCACTCTATAGACATCGAATACAAAACTATATATTTATAAAATAGATTTTGTTATTAACTCTTTAATCCTGGCATTGCCGGTAATAAGACTTTAGGATCTACTCTCAGACTAAACGATTATGATCAAAATGTTTTCCCACTTCCATAGAATTGTTGGATACACTGACCAAAGGACAAGGGGCATATCTGATGGACAGGTCAAGGTCGTTGAGACACAGCTACCAGACCAGCCATCTCACTCACAGACCCGGAGTCCGTATTGTGACAGCAATACAGCCACCTAGTTCTACTAGCGGCACTGGTCACCAGCATGTAACCATAGGTCAAGGTCAAATTTTAGAGCGTCAGCATTACCCTGAGCAGCAGATTGACTTCAACAAACTGGCAGAAGATGCTGCCGATTTGTTCGGAGAGCATGATGACTTCGTCCTTGACCCTTCACTGTCAGAGTTTGCTATACAGGTAGGTTTGAATTCTGCTGCAGCTTCTAGACATCAATGAGATGGTTTTGATACTACTAGCCTAGCACAATACTAGCAAAAATTAAATTCCTCCTACTAACTCGAACAAGCCAATAAACTTTTTTGAAACGAAAAAGTATATTGTGACTATGGCTCTCTACAAAATGACAAAATGTAGCTAAACTAGTAGGTGAGACGGATGAGTGCAAAATAACGAAATTCTTCGACTCTGAGCTGACAAATGAGGTTCCAGATGGTCTTTCGATTGAATTTGCAGTAAGGATAATAAATAATCATAATAATAATACTTGAGCTACGGTATCGATCCACTTCCAGCTAAGAGTTGGCCCTTTGTTTCACATCGGGGCCTCGGCATGAATTATTGATTCCCTTGACGCTGTTTTGACGAAGATAAGGCCTTGTGTCATCGGGTTCGACAGCTCGTGTTTGAATAATAAACCGACACTGATAGTAATCTTGATTAAAAGGAAACTCGACAAAGAAGAGAACTAGATCAACTGACAACTGCTGTGAAAACTTAGCCGACGTGCTAATGATGTTTCTAGTATTCGCATAAAGTGTGAAAATAAAATTCTAGATTATTCTTAGCCGAGTGCAATAAAAAATTTGTGTATTTTCCCATGCCATTTTGTAGTTAACTTTCATCATCGTCATCTCGAGTGTGAGTGCAAAGCAAACATTCATACTCTATTGTTTACCTCTAGTAAGAGTTTTAAAATTTCATTTGAGATAATACCTGGTTGTGGGCAACACTACTTTAACCTAATGGATTTGTGTGCAGATAATGCAACGGTTTTTACTAATGTTTGCACAAGGACAATCACCTCTATGGCTGGATTCAAATTTACTTTAAAATCTGCAAAGGGTATATAAATTTACATAATGAATCGGGTTATTCAATCAGGTTAACTGTTTATTTAACTTAACAAAAATCAGTTGGTTCATATCAAGTTCTTAAGATTAGCATACAAATGGCAGGCCTTAGAGATATTCTGTAAATTAAAGAAATAAAGCCGTGTTATCAAAACCAAGTTAAAGTAAATGTTTATTTTTCATTCCCTCGTACGCAAACGCCATTGATCAACCCATTGAGTAAGCAATAACATATTCTTTGTTCTACGTGCATGCCATAACGGCATTGAATACCTTGCCCTTTAATCTTATTTACCGTACCGGTGAAACAACCTTTCAGATGCCATGTTGACTGTTGAAGCTGCCTCCATTAGTGATTCAATGCAATTTTTGACGATACGATAATAATAAATAAGTTATTTTTATTTTACAGAATGGTCCGCTTGAAGATTTTTCTTCTGACATATTGGATTTACCTCCTCTCCATCACACATCACCAATGACAAGTCCTATGAAGTGTTCACAGGTGAGTTATTGCAATAAATTGTTTCTGTCAGAGTTGTCTTTCCTATTTAATGTTTAACATGCAATGACAATGTACTTTATAGATGTATGGCTCCAATAATACGATAATGCCTATTTATTGAGACGACGCAAGAAGCCATCAACTTCTCAGGTTGAAAGATTAGCTGGAAGGGACATAGGTCACTGACCTTCCGAAGAAATTAGCAGACAAACAGATTTTGTACACGATTAGCCATAAACCGCGCCTCCATGCTGAGTATTTCTTACAATTATTGTCACTTTTTGACCAATAGAATACTATTTAAAACTTTTTCACCGTTATTGAGTATTATTCATTTCCTATCAAATGATGCCGAATTAACGGGGTGCTCATTTTTTTTCAACATTAAATCAACACTTTCTACAATCAATATTAGAAATTTTGACCAAATTGGTAACTTTCCAACAATCTCAGGGTGCTTTTTTAATGCAATAAAAAGCTAGACTTTTCTGACAAACGGTGCTGCAATGAAAAAAATGCGCTCTATTCCAACGTCAATTCCCGTGTCTAGCTTGCGATGATAAAGCATCTCAACGTTATATTTAATATCCGACCCCGCCCAATGATCCAAACTTTTATTACTATTTCATTTATTTCAAAAATTACTGCAATGTTCTGGTCTGAGCAATACATGTGATACGCGCTAGTAATTCACTGATATCTAGAATTTCCAAGCAATCCGATCCATTTTTTCTTTTTTGTATTTTTTACAATATTATATATCACAACAGCAATTTTAATGCTTTTAACTTATTTGCAAATATTAATATTTTCTAGTGTTACATATTATTATTATATTATTATTACGTATTTATATATTGTCCATTTTACTGTTTTTCTGCTGTGAAACGTTTTGTGTGATATTTTAATTTATTATTATTGATTGGCAATAATGGCGGCATACAAACAACCGAATTAATTTTAGCTTCACTTTTCGTTGATCCTAGAGAATTAATTATTATTTCTCATGCAATGGTACAACAGCCAGTGATTCTCTCACAATAGTGTTGTCCAACTTGATGTATATATTATTATATATTTAATCTTTCATCTATTTATAATTAATTTATTTATCGCTATAAAATATTTATTAGTAAGTTTGTGTTGTGTGATGCAATGCTAGTTCGCTCACTGCTGTTTGCTTTATAGAATATATTATATATGCATTTGGTTTCAATAGAAATAATTAGATGTTTTCCTGATACACTCGTTATATTTGTGACGTACAAGCAAATGAAGTAGAGAAGTTTATATATTGTAGGTTTGTTTGGTAGATGTCACCTATATCTAAAACGCAATATATCCAAATATAATCTCCGAACAACTAACCTTTTTATATTACTAAGTGACGACACAGAACTGCGTCGGCATTTCTTTTCTCATAATATTAAAATATCTATAAATAGCAAAATATCAGTACACCAGTAGGTTCCAGAATTTTCCAGAGTGATTTTACAGCAAAACAGGAGCAGCACTTCTTTAGTTGTTTTGGTGTTTCAATAAAAATATAGAAATTCTTCAATCGACAATAATAATTGTTTGAATAACGGCTTTCATGTTGTATTATAAGAAAAACAATAAGCTAAAAATGCCTTTACAGTTTTCGATGTTTCAGCCAATTACAAATAAAATAAAAACAATTCCATAAAAAAATGGAATTTATTTATTTGGCTGACTCCTCCAAGAACCTTACACACGCTTTTTGCTCCGACAAACTGTTGTAGTTGCAATCATTTCAAGTAGTCGAGGAGGTCAAATTGGGCATAGATAGGTTAACGGACATCGAAAACTTTCAATTTTTCCAGTTTGTATGTTCTCAGTTTCTACCAAAATTGTTCCATGGTTGTCCTCGGAGCCACACTGAAGTACTACCTACAACAAAAACGATTGGACTCGTTAATTTGAGAAACTTTTTATAGGTAATATTTATACACACAAAACTACTTTTGACAGGCTCATGAACCTTTACAAAGAAGTTTTAAAATGGCAGTTTAAATTTTGGCGTATCACAAATATATACTCATCAACCATTTTATTTTCAGAATAACATTCTTCTTTTCATGTGTAACTCAATCTAAAACCTAAAGCTTTTGAAACTTTACTTGGAAAAAATTATGAAAACTCCCAAACATAAAACTTTGACATTTGTAGGTGTGAAAATGAAAAAATAATCAATGTAAAACAAAAAAAGGACTCAATACAAGTTTGTGTTTTGGCCCTAAACCAAAAGGACCATTTTTATGCGGGGTCATTTTCAGAAAAGTCAAATTTAAACCGTACGATTTCGAACTAATGTTTCCGATTAGTTTGATTAGACGATAATACGTAAAGTACTGGAGTTTGACCTCACTACCAAAAGGTTTTCATATTTTCACATCGATAGAATTTGCGCAGACACAAAAACTAACAGTTTAGGTAAAATATTTACCTGATCTTTGAGGAGATGCACTTCTGTATCATTTGATTGGCCATGAAATGGCCTTATGACCCTTAGAACTAGCTGCTCGCGGTTCAATGGTAAAGCGTATCGTGCTGGAAAGTAACCCATCTCACCCTCGTGTTCAGCAAACCACCAACCAGATTGTTCTTTCTCCATCACAGTCACCCTATCACCAGCTCTGTATCAATGCAACAGAAATAACTCGCTAAAATTTTAACTGTAATGTTCTACAAAAATATTTAATATTTTTACACCGTGGTAGAAAGATGATATTTTGACATTTCCGGTTGATTAAATTTAGATGATAACATATTTTTATAAAACTTGCCAAAGTAAACAAGTTATGTATCAGTAAAATAAAATATTTGTGGATCAACTTATGAGATAAGGCTTCTTTATCTAACAACAAATAGTTTATGTATATGAGAGAGACCGGTACAACCTCGGGCGGTACAGTGAAACCTGTAAAGTTATTGCAGCTGCATTTCTAGACGAGGACTTGCATGACTTGAAATAAAATACCTCAATGGAAGGTCTCCTGGCTCCCTTTTGTAGAAGTCATATAGTATTACGTACTTGCTATTCACCGAGCTCTACAACACAAGCTGACACGTTAATTGTTAACTGTTAACTGTCAACACAATTGCAATCTTCAAGTGGCTCTTTTGATGCGACGGTTTGAAGAACAGCGAAAAGATTATTATAAATTTAAATGTAATTTTTAGTTTGTCATATCAAAGCATAGCGCGGTAGTTTTGCCAAATTGCCAGACAAACAAATTTACTTTAAATCTACGCAACATTTTTGGAGTAATTTTGAGTGATGAGAGAAATTTATTCAGGTAATTTAGCGGTGATTTCTATCTGCACAAAAGAATGCTTGAAGAGATGTTGAAACAGGAAACAGCAATAAATATTGGAGTAGTGTGAACATGGAGGTATAGATAAAAGCCTAGGCCAACGAAACTCCGTTGATGGCGTTTCCGACTCGTCAGGATCTTGGCGGAGTATGTAATACATACAATAGCAGTTTATAGCCTACAATTCTATCCGCTTTGCTATAGAGATATAGCCCCGCCCCCTCATTTGTAAACGATTGTTTCTACACCTGACCGGTGTTTAATCATAACAGTAAAAAAAACTTGTGTTAATAAACTACTTTTTGGCAAAATGAAACGACATTTGAGAAATTTATTTCTATGAAAATCATAATGAGGTACTATTGATTTTAAATCGTAAATAAAAACTATGATTTTAAAAAATATTAGTAAAGCAATATTACGGTTTTAAGATCCTAATTATCATATTTTTGTTTCACAGAATAAATAAAATAACAAAAAAATGGTTAAATTCTATTTCTAGTCAAAGAAATAAAAGTTTGATAAAATCTGCATTAAAAATATTTTTTAAAACTTTTTTTAAAATAATTATTTTTATGCGGTAATCATTGTAAACCCCAAACCAGGACTTGAAGCAGGTGTATTATTGCTGCACAAAATTTTGGCAACATTTAAGCCACTATCTATACCTCAATGATTGCGACAGTCAAAGAGCCTGATGAGCAAATATAAACCACAGGTATATAGTAAGGAGTGGTAGAGGTCAAGGCTATACATACATCACTGCTAGACTCTTCAAAATCAGCTGACCAGCCTCGATTCTGCTGGAGCAAACGGAGTCTTCTTGCATTGCTGTTCATCGCCCCTATAAATTTTCCTTTAAAAGTTAGTAAAATCTTGAAACTTGATTAAATTTTGGATCACAATAACACAATCTCTGATGCATTAGCAAGTATATTAGATTAGATACTTCAATATACAAAATCAAAAACAGGAAATAGGCAATGGGGAAGCCTAGGGCCAAACTCATATAGGGCTTTCAAATACACCAATTATAAGGGAGGATAACTCAATGCAGCTAAGTAAATTATATAGAGTTCACCTTGCCATCCTACAACATTAGTGTTGTTGTGGGAACTACTTTTGTACTTATATGAAGAGTGCAGACGAGACGTATCTTCTACATCAAACGAACTACTTTTCATGCGTCCCAATAATATTGATTTGGCATTTTTGCGATAGGGCACATCTATAGCAGTGCTTTTCCGGGCTGCAATCGAAACACTCGCAAAATTATAAAATGGAGAAAGCGTGGTTAATTGTAGCAAAAAAGGACAACTCCAAAAATAATAGATAATAAAAATGCGAAAACAGTTGAAGGTAATAGAGAAGAAAGAATTGGTTAGTAAATAGTTGAAACCACAACACAGGAAGTTAGGCACAACAAAAAGATTTAAGAAGCAAAAAGAACAAATGTGATTGGCCTAATCTAAACACCTTTAGTTGTAGCTTGGAGTTGTCTCCTTTCACTCTGTTCTTTCCTTGTCAAAGGGCTAGATGGTGGTGTCTGCTCCCGTTCAAATGTCGACAACCTGTGATCTTTGCGAGTTGCTACAGGGTTAGTAACAGACCTACGTGACTTCACTTTTGGTTTGTTACGGACAGAGTTAGCCCGATGACCAGAGAATGGAGCATCGGTATCAGAGGAACTAGTTATAGCGACTCCACTTTCAGAAGATGTAACCAAGCTAGAACGCCTTGTAGGTATTGGTTTGGGCGAGCTTCCTCTGCTGGGAGGAGATCTCGGTGCAGCGAGAGGTGAGAGATGAGGCTGTAACGCGAGGCTGTGATGTAACTCGTAATGATCAATCATGTTGTCTGTGCAGCTGCTACTTTCTGCTGTGAGGGATATAGCAGAGTAAGAGGAGCCTAAACCTTGAGCCAAATGTTTCTTTTTTGTTTAGAACAAACATTTTTGGTTTTCCCAAAAGTTCTTTTTTAAAGGTTTTTAGAATAAACGGCTCTCAGCAGTTGCCAATCAAAAGATGCTGTCATTTTGCGAATGTCCATTTTTATAAAATAATCTACAGTTACCCATGATGATTTTTACTTTGTTGATTGGAATAACTTTTATTTTTATCTGATTGGATGCTTGCAAAGATTTGCACAATGAGCAGACAACTCCTAATAAGGCTGAACCATAAGTATAGCCGGGGCGGCTCTCAAGGGGTGGGGTTTGTAGTTGTGGGCCCCCCCTCATAGAGAGCCACCCTGGCTACCATAAGTATAAACAAGTTGACACTATTTTGTGAAGTATATATACATGTTATTATTGTTGCAACATAAGATAGCTAAAAATCACAAAGCTTAAAAATTATATACAAGCAGTGCAGTAATAATAAACTGGTGGAGCTGATCTAAACAATACATGACGGCCATACAACAAAAGTATGAATAGCCAAGTAAACTATATTACATGCATATAATAATATAATAAATTATATTTAACATATATTTGCTAAAAAAAATTAAGTGAAACAAATTCTAAAGAATCGGCAATCACTTAGATTTGTTCCTTCGTTTCCTGCTGTTAAATCTAAGAAGATGCTGCTTACAATAATCTTGTAGCACATCGGGATGTTTGCAAGGACAGGAAGTGATTGAGCAATGGCTGGAAGTGGCGCTCGTGGAACGATATAGACAAGGGTTGGACAACTCTGTAAACAGGAGGAGAAGGTACAACACTGACTAGAGCGGAGCACAGAAACATTAGTGGAATCAGAGTAAACAATATACAAGCAAGGAACTTAGGTTATTGGATACGTATGAACAAACTTTGGATACAATTAGAAATTGTCTTCTCTTACATCAATCAGCAACCAAAATAGAAGATAGCAACAAACAATACGTATGCACACAGAGCATGTTATGGCTAGCGGTGAAGGTTAGACTGACAACAATCAACACGAAATTATACCATAAATGAAACATATTATTTTATAATAATCAAGCTGCAGATTGTGTAGCTATCACTTCTGAACTCAGCTGATAGGCTCATTTGTAGCACAAAATCTTTGCACAAACTTTTGTTCAATAATTTATAATTCTAAAATTTTTCATGGAGTTTGCTCAGACACTTGTCTAAAGTTGCTCAATTTGTGTCGCCATGTTTGTCAACTTTAGCTCTTTCAAATACAGGGAATTTTTGCAAAATTGACACTTGTGGATGTGATCTCTTCACCTGAACTACCCAGGTAAATAAACAGGAAGTAGATGTTAACCATCAACAGAGTTACTGCGTAAGTGTTGAAGCTCTGAAAAATAATATTTATTATTACCATTAATTAACAGTTTGCTTTTCAATTTAGTCAAATGGTTGTTCTCACTGGATTATAGAATATTCCAAATAGAACTGAAGTGATTATTGTGGTTAGATAAAAATATTCCCTAGTTTTTAGTTCAGTCATTGATACTCCCCATTTGTCAATAGTGTCATAGCAGGGTTGTCCCCTCTTCTGATAGAGTAAGTTACTATTATTCTGAGCAAGCCCAAAAACAAGCGCAGTTTTGAGGTTAGTGGTTAAAGCCAAACCTTGTACTGGGCTAGACGACCTTGAACTATCGCTTATATCTAAACTCGCTAGATTTTGTCTATTCTTGTGATTGGAGGCAGCAGCTGGGTTATCTTCATTGCTGCTGTTCTTTCTGATGGCAGCCGCACAACGTAGCAAAGCATATACTGGATCTGGCTTCATCGCTGAAAGTCGAAAGAAAGCATTCACAACACAAATAGCCAGCCAGGTAGATGAGTGTAATAGCGCAGTCGACTGATGAAATGAGCAGCCTCAAACAAGGGGAGACAACTTCAATTTCTCTGTGTAAAGCTAGCTTACGAAAGAAAATAGTAAATTAAAATATATATATAGAGCTGATGCATAGCATGAAAGAAATGCACAGAATAGACCTCAATGATGTAAAGAGGCCCAAAGGAAGTAAAAGACTTTAGGTCTATATAGTTGGCAGCAATGCAGAGCCCCAGAAGAAGTGCTTTAGAAGAAATTATATGCGACAGCCACTCATTTATGTGAATGCAGAAAGTATCCTAATAATAATTATTTTGTCTTACATCTATGGAATAATTTACTTGAATTTTTATCAACATAGTTAATATTTTTCTTTTAAAATAAAAAATGCGATTTGTCAGGAAATTGCTAAGAGTAGTAACGTGGGAGCAGATCTCTGTCAGGCTCCTATATTACCGCTAATACTAAAATTAATTTCAAAAAATTGTTTTTGACGACAAAACACACGGTTACGCGAGTATGTTGTTGGGATAGTAGCAGTCTACTCACGGTCAGTCAAAACTGGCAGCTCTAATGGTGAGGAGTCTATTGGTTGGCTGTCGCTGCTGGTATTCTGGGTCGAGTTCTCCTGTCAAACCAAACAAATTATCTTTTGTAATATTATATGTAGATATTTCTGTTTTATTATGAATACGTAAGATGCCTTTTGCATGGTTGATAGCAACCTTAGAGGATTTTAAAATCAAATCATTCGGGGTTGTTGAACGGTGAAATACTGGACAGAAAGTGAAGCAACTTTTACTTATTTTATAAGAACTCAGATATCTTTACCTTGAAGAGGACAATATTTTAGCAATTCTAGCTAATAAATTATATGTTAGCTTTTGGTATCCCAAAGTGACACTGCGGTGTGTACAATTGTTTGAAATATGTGCTTTTTATAGTTGTTGCGCAGAAATCAACTTTTTAAATGAAAACTTGAAATTTAAAAAAAAATTGTATTTCATTAATATAGGTTATTGGTTATACTAATAGAGGCAGGCGGTGACCGAAGTTTACTGCATGTTTTAGCCTTGAGCATTTGGTGTAATTAAAAGCAATATCTGACACCCTGCAGTACAATGAAATACACCATCGAAGACTCTGAGATTGCAATTAGAAAATATATTTAACATAGTGTCAGCTACAAAACAACCGTTGAGTAAAATTTATCTAAAACTGTACATAATTGTTACTTTCGTGCAGTTTAGAGTGATTTTTCAATGCTAATTTTGACGCAGCATTGTGTACACAACATAACGGCCTACTCTTCACCTGCCCAAAAACTTGGTAACATTCTCAGACTGCTTAAAAATTTGACGGAATCCCTTCAAGTCCCACTGGAATGCTGACTATTCACACCAATTTGTCACATTCACAAACTGCTTTTCATATCCTACCAAGGTTTGTCGAATACAACAATTTATTTATTTCGTAGCCAGTCATGTCCATGAGTGGGAGAAACAATTGTTGTTACTTGTTAAATTTTTTGCTTACCACTTTTATTTTGATCTGGAACTTTTAGAAACATTGTCCATGACACCAACTGCACATTTTGATTAGGTTTTTGGGATAAAAAAAACTTTTGCAAAAATTGACATTTATTAATTTGTGATTAGACGGGCAAAGAAGTTTCCACAAAATTCTGCCCACGAACGAGTATGACAAGGTGCATAAGTATTTTACTGCAAAAACACGGAGAGAAAAATATTGATTTTTTTATCGTTTCTTGAAACTTTTTTTTACTATTACTATTGTGTCTAACTTTCCACGACCAAAAGTGAAACAAAAGAAACGCTCACCGAAGAAGCTGGTAAACTGTTCTCTGTTGATTTAGCCTTCGTCGCCTTGAAAGCAAATCTCTTCCACATCGCCTTGATCGATTTTCCACCGCTACTAGATCTTTCCGAGGCTCTACTTGTAGGATCTGAAATATCCTTTACCTCCACTCCATTTTGTTTATTTGAGAACGACATAGAGCTCATCTGTAAATAATAATTAATAATTAATTTATAATTGAAAATAATAAATTATTAGTGCAAAAAATTATTGCGTCTGGTTTATTTAGATCCCATAAAAATAGTAACAAAATTAGACACAATCAGTATTCAGTAGTTTAGATACAATCGTCTGCCTGTAACAAGTTATAATGAGGTAAGAAAAGTCAGCCAATAAAAATACATGATTACGATATTATGAAATGTTCGTGAGGCAGCAAATGCAGACAACGCTGCCATAAAAGTACTAAAGCGTATCCGTGTATGCATGTGTGTTATATACACGATGCCGTTAGATGTAGATACTTGCTGACGTTTGACAAGAATTAACAGATGCAAAATTATTGCAAGTGTGAGCTAAATAAAAGCGGATTATATCAGACGAAGTGATGCATTAGCTATAATAGCTAGCTATAATAGCTAGCTAATCAATGAATCAACAAACACATATAGCAGTAATGTTTTGGGTAGTAAAGACATAATACTACAAATGTTATACAATCTATTTATTAGTTCTAATGGATAACAGTTTCCTGTCAGCTCGCCGACAGCTACTGCATTAAAATAATGAGAGATGTTGCTGTATTCAATAGACCAATCAATATCTAATGATATAGCACTATTAATGACAAGGGCTGTTAGATTAAGTGCAGATGTTTGAGTCACACAACCGGTAGTTCGTTGCCTTCTCCAGGCATCAGTTTACTTATTTTAGCTTTTAAAGAAGCAGAAAGCTAGAAATATCTCAGTTATTACCTCACAATGTCTCTGTCTAGCCATTCATTATATAGTTGACCTTTAAACACAATAGATTATGGAAAAACCTGATTGTTATAGGATAAAGTTACTTGTTATATAACGTTTGAGCGAACTATTTGTTATACATATGGGCAATGGATGTACAATAACATGTGTATATTTGAGTGAATGGTGCAAGAATTGCTGTAATATACAACTATAAACACTGAGTTCATAACCTCTAATGATCTCGGAACATAAACTATACTTGCTAATAACTCTATCGTTTGATTGGCTTGTTTTATCTACATTTCTGTGAAAAATTTCTCCTGCCTGCACTAGCCATGTGCATTTAAAATGGAAGAAGAGCAAATTTTTATTTACCATCTAAAATAATCATTTCCACCAGAATTCTAATAGTTTTGTTGAAAAACAAACATTTCGCAAGGCAATGCGTGCGTTGCATAATCAGAGAGGTTCGCAATAACAAAGGAGATAAATATAGCTTCTTGGTATTTAATTACTAGGAAATCTTTTAGTAGTCGCGAAATACTCAAAATCTGTGGAATTTTATGTCGCAACATAGACATAGAATGTGTGTATCATTGTAAGAATGATACACAGTCTATGGAATCTACCGGAACAGCTCTATTGCTCAGTAATTGATATAGGAATAACGATTTAGAACAATCAATAGACATTCATTGGGTAAAATGATTCAAACGCATTTATTTGTCTCTAGAAGCCTTTTGACTTGTTCATGAATATTCTGCATGCCATTTGTCCATTTTAAAATAAGTTTTGGTTGCAGAATATAAACGCAAAAAAACATGAGCAATTCATTCAATCTTATTAGCAAATATCGTAACAATTATTAAACAGTGAAGAAGAATTGTTGAGCAGAAGTAATATGCACTTGGTTGGTTGGTGCCAATAGTGAAGCTAATTACACAAAAAACATAAAATGCAAATAATTCAGTTCATAAATTCTACGAATGTTAGCGATTATATAATACTTTATGTTATATCTTCACAGGGGGAGCTGTATTGGCATTATTAAAGTTGAAAGACTGCGAGTTTAATAGTTTATCCAAGTCGTCTGTACGATACGATAGTAGCAGTCGATACTAAGTATATAAAATGGCTATTGTAATACTTCCAATGGTTTGTAGTATGCAGATTAACTTCAGGTTAAAAATAATTGTAATTAGTCAAAGCGCAAAAATTGCTAACTTTTTAAAGTTTTGTTTATACAAAGCAAGTCTCCTGCACCTTGAGTTCTGTCACATTGTTCAGCAGTTATTTCAGTAGCTATTTCATGGCATTGGAAACTGGTGACAAAAATTTATTTTTTTCTCCGTGGTACTTGGAGTTGTTAACCCGCCAGTTTGTTTCCAACGAGGAAGCAGTCATTATTCTAATCAAATATAAATTATTTCATTTCTATAATTAAAAAATGCTGATTGTCTTACCAACTGTGAATCTTTAATATACAATTATTATTATTTTACTACTTTTCATGGTGTACAAAATCAAAAACATAATAATAATGCTAATTCCACCTGCTGCGAAAGGTCACAAAGAAGTACAGCACGAAATAGCAACCTCAGCGCCGCGGTATAAAGTTTATAAAAAGTTTTTTTGTTGCTGCTTACAGTTGTTTAGTGAAAAAGATTAGAGATTTATGGCTGAAAGCATATCAAACGACCCAACAATAGAAAGATTTTATAAAAATAATTGGCTCATTTTGATAACATATGTTAAAAGTTTCAGTTTGTCATTTTCACTTTTTGAGAAAAGCCCAGAATCAAATAAAATTCTCAAAAGTACGATTGTTACAAGTTCTACTTAAATATTAATGAAAAGGTAAATGTACCTTAGCAGTAGCGATGTTATATCCTATTTCAGTGCATTCATTCTAAGCGCAGGACACGCAGCAGCTGCAATTTTCTCTAGCTATGTGAGATTTGGTGAGATAAATAGACCAACCGGGTAACAGACAGGTAAATACGTATTACATAACAAGTTAGCAACTGAGAGATATCCGGTCGTGATGACTGACATGGACAGCTGCAGAAATTACATAAAACAACAGATGAAAATAGCATGAGCTCCTACATTATCTTACATTTAGATGAGACAATACATCACATTCTCCTCCCTCAATGCCCGTAATATAGAACTGAAGCTATTCACCAACCTGACATTTGAATATTGCATTTTTCAAAGAAAGCATGTTCAATTCATTTCTCCTTCTACAAGCTTCTAGCTGAAGTTCATAAAGCTTAGAAGGGTGGTCAGTATTGTGGACCCTGCAATGAATAAGAAATTCAAACTATTTCAGGCTCATACTAACCAAGTCAATGTTTTTCTGTTTGCGAAAACTTTTCGCTCTGTTTTGCCGCTTGTCCATATCCTGTTTTATACGATCTGTGGTTACAAAGGTATGCGGTTGTGTAATTGTTGTACAGCAATGATAACGTCAGCGGCGTGTATATATATATGTAGGTAACCTTGCCTACGGACAATAAAACTGTAATTATCATTGAGAAAAATTGTCCAATAAGAAGCCAGGAGTCTAAACGTTAGCGTTGTCCATTGTACTAGATATGAAAGTCGGATAAAAAAACCAATATTAGGCTCATTAACGGATGTGTATAGAGGATTGTCTGCAACAGACAGGAAATACCATCCCTGGACTATTATACGTATATACATGCGGGTGTAAATGAGAAAAATATAGTTTTCCATTTACAAAATATTTGTGAGAAAGGAAAGTGCAGACATATTAGATAGTCATTTCCTGTTTAAATGTAAGTTCCTTGACTCAATGCTACAGGAACGTGTGAATATTTACACTGTAATTGTGTACGTTCCTGTCTCTGTATATATATTTATGTTATACTAAAAAAAGAGTATAGAAGAAAAAAATGGTAAAAGAAATTACTAGTCGACTACAAGATGTTTCATGTGTTTTAAAACCAGTTTGAAAAATTCGGAAACACAATCATCAGGTCGCACTGTATAAAGTGAACATTGTTTCACTCACCTCAGTTTTGACTGCTTTTACCATCCTTTGTGTATCAATAATAATAATAATAATTCTTTATTTAATTGTTTTTTATGTTACTTGCATCTCTGCATATTTTTCCATACCCTTTGCAGTTATATTCTGATATAAATGCATATTATATATATGTGAATGAGAACCGTATGACCAGCTTATGTCTGCCTATTCCACAAAGCTTAGAGAGTTGAAATCTGCAGCTCAAATAAAATCAATGTTTAGTTTCGCCATTCGTTTGCAAAGCGGAGACATTTGTGTGTTTAATTTCTTCTCATTATTGTCAAGGGAGATAAATCTAAAAATATTAGCTCAGTGAAACATCAAACTGCGTTTTATCAACTTTAGAGTAGATGAAAATAAGAATAAACAAATGTTGGGGTGGGTAGAAGTTGGCAGGGATGGAACAGAGCAGGGGTAGAGTGGAGAGTGAGAAATGGGCGGAGTCAGGGAAAAAATGTGGCGAGTGAAGAAACAAGGTTTGAAGTAAAAGAGTATGGGAAGAGAACAAACAGAAGTATTTGAATGCAACAGGTATTCGTGCTAAAGTGAGTTAATTTAAACAATTTTCTTTCGATGTGGACAAAATTAAAATTTGCTTTATAAACCAGAAAAATTGTGGCAGATACAAACAATCATGTCAGCTGACAGCTACAAACAATCATGTCAGCTGACAGCTTCCTAAATATAAGCTAAAACTTATATCATCCCAAAAAAAATGTCAGAAACGAATATAATATTGTTATAAATTATTTACGATGCTACAAAAAATAAACATTAGTACACACACTTTTTGTTTTTGGCTGAAATAATTTAAAACCTTTTAAAAAGACAATTGAAGTCAATATTTAAAGATAAGTTTTCTAAACGCATTGAAAGTTGAATTGCAGCAAAATACAAGAAAGTTGATAATCAAAATAAATTATTTAGGTAGCAATGTTATCTATGATCAGTTATTATCTAAAAAAAACTGTTTGAAATTTCTCAAAAAAGTGTGTCAATTTTCTAAAGATAGCGAACAAAGGAATAGTTTTTTAAATAAAAGATAATTTTACAAGGCAAAAATAGCTAATGATGTAATTAGCTCATCGCAATTAGCCTAAATCGGTTATATTCCGCCTGTTATGTGCTCCTGGTAAAGGTGTTAGGTAATTTAGTAATATCCCGAGCATGCAGGTAAATCATTAGTATCACGTGTATGTTATGTAATCAAACTCTTCATCATTTATCCACGAGATAGCAAAAACTCAGCGATATTTTCGTCAAACATTGTAAAATATTTTTGATTTTGCCAAACAAAACGGCCATGCAATGATATCTAATAATGAAAGGCAATTCCATTACTAGCAGCAGTATTTAGACGTTCTATCAATAACCAACCTAAACTATGAATATTACCTACTGTCATTACATGTAAGAGAGAAGACAAGTCTAAAAACATCAAGCAGATTGCTAATGACTACAAACCTGGCTTCAGCGCTGGCTACACCTTTCAGCTGTTGCTCCTTCTGATTGATGACATCATCCATCTGTTTGATCTGCACCGTTAGGTTGTGTTTCCTCTCGGAAATATCCATTTCGTTGAACGTCTCATGTATAACCCGACACTTGAGTAAGCACTACAACATACAGTGATATTGTATACCAAGTGGGAGTTGTCTGTTCAATAAATAAGAATTGACCAAAAAACTTTTGAAGAACTAGCTACTAACTACTAACCGCTGGTGTCTGTGGGTGGTCTAGCACGGGTATAAAGGAATGCAGGTTGACTTGGTGGTTGTTTGGAGAAGGTACTAAAGACTTCACATACCTGGACACATCTGAACTAGGGCTAACTGATTTACAGGCGCTGACAATTCTATCATACCTTTCCACCTGTGACTGACACTGCAACCATTCATGCAGGCATTGAACAGTATCAAAAGAATTGTCATCTTCAAAAGCACAAAAAAGCTGCTAAAAGCATTTTAAGCTACAAAGAAGAAAAAATCATTGTGGGTGGTCAAATTTTGAAATACCCAATCAAATAAAGCTAATTAATCTGATGCATGTGATTGGCTATTCAATGTGGTGTGGCTCAAAGTGGTCAGTGTTGACAAGAAGAGCAGACAACTCTAATATCACAATGGTTGTATAACTGGTAGAGCCAATTAAAACTGCAGCTTTTTTTAATGTTCTGAAAATACAATTGCCGTGAATAAAACACAGAATGTGGAGTAAAAATCTGTTTTTGGTTGATAATAGAAACAGGTTTTACAAATTCAAATCACAGTTTTTGAGTAAATAATGTTGTTCACAGAAATGACAGGAGAGACAACTTCTATAAGTACTCACCCTGTCTAGGGACATCATAGTTGCTGTTTGTATACAATCGGTAACCGTGGTGATCGCTTCAATTTGTATCGTCTCGAGCTCCTAAAAGAAGAAAGTACACAATACAGGTCTGTGGACACACTTGGTGATATGAGACATCAAACGATAATTGAAGTAAAATGGAAATAATTAAAGATTGCTGGAAGTTTCGAGAGCTTTTGGATACACTGCAGGTAGGGTAGTTGTTGACAGTGACTGAAGTTTCATCGCAATGAGTGCCGTTTGTGAAATCTTTTGCTCATTTAATAAAAACGACCCCACTTCATAATTTTTTTTATAAAAAAATTATTTTTTACGATATTACAGTTCGTTATATGTGACCTAATACACATCACAATTTAAAAGAGAAAAAGACAATTTTAATAGATTTTCTCTTTAACGTTGTGTTTAGTCACTGCTGGTTTGCTCACTGGGTCAAGGCCACAGTTATTCTCAATGACCTTATCTACCTACCTTAGATATCGCTTCGTATAGTTCATTGCCGCCATGTTTTTCCACTCAACAATGTGGTTGAAAATTTTTCGATACACAAAAGCTAGCCAACACTTTGAAGTAAACCATTCTAGCTTTGAGATTGGCTTGTCATTAACGGCGCATAACTTGACTGAAAGGCGTATTAGTTGACCTATCGGCCAGCATCCACGCTTCGCTTGTTATTGTTTTTGGCCATGTTTTGCTAACAATAATACTACCGATGTGTATATGGAGCTAGTTGGACACTACCCTTAGTACGTCAGCAGCAGCAGTTTATGACCAGAGTGATAAAAAACGTGAAATAATGCCTAACTAAAACGGAAACCCCGGAGAAAGACATAAACGGCTAACAACCTGCAGGGATTGTGGGACTGATTTGCTGTGATATTCTTTCTGCAGTTTGTTGTAAGATGTCAGCTGTACGACGTAATCGTTGTGAGCGTTGACACAGCTCAGGTAAGCTTTCTCTTTGTCACTTCTTTTAGATGCGGAATAATAATCTCTGTAGTGTTCGTAGCTCTACAATATAGCGATTACTGCTTTAGTACAAATCCATCAAAACCTTTTATCTACTTAACAGAAAACGGGAACTGCAATTTTTGGAAACATTAGCGCAAACATTTGTTCTAGCAAATCATCAACAGCTTAGTTTCGAAAATGTTTACGTAACGTTTGTGTGGGAATAATTGGCAACATTTCCAAAAACAGAGGTGTGATTGTGAAATTTTTTCTAGCGTTACTTTGCATCGTACTACAATACTGCCAAAAAGCTGTGTTACATATATCGTACTTTTTCAAAACAAACTGGTAGGTTGCCAAAAACGCAATAAACCAAAAATTATTTTCATAACAATCTGGTATGCGTACAATAGGTACAGGTGAGGTGTTTACTATACGCTAACTTCCTTTCACACATTTATTTTTATTACTGACCCGATAATGGCCTACAGCAGAAAATATGTGAGTTAATGAAATTTCCTGACGTAATCGAGTTATATAGATGGACCAAAACATGTTTGTGCGGACCTGCTCGTTTATTCATAATACTAACTGGAAAAAACGATGAAAGTGAAGAACAGAAAAAACATTTAATAAACGATAAAGAATCTTTTACAAAGAAAAACTTTATTTAAAACATACCAAGCTCAACTGTCTCAGCTCCACTCTTGTCTAAAATATATAATCAAATGTCACACGCAAGAGAAACGAATGCTAGAGGGAGAAGAATTAAGACGATTTACTTCAGCACAAGTCGGATGACCTTTGTACGAGTTTTTATCATTAGTTTACATTCGTATTCTCCAAATTGCAAAGCAAAAAGCTAATAAATCTGGGACCAAAGTTCAGCGTGAGTCTCAGGAGTACTGGAATTTAATTATTTTATGTAAGTTGTATGCCCTATCAGACATTTCTTCCTGTAGTAACTTTTAAAGGTTACTGAAAGTTTTGTGATTTGTCTTCTCTTTCATTGCCTCATAAAACATAGATAGTGAATATTATATTGTAGCAAAAAACATGCTCCTAACCAGGATTATTATTATTCAAACAGAAATTAATTATTGTGTAAAAAAATAATATTTGCTCGTATCTAAAAATATACCTTTGTTATCATCTTGGGAGGTTTGGATAAACCTTGGCAAAAAGCCAATATTATATACCTATTTTATGATACTAATTTTTTTCCTTTGTAGCTGCCAGCTAGTGTAACTGAAAGTCCTAATTAAACATGGCTGACCGAGGGAGATGAAAAGAAATAATAAATGTCTCACGGGACGTTGAATCAATAGCTCCAGTTTCGCTACCAGACAATTATGAGTACCAGTAATTGATAATGAGGACACAATTCATTAAATATATTTAAATTTTGAATAAATATTCTATCAATATCGACATCGCAAAATTATAGGTTTGGCAGTCAGGAATTGATGAGAATTGTCGATTTTGAGTGACAGCCGCTTCAAGATTGATAGCTCTATGATCTATGTGTGATATCACCTGCTAATAACAGAAAAAAACAGTTATCCATCATGGGATGTATTTTATAATTTTAATTAATATTAATATTGTGTTATTATAATTCAAAATAAATGATTACATTTGCAATGCAATGACAGTAACACCACAATCCACCCAATTGATCAACGCAATCCCAATAGAACAACATACATACGTCAGCTGTTCAACTTAATAATTTATTGGGCTTTAGACTGGATTTACTAATCGCAAAATTATAAACAATGCTAGTTTTTTCTTCCGGCCACCAAAAATAACAGGAATTTCAGATTGTATTGAATGAAGACAAAGCTTTCATAGGTGTAAATGGTATAAAAGCACAGTTTCATTACTGCTTTGATGATCGAAGAAGAGGATAGAAAAACAGCGATAATAAATGTCCACTCTAGGTACATGAAGCTTGTTTTTATTCCAAAAGTCTCAAGGGAGAAAGCTTGACGTAACACCTTTTGTCAATAATTTTCTGCAGATAAAATACCTTTACCAAACTTTCAGGTCAAATACTGACCTTATGCAACTCGGCAGCAGCGCTGTCGCTCATGTCATCCAGCTTATTTCGAAATGAGCAGATTTCAGCTACTTGAGATTTTTTGTAGTCTACGCAGCAAACCAATTTGGTTACAACTTTAGATTTCATCCGAGTAGATAACTCCTCTAGTTCCTGTCAAAACAGTTTGAAATTATCAGTAAGCTAGACAAATCAATTTTGGAAAATAGCAAACTCAAAAAGAAGTGCGTTTGTTTTTATCTTCTTAGAAATAACAATTTAAAAAATTAGGCTTTACCTTCCCATCGTTGAAAATTCCTTGAAGAAGACTTTCCCAGCAAACTAATAGTGAGCTTTTATCTAGCATAGACCTGAAACAAAAAATGCATTAATCAGCAAAAATATTATTTTTATTTTTTAAAAAAACTTATTTGTTTATGATAATCAACTTTTTTTCTGGAACTTTCCACCACAATACATACATACTAAAGTAGCACGTACTAAAAAGTGACATAATCATTATAAATGAAATGCCAAACACTGATGCAATAAACAAGCAGCTTCCGCTTGGAGCTCTGCTGTTCGTCTGCACATTCTCACCTGTCCTTAGGCTGTCCAAGCAATTCCTCTGCTGTTTTTTGTTGAAAAGAAGTACTGAGAGCCTGCAGGTCCCTACCAAACTTTTCGTATAAGCCTGAGAGCGTAGTGGTAAAATCTGAGGCTACAAAAAAGTTCAGCAACCTTTTAGTAACAGAGAGCGATGACCTAATAAGTTCGCTACAGGAAAAGTTCACAGTTTGGTAGATTACAGCTCAACTTAGAAAAAGTAGGAAAATATTTTTTATTATGGTCAATACTCAATAATACTTAACAATACGCTCTGAGTATTGATTGCAAAATAAATCAGGCCAGAATGCAGAAAAATAATAGAGATAGTGGCCATCTTTCTCAGTCACATCCAATCACCAAAGCAAATCATATAATGAAATTAAATTATATGCAAGAAGATGTCTCAAATTTACTATTTAAATTTTTCTTATATCATTGTTTATCTGGCTTTAAAATCATAAAAACAACTTAAAAATAAAAATTTAAAAAATATTGCCAAAAAGTTTAAATCAGCAGTTTAGAATGATACAAAAGTGGCACTAACGGCTGTGTTTTTAAAATCAAACGAAGCACACATTGTTTCTCTAGATACTGCTATCATAGACTTTGAGAATCAGAATAACTTAATTACCGCGACATCACTGCCCAAGTATATAAACTACTCTCTTTGTCATCTTTAAAATAAACGTCACCGATGGGCTCACAGACAACAACTACTGCGCTATATTTAGACTTTCATGCTTGGGGCCTCATACCTCGAAACAAATTTTAAGTTCTCAGTCTATTTACAATTGAAGCCAATAAAAACTAATGCATCTGTATCCTTATTGGTGTTATCCAGATTAAATAAAAAAAGCTCACCAAGTTGTGCTAGCCGTATGGTACTGTGGATGTGATCTCGTACGGAGTCCATCTGACTCGCTTGAAAGAGATCCTTGTATGAATATTGCATTTTGTTATCCAACAATTCTGGACTGATCAACTCGCTACAAAAGAAAGCCATGTTGCTGTGAGAAGTATTTCAAAATTTACTCTTAAAAGATGAGAGGGAAATATTTTTCCTGGTGTAGTCCCAAACGTGTGGAAGCGCACTTCAATGTATTTATACAACAAAATATTTCTTCAGGCTTGTGTAACTGCTAATTTTGGTATCAAACAATATTGACTAAAATGTTTAATAACTGGTATGGTCTACAGGTAAATATCACTTGTAGCTGTGATTGCATGTACATTGCTCAAAACAAGTAAACAATTTATAGTCTAGGATGTAATAGATACATACAGAAACTAACAGCTATACCGCACCTGAAGGAAAGCAGTCAAGTCCAAATGATCAGAGAGAGTGACTGATAACTGAGGAGATCATCTATAAACTGCATGCGCACACACTCACTCTGACTATGTATACTAATAATCCCTTGGGTGAAATAAAAACCTAATTTTAGCCAACGATTGTAACGAAGCTCAAATAATCTCGTTTACGTTAGATTTATCCTGCTCGCACTACTATCTACGTGCAAGCAATGCAGAGCATTAACTAATTTACAGCTCTCCTTTAGCATTACTGGCTGCTGCCTGTCATAATACCTTATTGCTATATTGACCAGACAGATGAATTTTATAGCAAAAAGTGCAAAAAACAATAACAAAGTAATTACAACGCAAAATGGATAATTCTGTTTCGTTCATTAAATTACATTTCTAAACCTTCAAAAAGTTATTGCAGTTTGTATCTTCTAACTCGAATCAACTGAAGATTTCGTGCCCTAGCGTGCACGCCCACAATTACTCTGTATATCTTGCCATTACAGTTATGTGTTTAGTGTACTTTTATGGAAATGCAAGTATTATATTTATGAGAAAGGATAGAATGCAATTAAGTAAGTAACTGTAGAAGAACGGATACCTTTGGCTAAACAAACAAATAACAAGATATTCCACGAAGGCAGCGATGTGGGACATCTCTAGACAGTCTGTATTGATTAGGGTGATTAGATGCTGAGATAGGTAGTTCAACTCCTTCTAGCACATCATTTACTGATGCGCATAATAATACGCTGCCAAGTATCTATCATCTTATTGAATAAATCCCACTCTCTCTCTGGGTGCTGACTGTCTTTTCCATTAGAGACTTTACATAAAGAGACAGCCAGCGAAATATGAATAATTATAGTCTGAGATTGCAATACAGCTAGTAGTAGTAGTAACTACGGTCGTCACAAGCGTGTGCTTTTTTGAAAAAAAATAATGTATAAATAAAAAACAGAACAAAATAATTGGTTCAAAAAAAAATTCAATATCAATAAATTTGCTGGTTTAATTCAATGTAAAATTTATTACAATCAAAATTTGATTTTTTTCAATTCTTGAAATGCAAAATAACTAAAACAGTCTTGTTGTTTCTTTGATAAAACTAATTGTTCTACCATTCAAATGCAACGCAACTATAGTTGGAATTATATCTACTTACCGTCAGCGATGTTTTATCACAAATGAGAAGCGACAGCAGCTCACAAATGTCAATGAACTGTGGTGATGCCAAGCCAACATACAAATGGATAAAATATTTATAACATTCCGACATTATTATTGTTTTTGTCAAACGAAGCACTGACTAGCGCTGGAATAAAATGACTCATCCGTTAATAACACTAATAAAATCAATAAAAGGTAAAAAATGGGCCATCTGAGCGGGTGGTTTGTAAAGATTCTTGTGGGATTTGTCTTGTCTTGTAGTAAAATGTAATTTAGTCTAATTTTTCCAACATTAAAAAGTGACCATTCTAGTTTTTAAATCTTAATAAAAATCCTTTACTCGTTTAAATAACTTATTGAAGACATCCGCTGCAGACTATTTCTTATTGGCTGCAGCAATCATAAAGTATGTATACTACATGCAATATTTTTGGTCGTTATCATGTAAACGAGCTTGTTCAACTTGAAATTATAAACCAGTTACATTTTTAAAATTGTTTAAACTGCAATTAAAATTTCATTTACACATTATTTAGAAAACTCATTGCTTCAAAGTTAAATGGAAATATTTTTGTCGTGAAAATTTCACAAGTCTAGATGACTAATAACTGCAGATGAGTGATTTCACTTTCTAAATTCAATCTACTTTCCAATCCAATAAGCTGTATATGAAAAAATTTAAAATTTTTGGTTATTTGGTATGGAAACCCTATCCTAGCTAATTGTTAATATGATGCAGGACAAACTAGAAGCACACAAATTTTTCTTACAGCTAAAACAACATTTATAGATAAACGTTGGGTTAGACCTCATTAATATCATACAACCATCGGCTTATTGGTATTTACGACATGTTACCAACATAGAGACCAACCAGCCCATACATATATGCTTCAAACATTAAAAAATCTACACCTCTTTGACAGGCATTATCTTCCACAAATTATACGTAATGATGTGAAAATTGCATCGTAAAACATTAATTACCTAACAACAGATATTATTCAAGTTGAGGAGATAATGAATTAATCGATGGAGTATACATACATGTAAAAGAAATGCAAGCAACTCCTTGGCATTTGATTAAAAAAAGAAAGCACAACTCCAAAACTGAAATAAAGTGTGATTTCTGCTGAGATGAGCGAGTGGAGAGCAGGGCAAACTAAACACAAAATGATTGGCTTGTTTTAGTATCCATTAAAAATGGACAAATATCAAAACATCCGTATTGTTACGGGTATTGAAATGGATACTTTTATTTGAAAAAGTCAAATGTTTGATTTTGGAAACTCAAAAATGAAAAAGTAGAGCATGTTTGTGAATATGGTTAATAGATCGTTTAGGTAAACACTGGTGGGGAGCCAATCAAAGCTAGTTCGCCAAACCTAGTCAACCCAGCAAATACTTCATCACGCTTAATGACTTTGTTTTTCCGCAAAACAAAACTCCAGCGTTCGACCTTTTGTATAAATAAAATTTCCAAATAGGACCAAATTTTTTTCCCCAGTTACACATAGTAGTTGAAATTTTCTTCAGTATGTACGTTGCAAGCCAATAAAAAAGATCGCTGCATGCACAGAGAGCGATTGTCCTCAAATATTGGCAAAACTCCTCACAAACGTTGCACAATTTCTATTAACGTCTATTCTTCAGTCAGTCCAGTTAAATTAGCCGCTTCAAATTACAACATACAAAATACTTTATGATCCTCGATAAATTGGGGCGCTGCACGTGATTGGTAATATTGAAAACAGCGGTATAACATTTGTGATTGGTTATTCAACGTAGTGGCTAGCGATAATTTGATCTCAATCCAAACCTGACAATCATATCAAATAAAATTTTTGGCGATTTAACCTGATACGGTAGAGGGGAAATCCGAGCGATCACTATTTGTACATACCGTTTAAACATCAATTGTGCATGACACAGAAAGAACATATCAGATAAAATAATATAGTAATGTATTGTCTACCTTAAAAAAATTGTGGCTGTAAAAAAAAATGAATCACTAAAACCAGCTACGACCATAAAATAAAATTTGCCTGCAGTGATCATAAACAGAGAAAGCCAGATAGCATTGGTGAGTACAAAATTTTCGAGGCTGTGTAGAGCAAAAGTACAGAGACGAGTAAAAGGTATATAACTAAATATAATATAATAACCAATCACGAAAGGGAAGCCTGTGAAAAGCACAAAACCAAAATATTGTCTGGAAGCCATTAAAAAGCGAATTGGGACGAGGACTGATGGCGAGAAGTCTGTTAGTAATTAAAGCCTGATTAAAACTTCTACATCTGTGTTGATTTGATGTAATCCACAACTGCGCCATTTTACAAAAAAAAACAGAGAGTTGTCCACTGATGCTAAAATCGTATTTATATAAATTCTACAATCCTTAAAATTCAGTAACACACAAAATGAAGTAATCAAATATACTGTATATATTCTAAAATGAAATGCGGATTATTAAAAAAAATACAGATAGTAAAATTTTACTACAAATACACAGATGTTCCAAACCAGGAAATCTCAGTAAAATAAAACACTGCGAAACCACGAAAGTCTTAACTACCTGGTTGTCATTTTACAAAATTAATCACAAATATTATTGATATTACCTACCAATAGAATACTACATGACGCAATCAAAACTTGCGTATATTACTGTTAGATATTGTAACAGGAAGTGCTCATTATAATGAGAGAAGGAGAGATGAGCGATCAGACTGTCTATGATTGTCACCATATTACAATATCACTTCAATGCGATTCTTCTACATCTATAACACCTCAGGTGAACCAGGGTCGACGTCGCACCCATCTGATGGAATTTCCAGACTGAACTCTGATCTTTATAGAGGCCCCTTCCGCTGCCTTCACCGTCTCTTTCACTGACTCCATCAAGTTTTGGGCGTTTCCTACGAGCATCTCCGTCGCTTCTTCATCTTCTTGGGAACCTGCGAATAGCGAATACATGCTCGATAGAAACACTGGAAAACCTTTATTTTTAAACGTTTTGCGTCAAAAACTTATAATGATACAAAAACTTTGCGTCTTTCCTTTCAAGCCGTGTTTACGTTAAAAAACAGTTCAGTGAGCGTTCAACAGAATACAATCTGAGTAAAACTGCATAATATATCGTTATAATAACTAATAATAGTAAGTATTATAATTCGACTATTCAAATCTTTTGATATAATTAAAAACACACAAAGATGATGGAGGAAATAAAACCAAAATCGCAGTAAAACAAATACGAGTGTTGAAAAATTGTCAAATAAATAGAACATATAAACTGTTAAAATACAAGAAAACTAACGAATAAGAAGACAAACCAACTGATAAACAGAGTCACTAGCCAGACACAAAGACAACATTGAACATAGACGTGGATCAACAGGAGGCTTAGCGTAGAATGAGAGTTAAATAAACGTAAGCTGGTAGATGTGCGAGAACCAGAGCTAATGTGCTAGAGTAAACAGTAGGGTTAGAGCACCCAGCGAAGGTTAGACAGCATCAAGTACATCCACTCAGCTGACCCCATGGCATAAAACTTCCACAAACCAGGCTGGGTTCAAGTAATATTCTTGAAAAACCTGTTTAAATAATTCTACATTAAAGTATTTATTTTCAAATGCAATAAATAAAATTCTGATTAAAAGATTTATTACCAGAAACCAGCCTAGTGTCTGCGGGGACAGTTTTCAGACTATTTACTGATCACATTTAAATAAATCGGGAAACTGGCACAAAGCATTGGTACTGCTAGGGCACAGACTAAACCAACCAATAATGAGCAAACCCTTTCAGACCGAAGCTTTTTATTATTAATTTATATCAATACATAATTGGGTAAGAAACAAGACTGAGGACAGGCTTGCTGTAAGGGTTTGTCAAGTTGGTGGTACAGAGGCTACAATGGATGTACTACAACACAACCCACTACTGATATTCATATACTTACTGGACTCTGGCAAACAGACAGCAGAAACAGGTGAATGACAGTGACATTTTCTAGAACGTTCCATACCTCTGAACGTTAGCAGACAAAGATTAGCTGACATGTTTTACGTTAAGCCTGAGAGAATCCAGGCAATCAGTGAGATGAATAATTGTGTGATACTTGCTAATGCTTAAGACCTCTTCACACACAGCAATTTACGGCCGGCCACGAATGCAGCGCAATGAGGGAACCTTTCCTCTAGTGTCCGTTGCTGCACTCCACACACAACGATTGCACACATGGCAGTGCACATCAACAGCTTACGGTACACGCATGGCGGTCATGGCTGGGAAATTTAAGCAGAAAAAGCCAACATAGATAACCGCATTGACCAATCAGCAGCAGGGATGGATCGCTATTTGTGAGACCAGCAGGCTAAAATCAAACATGCTTGATTCTAGGCGATCGCGGAAAACACAGATAATCCGATTCGTTGAGAGTGAAAATAAACTGCCACTTTTTGTTATCTGTGACAAAATCGCTGTGTGTGGAGAGGTCTTAAAGAAGGCACATCGGTGTTACATCGGCTAGCAACAGTTGCGGATAATACAGACATCATGTCAGCACTAACCTTGTGACCCCAACATCGTGGCTTTAACAGTGGATAGGATCTTGAGCTGAGTGCCTATTGTAGGAATCCTCTCACAAACTTGCAGCAGACTCTACCAGAAATGAATGATTAAATTTAAAACTGGTGATTCCATATTTTTCAACATTGCATTTTGAGACGACTGCCTAGAAAGCTGGCCATAACAAAACTTCTTTCAACCACACATTAACAAGTAGTAAGCAAATTTCTTAAAGGGCTTAGGACGGGCTTTTCAAGACGCACCTTGTGTGTAGAGTTGTTTTCTCATCAAGCATTGTAAAACTATTGAGAGTACTAACTTGCGGCAACAAAAGTGCAATAGGTATGTAGAAGTCTATGGAGGTCTATGACAGCGCATTCGACACAAGGGACTATCTGCATTATGATATTATGTAGTATATTCCATCAAGTAGTTTATACCATTTTTGTTGCTTTTTCAGTTTCAAACTACTTTTTAAAAACCTTAATTATTATTATTTAGTGCTTTTGAAGTTTTTTCTTGGAAAGATAGCCGGTATTTCAGACTGAATTATTATTGTTGTTGTAAAAAAACAACGCCGGAAATTCAATTTCGGCAATGCTCTTCATTTCACCAAGTATTATTATGAACTTATACTAATGTTATTGTTTGATTAATTTTTCACTTGAAAATTATTATTTTGATAAAAAAATTTTCATTAATTCTTTTGAATTTGATCGCTAACACTATCACTTGAATGCCAGTGTATACATAATAGCGAGCTTACCAAAGATAAAACAAATTGCTGACTTGAGAAAAACAGGGCCAAAAAAATTTATTTGTTGCAATATAACTTTTTTGCAATCAAAAGAGTCTCTGCACAATACTAATATTTAGGATGCCCTATTTCTATGCGAACAAGTCAAAATTTTGAAAACTCGCTTTATAGCTCTATATAACCTCTTCCGTCTTCGGGAAAAAAATGTCTTAGCGAGTGCTGACTGCGTCTATAGAAATCGTCTTACTGGTGAGAGGGCAACTCCAGATAATTTTTCTGAACACATTTTAACCTCAAAAAGTTTAAATTAAATCAAATCCTCTTCAAATTAGGCGTCATAGGCCCTTTAACTAAAGCCCTATCATGACGTAGATTGCAACCTGCATAATAATGCCATTCTACAGCCCAACACACTTACCACTCAGCCATCTTGCCTTACTCACTGCTCATCCATCTCACAATACAAGGCTTTAGTCACAAATACTCGAATATCAAATAAAGACACGACATTCACAGCATCAACTGCAATCAAACAATCAATGTCAAGGACTCACCGTTCTCATGCGTTTATCTGTGCATTCTGCAGCGAGTCCCTTAGCCAATCTGGTGACTACCTCAGATTGTTCAGCAATTGCTCTGGCTGTATCTATCAGCTGTTTCTTAGAGCCACCCTCTCCCCTGTAACCACAGCAATCTATGGTAGTTGTGACCTGAATGCGTGCTACGCAGCAGAGCTTTCATAATCTCTAGTTTATCGCTGCAGTTTTGTTATATTTAGGGTATCATCACAAATAGCATGCAGACTCTGTGCTGAAGTGAGTTACAATCAGAAATGGGTGCTAGTAGAAAAAAATATTGCATATCTGCAAACTGAAAGAACCAGAGGCGTACATATTTGAATTTTTTGAAAGAACAATTTTGGCTTGCTGAAGGAAACGCAAGGGTTTTGATACAATGTAGGAAAACAAGAAAAGATAAAATGACAGACGTGACATGTGATGGCAGGTACCTGACAAGTGAGCTAAGTTTAGCCATAAGCAGCGCCATCTGTTTGGCAGCAGCGACAAGTTCATTGTCAGCACTTTCCCAGTGCTTGACCTCTTGATGGAGGGTGTGTGCTGCCAGCTATAGAAGACATGAGAGAACATTTGTAATTTATAGCTTTTAATGCTACATTTGTTGTTTGAATGTGGAGAGATACACAGTTGGATTCTTTGGAGACTGAGATATCATGTTTTAAATTCCAATACTTAGGAAATTCATAGTCAAACACGGATAAGTATGTCAATGATAATCTATCACATGATATGGAAGTACTGAATAATAACGTATCATAAATTCACATGCGCAATAAATGAAATGTAAACAAACTATAAACTTTGAAGAAAATATAAATAGACTAAATAATTTGCAACGACAATTAATCTACAGGCGTTGTGTGACCACTGCATGTACCATGTGACCACTGACACATACCATGTGACCACTGACACGTACCATGTGACCACTGACAAGTACCATGTGACCACTGACAAGTACCATGTGACCACTGACAAGTACCATGTGACCACTGACACATACCATGTGACCACTGACACATACCATGTGACCACTAACACATACCATGATTGGCTGATTGTCTTCAGGTTGGTGTTGGAATACTCTCTCCATCTCAGCATCTTGGTCTAGTGCCGGCAGGGGAGGTCTGGGTGGTGCTGATTCATCGTATTCTTCACCTGGTAAGGGTGGCCTTGGCGGAGCCTTGTCTTCTGTAATGGAGATAACAGGAACATGGGCTAACTAACTACAGAGTACACAAGCTAGAGAGCGAGACAATCGCACATAATGAAGGATATTGCATGCTAGTCTTAGCCCGAGTATCTGCTTTCAGGAATATTTTTCGGTTTTGAGCGAGCAGCTTCTACAACAAACAATCTGCTAGGATTCTGCAACATGGTGATTGAAGAGAGAAACATTACACAAAACAATTTCACACAAATCAGTTTTCTATACAATTTGGCCCTCGAGCGAGCAAGTTTGCCAAAACAGCGTCTCCAATTTAACGAAAATTTTCTAATTAAACACACCAATGAACATTAGCGATAGTATTCATTACAAGTATTAATCATCACAAATAAAGAGGTACCAGTAATAAAGCAACTATCACTACAATGACATAGAGTTATCTGCAAGTAGGAGAGAGAAATGAATCATAACTAAAGAGGAAGCCGCAAGATTATAGAAGCAGAAATGAAGAAAACTAGGTAACGCTGCAAAACAACAAGATTTCAATTTTACTACTAATTGGTGGAAAATAAATTTTTACAAGTTTGCATGGCGTGTGCTCAAATGAGCTGGGAATGCAGCAAAATGTTTTAAATCACAGATTTTGTCAAACTACGAGAGCTTTCACAATTGGTTACACATCAACGGCTGATGGAAACTGAAAGTTTTGATTTTAAAGAAATTCTACAACTACATGTGCCTAGAGCAGCCATCTTACTGCGGTTGTCAGCTGAAATAACAGGTTCTCGGAAATCGGGAAGAAACAATCGATGATTAGCACTAGGTGGTTGATTGCTTGTGTTACCATAAACGTCTGAATTGTTGTCATTATCTAGTAACAGTCAACACAAACAGTAATACAGGTTTGTGAAACACCACATTGCTATAGCAGCACTGCTTGGCAATGGCATCACAAATACACTGATGCAATATATGAAAAATGTATTTTATCAAAATCTCACCGTTTGTTTCTCAAACCTGCTAAAAAAGAGAGAACTGGTACTAAAAATTTGAGTATTCCACAAAAGACAACAACTTCTACTCTAGGTATTAAAACTGGCTGTGATTTATTATCCAACAGATGATACGTCCTCCGACAAATCAAAAACCACCACACCATATTACAAGAAACATAGAAACAGTAACTCTAAAAACTGTTGAGGAATGATTAGCGGAGATTTGAGCCTTGTTAGCACAAGTGTGGCCAGGCAGAACCATAACACTGATGCATGCGGAGGTGACTTTAGGGCTATTGGGGCTGTCACCTTTCTATTTCCATGTAAAAGGAACGATATTTTGAATAAAATTTAGTTCAAACTATTTTCATTATTGATAAAAACATAATTGTTTTTTCTGCAATTGCAAAGGCTATCCACATTGATTATTTAAACTGAGGGTGAACTCGAATACTGACCCACTTCTGGTAATAATTTGTTAAGTTCAGCAAATCATCTCTCATAGAAAATAAACAGGCAACCAGCTGCAGGAATTCCATTCTCATATGTTAAAAATTACATTACAAAATCACTACAGGCGAAGACAACTGATTTTATGTCTCTACCAGACATCGAATATACCAAACCATCATATATCACTGTGTAATTACCTAGATTGAGCCTGTTCATGTCAGGAGGTACAGCATAAGGACTAAGTGGTGGCGGCAGCAATGTGACCTTGGGTGTGACAGCAGCACGGATATCCCTCACCGAGTCTATCAACTAAAACAAACATACATACACCTTGTTCAATCATGCATCACGTCGATTACAAGGAAAATGGAGAAAATTCGCCTAAAATCACGATATACAAGGGGGGGGGGGATAAATCAAACTCACCATGTCATTCTCTTTCCTCCATGCCTGCCCGTGCTGGGGGTTCCTGGGGTTGATGGTTAGAGCCTTGGCATTCCTCACCATGTTGGGTACGACTACAACAATGACAACCATACTAATAACTACACACGTCTACACACGTCTACACACTTCTACACACTTCTGTACACTTCTGCACAGTTCTACACACTTCTCTACACACTTCTGCACAGTTCTACACACGTCTGCACCACATCAGCAAGTGACTGCTAAGCTTATAAGTAAAATGTAGTACAGTGGTTTCTACTAGCCTCTTTGACTGACATGTGGTCACAGCCTTTACACACAGTTCAAGTAGGGGTAACACAGTTCATATCTCTGAGGCTATTAACTCAATGATGGAAAATGATGTTTAGTGGAGACTTCGCGAATTGCTCTTGTAAATGGCCAACTGTAAGAGGGTGAGTGGAAAGCCTTTCATATTTAAGCTAAACAAAACTTCACTTGATTTCTTCAAGTATTAATAATATATAACTTTATTATTACTTTGGAGTGACTTTCTCTTCTAACAATGTCATTGTTTTTAATTCCAGCAACTCCATCCTTTTTATTTATTCTTATCAACGGCAACAGGATACAGAGCCAGAAACTGATACTTTCCATAAAACAAATATTACTAAAATCAATTATTTAATAAAACGAAAACAAAACTTCACTAAAACACTTACACCTGCAGATGCGATCAAATTCAAACTATTTTTATTTCTCCCGATAATTCGGTGCTGGAATGAAATATATCAAGCGTGAAATAATTTGGAAATTAAACTATGTTGTTAATTATTATAATTATTTTAAAACTAATAAAAATTTATTTATCTAACTATCATTGTAACTTTTCGGTGTTATTAGATTTCTAAATTTGGATTTAATTAAATTTCAGTGAGAGCTAGAGTTCTCAGAAAATTCTCAGGACTTGAGAACTGATAGATGCCTATTTAGTCGTTGGTATAACTCAGTTTGCTTGTGAAGCAACTGTCTGCACATTCACTCGGCACAAAGCCAACAACTCACCGGCCTTGAGACTGTTGCTAGCAACGGTAACCTCCTGTTGGTAGACTGGGTCCTCGGAGTTGTCCACCTCCTGCTGAGCTACCTGAAGAATTCTGTTGGACCTCCTGGCTATGCTGGCAGCGTTGTCTACGATAGCCTGTTGGTCAGCAGTTACTATAGCTCCCTCTATGCATGCCGTGTCTGCCAATATGGCCGCCTCTGACAACACACATAAACATCAACATGTTAAACGTAGCAAGAACGTTTGACTAGATATGCTCTCTAGGAAGGAATATCGAAACTGTGTAATATTCATGTATTGAAGAGCGCTGGAGATGTTGTATAAGTAATCAAAAACACAAATAAATATGTGCAGTAACGAACAATAAGAGTATCAGTGACCATGTTCGCCGATCAAAATGCAAGAAAAATTAGCGGATAGGCAATAAATTTAATCAATAAATAAACTTTTTGTAGGGAACTCAACGGTCAACAAAAGTTGGCTCACTGAATAAAAAAAAAACCAACAAGAATTTATTTATATTGTTCGTAGGACGCGAAGGAAACTGAATAATATTTAAATCCTAACAAGCGAGTCCAATTTGTCCTTTTTCATGAACCGGTCCTGTTGCTCTAAAACCGTTACCATTTCTGAAAATATATTGAATACAAAGGGCGACTTTACAGACTATTGTTGTTTATAACGATGCCATTCTTGTGATTTCTTGATTATTTAAAAATTGGGAGTTGTCTTCCTTATAAATTGTTCAGTAATCTATAAGAACTTATCGATGTTCTAAACTAATGTTCTGTTTCATACGCGACCGACGTATTGAACTACAAACACTTATTATTGTTTTATTATTACTGCAGTTACCACTATCTAAAAATTCCTAGTTACAAATCTTGAAATTATCTTTATTAAATGTTTTCAACATGATAAAATGAAATAACGCAGCCAAGACTGACCAGTCGCCTTCATGAAGGCCTGAGTGTCGATACCATCATCTACGAGGGATCTCATCTTCTCCATGTTGTCTGTCCACTGCTGTTTCATCAGGTTATAGAACTCTACCGATGACTCATCACCTGGGTTGTGTAGTACGACCCTGGCTGCCCTGACGACCTGTGGGGCCAGTTTGGCTACCTGCCAATGTACATTATTGATGTACTGTATATGCTAGCCGTATATACAAGTAGGTGTATTCACGGGCTGGATCAACTCATACAATAAACTAAATAAATAATAGTTCTCGCAACAAATGCAATATTGCAATATTTCAAGTGGATCGTAAAAAACTTTTCCCATGGAAAAATATCAAAATTATTTGCGAGGCATTCTCATAGGGTTGCAAACACTACCGATCCATCACACAAAATTAGTATATACCCATGTGGGTGACGTTTGTTCATTCTCGGTATTAGTATTTTATTAATGATATAAACTGCATATGTTGTTTATTATTATTATTAATTATTATGATTTCCATGTGCAATATTTATATATTGAAAATAGATTGATCACAATAATGAAAAACAGAGCTATTTTGTTAAAATAATAAAGACTAATATTATAGTTAATCAAGAATGAATTGTTTTGAAATAAACTCATGTCAACCGGACAAGTGTAAAGCTGTTATTCTTTGACTCGCTACCACTATCTGCTACTTGCCGATGCACCATGCTAATAGTACCAATAAGGAATCAACGACATGATAACCGCCGTTGATGGATTGCTCACACATGTGAAAATAATTATGCTCGCTACAAAGCACACTGGAATTTTATATTTTCACCATTTGATCTAGATCGAACGCTACTATTTCTTATTATTATATGATCAAATGTAAGCGCATGGATTGATGTGCTAGGCCGCCCACCGATGTGAATCCTAAATACTATAATAGCAGATGTTCTTCGATCCAGCCAGCGAATACACCCATTACACAGCACATGTATAGAGCATATGTTGCCCATATACAATAGTGTACCTGGCTAGAGGCAGCATAGATAGCGTCTATAACTGGCTTACTGCGCGCTCCACAGCTTTGTGCTGCCAGTCTGGCTGTCTCCGCCAATTTCACTGAGTGCTTCTCAAAGTCAGCTGCCTTCTGGCCAAAGTTTGCATCTCTGCCAGGCATTTCTGCAGTAATTGGGTGTATAACAGAATAACCGATAATCTTTGAGCAACAAACAGAATATAACACTGAAAATGCAACAATCGTATTGGAGTTGAAAAAAAGGAAGAAAACTGAACATGGGTGGATAACTTCACAAAACCAAACAGTGAAATTAAAGAATGGCTCCGGCCATTTCCATATTTATCTGATATGTCATTGATATGTCCTTATGAGTTGCTTCAAATACCAACTTTGTCAAAATTCAATTTATTTCTATGTTTTTTTAACAACATTAATAACAAGCATGTTGTGAGTGTTGTCTCCCCTTCGAAATCTTTTGGGAAAACATATGACGTACGCAACTGTGCTAACTATCACTCACCAGGGGGCGCTAATGCAGCAGCAGTTAAAGCCTTCAAAGGACCTCCCACATCCAAAAATTCGTCCACAACCTGCAGCAGAGGAATATATAGACTTACATTTTATTGATCATTAAATATCAATTTTATTCTAAATGTAACCAATATATCGTGATTTAAAAATATTTCATTTGACTTACTCAAAAATATCTCACAAATTTGAATCTTCCAATAAAAATTAGCGTGTAGAGTCGGAAGCTTCATTTTTACATCAAACTGATTTCAGTTTCCAAATAACCAATGTTGCTGATAGCAAGTGATAATATGCTATAGATTTATCCTTGTACATGGAGTAACAGAATTGTAACACAGAGCAAAGGTTAGATGTCTGTGGTAGTGCATGCTGGGTATGACTGGATAGTAAGGCTGTCAAAGATTAAGAATTTTTAATCTTAATCTTTTCCATTAATCTTAAATTAATCTTATTTTTTAATCTTACGTATTCATGTGATGTATATGCGATGATGTGGCAGTAAAGTCATGATCCATCTACCTGCATGCTTGTAGAATGAGATTAGCAAACCTCAATTCAAACTCAATATGTATGTATGTATTTGTGTATGTAAGTAACTGTGCACGAAACTTTTATTGAATGCAGAACTGAAAAGGAAGGAAACAAATTAAAACTAGTTGTGATTTAAAATTTTGATATTTACAGCACATGTTTAGGTAGGCACAAAGTGTAGGCACACATGATTGAAAGAAAAATTAGATTGTCGGATACACAAGTTAACGGAAACTTGAATATCAAATGTGAACAAAGAATATACTTTTATCTTTGGCATATATTAATATAACATAGAAAACTATTATATTTCATTTTTTTCACAGAACCTGCTACTCGCCAAAACCTTTTTGGGGAAAAAAGAGAAAACCCTTGGATCTACCAAGATAAATAATAAAAACATCACAAATGAACTTGCTTTAGGTATTTTTGATAATCTGATTAATTGATTGTGATATATTTTGGCGGTGTAGTTTATAGATAAATAGATAGCTTTGATTAGAATAATAATAAAATAAAACCGCGAAATCTAGCAACAAATAATTGTTTATTGTTGTTATTCAATATTATTGTTATAATTAATAGATACTACACTAAAAACAATGATATGCCCAGTAATTTTCAATTTTTTAAATAATAATTACAATATGTTATCAATTGATTGTTTGTGCTCAATAATAACAACAATAACAATAAAAACAACAGTTTAATAAAAAAAATTTAAATTGATTATTATTAGAATGAATGACGACAGTAATATGAACATTTTTTTAGAGTATAAACCATATTATATTGTATTACATGTTATTATTGTATAAGATATTATGTCAAATTTCTGAGCATAAAACTTCCCATTGGATGGAGGATAATGAGATTGATCGCAGCAAAATGTGTACCAAAGGAATGATGTCAATCTGAATCCCTAAAATAAAACAAATCCCAAAGCTAATCTATTTTAGAATCACGACAACATTCAGGGTCTCTCCATTGCACTCCAATCGACAGAAAAATAATAGCCTGAGAACTAGTGATAGTTTCCTCGTTTTGCAACAACACTCACCTACAAACGTCTTGATTGGACATTTTCATGATTTTTCTTCTGGATAAAATGATTGAAATTTAGTGACATAGGTAAGATTATGTGACAAAACACTCAAAAAGGCATCTCCCTTTTCATGTAGACGAACTGATAGATGTGTTTAGCATAATAAACAGTATTATAGTGACATAACTGGGTTTCTTTTTATCAGATTAATTGAGTCATAAAAGGTTAATCTTTTTGATCTTAAAAATCAATTAATCTGGTTAATCTTTAAAATAACTCGATTAATTGACAGCCTTACTGGATAGTAATGCATGTATTTATAAAACAGAAAATAATTGAGGCATTTGTTGGTGTTAACTAAAAGCTTGTATAAACATATCACAACTTCGACATATTATTAAACAATGTTCAATCATGTTTGAAATAATTAACAATTATGCTTTTATTGACAAAAATATGTGTCCGAAATTCCGCGAAGAAACCACTCTCCATTTTTAATGACTGAATTTTTCCGTTTATTTCCGTTGTTGGAATGAAATTTAAGTACATGGCAAAAAAGTTTAAGTACAAGGTAAGTACAGTACAAGTACAGTGTAAGTACCAAAGGATCTACGCAAACCTTTTGAGCTGTAGCAGCTGCCAAGGCATCACCTAATTCATTTAACTTGTCACTGAGAGCTCTTGCAACAGCCTTAGCATGGGGGGTGTCACCCTACAACACACACAGGGACGTAGGACAGGTAAACAGTAGTACCTGTACAGGTATACAGTAGTATAGTACCTGTACAGGTGTACATTAGTACCTATACAGGTATACAGTAGTACTTATACAGGTATACAATAGTACAGGTATACAGTAATACCTGTACATGTATACAGTATTACCTGTACAGGTACTACTGTATACCTTTACAGGTATACAGTATTACCTGTACAGGTACTACTGTATACCTTTACAGGTATACAGTAATACCTGTACAGGTATACCATACAAACGAAACCTCTGGACCTGGACAGGGGTGTACAAGGGATAACTAACGTACACACACAGAGGTGCACCAGACACAAACTTAACAAGGCTGTAACTAGTACCCAAACAAACAGAGGTAGATCATAGAGAATGAGTACAGGAGTGTAGCCAGCAATGAAAACAGGGGTACAGCACATACATGACAGTAGCCAGAACTTCTTGAAAAATAAATAATCTGCGTCAATACCCAAAAAAACTATTCTGTGAGAACTCACTCTCAGGAGAAGACAAATCCAAAACCAGCAATAAACCAACAGAGTCAGTCATTTATGCACCACTAGCTACCAACGAGTAGCACTAACTCCTAACAAGTACCACTAACTACCAACTAGTACCACTAACTACTAACTAGTACCACCAACTACCAACCAGTACCACTAACTAATAACAAGTACCACTAACTGCTAACAAGTACCACTAACTACCAACAAGTACCACTAACTCCTAACAAGTACCGCTAACTCCTAACAAGTACCGCTAACTGCTAGCAAGTACTAACCATTCCTCTATGACAAAGGTCAGCCAGCTGGTTTACATACTCCTCAGTCTCATCACACAACTTTAACAGCTCCTCTCTGGCAGCTGAGGGAGGTAGCGAGGCAGCCAGAGCTCTACCGTCAGCTATCACTGAGCGGGCAGCTCTCTCACCTGCATAGAGACGGCATGCGATAGATACATACCAGCTATATACATACCAGCTATAGACTGTGAACCTTGAAATCTATTGTAACAGAGCTTACCAGAAATATGTTACATGCAATTATTGCTCTTCGTCAGAATTGATTTGTAATTAGGAGTTATCCCACCTATATATCCGTACAGTGTTTGTATTCACAATCAAACAAGTTCAATCCATCAATTGATATTTAGCACATTTTACCATTTCCATTGTCAAAAGCCTGAGGATGGTGAAGCCACTGTTGGGCTTGTTCCATACGTCCCTGTAGAGTGGATGGGACAGGATGTGCTGCAGCTCTCTCGGTCTTCGCTAGAGCATTACAGACAAGAGACCTGAGTTCTCCCAGCTTTGCTTCTATCCCTTTAGCTAGGGCTAATGCCTGCGCGCTCTCTCCCTAATTGTCACACGTAATATAACATATAGATTCCAATTAAATATATGATGCACAAATTTAAATACGTATACAATATAAATGCTTTATCACATACTAATAGTGTACCAGTTACATAGTAAATGTTAATTTCAACTTTTTGAATGGTAAAATATTCAGGTTTATCTCCCCATGCTTTCAAACGTGTTACTAACTATTTTCATTTCAAGCAAAATCACCCATAAAAAGGAGTAACAAAATCGATCTACAAAGTTCTTCAAAAGAACTGATTGATAGAATATCCAAATACACAGACGAATAATTATTAAGGAGTTACCTGCCCGCTCTGTTTCAGCTCATTCAAAGCATCAACCATTGACTTTACATCCCCAACTATCTTTTTGATAGCTTCCCTGTCCTCGGGGTCAGCGCATCGCTCGGCAGCACTCAATGCGCTGTCCAGAATCTGGCGCACAGACCTCTCACCTAGCACACATAAACATGGTGCATTGTATGCATCTCACCGTGGGGACACAATAGCCTTAGGTTGTGGGTTTGAGACTGTTCGATAAGAGAATCAAGAACTTGGGCTACATGAACAAGTTACGGACACAAAGAAGTAGACCCGGTATAACCCAGCTCAGCAAAGAAACAAACAAGATTTACCTTATTCTACTAGTGACGCCTAAAAAGTAACACAGCCAGGATATTTTTTGTGGATCACACAACTCCTGCAGCTGATTGAGCAGTAGTACAAACAACTTACCGATTCCGCCTGGCTGTGATTGGGTGTCCCTCAGCCAATCATGTGCTTGCAGTTGCCTGTGTTCCATGTCAACCTACGAAGCAAGAGAGTAATATCTAAACCAAAGCAGGTCAATGAAAATTGTTAGTATGTATGGTGCACAGGCAACAAAGTACTGATGTAGGAGTTGTCCTCTTTCATGTGACAGCATACTATGTACAACTCATTGAGTCTTTGATAAAGAAAGAACAGAAAATAAGTCTATTTTTGTATGCAGTCTATTATATGAGCTTTTTGACAATAAAATTGACAATTTTTTTCATAAAGACAAAATTTTATGCAGAATCAAACGTCTATGGGTACAATAGTTAATGCAATTACTAGCAGTAATAGGAGCAACCCAGCCAAGCCCAGCCCAGCCCAGCCCAGCCCAGCTCAGCCAAGCCCAGCCAAGTCCAGCTCAGCCAAGCCCAGCCCAGCCAAGTCCAGCTCAGCCAAGCCCAGCCTAGCCAAGTCCAGCTCAGCCAAGCCCAGCCAAGTCCAGCTCAGCCAAGCCCAGCCCAGCCAAGTCCAGCCCAGCCAAGTCCAGCTCAGCCAAGCCCAGCCAAGTCCAGCTCAGCCAAGCCCAGCCCAGCCAAGTCCAGCTCAGCCAAGCCCAGCCCAGCTCAGCCAAGCCCAGCCAAGTCCAGCTCAGCCCAACCCGCCAAGTCCAGCTCAGCCAAGCCCACTTCTCTCTCTGACACAAAACTTTAGACAGTTCATTTTCTCATTAAAATATACAGACATGCTACCATATATATATATTAATAGTAGCAGCACCCGTCACATTTAGATACGCCCACCAGCGCTATTCTCACCTTGCCACGCTCTACCTCAAACCTCTTTACCCATTCTATCCCAAACCACCCTTCCTTAATGCCCCGCACTTTCCTGCAACACTCCACTTCTCACCCACTGCCTTGATCCACCCCTGCTATTCCATCCTATACATATCTACCCTCTCCCCTTCTAGCTCAATTAGATAGAGTACACGAGAAGACAGTGTGGTGGCACATGGTAGTTACTGCTCGTACAACTAAAATGAAAAAAGCCGTGAATGAGTGCTACCATTACGTATACTGAGTCATAAATCAACACAGAGTTACTTATTCAACACTTCCAACATCTGGAATTAGAATAATATTTGTTTTTTGTGTTTGTCTCCCAATACATTATTGAAAAAGTTCAAACCATGAATGTTTTTGGATCGAGAACAAATGAAACCCTAACCACACATCTGAATGGTCCAATAGACAGCAGTTTCACCTCCCTCAGCATAGTGGTAAGGTCTCGGTACAAACAACGTTTTTTAATCCTTGTTCTGCTTTGTTTCCAAGGAAGGAGCCGATCGCTGTCGGCTATCGGCTGTCTTTGCCTCATTCACAAGTAATTATATTGATTGGGACCGATAGTTCATCAGCCTATCAAATAACTCGTATCTATATCATGCGGGCTTGGATTTTGACAGTTTCTGGCAGGCACTTTTTACAGCGGTAATTAATTATTACTTCTTTATAAATATCATATTAGTTTATTATTAATTATTAAATTAATAATTATACACTTGATCTATTATATTACGTGCAAATTATAGATAATATATTGTAAATAATAAATTATAAAAAATACATTGTAAATAATATATCATAATTAATATTAGAAGGAGAGGAAGACCTCGGCGGCGATGGAAGGATACCATAAAGTCAGACATGAATCGCTGGAGGCTACAACAAGAGGATGTATACGACAGGGTCCTATGGCATTCCATGATTGAACTCGGAGCTTGCAGAACGGCTACCCGGTAAGGACTACAGCCGGTTAGGTGAGAAAGGTGAGAAATATCATAATTAATATATTATCATTTTCTTGATATAAATTTAAGCAAACAACCAAATTGCAGTAGCCCAGCAATACAACAAAAGTTATGAGTTGACTCGCTGTTTGATATTAACCAATCACAGGTGAGGGTTTTATGGAAACGACGAGCGCAATGAAATAAATAACTAACGTGTTAAATTGGTCACAGCCTACAAAACTGGCAAAAACCTTCACAGAACTGTTCCTGCCGGTTCACAGTTTACCGCCAATAAAAACGGAACTGGGGTAAAAACGGTGAGGGTGAATCGGTCTGTATAGGCATACATAAGCGTAGAGAAACGCACAGACAGACAGAAGTTTTTCGGGTTTATGTATATAGATACACCATTACATACTACTCACCAGAGCTCGTCTAATGCAGGCAGCATCATCAGTTTCCAGATCATCATCGTCAGCGCTGGTCAGCTGTAGGACTCTTATAATCTCATTGATCTCTGCACAAATGGAATTACAAGTCTCATTTCTACTGCTTCTGGCGTCCGTGCTTGAAGGACTCTGCTTGTTGAGAAGGTTAATGTAGACCTTTATTCCACTGATTAGCACTGGAGTTAGCACCTTGATCTTCTCTAAACATCTACAAGCATGCCAGCAGGTACATAAATGAGAGCTTACTATTGGGTAGATTGGTATACTGCAGGTGTATTACATGTACTGTGTTCATCTTTGTCAGCATCTAATTATTGCCATGTATATCGATTTGGAAACTAATTCACATATTGCATAATTCTAAGTAAAAAATTCCATAAGTAAGACAAATAATCAGATGTTGAAAGACATCGTGTCAGCAATTTCAATTAAAGCGCATTTCATCACATCGATTGAATGCAAAGCACCTGGTTATGATAACTTATACAATTGTTGGCGGATGATACAAAAACCAACTAAAAAATGAATGACTCACTAAATTCTAACGAGCATCTTGCAAATGTGCTAACTAACAACAAAAAGAAAAACTTTAAAAGGCAAGCAAAAATGAGTAGCACAAAACATTTTGAGAAAAAATCGGAGGAAAAATAAAACCCAATGATATATTCAATTAATTTAAGCACCGAATGCAGCAGAACCCCGACTGGTTTTTCCAAATGACTTATGCAAACGGTTTGGAAAGTGTTCAGACGTTTTAAAACGCGAAACACAAAACGTTCTGAGCTACCATAATATGGTGGCTCAGAACGTCAGACGGTTTCTTTTTCAAAGCGTATGAACGGATTTGAAATAGTCCAGACGGTTTGCAAAGCCTCTTTTATATTGAAAATAATTGGGTAATTGCAGTAAAATAGCCCAAGAAACTGTGTTTAAAAACAGACTTGTTGGTTATAATAAATTAAACGTCAGCCTCAGCAGTTGCGGGATTCATGCTATCAAACTGTATTTCCTGCCTAACAATCGTAAATTCTGCAAACCGTATAGTTGTCTTGCAAATAATTCAGACGGCATAGAATTGATTCAGATGATTTAGAAAATAACAAACCGTATGAACACTTTAGAAAGAATATGAACTATTTACAAACCATAAGAACTATTTTAAAATAGTCTAAACTATTTTAAAATAGTTGGAAAAGTCTGCAAAGCACATGGCTTTCAAACTCAAAGCGATCGTCCTCATTTTATTTATAGCCTGCATACAACTTTATCAACATAGACGTAGATCAAAAGACATAGAGCAAATTAATTAACTGCATAAAACTGTTGTTGAATATATTCTCTAAAATTAATTTTTACATTTACAATTAGGTAGAATTTATTATTTAAAATAATTTAAAACAAATAATATTTGATAAATAAAAACAATTATTTATTTAAAGAAAATTCAACTGTTCGGTGTTTAGAAAAACATTATCAATAATAAATGGACTGTAGATCTATGATCAATAGAGCAAACCAGCAAATCGGCTCGGATTTTCAAAGACAACGAACGATTTCACAAAGCGTTCAGAAGTTTTGCGAAAGTTCAGACTATTTCAAATTCGTTCAAATGGTTTGGAAAGCGTTCAGATGTTTTAAAACGCGAAACACAAAACGTTCTGAGCCAACATAATATGGTGGCTCAGAACGTCAGACGGTTTCGTTTTCAAAGCGTATGGACGGATTTGAAATAGTCCAGACGGTTTGCAAAGCGTCTTTTATATTGAAAAAATAATTGGGTAATTGCAGTAAAATAGCCCAAAAAACTGTGTTTAAAAACAGACTTGTTGGTTATAATAAATTAAACGTCAGCCTCAGCAGTTGCGGGATTCATGCTATCAAACTGTATTTCCTGCCTAACAATCGTAAATTCTGCAAACCGTATAGTTGTCTTTCAAATAATTCAGACGGCATAGAATTGATTCAGATGATTTAGAAAATTACAAACCGTATGAACACTTTAGAAAGAGTATGAACTATGTACAAACCATAAGAACTATTTTAAAATAGTCAAAACTATTTTAAAATAGTTGGAAAAGTCTGCAAAGCACATGGCTTTCAAACCAAAAGCGATCGTTCTCATTTTATTTATAGCCTGTATACGACTTTATCAACATAGATGTAGATCAAAATACATAGATCAAATTAATTAACTGTATAAAACTGTTGTTGAATATATTCTCTAAAATTAATTTTTACATTTACAATTAGGTAGAATTTATTATTTAAAATAATTTAAAACAAATAATATTTGATAAATAAAAACAAATTATTTATTTAAAGAAAATTCAACTGTTCGGTGTTTAGAAAAACATTATCAATAATAAATGGACTGTAGATCTATGATCAATAGAGCGAACCAGCAAATCGGCTCGGATTTTCACAGCCAACGAACGATTTCACACAGCGTTCAGAAGTTTTGCAAAAGTTCCGACTATTTCAAATTCGTTCAAACGGTTTGGAAAGCGTTCAGCTGTTTTAAAACGCAAAACACAAAACGTTCTGCGCCACCATAACTTGTATCTAAACAACAATCAACTATGACGCAATGTCTTTGTGCCAACAATCAAATGATCACTTACCAGCCTGTCAAAAAGAACAAGATGCATTTCAAATTGCCTCTACTGTTTGCGCTGTCACCAGTTATTTTGCTGCTCATTTGTACAGTAGCTAACACTCTGCTGTTAACTTTGATATGGGACATGTGTAGAGGTACCAGTGCATTCCTTGTACACATGGTAACTTCTACTGCTCTTTGGGCCTGGTGAGTGTTCACTTTTGTGATTATCTAACTACTATTTCATTTTTATTAATTATTACTTTTCATATTATTTATAGGATTTACTCCAAAATTTTTAGGTTTTTGATTATTTCAAAATGTAGCTGACCATTGCAGAAATAAATTCCAGTATCAGCTAGCTACAGCTGTAGTGTAAACCACTGCTGTACGCAGAGTCGTGGCGTTGCGTAGAACATTTTATAACTTTTACTACCCCCAATTTTGGAGATGTCTACACTTTTGGCGCTTGAATGGCATGTGAAAATAACTTCGTAATAGTTGTGAACAACATAAAAAACTTTGTAAAAATTTAATAATCATACCAAGTGTAACCTACAATGAGCTTATCATTTCAGGTGGGCTGACTGCATTTCTGAGGGTGTCGGTGATGTAAAAAAGGAACTAGGCTCTTCTAAAAGCTTCAAACAACAAAAAAAGATAGCCATTGTCATAAAGGAGAGTAAAGATGCAAAAGGTGAGTTTCTATAGTTGGTGCAGATATCAAGGCTTGATATCTAAAAAGGAAATCAGCTAGTAGCTGAAAATATTTCTTTTAAATACAATTTTGATCACTAAAAGCAAAAAAATCATAACAGATATACAATATTGTAGACACTAACTGTAATCAGAACGAATCAGCTGAGGAGGCATACATGAACATTGCGAGTGAAAGCTCGAGTCCTCCTGAAACTGGAGGTAATATAATCATTATTACTTTTTAGAATATTGATTCATTCAAAGTTTTCAAAAAAACATTCTTGTATGAAGTAATATTGTCAGTTATCAAGCTGTGAACATTGATTTATCATTTGTTGAAAGCAGAAATTGCCCAAATTAAATAAAACCAACCCATTTTGATAAAACTAAACTATTTGAGAGTTGTCCTACACTTGCAAGAAAATGAGAGCACAACTACAAATTTTTTCAAGAGACGCTGATAGAGAATGTTGGATATATTTATGGATCAGCACAAACATGGTATGTTAAATAATGCATAATTAACAACACATGTCCATGTTTGTAGTTGAGACACAATCTCCACTTACCAACCTTACAATCACTGAGGATGAAGAAAAGAAAGAAGAGGTAAAATCTGACCATACAAACACAGAATGGCCTGAGCGTATAAGGAAAGACATTGACGCGACGAAACCCATTGCTGTCAGCACCGACTCCATACACGTAGTTGACCACCCTGGTGGCCATAGACGGAATCGTATAAGAAGCTTTAAAAAAACACTGCTCGCTTGTTTTACCTGTAAAACTTAATATTTAGTGTTTTGTATATTGTTATGTATATATTGTTATATAATGCTTTGTTTTATGTGATTTATCACAGGAATAAAGTAATGGTTGTTCTTATAGTTATTTTGTTACCTTATACTTACCATGTACAAGTCCAGTCTATCCAATGCTGGGCAAAGGAGTGGCTACACTGCACCGATGTTCTGTGTAAAGCTGCGTACACACTAGGAGAATTTTTGTCCAAAAAATCGTTCATGTAGGAGTTGAGCCCTTTTTCTGCCGGTGACCGCGTACACACTAGAAAACAATTTCGGCTGAGAAAGCATTTGCTCTTCGGCGAGAAAGATAGAAAAATTTTGGTTTTCAGCATGACCATAGCATTACTAACGATATCGCAGTCTGTTATGCCATAATTCTTCACAATGTCACGATTTTTATATTGTACCAGTTGCTGAGTCGATATTAATTATTTGTAAAATGTGTTGTTCTGAACAGAATATTTTTATCTATTCAGTTTTAATAAATGTTCATTTCAAGTAATTTAAATTACTTTTATATTATTTAAACCTATAATTATCAATAAGTGATAAATCATTTTTGAATAAGAATGTTAATACATAATAATAATATTTGATTCACAGATGGCAGATTTTCTAGGCAAGTTTTAATATATAATAAATAATTATTATTATTATGATTTGGTTATTGCTAAAAAATGTCATCATTTTCCATACTTTTATCATCATTTGTTGTGTAATTGGTAACAAGCTACTTCTGCACTCATTTGGTGTGGTAGTTCCATTGGTAATCTGCTAAAAAATTGTCGGTGACTTTGAGTAGTGCTCAAAGGCCAATAACACCAGCCGATATGATAAAAATCAGCCGTTATTGCATTTACGCTAGGCTGTTTTGGAATTGCGCAGATTTCGGCGTCCAAATCGTTCTAGTGTGTACGCAGCTTTGGGATAGCCTAAGTGTCAAATTACAAATGATAACCTACACGATAAACTACCAAGAAAATGCGATGTTCTCAACATAAACTGCGACTGAGTTGACAAAATTTGTTATACACTTTTTCCATTGACAAACCTTCACATAAAGGATTACAACCACTTCCTGTCTATTCTGTATGGTTTGCATAGATAAATGTACACATGCAGCAAGTCGCATTCTAAGACCAAAAAAATAAAACAAATTAAGTACAATAAATAATTACCATCAAACTAACTATTCCAAATGCAACATAAAATCTCCTACAAAAAAAAAACTCTCCTGTACACTGTCTTTATTGCAGTAACATTAGGACACAACTGTATATAGTAAAATAAATAGTAAATAGCAAAAACTATTATAGCAATAGAAGTTATCGATATCTTGTAATAGGAAGATTGGTGTTTGTATTTTGAGGCAAATATTTCTACTTTTATTTTTGTGCTCCATCAAGTATTATTCTAAATTATGTTACTTTTAATTTTGTTTTGTTTATAGCAGTTACTATAGTACCTTTTTAGTTTTCGACCATTTTAAAATGTAGCTGACCACTGCAGTAATAAACTTATGTATCAGCTACCTACAGTTGTAATGTAAACCACTGCTGTATACACAGTTGTGACATAGCGTGGATTATTATGCCGCTTTTTTTAATCTGAACTCTGGAGTTGCCCTCGCTGCTAATAGCTCAAAGGAACGTGCAGATAACTTCACAACAATAGCAGTGAAAAATAAAAAGTAACATTTTACATGATAAATAACATAACAAAGTGTAACATACTGTGAACTGTACCATGTGAGGTGAACCAACTGCATTCTTATGGAAGTTGGTGATGTAAAAAAGGAAGTAAAGAAGTTTGACCAAAATCTAGGCTCTCCTACATCAATTACAACCTCCAAACAAAAAGACAACATAGGCATCGACTAAGAAGGGATGAAAGATGACAAAGGGACATTATGGTGGATGGTTTATTATGGTGGATGCAGACATCTTGAATGTGTTTTCTGAAAGAGAAAACAACTGGGACTGGAGTAAATTTTTAATATAATGCAAGAAAGTTCGAATAAATTAACAAAACAAAACTTTTTCCACTAAAGTTTTACCCAATTTCATTCAGTCAGCTGAAAATAGCAATTTATTATTATCAATTGCTAAGGAATTGAAACCATAACACATTTTATCAATGAAAAATAACTATACGAGAAATAAGTTAGTAGTGCAAGAAAGAGAGGACAACTACAAACTACATGCAGAGACATGAGTGTAGAAAAAGAGATAGAGTTATAAAATAACATAGACATGCAGTAAATGACATGCAGTGAAAGATACATGATAGGAATTGACAACACATGTCTATGTTTGTAGTTGAGATACAGTCTACGTCCCTCAATGTCACAACAGTTGATGATAAAGAAAAACATGCAGAGGTGAAAGCTGACCAGGGAAAGGAATGGCCCAACAGAAATGCATCAAATCACAATGCACCGAGGTAGCCATCGATAATGAGCCCATGTTCATCACTGTTGGAGCTGACCCAAAGTCACCCTCTGGTGTCCGCAGACCCAAACGTCAGCGAAGTGTTCAAAAATCATTACTTGTCTGTTTCACTTGTTCACCTTTTATGTTGTGGTGAAAAACGCTAAAACAAACACTTTAAGTCTTGTTTCCTGTTTCTATAATAAGATAAAACCATTCCTTGCTTACAAATCGCTCATTTAATCACACATCCAATATTTAGTACGACAGAGCAAAGAGAGCAAACAGATTGGAGTGTGGAGATTCCCATTTACCAACTATGGAAGTTTGGAATGAAAATAATGAAAAGATATATTTTTTTTGTTATTACAGTCCGTTAACTTGTACTGGAAAGTAATCATATGAGTGTTTAATATTGTATCATTTAGTTATGGTATATCTAGTAGTTTGAGCTATTCAACTACTTTTGTTATTCCAATAATCAGTTTCCTGACTTCACTATGAGTATTCATCTTAAGCTGCGTTTACACTGGTCGCTTCGTTCACGCTTTTACGAACTCCGCTTGTTTGACGCCCATTGTAAATGGTAAAACGTCATGAATAAGTCGTTGTCAGTGAATGTCGGAGCTCTGTGGCAATGTCGCAGAGCTCCGCCAAATCGACCCGTTATCTTGTTGCAGGAGCCAATCAAGCATAAATGCCTACACACACTGGCTCACGCATATGCCAGAGACCGCAATATGGCAGCGACTGTAAAATTTTAGTTGCAAACTTTCGTATTGCTGCAGACAAACGGTGTGGGTAAGTTAGCAGACTAAACGCTCAATGTAAATGTAAACGCAGCTTTCCAGAAAAAAATAATCAAAAATAATAAGCTACCGTTCTGTGTAAGTAACAAACAATGCTGCTGAGTGAGCCATTTCTATTGCTGAGTTAAAAACTACGATTGAATCCTTTTTCAAAAAAAAACTCATTTTAAGGTATAAAGTCGGCCACACAAAAAAATAAGCATGATTTCAAATTTATTTGGGATAAAAAAAATTGCTAAAACTACATAGACATGGTATTTTTTTCACATCAATTGAACCAAAACTAGAATTACTTGCTATTTTACTTAATCAAAAACAAATTTACCCCTAATAAAAATAATAAGAAGTTTTCAAAACTTTGTAAAATGACATACTACTTACTAATAACGCAACTACAATCAGAAAAAGGACCTCTCTACTCCCAAACTACCTTATCTATAATGTAAAGTCTCCCTGACAATTAGCCAAAAAGTCAAAATGGACAAACCTGAAACATAAAAAGCTTGACGGGGTAAAAAAGATTTACAAAGGAATAATTTGTCCTATTATTATCATAATTGTTATTACCACCACAACCTTCACTGGTACCATGCAAGCATATAGGATAAATAACATCACAAAAAACTATAACAGACAACTGAGCTGAATACTAAGTTAAAATTAGGTAAAAATAAATAAAACTTCACTTTTTATTCAAATCTTCCAAAGACAACACTAACTGAATGCTGAAGAACCCTGATTGAATTGATGACAAATACTACTTCTATCCAAACAACGACCAACTATGACGTGATGTCTTTGTGCCAATGATCAAATGATGACTTACTTACTTCTGTTGGAAAGAACAAGATGCATTTCAAATTGTCTCTGCTGTTTGCGCTGTCACCAGCTATTTTGCTGCTGATTTGTACAGTAGCTAACACTCTGCTGTTAACTTTGATATGGGTCATGTGTAGAGGCACCAGTGCATTCCTTGTACACATGGTAACTTCTACTGCTCTTTGGACCTGGTGAGTAGTATTACTTCTGTAATAACTTAATTCATTATTATTAATTATATTACTTTTTATATTAATTATAGCAGTTACCGTAATATTTTTTAGTTTTCAGGTATTTTAAAATGTAGCAGACACTGCAGTAATAAATTCATGTATCAGCTAGCCACAGCTGTAGTGTAAACCACTGCTGTACGCAATGTTGTGACGTTGTGTAGATCATTATGATGTCATAGTTTTAATAATTCCAATTTTGGACATGTGCAGATAATTTGACCAACGGTACTGTACACCAAGATAAAAAAACTATTGTGATTACTTGGCCCCAGGCTTCGCCTACTCTGCGGTTGAGATGTAGGAATTACCATTTTGCAATGCAAGGCACTTTCATTGCCCAAAGCGGAGTTGTCAACCCATTATCGCCAAGAACGTTATGAAACATTGAAGATAGTTTTACCATCTGCGCTTAGGATCTCAACCGCGAAGTAGGAGGTGTTTTACGGGGTCAATCCATAAGCCGACTGTCTTATCTTGGTGTACAGTATCATTGATTTGACAATAATTGTAGAGGAAGCAGAAACAAACTTGTAAATAATAAACAAATTAACAAGTGCAACCTTTGGCGAACTCTGTCATTTCAGGTAGGCCAATCAGGCTCTAACAAAAAGTGATAATGTCAAAAGAGAAGAAAAAGAACTTGACTCTCCAAAAGACAAGACAGCTGTTGTTTTAGAAGACATAAAACACGAAATAGGGATCTGTAAGTCTATTATGGTTGGAGCTACATCTGAAAGAGGCATCAACTAGGATTTTGAAACAAGTTTTTTCTAAATCTTTTGCCATTCTCTCAAAGCACAGTAAAAGAAATCATAATTAATTTACCAAATTGTAGACACCAACTCTAACCAGAACGGCTCAGCCGAGGAAACAAGTATGGACATTCCAAGTGAAAATTTAAGCACTCCTGAAGGTAAGTATAATTATTTGTTTGTATTGTCATTTATTTATCTATTCTTAATAATCCTTAGTAAAAATATTGGGTCAGTACTGTTTTCAATAATCGCGATGAACAATGTAAAGCATCGTGAATATTATTCCTGTTCAAAATGATAAAAAAGTATTTTTCTAAGAGAGACTGCCCAGGAGCTTGAAATCTTATTTTCTAAATCACTTTTCAATCTCTCTAAGCAGAGTAAAGCAAATCATGATTAATTTACAATTTTGCAGACATCAACTCCAATCAGAATGGCTCAGTCGACAAAACAAACACAAACATTCAAAGTGAAAACTCAAGAACTCCTGACGGTAAATATGGAATTTTTTATTCCTAATTTAAAATATTGATTCATTCAAAGTTTTTGATAATTGTGAAGAGAACTGAATCATGACTTCTTAAAGTAACAAAACAATAAGGAATGTCCTTCAACTATGAACATCAATTTCTATATAGAAACAAAGCTATTTGAGAGATATTGTGTTAAACGATGGTATTATTAATTGACAACACATGTCTATGTTTGTAGTTGAGATACAGTCTACACACACCGTTGAGGAAGATGGTGCTGACCTAAATTCCTTGATTGACATTTCCGTGCCCCTGGACAAAAACGTAGGAGGAGCTTTAAAAAAACACTGTTTGCTTGTTTTACCTGTAAAAATTAATATTTAGTGTTCTGTATATTATTATGTATATATTGTTATATAATGCTTTGCTTTATGATCTGTCACAGAAATAAAGTAACGGTTTTGTTACCTTATACTGACAATGTACAAGTCCAGTCTATCTAATGCTGTGTAAGGGGTGTGTAAGGATAGCCCAAGTGTCAAAATTTAGCTTGATTCACATACATGTAGTAAGAGGTAGCAAGAGGTGGCAAGCCCTCACAAGACAATCCTGCGATTGCGTGCGATACATGTTCACATAATCTTGGCACAAATTATGATCGCACAAAAAGTAATCACTCTCTTGAGTGGGAGGTAATAAAATCCTAAAGCCCGCCTCCACTGACCAACGATTTAATATACTAAATGAATTGACATTGTTCAATGACACCGATCTACAATTATTTATTGTTTTCAACTTTAATATATTATTATTTATATTATCGTTATTAAAAATTATTTCATAATTTTTCATTTAACTGATAATGATTATTATTCAATGGTGCTATATTATTTTTGCTATTACTTTCTTATATCATTTTTGAATGTCAACAAGCATGATCGATGACGTAATCACGTAATAATAATAATAATATTGCTATCAATATTAATGTTTACAAAGAATTTATATATTTATACACTTAAATCAACTATCATAATAGTTCATTTGAAAAATTAATAATAAATAATAACAATAATAACTTTTAATTCATCTTAATTTTTCGATAGCGATCATGTTTGCATGAATAGCCTTGACCTAACTGAACTTTTTTTGAGAAAAAAGGCGAGAAATTTATACGGATCCGTACGATGCCGCAAGAAAACTTGAGTACATGAATGTTTCTGCGATCATTAGCGAGTTCGCACCAGCTGCGCAATTTTAGGTTTACACACATCATACATGCTCGCAGGATTATCCTGCGTTTGCATTCGAGCCCTTACTACATGTTTGAGAATCTACGTGTTGATAAAAAAATAAAACTACACTATAAACGAACGACAAAGAAAAAACAAATTCTCCGAAAAATTACACTTGAGTTGACAGACTAACATGCAAAAATAAATCATCATTGTCGAGTTTCTTGACCATTATATAATAGTGAGAAGATAGTTTCAACTTACTAACTGTTTTATTATATAGGAGTGACATGTATGTATAAAAAAAAATCTCAATTGGTAAACATTTACATCAGTTTAACATACAATTTACAATTGTTCTATTCACAAACTTTCATTTAAAAAGGTACAGCACACTGATTACATGACTATGATGTGTTGAACTGCAAATGACCATCACTTCCTGTTTATCCGATGGGGTATGTATGAACAGATAAATGTACAATTTCATTGAGTCGCATGAATTTCTAGGACCAAACCAATAAAGCTGCTTTCCCCACCCCCAACCAAACAGCTCCAACTTTAAAACAGGGCCATTTTTAGTAGAATAGACAACTCCGCCAAACACGGTGGTTATCGCAGTACAGTCTATAATCATTTTTGGTTAAATAAACAAAAGATGGTCATAACTTCTAGAACTCTGGAAATAAAAAATAACACCTTGTAGTTCCAAAATTGGTATTGGAGGTAATTATTCTAGTTGCTGCTTTGGTGCTCAATCAAGCAGGTTAGAAGACAAATAAACGTACTAATATTTTTTTTATATAAAAAAAAAACAAATAAAAATTACACACATTACATGTTTCAAAGGGCTATTACTGTTCACGAGCATATTTGGGGCAAGATCTCTTCAGGAAGACAGTTGCAGACTTCATCAGTTTTTAATTTATAATGATTTTTTTACGACGCTTGTGAATATTCCCAGCATTTCTATGCTACCAAGTCAATCCTACAAAGGAGTTGTGCCCCCTTCGAAGTTGTAGTTTCGCTCAAGTCCCATAAAACGTATCTCTCAGCGATGAACTATAGTTGAATGTCTCACAATAGTATATACCCCAAACTCTATCAACGACGGACACCTCCCCGCAAGGGCATGGCGCAACTCAGGTTAATCAGCAAGCATGCTCCAGTCGCCGTTAACTTCTTGATTTCTGATCTAATACAGTGTGAGTTTCAAAACACAAAACGAATGGTTTTCAGCTTGTTAGTTAGTTAGATGATGACATTCAATAACTTTAATTTGTGTCAGTTAACTCTACTAATTGCTCTAGTCAAACTAAACAGAGATATAGTCCTGGCACAATTTGATCAATTATGAATTTTTATTACTAATAATAAATAATAATTATTATATTAATAATAGATAAATATTGCTTCTGACTGTTACTCGCGCATGAGAGTTGCGCTAAACTTCGGTGTTGTCTGCTCCTATTCTTTGAAGGGTCTTCGTGTTAGGCAAACTTCGGATAATAAACATCGTATTTATTTTTTGGGTGCTGTTAATGTGTTTTGCCTTGGCCCCATGCTTCGAAGGCTCCTTCAAAGGCAACCTGCTTCGAAGGCTCCTTCAAAGACCCCATGCTTCGACGGCTCCTTCAAAGGCCCCATGCTTCGACGGCTCCTTCAAAGGCCCCATGCTTCAAAGGCTCCTTCAAAGGCCCCATGCTTCAAAGGCCCCATGTTTCGACGGCTCCTTCAAAGGCCCAACTTCGTAACATAGAAATGCAGTGATTGTATTTTATATCAATTCTTAACCAAGTGCTAGACCAATATGTTCAGCTAATCTCCACCAGGGGGAGCCTCAGCGCATGCAATGTGTTTATTGATATAACAGCATGTTTCATACACAAGAGCAACTACTAATACCTATAACGTACTATATATTGAATAATTAGACTCCTAGCCAATATCATAAATATAACAATCAAGTATGCAATTAGATGCTTTCAGCAATTGCAATAATGGTAATGCTGTGGATGCCAGAATTTGATCAAATCTTAACTGACGGAATTTATTTTCTAAATGCTTGATTATAATATGATGTGTTACGTTACTACTGCAGAGAATTGTGTCCCCCTGCGTTATTCTTTGTGACGAGTTAATTAGGTTGTAATAAATATTTCTATTGCTGGAGCAGTAGCTCTAGCTCGTAAATACAATTACCATTTTTTATAAATAATGTGAGAGTTTTGCTCCACTACCTAGTATCTTGGTCAATAATAACGCTATTTATTATTATGGCTGGCCAAATCCTTAAAGGAGGCCTTCCACGCTTTCTTTAACTATTACCATTGGATTCAGCACATAATTTTACCCCTGAATACATGTTTTCATGTCATCAAACATAACAAGTGCTGAGATTTTTTATCATTTGTTGAAAATCTAATATAGCAACTGAACTCAGAAATCATGACGTCACAACAGGCAATCAATCATAGGCAGCCCAATAACAGACGCTATGGCTTTCGGTAGCAATGCTGCAGCTGCCAGCTGATAAGTGAAATGTGATTGGACAATCAATATGCATGATAATTAGTTAGTGCAGGAGTACTATTAGCACTTGCACAGTACTGCTACCACGCTCAAGGCTGGCACATCATTGCATAATATTATTATAAAGAGATTATTTATTTTATTTATTTATTTATTATTATTTATTTTATTTATTTATTATTATTATAAAGAAATACTGGCATTGCTTCACAAGGCCTACTTTTACGGCCTTTAGTTGTACTAGCAGATTCCATAGTAGTTATAACTTACAAGTAATAAGTAATCAGTAATGTCAAATTAGTAACACACTGCACAACGGTGAGTGACACAGGTCAATGTACTAATCAACTTCTCAAATTCCCAACACTGAGACCGCGAGTCTAATTTGATTTAAATCGCATGCGCAATATTGCCTACTACTCCCCTTCATGTCTGTAATATAAACATCATCTAGTGAACCGAATGTATGATTTATATTTCAATGCTGTTTTATACAATTTCTAAGAGACTATGAGTATTCCAACTCCTGTGAATGACAGTCTATGATCTTAGGTTAAATTTGATTCAAGCTTGAATCATATTTGCTGCTATTGGCTGAGTTCAGGAGCCTTTAACTTTCTCTTTGTCTTATATGTAAATTGACTAATCGCTCGTTGTGACGTCATATTTTTTCAGTGAGCTAACATTTTCAGTTTGATTATATGGTGAGGAAAAAAGAACAATATCTAGTAAAATATACCATTTGAAGAGATGGAAATTTGCACTTAGGGGTAAAATCATGTGCTGAATTTAATGGTATCATTTAAAAAAGTGTGGGAGGCCTCCTTTAAAGAAACTTCATTATAAACAACTTACAAAAATAGTACCAAGGCCAAATGACAAGTAAGCCCGTTGACTAATAAAATTCATTAGAGAGGGAAAGATAACTCTGAATCACCTTACAACTGATACATATGGTACTACAGTTTAAAATAAATGCCAACAACTTTAACCGATAGAGTATTATTTAGATAAGGTAGATAGCAAAGAATTCTAACCACACCAATTAGGGTTGGAAATGTTGTGTGCGCAGAAATGATACAACACCAACAGGGGGGTTGTGAGCTCACAGGGTCTGATAAGGCACAGTAAGTACGCAGCAGTAAATGTATGACAGTAGTGCATTGTGTACATTACTAATGGCTTGCTGTAACTAGCTGTTGATCAAAGAGCACTCAATGCAGATGTGACAAGATAAAGTGTAGAGTGCGATGAGTAGAGTAGAGCATTTATGGCTGACAGACAGACAGATATGTTTACATAACAGGCTGCATGTGTAATGAGTGAGCACTGCATAGTCCACTAGACATCAATGAATGTGTATATATATAACAGTGCATACTCCACTAGACATCGGTGTACGTACGTACACACAGAGATAGGACGTACCTGAGCAATATGTCTTTGTGTAGCTGGTGGTTGAGCTCCTTTTCCCTGTCGTCTACTTGTTTGGTCATCCTAGTCAGCCCTGGGCTGATGTTCTAATAAAACACAGAGTTAACATGAACAATAGTCATAGAGTTATGTATCTAAGGCAATATGACATCACAAGCCTACCAATCTATATGTGACACTGTGACATCACAGGTATACCAATCTATATGTGACACTGTGACATCACAGTTATACCAATCTATATGTGACACTGTGACATCACAGGTATACCTATCTATATGTGACACTGTGACATCACAGTTATACCAATCTATATGTGACACTGTGACATCACAGGTATACCTATCTATATGTGACACTGTGACATCACAGGTATACCTATCTATATGTGACACTGTGACATCACAGGTATACCTATCTATATGTGACACTGTGACATCACAGGTATACCTATCTATATGTGACACTGTGACATCACAGGTATACCTATATATATGTGACACTGTGACATCACAAAAACTACATTGCACCATAACAATTAAACTTCAAGAGCATTCAAGAAGATGACAAATGTCACAACCATTTCTGGTGGAACGGTATCATATGATAGAGCTAACCCAACAGGCCCCTATAATATGTTATCATATATCACATTCCACAAATACCGATAGCCTTGCTATACCTCAATACAGTTGACACACTATTAGCATATTCACAAAAGACAGTCCATCACTCAAGCATGTCATCGTGGCTCACTCACTACCAATCAATAGCCAAGCCTGAGAGAGGCAGCAAATCTCAAGATTTACGATGCAGCCACCAGTCATCGTGATGAAGCAGATACCGGCAAGGTACCAAGTTATAAAGTTACCAACCTTGACGAAAGTGACTAGATCGTCCATGGTCTCTATAACTTCTGTTATAGCTAAATATTCTAGAACTCTCTTGCATTGCGCTATTATCTTTCTCACTTCTGACTCGTCAAATGCCAGCAATAGAGCGGATGTGCCCTGCAGAATACCTGTGATAGGCGTCAAGGTATATGTACTGTATAATATGTCCTTTGATCGATTCAAATATCACAAAAATTGCAGCCCTTCATGTACAGGTGTCAATTTTTGCTCAAGTGTATGTTACATAGGTATAACTTGGACACAATTTTGTTAACCACAACTTTGGTTAAGGAGTGGCTACACCGTACCAATGTTTGGTGCCAATGCACCTACATGATGGATCGTGGCCATGTGCGGGTGGCTACATAGGCCGATGTAACCTGACGGTGTACTAAAGCTGCTATTGAGCTAGCCAATCATACGGCATAAAGTCGTACCACTTCTGGCAACAAATTTGATTTTTCTTTATACACAGTGCACGTATATATATACATAGTACACGTACTACTAATTAATAATAATTGAAAACCACGTCTATTGTAGGATCATTGTTTTTTTACAATAAGACAACCTTTGATTTTTATTTATTACTTTGGATTTGCTAATTATTAAATCATAGGATTGCTGTTTGTTAAATCATAATTCATTGTTACAATTGTTATTATTTATAATTAATGTTGTTAAATGTTATTACCAACGATCATTATTTTATGAGCCATGTAACGTAAATTCACTTGAGTGAATTGTTTTAGGCAACAACTGCATTACATCAAAATTATTTTGGTGCAAAGAGATGGATGCACAAATTTTACAAGATTAAATTCCTTCAGAATTTGAAAGTGATAACAACAATAATATATGTATAACCATTGCTGACAAAAATAATTCCAACAGAAATGCATTGTAAATGGTTAAATTTGATGAGCTTGTAAACAGATTTTGGACAGAACCAATCAGAGGGCGCCGATGTGCAACATGTGTTGATTTGGCCTACAATCAAGCTCCACAATGTGCAGGTATATTGGCCACGCCCATCATACCACCCCTTTAGCGCCCCACAAGAAATAGAAACTGCTAGTAAATTACTAAGCATTAATTGCATTTATCCAGTTGACTCGCTAATAAATAAACAATTAACAGTCATTAATAGCCACTCCATTCATGGCCCAGAAACCAATCATCGACTGTAACTACTGCTAAAAAGCCACTATTGAGTCTTGGGAAATACTAAGCAATAGATAAACAAAATGTGACAACAATGACCTCTAGAACCGGTGATGAGCTCTTTCCTAGCAGGAGCAGAAAATGTGTCCTCTCTGAGCTTAACTGAAGCGTCCAACAAGGCAGCGGCTGCCTCCTCCACCCTCCTCAGTGCCACCGGCATGTCTTGTTTCAATATAGCATCATCGCTGGTATTGACTGTTTCATAGCCCACCTGTCACAGAAAGGTTTATAACTGGTTCGATAAATCCTACTAAATCCGAACTCATCTGTTTGCATGAAGAGTTGTGGAGAGATGCTAGTTTTAAAAATACACATTATAGCTTACAACGACCCTTACAAAATATGCTTTTCTTATTGGACAGTGTAGAAACTACTCCATTGATTTCAAGAGTTCGCCATTCATTGTTTTGGTCAGAAAGTAATTTTATTTTGTAAAATTCATAAACTGGGAAAATTTATTAATTTTGTTCTATAAAAGATACACAGAATGCTTTTCACACTTTAGAGTGAGCGTGTAACAATCCTACAACGTTACATACATCTATGTACAGACATTTCCATTACGACATTGTAAAGCACAGGCTAGGCAGGGACTGAATCTCCATGGCAACGGCATGCATAAACATCTATCTTTACGGGGGATTACCATATTGTCATGTATACAGCTCATTAGCTTGCAGGTATTCCGCATACAAGTTATTACACTAAACATTCATATAAAACTGCAAAGTTGTCACAAAAACCTTTGGGATTGGCTCAACCACTCCAAGTAAACAGGTTTTATCCTGATACGATAAATTATGTGTGAGCTTAAAGTCAGCCCTTTGTGGTTTTACTGCAGCCTGGAGCTGGGAGGTATATTGTATGTCCCCCATCTATGTAATCCAACCATGGATGAAATATAACAGGATTGCCAGCTGCGGCCGCGTAATAGAGATTTTGTGACGAGCCAAATGTAGCCGTTTGTGGGAACCGCCATACTGCTCCGAAGTTTTCAAGACCACTTGGATCTCGTAATAAATATCGTTTTCTTATGAGTTTTTACACTTCAAGTTCACGCCGTGGGCATACTGCGCTAGTTTTGACGATTCAACTATTTTTACTTACAATACCATATCCGCTCCGAGAACAAAATTGTATATGCCAACGATAACATATATGTAATCTTTGGTTTTATGTAGTGACCCTGTAGGGTCACTAGTTTTATGCAGCTTCCGCTCCGAAACTAGAAAATCAGAACATCGCGTTAATACAAATATTTACGATTATTTTTCCGAGCTGCTATAGTAGTTTATGTTTCCGCTCCGAACAACCAGTTCAATATGGGCGCCATGGATGACTTCCCATTGGCCAAAATTGGCTACACCCCGTTCGGGTTTCTGGCAATCCTGTTATATTTCATCCATGAATCCAACTCTAAGCTGGGCTCGAAGACCAGCCCAGAATGCACCTAGGTATGCTTGCAGTTCCCACGTCAGTAGCAGATTTAAAACAATATTGCCAATCACAACGATTATAACCAATTAAAATAATTATTCACCCAATAATAAATACAAATAATGATAAACAAAGAGTAATAAATAACTAATACATAATAATAAAAAAACTAATACCATGAACATGAGGAATGAAACGCATGCGTAAATCACTACCGACGCATGAAAAGAATGAATTGATAGATACGTATAACATTAAAATTTGTAATAAAATTTATACAATTGACATTAGCAGTCACCTGAACCAAATTGTCTACAGCAAGTTTCACGGTCTCCACCGGTCGAGATAAATCAGGCATTGCATTTCCATCTTCAGCTTCTTCATGCAATATGACAAGACGAGATACCTACAACGAGTAGGAAAATGGGTGAAGAGGGTCATTATAGTAGTAGTGGTAGTGGTAGTAGTAGTGGTAGTGGTAGTGGTAGTAGTAGTGGTAGTGGTAGTGGTAGTGGTAGTAGTAGTAGTAGTAGTAGTAGTAGTAGTAGTAGTAGTAGTAGTAGTAGTAGTAGTAGTAGTAGTAGTAGTAGTAGTAGTAGTAGTAGTAGTAGTAAACAAGTTATCATATGGAATTCTGATGTTGCAACCCCCATCATGCCTTACACAGCACCATCATTCCACCACCAGTGTAACCTATCTCACCCAAAAGATAGCAGTTTATTTGTACAAAAACTTTTTGTTCGACAAAAAAACTATTTTTACAACCATTCTTTTACATTTTTTATCATCAAAACAAGCCAAATTTTTGTTATGGATGGACTATTTCTGTAACATATTTATATTGATTAACACTGAGCAGGCGTATTAAATTGTCACGTCGCTGCATACATGAAGGTAGAAGGGGATATGTCATTTCAGTAATGTTTGCACAAGGTATGGTCTCATCAGTTCCTCCCTCAAAATCAACTTTCATCCACAAAAGCTTCAAGTAAAAATATGTAGTAAATTTTCACAAACAAAACTTACAGGGTAATTTAAGTTATCAATCTTATAAAACTCAATGGAAAGATGGAAATTGTTTCCAAGCTCTACGATCAAATTAGAGTACATATTTCATGTATACCAATGATTGGTTTTCCTAAATGAGTGTGTTTGCTTTAACAGAGAGAAAAATAAATAAAAAGCTGCCTACCAAAACGCAGCTGCATGGTAAATGGTAAATGGCAAATGCAAATTTAATTGAAAATAATGTTGCACTTGAGGAATATTTTGGCAGTGAAAATTGGAACCCAAACTAATACATGCACCCCTAGATCAAGGCACGACCACTGAATGCTAGATTAAAACCATACCAGAAGAATTGAGAGACAATTGAGAGCCGATTTGCTGGTTTGCTCTATTGATCATAGATCTACAGTCCATTTATGATTGATGTGGTTTTCCCTTAACACCGAACAGTTGAATTTTCTTTAAATAAATAAATATTTTTGTTAATTAGATATTGTTTGTTTTAAGTCATTTTAAATAATAAATACAACCTAATTATAGATGTAAAAATTAGTTTAAGAGAATATATTCAACAACAGTTTTATACAGTTAATTAACTTGCTCTATGTCTTTTTATCTACGTCTGCGCTGATAGTTGCATAGAGGCTATAAATAAAATGATGACGATCGCTTTTGGTTCGAAAGCCATATGCTTTGCAAATTTTTCCTATTTCAAAATAGTTTAGACTATTTTAAAACAGTTCAGGCTATTTCAAAAGGGGTTTGTAAATAGTTCATACTCCTTCTAAAGTGTTCATACGGTTTGTAATTTTCTAAATTGTCCGAATCATTTCTAAGCCGTCTGAATTATTTGCAAGACAACTATACGGTTCGCAGAATTTATGATTGTCAGACAGGAAATACAGTTTATAGCATGAATCCCGCAACTGCTGAGGCCGATGATCAATTTATTAAAACCGGCAAGCCCGTTTTTAAACACAGTTTCTTGGGCTATTTTACTACAATTATCCAATTACTTTCAATGTAAAAGATGCTTTGCAAACCATCTGGACTATTTCAAATCCGTTCATATGCTTTGAAAACAAAACCGTCCAACGTTATGAGCCACCATAACTAGACCTATCAATCATTATTGATATTAGTGTTTGAGTAACTATGTTTTCATGGTTATTATTATTATTATTATAATTAACTGTCTTTGCAAAACCCTATCAACTTTTGTAAATAATAATAATATTGGGTCAATTGAATGCTCATTTTCTACTTACTATTCTCTACAGCATCATCATCATAGGCCAGGGGTAATAACCAATTGTATAATGATAATATAAATAATAATAGCAAAAGAGACAATAATAACCGTATAATAATATATATATCGATTAGCTGCAACTAATAAATAACATACTATTAATTAATCACTTATTATAACAATTATTGTTGTAATTGTAATATAAATAATATTGTACTAATAATAAATGGTGATGCTACACTTACTACTGCTACTAACAAGTTATCATCGTCCTCATAATAATTTATTAATATAAAAAATTAACAACAAGCAATAAAACTTTTATTATATCAATATTTGCTTATAAAAACAATGATGATCATAAATAATATATATAATAATAATATTATTATTTAACAATTTTATTATCATCATCATTATTATTTATAATTAATTAATTATCATCATTATCAACAATTAATATTAATAATTAGTACACATCATCATCAACTTCTTGAAATTATTAATAATTATTAACAACTTTTGTTTATTGCAATAATAATACTAACATTATATTTATTAATTATTTGGAAAGCAAAATAATAATAATCATTATTATTATTATCATAAATAATAATAATTTATTGTAAATAATTAATAATAATAAGAAGAATAATTATAATAAAATAAAAATATTATTAATTAACAAATACTACTTCTTACCACTTATTAATTATTGAAAACAATATCATAAATAAATTATGATAATAAATTATTCTTGTTAATAGTAAAAAGTAATAAATACTTATACCAAGTACAAAAATTATGATGCTGATTGGGTTGTTGTTATTCATTATCATCCACAGTGAGCCATGTATGATTGGTAACAAACCGGAATTGTGTTAAAAATAATTAAAAAAAAGATTATTATAATAATAATAATAATATATATTATATATATTATTATAATTTTTTTAATTATTTTTAACACAATTCCTGTTTGTTACCAATCATACATGGCTCACTGTGTTATCATTATCATCACTTATTATTACTTACTACTACTACTACATACCTGCTGAGCAACCGGCTCTAGGATGCTTTCTATTGTTTTTGTATGGAAGACAGGCATATTTTTTGTTGTTTTATTCTAAGCAACATTTATGATAAAACCATCGTTCAAATTGAAACTATATATGCAGTATCTTTATTTGTACGAAGTAATATACATGACGATAAAAAAACATCTAAAAATTCTTCCAGCTTGAAATAGTCTGCGTCTGTTTCATTTCACAGAAATTTAAGACTTGGCTCAACCCATAACAATGTATCTATATCCAATGAACCAATAATTTGCATGAAGCGTGGAGCTGAAGCTATAACCTCCTTTGCAGAATGACGAATAGTGGAATCTTTAGTTGAAATAGATGCAAACGATCAGACAACTCCCAAAAACATGCAATAGGATTCATACATAACGACTATGTACATAGCACAATTTATACATGATAAAATTAACATCTGAAGGACAAAATAAACTAAAACAACAGGCACAATAGTTTTGGAAAACAAAAGAGTATTCTACGAGTTATCTAACAACTTGTAAACTATAATCGCATATATTGTACTCACAAACAAGCACCTATCAAACATTGTGTATAACGAAAGCAGAAATAAATGAATAAAGAAATACCATTTAAAATATCAATAAAGTCTTGTATTTCAGATTCTCAAACTATATAATACAATACTGTATAATAAAATATACACATAATAACAATGTACTACTTACACAGATTATCAATGCCAATCTCAGTTGGCACTATAAATATATAAATGCTTGAAAAAAAACAGAATAGCTATACATGATTAAGCACTACATTAATTATCTACAAAATATTCAACTAGCATTGGCAGACATATTGTTAAAAATACTCATATAAAAGCAAAGATGGGCAATCTCAAGACTAAAAGTGGAGAGCGTGTTATAATAGCACATTGAAAAGTTAACAACAAAAAGTTAGCAAGCCTTCAAGCACAGGACCGCACTAAGTGTGATATTAAGTATTAATTCTTTGGGGCGACTATTGTGAGATCTAATACTGAAATGAGCACTAATAAATAATATGCCCAAAAGTGATAAAAATGTCTTCATTAACAGCTGTCAAGGTCATCAATCTCAGTCAGTAAATAATCTATGTACAAAACAACCAATCAGCTCGAGAGAAAGTATTTTATTCACAGCCCAATAGAACTAGAAACAGCAGTAGCACCAGCAGGGAAAAGAGATGAGATACTACATGTACGGCGGACCATTGACAGGGTTACCCATGTACGCGCCAGCTTGATGTGACATCATCATCGGTTGCTGTCCGGGACCGAGACTCCTTGGAGCCATGGGGTGAGCTGCGGAGCTGGGCATGAACTCACTACCAGGGGGACCATACGGCCCATGAGCGTGATGTGCTCCTGGTAGATAGGCACCTGGGTGAGAGACATGGGGTGGAGGATGCATGCCTGGGTGAGTAGCACTAGACATGACTACGTGTTGGCTCCTCATGTGCATGTGAGACTCCATCATACCTGTAATGTATACCAGAATGCATCAGCAACGTGTCATATACCAGAATGCATCAGCAACGTGTCATATACCAGAATGCATCAGCAACGTGTCATATACCAGAATGCATCAGCAACATTTCATATACCAGAATACATCAGTACCGTGCCATAACTACTTATCAACTAGGTTATGCACAATTGCCCAAATAGAATAACGTAAAGAATACTCCTGCATTACAGCCAAGAATCTGGTCAGCAACAAAATTCCACATGTAGTATTGGTGCAGTGTTTACATGTAGTGGGCAGTACGCGCAGAAAAGCTACACGGCCATTTGTCATTAAAAACTCTGGCAAGACTAAAATTATGTCAGTGCACAGCTCACAATATTGATTACAGTGTGCATTTGTGTCTACTGTGTGAATGAAATAGAAGTTTTACTAATCAGTAATGCTTTGTTTATAGTTATACTTTTGTGTTTACTTTGTGAGCCGTGTGCAAGCAATCTAATAAACTTTTTTAAAACAAAATGCACTTTTTATTGTATCAACATTCATAACAATAACAATCTATCACCAAATAAACAGCAGATACCAGTCCAACTTTTGCTACTGCAGGCAAGATATTGTGCAACTTAGTTTTTGAGTTGTCTGCCCAATAAAATGCGCTATAGAGAAATACTTATTAGCTGTCGGAGTTGTCCTCCCAACAATAGTAGCTCAATGGGATGAAGTTTGCACACAAATGATTGATGGCAAACCCCAAATGATGTACCGAATACTTTTTTTGAACTGATATGATTTGAGGAATTATCAATGTAACTCTTTGACTAATAGAATATCAAAACAAAACGTTAGATGATACAAGAAGAGAAGACAACTCCGACTGACTAGCAGACAACTACTAACCAGGGTAAGTGGGTGCTGTAGGTGATGGATTGTATCCCATACTCATACTAGATTGCTGTGCAGACATCATATACTGTGGTCCAGGGGCTCGACGCAGACTCTCAGACATGTGCATGGGAGCTCCGCTAGGCATCATTGCATTGCCACCTACAAATAGTCACACATCTTCCATGATGTAACCATAGCAGAAAGGTCAGCTGATTGGTTGCTTTCGCTCGCCATGACGACCATTTAGCAAAAACTACAATTGTACCACCTAGCATTGTATACGAGTGCGCCACCTTGCGCTGTGATCACATGATCACCTGAGCCTGTTTCTACCAAACTATCATGCCCGAAATCTCCTAGAGAGAATGAAAATGAAAGACTTCAATAAAAAGCAATCATTATTCACCATGTTCCCATGGTGCGAATTCGTTCGAATTGGACGTTTATTCGAGTTGGTTAGCATTCATTCGGGTTGGCACTGCTAACCGTGCCTATGATAATTTGAATTGAATCATATGCAGGAGTTGTCCTTCCTTTACAGTGAATTGAGGGTGCAATAATCCTTTTATCGTAGTGAGTGAGACGTAAACAAGCGAGCTCGTATTACTAAGTAGTAATACGAGTCAAATTTGTGGAATGTTCACAGCATAAACTAGTAATAGTAGTAAGTAGATGAATAATAATAAAAGAAACAATTGCTAATAATTATAGATGATTATTAATAAATATAATGATAGCTATAAGAAATTATAAATAACTATTAATAATAAATAAATCAATTATTCTAAATAATAAAAAATAACTTTTGTGGCAAGTATACGAATAATAATAATTTAGTTTGCCCACTTATCACACAGAGCTATGATTCAGTTTCCCGAACAAATGGTAAATAATTGATAACTAAGCCGTTGTTAAACTTGCAAAGGATTATTGTTATATGAATGAAAAAAACTGCTGTTGGAAAATAAGCAAAAACTGATTTACAGCCAAATCGCCAGTTTAACGCCTTTTTCTCAAAAGAGCAACACGAACGAATTCGAATTCATTAACACGAACGATTCCCATGATCCTAATGAATGCTCAACCCGAACGAATACGGTTTGAGGAACCGCACTGAGCCAACACGAACGAACCCGAACCAACTCGTACGAGTCACAATTCCTATGACCCGAATGGACGATTTATGTGTTCAACCCGTATGAATTCGCACCATGGGAACATAGTGATTACAATAGAGCTTTCTTATTTGAAGTTAGAAAAATAAATAGCCAAAAAATATCTGCAGCAAAAGAATATCAAGTTACTAGACATAACTATCAACTACACTAGATTGGTTCAACCAACTTTCGCAATTCTTCTTTTTAAAATAATATTTCAGCTAATCACCGGACACCAAAAAGTAAACAAAAAACAATTAACTAATGGCTATAATTAGTCCTCATGCACTCAAGGTTTTTTTTTGTTATAAAATTAACGAGCCACAAACAAGATTAGTGCATGCATGGCCCTCTACATTGTCCGACAGCCAAAACTGTAGAAATAAACCCACATTTAAAGCATCCCAGCATTGAACAACTTTTTGTTGAATTTTTTAATATTCGGGTCTAAAGCAACAGATTGATGTATTTAATAACCCTCTAGGCCTACTCAGTGCTGACCTACAAGCTTACAAGACTTGAATATTCAGAAACTCAACAAAAAAGTGTTCAGTGTTGGCATGCTTTAACAATAGGGATTATTATCATTATTTATAATCAAATGATGGCAATAGATAATTTTCAATAATAATTTTTAGCTCATGAAATGGGGTCCCGGCAGAGTAGTTTCGCTTTAGCGATGCAACCGGAAATAGCATGGTCGATCGTATAACTTATCATTAGAAATCTCGACTTGCTTGACTATTATTTAGATTTTAGACAGTTTAAGCCATTGATATAACAAAATTTATGCAGTTTAGGAAGCTCAAGGAATCAATATAGCCTTTGAACTATTTTTTTTTTTAATATTTTGTTTCATTCACTTGTTAAAAATTAATTAAACATTATGCTCGTGTGTAGAGCTATAGCTTTGTATTTCGCGGCTCATTGAGCTTGCCAACATAAATTAACGCCCTTGTTATGAGCCAGGTCCTGGCAGAATATTTTGGTGATCTGTCGAGCACGGGCCAAAAACATTCCGTGGCCGTGTTCACTTGCTATAGGACTGTCTTAATTTCAAATCATTGGCCGCCATTGCATTAGTTGGAATCATCATCAAGTGTGATTATGAAAGCCTCACCCTATCTTGTTTGAAGGAATTGCTAAAAAAAAACAAAAATGTACGGACAACTGAACGCAAGAAGGAGCTGATTGACAGGTTATAATTATTATTAGTATAGTAATAATAACGGTTGAAACAACGAACTACGAAGAACAACAAGAACAATTATAATAATTATTATAATAAAAATAATAATAATTAATGACATATAGTTATAATTTTATTATCTTTTAATTTCAACTGTTGCGGTTGTTGTTATTTAATTAATTAATATTATTGATATATCTTATTATTTTATCTATTATTTTTATTTTATAATAATAATAAATTATTATTATTTTATAATAATAATAAATTATAAGATGACTTATGTTAGCGGCGCATCGTCAGTTTTATACACCTCCAAACCCATCAGCTGCCGTAAACAGAAAAAAAATTCCTTCAGTATCGGATAAAATGAAGCGACTTTCGTTTTAACAGTGCTATCGATGGAAAGCATGCTTCCGGTTCTTTTGATAATAGCTCCGCAGAAAAATCTGCCGGGACCCCATTGGTCAGAAATCTTTTCCATGTTGCTTTATTTTAGCTTTTAGTAAACTTACAAAAATAAAGCTTTTTATCACCAAACATCTAATACCACCAAAAATTATGTCTTTTTCCATTAACAACTATAATAAATATTGTCAACAATTATTGACAAAACCAACTTCCGCTATAATAAGTAATAATAATTTGAAGAGACATGATGGTATGCATGACATTCGCTGTGTTCTCCACTATATGTATCACATTGCAAAAACTTAGTAGATGCTGGAATTGGGACTGCGAATGTCATTTTGTCCATAAAAAAGCGAGCAGACCACAGTAGAGCTTCCGTATATATATATATATATATATAAAAAGTCGACTTTTTTTAATTAAAATAAACGGTAATATTTGTATACAAACCAGTTTGATAAATTATTTAAACTAAAGCTAAATTACTCATCTTCAATTGCTGGCACCAAAATGTTGGTTTCAGGGAAAACAATTATACTTTAGCAGCCCTAGAAGTTTTTACTAAGTTGTTAATATTTTTTACCGGAACAAGTTATACGTTATAATTAAGGCTTTAATAATTAATCTGATTGAGTTGTCTGTTGTCGAGGAAACAACTCCCAAGTTTAATCATTTGGTCGGGGGAACACCAGCAACTCCTAGCGTATATATTCTTTCTTAGGAGAGCAGACCCCAATCAGAACGTTCTACCAAGTCAATTTGAATGAAATTCCATTTCGTTAATTAACAAAAAGAATACAACTCTTGATCTTAACTTTCAATGAAATTTTCTGCATGTAGGATAAATAAAATGTGAAAAAAGTACAGTAAAACTTGCTACTAGACAATTTTTGAGTACCAAGAAATTCATTCATTAAAATGGCTTTTAAAAAGTGAACAAGAATAAGACGCATCAACCTATTAATCTCAGTGATATTTAGCTTAGAATAAATGATGCTGTTTACATAGAGGCAGCGATGTGTGTAAAGAGACCAGTGGAGGTATACAGAGCTAGGCTGCTTATGCCACAGACATAGAGGCAGCAATGTGTGTAAAGAGACCAGTAGAGGTATACAGAGCTAGACTGCTTATGCCACTGATGTAGAGGCAGCAATGTGTGTAAAGAGACCAGTAGAGGTATACAGAGCTAGGCTGCTTATGCCACTGATATAGAGACAGCAGTGTGTGTAAAGAGACCAGTGGAGGTATACAGAGCTAGGCTGCTTATGCCACAGACATAGAGGCAGCAATGTGTGTGTAAAGAGACCAGTAGAGGTATACAGAGCTAGGCTGCTTATGCCACAGATGTAGAGACAGCAATGTGTGTAAAGAGACCAGTGGAGGTATACAGAGCTAGGCTGCTTATGCCACTGATGTAGAGGCAGCAATGTGTGTAAAGAGACCAGTGGAGGTATACAGAGCTAGGCTGCTTATGCCACTGATGTAGAGGCAACAATGTGTGTAAAGAGACCAGTAGAGGTATACAGAGCTAGGCTGCTTATGCCACTGATGTAGAGGCAGCAATGTGTGTAAAGAGACCAGTGGAGGTATACAGAGCTAGGCTGCTTATGCCACTGATGTAGAGGCAACAATGTGTGTAAAGAGACCAGTCGAGGCATACAGAGCTAGACTGCTTATGCCACTGAGGTGGAGGCAGCAATGTGTGTGTAAAGAGACCAGTGGAGGTATACAGAGCTAGGCTGCTTATGCCACTGATATAGAGACAGCGATGTGTGTAAAGAGACCAGTAGAGGTATACAGAGCTAGGCTGCTTATGCCACTGATGTGGAGGCAGCAATGCCAATGACTTACCTGGATATGCTGACATAGAAGTTGAATACATTGGGCCATGATGTCTAGGTGGACCGTGTGGTGGCATCGGTAACCCTTCAGCTGGTAGAAAGTTAGCAGACGGTGATGGGAATCTATCGGGACTGATGAAGTCAAAGTTTTGTTTATGAGGCATGGCAGGGTCGTGTGTTGGAGCAATCGATGGTTGAGACACTGGCAGATACTGTATGGTATTCCTTCCTTTGTTTTGTATGCTAACAGCAGGGGCTGCAGGTGCTGGAGAGGGCTTATACACAGGATCTGGTGCCGGGGCAGGTTTGTACATCGGGTCTGGCTGGGGCCGAGGGGGCATGCCCCCAGCAAAAGTGTTCATGGACACATCCACATGCTGCTGCATTTGTCCATGCATGCCAGGACCTTGGTACGATTGATTAGCCGTCACATTCTGTATGTTGACTTGCCCAATGGACATGTGTGCATTGACAAATGTGTTGTTGACACTTGGTTGCTGCTGATTGGTTGTTGGTGTAGAGGTTGGTAGGGCCAGGCTTGTGGGAGGAGCTTGCTCTGGGTTTGTCTCGGTGTTAGCGTCTGGTTGCATGCCACCGAAAGGACCCCCTTGGGTCATCTTCTGGGACATCTCTGATATATTTTGCTCCATACCCTTGGCCAGGTTTGCGAGAGACGCCGAAGTGATGTTATTGAGATTTGTGTCTCCCGCAGAAGAGAAGGTGTTGTTAGCTGAATTGTTGTTAAACTGTGCATCGTTCGGTGTCTTAGCCTGATGCGCTACATTTAATTGTCTCTCAATAATTCTCTCTTGGTTCTCAGGCTGAAGATATTGCTGCTGTTGAGTCGGAGGAGCAGTCATGCTCTCCACACTCATAACTCTCCGCAGAGAGTTGTTATAGCTGGGAGGGGCGTCTCCTCCTGCCGTCTGAGGAGTCTAAAAAATAATCAACCAACATGGATAAACATAAATACCACATTGCAAAAAAAAAATTCATTTCGTTCATTTCTGCTAAAAAAAAACACATCAAAATGATGGTTATAAACAGTGATGGATGATACTACACGATCATTATGAACTCATTGAAAATGTAGAATATGGTAGATTCTAGTTGTAATAAGGAAAAGGATGTGATATCTAACACAATGCATGTGTACCTGATAAGGAGTTGGTTGTCCAGCTTGCATCATGCGATAAGCACTGGGAGTCGGACCCGCACCGCGACCCGGGGGAAAGTTGGGTAGACTTTGCTGACGAGACAGCGGCTGCGGCATAGATCCTTTAAGAGCACCACCTATACCATCCTCGGTTTTAGGGACATGGTGGTGCTGCGGTGCCTTGGGTAGAGGCAGATGTGACTGGTGAGACAGAGCCTGTGAAGGGGCAGCACCGGTGCTAGGAGACTGTGCGGCTAGAGGAGACCGTGGTATAAACTGTTTCTCACTTTTCACTGGCGGCGCATCCATTGGAGAAACTGGAGAGCGGGCGACACTAGGCTTCCTTTTTCTACTAGCTTTCTTAGGAGGCGCTGGCTGTGGAGCGGCGCTAGGCGATGGCATGGGATACGGTGGTGGTGGTTTAGACTCCATAGCACCTGGTGTGCCAGCAGGACTCATAGGAAGCCCAGAACTGTAAACAGGTCCTGGAGCACCCATAGACGGATTGATACCAAAGTTATTGTAGCTGTTTGGTGACTGGCTGCAAGGAAGCGGGTAAGGACCCTGCCTATCTTGAGCCATGTTTATATGACTAAAGTCTGTAACGTTGTTACCGCTGTCATCGGCCAATAACATCTGGTGTATCTTACGTAAGTTAGCCAGGCTCGACTCCCGGTGTTGCCTTTGGTCGGGTGTGAGATTCTCATTAGGCACATACTGATTGGCTATATCAGGTTGTCCCATTGGCTGGCCTGGCATAGACATCTTCATATCATTGTTCATATAGTTGAGGTCTTGAGCACCGAGAGCTCCCCCGGGTGGCATCACAGACTGGTTATACCCCGGGTGAGGCATGCTATGATGCATTGCTCCTGGCCATTGCATAGGCCCCGGACCGGACGGCAGAGCTGATGCTCTCGGATGTCTGAAAGGATTTGTGGGTCTCTGTAGAGGCATTGGTAGCCTTGGTTGTTGACTTGGCAGCGTCACATTCATGGGATTCACCTGAAACACACAAACAATAAAGATATGATGCTAAATAGTTGTCATTACCATAGCCATTACAAGACGTGACAATGACTGGTCGAACATCTAACAACTACAGCAGGTCAAAGCTTACTTGTAAAAAGCTCTTGGTGTCGACATCATCCAGATGATACTGTAATATGGAGCCACAGTTACCAGAGAAGACAGCATCGGCTGCCTTGTTGGCCATTTGTGTAGAGAAAACGAAAAGCTGACTCTGGGTATGAGTGAAGTTGACACCTCCATGGGATGCCGCCTTCTTTATATCACCTGCAAGCACCAACACAAGCTACAGGGCTTTGATATTGGGTGTTTGCTCATTAGGATAACAGGCAAGAAATACCTTTTTATCCCCAATTTCAATGTTTTAAAAAACCAGGAGCTAATCATGGCAAACCACAGGGCAAAGATAGCATATCTAGGCAAACACTTTTCAGTAATTACGTTATGGTAATTTTTAATAATCTTATGCGTTATAATGGTGTGGTTGTGGAGTTTTTTAGGTTTATATCTGCAGAAAACCCTGTTTTATCCATAAAAAAGTTGTTTAAAAAAAGTTAATTTGAGGAAATCAATAACATTACCCTTATAAATAAAATTAGTGTGACTGTGATTATCAGTATAATATTGCTCACACCTGGTTGCTAAAGAAAATAGGTTCAACTTATTAGTTTCATAAAGTGGAGAGATTTGGAGATGCACTGTAATGCATCGATTGCAGCTAAACAAAATATGATGTTCAAAGTAAAGTTGTCTGTAGAAAATGCAGTTATTTATAATTAATTTGAACCAAGGACAGACAACTAGTCAAATGCTCGGGGAGCGCAGTCACTGCATTTCTTACTGAGACAATCAGCAGTATTGATAATGCTATCAATTGCGTAGATATTACAAGACCACAAATCTATGTCAAGGATGAAAATCATAAAGAAAGAGAGGCTCAAAGAGTTGTACTCTAAACAGTAGATGTTAGCAAGGCCAACCGACAGTCAGCTGTTTGCCAATGAGCAACTCTAGTGATGCCAACCTCAACCCTCCCTACACTAACCTCTAATATTATTTTAAACAACAACCTATCACTGTGAGCACACAGAAGTCATTATAATGCACCGAGTGGCGTGCAGTCAGTATAGTACATATAGTAGTTAGTAGTACATGCAGTAGTTAGTAGTACACATAGCAGTTAGTAGTACACATAGCAGTTAGTAGTACACATAGCAGTTAGTAGTACATACAGTAGTTATTCCTACACAGCCAATAGTACTCAATACCTACCATTCACCTGACCAGCACCTTTACCTGTAACACACAATAAATCACACATTAGTGTACGTACGGTACAGAAATTGAGTGAACCAATCCATCACTCGACCTACACTAGGTGCCAGCTGGAGGCATACAAGAGTGACTGCTGGTGACAAACATTGCCTTGCATAGAATCACTGCTTCAGCAACTTGTTAGTAAGCCAGTACATAGCTTTGTCATTTATGTAGAATTACACAATAAACCCACAGGTTATTAATTAATTACTATAAGAAAAGAAGTTCTCCACACTCGAAAAAACTGAAATAAAAATTTTCACCAAAATTAACCGCAGTCAAATGGCAAAACTATGTGTCCCAGTGGCAGAACTATGTGTCCCAATGGCAGAAAGGCGACCAGCTTCAAAAGCAGACAAGTTAAGAAGGAAGAAAAATTACCAAACAACTCAAGAGGGATTAATTGCACGCAGCTGTCAGATCTGTGCTAGTTTTTGGGAGATTAGCTCCATCAATTTAATTTATTGCATATATTATGATTTTTGTGGAAGCCTCTCATGTAATAACCCGACACAAGTAACCAAACTTCGCACCAAAAGACGACCTACATTTAATAAAGAATAAAAATGGACAATCATTATCCCCTAACACATTAGAGACTGCACCACAAGTAGTTACTTATAACAGGGGCTTAAACAGGATTTATAGTCGAACCCGGACAGGCCCAGGGAGCTGCAGCTGCAGGCCCGAGTTTGGTGACAGAAATATATGGACTGACCTTCATAATGGCAAGGTTATCCATTAAATTGGGTAACGTATGGGGAAATCTGCCCCAAATCGAAAGGCGAAAAGTTGAGTGGGATAATCAAATTTCCGAGAGGTAAATATGCTATGCGGGATAGATGCAATAATTTGAAACAGAAAAACATGGAAATATACTTATTGCTGGTTTGCAAAATTTACTACGGCTACAATTATTGTCTCCGAGGGCATCATAAAATCAGTACATATGAATCTTGCTAATTAGCGGTGACAAAAAGTTGAAATGGAAGCACTTGGAATGCGTGTGACCAACCAGGTCCCAGTCAATATTATATTGAGTCAGCTAAAAAATATATAATGATAAGCGCAGTGAAAATAAAAAAAAACTCACCCGAAGAGGGTTCCTCACTCAAAACCTTGCTCAATTCCGGATTCTCGTTTCTTATAATTTCCGACGGGTCCAACTTAGGTGGAGTGGAAGGTTTTTCACCGCCCCCCATTTCCTTGCCTGTCATGTCCGTCTCCTCTCTTAGCAGCAATTCCTCATTTGTGATCTTCTTGGGCTCATTTGGCTGGTTCTACAGCATACAGCCAACAAGTGGAGGCCATGTGACAGCAAGCACCTTGCATCGATTGTCAAGCCTCATCACACAAGCGGCTCACAGCCAAATGCTAACAGAACAGTCCTGAAATATCATTTAAAATGGAGAAAAATTCCTTTACAATTATAGCTCCGACTTATTTTTCAGTTAAGTTAGTTTCGTGCTTGCAGTAAAAACAGATTACCTAGGGCCACACACACATAATAACCATAGCAATGTGGCTGATGGGTCACTTCAGTCCACCACCAAATACTATAGTTGTAGTGGAAACAAAACTGACAGCACATCTGCTGCCTCAGAATGCCAAGTATCCCTACCAGAGACAACTGCTATCCACCACACACATTGTCAAGTGAATTCAGTAATATAGAAGAGTACCAGCCGGTACGTGGACCCAAATACAACATTGCACACAGATGATATCACATGTGATTCACAGACAACAGTTCCTTATGGTCTGTTGTGGCCTCCCAACACCATCCGGTATGTCAGTATAACAGCAGCAATGCGCTTGTAGGCTTGTAGACCTGTACGATTGATAAACCAACCCACATAAATCGTAAATTTCCCATCGCGCATCTTCAATAATTTTTGTATATTTACCATGGGGCTAGTTTCTGCGATGCGCAAAACTTTCTTCAATTACAACAGGTTACCTTTCCTCTGAGCTGCATCCCGTTCACGTTTTTCTTTCTCCAAGCCCCACAATACTGCATGCTGATAAGCCAACTATATTAATGCTTTTTTACGCTCCAAAATTTTTACTGCATTCTAGATGAATCAATTATTTTTAGGAGCCAGACTGAAACGGCAAGCTAATATGAACTGCTTTATGTTTCTGAGAAGGCATGAAATGAGCACATCTTCGCATAGCTACAGGCAGCGTATGCCTTCAAGTAGCTTACCATTGCAATACTGCACCTACCAGTCAGACACCATACCGTTGCAACACTGCACCTACCAGTCAAACAGTGTACCATTGCAACAGTGCACCCACTAATCAGACAGCGTACCGTTGCAACACTGCACCTTCCAGTCAAACAGTGTACCATTGCAACAGCGCACCCACTAATCAGACAGCGTACCGTTGCAACACTGCACCTTCCAGTCAAACAGTGTACCATTGCAACAGCGCACCCACTAATCAGACAGCGTATCGTTGCAACACTGCACCTACCAGTCAGACAGCGTACCGTTGCAACACTGCACCCACCACTCAGACAGCGTACCATTACAACACTGCACCCACCAGTCATACAGTGTACCATTGCAATACTACACCTACCTATAAAACAGTGCAGACACTGGACCTACCTTCATCACCGTGTACTAATGTATCACTGGCTCTACATACAACACAGTGTAGCACAACACAATCACACCTATAAGACGGTGTTCCGCTGCGATACCAAACCTACCTGTAGGTGAGGCTGAATGGCTGGATATATATGAGTGTTGAGATAAGAATGCAGCTCCTGCTCTTGTTCGTCCTTCGACTGACCAAACCTGGTGATAACCTTCTCCCAACTGGTGCAGTCAGTAGCCAAGCACTGCCAATCACAGTTTGTTTTTGATTGTCCCCCCTTCTTCTGACGATACAAACGTAAATCTGCGCGAGAAAACAGTTTCAATCACGGTAAACAGACCATCACGTTATTATCTAACTTAAATAATAATGATATAGAAGGGTGCCGAGAGGGAATACAACTAAATGGGAAGAGCGTGTGAGGTGGATAGTGAACAGAGAGTGAGAGAGAGAAATGTGTGTACGGAGGGAAGTGGATATATTTACTGCAGAGACAGTATGCGCAAGCGTACAACAGCTGAGAGAGAGAAAATGGCAGAGTTGAGACGTTACCTTGGAGAGAACACAACCAAGTGGTTGAGAGAGTGCAGTAGTTGTAAGAACGAGCTAGATGGCACCGATGATCACTCATGTGTTACCTGATAACCAATGCGGGTGCAACACTGGGCAACCGACAACGCTGCGAAAAAGAGATTACAGGCTAAGTGATAGAATTGATGATAAGTGTTTAATAGAGAAGTGGAGTGGTTAAAACTGACACATCTGTTAAAGTGATTAATCATGATTTGATGGCATTCCACCAAACGCCATTGCTAGGTATTAACTACAACCAGTTGCGTGTAACATTAAATGAAGACAGGAGTAAAAGGCTTCTTTAGCCGCGTATTAAATAATACCGTAATAATAATCGAAAGGAAATTGATACACAAGCTACAGTACTTATATACATTGTAATGTATTTTTGACAGTATGTGCATGAGATACCAAAAAGAAATCACGCTTAGCTGCGATAAGGGGTCAAATTACTAGCAATAAAATGTACCATTGAGAAAGGACCATTTCCTTGTGAGGGGAGAGAATTTACTACTCCCATACTAGCTGATGTCTATCACATTACATAACCTAAAAGTATTCATCCAAATGATTCTCTACACAAAGTTCATCCACCGACGGCCCACAACACATTTATATATATATACTAGCAGTAATACTGTTGCATTCAAACACACTCACCGCTCTGCGCCTGCCCGTTCCACCCCGACCCAACCCCCTGTACCCCAATTCAGCTCCATCCATGCTTTTCTCTCTGTCCCACTCTACCTCCACCCTATATCTTTGCCCCGCTCTCCCCTCTTCCCCACCACTCTACTTGTAATGCTAACCTCTTCATTTCTTCTTTTCTCCCCAGCTCACTTTCGGAACAGACACAAAAAGACAGTGTCATAGAACATGTTTTATTGAGCCTCAATACAGCGCCGTTAGCAAAGAACGATTTTCTATACTATAAACTATATCTTCAACCATCTCCGGTTCGAAGGCAAATGGCAAAAAACCAATCCATGATCTTACAAACAACTGGTCCAGTCTCAGTCACATTTATACATATAAATATACAAGCTTGAACCTGTTGCTTGCTAGCTTTGTAATATTACAGTCGAAGATGAAAACTTTGTAATAATATCACAGCGCACACATAGATTAAATTAAATCACTAATGTTAATAGTACTGCATTATATTCAATGCTGAACTTGATGGTAAATGGATGCATTTTCTGTATACACAAAAAAATTCTTAGCTATGATCACCATTTTAAGATTTTTTTGCCGAAACAATAATGATTTCACAACTGACGAAATTGTATGGCGCATAACCAAAAATAACAACAATACATGATAACACAGTTCAAATACAGTTATTCAAATTCCAAATAAACACATCCGTATCCATTAATTAATAACAAACAGATCATAAAAGCTTGCTGTAACTAAAGGAGGTTGCAAAATGTGGTTGATAGCAGCAGTTGGCTATTGAGATGGTATCTCATTGACACTATTTAACAGGTACTAGTATACTGTGACATTACTTAACAGGTACTAGTATACTGTGACATTACATAACAGGTACTAGTATACTGTGACATTACATAACAGGTACTAGTATACTGTGACATTACATAACAGGTACTAGTATACTGTGACATTACATAACAGGTACTAGTATACTGTGACATTACTTAACAGGTACTAGTATACTGTGACATTACATAACAGGTACTAGTATACTGTCACATTACTTAACAGGTACTAGTATACTGTGACACTACATAACAGGTACTAGTATACTGTGACATTACATAACATGTACTAGTATACTGTGACATTACTTATTATGTGCCACTAGTACAATATGTCAGTTAAGACAAGTCATCAATAACTAATCACTTCCCTCAAGTGTCAAAGAGCATCACCCCACTCCTATAGGTCATCACTAGTGCGCTAGCAAAAGCACCAATTTATAATAAGTAATGTGATTTACTAAAGCATTGCCGGGGCCATAAATGATAGGAACACTGATGAGATGAGAACTACTGCTCACTCTACTGTCGGCAAACCATTGATATACGTTTATTATATAATATTACGACCATCAATGGCGTCATTAGCAAAACATCATCTTTAAATAATACCAAAGTTTCAATGTTGATATATTATACTTTGTTTTTCTTGAACAAATGTTGTATAACAACACAGCGCCTTTTAGCAATCTTTTCTAGTTACAGCGATTGGCAAGGACATTGGTAGCCACAAATACACGTGTGGTTACCAGCTAGTGGTTGGCTAGGGGAATCTATCTACCTCAATTCACACCTACAAGCTATAAATACCAGTTTATTAACCAGTCTAGTTCTATGTTCCGGTTGGTATATGCGCCGGTGAAGTATTTTCCATAGAAAGCACAACTGTGGAGCCTCATTAAATACGGACAAAAAAATTCAGCGAGCTAATTTTGCTAATTTACTTTACAATGAATTATAAAATATTTATTACTTTTTATTACTTTTATATGATCATACAGTAATAATACAGATTAAAGGCAACTATTACCATCAGAATTACACCCAATCCATGTAGCCTACTACTAAATCAGTTCTATAACTACTACAATCGTTTCAACTTCATCATCACTAGCGATTGACTGCTCCAGGGTAGCATCTTGTGTAGAAATCAACTCACAGAGACATGGAATTAAAATTGCCGGAACATACAGCTTTTGTGCATTAAATGGCCATAATTTTGTCTCTGCGTACCAACTACATCGAGCTAACCAACGCCACAACTTGTTTATAAATAATAATAAATTAACATATTGTTTTTCAAAATTGAAGCAATGATTAGAAAACAGATATTTGAGATGACATTTTGCTGCTCATGCATGAAAAAATGGGCGTATTTTTTCTGTTAATAAAATGGTGAGAGAATTCAGTTGGCGTTCAGTACGAAAGCCATAGCCAGTTATACTCAAACAGACAAGACATCGCATGTTCTATGTAACAAAACAACCACTATGTATAACCACTGCTAACTTAGTAAGCCTATGAAAACAACGTTAGCCAATTTTTGTGGTTGGAAGATATTTTTGTAGCATAAACATCACTAATTAACCGAATGGAGTGATGGATATTGGTGAGACTTGAACACCCAAAAGGATGGTTTGAAGGACACGGGTAATACATGTACAGATATGTAACTGCTACCTCATGAAATACACTCACATGTTCACACAGCAGATCTTATTAGACCTATGAGATGGGCTTGGCAAACACCCCACAAACCATACCTTTGTTTCTTGTACACGAGAGAATAAAAATGATTCACTTGTCGTCGATTGCTCAATAATGGAGAAAAAATTTAAGTAGCTGCTACTAAGGGAGCAGAACTTCTTGCTGTCAACCAATTAAAGCTCACAAGACAGGGAAACACTTATTATGTCCGTTTTACTCCATTTTGCGCCAGAAGAGCCAGGCTGTTTGCGAAACGTGACGCACATGGGTGATATTCGAGCCCCGTGGACAATGCTGGTGTAGACAAGAGAGAAATCATTATTACCAAACATGACTTAGCTGCATTTGCATTTATAAAAATAAAATTTCTTATCCCCTTCTGGTTGCTCAATAGATGCATCCTGAATTGAGAAATACTTAATAATTGCATAACAATAAACCTAAATGTTACGAATAATAATTAAAACAAAAAAAAAGATATGGCATGACGCAATAACAATTTGTCGTGTGAATACCACAAAGTTCCAAGAACAAAATTTAAACAATATATTTAGAGAACAAAAACAATGAAACGTTTTATACAAAAACACAGTATTTATAACTACTATACGTAGCAAACTTACCATCAAAGTACCAATAGGTTCTGTTCTCAGCGTCCTGTCCCACGTTAATTATTGTCTACAAACAAGCCATAGAGAAGTAAAGACACTGCGACCCTACAGCCAGTCAGGGGCTCACACTGCAGGCATATACAGGGCAAGGTGACATGTACACATGACCAACTGACATGGCCACTTGAACAAGCTGACGACGTACGTACGTAAGACAATAAACAAACAAAGCAAGTCACAAAGTAAATATTGCTTGCTCTTTGACAAGTATATTTATGCAAGATTCGACTGTCAAGCGTGGAACGATGTGCGCTTGATGTAAAGTGGTTATTCTCCGCGTTAGGGAGAAATGTCTTCTTAAAATATGACAATTTCCTGTGTATTAAATACTTCAAAAGAAAACCATTTTTATGGGTAACAGGAAATGATTTATTAGCAAAGGGAATGTAAAGGAAAAATAATACTGACATGGTCTAGTTTATTCAGCACCAAAATCTTGTGAAAAAATGTATGCGCCGTCACGTATTCTAATCATGTTAGCATATAAAAAATTATCCGAGGAAACCCAATGATAATAATCGGGACTATCCAATAGAAATAGTCGGTGTTTGTACATTCCTAGGTCAAAAAATTGAAAAAAATAATATTTACTACCAATAGCTGGTCAAGTGTTAAAAATGGCAAAGTTGTAAGAGAATAAGCCACATAAAAGATTGAGTTATTTATTATACAAATTTCAGAAATGAAAAAACTTCATTGGTCTTCGTATTCAGTGTCCAAGATATAACTATGAACAATATAGTAAGTAATTGCTGTTTTATTAAGCGAGCAATTTTTTATAAGCTTTACTTCATGAATAGACTCAGTACCAACTGATAACTTTTACTTCATGAATAGACTCAGTACCAACTGATAACATTTACTTCATGAATAGACTCAGTACCAACTGATAACTTTTACTTCATGAATAGACTCAGTACCAACTGACAACATTTACTTCATGAATAGACTCAGTACCAACCAACTGACAACATTTACTTCATGAATAGACTCAGTACCAACTGATAACTTTATGACATTTAGTCCGGTGGGATTATTTTTGTTGTATCGAACTTCCGTTTGGTAAAATTCAAGGTTTTATTTACGAAACAGTCAAGAAAACATTGAATATCACTAAGAAAAACATGTCAACTGCCTGTTGATACACAAACTTAATTGATATAACTTAAAAACAGGAAATTACATGCAATAAACAAGGGCAATGAACCAGAAGCAAAGCGCCACCATGACAAGTCTATTCCATTGTCATGAGATAGTGCAAGCTCTAATATTTTATCACACATTTGATCATGTAGTAACTGAAAATTGTCCAAAAGACAATGTTTTCCGCATCCAAAGTGCCTATAACCTAAATATTAGGGGCGTATCACGAGGTTAACTGAGAGGGAATCTTCATTTTGTGTTTTCTGGCGAACCATTGTACTGTTTCACAGCCGATCACTATTTTATGTAGTTATCCACATATATGAGTTGATTTCACAGTATTTGCCCATTTGTCATTTTACATAGGTGAGATGTCAACTTTTTGGAAGCAAACCCTCCCATGTTTTTATACAGAGTTTATATCCCTGTATGAACTTTGGTTGTTCTTGTGACTTGTTTATAAAAAATAAGGTTATCGAAATTGTGATTCAACAAAAAACTTACAGATCAGTTCTTTAAATCGCTTGTAGAAAGCGCAGAAACAAAAAACCATGTAAGTTATTGAAAAACAATAGTTGAAAAAAGTCAAAACACTTAGTTTTAAACAAATTACAATATATATTTCTGTTGTCGTTGTTAAATAAACAATGCAGAGTTGCCCTCTCCGCGACAAGACAATTCCTACAAAACGTATTCAGCCACGATTTGTGGACTGGCCACACACACGACTTTGGATCGAATCCGGCGCTGAAATGACAAATCAGTAAAGCCACGCCAGACGTCGACCAATCTAACCGGTGCTATACCACGCAGTTTAACATGCTGAAGTTTTCAAGTATTCCAACGCCGCGACTATAAAGCGATTGGCTGATCTTTGTTTGCACTGGGTCATGGTTAATTTAAAAAATATTGCCGCCAACTATACTTGTACTAGGTCGTTGGCATAAATATAACTTTTGGTTATTATGATAAATTGAGAGAAAAAAACATGATGATATTCACAATCACCATTGATTGTTGCTATAGCGACTTGTTATTGGTGCGATAAATATAATAATAAGCAAAGTAAAACAATAATTACTACCAATAAAAATTTATTTATAACCATAATTATAACTGATATTTACTAAATATTGAATAGTAAATAATAAATAAGTAATAATAATAAATTGTTGTTATTGAAAATGATTATTATAATTTGCTTATTATGATTATACTTACAATAATATTATTGTGAATTACTAGTTTTATTATTACTTGTTTTTTCTAGTGTTTGGCTGTGCACCAAAGGTGCCACCGTCAGCCAGTGTGGTCTGTAGAAACCGTTTTCGGTGATCAGCTCAGGCATCGTGTCGAGCTGTGAGTGTCGCCGCAACCAAACAAAGTCTTGTGTGTGACCAGAGCTTTAGGGTGATTTGGGCAGACTGAGGCATCAGGAATTTTCTCAGTTGATGTGTTTCTGGCGAAAATTATTATTTTAATCGTCAGAAAGAGATCTAAATAGAAATATTTAAAAAAAAATACATTTAGTGATTTGACAATCCCTCAAACCAGAGTTCCAAATTTCATAAATAATAATTTATTATGACCCATGCATAACATCGTACGGCAGTGATAAGAGCACAACATATTCTCGTTCAAATTAGCCGATGAAGAAAATATGATACTAAAAACCGGATATTGACCTTGACATAAAGGTGTCTTATATTTGTGTTGTGCTGACACCTTAAGCTGACACACTAACGACGGTTGAAACTGCAGTTACAGTGATGGGATGAAATATTGTTTACACTTGGTTGTAAATTAAATTAACTATAATTGATGTCTATACATACGGCAGGTCAACAGCCGTGATGTGACTTGATACAACAAAGTGATTTGATAAAAAGCATTTACCTCAATAATACTGATGCAGCAGCTTGCGGAAATCGCCCTTAGACACATTTCGGCACTCCACAAATTACATAAAACCATTCTCACAAAAAATGGCTTGTTTGCGGAGCGGTGGGTACTCTAAATCATGTAATATGGTCTGCGCTGGTGAGATAGCATACGCAAGGATTCACTTGTACTTCTGGGGACCAAAAGATGATTACCCCTCCCGAAAAAGACAACTCCAAATTTACAACAGAGCTACAACGATGTCCCGCAGAAACGACAATTTTACTAAAACAGTTGTTACGGTAGTAATTATAAAATACAGATGTTTCTGGTATAACATTGATCAACTAGTAAAAGCTTCTGTAGCTGTAAGCGTATGTATTTTTCCTGAATAACAAAAATTTTGGCGAAGCATTTTAAGATCAGTTTTTCAGCCTTAGCTTTTATAATTCATCAAGTTGGTTTCTTGACAAATATTGTGACTTATTATAATTAAACAAAATCAACATTGTATTGTATTGCATTGTATAAAATAACGCTACTGTCATTCGGGAGGTGTTTCCAGTTTTGAGAAAGATGGCCGCGGCCCCATTGAGAAGAGATGTAGATAAATAAGATGGCATCGAATTACAGATTCCCCGAGTTCTTTCTGTGTTAGAGTCATCGACTTCCTTGTTATCGCTAGATCTGCCACAGTGTACACATCGGCTTTCACATAATATTCGAAGACCAAAGACTCAAAAAAAATTTTCCAAAAATAATATTGATTGAAAATTTCAAATGATCAACACAACAACATTAGCAGACCTTTATTACTTGTAATTAAAAAAATGACATAATTGCCCAAAACTTAGTTACCATCAGTTTTTAAGAACCTACATACCATGTGCACCTTGCTGAAACCATGTGCCATAGATGAATGGCACGAACTTGTTAAAATACAAGTCTGATACATTGTTTTAGAATATACCAGATGGGATGTAGGAAGAATGTACCAGATGGGATGTAGGGAGAATGTACCAGATGGGATGTAGGGAGAATGTACCAGACGGGATGTAGGGAGAATGTACCAGATGGGATGTAGGGAGAATGTACCAGATGGGATGTAGGGAGAATGTACCAGATGGGATGTAGGGAGAATATACCAGGTGGGATGTAGGGAGGATGTACCAGATGAGATGTAGGGAGAATATACCAGGTGGGATGTAGGGAGGATGTACCAGATGGGATGTAGGGAGGATGTACCAGATGGGATGTAGGGAGAATGTACCAGATGGGATGTAGGGAGAATATACCAGGTGGGATGTAGGGAGAATGTACCAGGTGGGATGTAGGGAGAATATACCAGATGGGATGTAGGGAGAATGTACCAGATGGGATGTAGGGAGAATGTACCAGATGGGATGTAGGGAGAATGTACCAGATGGGATGTAGGGAGAATATACCAGGTGGGATGTAGGGGGAGGGAGAGAGAGGCTGGCACACTCAAGGAATAACCACACCAACCAATGAATAAGTGCACTGACTGACCTCATCCTGCTGCCCGTCAGCACCAAACTCCTCATTCAACATCTCATCCACCTCATTTCTCTTCTCCTTTGTCTTGTCTGCAAGTCTCTTCAGTATGCACAGCTGCAACACCAGCACTCAATGTGGGCAAACTGTATGCCAGTCAATGTGGGCAAACTGTATGCCAGTCAATGTGGGCAAACTGCATGTCAGTCAATGTGGGCAAACTGTATGCCAGTAAATGTGGGCAAACTGTATGCCAGTCAATGTGGGCAAACTGTATGCCAGTCAATGTGGGCAAACTGCATGTCAGTCAATGTGGGCAAACTGTATGCCAGTAAATGTGGACAAACTGTATGCCAGTCAACGTGGGCAATCTGCATGTCAGTCAATGTGGGCAAACTGTATGCCAGTAAATGTGAGCAAACTGTACGCCACTCAATGTGGGCAAACTGTATGCCAGTCAATGTGGGCAAACCGTACTGTGGTCAATGTGGGTAAAATGTATATCACTGACACACTACACAAAACTGAGGTAATGGAGGTGGCGAGGATCACCAGTTTCAAGGACCAACTGTTTCTTTCTACTGCACTTTATCGGCAACTTCATCAGCACCGTGTAAAGTAACGATCCAATAAAATAAACCAATGAAAATTCAACAAGGAGCACCAACCAACGGCCTTCACTAACCTTGTCTGCAGCTGATATTGACGCAATCTCATCTTTGACTAAATCTCTAAATTCAGATTTGTGCTCATCGGCAAACGATTTCAGATGCCTTTGACACGACACAATTCTGGAAAAAACCGGATAATTCAGTAACGTAAACTACCTGAGAAGAATATAATAACAAAGACTGACAACTCGACAGCATTATCGTACGCGATTAGTTACAGGGAATTGTCAATGATGCATGACATGACACACAAAGTGCTGTCTATAGGAAACAAAACCATAGGACAAAGCCATATTCTTACAAGCCCAAAGCGAGACTGATCAAAAGAATTGGAGATTGTCTTCTCTTGAATTACAATCACACACAGGGTGTAATAACTCCGCATTTACACTCTATAACCTAACTAACCTGATATTTTGATTTTTCTTGATCTGACGCAAGAGACGACAGACAATGTCATCAAACACCTTCGACTGGTTATCCAAAATACTTGCCTCAAATGCCTGTTAAATGAAAATGTACACACACGTTCAATATTGCTAGAGGATTCCACAAATCAACAAACATTTGACAAAACAATCCTGAAAAAAAACTTTGTAAGACTGTTTTCACAATACACAAATTAAATCCACCAAGGGTAATACATATTTGTTTCTACAATAGTACAATATACGCGAGAGATATGTTTCGGTAGAGAAACAAATAAAGAACATTTCGATAGCACGAACTCCTCAGTTCAGTAGGACAACCTAGCAACAATGAGAGTATTCGCGGCCATGTTAGCTGAACAAAATGCAATAAAATAATGAGATAGGCAATAAATTTAATGGATAAATAATAATATTGTTCGGAACTGAAAGGTCAAGAAAAAATAGCTCACTGAATAAAAAGACTAATCAAGGAGCATTTATATTGTTTGTAGGTCATGAATGAAACTGAACGCTAAATAATTTATAACGAGCGAGTCTAAATCCTCCATTTTAATAGACCGGCTTCGTGTCCTTAAAAATGTAATGAGATAACTACCATTGCAAAAACTATTCTATATAAGAAAGGCAACTCAAACAAACTACATTAGTTTATAACTGTACGTTTTTATTTTTTCTTGAACACTTCAATGCGGGAGTTATCTTCTTCATGTATTGCTGAGCAATTTATAAGAATTTATTGAATAATCATACTCTAAACTAATGTTATGTTCCATATGCGAAAAATATTTTTTATCCTTTGTTAGTCGAAAACGTGCGAATACTCTTTTTGCGCGTATGCAATTGGTAATTCCAGTAGAAACAAGTGCATGTGATGACAAATCCAAAACATACCCTGATATCTATAGGACTGAACTTGAACTGCTCCTTTTTGGTATTAATAAAATGAGCCACATATGGCAACTCATACATAGACCTAAGCTCTTCCATCTACAACAAACAAACAACAAATATCAACATTGACAAGACTGAACTTTCGAATACCTACTAATATACCATAAACACTAACAACTATATATGGTCAACAAACGTATGCGGATAACATCGTTGTCATGTAAGACAGTTATGGTTCAGCTCAGGAGAATTTTCTAACTAGGAAGTAATCAAATTATCCACAGCTACATGTCAAAGGATGTAAAACTGTCACACAAAATGATACATGAAATCAAAACAAGTTGAAGTTGCAATGATACGACTAGCTACACACAAAATGAACTGAACTACCACATAACTTGGAAAGTCAGCCCATCATAGCTACTACTAATACCAGTGCCTCTCATCACTATATTTGTTCCACTATTTTGTTTGGTTGAGCTATAGGATGGCACAGTCGGCCGGTATAGTTGGTTTGCATGAGAATAATTATTTTATTTTGTGCCAGAGACTCGCAGTGATGTATGTTTGACACTCATTATAATCCCGGAATGCATTAAAGCAGACAAGTTATGTTCGTGCAGCGGATCTTTTAAAAATAAGGTAATAAAACAAAAATGCAAGCCAAATACTTATGCCGATAATTTTCTCTGACACATCGGACTAAAAATTGTCTTTTGTTTCCAATTGTTTATGATACATACAATAAAATCAATTTCCAAATTGATTTCAGTAGCAAACATTGGGTGACAATCATTACATGATATGAATTTACTAATAATAGATATTAATTGTCAATGGATTGTAGAATGGGGCAACAAAATTACTTCACACAATGACAATTGTAATACTTATAATTATTAATTGTAATTATTTAATAATAAATCCTATTATATTTTTTACTAATAATTAAAAAACCAAGTTGGATGTTAATTAATTATGAGCAGGTGCTTGTTGTCACCTGGGGTAGCTACACAAATTGCAGTAAACATGATAGCTATGAAATCCACAAACAGGGGGACAACTGCATTTATATTGTTCAACTTGAGCTAGCACAAAAAAATCTGGGGCTAAAACATGAACGATACGAGAAAAATAACAAACCTAAAAAAACTGATTGGAACATAGCGTTAGAGAAACCTTACTTGAGCACACATTGAATCTGACATAGCAGTAGAGAAACCTTACTTGACCACACATTGAATCTGACATAGCAGTAGAGAAACCTTACTAGAGCATACATTGAATCTGACATAGCAGTAGAGAAACCTTACTTGACCACACATTGAACCTGATATAGCGTTAGAGAAACCTTACTTGAGCATACATTGAACCTGACATAGCGTTAGAGAAACCTTACTTGAGCATACATTGAGTCTGACATAGCGTTAGAGAAAACTTCACTTGAGCATACATTGAATCTGACATAGCATTAGAGAAAACTTCACTTGAGCATACATTGAACCTGACATAGCGTTAGAGAAAACTTCACTTGATCACACATTGAATCTGACATAGCGTTAGAGAAACCTTACTTGAGCATACATTGAATCTGACATAGCAGTAGAGAAACCTTACTTGACCACACATTGAATCTGACATAGCGTTAGAGAAACCTTACTTGAGCATACATTGAATCTGACATAGCGTTAGAGAAAACTTCACTTGAGCATACATTGAATCTGACATAGCAGTAGAGAAACCTTACTTGAGCGTACATTGAACCTGACATGGCAGTAGAGAAACCTTACTTGAGCACACATTGAATCTGACATAGCGTTAGAGAAACCTTACTTGAGCACACATTGAACCTGACATAGCAGTAGAGAAACCTTACTTGAGCGTACATTAAATCTGACATAGTTAAAATGGGGTCTAAATGGTTAGATTTTATAACTGAAATAAAATGAACTCATTAGAAATATCCAACACCAAAAGAGAAGATATTGTCATCATAACCAAAAAAATCACCCCAGTTGCAGACGATTAAAAAAATACTAGTACACATCTCCTTATATAGTTGGGAGCTGTGCATCAACCACACTGACTGGACAGGAAAATAGTGCATTTAAAACAAAAAGACCTACAAACTGAACTTGATTTGATTGAAAATAAGTTTTTGACTGGTCTTAGTTGGCACTTTGATCTGATAAAAAGTCCAAAGTGGAAGATATCATTTGTGATAATGAGCGACTACGTGCGTTGGCAGATATTGCTGTGTTTGGTATTTCATTGTAGAAAAGTTTTGATATAATATTGTGAGTGCGATTGTTGCAACTCCTTGTCTAGCTGCATGTAGATAAAATAAAATAAAAATGGCTGTTACAAGCGTTGGGAGCAGAAGAGACTGGGTATGAAGACTAATTGTGAAAAGGGAAATATTTGTTTGGAACAACTTGTCACTACCAGGTCTCAGTCTTATGGATGCTGTTATCTCATAACCTGGTGGTTTGGTGAAAAGAATTGCTAAATTCAAATTAAAAACCAGTCATTCTCAAACCATAACAAGTGGGAATAGCATCATGATCAATAATGTTGTTTCAAGAAAGATTTGTGAATCAAAGGACCTATCATAAAGTGAATTTTTTTGTTATAAGTGAAAGTAACTATTGCAACTTCGTTCAGTGCTGTTTATAAGTACAGTAATGTAATGGTAAAAATGGAGTGGATTTCCACCGAGAATAATCTAGACGATACCTACCCTACTATGTTATTTTGGTTTTTTTATGGGTATCGTTTATTGTAAATTAAAATTATAAATAATGACTATAAAGTTTATAATTGTAAACTAATATAGGCTACTAATCAAGCAAAGCAGCCAGGGACTCAAATTTTGAGTGAAAGTTTTCTGTTCCGGATCGTATTGGGGAAAAAAAATGTCTGACTATACAAAAAACTACAGAGATGAAATTTTATAATTTGGATTCAATTTGAAATGTTGTTTAAAGGTGCAACTAATTTATTTTTTATTATTAGTTACGAGAAGAGCAAAATATGTTTGTAGATTGTTTGTCAAGTTGGCGTGTGTTCAGTAAGGCTCTCTCCCAAAACTATTGAGTTTTCGAAAATGTTTCCCTAGAAGTTGCAGTTCACTTTCCAACACCAATATAGGAGATATAGAGAATATAAAATGAGTATTTCCTGACTTTTAAGTTTTAGTAGATGAAGCGCACCTCACCATTATAGCCTAGCAAAATCTCCAGGAATTGTATTACACTATCACCCGACAATTACTTCAGATCTTTTTTTATGAGACTATCAGTTTATGTCATATAAATATTCATGATTAAAGTAGATGTTTTTTAAAAAAAGATGCAAAGAAAAACAGGACTTGCAAAGAATATGCCAAAAACTTATAAATGAAATACAATAAATAAATGCTGGCATAGTTGCCAATGGCCTCAGATTAGTTCTGGGATGATACCTTGATAGCCCATCAATACCAATTCCTACCATCAGGCTTCAATACTTTCAATTCCCGGTACCAGATATGATTGGTTCCGATTCTACAGTTTGATATTTTCGATACTTTCGGTTCTGTTCAGGATTCGAAGTGTACTGTACGCGTACATTGATTGCGTGGATTAATTTTTAAAGCAATAAAGTAATCGTGGTCTTTCAAAGCCACGCACCAGAACCATGCACCACAACTGTCAACGAATAGCTTTTTTTAACATTTCTCACAGTTCAACGACAGACACACAACATCACAAAACTTGCCATTTTTTTCTTAATATAATTATTAAGATAAATTTAAAGCACTTTTATTTAGTTTATCTCTTATACATGACCAGAACCATAGAATACAACAAAAATATTATGCACCACATTAGTCAATTGCAGTGTTTCAACTCATTGATATGAGAAATTCTGATCAATGCATGTAACCCTCAAACAAGCACCAAATGAAGCAATACATTATAAAACATTGCGTGCATCTTCATGATTTTGCAAAGTTTTCTTCTCTTTGTATGTTATTTTCACACCTCTGCTCACCAATGGCGGACAAAATCCAATAGCGCTCGAATCAGGCAATTTATTTAAGATTATTATTAGACAAATTAATTTATCGTAATAATAATGAAACAAAATTGATTTATTTAAAAATTAATTTATTAGATAAAAAAAATGCAATAAAATCAAAATTAATAATTATTTATAACAAAAACATAACAAATGGTACGGTTCTTTGAGATTATAAACAAAAAAAGATGGAGGATAGTGCAGAAAATTGCAAAGATTGAATGAAGAGCCCTTATTGTTTGCCCTGCTCAGGTTAATAAATAAATGTTTCCAGTCCAACCAGCATGTAGTAGCAATCATATTTTGAGCGAACAAGGGATTTCAAGCACAATCATTTGCACAGATAATTCATTTTTCTCTTTTTCAACAGCAAAGTAGGCCTGTTGATGTGGTACCGAAAAAGCGGTTCCTACGCAGTACCGGTGGCACAGCACCATGAACGACTCTGAAGTAGGATCGATTGCTACTAAGAATCGAGGTATTGTCATGTAGAGAACCTCAATTCTTTCATCACTTTGGGAATCGTCACAATAATACCTCAGATGCAGAAACAAGTGTGCTACAAGGCCACAAGCAGGGGAGTCCAACACGTAGCTGCTCTGGTTTTGGTTTTCTTATGTTACATTGTTCAGAGTAAAATGCTGCTGTAGTAATATAATTTAGAGGTATATATGAAAGTAAGTACTGCACTGTTTTCAGCATACGTTATGGTGGTTATTGATGTTACAACTGATACTTATTCACACTTTCCATAAGATTATGATAAGAACAGAAAACCACCATATCAGTCATCAGAGTGTTGATCTTCATCCAACAAAGAATGGTCGTGAAGAGCATTCAGCAAACCTTATTAGTAGTTTTCTAATATGACCAGCCTATTTTTTGCTGTTGTTACTCGAGTAAATGATAGATAGATCATTGACTTAGTTTAAGGTGCAAAATACCCAGGGTCCCATGTGTGGTTGTTGTAGAAGACAGATGAAGAAGTGGTTGATTATGTGTTTCTCACTTGGTAAAATAACAAAAGGGACAAACTTTCTCAAGGAAAAAATAAAAATTTTAGCAGTTTTCAGAGAGTTCATCAGCAGTAGTTTTCATGATTCGGGTAAAAAAAATGGTACAAAAATTAATAATCTCAGGAATTTGGTCCCTGTACATTCAGGATTAACCGTAACAGACACACACATTATTGATCTACTCCTAATAATAACGTTAGCGTAGTAGTAATAATAAGTGAGTGTGTGCAACCCATACCTCCTCCTGTGTGTGTCTTATATAATTAATTTATATATATCGTAAAAAGATGCATAGACAAAAATTATTACCATTTATTAATAACCAAAAATAATAATAATAACTTTTTGCCGTTATTAATTAATAAATATTATTGTATTGTTGTTGTTGATTGAATTAATATTATTTATTAATTAATTTTGCGTGTATGTATGTATTATTAATAAATAATAATAATAATAATAATAAAATAAATAATAATAATTTTAAATTTATCAAACAGCAATGATTTGAACACCCAACTGTCATCCTATAAAATCAATCAATAGACTGATGAGTGTACCAGTCACACTAACTAACGCGTACTTTGATAGAGGATGTCAAAGAGCGGCGTACCTCATCTACTTCACCATTTTTAACGATGTTCTCCTCCTTATCAGAGCTCATCTTCGCGAACGCAGATAACTAAGCGGCCTTACTGAAGTCACGTGGGACTGCTACTGGCAGACTATTGGCTTGCTGAAAGTTTTCGTTTTATGATTCGCAAAAAGAGCGCAGATTTGCTTCTTTAATGTACCACTAATGTTGTTAAACTTCATTGTTCTACTTTATTAATCAATTCACACTTAATTTTGTTTATTTTGTTTAATAAACTAGAATTGTAAGAAAAATTTTGCCAGTAAAACTTATTGGCAGTTTGCAACTTTCATTTCACTATAGTTACCAACTGTCATGGCGGAATTGTGTGACTGGCCAAAAATCTGCGAGAAGGTGACAGATTACTTTGCTTATCTTTATATGCCGATGAATGAAAATAAAAGTTTTGAATCGCTATTCATGTATCTGCATCTAAAGTGATTTGTAATTAAAATATTATGCCTCATTAACTTTTGTCGTAGAAAAGAGATAGATGTATCACTGTGACTATCATCAGGGTTGGAATGGTGGTTGGTAGCAAATAAAAATTGAATTTGATTTTTGTGATATGATAATTATTATAATTATAATACTCATAATAATACTAATAAGGGTTGCTCAGCAACAAAATATTACCTCTATTGAAAAAATACCAGTACTACTATACCACTGTTGCAATTATTATTACAATTAATAATCATCATTATTATCATCTCATGGGTGGAGAACACCAAATATTTAGGCGTCATCCTTCAACACAATCTACATTTCGACCAACACATAGCCTTGAAAACTGAGAAAGCTAGTGAAATCTTGGGTGCGATTAAATATACACTCGGTACTGCCCCCAAGAACAGCCGACTGCTTGCATACACCAGTCTATGTAGACCCATTTTAGAATATGCCAATACAGTGTGGGACCCTACCAACAAGGCTATCATAAACTCAATCGAAGGCGTTCAGAGTAGAGTTGTTAGATTTGTGAGTTTTCTGAAAGGTCACGACAATGTCAGTGAAGCCAGAGAACATTTAGGTCTCCCGACATTAACGAGGCGCAGGCAAAACCATAGGGTAGCGTTGCTTACCAAAGTCCTCCAAGACGAGGAACGACACAGTGTACTCTCATCCAGTTATGATGAAATAATCAATAACAGATCTAAAACAATGATAGTCACACGAGCTGTTAGCAGTGGAGAGCTCACTTCCATACATGCAACCTCCAGTATGCTTCACAACAGCTTTTTACCTAGAACTATACGTGACATGAGAGTGCTACCAGAAACCGTATAATCGTTAGACAGCTACATGCTGTAACCATGTAATAACACTGTAGCACACTGTTTTCCTCCTGAGGCACTCCCCTTGCACCTAGTGATTTAGAGTGTCCTATCGGCACAGAGATTTGTCAGAGAGATTACTGATAATTATTATTATAATTTTTTTATGAAGAATTACCAGTCTGATGAATAATAATATAGTCATAGTAAGTGATATTAATTCTAATAAGAAAATTTACCATAATACTAACATAGAATTGCAATCATTTTAATCATTCGATGAACCCTGAATTGGAACAAACATTCTTTCAGTCATAAACATTGACAGACTGAATACATACAGGCAACCTTGTGCAGGACTGATTATTATAGAAACCTCCTGGAATGAACATTTATGAACCAGGAACGATTGTCAACTTCTTGTTGTAAAGAAGAATGTTTCATTATTTATTTTAATAAATTTCCGCGAAATATATCATATCATTTTGACATTTGTTGCTAGGACTGTTGTCTACTTTCATGAAAGCAAGAAATTGTGACACTCTTGCAATAAACATCGAAATAATTTATATTTTGGCAAAACTGGATGTTGACACTTCTTGCAATGGATGGCGAACTCTCTTTTTTGGCTCTGATTGCATAGTCGATAGTCATTCTAGGGCTCCGGTAATTCGTTCAAGGAGGCATCTACATTCTTTCCAGCTGTGTTTGTATTCGTTTTTGTCCTTGTTCAATTTTATTTATGTTCATTCCAATATTTGATAATCCTCCAACTTAATAAAAGCATAAAACAAAGTTTGTAACTTGATTTTATTTGATTAGGATTTTCCGTAAGATATTGGAGTGAATGTTGACGGGAATAAATGCGGACAAGATTGGATGAACGCAGACAAATCTTAGAATTGACGTTGACAGTACTGAATGAAGAGAATTTTTCGGCGTTCATTTCAAAACATATCTACCTTCAAACATGATGACGTATGATGTAGCATTTTGACATATGTTCCAGGATTGTGGATTTTTCCATGAATTTTCTAAATAAAGAAAATCAGGAAATTGTTGTGAAATGATGTTTTATATGCTTTATATAAGAATAAACGGTGAAACATCATTTTTTCACCCCCGTGTGGGTGTTCTTTCAAAGCTTTTTGATATTTGTTTCAGTAAGCGTCCGTATTTACTCTTGTCTACGATCATTCAAATTCTTTTTCTATGCGGTTTATACAATGTTTTAATCTTACCATATAATTCACCACTCTCCTCATAATTGCCGTAATCTGTGAAGTCCACCTGAAGTGAAAGTATATATTATTCTGTATAGGCCATACTACAATCGGTTTGCTGGTAATATTCTCGGTTAGTATTCTCAGGAGCCATTTGTCTTCCATGTTTGCAACTTTCGTTTGCTGTAATAAAATATTGCTAAGGTATGTTGCGCGCTAAGAGCATCATGTTAATCTGGTATGTTGCATGAACGCGAGCTTGCATCTGGGTGAATATTTCTGTGTGTTGCATGTTTCTATCTGTTCATGCTTTAGGGTGGTGATGGTTTTTCCCCATGTGGCTTTATCTGATTGGTCAACAAACTCCGTTTGTTTTTTTTTAATGAAAATTATTTCGGTCTATTTTGTAGTTTTGTCATAGTTGATTGATTTAGCCCAAAGAATATCTATCGCGCTTTAATCTGTTGAAACTTTTTTAGTTTATACGTCAGCAAAAGAAGAACAGAGGAATAAAAAGAGACTGTGACGTGACAGAGATATGTTTAAATGAAAGGTAAGCGTTCAAAATTTACTAAATTGAAGGGCAGCTTGACAAACTATTCCAGTTTTTAGCAGTTCAAATTTTATCACTTTCTTGATTGTTTTGAAAATTAGGAGTTATCTTCTTTATGATTTGTTCGGTAAACTATAACGTTTCATTGAATATTTGTGTTGTTCTAAACTGATGTTCCATTGCTTACGCGACATAATGAATTACGAACACCTATTATTTTTTGTATTTTGTTCGACGAACAGGTTTCGAATACTCCAATTATGACTGCACTAATGTTGTCAAGTTTGTTTTACCAATTATTTTCTATGGTTAAGCTATTGTTTCAGTGCCTTGTTTTTGTTTTTTAAATAATTTCTACTGCCAAGATAACCATTTTTACCAAAACTCAAATGTTTTAGGAAGTTGGAAGGAGTTGGTGATCTGGAAAAGTATCCAAACCTTCAGTTTTTATGGCTCTCCAACAACCGGGTAAGTCAGCTTTTTGTCATGAAATTCTCTATTTAACTATTATAACCAAAGGGTACAAAGAGTTCAGTTCAAATAAAATGGGAGTTGTTCTCTCTTGACCTGAAAAAACAACTCTGAATTTTAGCCATCGCTGAAATTAACTTTTGTTGGTGGCATAGGCGGCTCGTAATAATAGACGATTCTGTTTTCAAAACATGTGAACGGATTTGAAATAGTCTAGATGGTTTGCAAAGCGTCATTTACATTGAAAATATTTGGGTAATTGTAGTAAAATAGCCCAAGAAACTCTGTTTAAAAACGGGCTTGTTGGTTATAATGATTAAATCGTCGGTCTTAGCAGTTGTGGGATTCATGCAATAAAACTGTGTTTCCTGTCTGACAATCGTAAGTTTTGTAATAATCGTAATAATTGTAAGAAATGTATAGTTGTCTTGCAAATAATTCAGACGGTTTAGAAAGTTACAAATCGTATGGGCGCCTTGGAAAGAGTATGAACTATTTACAAACCGTATGAACAATTTTTAAATAGTCAACTATTTTAAAATAGTTGCAAAGGTTTGCAAAGCACATGGCTTTCGAACCAAAGCGATTGCGTCATTTTTTTTATAACCTCTATGCAACTTTATCAACATAGACGTAGATCAATAGACATAGAGCGAATTAACTGTATAAAACTGTTGTTAAATATAATCTCTAAAATTAATCTTTTACATTTATAATTAGGTTATGTATACTATTTAAAATAGTATAAAACAAATAGTTTTTAATGAATAAAAACAATTTTTCATATATTCAAAGAAAATTTAACTGTCCGATGTTTAGTAAAAACAATATCAATCGTAAATGGACTGGAGATCTTTGATCAATAGAGTGAAATGCAAATCGGCTTGAAATTTTCAAAGCGTATGAACGATTTCACAAAACGTTCAGAAGATTCGCGAAACTTCAGACTATTTCAAAAGCATTCAAACGGTTTGGAAATCGTTTAGACATTTCAAAAGGCAAAACACAAAACGTTCTGAGCCACCGTAACTTTGTCAACTTGTGGTGTGATGCATGAGAATAAATTTTTAAATTAGTGTTGGAAGAAATGATAAATATTTCTTTAAAATTTCTGGGGATGTTTTATCCTTGAATAAATTATTTGTAGCTGCACGTTTTCAACATTAAGAGTTTGTATTGTTGCTCGCAAAATTGACTAAATTATTTTTTGTTTTTCATTATCACCAATAACTTATTTCATTTTATAACAGCCAAAAGTTTGCTAATTGTTATAAAAATCCTTGTACTCTGCAGGGAAACTATGTGAAAGCATCAATTTTCTCTTTAGGCTCTTTCGAATTATCTTTTCCTTTGTTTGTCAAGCGATTAATATTGTCTCCCTTGCTTTTGGTTGTAGTTGAGGAGGATAAACTGTCTGAGTCACAACTACAGAGTGACGGAGTTACACTTACAGTATAACCTTCTCAAGGACATAGCCGGTTCATTATGCCATCTCACACAACTCAGGGTGCTCATGCTTCAAGGAAACCAGCTTACAAATCTTGAGAAAGTTGTAAAAGAGTTCCGCAAAATGCAAAGTTTGGAGATACTCAGTAAGCCATTATGTACTTTTACTGCACGTCCATTTATTACAGCCACTTCTTTACCAGAATAATAGTACAAATGCTTTGGTTGCTAACACTAACAATCTTTTATCTGTTGTTTTTGCATTTGCTGTAACTCTTACCATTTTGCTTTTATTGTTGCCATACAAACTCATTAAATAAAATTTGAAATAATGAAATATATATTATTGATGTAATTAACTTTTCTCATTATTCAATTATCAAATTGTTTTGCAAAATGGGAGTTGTCTCCTATTGTGTAGACAACTCCCATTTTGCAAAACAATTTGATAATTGAATAATGAGAAAAGTTAATTACATCAATAATATACACAATAGGAGACAACTCTAACTCTTTTAAAATAGTTTTGATAGAAATTTTATTTGCTTTGCAGACATGTTTGATAACCCATTGGCTCAAGAGACGGACTACCGACATTTTACTATCTACTCACTACCTAGTGTCACCATCTTAGACCGAAAAGGTAGCACCACGCAAACGAGTAACAGAATTATCAGAAATATGCTTTGTGTAGTACATGCGGCAATGTGCAAATCGGTTTTGTTTCAGAGGTGCAGAGTAAGGAACGAGCGGTAGCTAGAAAAGGTTATGACCAAAAAAATGAAATGGTAAGGGAGACAATTGCATTTCTGCGTCGATCAGAAGGTCCCCCTGACCTCTATCATAGACATAGACATGTTATGAGACTAACCACACCTGTGGCATTGACCCAACACTACACCATGTGCAGGTAACATACATCTATAGTTATTGTCAAATATAACATTGAGCGCGGTTTAATGAAATATTAACTTTTTTATCATTAAGCTGTTTATCCTTTGCTTTTCAGTTTTGCCATGTTTTTACATATTAAAAAATGTTTCCTGCATTTTTAACTCCTTTTAAAAATTTTCAATAAAATGTTGAAAAATAGTGTCCTGAAATATTGAACTTACGCGCAACTTTACTGAAGCCACTTTGGGGTAGAGTTTCCACTTCGTGACTTTTCCGTTGATGAAAAAAAACTGTTCGTTGGGCTCATAGTATTCGTAGTTTGGCCACATGTTGGTTTCTTGTTGTATATAAAATGTGCTTCTCTTCCGGGTTTGTACACAGAACGATATGTATATATATATGAAACTTGAAATATTAAACAAAGATTTAAATTAAAAGCTGTTAAAGCCGTGCTATTGTGAAAACAAAGCTATTTAATTATCCAAATAATGAGATTAGAATTTTGCTATAATCTTTAAATTTTAGAGTTGGAACACCAATCCAAATTTTAAATAGTTTCAACATCGTCTCAGAAAAATACGTTTCCTTTCGTTATTTACATTGTTTTTAGGCCTTCAACTGACGAGATGAAGGAAGCCTACGAAGATCGTGTTAAAACAAAAGCTATGTGGACTTATAATTATTTTGATTGGTTAAAAATACCCTCACCTCATGAGCGAAGAACCAATAGGAATGTGGTTGTTGAACCAGAAATACTATCTGTCGGTTTTAAATGATAAGTGTACCTCTAAAAAACTTGACTGGTGGGTTTTCAATTGTCACCAGCTCCATCCATGATACCATGTATCCACCACACAACGTTTCATATCAACGATTTTGTTTTTAAAGTTTTTGATCAACAATTTGTTTATATATAAATTATGTTCCTATTTTTATTTGAACCAATTTAGTTTGAAGCTTAACGTCAACGGTGCATTACATAATTTATTTTCCTAACACGACTGTTACTATTCTTCAATACAATGTCATATTTTACTTTTTTTACCAAGCTGCGCAAGAAGTTGTTGTTTATGGAATTCTCACAGAATGCAAACAAAGGCAATAAGTGAAACAGAACGGCATGTATTTAAGAAAGAAAAGAGCAGTAGACACCATAAGAAAATCACAATAAGTACTGAATAATTGAGGAGCGAGGAAAAGAAATAAAATAACAATTAGGTAGGATAAGCGATGCAGCTTATGGCAAACCAGTGATTGATTGGTCGATAGCAAATATATAACGTGATTGAAAGAATGAGCAAAAGCCTGTCCATCCTGTGATAAAACTGTGCAGAATACAAGGGATATACAATATGCACAATTGCAAACGCAATATAAATAGTTTTGTATAAATTAAAAGGAAAAAACCCTAAAAAATATCGGTAAGCTTGGATTGTTATAAATTCATTGCCCATGGCTAATAGCAGATAAAAGCAATGAAAGCAGTTGCATTTGTTCTTCTTTGCTTTGCCATTTCATAGATATACTCGTTGCCATTTCGTAGCTATACTCGTTGATGATCAATGCATTGATGAACCGTAGATATCCTCGTTGAAGTTGACGTTCCATAGATATAACCAAGCACAAGTTTGATGGAAGACAAAAGCCGATAAAAAGTCAATTTGCAGAAATAAACCATTCAGCAACTTTGGTTTTTAGAAACTATATGCAAACCCATAAAATGTACTTTGCTTAGTTTGGGTATTGAAAAGTAAATTAAAAACAGAACTACAAAACTGGGCGTGGCAAGTGACTACAAATGTATGAATGGTAACTGTACAAGTATTCAATGTGTATAAAATTTAGCGTATAAAATGTGGTGTGCAATGTAGTATGTAATGTGGTGTGTAATGTGGTGTGTAATGTGGTGTGTAATGTGGTATGTAATGTGGTGTGTAATGTGGCGTAGAGTGTGTCAAACAGAGTCCTCCCCTTCTAGCAATGCTCTTTGATTGGGTGCAACTTCACCATTCTATAACATACACAACTATAACATTACCAATCATGCAGTAATATACAATATATTGAGTATTCTAGCAGTAATATACAATATACTGAGTATTCTAGCAGTAATATACAATATATTGAGTATTCTAGCAGTAATATACAATATATTGAGTATTCTAGCAGTAATATACAATATACTGAGTATTCTAACAGTAATATACAATATACTGAGTATTCTAGCAGTAATATACAATATATTGAGTATTCTAACAGTAATATACAATATATTGAGTATTCTAGCAGTAATATACAATATATCGAGTATTCTAGCAGTAATATACAATATATCGAGTATTCTAGCAGTAATATACAATATATTGAGTATTCTAGCAGTAATATACAATATATTGAGTATTCTAGCAGTAATATACAATATACTGAGTATTCTAACAGTAATATACAATATACTGAGTATTCTAGCAGTAATATACAATATATTGAGTATTCTAACAGTAATATACAATATATTGAGTATTCTAGCAGTAATATACAATATATCGAGTATTCTAGCAGTAATATACAATATATCGAGTATTCTAGCAGTAATATACAATATATTGAGTATTCTAGCAGTAATATACAATATATTGAGTATTCTAGCAGTAATATACAATATATTGAGTATTCTAGCAGTAATATACAATATACTGAGTATTCTAGCAGTAATATACAATATATTGAGTATTCTAACAGTAATATACAATATATTGAGTATTCTAGTAGTAATATACAATATGTTGGGTATTCTAGCAGTAATATACAATATATTGAGTATTCTAATAGTAATATATAATATATTGAGTATTCTAGCAGTAATATACAATATACTGAGTATTCTAGCAGTAATATACAATATACTGAGTATTCTAGCAGTAATATACAATATATTGAGTATTCTAGCAGTAATATACAATATACTGAGTATTCTAGCAGTAATATACAATATATCAAGTATTCTAACAGTAATACCGCATTACTCATTCGACATTCAAATCATCTGGTATTACCTTGAAGCAATTCTTGCGATTTATCTCCCCACAAAAAACAAAATTAAAAACTGAAAATCTCCGCTTAGAGAACAAATAACAGAGTGCAGCCCAGACCACTGACACTCAAGCGGTCTAATACACTGTTTGTAGAGCAGTTCCTAGCTCTCGGTGCAGGGATATAGGTGTGGGCAAACAGACACAAAGACATTTTTTTACATTTATATACTGAACAGACAAACGGTACTACTTGTCATGCTCAAATACGCCAATTCTCATCCCCTTCCCCATTTTGCCCTCGGCCCGCCCCTACTCACCCATTTTTCCCTCGAGAAATTTTCATGGCTAGATTTCACGCAAAATCCATGAAAGCCTTAGGCAAAGCATGGTGTTTGCAAAGAAAAATTGTTCTATAGCGATAAATCGCAGATAATTTTGTCAACAGTCGATCGCATCCTATGAATATCATACAACCCAAGAGTTATCTTCTCTTGTGACTAGCCATGACTGACAGAAATTTTTAAATGCATTCACTAAAATGCCTGCGCAACTTCAACTTGTGTGTTTTTAATTATTGAAATGTGTTCAATCTTGGAATGTAACCAAGATCCAAGGCTATCTATCAACTGTCAACCATGGATAATAACAAGCCAATGCTGTCTAAACACGTTCCTTCAGCTAGACAAAATAAATGCAGCTGATTTATGTAAATTAGTGACTATTGTTTTTGATTTTTTGACTGATCATTCCAATCAATTGATAAAACATAACACCAATTGAGAATGTTTTAAAAATTAAGGCAAACCCACTTATTTATTATTATGGTTGGCAGCCAAATAATAATTATTATTATTAATTAATAATAATTATTAGTAATTAATAATAATGGTAGTCCAAGTTGGCATTATCATCAAAATTGACTCACAATGCAAGCCAAGTGAAAGAAATGTCTGGAATCTTCATTATTATCATATTACAATTATTATTAGTTGCAATACTATATATTATTATTGTACCCTTATATTTATAATCTCTTAAGGCTTATTCGTGCAATTCAATACCAGCCCTAATTAGATGGTTTTTCTTGGCCCTTCAACATCGATTTATGCAGGTTTCACAATATAGACAGTATATACCTGAGGTGGAGGAGAGCTGTACAAAGAGAATTGAGCAGTAGGACCAGCATTAGAGAGCCCATTAGGTGAACCAGGTGAGTCAGATCTCTCTGTTGTACCTCGAGCTCTATCTCTCCTTATCCTACAGGTAACATACATACATACATACAACCTGCATACTGTACGCTCTAACATATCCTACGTCTACCATCTGTAACTACGGAAACACAAACATTGTTAGGACAGAAATAATAAACAACAAATCCGTCCGGTAGGTATACCAGTACTCATATCAGCAGCATGGCTTTTGTATATGACAAAAGATTATCATTAATTAATGCGATGCACCTAGCATAAAACAATATTGTGGCTACAAAAACAGAAATGATTTTAAAAAATTGTCATTTTCATCTACAAAGTAGATAGCTTTTTGTTTCAATATCTTTACATTAATTAAACATTCCTTAGAAAAAAAATCTAACATTTTTTTCTGATTAGCGAGTCTCAACACACTAGTTACCAAGGTCAGTGACATTTGTGTGAAATAGTTGAGCAGAGCGAAAAAAAAAACCAATTTGGCAGTCATTTAGGGCTAAAAATAGGTTGATTCATGTCAAACGTAAAACTACAAAGTAATGACACCATCAACCACTGATATGTTTCGTGCCCACATGGTCAAGGTTACACAACAAAGTCAATATTGCAGCATCTGAGCTAAATTTGGCTATCACAGACACAACTATGTGTTGCACCACTTTGTGTCTATTTCTTAAAAAAAAAAAGACATTAAAGTTCGGCATCAAACCAAGAAAAACAGCAACCATGTATTACATACATACAGCGTGTCACAGAAAACTGTTTATCAATGAGATTCAAAAACTGACAAGAAATCGTCTACTCTTAATCGAGATAAATCTTTTTTGAACTTCTATCTCACAACGCTGGTGCTAATGCTAATATTCATAAACGTATTGGTTTTTTCAAGTGAGCTAAAATTGATTAGTACTTACCTGGCAACGTTTATAGAATTGAAAATGGCTATAAAAAAAATGTTACTCACATAATAGTGGCTATAAAACATTCTGGTGCCAACTTGATTTTGGCTATAGCAAGAATAGGCACTTACACGATATTGGCTACAGATAGAATAGGTACTCAAATGATAATGTATGTAAAAAGAACCTGTATTCAATCGATTGGCTTTCAAAAGAATTAGTGAACATTTGATAATGGCTATGGAAAAAATAGGCACTCACTTAATAAAGGCTAGAGACAGAATTGGTATTTACCCGATAATGGCTATGGAAAAACTGTTACTTACTTGAAACTGGATATGGTAAAACCGGAGCTATTTTGATAACGGCGATAAAAAAAACTGGAGCCTATCTGATAATAGCTATGAAAAAATGGGCTTTTAAATAATGGTAGGAGAAAAATCTGGTACTTGCTTGATAATGGTTGGAGAAATACTTGGTACTTATTTGATAATGGTTATGCAAAGAATTGGTACTTACTTGAAAATGGCTTTGGAAAGAACTAGTACCTACTTGATAATGACCATGGAAAGAATTGGTACTGACTGGATGATATCTTTGGAACGAAATGATATATATTTGATAACAACTAATGAAAGAATCAGCACTTACTTGATAATGGCTATAGAAAGAATCGATACTTACTTGATAATGGCTATGGAAAGAATCGGTACCTACTTGATAATGGCTATAGAAAGAATCAGTATTTACTTGATAATGGCTATAGAAAGAATCGGTACTTACTTGATAATGGCTTTAGAAAGAATCAGTACTTACTTGGTAATGGCTATAGAAAGAATCAGTACTTACTTGATAATGGCTGTAGAAAGAATCAGTACTTACTTGATAATGGCTATAGAAAGAATCAGTACTTACTTGATAATGGCTGTAGAAAGAATCAGTACTCACTTGATAATGGCTATGGAAAGAATCGGTACCTACTTGATAATGGCTATAGAAAGAATCAGTACTTACTTGATAATGGCTATAGAAAGAATCAGTACTTAATCGATAATGGCTTTAGAAAGAATCAGTACTTACTTGATAATGGCTATAGAAAGAATCGGTACTTACTTGATAATGGCTTTAGAAAGAATCAGTACTTACTTGATAATGGCTATAGAAAGAATTAGTACTTACTTGATAATGGCTGTAGAAAGAACCAGTACTTACTTGATAATGGCTATAGAAAGAATTGGTACTTACTTGATAATGGCTGTAGAAAGAATCAGTACTCACTTGATAATGGCTATAGAAAGAATTGGTACTTACTTGATAATGGCTATGATGCTAACAACTACTATTATAAGCATTACTACTGCTACTCCCACTGCTGCATACATGGGGTGACTTTCCTTTACCACACCTGCAATGGTAAATACATGTTAATCAATAAACAATATAGATTATATATTAGGAAAGCCAGCAAATCTGTACGATTGCTTCATATTAATAATAACTCCAAGGAAACTAAAACTATGATTGGAACCTTCTGCTAAACATAATATTATTAATTTAAAGTGAGATGTTTAGGCGATTACTACTGGTTTGAAGAAATTCTAAGTCGATGTTATCAAGTGAGTGAAGCAAGCACAAGTGTAAACCAGACAACACACTGAAAAACAGAACCTAATAGCTGACAGTATTATACAAAGCTATCTAAGAAGATCACTTCAAACTAGGCACAGCAAGGTACCCACAAACCTATAACTGGACGAATTGTGATCGCTGAAAGAAAATAAAATCTCAAGTGCACAATACCATGTACAATTAATATTTTTTATGATCAGACATTTCTAAAATTGATGGCAATAAAATCTTGCTCAACATATTTAGTGACCAAAAACAGAGAATTCTTGACTGAAATTGGCAGCAATGACATGGGCTATACAACAATGAAAAACACAGCTTGAGCAAAAGATAAAAACAAAAACAAGCCTGAAATGCAATAGTAATATATTTGATACTAAAAACGATGTTTAATATTTAAAACAGATCAAAAAAAAATCTACGCCCGACTAAATAATGAATGACGGAGGTTTGAGGAAACCACAGCAGGTTGCTCGGTGCAAGTAAGTATATGTAAATAATCCTTTACAACTATTACTATTTATTATCACTATATATTTTTATGGGTAATTTTTATGGTTTTCTCAACTCATGGTATTCTATCACAAACAAGAACATGACCAACTGCTATTTCATGGCTATAATAGTTTTCATAGGTTATTGAGAATCATCAATAAACTGTCATCAGAATTATCACTGCATTTCATTTTGGTTTTATAAGTGGTTGACAAACTGATCGATAATAGTGTTTGAATTGTCATTTTTCTCGGTTGTGAAGCTTTGTCACTACATGGAAGCTAACTAACACATGAAATAAAATGGTAAAGGGATTTGTCACAAACAAGTATCATTTTTAGTATTGCAACAAAATAATAGTTTTTATGGTTATGACCAATTTAGCCATTGTTTATTTAAGATGATAGAAAGTCAAATTAATATAAAAAAATGATAGATATATTCATATTCAATATGATAATGTAACACTAAAAAAGTTGGGACAAAACCAATGATCTAATTTGTTATATTCTATATATGATAAAAAAGAACTTGCAATATGAAATATTGAAACAATAGGAGTGTTCTGGTCCAGCTGGACACAAAAAAACTCAACTACAGCCACCTAGCTGAATATATTTAAAATTTTATTATTAACCATATTTTTATGTGTTTTACACATTTTTAGTGTTCGGCAATTTTATTTATGGTCAGTTTGGTATGAGCTTTTGCAACTATTGGTAGTATTTGCCTAATTTAGAAAAGGACTGATTATTATCAGTGTTTACACCATTACGCTCTGGAGTAACAAAAATTGCAATGTATTTGGTTAATCTGATCTGGATGCCAACTAGTGTCATAATTAATTCAATTTGCCATGGATGACATACTGATATGTGAGTAGTGACTGTAATTTGGTACATGTATTTTTTTAATATAACATCTCAAGCTTTTCAATATGAAATTCAAACACTTGGCCTATCTTGAAATTCCACAAGTGTCTATTTATACCTCAAGAAGGTATTGAGCCACGCAAAAGTGTGAGTGGGTCATTTTGCAAAGGTAGCAAGAGTCCGCAATGAGCTGCTTAACTACGACTGAGAATAAGAAATGGAATGCATGTTTGATAATATTTTATAGATCGATGCATTGCTTACCATTGAACGTGTTCTGTAGAAGTTAAAATAAAGTAACAACCTTGGTTTGCACCCAATGCTGGGAACGTTTACAATTGTTTATTTTAATAAAAAATATCATTGAAGATTCTGAAAATTTTTTCTTTTGGTATGATTGCTAACCTAATCCATATATCAGAGCAAGCAATAAAAGCCTACCGAAAAAATCTTGTTTACACGTAAATGTGCATATGAGCAGTGATGAAGGAATACCATTTAGAAGGATTGCTTTGAGCAATAAAAATAGGAGTAACTAACATAAATTCCAAGTTTTTAAAATCTAATTAGTACACAAATATAAAAAATACACATCTATGCAAAAATAAACCATCATATTTAAATGACACCAAGAAACTAATAAAAATAAACTTTGGCTTACATATAAAAGTGAAGGAGAGCAGTAGATATGTTTACAAGGTTCAGTTTGAGCAATAAATATGGAAGTAAACAAAATGAATGTTTGTAAAATTTGATTAATATACAAAAGTAAAGCAAACAGAAAATAAATTTTAGTAAAAATAATTTACTTGAGGTGAATGAAGGTCAATGTAACAAACAGAATTATAAGAAGTATTTTACACAAAGATAAATAACCAACAAAAGCACTTGAGTATAGTACTGCACACACCAAACTGTATGGGTGTAATAATACGCTGAGAAAGCAAAAACTGCTGACTATTGTCATAACAATATTTCAGTCATAATACTGATAGTAATGGAAGACATCTGGACTTTGAATATCTGGCTGAAGAAAGCAATATCTGGTTTTTGCTCCATACTGAGTTACTATACTGTTTTAGGCACTGAGAGATACGCACTGGCTGAGAAAATGTTGGATCCTTGGCATGATTGCACTAACGCATTCCTCTACCATGATTATTTTGTAATATTATGTATTTGAAAGACATCAATAAACTATCAATATATAGCGCCTTTAAGAAAAACTTTGAGAATAGACCAGGAAAGAGAGCATCAGTGGAATAAGCAAGTCATATCCAGAAGTTTGGCGATTGGCTGCGTTCCAATCTAATGTTAAGCGGTTCTTGAATATGTCTGAACACAGATTCCTCAAGGTTCTATCTAAAAAATTATAAAAGATTGTTTAACAAACAGTTGATGTTCATAATTAAAAAAAAAACGAGTTGATCACAAAGAGCTATCAATGAGGCACCGTAAAATGAGGAATCACAAAACTGAGATGAGTTAATGAAAAAGTAAGACAATGCAGCAAACTAGAAGAGAAGAAAATTAAGGAGAAAGCAGAAACACGGATAAAGAAGCGGAAGATGGTAAGAAAGAACGTATAGCGACAGGATGAGAAGATGGTAAGAAGAAAAAAGACTTTGTTCCAGTGCTTGCATTGGGACCAGGGCGGAGCAATTGCAAATTTGAATAAGACCTGACAAGAGATTGCCTGATACATTATGATTTGACAATAAAATAAGTATATTTCCATCAACACATTAATCTGAAAAGACTTGACAATAAAATATAAATAACCAAAATGTCCATTTTTCTTTGAAAAAAATTTCATCGCTTTGTACCAATAAAAAAATTTACAATGCGAATGTAATGCTAACAAAACATAAGAATCTTTTCATCCAGTTGAAAGTTATTTAAAGATTTCATCGCATAAATTTTCAAGCAACATGATTGTTTAAAATTGAATCCTACATTGATTCAAATTTATCAGTTATTGTCGCTTTTGAAACTTTTTTTTATTATTTGAAATAAGAAAAAAATATAATAATAATAAATGGTGTACAGTAACTGGTATTGACGCAAAGAATACATGGTAATATAATTGCATTCTTAACTGTATTCATAGCAGTCATAAATTGTAGCTGTATATAGTACAGCTGTATATAGTTCATAAACAATATAATTATACAATAATTCATACAATATTCAACATAATTTTGAAGTATTATATTATATTATATAAAATATTATATTGTATACCATACTACATTGTACATATACAAGATAGATGTAATAATATAATATTGCATAATGATATGCAAACACCATTATGCATGATAGTCTATTATATGATAAAAAATGTATAATAGAAGCATCGGTAATAACAAGAATAATAATTATTATTATAATAATAATAATTTCCTTAAATACAAAGGATATTTATTAAGAATTATTAATATAATCATCGAATCATCTTAGTATAAAGCATTATTTATATTATATAAAGTATTATATATATTATATTATATATTATACAAAATATTATATATAATACATTATATATTATACAAAATATTATATATAATACATTATATAAAGTATTATGTTAAATAAAACTACTCACTGATAATTTTCAAAGTCATACAAAAAAAACCACAATATAAATATGAAGACCATTCCTTACACTCACAGCATACATTTTTATTCAACAGTTTTAATAAGGAAATACTACATGATCTTAAAATAGCAACATGAAAATATGTTTAATCACCTACTTGATGTTTCCGTGCAGTTGACTTCTGTGATGCCACTTGGATCGGCTAAATTGATGTAAAATACAGTGTAAGTAAAACATGACAAGTTAGTACATTAGAGGTGGTTTTCCTTGAAATGCTTATTTACTTACATTTTGGCTCCGTAAATATTGTAATAATAAAACTCACCTCACAGCTCTATGAAATAGGCCATGACTTCTAAATACTTTTGAATCATCGCGAGTAAACATTTTATACATTTGGGCCGATGTTTGCTAAATTGCATTTCATTAAACAAAATGTGCACAACTGCATTAAACAAGTTTAGCAGTATAAAAAATATCTGAATTGAAAAGATATATATACCTACAAATTATTAATGCTGTAATTTTTGTATTGCATAGCAAATTTATTCAACCTGGTTTGAACAGTTTCAGTTCAGAAATAGAACAGGCAAATTTCATCAACAAATGCGATATGTACCAAGGAAATTGTCAACCGCGTTTCCAGAGTCAGAGCCATTCCAATCTACGAGCAAGAACTTAAGCTATAGACAGTGCTTAGCGGTGTTCCATTTCACAATCAAACATTAGAGCTGCACTCCGACAGACATTCAAAAATCCACATCTGATAAACAAAAATTTTAGCAAATGCTAAATTTTTTTAACCGCTAAAAGTTTCAAGAACTTTATGACAATCGTTTGTAATTCATGAGCACCAGAAAATCTAGGTGTGTTTTGAGTGCTTGAATAGCAGAGGGTAGGGGACTAAGGCTACCGTATTACTTACGTTTTCTGACAGATTGCTCACAAAGTGTACTTGTATATCCTTCTCTGCATCTACAACAAGAAAACATCCATTACCCCGCACACTATAACAACGTCAGAAACCTATATGAATACAAAAAAGATGTTATGTCTGCTTGTTTGTTTGACTGAGTCTATAAAAGCATATTTCCCATTAATGCACAGATTCCAAATTCGCAAAGAGTACAAAGTTTGGCTCGTGAATGGTTGGTGCGTGGCGAAAGTTTTGGAGATAGTAGACTTCACACCTTTTATTATATTGGTCAGAATCAAAGGTTGCCAAGGAAGATCATGAGCTCATGAATTAATTGCACTAGTGCCGATAGAAGACAACTCCTAACTTGGACCTCTAACCTAATCATTTGTCAAAGCGGCCACTAACAGCTCGGCTACTGATACCAAATATGGGCGTGTGGTCAATAAAAAACTCAAATTTAGTATAGAAAAGGAGAAATGATATAACTTACCGACAATATGACCTGCTGGAGTTGTCTACTATGTTTATTTCCTTCATACAGTAACCACCATTGAGACATTTTTCATAGTATTCATCAGCACTTGAGGTACAGTTTTTTTTCCTAGAACCGGCTAATGTAGTTGTCTCCACTGTCACCACTGTTGGTGTGGTACTTTGTGGCATAGGCTCCTCCGTCTTCATACAAGCATCTAGTTTTATATATATATACATTTTATTACCTCCAACTACGGATGCTTCGATTCACAAAATTGTCACCGATCCGATTTTGGTAAACTGATTTTGGCATTGAAAAAATCCGATTCAGATTCCAAATAATGAAAAAAATTGAGGGAAAATTTGCATAATCACTAAAAGTACACTACCAAATACAGAAAAATGCCACAAAAATCACCAACAATAATTACAAAGGTGTAAAAAAATTGTCTGGTTTATTGACTTCTTATAAAACCTAGAGCTTGGAATGATGCAGCATCGCATCAGCGAGAATTAACTAATAACAACATGAGGTCAAGGCAGTAACAACATTGGTTATTGGAGCTAATCTGCCTGTTATTTATCGTTGATGGAAAAATCTGCCGACAATAATGCAAGTAAACCGATTTCTACTTTGTACGGATTCAGTGAATAGTACATAAAACCTGCCGATTATGATTCAGTGAACCTGAATCGGAGCATTTGTACCTCCAACTGCAAAGAGCGGTTGTACGGTGGATAGCAATGTGCCAAAGTCAAAGCATTTGCGAATGAAGATAATGCGGGAGAGATCAATTTGGTATATTTGTAACTTTTTTGGGATTTTGAAGATTTAAAAACTTGAGTCCGCAGACGATTTTCAAAAACCAACTTGGAAAAAGTTGTATAAATAACCAATCAGTGCAAGTTTATTTACATGTATTAGACTGGCTCATCAAATGAATAAACAGAGCTAGTAGTAAACTACTACTAATTACGAATGGAGAGAATTATCTGCAACACTTGGCAGGATGTCTCCTTATCTAATGGCTAAGTGCCTGTATAAAATGAATTGGATAAACATAATGGTGCATCTCAGACATGTGAATACTAACATAGCCGTGTGAACTGTCTGCTATAGCCTTCAAACAACCTTGGTACGCGCTCCTTCAACATAATTTCTATTATATTCTTCTGAACTGTAGCACGTTGTGGTAGACTTGGCAAGAGTGTTATGACAACTAACTAATGCAATGACATTCAGACTCGTTAAAATAATTTAAACAAAATCAACGAGTTTGCGTTAACTTCTAGCCCTTCCCGCACCCAAAATTATTGCTATAAATTCCGTTATAAAAACCTGGTTTCGTATTCAACTAAGTATGCGGGAAGGAAACATATCTGTAATCATCATGTGATAACCAGCTTGAAGTTTAAAAATAGAAAACTATGTATCATATTGGAACTTGACCTAGAAATATAATTGCTAAAAAGTGCCATTTCCTTACATGGCCGGAAAATTATTTTCAGTTTTTACGCCTTAAAATTTCTAACGATTCAAACAGAAAATGATCAGCCTGGCTCAAGCTCGCATATATAACACACATACTGGTACAACATTAGCTATTTCTCTCCAACGTAGGTAGTCATCAATTACTGTATTCGACCAATCAAAATATACTGTTGAAACACCTGCACTTAGGCGAAGCACAAAATTTGTCAAACGACACAACTAATTGTATATTTTTACCATTTTAAAGATATTGGTACTCAAACAATTTTGTTCTGCGTAAAAAAGTGCAATATAAAAACTGATATCCCTAAACGTTGTACTACTTCAACTATGGTTCGCGCAAATCTAGCGATTAGTTAACAATTTTGCTTAGCGATTGAGATTTTATTTTTTCCATTTTCTGTAAAATGTGATAAAACGATCAGTAGCACGCTAGTTAAACCTGTTGGTAGATTTTGATGGTGATAAAAAAACGACTGACAATTTACGATTCAACCAATCATATCACTCCTCACAGTATCACCGTTTCCAATAAAATTATCTTTCAGTCAAAATTATTCATAAAAAGAGCCGTTTACAGACTATCCTCTTTGTTGCTGCACTACATTTTTTGGCTACCAGTGACATCGCACGCAACGATTTTTACCGGAATCGCATAAAAATAGAAAAGAAAATAGGGAAAACATTCCGACTTCCTTTCCTATTGGTGGAGGCAAATCGACAGAGAATAGGTAGATATACACACGTCTTTACTTAAGCCGCATTTACACTAGGCGACTGCGACCCTTTTGAAGTTTGCCGCTTTCGTCTCGACGCACGAGACGGGCGCAGCTTCCGGTGGAGATGCAGGGTTGTCGGAGGCTGAGACGCAGCAACCCAGCAATGTTGGGTTCGAGCGTCAAGTCGAAGCGTCTTCATAGCCACGTGACGCAGTTTAACCAATTGTGTTGCTCCATATAGCGGTTCCAATATTTTTTTTATTCTAGCCTGGATATAATGTAAACAATAATTGCTATAAATAATAAATAATGAATTATTACCAACATTGTTGACATGTGTGTTTATTATATTTCTTATCAAAAGAATCAAACTATGTATGTTTAACAACAATAAATAATTCATATTCGGAGTAGTTGTCATTATTATTTTGGATGCGAACACAAAAAGAACGTTAGATTTTCTTCAAATTATTATTTAATTTCAGTGAGTGGAATTATTATTTATAGATAAGTTAAAATTTCATATTATAGGTAAATAAAAATCCACAAGACGCATAGAGAACTTCTGCCTGGTAGAAAACTGGTAATAATTAAATTACAACTCATCAATCCAACTGCGTGAGCAGGAACGCAATAAATTATTTTAGCTAAGTTGGTTGGGCAACTCCGAAGTCGCGAAACTCAAAAAATTTTGGGTGTCGCAGCAGCGTAAAGGGAACATGCGTCTGCGCCTGTGACAATCAATAGAGTCGGAGTCGCAGCCGCCTAGTGTAAACACGGCTTTAGTGAGAGGAAGTTTAACTTTTAGTCATTGTTTTAGACTGATTGTTGATGGAATAGTTTGACAGTTTTTTTCTGGTATTGTAATCACAACGTATGGTAATGTACTACGGCCTTAGTCATAACAAGAACTGAAATGTAAATTAATGAACGGCGAAAGTCATTATAGCAGAAGTCTAACCAATTTTACTGTTATATAAACAATTATATACCCAGCAGGCCCTCGAGCTAGATTTAATAGGTTTATGACTTCAATAACTGTACTGCACTTGAGTTTATTGATTAATGAAGCGTGTGATTAGCTCTAACTACAGTAAACTATCTATGACTTTGTACAACACTATATTGGTATCACTCATTACGACCCATCTATGTTTCTATACAAAACTTGGTAAAAGAAATTTGAGTAAAAGACTTCAAAATCAAACCCCATCGCCAAACCCACCAAATAAATAATAATTGTTAACAAATAAATAATTTCACCACATGCAGTAAAAGAAAGACTTACTGCGCATGTAAATCAATTGTTACTTGTAACTTCAGGCTAACTTCTACCTCCACCACTGTATCAGAAGTTAGTGAAAGATTGGCATGAAGCCAAAAATGTGTAAATATTTACTAGGTTGTAACAAACAATGTTTCTAGCATCAAGTTACACTGTGAGACTATATTGCTGATAGCAATCAATATGTAATATATGCATGTTATAAATAGTGGGCGAGATGAGAGCCTTGCAGATGTGTAACTGGTATAAAAGACTCAAATTGTGACCAAGGTGAATTCGCATAATTACAGCAAGATATGAGAAAAATAGTTGCAGAGAGCATATTTTACAGTTAATTAGCGTGGTTGATTGCGCGGAATGCTTTTAGACATCCTTGCCAACTAGTATATAGCTGTACACTATAACCAGTACATAAAAGACCATGAAGTTAGTGGAAAACAAGCTTTGAAATGAAATGAGAAATCAATAAGACCGTTTAGTTGAAGCGACTGCAAATTCTGTTAACTAGCAATTTTTATATAACAAAACATTCAAACTAATAGAAATGGTAGTTTGAATGTACAAACTAGAGTGAGAACTCACCGGTGGGCAGAGCTAACAAGCTGCAGAGGCCGTAGGCAACCAGCAGCCCTGGTAGGATTGAATCCATTCAAGTATTTCAATGGTGAGAGCTAGCTTTCTATAAAATAATATAAAAATGTCGTTCATAGGAGGAAGTTTTCATTTTTAGATCCGATAATAAACAATATACCAACTAATCGGGTAGAAGAAGTTTCAAAAGTGACTTTCATCTCCACAGTTAATAGGTTTGAGTACTATACTTACACAATGAAATGCTGATAGAATGCGTTAAACAGGAATTGTCAAAGTTTAAAGAAGTCAGAGGTAATGTGAAGGAAACTTTGGGATAAGAGCGTCGGTTTTTCTTCAGCGCACTAAAAATTATTAATTATTTAAAATATACGATCTAATATGCAACATAATCTATACTTGCAGCCAAGGGTGTGGCTGTAAATTTTTTTAATCATGACTATTTTTTAAGCGTGCAACTACGTAGAACCGCTGGTACAGGCTCGATGCAGAAGGTATGCTAAAGAGCCCTTCTAATAGGGGGTAGAGGAATGAAGCGGGCTCTAAAAATTTTAAAATCAAATGTGAGAAAAATCTTACTGCATTGTTTTGCCACAAAAAAATTAGCTATATTAGCATAAAAAAATAGGATATATAGTATGATTTGCTGTAACACTCTACAGCCACTAAGCTAAAAAATTTTTCCCAATTATAATCCAGTCCCACACTTTATCACCAGTGATCAGATACATGTTGCACAGTGGAAGATTACTTCGTTTTACATTTAGCAACCTCCACTGTGTTTAACTTTTTACTTGTCAAAACTAGACTGATTACCAGAAAGAATGCGCACAGTCATGGCCAGTCATGGGACTCAAGGGATGATTTTTTTTAACTATGTCTCAGTCATCCAGAGTCAAGGGAGTAAGCGCCATGCTGCTGCTTGCAGCACTTGACGAAAAGAAACAAAAAGTCAATCTTTATAAAAAAAATTCAACAAGAAAAACTAAAAAGAAAACCTTGTTGTATTGTAGACGGACAAAACATGTTTAAAGGTAGAACCAATTCAGCAGCATTGACTCAGCTCATGCAAACATTAGAGACAGAACACAGGCTACTGGTAACTTGAAGCATATTTACTCTCACTCACCAACGTCAGCAGAGATTGAAGACTGTTTGAGGTAGTAAAAGTTTGGAAGAGCATGTGCGCTATTCTGGGAGACAAGCCTTTATGTGCTATCTGAAAAGAACCAAGCCTTTTATTTGCAATGAGACTTGTGACATTTCCTCATAAAACTTTCCAATAAGCTACGCAGTGCGGGTGATGCTGACACATCACCACCAGAGACATCACACAATGAGATAACGCAATCTAGAAGTGATAGAAAACGCTGCCTGGACAATGGAAAGTGCTTAAAGCAAACGTAATAAATTTTCCTTGGAATACCAGGGAAAGTCATGATTATCCATGAATAATCTGTCATGCGCTTTATTAAAACATGGTTATTTTTGGCAACGTAAAAAAGTTCAATGTCGAACAAACAATATTATTGGTTTGTATAGCGTAACTCATGAGCGTTGATGTAATTGTTTCAACTTCTCATGCTTGCCAATAAGTCTATTTATTTATGTACAGTACAACCCGATATCATACCATTGATTGATATTTCTTTTCAACCCACATTTGAAAGCAGAATTACAGCTCTAGCAATAAACTCGATTTTATTTACACAAAAATTTTATTGGCATAACCAAATAATTAATGTTATGGTAAGCATCTGGGTAAAAGACGGGATAAATTCATGTAAACACAACAATAATAATAAGTGAAAACCATTCCAGCAGTAAAAAATAAATGTTAAAAGCAACAAGAGTAACATTATTAACAAAGAGGGCAGCACTTGGTCAAACAAAGAATAAGTAAGGGAGCCAATGACCTCAAGGGAAACTATATTAACTAACAACCAGAAATGATATGCTCATTTAGTAACTTTCCATATCACGACGTCATAGCGCAACTCTACGGTGTCATGGCTCAGTGGTTCTGAATAGCGATAAACCATCACACTTTTTCATAAGCCAGCAATACAGTAGGCCCAAAAGTCTGAACCCTAATGGGGTCCCGGCAGAGTAGTTTCACTTTAGCGATGCAACCGGAAGTAGCTTAGTTGATCGTTAAACTTATCATTAGAAATCACGACTTGCTTGACTATTATTTTGATGTGAGGAAATTTGAGCAAATAGTATGACAAAAATTACGTTGTTGAGAAAGCTCAAAGAATCAATAAAGCTTTTGGAAGTTTTTGTTTCAAAAAAAATTAGTTTATTCAGTTAGTTGAGCTAATGAGTCAATGAGTGAAACTACTGTATGAAGGAAAATTGTTTCAACCTACAATTAGTTTTAAATGCTTTTCATCTAATACTATATACTCCCCAGGTAAAATTTTGAAGCAGCAGTGAAATAATTTTTTATTTATTTTATCATTTAACTACGGCCAATTGATTATTTATTATTATTTAAATTATATTATTATCAAATTCTAAAATGGGGGAAAAATACAAATAATATGAAATGAAAACACATACATATATTTGTGAACACTCATTCTGCATCATCTTTTATTAATATAAGTGGTCTTGAACGGCAACCGTCTCATATCACAAATTTCTGTCCAAATTATTCAATTATTTTGACTGCAGTGATGCTGGAAATTCAATACACGCATGTGCAAACCAGTAGCACTACGACATTCCATTTTTCCATAACGCTTCAGTGGTCTGGCACTATTATAATACTAAGTAACGACTTTCAATAGCGCCACATCATCACGACGACAGTAGCAATATACCCATGTCCAAGGGGGGAAAACTTGTGGTCCATGAAGTCATGACATGGAAAGCTACTAATAGTGTCGTACATTTTCCATGTACTATTAAAAATGTAGCTATGATTAATTGTAAATTTTTCCTGAAATCAAGGAGATTGCTGAGACTCCATTGCAGTGATTTTTTTGTGTAAAATGAAGTTTAACCACCCATTTATCAATAAATATCAATGAGTTCAACATAATTAGCAATATGTTTTTAGAAACATGACTCAACTGATATCACCTTTTATGCAAAATCTCTTTATTAGCTGAATTATTGTGCTGTTTGTATTACACTATATTGCGTGTTCCACTGAAATTACTTTTAATGAATCACTTGAATGGGTAGGATGGGATGGTCTTGGAACACTGTGTGTCAAACCATCTAGTTTGCCAAATATTAACTCAATATCACGCTCGTATAAATCATTGTTAAATCAAGTTTCCACATTGACTGATGTTGTAAAAAAACTTTGATGGTATAATCAAAATGCAGTCAGCTCGGCTCATTAGGCCAACAAAAATTAGCTTTACACACAAAAATTTGAAAAAAATAAAAATGGTGAGGAAGCCTCTATTATTTATGGGGATTTTGGGAGTTCCCCACTGATTGAAAACTTTCTCAGGTTGTGTTTTTCCCTATTTCCCCAAATTGGTTATTACTGGGGAAACCCAGAAAATAATGATTGCAAGCTCACATAAAACAATGGAAAAAATCTGAAAATCCTCATAATTAATCGGGTATTCCCCGATATTTGAAAACTTTCTCAGTTTGTGCGCTTTTATCTATTATTATTGTTTATTGATACATTTGAGATCAGCATTGATAGGGAAAGAGACTAGGAATCTCAATAGAAAAAAGAATAGGAAAAAATTGTGTGATTTTCGCTCGCTTTCGTTATTTTCATGTTAGTAAATGTTAGGTCATGTTTCTTTTTACAAGTGTCCATAATCTTTTTGTATACACACGCATACTTCTTCACTTGTTTGGCATATTTTCTTGATTCTTATGTGTTTTTAACAATTTGATAAATGTGGAAAACTAAAATCACTGATGCTTTTGACAATAATACCCAACCACATCAACATCCTTTTTCTTTCAGCCAGTCACTCTACGGTTTCACAGAAACCAAAAAAATCAATTGTAATATTATATCAAATTCTTTATGGCAGGTAGATTAGTGCAGGGTCTTGTCTAGTACCATGTGTGCAACTAGTAGTTCAGTTCCTTTACTGCTGGGTTTTCATAAAAATTTTGCAAGGAGGCAATGTTGGTGTCCGCTCAAAGCTTTGTAAAGCTAACTTTTTCACCTTTGGCATTGAAAATAAACGTTGCTACTTCATAGCGTGCACAAACGAGCGTAGCATTTATTTTAAAAAGGATTTATATGTAAATTTGTCCCGCATGGTGTTTTGTGTTTTTGAAACATTCCTGCTTGGCTAATTTTTTAATAAACTTTGGATCAGAAGTTGCTAGAAACAAAATTTAAAAAGGTATAAAGTTGACACACCTTACCGCGTTGGCTTAGCCCATCATTGCACTGCCTACATAGCTGTCGACTTAAAAAATAATGGGTTGAGAATGCATTGTAAATCTGCCATTTCCTATTGTGCCATAGGCCCTTAAGATTTCAGTATATGTCATCTAAATTCTTCTCTGTTATTTTACCGACCCAGTGGTTTACTATTTTCCATAGAGCAATCACATTATTATTATGTGGACAAAAAATAATTTTACTGGAAAGCCATATTCAAATAAATAAAACGAACTTCTACATCGCACTGTGACTACTAGCTACTTTCCGTCACGCATTTCACTTCACTGAAACAATACCATTGTCAGCAATGCTTGATGATAGTCACGATGTGACCACAAAACATTGTTTTTTTTTAAGCAAAGGAGGAGGAAAGTTACTTTTTCGAAATTATTTTTCTGAAACAACCACTGGTGCAACACATATAATTTTTGCACCTTACCTCGAATCTTACCTCGATGATTGTAGAACACTCTAATAAGAAGCCCTAGGGCATATAGGGGAGTGCCTCATATATTAATCATTTGTGAGCAAAAACCAGTGGTTTAGGCAGGGGTAACAGCATATAGCTATCGTTAGGGTTGAGTATTGGGTGGCCCAAGCCTCAGGTCTCTTACAGTCCTGGGCAAGAAACTGTTGTGGTACAGTTTGGAAGAAGCAAAAATTGCTGTTGGTTCTCCCCGCGTAGCAGCTCTTGTCACCATGGTGGCGTTGGCTCGGTTGTCGATGACCTCGTCGTACGCTGAGGATAGGGCCTCATGTCTTTCTTCATCAGAGAGGATTCTCATCAGCAAAGAGAGTCTGTGTTTTTTTCTCCTGTCTTTGAGGGGCTGGAGTTCTAGTTGGGAGCGGGCATCAGTTAAGCCGCGCCTTCCTTTTATGCCTTTGACAAAGCGTATAGCCTTGCTTTGTGTCAGCTCGATTTCTTCTGTTGTAGGGTTGTCAGCTGGGTCCCAGAGAGTGTCAGCATACTCTAAGACAGGCCTGCACAGACTGGTGTATGCCAGCAGTTTGGCTTTCTCTGGGGCATTGTGGAGAGCAAACTTTATACTTCCTAGGACTTTGTTGGCAGTATTCACTTTGGCTGTGATGTGTCTGTTGAATTTTAGGTCTGACTGAAATGTCACACCTAGGTATGTTGTTTCTGGGACAGACTTAAGTGGGACACCGCCCAGCGTGTAGGTGGGCGGCACTCTGCTGTTGTTGCCAAAGATTATGACTTCACATTTGGTTGTATTGAAGGGCATCTTCCATCTTTCAGACCAGTCATGAAGGGAGTCAATGTCGTCTTGGAACTTCTTTTCATCGTCGTCACTCCGGACAACAGAGTATAGCAGAGTGTCATCTGCGTACAGACTAACATTGCATGTCACTGATTCAGGTAGGTCATTAATGTAGATGAGAAAGAGTGTTGGCCCAAGGACTGAGCCTTGGGGAACACCAGATGTAACAGGCAGCTGGGAAGAGCTAGAATTCTTGACGACAACTCTCTGACTTCGATCTGTGAGGAAGTCCTGTATCCAGTTCACTATATGTGGGTCAATACCTTGGATCTGTCTTATCTTCTGCATGAGTAGGTTGTGGGGCACCTTGTCAAATGCTTTTCTGAAATCAAGCACAACTGCGTGAGTGCTGTGTGATTGTTCTGCGGCCCGTACCAGGTCATGATATGTGGAGCACAACTGGGTCTCGCATGAGAGACCTCTACGAAATCCGTGTTGTCGGTTATAAAGTACAGAATCTAGGGTTTTGTTCAGCTGGTGTAGGACTATATGCTCGAGCATTTTGCACGGGATGCTTGTAAGTGATATGGGTCTGTAGTTTGCTGCTTCATCCTTAGGACCTTTCTTGTGAATAGGGGTTACATTTGCGGTCTTCCACTCCATAGGGAGTTTGCCAGATTTCAGCGAGGCATCGAAGAGATTGGTGAGACATCGGGCAGTAGTGTCTGGATCTATAAGTAGCTCACATTTCCTAATCTGGTCAGGGCCGGGGGATTTGTTGTTCTTCAGTTCATGGATAAGTTTCCTGACACCGTCTGTGGAAATGTCTGTGGGAGGCGCAGCAGCTATGATCGGTCGGAGATTGGAGATGCTCTCGTCATGGCAAAATTGGTCTTTAAAGTATAAGTTTAGTGTTTCTGCACATTTCTGATTGTTGTCAGTTACTGTGCCGTCAGGGAGCTTTAGGGTCATCAGAGGGTGACATTCTTTCTTTGATTGACGTAGATGTTTGTAGAAAGGCTTGCTATTTCCTTTCATAAGCGGTTTGCAGACCTTGTCCACAATGTATTTCTGTTTCATTTTCTTGAAGACTTTCTTGTTTTCTCGCCTCTCTTGCTTGTACCGTGATAGATAGAATGGATTGGCACTGCGCTTGTACTCATTGTAGGTTCTGCGTTGCTTTGTGGTTCTTTTCTCTGCTTCTTTGGTGAACCACGCCGGCTGGTTACTGGCTCTTACCCAGATAGTCTTTGTGGGGACTGATTTATCAACCGCACTTCTGAAATGAGATGAGAATAGTGGCCACATTTGGTCAACATTGTTCATCTCGGAAAGTTGGCTCTCTACTCCTTTCATGCAGTCTTCAAACTTCTCGGTGTCTGCATTTCTATGGATACGGATGTTGCGTTTGCGAGGCTGAGGGGTACTCTCTTTATGGTATTCAGTGATAGTGCCTATACTAGCTGTGACAATATGGTGGTCACTGAGTCCGGGAGCTACAATTTGTGTTGAAGTCACTGAGTATGGATCATTGGTGCATATAAGATCTAGGGTGTTTCCATGAATGTGAGTCGGTTTAAGTATCACTTGAGAAAGATTGTTCTCGTGAAGCGTATTGATGAACTGATTGTGTATGTCTTTGTACGGGGCATTGGGCTTCACTCTACCCGTGGCCCACTCTATTCCTGGCAGATTCATGTCACCCACAAATAGCAACTGGTTTCTAGGGTAATTGCAGTTGATGCAGCTTAGTATATCATTGACTTTGTATATGTTTGCCATCGAGACATGGGGCCTGTAGTAGCAACAGACGAGGAGTTTAGGGGGGATTTTCACAACGATCATCTCTTCCCCGAGGGTATCTATGTTTAATTCTGAGGCTTGTAGGTAGCTTTTGGTAGCAATAAGGACACCTCCTCCATGAATGTTGCGGTCGTTGCGGAAGAAATCGAGGTTGGATGTCTCAATGATGCTTCTGCTGTCAATAGAGTTGTCTATGTGTGTTTCTGTAAGGCATATTATGTCAAAATCTTGTGTTAGAGCTACAATCTCTGTGTTTTTGCCTTTGGCTGATCTTGTATTTGCAAGAAACAGATTTAGACTTGAGTGTTTCTGTTGTCTGAATTTTCTGGTTTCAGTTTCACCCAATTCCCCGACTCTTCAGTTTTCTTCTCAATAGTCAGGCTTCTGATTCTATATTCTGTTTCCTCACCTGTAGATTGTCGCAATGTCCTTATCTGTTGTCGTAGTTGGTACTCTTTGTCACGGGTCTCTTTGTCTACATCAAGCTTGCAGAATATTTTCTCCTGTCTAAGTAAGTTGCAGTTCACTCTCTTAAGAAAATCCCATTTGGATTTTTCATCAGAGAAATGAAGTTTAACGGGCCTTGTTTTGTCATCAGTTTTCTGGCTGAGGCGAATAGCAGACTCTGGTGGGTTTGTGCTTTTGAACATCTCTCGTTTCATGAACTCTTGCACCTGTGCAATAGCTGTTGTTTCTGTTTCTTGGAGTCCATAAAGAATTGCATTGTTCTTCCTGGCCTCTTTATCTTTCTTGTCCAGTTCTTTGCTGAGGATGGCCTGTGTTGAGGATGTGACGGCCAAAGCCCGTTTGACATTGTTCGCCATCTCCCCTTTGCTAGCCACCTCTGCCCATGACTTCTCTATCTTCGTTACCTGTTGAGTCGTTTCCTTTTGGTATAGCTCAATCTTCCCGCCTAGATTGGCTATCATCTGTTCCAGGTTATGGAATCTCTTCATATTTGCAGTGGAGTCTGACACTTTGGCACCATCAAAGTTGGGAAGACATGTGTCACAGTACCACTTGACACCCTTCACTGCAAGCTTATTTGTGATCATAGTGACTTCGGCCACCTGTAGTCCTTGACATGTTCCATGGTACCATTTCTGGCACATGTCACACTCAATCCATTTGGAAGGTAACAGCTGTGTATGCTGTTTTCCTTGTTTTCCTGTTGAGGTTGTTCCCCAACACTCCTTGTTACTGCAGGTTGTGCAGGTTTCATCTCCAGTTAGGGCTACATCTCCATTGCTGCCGTTGGAGGAAGAGTTCCTCTTTTGGGCTGATATGGTTCCCACATCATCATTCGATGGCATAATGAAATGTAAAGGGAAGCACCACTGGTTTTTAAAAGGTTTGGTATTGATTTGAGGCAAAAACTCCCTATTAGAGTGCTAAATCAAAGAGGATTTCGTGCAGATTTCTTTAGAAAATCTTTTTTTCCTCCATGCTGGTCTCGACCTTGACCAGTGGATGGAAAATAATTTTTTCTAAATGCTGATACTCTATTTGAGAAAAAAAATGTCAAAATAAAAATTGCACTTGTGCTATGTAATAATAAAAATAATAATTAATAAATAATAATAAATAACATTATTATTTATTATTATTATTATTAATTATATTATAATAATTATTATTTATTATTATTATCATCTTATGATGTTTCTTGATACAGTAAAATCGAGTACTTACAGGATACCAGCAGACAATTAATATCATATATGAATACTTCACACACTTGAAAACGGTACGCTAATGATAAGTTATTAATGGCGGTGCCTAGTCATGTACTACTACTATTACTACAGTTGTACTACTCTTTTTCTGGCGTTTCTCTGGGCATTTTCTTGTGGCGGAAACACTAACCAAACCTATGATAAACACTTTTAATAGCACAAATTAGACATCACAACTGACATGATCATTTTATATCCCAAATTTGCAGCCAAAAGCATATACTCAAAAAATGTTTATGATTTATCAAAATTGAGCTCAAACTACCTTCAAGGCTGATGACAAATTTCTACATACTTTTAAGGTTAATTATGAGCAGAAACAAACCAACGATTGACGACCGAGTTGTGTGTCACTGAGAAGACAACTCAATAAACAAAAACAAACGGTCACTTTTTATCTTTTAATTTGCACTTAGCCGTTTAGTGATATTCAAATTAACCTTCAATATAAACCGCAGAATAAAAAAAAAACAACTTTGAAACATATTTTTCCTAATGTTGGTGCCAAATTGCAGTTTTAGTAAAAAGCTATACTGGTAGTCATTTTAAAACATATTTCTCACTTGACACCATCATAGTTTGTGATTGTGAATAGCTGTATGTAACAATGATTTGTATTTGGATGTTGTTGGCATCATATATAGAACAACTGTGCATACTGTATTATCAAGAAATATACCATATCACGCTATAATGTGACATGAAAAATCATACCATATCATATAATATGTTCTGTACAACATCAAATTTAGTAATCACTTGACTTATAATGTTTTACATCAAAAAAAGTGCAAAAAAATGTATGGTGACTGAGTAATAAAAGCAATGATTGGAAAAAGAAAGCACCATTTAAAGTATGAAGTATAGAAAATAATAGTAAATCAAACACAAACAGAAGCATACAACACTTGACTGTAAATTCGACAAAAAAAATTCTACCAACACTGTAAGCTAAATTGTCTTTCTTGGCAGTTAAATAGATTGCTAGCTAAAGCTAAACCATACTTTGTGGGAAAGATAAAAAATGAGTTTGACAATATAAATAAAATTATATGAATAGGTTTAGAAACGTTAAGATTTGAACCATTTCTATGAAACTTGTTCAAAAATATCGTTTACTAATTTCTATGATTTAGAATTGCCTGAATGTAGGAAACACTAAAGTTCATAGTGCAAAGGACTGCGCATCTACCTACAAACTTTTGAGATATAGTAAAATACAACTCATCAAAATAATAAAATACAGAAGCTGTCAGCTCAAAGTCAAAACAACTTCTAATTGGTTTTGCTCAAGATGGGACAACTTCAAATCTGTTGTCAATGATTAAAACCTCTTATGCTCTTGTATACTTATAATGCTGGCGAGTAGCCAAAAAAGTGATGGAAACGCAGAAAAGATGTTGTGAGACAACAACGTCAATAGTTTGCTTAAAAAACTGAAGATGCAAAATGATTAGAATCGGAGTAATATAACTCTGGTTTCAATATGGCCACCAAGTCTTTGCATTGTTTGCTCATTTGTATATCTAAGAATATTGAAAGTGCAGTACTTATACCAGTAGTACGTAAAAGGCAGATCATGGGTAAGTATTACAACGCAATGTCTTCGAAAGATAATGAGAGACATACTTCTGTAAATTTCTGTTAATTCTAAAACACAAACAAACGATATCATTAACAGCTATCGAAAGAATTCAATAAAATGGAAAGTGTTTCATGATTTCAATGGAATTGGAAATGAACGATTTGAAAGTTCCGAATCAAACTGTACCTATTATCTTGTTTGTTAACTGTCCAATGCTTCAGCTTCAGCTTCAGGGTCAGTGTTGCCTTTTGGCTGCCTTTTTTTCCTAAATCATAAACAATTTTTTTAATACTGATGTGTCTATATACAACTCGTTATTTCCAAATAGCTGAGACAACAAAAGTAAGAAATATACATACCTGTAACATATGACTAGAACAATCACTACGAAAATGAGAAACACGACAGTGAGGACAACTCCTGCTGCCACAGAACCAACTGCAACTGCAACGAGAAAGTGTTCAAATATATAAGATACCTAAATAGATAAGGTAAATTTTAGTTTCATTTTTCACAGTCAAAAACATAATGTCAGCAAAATACTTCTCAAGCCCAATACTGGGTCTGCACAAATTTTTTCTAAAAAATTTTTTTTACCAGAAATAGTTTTCGTCAAATTTGAGTAGTTCAGTAATATAGGTTTAGGCTTCGCATTAGTCCGCTGGATGAAATTACAGAAGCAATCGTTTCCACTTCCTGGTGGAGTATTGAAATAAAATAGTCTTGTGAATTTTAATATTAATCAAATGAAAACAATTGAGACTTTGGAAAAATTTTGAAAACGTATGTTGCTTGCAACCCATAAATTTTTTATTCAATTTTTGTTGGAAACATCTGATTACAGGAGGTAACAGTATTTCGATTTATTAAACATTTAAATAAAAAAATTGGTGCCTAAATTAGCAAAACTTTTTGTGTTGGCAAATAAAAAAATTACTATCACTGACTGAAGGCTTCATTTTTCATGGAGTCATTCCCACTATCACATGTCAATACCGGATTGTGCCTATTCAACATACAACTGAAATAATATCTTAACCAAACACTTTTACGCCATTGTTGTCTGTACACTATTTGCTTAAATAAACTATTTTTTCCAGATATTGTGTTCGTTACGCATTTACCTAACTACGGGATTATAAAACATAAAATATTTCTCTTGTGATTTTTTTTGCAAAAATAACAGAGTATGATATTTTTCTCAGCAAACAAGGTTATCAATGCCATTATATTATTCATATTTTTTCGTTTAAATATTATTTACTTGCCATAACAGCATAATAATTTATTATCAAAGCTTAAGCAATATTTATGATTTTATATTCAATTAAACCTAAATTGGTTCTTGCAAATATGCCCTGCTTTGGTAACCGATATTAAACAAATTAAAATATATACAAGCCATAAATTTTTATTAATAAAAATATCTATTCCAATATCAAATACTAATCAATCAAAGCGTCTCATTTAGTTTTCGTGAAAGTTTTGTAAAACTAGAAAACAATCCCAGACAAAACTTTTTATTATTATTATCATTATCTCTACATCACTTTAAAAGCACTCGAGATGCTCATTGATTGGTCTGTCGGTTAGAGTGTTTATATTGCATCACCAACCAATCATACTTGAGCAAGGCACTAGATCTGTAAACCACAATGCAACGAACCAATTTCGATTTTTTTTTTGTCGATTCGTGAATAATTGATAAAACCTGCCGATTCCAATTCAGTAAATCTGAATCGGAGCATTTCTAATTTATTGTATTTTTAGTATTAAGCAGTTATCAAACCAGTTGCAGCAGTATTAAAATCTAATTGTTATTTGGCTACACATAATATAATGATATGTATTGTTATCAAAAACATGACACCTGTGTGACATGACAATTTCACCATAACAATTAATTAACAACAATAATTAATTATTATATAACAATCATCATAATCATGTACAATAATAGTATTATTATAAATAAACTGACCAATCTTACAATATGAAAGCAGATTCGTTTTGTTTAATAATAAAAGAACGTAGTAATAATATAAATTGATTGATAATAATTAAATATATGGAGTTATTTCCTCTATTTTGTCCAAGACCTAAATGAACTGCTTGGAAATAAACGTCACCGATTAAATCATTCTCTATATCAATTAGATATGGAGTAATGCTAGTGAAAGATCTCCCTCTGCCTGTTATTAGAATAGACGGTTTAACAGCCAAGCTCAATATGGATGCCTTAGAGGCACAGCGGGAAAAAAAAAACAGAGCTAAGCAGTATTAAATTTTCTATGCTGTAAACTTCATTCCAAATAATTTCTGGGACTAAAAGTACTTTATCGCCTTTTTGGATCTTTGTAACACTGGAGTCATTTCTTTAGGAAGGAAAATTGTTGAAATTCTAAAATAATTTACCAAAAGAATTTGCAACTTTTTATTGTTAGCGCAAACTCTTTTGCATAAATAAGACAACTCCAAACTTACGTTAACATCAAACTCACCTCGCCTTTTTCTTTTCTCACAATGTGGTCCGGTGTAATCATTCCCACATCTGTCAAACAAAGCAGACGAGCTAATAAAATTTTGCAAGGAGTTATTCTCTCTAAGTAATGAACAGACAACTTGAAATTTCCAGTTCAAACTAAAAATGCCATATGACAGTGTTGGCATATCACGGGCAAAATGTTTGTTAAAAACTGATCATTGAATACTTAAAATCTAGAAAACACGTAGCTGCTACATGTACAGCAGATAAAACAAATGAGACCACTTGTAGAATAGGTCTAACATACATATTTAGCAGTATTTTTAAAGCCTGCTACGGCCATCTTTGATATAACATAACAAGTAAGAGCCAAAAATAATTATTTGTATTCACGTCACATACAATGATTGAAGTTCGGTATACTTTAAGAAATTCCAAAGCCTAGTTTATCGCGTCAAATTATTTCAGTTCTAACAGCTCAAGTCTCGCCCCGATACACTATTGTGATGTGATTGCTGTTAAAAGTTGAAAGGAATTGTTAAATGTTTAAAAACATAATTATATCACTGGAAAACAGTTTGAAGTAAAAAGAAAACAAAACCAACAGTTGTCCTGATGTTAGTGATGGAAAGAAATGCATTTTTTTCATGATTTTCTGATTACTTTTCAGATATTTTTATATAGTTGCTCAAACTCAGTTTGTAAAAACTGTAAAGAGTGAAAAACAAAATAGCTAACTAACTAATGGGGTCTACGTTAGTAAGAGTACGAATGCAATAAGTCGCTTTTAAGGACCAAATGACTTGAGCAACAGAAACTTTTCCTCAAAAGGAGACAACTCCATAGACGAACAATGTTATCTCTACCCCGCACCCTTGTAAGACCTACCCCAGTCTGATCATGTTATACTCTATAAAAAAACTTTTGTAGCTGAAGCTGTTATCCCCGCAACTATTTCAATGAGAAATTAAAAAACTAGTAAGAGTTTCTAAGGCGGTAAAAGTATAGATTTTTTTCACTATAACAAAAAGTTTGATGAGCTTTGATATGAGTGCTTTAACTTAAGTTTTTATAGTTCATTAAGTTGGTTCCTTGACAAGTATTGCGATTTATTATAATTAAATAAAATCAACATTTTACATGTATATAATAACGCTACTGTCATTCGGGAAGTGTTTCCAGGGCCTAATGGGTGTGGAGAAAGACAGTCTCAGCCGTCACCCATTATGGTTACAAACATTTTCTTACAAATGGGAGAACAACTCCCTATTTTCTATTTTCCATGAAGCTCATAAATGAAACAAATTTCTGATAGTTTTTGGGTATGACGAAATGTAATTTAATCACAGGGAACTTGTGTGAGTCAATAGCACCAATTCACCGCATGCCAAGCATTCAGCTGTGAAGCGATACAAAATAACTGTAGCAAATGTAGCAGACAAACACACAAATTCAATTATTGCTGCTCATAGGGGTATAAATTGTCTTTCTAAGAAACTTCATGCAGTCTAATTCATGAGTAATAAAAGCACTAGTATTTCCAGGAGCATTGACTATTATTTTCTCAAAAGAAGATAACTCCGCTAAAATAGTTGTTTTGTCATAATTCTAACCCATAAGTGCTTCCTATAAAAACTTTTAGGGTTGTGAAATTATTTTTTTTTTGTATAAAAAAGATGCTATCAGCATCTTGAGATGAGTGTTTCAACTTTACTTTCAACAATTTCTTTAGATGTTTCAATGACAATGGGGTCCCGGCGGAGCAGTTTCTCTTTAGCGATGCAACCGAAAGTAGTCTAGTCAATCGTATAACTTATTATTACAAATCACGATTTGCTTGACTATTATCCTGATTTGAGAAATTTTAAACAGCTGATATGACAAAAATGATATCGTTGAGAAAGATTAAAAGATCAATAAAACCTTCGAAAAGTTTTTCTTGAAAAGATTTTGGTTTATTCACTCGCGAAAAATTAATTAAATACTATGCTCATAAATACGACGTGGTAGAGCCACAGTTCCGTATTTCGAGTTTCATTAGGTTTGCCAACATAAATTAATGATGGTGCGCCCTTGTTATGGCAAATGCATTGAAATGACCTATGTGAATGGCGCATTGTCAGTGTTATACACCCATACCTATCTGCCGCCTATGAATCGTAAAAAAAGTTCATTTACCCGATTGGGAGATAACTCCTAGTAGTTCAGTATCGATATTATAGAGTCGTACAAATTAGACTTCCGGTCTTTTTATTATTAGCGCCATCTATAAAACTGCCGAAACCCGATTATTGATATTTATTGTAATAAAATATAATCAGCATTACATATATATTCAATAGTGCTACCGATTTTTGCCATTCGTTTCTAGGACCAGCTGACGTTTGAGAAAGAGCGTCACAGACTCTATTGATCAGGGCTTGGTATGTCTACAGTACATTTAGTAGAAGCTTGAACGGAATTTTCTAACGGAGCTTGAAATAATATTTTTTATCATCTCATCACAAAATTTGGATTTTTCCAATACTTTTCAAAATGATTAAACAAATTTAATGCAATATGGCAGAGATCAATGATCAGAGAACGCATCGGGTCTGTAATTGACTAAATGACGTACAGAACAAAACACAAGCGTGAAACTTTAGAATACAACGATTTAGTGAGTTATAGAAAGTATAACTGTATAACGTAGATGGAAATAAATTTCTTATGATTTTTATTATCAAAACAACAAAGGGAAGCAACAATATTTTGTTACTTTTAACCGGCTTGAAACAATAAATTGAATTGCGATTTATGAGCGATATGTGATAAAATTTATTATTATTATTTTTATCAAATCAGTTTGTTTTTTCTGACTTGCTAAGTTATGAATATCCACTAAGTTATGATTAAACTGATTATTCATTACGTTTGAGGAAGCTGTGACCGCTCTTATTGTAAACATCAAAAACAACATCAATGAAGCAATAAAACAAAACATGACTTTGTACTTATTTTGGCAAAAGAGTTGTTATCTATTCACAAACTAGGCAGATGATGAACTTTGCTCTATTACATTCTTTGATACAGAGTTTAGTTTGCCAGAGACTGCAAAAACACCATTGACTGTTAAATCTAAACAGGAAATCAAATAGCCGGGTGATACTTACTCACACCGCGATGACCTTGACTGATCATCCGTATTTATTGTGACGACACAGTGACCGGAGTTGAGGCATTCGTCATAGAAAGTATCATTGGACGAACAATTGACATCAACGTAATCTGCTATTGGAGTTGATTCATATGTAGACAAAGTCTGTGTCGTCATGGCAGCCACTAAACAATTAGACAAGATGGTTACATCATTGTATTCTTGGTATTTATAGTGAATCACATCTCAACACAGTTCAGTATAAATATTTATAAATCAGAATTTAATGAAAAACGTGTGTTGCGTTATCATTAGAAAATATATTGTTGATAGAATAATTGGCATTACCGGATAAGTTACAAGCGATATTATGTAATTTTGGCCGAGTACTTACTTGCCCTGATTCTCTAATGACAATTCATGTAACCCCTCCCCCCAATCAGGGTGGCTCTCTCCCCAAACCCCGCCCACATCGTGAATCCCGGCCCATTGAGAGCCACCCGATTTCAACAGCTGTGACATAATACTAAGTAAATGAATGCATTAACTACTTGGTCCCGTTGCTACTAGTGTGAATAACATAATTTCAAGAGTAAAAGCTATTCTATTGGTTGGCTGACATTTCAAGAACTATTTACAGACATGAGTATGTTTATTAAACACACGCACCTGTTTGATGCTCAAACAAGCCGAAGGTGGCACATAAAACCGCAAACAACAAATACCATGCCATTTTTTCCGGGTTCTTTTAGCTGGTGTAGAAATTCCGGATCAATAAAACCACAATTCCACTTCTTCTTTAGTACCTGCAACAAAGAACAGCAAGCTAAGTACCTATCATATTTCTTACTCATCGATTGTTGATAGCTAGTGTACTGCGTAAGAAAATTTTAAAGCCCTATCTCAGTGTGGCAATAAAAAATAAAATTTTCACACATGAGCGAACAGAATAAACAAAATAAGTATTATCCGTTGACACTGTAGCTAGCTACAGTACTACTACCAACTACTAGTAGTAAAACTGGCTAGCCCTGATGCCACTCAAACAATACATGCACAAAATCTACTACAACAATGCATATAATATTGATGTACGTATGTTTCTAACAAAAAACTTCAAATCGTATTGGAGTTTTAATTCTCAGAGGACAAAACCTGAAAGGTTTTTAAAGTCAATTGCCCTTGAAGTTGATTTATTGCACACCAGTTGAGTGCTCAATTATTTGTGAACCACTGTTGGGATTTGAAATTTTTACACTCGTTAAACCCAAATACTTCCGGTATCTGGTGCTTGGTGTGATTGCCACCCACAGGCCTAACTGCAGCCACCCACAGGCCTACTGCTGAAAATTTGGTGGGTTTTGGACCACTTCGGAAACATCTAAACACAACATAAATTTCCAAAAAATGGTCCAAAACCTAGTAGGTCATCTTAGCTAGCAGCTTCTGGAAATTTTCAACTGCTGTCAGCCAGTGAAAGGAAAGCATTATGATTATATCACAATAACTAATATCAATCTGTGAATTTTTACTGGATGGAGGTAACAGAAAATGAGCAGAACTAAAGTAAAATAAATTTTGTTGTTTTTTTCTCTTGTTTTGTCATGATCATTCTTTTTAAAACAATATAATAATATAATAGGCATGGGTATTATTTTGCGAAGTGAAATCATTAATTCACAAAAAAAAAACTGCAGTAGTGTTCAATTCAACCATGTGATCGCGTCTGGTCAAATGGATGAGAAAACACAAAATTAGACACAAGTACTCATTTGCTTTGGCTGGTTCAAGAAACCTTAGATTAATACTTTGGCTTTCAATCAATTTCATTGAAAAAATTTCATTCATTTCCCTAATTCTCTCTAGTTCATGCTGATTCTGATCAGCTAATTGATACTAGTTTAGCAAACACTACTACTACTCACCTCAAACTTGTATTAGATAAAGATGTACTATATATACGAATGTGTGTACTTATATCTCACTAGCGTAGCAACTACCAATATTCCTCAGTAGGAGATCCTTATCAAAGTGATTATGCTCTCTCAGCTTCAGTTTACATAATGATAAGTGCTGAGCTTGAATGTCTATAAATAGACAGGCAAAACGAAAGTGAGTCAATGGGAAAGACAACTACTCAATGTTTAAGAACCTAATGGATAGATATATACTATAGTGAACTTTATGCGAAGAGTTCAATTTAGCTTGAGTTTCATAAAAAACCTTTGAAACTTATGATTTATAAAAAGAGTCTATAACTGTTTGTCCAAAACCCAGCCTAGATAACGTAGCTACAAATAAACATAATAAATATTGTGTGTTGTTTTTTAACCACCAAGTGAGTGAGTGAGTTATTACAGCGCTGTCAGCAAAAAATACACGAAAGAAACCTATATTATATTAATTGCTTATTTGAAAACACAAATTTGAAAGCATGTCTGTTCTGGTTAAAAAAAGAGCCTCTAAAATGACAATAGTAGTCACAGTGGAAGTGGTGGAGGCCATGAAAAAACACAACAACAACAAGAAGAGGCTCCGAGTCCAATAATAATAATAATTATTCAATAAAATAATTATAATAATTATAAATAATAATAATTATTATTATCACGATAATAATCTATCTACTACTACTCGACTGGCCTGGTGGTGGGTGGGTGGATTTAAGTGTATATTCTCTGTAGCTATCCTCCCGCACCACCAAGTCAGTAGGTTGAAGCCGTCTCTGTGAAAAACTTGAAAACTAATGATAATAATAATTTATAATAATAGCAACATCAGAGTAAAGAAAGATAATTAATTAATAATAAATTATTATGGAAAAGTAATATACAAAAAGTTATAGCTAGCTAATAATAATAAAAAATGTCCTCAACTAAAGTATAGGATTGACAAGGATCTCATAACTCCTGCAGTACACAGTTGAATCTCATAGCTCTTGCAGTACACAATAATTAGAGTAGTAGCGGTTTTGTTTGTTTTTTTGTTGCTTGAAGACGTTGTTGTTTTATTATTATTAATTAATCATTATAATTTATGTTGAATGAATGATCATGATGATCTTTTTGTTCTTGATATTTTTTCTAATTATTATTATTGTGTATTATTATGGCTAACAAAAGCTTTATCAAACTGATTATTACTACTCATTACTACTACACCTGCTTATGAGTTCTACAATTACTAGTTAGTTAGTAGTACTTATTGTTTTTTTTTCGTCTATTATTTTTTATTTTACTTCAAGAGTTGTTTGCATTGGTTGATGATGATGATTGTTATTTGTTGATTATTATTATCTAATATTATTATTAGCATAGTAAGTAATAATAAACATTTTTATCAGTATTTTATTATTATTTAGCAGTGATTTAATCATCGTGTATACAAGTGTTTTTTTAGTTGAATTTTTATTATTATTATAACCTGGTATTTTTTTAATTTGTTTGCACTTTTTTGTATCCATTAAGTTAATGCAAAAGAAGAGTATAGCCAAATGTCATGCTATTCATTGCTTGGTGGTGATTGTTGTGCTAATCTTCAACAACTTGAGTGTCCAACACTATCACTTCTGCCATCATTTTTTCACATGAATTTTTGCTTGTGGTTCACTCCATTGACTGTAATGGTTGTATTGGTTTGGAGGTTTTTTACTACCCACCCACAAGCCACCCACCCATACCATCCACTTTAAATTGGAAATCAGCATAAGCATATCAGCTGCCGATGCGGTCATAAGTTGATAGTAGGAGTATTTTTTATTTATTTCAAAGCTAACTTGATTGATTGATTTCTTTGAAAGCATGTTTTCCCTCCCAAATATTGATACATACCTGCAAAATCAGATTTACCTTCATGGTTTCAGTAGTTTCTTTGCAGTAGCAAAGTGTTTGCACATGAACAAAGCAGTGGCTTTACATAAATAATCAGTGCCAATCCAGGATGTGAAAGTTTCTCCAACAGAGCTTAGCAACAATGATGGCAAAAACTTGAGCTGTTGATCTTTGGAAAAAATTTTAAAATACATGATTCATCTAAAATAATAGTGACTAAGATTGATTACATAAAAACAGTGGAGCATTCCATAAAATTCAATTGTTTTTACATGATGCTAAGATAGATATTTTGTAATTGAAAAGTGGAACATACAGCTAACAACCAACGACATGGAAATATTGATGTGCAGACAAAAGTATAGATTCGCTACCTAGCTAGATTTGCTAAACATGAACAAAATAAATGCTGATCATTGATATGATCTATATATGTAAATGAGAAAACATCTGTGCCACTACATACCTGTACCACTACATACCTGTACCACTACATGCCTGTACCACTACATACCTGTACTACTACATACCTGTACCACAACATACCTGTACCACTACATACCTGTACCACTACATGCCTGTACCACTACATACCTGTACTACTACATACCTGTACCACTACACACCTGTACCACTACATACCTGTACCACCACATACCTGTACCACTACATACCTGTACCACTACATACCTGTACCACTACATATCTGTACCACTACATACCTGTACCTCTACATACCTGTACCACTACATACCTGTACCACTACATACCTGTACCACTACATACCTGTACCACTACATACCTGTACCACTACATACCTGTACCACTACGTACCTGTACCACTACGTACCTGTACCACTACATACCTGTACCACTACATACCTGTACCACTACATACCTGTACCACTACATACCTGTACCACTACATACCTGTACCACTACATACCTGTACCACTACATACCTGTACCACTACATACCTGTACCACTACATACCTGTACCACTACATACCTGTACCACTACATTGAAATAAACGAAACTGTTGTACAAATAGTCTAACGGACTACTGATCTCTGTCATGGAGTCTAAGGAAAAAGTTTTCCTCTAACGGGCTACTGTGGTTTTTAAGTCACGATTTTGTTTGCCATTTTTTCTCAAACCAAAGGTGTGTGTGTGTTGTGTTATGTTGTAAGGGCTGACAAATCACAACAAAATCATGTGTTGCTAATACCAGATGGTTTGAGTGTTGAATAAGTCATTTTGTGTTGGTTTATGACTCAAGTTATTTTATTTTCTTTCAGTCTACATAGATGGCGACAATTTCTTACGGCTTTTTTTATCGCTGAGTTGACTTCGGTAGTTAATATAATACAATTTATTAGTAAGTTGCAACGTGGAGCGCAATGAAACGTAAGCCAGTATAGGGTCTTCCTGAGCCTTTTATCAAATTGAGCGGGATATAGAGAAAATAAGGTGATAGGAAGAGCTGGGGTTAAGGCAGTGTGATAGGAACACATCATAAGGTTTGAAGAATAGAGCTGGAGTGGAGGTGGCGTGGGATAGGAGCAAAACGGGTGTATTTGACTCTGATGAGTATTAATATATGCATAAATAAAAAAAGCTAGATCAGTGTAAAGTGTGACTAGATCCATTCCATTTCATTCAGATTTCATATGAATTCGTGAAATGGTTTGTAAAAGGGCTTGTTGAATTTAACCATGAGAGCAGCAATTTTTTTCATAAAATGGAAATCGGAATTCATGACCAGGAAGTAATATTTCCAAAGAGGGAGATCTCTTCGGCCCATCCACAATACAAACAAGGAAAAATAGATGTTGTGGCTAATCATGATCGCAATACCATGTGGCATTATCTTTCACAGCGTCACACAATGGGAAGTCTAATGTCTACGCCATCATCAGTCCCTGATGAACAAAAAATGGCTGCTAAACAAAATGAAGATCTAAGCTATTTGGCTCGCATAAAGAAAGCCGAGGATGCGAGGAAAGAGGCCATAGCCGCTAATGTTCATGACATGAATAAGGTACTTTACTGACTTGGTGCCAGCATGTTTAAATTACTAACCTACTATTTCCATCAGAGGCTATGTTCGTGTATTGTTGAACCTTTTGTTACATATATTATGATAATGAAGTTTTTGGCTTTCCAAATTTATATTTGACCTAGCCTTCGAATGGAAATCATAAGCTCATGGTTGACCCATCGATGTATGTACATTTCCTTGTGAGGGAATTTTCGTCATCTTTTACTGACTGCTGACGTGATACTACAAAATTATTTGTTTTATCGAATCTGTTCAACGTCCTGATGAACTTGTAAACAGGATATAATTTTTTGATCAATTCTAGTTTCTGAGAATTCCTGATGAAGTCGTTTCAAATGATGATGACTATTGTGAATGTTATGTACATTACTGTTGGCCGGATCATCATTGGTTTACCACACAATGTTAATAAATTATAAATCTCAATGCCATCAAAAGGTCACACAATTTGATCTTTACCAAACCATCAATCATTTATACGAATATAAATGTATGGGGTCACGTTGCTGTTTATTTCAAAGCAGTTATTCAAATCGGTTAAAAAAGATAACTCCATCAGTTGATTTATATAACTACTATGTTTTTTATTATTAAACAAAACCAATCTGTTTTTGTATTGTCACAATGACGTGTCTATTTATAATATTACCCTTATTGCACTTGATCTTGATATTTATTATTATAGTTTTTATTATTAATCATGTGGTGAAATGAACACACCTCACAGATGTCATCTTTTCAGAGCATAATATTATATAGTGGCCAAATAACAATAATTATACAAAACTGCTGCAATTGTTTTCCTGCCTGTTGCTGAAAAATCACGATATTGTTATAAATAAACTGATAATAATTACCTATGTATATGGGGTTATCTTCTCTGACCAATTTGAACTGATTTGAAATAAACATCACCAATACATGGTCCACTGTAGCCCTGGTGGCTCACTGGTGTAACCTTTGAGAGCCACCCCCTCCAGTTAATTCCACATCTATCGTTCTTTGGAGTTGTCTCCCTAATGGGAAAACAAACACTAACAGGCAAAATAATAAAAACAAATGAAATAAGTGGAACTGGATCATTGTTGTTCATTGAATTATGCTCAAGTACTGAATCTCAGAAAAATTGTTCAGTTTTTTTGTTGTTGTAGCTAATCAGAAAAGTTGTTCTAGAACATGTAGTTCTTGTTTATATCAAATCAGGAAAATCAGCAGCTGTTGAAGAAGCTATTTAAAAGACTTGACCCGTCTGTCTCGGAGGTGAACACAGATATTCAGGGCGAGATGCAAGTATCTCTCAAGTATGATTTTGACAACTCTAAACTCCTTGTCAATGTGATAAAATGTAGAGATCTTTCCATCAACAGCATTTCCGGAAAAACGGCAGAACCCTACGTATCTGTAAGTTTTTTTGTTTCGTCTTACAACCCTCCCATTTTATGCTTTTTTGTCCATATCATGTTTTCTCTTTCCTTGGAAATCCCAATATATTCTTTTGAGGCTCTTCCTTTTTGTTTTGACCCAACTGAATATATTTTTTTGATTTCTTATTATTAATTCTTCTGAAATAACTAAATTTTCAACAACAAAAAAATAATGGCTGCTTTTAATATGTGGAAAATAGTTATAGAGTTGTTATTTTATTGAGCATTGTAGCTTACAACATACAGAATTGAAAAGAGATGGTACATAAATGCATTAGTTTACCATTACTAGCAATGGCAATGCTCTGCTGGTGGCTGCTCATGCAATAACCAGCTATTTATTATTTACCCATGGCTTCTAATTAGCAGTTGGTTTTGTTGTTATAAATTCATAGAGTATTTTCAGCTTGTTTACACATACATTGCTTATACACAGAAATTACATTTGCTCACACTAAGGACGACTGCATCCACTTTTTTGCTTTGCTCTCTGATTGTACCAGTATATCTCTAGAGTGTGAAGACAAATCCAAAAAATAATGACGCCATTGAGGAGAGCAGATTTATTTCCTTCAGAACAATCATCCATTTCATTGTGATATATATTTGAAGTTGTCTTCACTTGATACGCAAAAGAAAACAAATCCAGTAATGAATATGCCTGAAATGTGAATGATCTCATGTATTAAGAGTTATCTACTCCTCTATATTTTACAATTTCTTAGCTCTTTCTTTACCCTGACCCCGATGGTCTGGGAGCTAAGTCTACATCAAGTTCAGCAAACGCAGTAAATCCTGCTTTCAACGAGAAGTTCTCATTTCCCTTAGAAGAGGTCTCCTTAACAGACACCCGGCTTATTCTCAAGGTCATTGACCATGACCTTGTTAATGATGACCTTGAGTTTCTAGGTGAGGCTATCATCTCCTTGGCAGACATCAACTTTATGGAGACACCAATCTACACTGCTTGGTACACTCTCCGTGCTGAGGTAAGCGTTGCAGTAGTGAGTCCACCTGATCATTTCTCTCGATGATAATAAGTTTTATTTCATACTTTTTTGGAAATTTTTTATATTTTCAAAAGTAGAATATTTGATAACAGTAGCAAAAAAATTTTTGTGGCTCAACACAACCAACTTGGTAAAATAATTTCTCTTTCACAGACGGACGTCACTGTAACTGGAGAGCTGGAGATATCTCTGAACTACACGTTGCCTCAGTCCCTAGCAGTCACGGTACACCAAGCCTCAGGTCTCAAACTTACCAGAGACCATCAACCTCCCAATGCTGCGGTAAAAGTAGCTATTCCTGGCGTTGATCCAGGGGATGTCTCTCAGGTAAACACCTCAGCAGTTTACAAAGCAAACTTAGATTTAGTAGTTTTTTTCTCATGAAATGGTGTGTTGATAGAAAGCATAACTCCCATTTATTGTCACAAAAACCTCCAATGGGCAGTTAATTGAAAGTGGGTATCCCATTTCACTGGACTCATCCTTCATGTCTGGCTAATATTACAAACTGAGACGCTGAAATAGAATGCTCTATGATTATTATGTATTTGAGAGAAAATGTGTCTAATAATTATGTAGTGTCGACATCGCTATGGTTACAGTATGACAACCACGGACAGAGATATTTAAACATTACAGAACTCGACTGCTTGATAGCTTTTTATTGATGTTAATACCACGTTATGGATGATTATTGGTAGACACCTAGTCTCTTTCTATATACATGCATTGACTCCATTGCTATATTCATATTTTTGTAAATTGTTATATGTCTATGCATTTGCTATATTAAATTGCACATAAAAGATTTTTTGAAGAAAACTTTTAGATGCATATGGCTGTTGCAGACTTTGAATGTTGATTACTTGTGAAGGTTTATTTGTAGGCCGTAGCCAATGATATCAACCCTAGTTGGGAGCACACATTTACATTTGAACTGTCTCAAGAAGAACTCCCTATGAGGTGATTTTTTTATTACAAAAAATGCTAAATATCGAATATTTTTTTAAGATAATATTTATTAAAGTCTTTAAAATATATTATCAATTATAGTTCATTGATTTATTATTATAATAATGATTTTATTTAACTTTTGCCATTATATCCAGGATGAAATGGTGCTCAAAGACATTTCTTATGTATTTAAAATGATAAATTATTTTTGTCATAGTTCAAGTTTTTTTTATTGATGTTGAAACCACTTTTTTATATTCAACAAAAAATGATAATGAGACAATTAATTGAACAAGAAATGAAGAAGTGTCCGAGAGCAGTTAAAGGATGTGCAGTATCGATGGGACATTAAAAAACTCTCCTCGTCCTTAGATCTTGTTCAGATTAAAGGATATTGACTAGACGTAGAGAATGCTAATAGTTAATTCTACAGAGCGTTGAGTTCTTTTGTTTTAGTCTATGTAATAACACTTATCTTTACTTTACATCAAACCTTCTCCTAATCCCATGATCTTTATCAACTCTACTGTATTTTCCACTCACATGACTTTTCAACTCGGAAGATATAAAAGAGCATGCACCGATGAGCAGAATGTGCCTGCTACTTGTAAAGGCGACAGATTTGCTGCCCAGCAAGACGGGACAACAATCTAAAAATATTTTCACCTTTAAATAAATTTTTGTTAGTCGACCTAAATAATAAATAATATTTACAATATAAATAATTATTTTGGCAGTAAATTCGTAAGTGACAAAACAAATGGCTGAAACGTCTGTCCGGTGTATTCTTTGATCTGATCTCTAGAGTTTTGTACTTAAAAAATAATTATTCACACTTTTTTGTGCTAAATAAAAAATATCTAGTAATTTCACGCGGGTTTAATTCTCTTGAAGCTATCGCGACAAATTTCTCCGTTCATTATCTCATAAGCTATAGGTGTACTCACAAAGTATGTAAGAAAGAGAATTCTGGGTATTACGTGCAGTTGTGAGCGTAATCAGTTGGCGAGGATGCTGGCAGATTTTTATCACTAAATGTGGCTGTTTGTAGCTGGTTGAGTGGCAGTTATTACAGTAACTGTCTAACTTTGCATGCCCGCTATCTGATGGACTTGTCTCTCTCCTCGCTAATTCCCTCTAATTATCCTCTAGCTGCCATCTCGTTATTTCATTATATAATTATTTATATTAAAATTACTTCGTTGCTCGCGATTAATGTTAGAGATTTTTATAATAATTAATTTTGCACTGTTACATCTTTTTTTTTGGTTTTTTGGTTACTTGATACTGATTAAACTTCAGCTAATTTGCGCCTCCCCTAGGCAAAGCTTAGATTGTATTTGAGATCAAATGACTTGCAAAAATGAGTATCATGACAATTTTTTGTTGTTCAATGTTTGAGTTGATCATGTTTCACAGGGAATGTGGTTTGTACACTCTCATTGTACTGAGAATTGACTAAGCTGTGAAAATGGCTGTATAGATGAGCTGATACTGTTTATAGCATGGGTACACTTTATTGCCTAGCTTTCTCATACCTAGTTTGTATCCATATCTGCAATAGAACTATATATACTTGCTTTTTAGATGACTGTGAAATATATTTGATTTTAAAAATGCAAATTCTAATATTTCTCTATTAATCCTACATGTACATATAGTGATTGCGCTAGCTATTTTCGTTGGCGTTAAGGAAAAATCCTCACCAAACTTGCACAATTTATTCACAGAATCAATTTTTTAACAATTTTGCTCACACTCGCTGTTACTAACTAAAGCATAAAGCTTTTTCGTGTAATCGTTGATAAATTGGGACGCTGCGCGTGATATTGAAAATGGCGGTATAAAAATTGTGCATTGTGATTGGTTGATCAAGGAAGTGGCTATCGATTTTTTATCTCGATCAAAAGCTGGCGATAACCTCAAATAAAATGCTAGTGATGACCTTAGCGACTTTTCCCGAAACAAAAGAAGAAAAATCCTCTCTCGCCAGCTAACGCTGCATGTACATACCTTTTAATACATATATTTCAAATCCAAGTATATTCAAAGCAAATTGCAAAATTATTGTTTCGTTTCCATTTTTATCGTTTTCTCGTAGGTTTTTCTGGCGCTGAAGACTGAATATAGCTATTACTTGGTAGTAATAATGCACTCTGTCATTAGTCTGTTTTCCCATGCATTGGTAGGTGTTTGTAGGTATGTAATGTGCAGACTTGTGGAGCCAGCTTGTAGGCAATATATACCCTACACCTATATATTATATCTCCATACCAACCCTTCTATCAATCGCTTAATTATACTCTCTAGCTTGCTCCTTCTCGTATCCACAAATGTGCTTTTTCTTTCTCATTTTTATTATTAATTTACAAACATTGATGTTTATTTATTTACACGATAAACGCCATTTTTTTAAGTTTTCATTATTTATAGTTTTGTTCTTTTTTTGCCATAAAAATGTGCCATTTCATTGTTTTTTTTTTATTTTTAAATTATTTCATTTACAAGGTAATTGTTTTTTTCATGTAGTATGGTCTACAATCTTTTTCTTTTAACCAAAATGTAACCGCGATTACTATAAATATGAATAAATTATTGTTGTAATTACACGGTTTAGTATTGAAATTCTAGAAAAAACATTTTTATGGCCATAACTTTGATGCATTTTGTCTCAGCAGAGCTAGCCATAAATTACTGAATACCCAACCAGCGTATCTTATAATAACCTCAATGGTTACTAATTATTTCTGTTAATTAGAAAATTCACATTTTTACTTCTTGACCCTTCTGTGACAATAAAATTGTAAGACATTTGTTATTCCAGTACTAATTTGTGTATGTATCCCTTCTTTTAGAGCAATGTTAGTTTAGTTAGCAAATTTGTTCTTGATTGAGTGAACGCCAACTCTATTTAATCAATATATCTTGTAATAAATCTCTGCACTATCTGTTTGAGAGCTTTGAATCGCCCGCTAATGTGTGAAACTTTGGTATGATCATAGACTCACTGTCTTGAAATATCTTCTGTGGGTTTTAGTCGCTGTAAGCTGGCTCTTTTTTTGGAACTGTTACCAGTTTGAAAAAACGGCATTAGTAAGGCCCATTTACAGGAATTTCTTGTAATTGGCTGGTTTCGGTTTTTCTGGATTAACTTTTTTAATGATTCAGTATTTTTTGTTTTTATTTCATATAATGAAGTGAACGTGGTACAAAATATTTGTTCATATGTTGCCAAAAAAAATGCATTTCATCGTATTCAGGCTCCAGATATCTGCTCACTACTATTCGAAATTCCGATGTTAAAATTAAAATTTTTTGTTGTTATGCCTCATTATTCTCGCTTTTGAACTTTTGCTTGTTAAAAGTTTCTATGTGTCATTTGTTCTATTTTCAGATATGTTGTGTTTACTGTCTTAAGCCAAGGGCTTGGAGCTGATTCCTTGTTGGGGCACGTCGTCATAGACCTCGATAATCTCGATATTGAGCACGGCTACCGCGGGCTATTTCCTCTTTCTGATATGGTAGGTAGTTTTTCTTTAATCGTCACTGAAACAGTTTTGTTACAGAGTATACTTGTAAGTGCACGACTCCTAATACTTCAAACACCCAAATTGGCCACATTTCAAAGGAAATACACATTTTTGGCTTGTTTCTACAATTTTGACTTTAAGTAAATCAATTTAAAGGTGCAAACATTTCCATGCAATCCTATTTTATAGCTTTTGGTTTTTTTGGTGACCCGGATGAAACTAGCAAGTTATTTTTTATACTAGTAATGCTTTTTGATTTGTAGTTTCAATTACCAGATTTTCAGTGGTTTTAAATTTGTGAAAAAAAGTATTAGATTAATTGCTCGGATTATATTAGTACTTTTGTTGATTGCTAGAGTAACAGTGACAGGTTGCGGAGCAAGTGGTTTCAGACGACGCAAGTGCAAGAGTTCCGAGAGGCATTGTGGGCACATTCATACTTCCTGTATCCTAATTTTCTCTTCAAACAGCATACCGGCAAAAAGGTATACTTTAGGGCTTTGTCTTTTGATGATGAACATTTGGTGGGTTTGTTTGTTTGTTTTATTTTCATCATGAATTGTTGCAAAACAGTGAGAACAAAAATTGAGCAGTGATGAGGGTCCGTGTGCGCAGTAGCATAGCTGGACCCAGTTTACAGCTAGAAAACAATATACAGAAGCAAGAAGACACTACATGGAATCAAGCAGGTGTTGCCTTAAGGCCGCATTGAATCTTGATGTTGAGGCCATCACCCGCAGCCCCACAGGCAGCGAGTTCCACACATCAGCAGATTGGTAGGTGACCTGCCTTTGGCCACAGGCAGAAGAGGGGACTGGGTATGGCAGAGAATATTATCGATCACCTTTTTCACTTTGGCTGAATGGTTTCGTTGCTCAATCTACAATCTGGTATCTGATGGTACGATTCTCAGTGGGGACAAAATATAATCTACGTAATTTTGAAAAAAAATCAGTGTAAATGGAAATTATGTATTTCACTATCTATATAATTTAAAAATTTTGCGCATTGGAAAACTCACTCGCTCCATTCCCCTGATGAAGATAGCAGTGCAGTCAACTTGTTCCCTTTTATAATATTACCATTGACACTAAATACAACTGATCTAAATTCTGATTGATTTGAGCTTTAGAACTTGTCAGGCAACAATTGACATAGAGGTGATGTTACAGCATTCATTTGTTTATCTACACCAATGCTGATGTTATTCTATTGTTTGCATTTTGGACAAATTTTGGTCGATGAGCAATAATTGATAGGGTGCTATGAAGCTCTAGCGTGTGAAGATTTTAGCGAAACCATTATTTTTATCTCCAGCGTGTAATTAGCACCTCACTAGTCCAGGCAACTGTCTTTATTCAAACAATGTTCACACACATTCCAGCAACAGTACTGTCATACAAAGAAGGAAAAGTTGTTTAGAAATTATCCCCCTCTTTTGCCGCTAATAGCCGATATAAAACAGTTGGATTTTTCGATAGCCTGTGTACTGAGGTTACGTCAGTGCAGCATCTTATCTCAAATGTAAACTGAAGCGATAATCTGTATCTACATTAGATACCAATGGCTGACAATGTTGGCAGCATTAGATAAAATGAGATAGTTTGCATTCGCGCTTTCGATCATTGCGAAATCATCGTTTCACTTTATGCGTCAACTTTCCGGCAATTTTAGACGAAACTTCCAATATGGTTAAACTCGCTTGTTTTAAAAAATTATGATTTGCTAAAAAGTAGTTTTTTTAAATAGTTTGTAATGTTATGATCATGTAATATTTAGAGTTTTTTTCTGTGCAGTATCCACTCAGAAAATGATTGCGTACTCTTCTTAAACGACGGCAATGTTTTAGAATGGCTAGCGATGGAGATGGTCAATAATGCAGTAAGTGTTTCGTTGGCTCCAGACAGGCTTTCAGTGCAGGTTATCTCTTCACATAACTCTGTACGGCTACTAAGTGTACAGTTTTTTTCTTTGAAAATCGAAGGGCACGTTCAATAGGAGCAAGATATCACGGTCCAATGCACAGTTTTTTGTTAGTCATCTTCTCTTAGAAGTGGAATGAAAGCTAGAGCCCTGGTAAAGCCACAAGTACCTGGATGTTTTACCCGTACGAACTTTACTTCAATTTTGATAAATAAATTTATTTCTTAGCTATATGTAAGAAGGCCGGAGTATTTACAGGTCCACAGCAATGATGTAAAAATAATAAAAAAAGTCATTAGTGTAACTTTGGCAATAATTGAGCATTGCGTTGATAAAGTGCTGCAGTTATGGTGAACCACCAGAAGTGTGGCCCCTGTCAGCATTAGGTGTTAATGGATGTTTAATTGAGAAAGGAAATGTATACATCCACTTCGGTTGTTTCTGTTGTTTTTGGCTACATCACATCCTATTAGACTGGCAGCTCAGCTGGTCGATTGCTTCATGACATCACGAGTTGGCTGTCAGCAGCCGAATATGACTCATTCGCTGCCTTTTGTTATGCTGCCTTTACTGAAAGAATCCCACGGAAGTCAGAGAATATGAGTTGTTGGGATGACGTCTATTGCTGCTGGAGTGTTGGAAAACCTTTTTTGATTCGCTAACTACTATATTGTTAACAGCCTTTATGTAAAATTGTTTACTAGTTAATAATACCTTGAAGTGACAGTTGGTAAAATTTGAGTTTTTTAAAATTTGGAAATAAATACGATAATAATGTTGAAATTTTTGTTGCTGAGATTTTTTAATATTTTCTAAATATTTCGAGGCCAAAATAATGTCTCAGACTGTATTTCTGGCTGTTGAAAAACTTTCGTGAAAGCTACTGTACAGTTTTTATACGTAAATTCTTTATTATTTTTGTTTACTTGGTTATTTTTAGCAAAATATACGCAATTGTTGTGTTTCTGTATTTTATTTATTTGGCTGCACAAGATAGAAATTAAAAACTGCAATTTGTAACAAATAAAGTTGCATTAACCATAAACAAAAACTCATTATTTGTTTCATTACTGGTTTTGTTTCAGGTTCTTTTTATGGATTATTTGTATTAGCTCCAGGAGGTGCTGTAAAGTGCATTTTTGCTGTTAATTGTTTTAGTTACTTGATGATTTTTTTGTTTCTCAGATAATTTCAGCTTCCTAAACAGCTCTCAGCAGTAATATTCAAATATTGATATGATCTTTAAATTGATGGAAACAGAAGGTTCCGGGCTAGCCGTGATTGATGACTATTTAATGCTACGATAATGCCTATCAACAGTGCACGTTGTTTGTGTAAGCTGTCATACTGTTTGGTGAGGTGTTGGTGCTATTTTGGTACAGAGTTGGTTGGCAGCAATGCTGTATAACATCCGCTGCCAGATAAAAGATGAACTCATTAGTGCGAACATATCTAATCTTCATCAAATCAGTTCTTTCTAGGGTATTGTTAGCAGTTTGTCGTGTCGTAACATCCCAGCTACTCAATCTTTGTCTTCTTCAAACTGATATCATACAGAAAGATTGGTTTGGTTTGATTAATCAACAATTTAGTGTAAATGTATTAGTGTACTTTGTATCTATCACCTCTAGAGTAAATCAATTTAAAAAAATGCTCAAGTTCAAATTTGACAAGCAGTGAGTCATTAGAGGGCAGGGTAGCTCAGAAAGTTGGTAATTCTCACACTCCGCACCAGATGATATCACACTTAATAAGAAATGGCAGTACAGTTTAATAACATTCATTTCCCTACTCAATTATGTAGAGGCAACAACACGATGGTAACCTGCTCTGTCCCTTGCATGGCTACAGCTATGTAATTGGATTTTGAAGTCACGCCGCCATGATCAAGGCAATTCAGCCATATTCTCACAAATGATTTTTGAATGCCTAATCACGCAATACATTTTTATATGACCCGATTTGGAATTAGTGTTGTGGTCAAATATTTGAAGTAATGCGTGAATCACTGAAAACAACTGTTTTCATGTTTTAATAGCTCTGAAAAATTGTGTCGATGTTTGACAGGCGTCTCTTCACCAGGAAACAGGAAAGCATGAAGTTTTTTTTATATGAGTCGAATGTTCCTTGTGATCTCATCGTGTTTGTTACTCACACCCAAGGTTTTCGTTACCTGGAAGGATGCAGTAGTGGTCCTGTGGTTAGGGCTCCTGTATTGTTCCAGGTAAACAGCGAGATCAAATCCAGCGTGTGCTCGATGGGTTTTTTATTAAAAATATCAATGCTAGCACTTCTAATTGGGCTGCTACAAATATAATATTCGATCAGAAAGAAAATGTGAAGGTTTCTGATGAAAAAAACTAGCAAAACATGAGTTTACTGCAAAAATTGCTGAGTCAGGTTGGCGGAGCAGAAGAAATCTGTTGTGCTGCTCTCCCATCACTCAGGCAGCACAAAGCAGGCCTGGGAATATGGTGGAGCTTACCGTGGGCATTCGTTTGAACCAGTGATTATGATTTATTGTCTGAAACTGCTCTGCATTTGATAATTAAGATTGTCGGAGAATTATAATTTTGCTGTGATCAAGGCAGCATACGCCATGCAAACATCGAGATTGGTTCGATAAAACAAGTAGGAAATGCAAAGCTTTCGGTAAAGTGAACAGAGATGAACCTCGTTCTATTTTATCTTTTTCTACTACTATTTTTATTGCTTTTGCATAATAAAATGAAAAGCTTATCAGAAGCTAAGTCTGTTTATGCAAAGTAAATTTGTATAAGCAAACAGATGATTGACTTTCAGACAAGTATTTTACTTTTTCTTTTCTGATTTCAGGTGGTTCGTTTGTCGTGTCCGAGTGGAGGAGTGAAGGCTAATCTGAGAATAAATAATGGAATTCCAGTTGTATAAAGGGTGATTATTTATAGAATTTTAGCTTTCGTTAATTAACCGTGGCTTAATTCGTATTGAAAAAAATTAATGTCACAAGGTATTATATAATATTTTAGGAGATTTCGATTGCACCTGCGCTCTCCTATGATGTAAGGTACAAAAGTACACAAATTGACATGCATAGTCAATTAATTTGTTGGAATTAGTACATTCAAAACCTCATAGATATATTAATTGACATTTTTTAAGCGCTTTGTAGGTTTTTTTACAGCAGAACTATTTTGCTTTCGAATTCAGCATTTTTTTGTTAAAATTCTTTGCAATCTTTTCTTTATACTAACGATACATGATCCAAAGTATGCGTGTGTCATTGCGAAGTTGGGCATAACAAGAATTATGTTATTTTGTCATAACAATACCTGGTGATATTGAAACTCTGTCTCGAAATTCTTGGCTCAATGGCGTTAGGGATGAGGTATGCTGAGTACATGGCAATATGTATTTGTAACATGACCAGCAACTCCATTTGACAGTCTCCGCTGATGCTATCGCTCTCATTTCTCACTGACACATGAGCCTCCCGACACTCCGATTTCATCATCACTATCTTCAGGCCAGAGAACCTGCTAATTCTATGATTTTTGTTTTAAGTTATGATTGGATTTTTGCTAACACTGTCCACCTTTCAACAGTTAATTCTAAAACAAAAGCAAGCCGGCGCACGCGCTTATGATTTTAATCTAATAAGCTTTTTGAAAAGAATCCCCAATTTTAATTGATGGCCTATTGTTTGCGTAGCCCATTATTGCGCTGCTAAAGGCAGCTGCGATCTTATTGTTATGGGAAAAAGTCATGTCTCGTATACAACTATTGGCCCGTCGCTATCCGTCGGTACGGAATAGAAAGTTTTAGACTTGCAGGCATTCTTTGCATTTTCATTCAATAGAATGCTTTCTCTTCATACACTGATTTACTTCTCTCCCATCTATTGTCGCCCGTGTTTACTTTTTCCCACGTCAACTCAATTGTATTTTTTCGCTCTTCCAAACGGAACAAACATATTTTCGAGCTTGCGAAAATTTTCATGCGGTGATGGTAAGAAGATGAGAGGTGTTTAATCCAAGCTGTCTAGGCAGATGTTATACTAACGTGAACTACACTCGTCACGCTGTCTGCTTGTGGAGACACTCCACCATTTTTCAGGCAAACTGATCAGTTTTTATGTTGCTTCACGTTTCTCATAGTTATAAATCTAATGATGCGTTACCCACATAAATTTAAATTAGATAACTAACAGCCGTAGAAATCGTTAACGAAAAAATGGCACCAATCTAGTGAACGTAGTTTCCTGTCGTTGACAAAGGTGTTCGGTTTTATTTTAATAGTAGATTACATAATTGCCTATGCTTACAAATTGCTTGTTTATTTGTTTTTAGGAACTGACAGCACATGAGCGGAATAAAAACTTTTGCTGCCAATGATGACAGTTGTGTTAAAGTTTTTACTATATTACATAATACGAATAACATTTCAGATCTGTGTTCATGTTTTTATTTTCATCCGTCCGACAACCTGATATTTGCTCTCAGAGATTCAGTTTGAATTTTATGCTTATTATTTTTTCAGCTTTTTATATGGTCATATTCCAGTATTTTCTTTGCTGTACTATCAAACATTCCTATACAATATATTGTTCTAGATTTCATACTTTTAAAAATATATTCTCGTCTTTGCCCAATTTTTTTGAGTTAATGTTGTTTGCATCGTGTATGATACAATATACCAGATATAATAAGCGTAATATCTCTCCTTATCTGTTACCTAAACGACTCGATGTAGCTTTTGAAAATTGAATATTTTCATGAATTTTCATGATAAAGTTCACTATTAGCTGACATATATGTACAATAGGTTTTGTATGATAAATGATTTTGTGAAATAATATACAAAGTTTACAACCAATTTAGAGTAAATTTCATTGATAATTTTATATGGTGACTCGCTCGAGTCAGACTGCTCACAGTGAATAGCAATTATAAGATATAGATCTCTAGGGAACAAAAGAAACTAAAATTCTTTGACATCCAGAATGAATATATTACCAAAGTGGCGTGCAACTTGAAGGTTAATTATGGTCAGTGTTCATAATAGAGAGCGTGTAATGTGTTTGGAGTGAATATATTACACTGGATATTACATGAAAGAAATAATTTAATTTACAACCAGAACATAAAATAATAACACTAGCCTCTCAACAAGCTCACACAGGACAACAAAATTTCAGCCCGCAAGAACAAAAATTGTTATGAACATCCTGTGTAATATTTATTTTCGATTGTCACAAATTTATCAACAAAACAAACTGCGCAATAATAATAGAAAAAATTATAGCTGTAAGAAGCAATGCAGGATTGTTTGGTTAGCAGTTGACAATCAAAAATTGTGTTCGTTCATTGCACCATTAGTCAATTGGTTAAATAAGTAAGAAATAAATAACACTCCTCAATTGGAAAATATCGGCTATTAGAAAACATGGGTACGCATACGAGTATTTATGTAGTCAGAAAAACCTATGAACAACATTGTTGTAACTACACTAAATTCGTTTAAATGATACGCAATACTTTTGAACTGATTTCGAACATCATAAATAAGAAATGAAGCAGCGAAAAACATGCATTCTTAATTACATAAAAAAAATTTGTACAATATCACAAACGTCATGCAAACGTAATATCAGCTAGTAAATGAATGAAACACTCTTGTCTGTGAAGCACGCGTGCTGAGCTCTTTTTGAGATCATCGCTGAGTTTTTTCTCATCTTTTCAGCATCAATAATAATAAAAAAGTCTAAAATAGAATTTTGTTATTTGTTTTGAGTATTTTTATTTTACGCAATTGCAAAACCAGTTTGTGCTGCTGAAGTCCAAGATGGATAACTGCTCATGTTGTGACTTTGTGCAAAGTTAGTGGGAAAATTAGTGCCGGTGTAGGGAGGGTACGCAGGTAGGTGCTGGTTTGAGGTCATCAACGGAGTAACGGCGCTCATATGTTGAGAACCAAAGTTTTCGTATTTCATATTCATGCTCATCATCGCTTTGCTGTAATCGGCTTCGTGTGAGAATTTACGCCCTTTTTTAGATTTTGTAGTCATCTTTCTGTTTCTAGTCTGTATGGCGTCCTTCTTCATAGTTAATGGCCGGTTTACCTGCAAAACAAAGCAAAAGTTGTTATTTTTAGCTAAATAATGAAGTTATTAAGTTTATGAAACTGCAAAGATTGCTTTGATCCCATCTTTGCATGAGCGAACAAGCAAGTGAATCCTAAAATAACTAAAAGCAACTCAACAAGCTGGAAGTTTCTGGGCAGAATGTTTAAGAGGCAATTTGACTGATGACCAGCAATCAACTGTTATTAATGATTATTAAATTATTAATAATTATTAAGGACAATCTGTCCATTTTTTATTATTTCAACTGCTGACATGTTTTGTACGCAACAAACAAGTATGGGTGTGAGCAGTAAAATAATTGGCGTAGGTGGAAGAGTTGTGATGAAATAGCCACATTGAAAAATGACTAACGGCGTGTGTGGCGGGCAGTTGTGTTGCCTCTATTCTAGGATGAAAGTTCTCATCACTGAGTCTGTTTGAAATATGAGCATCGAATCTGTGCTTTGCAAAGTGTTTTTGCTGAGAATCCTATTGTGTGTATTATTATGAGGAGAAGGTTGCTCCCTTTGTGTTTTATTGGATGCACTGCAACTGCTATTTCTTTACGTTTCTATTCAAATTTAATCGAGTATTGAAAAGTTTCACTGGGTGTCTCCTATGTGTCTCTGACCATACCTATACACTATACACGCTCATGAGAAAGACAAAATTGAAACAAGAATCGTTTTGTATCCCTAGACTTCACGGGCGGGTGTCAATATAGTGTCATTGCTATACGCTAGTCAACCTTTTCAAAAACGAAAAAAGCTTTTGGTATTTTTCAATCATGTAATGATCTCATAGAATGCTACAAATTTTTTCTTAAAAACATGTTAAAGAGCTGTCACAAAAGAATTGAAATAATGTAAAGTATTTTTCAATAGTGTTGTTTTACAATACTTTAAAAAGGTTCATTGAACACGTTGAAAAAAAATAATACTACCAGATTTTGGCTGTCAAAAATATCCTATTGTCGTATTGTTTGTAATACTTGTTCATTATGAGTGTAGCTTAGGGGTGGAGAATGTATGTTTCTTTAGGACAAGCTTGTTAAATAACCAAACATTGCGCACAATAGAAGATTTGATTGCTAACACGCTGCGTTAATCACATTATAGGCCAAGTTTTACACTATAGAACCTCAGTGTCACTGAGCAGTAAATGGCTATAACGTAGCGTATTTCTGTTTTGTTCCTTCACTAATCTCGCCATATCGTCTCACAGTAATCGACATAATGAGCCGATAGATGTGCTTCATTAAGAAATGATCACATTTGATCATATTTTACTGCTTTTGATGACATTCAGGCCAGTCAGTGTGTAATCAAAGACAACGGCAAAACATTAATTATACGACAGTCACCAAATAAATAATAAAGCTGTTTGCCTCTACAACTCTTGGTTTAAGATTTATAGTGTGAAAATACAAGGACTAGCTAAAAATAGTGCCTGGGTCGAGAGGAAAATGATTATGTAAGATGGTCAGCGAAACAGAAACTTCTACTTACATTGTGTAGTTTGTAGTATAGACCACATGCGTTACATACAGGATCCCCGCTTCCATTTCTCCTCCATAATGTTGTGATAGACGTTAGGCAATTAGCACAGCTTGTACCAGCCCTCCTCGCGGCTGACTACAACAAATCATTTAATAATCATTTAATAATACATTCAAAAAATTATCATTCCTTAAACAATAATTATTTGTCAAAAAAAATTGATGTAAAGGAAACGGTGTGAAATGAATCACATAGAAAAAGGACAGAAAGTCTAGTTTAGCGTTCTCTGGTCTCGTGGTTATGTCTAAACTGGTGCCCCATTTATCATTTTGGCTCGAAGTGATGATGCGTTAGAATACGTAGCCGTTGAAGCGAGATTTGTACCGCTAACTCACGCCAACGGTATTGGGTGGAGAGAGTTGGTAGGTTACCAATTCTAAGGACAAAGGTGAATGATTAGCGTCTTTTACAGCGAAATATCACCATTAGCTATAGTAGGCGTCAGTTGATGCTTGCTAGACTCGTACAACAGTTAAAGTTACTCGGGTTTGTGTAAGCTACAAGCGATAAGTGATTGATGAGCCGCTAGTTCAAAGACATACTTTTGATGCTTTCTAGCGGATACCAACAAATTAGCGTTTTTTATGATCAGTTCTGTTGAATTTCTTATAAAGAATTTTCTAAGTTGTCGCATTTAAATATTAATAACCGATGGTTTTGATCAGCCGAGTTGAGCTCAAATGATTGTGACAGCGCAGAACCACATTGTTTACTTTGAGACGTCGTTAATAAAATCCTCAAAGACTTGATACTTGTTTCAAGCGTGCAGTATCCAAGAAACTTACCAGCCTTCTCTTAGGTTTTATTAGAGGTCTGCTAGAACCATTCATCTTGTGATACAACCCGCAAGCGTTGCATAAATAATGTCCTTTACCATCTCTCCTCCATAGAGGTGTCGATGTTGCTCCACAGTTTACGCACTCTCTGTTTTCTAAAACAATAATCAACCATGTACATTAAAGAAGCTAAAAATGTTGGAAGATGTCATGGCGCCAGATGAAACCTCGCAGTTTCAATTATAACAGCATGAATTCATGATTAAACGGTTTTCCATCATAAATGGCACAGTAATAGCTATTTTTATATAGATAATGTACTGTTTACAAGCGCAGAACTATATAATTAAACCAGTTTTCTAAGCGTGTCCAAAACCAAAACTGTGATGCAGACAAATGGACACTTAAGGAATTCAGACATATCCATAACATATTATGGTGTGAAAGGGGAGTCCACAATGTTACGTTTCTGTAGAAAAGTGCTTGCATAGAGAACTGATATGTCATGTCGCGTAGCGCAATATTACGTATATAAAATTGTTGGGATAGAATTCTGCATTCTTATATCTTTTGTTGCGAAGAGTTAGGTAAAATTGCGTTATTATTAGCTGTAGTTAACATTCTGACTAGCCCCCTGCTAAAGTGCCAAATACAGACACAAACAACCTTGTTATGTCAATTAAAATTTATGTAAACTGCCATCAATCTATGATTTTGACATAATTTCAATAGCCAAAGTTATATATACCCAAAGAGTCAGGCCTGGCTTACTAATTTGTAAGCTTTGAGGTTTCCCTCACCTTGCCATTAACATTAATTGTATTAGCTTCTCTGGCACTTGGCAGATACATTGTTATGTAATACAACCAACAAAATTGGCAGCATTTCTTCTGATCACAAATTTATTGTCGATTGTGGTTTTTCTTGTTCGAGTGGTTTTCTGTGGCTTGAATACCCGACACAGGTGATAATACAAACTTTACTAGCTGACTAACTCTAAACCCTTTCTTTGAATATTTCAATTGGGTTAACATTACAAATATTAATAACCCCAATAAAAGGTTCGTTCGAAATGTATGTTTTAATTAGACACAATGTTTTGTTTAAACAATCAAGTGCTTTCAACATAGTCAAATTTCAATATAATCAAACTGTATAGTGACTTTGAAATGGCCAAATGCCTGTGGGCAAAGAATAAGGACACCTTCACCGACAGTCAAGTTCTGAAAAGTGCGAACTATTTTGCGCCTATGTGGTATACTCAGCCACATTGACTGCAATATGTAATAATTTTATTAGCATAATAGGGTGTGAATAAGCTATTAAAAATTATTATTTTTAGGTAATAAATTATATTCTAGATTGTGATGGTTATAAAGTACCTTTCACTGTACCCGTTCTTGGTTTGCTCTGTCTGCCCAGAGGTGATGTAGAACAGCTTTGACTGCTGGAATTGTTGTGTTTGTTGTACCCCGTCACTCCTTGGTAATCGGAATAAGCAAATGCCGAATTACTTGTTGGGGTAAATGCGCTAGCTGGTTCGGATTCGCCAGTTCTGATGTCATCTTTTGGTGGTGTCGGAGGGTAGGAAGACTGAGGTGAATGCTGTTGAGGTTGTTGGGTGTGGTGTGATGGGTAGTTTGACGGCAGCGGAGCTGCTGCCGATTGTACCAGAGGCTGTTTGGAAAACTGATCCATCCATGATGTTGCACCGTGTGGAGGCATCATTACTGTCGGCCTCCAATGTGATTTGTACAGAGCTTGTGATCCTAAATAATAAAATAATAAAATTATTAATAATTATTAATTATTATCGGACATTATATACAAATAAGTTGGTAGCAATTTCTGTTACTTAAATTATAACTAGTCAACTCCAGCCAATGCTAATTACTGATACACAAATCTGAATTAGCAGAAATTATTATAATAGCAAATTTAGTTAATTAAATAATTATTGTATGTCAACAAAATGGTGATGCTTGCTGTAGAAAATGGGCTAAGCCCCTTGAGCTAACTGATTTGAAAGGAATCAATATATCATTAAAGCGGATAATCTATTTAATTATTTTAAATCACTTTCCTTCTTTTATGTTTTGGATTAGTACTCTACTAACCATCATTTGGGGCTGCTCCATAGGTGAATCCACCCTCGAGAGAGCCGTTGATAGGAGAGTTCTGAGTTTCTACCGTATTTTGTTGAGGAAACATCAGATGTTGATTTCCCCCGTAATGAATATCATGATGCTGACCAGCCATTCTCTGCCAATGCTGCATCATACTATGATGTTCTCCGATGGCGTCCATTTTCTGTAAAACAACCAAAGATCCACTTGCTAACAAATTTCTAGCTAAACCAATTATTAAAAACTGTTGAAATGTAGCTTTAGCTAAGTTTAAAAAAAGAAATTTATTTGTAATATAATATTATCCAAAAAAACAATTATTTCGAAACAGTTTGAGGTTGATTCATTTAGCAGGAAAAGTATATTACTAGCGTTGGTGGCTCGACTGAGCGTGAAATTATTTTTTGATGACGTTTTGATAGACTATAAACTATAGTAGCTGTATACTACCGAAAATTCTTTGTCGTAAATAAAATCATCTGCACTTGTTGAAAGTGATTCAAGTCTAGTAAAATTAGTTTGTTCTAGTAGCGACGAAGGTCCTCATCCCAATGATAGTTTAGGCTATTATAAAAGATCTATTTGATAATTCCACTTGTTTAACTTTGCATTGAATGATTCTCAGCCAAATTGCTCAAATTAAAAAGGAGCTTAACAAAAAATTGTATTATTTATTATCAGTGAACGATCTTACTCGAAGCTACGCTTTCAACCTGTTTTTGTACGCTACTAGGCAATTGAAATAGGGAGTCGGGTAGAGATCAAAAGAATGCATTTTAATGATTAAAATTATCAGCGTTGGCCATCAGATATTAGACTCATAAACTTCAGTCTAATACAAAAGTGAATGCACTTTCTACATGATGCCAAGTGTAAACAAACAATTTACAAATTAATTAAACAAATATAACATTATAACTAGAATCCATTTACTTACCAGTTGTGTTATAAATATATAATATCCGATTCTAGAATCTTCTTCAAATATATAATATCACTGAAAAATTTGATGAGACGTTGTTAGAGAGAATTCTGTTTAACGAATGAAAAGCAGTGACAAAGAATCACCATTATAAATAAACTGCAAATGTCCTCCGCTGCGCTCTGGAGTAATTACAGTGCATTATGCCTTCCAGGAACCTGTAGCTGTGGTTAGCCAATGAGCTTTGAGCATGGGAGGAGCTTATGACGGTGCCACACTTCACCTGTGTATACAGCAGACAAATATTGTTGTACAAAGTTCAAATGAATTCGGCTCCGATTTTATGGAAATGAAAAATAACTAGAGATTTTGCACTGAGAAGTTTAACGCGTTGAGATGAATCGCTAGGTAAACAACAAACAAATACGGAGACTTGGCACATTTACAAATCATAATACTCTATGTCGATTGAAGTTTCCAATCAACCAATTTGAAATAATCATCAAGAAAACGTCAATAAAACTTTTGAAATTGTGTCACAAGAGTTGGGATTCTGAAAGCTTGAGTATTACTTGCCAGCTCGTCTATGCAAATATAGCGATGTTTAATTTTTATGCGTTGTGTTGCCAAAACTAAATGAAAAATGTTTATACTGCCAGAGAGTAAATTGAGTTTGGGTTGTGGAAAGCTTAGCTCACTTGAATGCTTCATCAACTAATGTAGAGGGTGGACTGAGACAGCCAAGGGTGGATACAGCCATTTAGATAGAACAAAGAGTGTAGAAAATGTAGTTTTTAAAGAATCTTTGCTGAAGAACTAGACAATCAATTTTCTGTTCCGCAAATTTTTAAATGATACCACACAAGTGGTTAGTCAAAAGTTTATTTTTACTAAAATGATTCATTAGGAGAAGACAAGAGGGTTCGCTATATAATCAAATAACCATTCATTTTTTATGCAACTGATCGCTTTAAACGTATCAACGAATGAACCAAAATGGCCGTTTAATCATCTTTGGAAACCTTACACAGCTTAAGTAATGTAAAATAACACCTAACAGGGATAAATATTATTATTGATGTTATTTTTTAGGAATCGAGCATGTTTGACCGAGTCATTAGTTCATCCTTAATTGCATGGAACAAATCCATAAAAAAAACACAAAACCTTTAGTCATGTTTTTGACAACAATAACTTTTGTAACCAGTTGAAATATGAAGCTTTTTCTACGCTAGTTGAACAACGATATGGTTTGGTTTTATTACAAATTAATTAAAAATCTTTAGCTATAATTATTTTTAACTCGAAGATGAAAGCAATATGTCCGTAAAACGATTCATATTTTTTATCTTGTCAGTGCAGTTTTTGTGAATTGTTGGCGCACAATTGAGAATTTGACACCTCGTCTCGTGGGGACAATTTTAAATGAGTTAGTAATAGAAAAGGTTGAATTATAGCCTAGAATCCAAACCTATTGGGAGTAACTTGTACCATTCATGCATTCACTCATGCAGACTGTGATTGTTTCCACCGGTGACAGAATATAAGCCTGAATACAATACCAGTAATGGAAACAACAGAAATAATTTTCTGTGTAACATAATGTTTTGTTGCCGTTCCACCTGTATACCTATAAAACAGATGCCTATGTATAAATAAGCTCCTTTCATTGTTAGAAAAGAAATCTTTTCTACTCTTACAAAAAAAACATCTGCTTGTTAATTAGTGGCACGAGCCAAACACGGGTCTTCATTTCGTTAACAGTGTCTTCCGCGATATTTTACATGAGTGACAGTTGTCATTAGTGGCATGATTACAAAATAATATTTACACTATTGGGTGTTTCCGTGTTTTCCATTAATTAAAATGAAGTTTATTACCCAACATAAAACATGTCACTACCATCTTCTTTTTGTCTTCTGAGCAAAATTATTTAGCTTTTCTTTCCAGTGTCCAAAAAAAGCTTTGCTGTCAATCAAAAATTGAGAAGTTGCCAAAAGCTGCAATGAAGCAATCTTTACTGTTGAACTATTTACTAAAATTTACAAAGATAATCAAATTGATCACTTCATTAAATTTTGTGGAATATTCTAGTTTATGCCAGTTTAAAATTAAACAAGTTTTGCCTTTTTGGTTCTCAGATGTAAATAACTAAAGTGATTGTTGTGTCTTTTTTTATTGAAAATCAATCATAATTGTTTATGGATCTATGAATGCTTATGTAACTATAGCTCACTCATTTTGCCATCTAAACGTATTAAATAACTGAGCTCAGTCAAGAAAAGACAAATCCTAATTATATCCATCTAGAACCAAAACCAAGTTTTATAATGATTCTGATGGTAGATTCATCTTTGCTTTGTTTAACCAAACCAAATAATTTACACCCACAACTATATGCATATCTACATATAACAGTTTATATGTACATACAATTCATAAGTTTATAAGCACTTACAACAACAATATATATAAATTGCATCAGCAGCCCATCCCGCTTTTTGCAAAAAGCTCATTTCTTTCGGTCAACCATCTGTTTCTACTCTTTTATCAGTATAATTGCTCCTCGATTTTTTCTTGTTGAACACTCTTTTTCTAACCTCAGTTTTGACTGCTTTACCATCTTTTGGGTATCAATAATAATTATTGATTTAATTGTTTTTTATTTCCTATGCATCTGCGCATACTTTTCATACCCTTTTCAGTCATAAAACAATATCTATGTAATACAACTATCATTTATGTAAAAATCAACCAAAAACTTGGAGCTAATTTATAATTTTTTAGTAAACCATTTGCAGCAGGCAGCATGTCATCTCAATGCTGACTGTAGTTGTCTGTGGTAGCTTTTGTGCTGTCGCTATTAATTCAAGCTTTCTCATTGGAGAGATATATACAGTTTCTTTTTTTCTCCATCTGATGCTGCTGCTACTCATTTTGCGTGTCTGACCACTTAAAAATAAAAAAATACATAAAATTTTTCAGAAGGAAAGGGGTTAGCATCAAATAGATTGCCTAAGTAAGAAGTATCATCATCTCTGGTAAAAAGTTGTATTAAATCTTACTTGGGAAGGACAACTCCAAAATACAAAGAGGTTTTTGTCAAAGAGAGGACAACTCTTTCCTAAATATTATTTAAAACAGCACAAACAAACGATTGCTGTATTCAATACAAATTGCAATAGCTGTGATATACTTTATTACCTGCAGGGAGTAATTTCCTGCCTTAAGTTACAATTTTATACTCAATTTGAAGTTTTACAAGTTTTTTATATAGTTTTGACGCCTTGGCACAATGCCAACTCTTTTCAATTTATGTATTAACCCAAAGCTCAACTATTGAGCAAAGAGCCCATTTTGGAGGAAAAAACACTTGTTGCCCATTTCTTTTGGCATTTATAGTAAAAGTTAAAAACAATTTTATTCAGTTTTGAATTTTATTCAGTTTTGGTCGCCATAAAATCAAATCAAATGAGTCCAAAATCAACACTAAGATAGCAGAACATACAAATGTGTCTTGACCTCTATCCCTCATAATGATGGCTGCATGAGGGGAAGAAAGATCTGAAGACATCTTAGAGTCGACTACATAGTTACTTGCTGTGGAGACATCATGAACTGTCAGCTGCCCCAGTTCTGACATCTAGAGGGCGAGTCGTCTCTATACTCAGGCTACAAGAGTAACTTCATTTCCTATGAGCCATGTTGCCAGTTCAGTTCTCTACAAAACCATAAAAACTTAAAAATTATTTCCTGTAGTGAAAAACCTTGTAAAGACTGGCATTGCTAACTATATTATTGTCTTCTCTTACCAAAAACTTCAAATACTCTAAAAAGTTTTTCTACCCATCTAACTGCAGTTATTTATAAACCTGAAAAGTGTTAATATTACCGCGGGCACCACAATGCATTTGGGTGTCAGTCATGGCTGTGGTTCAGCATGCCTACACACTCATCATACAAACCGCCACATATGGTGCAAGCTGAGTAAGCAAATCGACAAATTCCAGTGACAGGTTTTGAGCACTTTCATGGCTGATAAAATTTGAAGTTGTATCAACCCTGTTACAAGGATCTGTTGAAGCAATGTTGGACAGGTAACAATCGACAGGTATGATACAAACTGGAGCATAAACTTTTCATAGATCTAGTCAAAAAGGAAAAGAAGTAGATAGCCACCACTGCAGTTAACTAAATCCTACAAGACGAGACAACTCCTAGTTATACATTATGATGCTGGTAGCCGGGGCGGCTCTCAAGGGGTGGGGTTTGTAGTTGTGGGCGGGGTTTGGGGGGGAGAGTGAAAGCCAGGGTGGCTCTCTATGAGGGGGAAGGGATGAGAGAGAATGAGAGCCAGGGACAGATTGACACGCGGTGGGCGGAGCTTACATTGTAGTTGAGCATTAATCCCATTACAACTTCATCGTATTACTAATAGAAAACGAATAGTACAGTCTATATCACTAAGGAAGCATAACTACTGTGGTTGTATTTATTATTAGCTTCATATAGCTGATGTCATTCATTCCTTTGTGTTGAATTGAGAGCTGTTGGATGGTGGCACCTAACTTGGCCACAAGTAAACTAGACCACTTTTTCACAGAGCTTATGAGTGATTTGAGCATTGTTTATTCTTACCGAAAAACTTATCAAGATAAAGCTAAAACTCCACTGTTCAATGAAGGTTTACTCCCACCGATGATAATGGCTTTCTAGCATTCTTTCATGCAACTTCAATTATAATTTTTTGGAATTTACAGAACATGCATATGTATGGATTTATGCATACAAAATCAAAGAAAAAGATAAAACAATAGATTAGCAAAATGTGTGAAATAACATATTGTAAACCAGAATTTTGGGGTGAATAAAAATTAAACAGGAATGTTGTACACAACAAGTTATCACATGAATCATATAGCGAGTGCAATTGAAAAATAGAAGTATATATATGCGCACGTAAACAAATATAAAAAAAAATGTACATACATATATTTGTAATGCAGGAAATATAAATAACTATAAATGAAAGAAGTAACAGGGGAAAACCACTGAACTGAGCAAGTAGCTAACCAGAAATACAAACATTAACACAGCCATCAGTATGGAGGAAGTAATATTTCTCATCTCTCCAACTCAGTTTTCAGTTACGAATGAATCACCAGGCTCATTTCCTGAATGACTAACGACTGTAATTGTTGTATTGTAGCAAGGAAGTCGCATCTATAGGTACTTTGCATTGCCAGTACTTCTGAGTAAAGCACCACATAATATGGTCTGTTACGATCCAAATATGTTCCGGAACTACTTCACCAGAGAGCTTATTGTTGCATTCTCCTGAAACAACAATAACAGCTGACAGTTGTAAACATAATAATGAAGTTACACAATGCTAAGCCAAAACTGGAAATTTTAGTTATAGTGACAGAATAAAAGTGTAACAACAAATAACAAGTGGTCTGAGTAGCATTTCTTGCCAATCAAACAGCAAGCATACAGATTATTGCATAACTGTAATTAAATGCATAAATAATAATAATAATAAAAACGCGTGCTTTCTTGTTTGGCAAGATGATATTGCTTGGTTGCTTATACTACTCGTCCACAACAATAAAGCAATATCATTATCACACATTCTTCTTTAGCATTAATTATTATTTGTGAAAGTAGTAGTATATACAATTATTTATTATTATTATTATTTAGAGTTACGACCAAATCACCGAGATTCAAATATTTGGTGACTCAAATATTTGAAAAATGATTTGTTTAAAATATTTGATACAACTGGTGATTTGATTTGCCTCTTTTCACACGATTTGACCAAATATTTGCAAAAATACAGCAAATCATCAAAGAAACTAGTGATGATGTTTGCAGCGTTTCTTAATGCTTGTAATTGACCTGAGATTGTAGTATTCAATTGTAGCAAATGAATAAAAGCAGTGAAAAGAAACTACCTAATTGTTAGCCTATAGTAATCAAGGATCATGGAAAACTATGCTGCCTTTTCTTTTATGTATTAGTTTTCATCAGCAAAAGTTGAATCATTAGTTGACTACTTTCTTTTCTGACTTGAAAGTGGTGAGCTGAAAGTGTTTATGAATGGCGACCAGGTTATTTACTTATCTGTAGTGAGTATTGCATTAGTTGATAATGTACTATAATGATGGCTGTTTTGATACATATGCAAACTAATGCTCAGTGTTTGCTATTATTTATCAATTATCTAGTATCGCTGGTACTATTAGCAATATAGGCTACCACAACGACAGTCTTTTGACAATGAAAGAACTTCAGAAAGGTATAAACTATAGTGGTTGATTGTTTTGTTTACTAGGTGTACATTTTATCTATTGCATGGAACTGGCTAGTTAATTTGGCTAGTCTAAGCATTATTTTGGAATTCAAATGATACGATATATATGGGGTACGGACCATTCGAAACTGACGTTTCGAAAATGGACACTTCGAAACTCTTTGGGGATGGGGGTTTGGGATTTGGGGTTGGGGGGTTCAGGTTTAAGAGTTTCGAACAGTTCATTTTCGAAACGTCAGTTTCGAATCATGGCGGAATCGATATATATATCGGTCGGCATGCCAATAAATAAGTTCCACTCGAAAGTGTACAAAGGAAAATGCAAGTTTGTGAAAGTAATCAAGTTGGAATATCGTTTTCTAGAGGCCAGCTAACCACACATTGTGATCTAAATTTGGTTCAATTTGTTTAGGCAGCCTATTAAAAGCTGAAGGTTTTTTTATTACATTTTTAATAGTTTCAGTGATGATTTGAAAAATTTGCTGCAAATCACGCTCCAAATATTTGATTTGATTTGGGAAAACGCATGATTTGACATTTTTACTCACTTGTAAAAATTTGATTTGGAGGAAAATTCAAATGATTTGATTTGAGTCATGAAAATCGTGATTTGTCACAGCTCTGTTATTATTATTATTATTATTATGTATATCCATCATTTTAATTGTAAAACTATAAAAAATAATTATTATTATAATTATTTACAATTCTAAAAAAATCCTAATAATCATAACAAAAATTATTATTAGTAGTACGTAGTAGCATAATATGACAAAAAATTATCAAATATCAACAACAAACAATAAATTATTAATTAAATAATATAATTATAATAAAATTTATTGTTGTTGATTGATGTCGCCTGATGGTTTTATTCATTAAAACAATATTATTATTACTATTATTTATTAATAATCATCATATTGCTAGTAGATAGATAGAAGTATAAAAAATCACAACTTTTGAGCAACAATAATAATAATAATTACAACAACAACAATAATAATTATTATTATAATAACAAAATAATCACAATAATAATGTGCAGGATTTCACTGTGGGGGTGTGAGGTGGTAGCTCGGCCTACCTGCACAACCTCCCAAACTGTAATGGCAACTGTATCTAGTGCTCTAGCAATGCAATCCTTCCACAGGTCGACTTAGTAGGCTGAGGAATGGTGGCTAACCATGTCAGTTACTAGTGAGCTGCCGATTGCGTTAGCTGTTATCTGTGTGTGCAACAGGTTCGAACTTTGTTGGGTGAACTAGTCAAACTAGGTTCGGTCAACAGAGGTTCGGCTGTCTTGTTTCAATGCTGTGCAGAGGTCGAACATTGAAGGCGAAGTTAGTCAAAGCTAAGTTCGGCCAGCAGAGGTCCAGACTGATCTGCCTGTATATTACTACTCGAGTAATGGTGCGCAGTGAAGTTATTTGTTAGAACAAAGAAACTTCTGAGAGTGTGCAAGCTGACTCTGACTTTATTAACCAAAACATCCATATTTATGTACATGATTACATAACTGATTAAACTGATAAGTGATAAACAAAAGGTGGCCACACCTAGCACAGCAATTGGCTAGAGTGTGCCAATAAGGTAAAAGGGGTGGCTCTAGAGTAAATGCATGGTTGAGCTCACATGGTACACATATAAGATTGAAAGGTACAGCACGATAAAATAATAGTAAATAAAAGATACATAGAGCTATCGGCTCTGAAGCGTGTGCAATAGAGATAAGCATGTAGACTAACAGTTTCGATAAGTAAGTGTTACATAGAACTGGACTAATAGATTCGGTAAGTGAGTGTCGCATAGAACTAACCAATAGAACTCAGTACTAGAAATGTCCAAGATGGCGCCGATCCTCAACAATAATAATTATTATTATCAAATTATTCCTTATTTGTTATTATTTATTACATACATCACTAATATAATAATATCTCCCGTTTCTCATTGACTATTTACTGTAAAATCTTAGTTGTAGCATCCAGAGTTGAGATTGGTGTCCATTCCATCATTTCCAGTTGTAAAAGAAATTGTAATTACACTGGCGGGCAATCAGCCATGATAACACGTATGAAGTTGCATAGACCTTCGACTTCGGCGTCTGTACATCAGGCTGGACGATTGTAACGGACTGGCTGTTAGTTTTGAGAACATTCTGTTACAGAATGTTCTGTCGCAAAAACATTCTGTCCCTGGCTCTCCTTCCCCCAACCTCCCAAACCCCTTTGCGACAATAGCCGCGCCCACATTGAGAGCCAGCCCTGGCTATGATGCTGGTCATATTAAACTATTATGGATTGGTTAGGTTAAACCCATCCGAAGAATTGTATATTACAGCAATATTCATTGTTGAAGCAGATTGAGTTTGTATGGTGAACAGCAGCAGCAGGGGGGGGGGGGGGGCAGCAATTGTGACAAGACATGTGGTGTGGCAGCAGTTGTGGCAGCAGCAATTACTAGGCACAAGTACTGTGCGTGTATTTCAATCACCATTCTTCACCAACGATTGACAAACAGATCCACCATCCAAAAACTGAGTTGGTGGGATTCTACTGCTGTATGATCACAGCATATATACTTAATGGTTTAAGTAGTCGTATGACTGTGGACTTGACAGTTCACCTGGTGGTAACATTCTACCTGTACCCTACACCTGTCCCATACCTGATTGGTCTGAAAACTATTACTTTTTGTCATTTGTTGTTGATTTGACAGCCAGTTTATATTCATTTGTTTGTGCTGTTCCCTGCATCATTTACCCTTGCAACACGGAGCTAGCCCATAAATTGTACTGGTTAGAGAAAGACTTAGGATCTTAATTGTACAGGTTATAGAAAAACTTAGAACATTAATTGTACAGGTTAGAGAAAGACTTAGGACCTTAATTGTACTGATTAGAGAATGACTTAGAACTTTAATTGTACTGGTTAGAAAAAGACTTAGGACCTTAGATGTACTGGTTAGAAAAAGACCTAGGACCTTCATTGCTCTGTCAGCAAATCGCACATGGTGAGGTTAATATGGTCAATTTTTTCAAGTGCTACAATAAACTAGGCTCTGCCCACTTCCTGTTTGTCATCGGCTGCTATTACTACTAGCTAGCTAAAATATCTTTCTCTTTTGGTTCACCATCTGCTTCATTTCATAAATAGAAAAAAATAAAGGTAATGTGGAAGTTCCTGTCGGTGTGCGCGCCAGTTGGCGAAAACCCACACCTGACGGTGTCGCGCTCACCAAATAATCTTCAATATTCCACGGTTTGCCGCAAGTTTGCGCGCACACACATTAATGGCACGCCAACAGGCGCGCCAATATTTGATATTAGTCGTTCGCCCACACTTGCATGATTTGAACTCGGCGATGCCCACTAAACGATTTATTCAATAACCCGTACTCCTGTTATTGTAGTACGGGTTTTTCGTGAGCGATCCAGCAACAATCATATTTTTCCACTTTTTGCTAGGCCAAGGTCATTTTCCTCTGCAAGTTTTTTTTCTTCTCATTTGACTGTTGCTGGATCGCTCATGAAAAACCCGTACTACAATAACAGGAGTACGGGTTATTGAATAAATCGTTTAGTGGGCATCGCCGAGTTCAAATCATGCGAGTGTGGGCGAACGACTAATATCAAATATTGGCGCGCCAACAATGTGTGTGCGCGCAAACTTGCGGCAAACCGTGGAATATTGACAATTATTTGGTGTGCGCGACACCGACAGGTGTAGGTTGGCACCAACTGGTGCGCACACCGACAGGAACTTCCACATTACCATAAAGGAAAAAATTTAATATAATAATGAAACTGCCAGCTAACAAAACCAAATGACATTCACAAAGTCGGTGCTTTTTTCAAATATGCTTGATAGTCCTTGATCACAATAAAATACAATACGGGCACGATACAGTATAGTACCCAAGTTGTATCCCCTCACAGAAGAGCAAAGTGTAAACCAGTACAAAGAGATGCATGAAGTATTGAAATTTTATATGCATTACACAAACTACGATTCTTCAAATAAAGGGAGTTGTCTCAGTTAAGTAGGACAACTCCAGTAACATTCTGTGTAAGTTTTTGAAATGTGTTACTTCTGGCATCCGTGCCATTCCATTACCGTAGAAATTTTATTTGAGTGAATCTCTGTCTAATAATATATTGTTTTATACGTTAAATTGTTGTACATGATAATATTTAAAAAAGTAAACACTGTCATTATGCTATTAAACTAGTTAAAAACAATTTGTTTCTGGATAAAAGTTTAATATTAAAAAAAAATGGAAATTTAGAGAGAAGGCAACTCAGGCACACATTTTTGCCATGTTAGAAAACAGAAGTTTTTTCATGAGCAAAATTTACATTATTATGATTTTTTCCATTTGAAAATTCGGAACTCGTTAGTGCATGTAATTAAATATCCAGTAGAACAAGAGTAGAACAAAACTGAAAAGAAGGTTTTAGGAAACTTTTGCTCCAACTGGTAAGTGGTTGGAGAATGTTAACACAAGCAAAGCTGATGTTGAGCTAATGGGGTCCCGGCAGAGTAGTTTCACTTTGGCGATGCAACCGGAAGTAGCTTAGTGGATTGTTGAGCTCATCAGTAGAAATCACGACTTGCTTGACTATTTTCTGATGTGAGGAAATTTGAGCAAATAACATGACAAAAATGATGTTGTTGAGAAAGCTAAAAGAATCAATAAAGCTTTTGGAAGTTTGTTTTTGAAAAGATTTTGATTTATTCAGTAAAAAATAAAAAAATTAAATATTATGTTCCGGGTAGGACCATAGTTTCGCCTTTCAGTTTAATTGAGCTTGCCAACGTAAACTTATGAAAGCACGCCCTTGAACGGATACGGTGGTTTGCTACCAAAGTGTGGATGTACTGTTGTGATTTATGTTGATGGCGCATCGTCAGTATTATATACCCCAAACTTATCAGCCACCGTGAATAAGATAAATGTTTCTTCAGTTATTGTTAAAATGAAGTGACTTTCATTTTAATAGTATTGTTGGTGGAAAGCGGGCTTCCGATTTCTTCAGAGGTGGGAATAAGTCGGACTAAGTCAAGTCATCTTAGAGTCAAGTCAAGTCATAAGTCATGACTTGACTTGACTTAGTTGAGCAGTGACTTGACTCTGACTTGATGCCTCATCTGACTCGACTCGACAAGTTTCATGACTTGACTTGACTCGACTTCATAATACAGATGACTTTATTACAGTCATCATCAAGTCATTTGGAGTCAATCTCGCAGAGTTGTCTGCTCCTACCACAATTTCCTAAATTAACAGAATACCCGTGTGTCATTGCTGTTTGTATTTCCTCTTTGGTTATCGGAACCAGAGGTGTTATTTAGTGCACAACCCAGCTAAGGCACTACGTTTCCATATGGCTCATAGCTCCGAAATTTGGAGTTGCGCCACGAGAGATAGCAAGGCAAAACTGTTCCTATGGGCGCCGTGAGTGATGCGCAACGTATGTGGGAAGTCCCAAACTACTGGTTTTCCCATGCAGCAGGAAACACGTGTAGTTTGGATAGAGACATTTTGTTAGATCACTGCTAGTCACCAGAATGAATACTACTCAGAAATTGCAGCTCATCTGCTGCATATAATAACAAGATATTATTAATAATAATTGAACATAATAATAATTATTTTTATAATTAATAATAACATATAATAAAATAGTAAATAATAAATAAAACTACTTCTTGTACCATCTCTGATAATATTTATCAACATATATATAATATTATTGTCATTTATTAAAAACTGCCGACAAATAACCAGAGATGCTACATATCTTCCTCTCTTCAAGATATTTTGCTTTCAAGCCTTTTTATTTTGACCGCAATTGCTCAGCAGTTTTATCTGACCCCATGGACTGAGCAATGCCCCTGATAAATAAATATTTCAATGTTACTGTAACTTTGTTTGTGTTTTTCCATCGATTCTACGTTGTAGGTTTTGTTCCTCAAATTTACTGAGAAAAATAAAGATCTCATGAACAATAAACTGACATGGCATTGCACCTAACTAATTAATAAGAAGACAGTGCAACTTTTATTGCTTGCAAAAGGTCAATCGGTGAGAAGAAACAGCAGTTTGTTTACGTTTTTTGCATACCGGATACAGCGTGGTTTACTCCCTTCACAATGCGCATTTAACTGTTTCGCTATGCCGCATAGTGGCTGCTTTCGAAAACAGTTTCCGCAACCAAAACTGGGGAATTCATTGCGCAAGCGACTGTTTCCACATGAGGCATAACTCCAAATTTCGGAGCTATGAGCCATATGGAAACGTAGTGATAGTTAGCCAACTGTATGCTTGCTGGAGTATGGTGATCAGAAAATGGGGATCCGGCACGCAGTTTCTCTTTGTAGATGCAACCGGAAGCAGTTCAATTGCTAGTATAACTTATCATTAGAATTTACGGCTTGCTTGACTGTTATTTTAATTTGAGACATTTAAGCAGCTAATATGACAAAAAAAATGTGATCGAGGAAGCTTGAGGGATCAATATAACCTCTAATTTTTTCTTTTGAAAAATATTTTGCTTTATTCACTTGAAAAAATTAATTTAATAATGATGCTCATAGATAGTATGCAGTTGAACCAAAGTATCGTATTTCGGGCCTAACTAAGTTTGCCAATGTAAATAACTTACAGTGCGCCCTGTCAATTTATCTCAACAACAGCGATATACTATTATGCTTGATTTACGCGGCGCATCCTCACTATTACAAGCTCCATCCCCATCAACTGCTCGTGAATCGTTTGTTGCGGATTTCATAACTCCAGTCAACGACTAGCAATAATAATAACAAACTCTTATGACAATCCCAAGTGTACCAAAAATCTGGTGTACCCTGTGATATGTGACTAATAAATAGCAATTGTTTTTAAAAGTTTGTTTTATATTTTTTAATTTTTAGGGCAAATGTATAATAATTTTTTTGATATTATTATTATTATTATAAATAATCATCATCATAATAATAATTATTAATTAAACTAAATGAATTAATTTTCTTCTTAAGGCTTTTGAGTGAAACTTGTAATTTCCTAATCACAAGTTGGATCAAATTTGTGCTTGAATGAATTTAACACTGAAATAAAATGAATAGTGTTAATCCCTGATGACAACACACAATAAATAAATAATAAGTAATAAATAATAATAAATGGGAGATAACTCTTACGAGCTCACTCTATATTTTATATAGCGATCTATAGTCAGAATTGTTAGCGTTCATAAAAAGTGATTATTCGAGTTGATTATAACTGTTTATTGTGCCAAAAAAATTTAGTGAGCTAAAACAGACATTGGAGCTCCTGCTATTTCAATATATCAGTGAGAAGAAACTTCTAAAGCAAAAAATAAAAATAAAAGTAGTGGATTTTTGAAAATCTTAACGATATTATCATAAAACTTCAAGTAAACTTCCGGTATCATCAAATTAGCACCCCCTGGTGAGCACCTAAAATCTGCCGGGTCCCCATTACATTAGGCCTTCCATTCAAATGTTTTCTACCAGAAAAAAAGATAGAATAATTGATGATTTTCTACCGTTTAAAAATATAAGAAGACAAGAAGAAGGTGCATATGCAGAATACTGTTTGTTTTGTCAACTAGAAATGTACTAAAAATAATTAGTGCACTCTGATTACGAAAGTTTGTGAAATAGGGAAGACTTTTTTTTCAGTAGGGTTGTTGTTTTTAATGCGACTTCTAGTCAACTGCATGTAGGTCAAATTCGCTGCTGGAAAAAAAGTTGATTGCAACTTGTAAAATTCCTAATTTTTTTCGACTTTATTAAACATGTGTTTCAAAATTTATTGCACAACTTTACTGCAGAGATTTTTTTGACAGAAAATGAAAAAGAACAAGTAATTTTACAAAATTAAATTACTAAAATAAAATGGTGACCTTTTTTCAAGTAGGGCAGGAGGAAAAACAACTGCCATGCAAGGAATAGGGTTAAACCATTTAACTCACTGTGAAGTGTCTACTGCTTGAACTGTGAACAGAATATTTTATTGGCTGCAACATTCTACTGGTTCTGGCTTTCCATAAGTACAAATGCTATACTGCCAGACTATTGTTCAGAACCACTGATTTATCATTGCCAATATTTTTGTCATCTGTTGCTGTTAGGGAAATCTTTCAATAAAAATCGTCTGATTTCTGTGAAAGTTTTGTATTAGTCATCTATTGGACATCTAAATTACCCCCTCTGAAATCTGCTGATCACGATGATGTCTTTGATAATGCTATACGACCAATAGACTCTGAGATATTCAAGTGACTTGATATTTGACTTGTAAGTCATTTGAGTCAGACTTGACTTGACTTAAAATTTTTCATTACTCAACTCGACTTGACTCAACAATGTTTGTGACTTTACTTGACTCAGCTGAACCTCAGAATGGCTGCGACTTGACTTGACTCGACTCACAAAGTTCATGACTTGACTTGACTCGACTTTAAAGTCATTTTCTCCCACCCCTGGATTTCTTTAATAATAGCTTTGCACTGCCGGGGACCCTATTGGTATAGAGCATGCTCATTCATCAAAAGTTACAATCGGTTGGTCATGAAAATAATTTGTGTTTGTGGCTGATGTTTCCCCGCATTCATTGCTGGTTTGTCAATATTTCAAGTTTTGTTTTTATCTGGGTTGTGCTATGTATATGAACATCCTGTTTCTTTTATGTTCATGTTTGTCATTGCTCTCAGGTTGTTTTTGTAAATTCACTTCTACATTTCTGAATATATATGTGGCTAGTCAATTCTTTTTGCTTCCGTATTACATCACCATTTAAGAGTGGCTTGTTATCTTTTATTGCCCCATTTTGTCTAACAGATTATACTTTTTCTCTGTGTTATGACTTTTTTGAAACTTATGAGACAAAGACGAGACTTTCCAGTAATTGATATTGCTACCATATTGCGAATGATGTGGCTTGTTCGCTTGTTCATTTTGTTGCGATAATCGATGTTAACTGATCACTATCATACAATGCCGCTAGTTGTCAGCTGTCTATCGCCGCGGGTTGGCAAACTGTTTTAATGAGAGGATAACTTCAACTCAATAACTTTAAAGCTCCTTTCTGACAACTTAATGCAGTTGTTGACACTTCCACACTTGCTTGAGTGAGCATTTAAAGTAGCCGATCTGAAATAGACATTATCTATACTAGGCTAGGGATATTTTGATAGCCCAAACCTTGCTGTGTAATTTAATGATATACGCTTAACTGTCATTTTAACCACACTATTGGGGGTCGGATAGCGTATAACGCCGAATAAATGATTCTTCATAACAATTATGGAGTAAGGTACATGGTCCACGGGTTATAGTTCTATGCTCGCTACCGCATTAGTAACGCTTGACTGAACATGATAACTATTTGCGCGGCAAACTTGTTTAATTGTTTGCGGGCAACTTGTTTAATTGTTCGTGGGCAACTTGTTTAATTGTTTGAGGCCTTTGACATGTTTTCTTATATACACTCAAGTTGAAGCAATTTACTAACCAGTCATTCATAAATCAAGGAAATTTACATCACTCTGACTATCTCTATCATATTTTATTAGATGCATTGACTGGATGTTTGAGCTGCTACTTCTAGACAGTCATGTGTCAGCATTTGAATAAATGAGTGTATTTGCACCGGGTCAGCTAATATAGCCCAATATAACTATAAGTACAGTAAGTATTTTGCTGTACGTGTACTCTCTTAGGAGGTACATATACTAAAATTGGAACGATACAGAGAAGATTAGCATGGCCCCTGCGCAAGGATGACACGCAAATTCGTGAAGCGTTCCATATTTTTTGATTTTTTAAATTTTAGAAAAAATTTTGAACAGCCCAATTTTAATGCAAAAATGATACAACGACTCAAAATCACTTCATAACTTATGATGATTACCTATTTTTACCAATAAAAACCTTGTTACTCACACCAATTAACCAGTTAACTTTTTTGACGTACTTTGATATTACGTTTTGGTTTGTTTTCTAAAATCCCAATAGTTGTAAGCCACACTCGATTGAAAATGTATCAAAACTGAAGAAAATCTGTCAAAGCCAGTAACTATCAACCTTAGAAGAGTTTCTGTCACATTTAAAACACATTATCACATTTTAAAAGCAATTTTTATGGATATTTTTCCTGAACTTGTCATTTGTCACCCCTCTACCATTACAAGCTTTACCCAATTTAGGAGTAGTCTTCCCAAAAAAGGTAAAGTTTAACTAGGCCACTAACAGCTAGCCAATCATAGCTATTCTGTTCATCAATGCTGTCGTTTGTGGTGTACAGTTTAACCATTCACTCAATCAACAGCTTGTCACATAGCAAGCATGTTTGTGACAGCTACTGTACAAGACAATAAGAGAAGGCTTTTGATGAAAATATTTTACAAAGCTCTTTTGATTTTGCTGTATAAATTGAGTTCCTCAAAAAACATGTTTTTTGCTAACCTGGACAGTCACAGAGGGGGGAGCCCATTTGTAAAAAAATATTTCGGCGCAAAGCGCCGAAAATTTTTTTGGCCCTTTTTAAAATAATTTGCTCTCCTAATGACTCAAAATTGGATCCCCCATGTACAGTATTGAAGAAACTGCTATGACACTGGATTCTAGAACCAGTATTTTGCAAGTTTCAGAGATATTATAATACAACTGCCATTGTATAGCACCTAAAATGCATTTGAATCAAACCTAGGAAACAATAATAATAATTTAAAAAATAACAATACTTAAAAAAGTTTATTTGTTTATAATGATGCTTATTACTTTAAATTAATATATAGCAGTTATAATAATAATAATAATAATAATAATAACAACAACAACAAGTTCTTCATTATTATGATGACGTAACAGTAGTATAATTACTAAATATTATTATACACTATTTATCAATAATAAATTATTATTATTATTACTACATTATTATAATAATATTGAACTACCATCATTTATTATAATTAAGCTACTACATCATCATAGATCATCATAATAAATTTAATAGTAAACAATAATAATACACACGATAACAAAAAAATTACTTCAATGAGGATGATAATAATTAAATACTCATTTATAATTATTGTTATAATTATCATTAGCATTATTATTATTATAAAAAATGATAAGAATTAATAAATAATAGTTAAATAATAATAATTAATAAAATAATTAATAATAAATAAATAATAATAAATAAATAATAATAATAAATAATAATCGTTATTATTTATAATTGACAACTAGTAGTAAAATTTGGGTTGTTGGTTGCATTGAATAAACGGCAAGTAACAATGCTTACTTGAGAGCTGAAACTTTTGCAGAGGTCAACCACTCTTGCAATGAAAAAAAAATAATGGGACTTTTTCTTTATTAATAATAATATTGGTAGCAGTAGCTTCTGCAATTTTGACGACCAGACGTAAACTGAAAGACCTTGACCTTTTGGCTGAGCATGTTTGCACCAAAAAGCAGACAAAATGTTTGCCCATTGAAACAGCCCTGAACTAGAGTCAAAATTATTGGATCTTGGGTTATGTAGCTGTTTCTCACAATCATCTTTATTGATTAATAAGGGGCTTCTTATTATAAGAGATATCTAGAAGCTGATATCGATGGAAATTTTCAGCTAATTTCTCAGAAATTTTTTGCCTCACATTCATGGGTAGGGGGGGGGGGGGGGGGGGGGGGGAGCCTGGGCTCCTAGGGCTCACCCTCCAGATCCGCCACTGCCAATACCGATATATAAATAACCATTTCCATTAAAACTTTGTATAAAAATAACAAAGCCTGTAAGTTTTGTGATGTAAAGTAGCTGCATGTAACCCACCTTTCTCTTTGATATAAGATGGCATTTGTGATGTAGCGTCCATGAGGGTAAGAGAGAAATCGACCTAAAATTAGAATATTTGTATTATCTAAAAAAGTATTTTCAAAAGAAATTCTCATATTATTGAATTTTGTTTTAAAAATTTTTACAAACCAACTTCGTCAGTGCAAGTTTCTAGTCAAGTTTCAGGCTTTTGTTTTAATGATTCCATTGACACTTTTATGTGATCTGTTAGTGTCAATGAGTGAAAATGAACCACAGAGGCAGCTGTGGTTTATTGCTGATTGTCTTATACAAAACATGCCAGTCGGTGAATAACAGCTGACCAATCAGACTATTCTAGGGTTGCCGCTGACGCTGTCCATTTTAATCTGATGTCTCAGGAATGAAGTGATGCACTCCACCGTACTATTTATCAAATGCTAATTTTGAAAAACTGATGAAATTTATTTTTGGTTACCAATTAATTCAAAAGATATCAATACAGAAAAAGTAAATACAATGTAAAAGACAAATGTTTTTTTTTCAGAAAAAACGATTATGATCATTAAAAAAATAAATAAGCCAATTAAATACCTAAAACTACCACTAAAACTAGCACCCAGTCAATCCAAGACTATTTTATAGATCTCAGACTATTTTTCAAAGGAAGTTGTAAAAAAAATGTATGAAATGGTTTAGTGTGATGATACGTATGAAAAGGTCAGTAATCTACAGCTTATGCAGAAGCATTTGTATTACAGCCATTTTACATCAGCTGTTCCGTCAGCTACAAAAAAGTCCCAGCTCATTTTACTTTGCGCCACTGCTTGACCTCTTTCTTATCCACAGTAATAACAAATATCATTGGCCTACCGCATCAAGGCTAATATTTTACCTATTAGTAAATTAGTAATTTGTGATTATCTGTGACTTTCAGTGCTTGAGAACGTAATCATTTCACTCAAACAATAACCACAACAATCTTTGGATATAAAATGTCTTTGGCACTACCTGCTGCATATACAGATGACCTAGTTACTACTAGTGAGATGAGAGCAAGATCCATAAGTGCATTTTTCTCAGTAACCTCTACTGGTAATTAAATCGGCTACATTTCAGGAACAAAAACATTACCATAATAAAATTGACCAAACATTTAAATGAAACCAAGATTGATATGCAAGGAATAATCTAGAATAAAGTAAACAAATGATCCGTTAGCTGCAAAAAATCAAAACCATTGTACTATTTACAGGGAAAAATTAGTTTTCGTGCAAATTGTCTTTTTTACACGAAGCGTAACTCTTCATAAATTTGAAATTATCTTTGCTACAAAGTAAAGCAAGCCAAAATTCATGTCAGTCCTGGATTTTTTTGCTCCGTTACTGACACTATTTCATTACTTCCAGTATTATTAAGACGATTTTATATCACCACAAGTGAGATTAGAGGCAACATTGTCGTCAACGTTTATGATAACATTTGTCCTCAACATTTTGTGAAAATGTTGGTAATCAGTCAGGTTGTCCGACTTGAGGAAAAACTGCTGTGGATAAAATTGCTCTGTAAGTATTTGAATAAAAGATGGAAAAATATTAAAAAAAAACAAGGCGTCAGTTTTTGAAGCAATATCATTGATGACAGTCTGTGGTTATTACACAATCATTAATGACACAGCACAGTTGAATAAGATTAAAACAAGTTGAGACTGCCAGCAATTATCTGCTGTACCGATAAAATATAGTTAATAGCTAGATCAATGAATGACCCTTTTGCCTGCTCAGGAGTTGTCATGCCTTGAACTATGACAAGCTGCTTCTGATAGTACAAGGCATGACAACTCCTGAGCAGGCAAAAGTATCATTCCTTGATCTATTTAGCACTGTCTTTGCAAGAAAATCAATTGCTTATTATTATTTTTTATTATTATTTATTATTATTATTCTAATCCTACACCTCATCGCCAACCAGTGCTTTACTGTTTTCAAAAGATTTCTCATCATCTGCATCATTTTCCTTGCCAATAACAAACCATGTGATAATTCATTTTATTTATTCCTTTGTAATCAAAACAGCCAGCAATGCTTTTTACTGGATTCCACTAGATGACACTTGAACCGCATTCATTTCTGTGGGTGTGGTCTGACCATCAGTAATAAAACTGCTAGTTATGCAAATATGTGACCTTATTCCAAGCATAAACAATAACAAGTCCTAATTTCTATATATTGATGGTTTACTTGGTAAAGGGTAATATAAAATATATGCCAATACCTGACATTATGCAATTGTTCCCCCCCCCTCCCACCCCGCTGTCGTCTGATATCATATTTAATTGGTAAAAGTTGACCAGATGATGAATAAGAAAGCAACAAAAATTTTTTAACTCTTGGCATTATACAAAAACTGTGAAAATCCATTTACAACTGATCTACCAGGTACCCAAATCTGCATATCTCACCGTATAACATACATTATCTATCAATTACTACAATTTCAAATATTAACAATCTCACATCGGATGGGTTCTGTGCCGATATAAGAATACTCTAGAAGTTACAATACATTAATGAAGGAGTTGTTCTCCCAAAGAAAACAGATTTTAATTTAAAACAAAACTAGCAATGAATGAAGGACAACTCTAATTAGTAATAAGTGTTTGTATTTTTTTCCAATAAAAAATTAAATTGGTTTGAAAGTTGATTGCCTTAAAAATTGTAAAGTCATCACTTTCTATCAATCATTTTTTTAATTATGCAAACTTTTTTACTAATGTTGAGATGCATTATATAAAAACAAATGAAAAAATTTTCAATGTAAGATCAAATCAATTTTATGTATTTTATAGCACAGTATGTCTTGAGTGTTATTTCTGTGGCTGAATGACATTTGACAAAAACAGTTCATAATACTAAATTACAATCATGAGAGTCAGTAAACAACGTCAATCATCTGATGCAATATTCAATACTGATGTTATAATATCCAGATATTTAAATTTTTTGTGTTTGAATTAAAACAACTATTTTTCTGTATTTTTTCGTAACTTTTCCTAAAATTGCACTAAAAGCTAGAATCTACCTTGACCTTCCTGTGTACCACTCACTCCATTATCGAAGTACGATTGGGGTTTGGAGATACATATTTTGAGTATCAGCGCATCGTATGAACCTACTTCAAGTACTTGCTAAGAATTGGAGTCAACAAGCGAAGATACATTTTTTGGTTAGCAATGCCAAGGGTCTAAATATCAAGAAGAAAGTAAAAAACGGAACAGATCATAGTTGAATGAATAATATATGACATACCTATGACCTTGACCAACCCTTTCCCAGTTTTGTATATCTGATTGTATATTCCCATGTGAGTGACGCCATCTTACAGCCATGTCAATTAGTACACCTCCAAGTCACAGTACCTTATTACTACTGTATGAGTCATAGTACCTTACTACAACTGTATGAGTCACAGTACCTTACTACTACTGTATGAGTCACAGTACCTTACTACTACTGTATGAGTCACAGTACCTTACTACACCTGTATGAGTCACAGTACCTTACTACTACTGTATGAGTCACAGTACCTTACTACACCTGTATGAGTCATAGTTCTCCACTACTACTGTATGAGTCATAGTACTCCACTACAACTGTATGAGTTGCAGTACTATACTACTACTCTATGAGTCACAGTACCTTACTACTACTGTATGAGTCATAGTACTTTACTAAGACTCTCAGTTGATGGCTTTGCATGCAATTCGATCTCTGAGTTCTTGTTCAGTCTTCAGGAATGTCATACCGTAATATCAGACACCATATTATTCTTTTGATTTGATCGATCTCGATACCAGGTATTGATGGTTGATGACAAATGCTGAGTTCACGACGAAACAATGGCTGACATGACAGCTAACATCATCTCCTGCTTGTATACTCCAGCTATTGAACAAACCTTCAACTGATCAGCTGGCTCGCTGCCAAACATAATACATATTTTGACCTTTGAACTCTCAATTCTACACTGATCAATACCCCCACATGTCTATGCAATAACAGCTGCATTTATTTGTAACTATTTATAGCTAGTGTACCTGCAACTCTATAAACTAGAAAATATCCTCCCATGTACAGGCAACCCATTCACTCAAATGCAGCCATTACTGTGATGGGTTATATCAATCTTACAACGTTTGAAAAGTGGCAACTTATTATTATAGACATAACTTAGATTAAAGACTTCATCTCGTTCAAAAAAATTAATTTTGAAGAAGAATAAAAACGGTTTTATTCTTGAAATTATCATCCTAAAGGAGTTTGTGGGACTTTCTTATCAATGTGCCTACGGCAAGAGTTGTAAGAGTTTTCAAGATCAAATGGCTTGAGCATTATAGTGATCTTCTTAAAAGAAGACAACTCTGCTAAAATAATTGTTTCTGGCTTGGTTATGAATATGTACTACGAGTGAAAAATTTTCAAACTGTCAAGAGCTCCTTATGTAGTAGAAAGGTACAGTTTTTTTATAATAAAAAATATGCTGTCAGCAGCGTTTCAACTTCACTTTTTAATAATTATTTTTAGATGCGCCTGCGAAGACTATTGCTATTCATTATAATAAAATCTAATCATTATTTTATAGATATTTAATAGCGCTATTGATTTTCGCTAGCTGCCTCCAGGACCAAATAACGTTTTAGAAAGACTGTCGCAGTCCCCATTATTCAAATTTATGGCAGCAGATTTGTACAACAACACTTTCTATAATACCAACTCTACCCTTCCCATCTCACCTAGAGCAAATGACAGATAACAAGCATTTATTTCTCAAAGCAGGGTTTTCGGAAACTAGCTTTTCTTTAAAGTTTGTAGCAATATTACAGATGCATTAATTTAAGAGTTTTCATAAAAACTCACTAAAAGGCCCCAAAAGGCAAGCACCAAGTTGGTTGTTTGGGGATATATTAATTTCTGCCAGTTTTAGAAGCTCTTAGTTCTATTTCTTTACTGGAGTTGGCTATACATCATAAGGAGGTTCTAGCTCGTAAAGGTACATGCAGCAGTAGTCACTAGTGTTTCCAGGGCTAAACAACTAGACTTGTGGAATTGTCTCCTCAAAAGCAGACAACTCAATCAAAAATTATAACGTATAGCTTGTAAAAATTTTAATCAGTTAGTAGAGACTTCTAGAGCTGTAAAAGTATAATTTTTTTCCCTGAAACAAGTTTGGCAGTTTGAGATGGAAAATAGAACTTTAGTTTAAATAATTTATCAAACTGGTTTATAGACAAATATTTTTGTTTATTTTAATAAAACGAAATCAACTTTATATATATTCAATAGCACACAGTAGTCTGGTCACTGTTTTTAGTACCAAATTGCATTTTAGAAAGACTGTTGCAGTCCCCATTTGGCAAAAAAAAAACGCGTTTCAGCGGTGTTGTCTTTTCGTGAACTACTTTGTAATAGCATCGGAGTCGTCTTTTTTGGGGAAACAACTATTTGCTTCATACATTAATCCTAGCTGAAGTGGTTCCCAAGAGAGTTCGTTTGCCTCCCCATTTAGAAGCCATCCTGGATAATTTATTACCGATAGTTCAAGCGAGTTTGACAGGTGAGCGAGAAATCCAGTATTTTGAATCTGGGATCAGATGGTTTTGACGAATACAAAATTGTTCCAAAGGTTTTGTATAATGTATAATTGTACAGTCTCTTAAAGCTAACCAAAATTGTTGCCACAATTAACGAAACTAATAGCGAGAAAATGAAATGAAATATCATACAATGTATTGTATCAAATAGTAATGTTGACTGCTGAATACTGTATGTTAACTGCAGGAGGCGGACGAGCGAACAGGCAGATGTTTTTCTAATTTGCGTACATAGATTACATTTTGAAATCATGTGACCATGCTACAGTAAGATAAGATTCTATTCATGTGCTGATACAACGTGTTGAAAACTTCGTTGAGATATGCTTGCTATGTATAAATGTTATTTAAAACTAACACAGATTAATTGACTCTCTAAATCTGTTGCTTCACCTGCCTCAAGTTTTTGGTTGAGTCGAACTGTTTAGCCTAGGTCATGGACCTAGGCCTGCCTAGACAGTATAACCATTGATCCAGGCAATGTAGTATGCATATACATATGTAGCACAGAGTTATCTCCTCTCTATGGTATAGTTTATCTTAGTGACCCCTACAGGGTCACTAGTTCATTCACGCGTGCAATGAACCATGCGTTTTATTTAGTAAACAGTTCATCATCTTCACGATCAACTACTACTGGTATCGTGAGCGTGTCACTGAGCTGTGTGCGTACTTAACATTTTACCACCTGTGACCTGGTCTCTGCATTCAATATCCCAACAGCTGACAATCTTTTCGAATTTTATTGGTAAATGGTAAGTTGGGCTAGTGGTAAAACATAAATGTTATTGTATATATATAATAATAATATATATAGTAGTAGCAGTCACTTCAGTGAGTTAGTCAGTCATGCTAATCATCATCATCATTCTTCATCATCATTGGCCATCGTTTCTTCAAGAAGTGAAATCATGATTCATGACGATTATTATATGATGATTATCATGATGATGGTGTTGATGATGATCGATGGTGATGATGATGATTGTTGTTATTGTTGATCGTGTTGTTGTTGTAGTGAAACTTGAATTGATTTGATATTTTTGTTAAAAATTGTTACCAAAATAATTGTTGTTCAATAATAATAACTTATTATTATTATTGATTATTTGCTGTGGAATGTTGATACAAAACAAGGACAAGAACAATTCAACTCTTTAGTAATGGTTGGTTGGCGGCCCTGAAAAGGGCCTCTGTGGGAGAGAGCAGCCTGCTCAGAAGGAGATGTCACAAGTATCATTCAAATCGATGTCGTCGTTTGGAGAGGCTGCCAGCACAATCTTCGATGACACTGTTGGGGCTTGACTAGCTCGTGGGGTTTGTGGTACTGGACGCCACAATGGGCGGCGCACCCATTGCCTTATGGAAGGCCGACGGCGATCTCTATGATCAGAATAGGGCTGATGCTCCGGAGGACTTGGTCGTTTCAGTGGCTTAGGTTCCTTTGGCGGATCTGTCTGCATAGAGATGGTTCGAGCATGGAAGAGGCGCTTGTGTGCAGCCTCCTTCTCTTTAGAGGTGAAGTAAACATCACAGGCTACACAATGACCTCTCCTTCGGTGGACTCGCTCTCGCTTTGCCAACTCCCGAAGACCTCTACACGAAAAGCTGCACTCGTAGCTAAAAAACATGTTGCTGCCAGTGGTAGTTGCTCAGCACTAAAGCTGCCAAGTTTTGTCAGCAGTTATATAGCATCAAAGCGAACGGACTGGTAAAAAAAAAGTCATCAGTAGCGAGCGCTGTGCAAACTCTGTTTAATGTAATAAATTCTTTGCATTGTTGTATAATGTTCCATTGTAATTATTTCCTATTAAATATTATCATTTTATTTTTTATTACTATGAGTTGCGAATTTGTGTTGTGGTATAAGTATTGTTTAATCCGTTGTGGCGCAAATATTTACTGTCAGAGGTTGTATAAAAACGAATGTAGTTGACCTATTAAAATCTTGTCCAATCAGGGACATAATTTTGAATACTACTGCTATATAAACTTGAATTATTTTTATTTGTGCAAGCGTTCGCAGTGAATAAAATTGTGCGCATACTTTAAAGAATTCTGCATCTCTCAAATCTAACTGTAAGCCTCTGCACCCACTCTACTACGTGGTAGTTATTAAACCTACGTCTCATAGTAGTAACTGCATAGACCCTAGTTTAGCCAGGCAAGTTTATAAGTTAGTAGTTGCGCTCGAGTTAATCAGAGATAGAGCTTGTAGCTAAATAGACCTCTGCACCCACTCTACTACGTGGCAGTTATAAAAATCTGCGTCTCACAGTAGTCACTGCACTAACACTAGTTTAGCTCGGCAAGTCTATTGACACTGCAAGTTACAGTGGCTATTAGTCAGTTGCTAAGTAAACCTCTGCCTAAATCAGCATTACTAAAGGTGGTGATTAATTATACGGCAAATTAAATCATAATAAGAGTTTGGTCTATTAACTGGGCGTGTTTTCGGTCCCTCAACTATCAACCGGGCCTGTTTTCGGTCCCTCAACTATCTATCAGGCCTGTTTTCGGTCCACCTGCAGACTATCATGTGGGCCTGTTTTCAGTCGATCAACTATCTACCAGGCAGGCCTGTCTTTGATCCACCCACAGACGATCAACTGGGCCTGTTTTCGGTCCCCCCCCCCCCGACTATCAACCGGGCCTGTTTTCGGTCCATTCACAGACCAACAACTGGACCCGATTTCGGTCCTGTTAGAGAGTTGGCATAATTTTACTTCAATCATTAAATTGTTATTAATTAATACTTTTAATAATATGATAATTATATAATGATGATGACGTGACTGAGTGATAGTTGTGGGAGTAGTAAGATTATTATTAGAAGAATAACAACAATAACAATGATGATGACTACAGCTATTAATTTACTATTATTGTTATCATTTATGAAATAGCATTAAGTTATTTATTGGTATTATTACCAGTTGCAAAGAGGGGGAAGTTACAGAGCTAAGCTGTTGAAAGAGACCACAGGCAACTCCAATCTATTGGCCTGATGGTGGGTGGGTGAGTGAATTTGAGTGTATATACTCTCTTTAGCTATCCTCCCCAACCACCAGGCCAGTAGGTTGAAGCCGCCTGTGGAAGAGACATGCTAAAGAAATACAAAAACATTTTCAGCTTTTTTGAGAGGGAAGAGAAGCATGGTGGTAGCAGAAGAAGAATATTGGGAGACGTAATTAGATATGGGTAGAGGTAAAAGCTGAGAAGTAGTAAAGCGAAGAAGTATTAACACTTAATGCTCATTTTTAATCCACAAAGAAAAATGGAAGACCAAACATACCATAGCTACCATTGCTACCATACCATTGTAGACAGAATGCTCAAACTGATCAGGTAGCTGGATACATTCAAAGCTCCAAGGAACGAGACCTTTTACAAAAATAAGTAATGGAGTATGTCATGGACATTATAGCTCCTGTTAGTATGTTATATCAAGGAGTTGTTCCCTTTAAGAAAGCAAACATCAACATCAGTTTTCAAAAGGTGCCATAACCAGAGTGGTATATAGGTAAAGAGTGTGGACAATGACATAATTTCCGACCGTAGTGGCGGCGGAAATGCCACACCCCACTATATAGTTTCATTGTTGGAGGTAGACTTTGTCAGCCTAGTAAAGCAAGATTGTACCGAGTTTCTTTTTTTATTGTCTATTTTGGATTTTTGAAAGATTGTCTTCTCAAAATCCTAAGAGGTTTGACAATTCCTTGACTGAGCAAGCATTTATAGAAAGTCAAACAGGGCTCGAAATTACGTCATAGTCAATGGCATTTCAATGATGTTTATATATTGAATGATAGCAATTGAAATCTTTTTGTTTTAAAATACTTCAACTCCTGATAAAATCTAACTATCAAAAGAAGAAAAGTGGGAAAAATATATATTAACTATTTATCAGAAATTTTATCACAGATATAAACCAATTATAAATAATATAAATGATATTGATTATTTTTATTTGTTATTGGATGATAAAGAGTAATACAATAAAAGCTCAGAATTCTTTGTGGTGTAAACTGCTCAAGTCAAATGAAATAATTGCCTCCATCATAAATAATAATTACTAGAGTGAGCATGTAGTTGAGTGAGCAGTGAGCATTGTTATTACTGATTACATTATATAAATACTGCTATTACTCAATGGAGACCATGGATAATAATAAATAATAGTTAATAAATAATTATTAGTTATGAGTAATAATTATTTAATAAGTGACTAATTTTGGTACAAATGTGACATAATAGTTGTAAATAGATATTTAGACATGAGTTGTAACAATATTATTATGTGGAGGGCATGGTTAAATTGTTTTTCAGTTATAAAGAGTCATTTTTACACCATATTCAATAAATTATAGGCTCATCTGAAAGCTCTAACTGCCAAAAATGCGAAACCAGGAATAATTTTTTGTGCTAATGTTTACATTTCCAATTTACTGATGTCGCTGTACCAAACTTGTCTTAGGCCTCTAATACTGTGCCACACTCCAAAGGCTGCTCTCAAAGCTAGAAACCAATGGTATTGTGGTCTTTTGCATCGATTGCAGAACGGCCCAACCTAGACCAATGCGTTTGATGATGAGTGGCCTAATTTAGGGCAGAACATATCCCTAGATTTGGCTATCTCTATTTTACATCAATGATATCAGGCTCAGCATGTCACCAACTATCAAATTGTTTGCTGATGACTATCTCCTGTGCTGGCAGGTGAGACAACTGAAGGCTGCCAGATATTACAAAGAGACCTTGATTTGCACAGACAATAGAGCAAAACACGATTTCTGAAGTTTGATATGAATAAGTTAATCACCCTAAGTATCACAATTGAAAAGAATGAAATCGATCTCGTTATACGTTATACTGTCAGCTGCACCAACTCTGCAATGACTATTGCGCTAAATACCTTGTAGTGAGCATTTCAAACAAACAGCTAAACACCCGACATAAAAAAAAAACAACAAACAAGTTTCAGAGTGCTTTGTAATTCCTAAGAAAAGACAAAGTCATGCGCTGAGGAACTTGAAAGCATTTGCAACATATTTTTTATTGGAATAAGCAATTTAACCCTGGGCCCCAGATCGCACAAATGACGTCTACGAAATAGAAAGGGTTTAACGGCAACCAGTTTCATTCGTAATAATGGACTACAGTAACTGAACCCTAATAATGGTTGTTCTACAATGGGTTTCTCTGAAAATAAGAAAAGACTTGTAACCAACGCATATGTATAAAGCTCATTCAAGATGTGTAACCTATGATTCCCAGCCAAACCAAGAACAGTATATTCAGTGTTACAATAAAACATCCATTTATGGAAATGACTTTTTTGTTAGATCAGAGCTTGCAACAACCTGGGAAGAATGACTTTATCAGTTACAAACTGCTGAGACATTGCATATCAGTTCTTTAGTTACTTGTTGCAGTTTATCACTGGTATTGGCATCTCAGCACTCTCTCAGATTGTCACGACTAAAATTTATTGACTAAGAGTTGAGATTATACAATTCTCTGCAAGAGCAATGAATTGATGCCAATTTTCTGGTCCTTAGTAGTATTATAAAAGTCAATCTATTATCAACAACACCAGAAATGATAATAGACCATAAGATTGGCTACTCATGTAAGCTAAGCGAAATTTCTGGAAGCCCACGATTACGGCTATTATTATCTATCTCAGCTTGATAATATTATTGTATTATTATCATAACTTAGATGATTATTGTCATGGCTCGTTTAACGTTACCCGTAATGGTTTTATATACAGTAACATACATTAGTGAAGTTGTGTTAGCGTATCACAGTCACAATTTGGTCAACCATTAAAACAACTTTGTCATAAAAACAGGCCTGGAACCAACATCAACAGGTAGTACATTGCTTGCGACCGCAGTGGAGAGTCTTTGGTATTAGTTAGCCTCAATATTTGATTCAATTTAAATTTGGACCAGAGTTTAATTAATGATTAACATCTCTTGAAACTTAAATCTAGAGCTGGCTCGGCTAACGAAAAAAGATTTAGGGCTGATGGGAAATTATTTTTTTTGTTGCTGCCACTTTTATTAATTACAGATGCATTATTATTTTTATTATATTTAATTATGCTGCATATAATTAATCGCACATGTGAAAAATGTAAAATTGTCGTGCGTTGCTTTCCTGATTGTAATCTGATCAGCAAACATAGCAAATTATATATCGTTCATTTACTTTATATGCATAGTCCTTCCCTTACGATTTTCTTCCACATACCCCTCCATAAATGTATAATTGATATATCTGTTATATTTATATATAACGTGACACAATAACTATATGTTATGTTATACAGTTATCTGCGGTATATTACAGCACTAATTGGTATGTAAAGTGATGGGTAATGGCACCAGTAAAAAAGGGAAAAATCAACCTCCTATTGGAAGACGAAAACAAAGAAGTAATGATTCAGAAAATAGATTATCCTCTCATACCAAACAAGGTAGAAAGGATTGTACCTTTCCTTTTTGTTGATTGTTCTTCCAAAATAATGTAACAGCTCTGAATTTTAATTGAACGTACACGTAGCTAATGGGTCCCGGCAGTTTTTTGTGCGGGGCTAGTATTAAAGAAATCGGAAGCCCTCTTTCCACCTACAATACTATTGAAACGAAAGTCACTTCATTTTAACAATTACTAAAGAAACATTTTTTTATTCACGGCGGCTTATAAGTTTGGGGTGTATAATACTGACGATGCGCCATCAACATAAATCGTAACAGTACATTAACACTGTGGTAGCAAACCACAGTAATTGTTCAAGGGCGCGCTTCATTAGTCTGCGATGGCAAGCTCAATTAAACCCGAAATACGAAACTATGGTTCTACCCATGAGCAGGATATTTAATTATTTTTTTTTCAACTGAATGAACCAAGTTTTTTTCAAAAAAGAACTTTCAGTTTCTTTATTGATTCTTCGAGCTTTCTCAACAACGTCATTTTTGTCATATTATTTGCTCAAATTTCCTCACATCAGAATAATACTCGAGCAAGTCGTGATTTTTAATGATAAGTTCAACAATCGACTAAGCTACTTCCGGTTACATCGCTAAAGTGAAATTACTCTGCTGGGACCCCATTGTGTAAATGTGAAAATAATGCTATGTGTGTTTCTTATAAATTCACTTGCTAAATCTCTATACCTATTATGTCTCCGTAGGAGATATCCTTTATTTGTTGCAATTTTTTACAGGGAAACTACCCAGCGTTTGGTATAGACTTTCAGGACATGCCAATACTGATGAAATACCTCTCTACCCTGAGTGTAAGTCTGTAGATGAGAGAAAGATAAAGACGGATGTCAGAGAACGTCATATTACACACATGTGTATAGACAATGGAGTAGTACCAGCGTTAGACGTTCTTAGTCCTCACCTAACTCATCTAAGGATCAGTGGTTTAACCAACCAATCAGATCTTCAAGTGTAAGTCGTTACTAATTACTAGTTACTGTAAACTTACAAGCTACATCATTCTAAACTTTTTACCAAAACCTACAACAATATCGTATAATATTCTTACAGTCTCAGCTCACTCACTCAACTTAGAAAGTTGGACCTCTCCCACAACAACTTCAGTGAGGGGTGTCCTGCAATAGTCTCTCACTTGCGTAGTTTGGAGGTACTCAGTTTTTATAATTGCCAGCTTAAAGACCTCCCACATAGGTAAGGTGTAGTAGAGTCAAACTTATACATCAAACAGTATTATGTGCAGTGTTGTGTCATGTACCTCGTGATGAAACTGTAAACGCTGATGGCTGTAGATCATTTTGTAAGACCTGCTCTACTCCGCCTATTTGTTAGGATTTACGAAAGTTTTAAATTCAGAGATTTTAGGGATAAAACAATTTTCTAAACGAGCTATCTTTTTCTCCCTCAACCACTGAAACTCTTGAAGTTATGAGATCAGATTACTTTATTTCTGCAAAAAATCTTGGCTTCCTCTGGTAGTGATGATACAGAGTACTTTGTGTGCGGTGACGTGTTTACACAACATGATATCTAGTTATATTTCTTTCCTAGGATGTAACCGTGTATTTGTTACATCAACTCATCACATGACTCATCACATGACTCATGTATCATGTGACATCATTGATTAAATATAATTTAACTATTGTAATGCGATGAAATACTTGTAGCCTTTAGCTTTGAATTAGCTAAAGTTGTGTAGTCTAATACTAAATTTCCATGTAGCGCTACATTATGGTGTCATGGCTCAGTGCTTCTCCATAGCGATAAACCATCACGCTTTTCCATGAGCCAGCAATGCAGTAGGCCCAAAGGTCATGTACCCTAATTAGCGAGTCAACGGCGACTTTGAGCTAAGGAGACAATGAGTGAAACTACTGTATGAAGGAAAATTGTTTTAACCAACAATTAGTTTTAAATGCTTTTCTTATGTTTGTTTCATCTAATATTACATACTCCACAGATAAAATTTTGAAGCAGCAGTGCTTGGCTAATGTGTAATTTATGTATTGAATTTAAAATAATTATTTATCTTTATTATTATTATTTAACCACGGCCAATTGATTATTTATTATTATTTATTTTTTTATTATTATTACCAAATTCTAAGATAGGGAGAGAAAAAACAAATAATATAAAATAAAACACATAAATATATTTGTGAACACTTATTCTGCATCATTTTTAATTAATATAAATGGTCTTGAGAGGCAACTGTCTCATATCACACAAATTTCCGTCCAAATTACTCAATTATTTTGACTGCTGTAATGCTGGAAATTCAATACACGCATGTGCAAACCAGTAGCGCTACGGAATTCCCTTTTTCCATAACGCTTCGGTGGTCTCGCGCTATTATAAGTCGCTACTCAATAGCGACTTTCAATAGCGCCACATCATCACGACTGCAGTAGCGATATACCCATTTCCAAGAGGGGAAAACCCGTGGCACTACAACGTAGCGCTGCGGCGTCGCGTCATGGAAAGTCACTAAAGTTCATAATAAGTGTTAGTGACATTTTGTTTAAAGATGATCTTGCGGTTTCAAGTTTCTTAGCCAGAAGCTGTTAAATACCCACACTGTTATCTAATATTCTTACAGTCTCCGCTCACTCACTCAACTTAAGGAGTTGGATCTCGCCCACAACAATCTTAGTGAGGGGTGTCCTGCTGTAGTCTCTCAATTGTCTAGTTTGGAGTTACTCAGTTTATTGCGCTGTCATCTAAAGGATCTCCCGCAGAGGTAAGTTAGACTCGTGGAACCTGACACATTTATCACACCTGTCACATGTGTAACACCTGTCATACATGTCACCTGTCACATGTGACAACTGTCACACGTGTCACCTGTCACACCTGTCATACATGCCACCTGTCACATGTGACACCTGTCACACGTGTCACCTGTCACACGTGTCACACGTTATCAGTCTAAAGAAAAGCTCAAGTATATTGGCGAAGATGAGTAAAAAATTGTGTAACAGAGCTTTTGAGTGGGGAGTTTTTTGCTCTTGACGTTTGACACCAAATTACTGCCTTATTTACGTATAGCTATCATGCTAGCGATTCTCCTTAGCGATAGGGGAAATCCCTCACAAAATTACTCAACTTTTTACTAATAGAGAAAAACGTGCAGCCTGAGAAAGTTTTTAAACCGTGGGAAAACCCTAATTAATTACGGAGATTACCAGATTTTTTTCCATTGTTTTATATAAGCCCACAATAATTATTTTTTGGGTTTCCTCGCTGTTTGAAAACTTTCTCAGGCTGCGCGATTTTCTCTATTATGCATTCTTCAGCAATTCCGGTCAAACTTGCTGTTTCAAAGCATAGACTGCAGCTTAATATATGATGATTGATAAATTGGAGAGCTGCGGATGACTAGACAATATCGAAAACAGGGATGAAGAATTTGCTCGTTGTGATTGGCTGATCAAGGGATTGGCTAGCAATTTTTTGATCTCGATCTAAACCTAGCGATAACCTCAAATAAGATGCTAGCGATTACTTAGCGATTTTGCCGGAAACAGAAGATGCAAAAACGTGCAATCGCTAAGGAAATCGCTCAGTGATCGCTATATGTACATGCGGTTTAACTAACCACCAAGTTTGTCTGCACATGAAGTTTTGCATCCATGTCCACTTTGTGAATATTAACGGAATGGCTAAAATTTTGGTTTAGAAACTCTGTGTAGATCCTGAATGCTAAACTATTGTGACTACCAATGTTAATTGAAGATTACGTTTTTCCTTAAACGGCAGGAGAAATTAGTCTATTAGTCAGCTGATTGTGGTTGTATCAATGAGTTACTCCAGTATTAGTAACATTTATTTTATTTGTGACGTTAGGCTTTTTTTTTGGCTAAGTTCGTGCAAAGGTACAATCGTGACAAATGGGCGAATTTCTCTTGTTTCGGCGAGTACAAAATAGGATTTTTTCACCTTGTCGCTTCGCAATTTAAATTCAAAGCGAATATGATAGCAAGAAACAACGCTGGTTTGAAAATCAGGAGTTGCCTTGTCTTTATTTATGCTTACCATCGATGAAATATACCAGGATTGCCAGCTACGGCTGCGTAATATAACTTTTGTGACGAGCCAAATGTAGCCATTTGTTGGAGCCGCCATACTGCTCCGAAATTTTCAAGACTACTTGGATCCGTAATCAATATCGTTTTTTTATTAATTTTTACACGCTCATTTCACGCCGTGGGCATAGTTTTTTAGTTTTGACGACTCAAAGATTGTTACTTACAATACCATATCCGCTCCGAGAACAAACTTGAATATGCCAACGATAACGTATATGTAATCTTTGGTATGTGGCAAACTCGGTCTCAAAATTGATTGATTTTACGCAGCTTCCGCTCCGAAGCTAAAAAAGCTCTTGTCATGTGGCAAACTTCAGAACGTTGCCTCAATAAATAGTTACGATTATTTTGCGAACTCCTATGGTAGTTTATGTTTCCGCTCCAAACAACCAATTCAATATGGGCGCCATGGATGACTTCCCATTGGCCAAAATTGGCTACACCCCGTTGCCGCAGCTGGCAATCCTGGTGTATTTCATCCATGATGCATACCAATTACAAACAGAGCCGTCTTATGGCAATCAGCATTTCCGGTTTGGATACAGCAACAAAAATAATGAGTCGTCATCATGCAAAAAACGATCGTTGATGCAAGGACATAATAATTATAATAATTTATTATGTCGAATATCTGTGTATCACAGTATCAATACATTAGCGGTGCTATGAGTAATCTTTTATTTGTTTCTATTGTTTTAGTAGAAGTAATTATTTTTTATGTTAATAATGATGAATATTATTTTATTATTATTATTAGTTTTTCAATTTTTAGCCCGTAAGACGTATGATTGTTGTAAGATAACACAACTTGATAAATTTGTTTTCATGCATGGATAGTGTTTCGCCAGCTCCTGGCATCCACTTTCGAGAACACTTAAAAATTCGGCACAGTTCTTCACACAAACGCCTGTGTCAGAAATAGTTTCGCTTGAATTTGTTTAATATACCATAAAAGATAGAGGAAATCATTTTTTGTGCATATTTGCAAGCCGCGGAATGGGGATAACACCAATAATAGTGCATACGCCAGGAGTTGCATGATTTTCAGGTAAATGATTTTATTGGCTAACGTACGAGTAGACAGAACTTTTATGACTTTTGAAAAAGACACCTCAAACAAAAAAAATCCAATTAAGTGCAAGGGAGGGATATCACTAGGATCCCATTGGCAGAGAGGGTAGTTTATATACTGCCTTTGACATTAAAGTTACAATCATACAAATATCGATAATTTTCAACGCCTAGGGTCAGGTTATCTAAAGATATATGTGTTTCTGTGTTTTATAAATACGAAAATTATTGCCCCTTTTTTATTAGTTAAAGTTGCTAATTCAACCTTTTAACAGGCCTTTTTTTAATTTCAAATTGGAAATTAGTGTTTTCTTTTTGTCCGAAAGCATTTTAAAACAGATACAAAAGGATTTAAGAACAAATTAGATAACAAATCTGAAACATATCCTTGTATATAATTTATTCTAGCGATAGAATGTTTTTGGTAATTGAACTGATTGAGATAGACAGTAACTACGCCCATTAGATGAACATCTAATGGGCGTAGGTGCCTTGTTTCAGTTATTTTTGGTAGAGAGGTCTATGTTATTGTGGCATAATAATGTAGCTTTATCCACTGAGAATTTTGCTTTTATTGGTCCTGCTGCGGACATGTCTGAGAATTTTAAGCTGAGAATTTTAAGCTCGTTATTTTATATAGAGATGTTAGCTGTGATAATTACCATTACACAACATCTGTTGTATGTGTCTTGTACGTATAATTAGTGAATATTATATGACTGCAGTCTCAGCTCTCTCACTCGACTCAAGAGACTCTACCTGTCAGATAACGACTTCAGTGGAGGTTGCCCTGCAGTCTTGTCTAGTTTGTGCAGCTTGGAGGTACTTTTGATGTCCTACTGTCAGCTAAAGGACCTCCCACAGAAGTACGTTATGTATTAAAATTATCACCTTCTTCTAAAGTTAAAAGTATCTGGTCTCTATGTTTTGTGTTTTTAGGTATTTAGGTTGTGTAAAAATCCACAGAGAAGTTTTTGCTTGGTGGTAATCAAAGCGTATTTACTGCTGTTGTTTGCTATTTGTTAAGAAAGATGAATGCGTACGCTTGGTTTTTAGCCAAAAGTGGTAGTCATAGCAACAACGTAGATTTTATGTTGTAAGAAACGGACATACACAATAATGCAATAACAAACACACTCGTTGTTCATCATTAAACTAATTATTGAACTGTAGTTTATGGTAACTAACAAATATACTAATATCAATAATAAATAAATAAAAAAAATCAATAATGCCAATAATCGATTTTTTATTACTTTTAATTAGGAGTTTCATATTATTCATTTGAACAAACGTTAAGAGTATTTCTACCTCTATCCGCGAAACAAATTGCAATAACAATAATCACACCGGCAATAAATTTAATCAATAAATAATCATTTTGTTCAAAACTCGGGGTCAACAAAAATTAATTTACAGAATAAAAAGAATAATCACTGAGTATATATTTATATTGTTCGTAGGTCGCGAATGAAACTGAACACTAAATAAATTATGATTAGCGAGTCTTGTTCGTTTATTTTCAGAGACTGATTTTATATGTTACAAAATAATTACGAATCTTTCACAATCTGCTAAATGAAACTAAACTAATTTAGTTAATAGTGATGCAATTTATATTTTTTGTTTATTTTGAACATTGGGAGTTAGTTTCTTTATGATTTGCTTGGCAAAATATAACAGTTCATTGAATAATTATGACCTTCTATACTAATATTCTGTCCATTCGCAACGTATTTCATTACAAACACCTACTAGTTTTGTACTTTAGTTCGATGAATACGTCGCGAGTACTCTTAATGATTTGCTACAAGTATTTAAATAGAGGCTAAATGAAGCCCTCACAAGTATAGCTGTATTATAGAAACAGTAACAACTGCATAGAAATGATGATCACTCTGGTTGCATAAGGCTAATGGCACAGCTCAAGAGTTAATTTGCATATTGCGATACGACTAATTTCATCCACATTGGCGAAGCAAACACAGTATTATTTGAATTTTACGTTTACATTATCTTCGGATTTGTAAGTTATAGAAAATCTTCTTTTTTAGTAAATTTTGTAATCTTTTAGTAAACCGTGATCATAGATGGAATAAAATCAATTTTGGTCTGAGCCGCGAAAATTTACAATGACTCCACTAAGAAAAAATTCTTCCATAAGTTGATATATTTGTACATTATCTAGGTAATCTTTGGTTTTGTTGTAGGTTAGTCAGTCTGACTCTAGTTAAGAACTTGTACGTGAGTGGAAATGACTTTGAACAACTTCCATCCGTGATATACAGTATGAGCAACCTTGAACGACTCGATTTTGACCGTAGCTCTAAGCTGACGAGAATAGACAAAAAGATATCTCAACTGTCGAATCTCAACCGCATTGAGTGCGATGGTTCCGAGTCTCTACAGTTTCCCCCTTACGCTGTCTGTGTACAAGGGATATCAGCCATCAGAAAGTATTTTGCTGACTTTGAAGCTGAACAAGGTGTGGAACTACTTGAGGTACCAGTAGCTGTCGTAGGTATGCTACGTTCTGGTAAGAGCAGTCTTATAAAGAGTCTTATAGCCGGTGAAAGAAAGCTAACCTACAGAGAAGACGGTTCTCCGCTAGATGAAGCGACTCGAGTATTTCGGTTGCAGGATTTGAGTTTACAAGATTCACGTGTGAGATTTATTGATTATGGCGGACATGAGGTCTACCATATGGCCTATCAGTTAGTGATTAATGAACGCTGTCTCCCTCTTCTCGTTGTCAACCTCGAAGAGTTCCACCAGCTGTCCTGCTCTAGAGGAGCTAAAGAAGCTACTAGAAGAGTGTGTATTGATTGGTTGTCTCATCTTTACCTGGCGTGTCCGAGGTTGGGCTCTCCAGTATTGGCTCTCACTCACGCCGACATGCTGGCTGATGAAGTGGTGAGGAAGCGTAGAGAGGAGCTGATGAGTATGTCTGAAATCATCAGAAATGAGTTGCTAATGGAGGATCGGCTTTGCTTAGGTACCCAGGCTAACAACTCTAATCATATCCTTCACCTAGCGAATCGTCAGCGTCCGCTGTTTGCCGCTGAAGATATTTTTGAGTTCAGTAACGACGTTACTGAGAAGTCGAATATTGAAAATATGCGCATTAATTTAAATATTCGGTGTAAGAGTTTCTCTTTGATCATTCCGAGACTTTGGGAGAAAGTAGAAAAGTTTGTGGGAGAGCACAGAGAGAAGCCATACGTTACCTTGTCTGAGGTGATGAATGAGTTTCCTACAGACGATCCTATCACAATAGTACGTTATATGCACAACACAGGAAAGGTCTTCTGGTTTGAGAGCATTGAAGGATTGGCACCTTACATCTTCCATGATATCGCAGCAATCACAGACATGATATCTCTTCTCCTCAACCATTCTTCAGATGAGATGTGGAGTGAAAGAGTCAACAAATTCGTCCCTTTCACGCACAACCAGCGAACAATTGGCACTGAGAAGTACTCATCGCTAGTACAACGATTCACTACTACTGGAATCATCGATCAAGTTCTGTTAGATCATCTCCTCAAGTTTGATTCCGAGTTTCCTGTTGAAATCGCGAAGGAACTGCTGAAAAGTTTTCACATTCTGCACGGACCAATAGAGGGTGAAAATGGATCCACCTACATACTCCCATATTTTGCGGAAGCTCTTGTAGACGATTCGTGGCGAACGGAAGGTCCAATACCTCTGAGGCTAGATATTGTATTTGGTGGTCTATCTATTCCTCAGTATGTCTATCAACTTATGACAGTGGTAGTTCTCAATCGTACCCACAGCGTACTGTCTAACGTGAGGGTGAAGCGTAATGGTGTATCCATTTACCACGGAGACTGTAGAACACATCTGATCCATGACTGCGGTGAGAGAAAAGTTACCTTACAAGTGTCATCTACCATTTCACAGCTCGGTCATTCATGGAAACATCTGATCGAGACAGCTAAGGACATTAAGGAGTTACTCTCTCGTGTGTGGAAAGCCAGTCATGCGGAGATACTGGTGTATTGCGCTCAATGCCTCATCACTGGAGTCTCTCATCCAGATCGTGATGTAGAACCCGACTGGTTTTACACTATCGACAGAGATTATGACCTCAACAAAATGCGCACAGTAACCACCATCTCACCGCTAGAGAAAGTAGTATGCAGCAGCAAAGATCTGGAACCTTCCGTACCGAGACCTCTGAGATTTCCGTGTGAGTTATTGTTATTTGTTGACATATCATCTCTTTTGTGGTGTTGGGGATAGTTAACACGCAGGTGTAGTATGTTACATTTGGTGTTATGTAATATAATTATATAGAGGCAGTAGTCTAATACACATATGTATATATATATTACAGGTAATCAACTGTCTACTGATGATATACAAACTCTGCACAAGCATATCTGCGCTATACAACAAGGTAATCTGTTTGAATAACAATCTAGCTACGTTCACGATAAGAGACAGTTGGCCATCTTTGTTTAGGATCGAAAGTGGTTTTCGTTATTTTGTTCATTAGTTTACATCTGCTATTATTAGAGCCAATATCGCAGTTTTAAACCAAATATGGTGTCAACATCCCGCATTTTTTTTTGTAAACGAAACATATGGTTGATAGTACCATGTATTACCGTGGCTTTTGGTTGGTTTTGGTGTTTGTTCACTCACCAATAATAATAATGAATAAAGTGCAAGTAATAATTTAAATAAAATGATGAATATATGCTAATAATTAATAATATAATTAGCTGTAATCATTATTCACTTTTAAATTATTAGAATAATAATAATTAGGATGTGCATTTTGATATTTTATTTATTGTTTAGCTTGCAATTGTTTAGTGGATGACGAAAGGTTAAATACCATAAACACAGGATATTAAAACAAAAACAAAATTGGCATGGAAATGACTTCTGAGTGGAATATCGGTTTCTTGAAAAGTGTAAAATTGAAAAACTGCCGTTTGTACGATGATTGGCTTAACAGCACTCCATCATTGTCCAGTAGAATAACATCTGCTATCGACTGTCATATCATTAACCATTAACGTGTGTGTTGTTTATCTGCACCATCCGACTTTAGGCTCCGCCTAATCTTATAGTGTGAAGGTCATTTAAGAGTGAACACTGGAGTTGAGGTCTTCGCTACTTATTTCTACTTGACTTTTGCATTGACTGAATACAGAGCAAGGGGAGACAACTCTACCAAATTATGGAGAAGATACAGATGGAGATCTCTCTGATGTGGAGACAGAGGGATACTGTGATATTTCTACCAAAGATAACATCTACATATCAATGAGACCAAAGTCTGTGACAGATCAGAGAATTAAAGAACTGTACAGAAATAGTGAGAAGGTAATAGCGGTATAACTAGTATTTTGTATGCAAGTAAATATATAATGTACATATACAGTACAAAGTATACAATACATACTTCAGGTATATCTAATGTACATATATACAATACAAAGTATACAATATATACAGTACAAAGTATACAATATATACAATACAAAGTATACAATATATACAATACAAAGTATACAATATATACAATACAAAGTATACAATATATACAATACAAAGTATACAATATATACAGTACAAAGTATACAATATATACAGTACAAAGTATACAATATATACAATACAATATACGATATATACAATACAAAGTATACAATATATACAATACAAAGTATACAATATATACAATACAAAGTATACAATATATACAATACAAAGTATACAATATATACAATACAAAGTATACAATATATACAGTACAAAGTATACAATATATACAGTACAAAGTATACAATATATACAATACAAAGTATACAATACATACAATACAAAGTATACAATATATACAGTACAAAGTATACAATATATACAGTACAAAGTATACAATATATACAATACAAAGTATACAATATATACAGTACAAAGTATACAATATATACAGTACAAAGTATACAATATATACAGTACATAGTATACAATATATACAATACAAAGTATACAATATACACAGTACAAAGTATACAATATATACAATACAAAGTATACAATATATACAATACAAAGTATACAATATATACAGTACAAAGTATACAATATATACAATACAAAGTATACAATATATACAGTACAAAGTATACAATATATACAATACAAAGTATACAATATATACAGTACAAAGTATACAATATATACAATACAAAGTATACAATATATACAATACAAAGTATACAATACATACAATACAAAGTATACAATATATACAGTACAAAGTATACAATATATACAGTACAAAGTATACAATATATACAATACAAAGTATACAATATATACAATACAAAGTATACAATATATACAATACAAAGTATACAATATATACAGTACAAAGTATGCAATATAAACAGTACAAAGTATACAATATATACAATACAAAGTATACAATATATACAATACAAAGTATACAATATATACAGTACAAAGTATACAATATATACAGTACAAAGTATACAATATATACAGTACAAAGTATACAATATATACAGTACAAAGTATACAATATATACAGTACAAAGTATACAATATATACAATACAAAGTATACAATATATACAATACAAAGTATACAATATATACAGTACAAAGTATACAATATATACAATACAAAGTATACAATATATACAATACAAAGTATACAATATATACAATACAAAGTATACAATATATACAATACAAAGTATACAATAAATACAGTGCAAAGTATACAATATATACAATACAAAGTATACAATACATACAATACAAAGTATACAATACATACAATACAAAGTATACAATATATACAATACAAAGTATACAATATATACAGTACAAAGTATACAATATATACAGTACAAAGTATACAATATATACAATACAAAGTATACAATATATACAGTACAAAGTATACAATACATACAATACAAAGTATACAATACATACAATACAAAGTATACAATATATACAATACAAAGTATACAATATATACAATACAAAGTATACAATATATACAGTACAAAGTATACAATATATACAATACAAAGTATACAATACATACAATACAAAGTATACAATATATACAATACAAAGTATACAATATATACAATACAAAGTATACAATATATACAGTACAAAGTATACAATATATACAGTACAAAGTATACAATATATACAGTACAAAGTATACAATATATACAGTACAAAGTATACAATATATACAATACAAAGTATACAATATATACAATACAAAGTATACAATATATACAGTACAAAGTATACAATATATACAGTACAAAGTATACAATATATACAGTACATAGTATACAATATATACAATACAAAGTATACAATATACACAGTACAAAGTATACAATATATACAGTACAAAGTATACAATATATACAGTACAAAGTATACAATATATACAGTACAAAGTATACAATATATACAGTACAAAGTATACAATACATACAATACAAAGTATACAATACATACAATACAAAGTATACAATATATACTTCAGGTATACCCAATGAGTGACAAGGTCAGAGGTAGAGCACTCATCATAAACAACAAGGAATATTCACAGACAGCTGAGAGTAGAACTGGCTCTGGTGTAGACTACGATAACATCAGCAAACTGTTTAAAGCTCTCGATTTTGTCATCGCCAAGTCACAGCAGGAGTTGTCTGACCTTACCCAGCAGGTAACACCTGTTGAGCTTGTAAAGTTTTAAAAATGGACGTTTCATAACTGTTTTGTCTGAAAAGGACTGTAATTAGTAGAAAAATTGCCCTGTTTGGTCAGGAAACAAAATCGTCTCCTTTTTATGCTACTCAAATTTCACAAAATAATGATATTTCCATCTAAGAAGTATTTTTTTTTATGGGTTTTTGTCATACAAATGTGGTATAATTTTTACATGATATTTTATTAACTGCAAGCCGCTGCTGCGAAATGAACCTTTGAATAACTAAATTTAACAACCCGCTGACAGTTTTTGCTGTTTCGAATATTATTATGTAATATTACATAACACGCTATTCATGGATGACTGTTGCTTACTTCACAATAACTAATGTATTCCCCATGGCTCTGCAACCCACAGTAAGGATAGTAGTAAATTTTTTATTTAGGTTTGATCAGTGGAAAATAATTATCATTTTTTGAGCTATAAAAGTGTTCGGAAACAACAGATACAACATTGCGATTTTGAGGCAAATATTTTAAATTCTGTTTTTGCGCTCAATCAGGTAGGTGAAAAGACAAATATTACTATTTATTGCAGTAAAACCAAATCAATATTAAATGTGTATTTGTGCAGCTGGGTTTGTGAGCTGCTTATACATCACGCCTCTTTTTGAGATCAACTGTAGCAAATCTACAAATTCCAATCAACTTCCTTGAAAAAATTCACAAATAATATGTAATTGAAAACAAAAACACAATTTTTAAACATTTTACTTTTTTAAGATAAATAGAGTCTGTTTTTCAACTGTATATGTATCATGTTTCTCTGCACGTTTTCTGCAATTATTCATAATTACAAAAAATACATTTTTAGCTATAATATATCTAAAAAATTGTCATTGTTATAAAATTTTATAACAAAAACTGCCACTCATTTATCGTGCAGACATAAGGCTGATATGTTATACCACCTCAATAGGAGATCTACAAGGAAATAGCGGAGGAAACGAAGAGGAAGGAACATGAGAAGTATGGCATGTTTGTACTAGTTATCATGAGCCATGGTAAAAGGGGCGGATTACTCCTCGATCGCAATGGGCAATCAGTAGACCTTCTAAACATCCAGGATCTCCTTTCCTCTGGAAACTTCCCTGCCATGACTGGAAAACCAAAACTGTTGATTGTTCAAGCTTGCTCGGGTGGTAAGAGCTATAATGAATAGTTTTGTAATCTGTGGTTATCTCCACCTTATTAAGCTTTGGAGTCGTTTGTAACGAGGTTGAAAATGTCATACAGCTAGCTGGCAGCTGATTATCTTATACACAGTGTCTGCGAGAAAATAGTTTACAAAAGTGTTCTATTTGTTGTGCGTTTTGAGAGTTGTCCCCTCAACAATTCATGTCACCTGATCAGCTTAAGTACCAGAATTGGAATGCTATGTGGTGTAGTAGCTTGTATTTTATAGTCTATCAATTTTATTTTTCTTGTAATTCAGTTCGCAGAGATCATGGAGATCCCAGAGACTTGATTTTGGCCCAATCAGGTGCTGTTACATCAGTTCCAACCAACCAATCAGGTGCTACTTCCTCAGATTCACCCGACCAATCATCTGCTGCTACAATAGGTCCAACCCACCAATCAGCAGCTGCTACAGAAGAGCTCGTATCATTCTTTAAACCGATCATTGGAACTCCAGAGGCTCTCAATGTAGATGATTTTTACATTATGAAGGCCAGCAGTGAATGTGAGTAGATTTATTGTGTTGAGCGTGTTCTATATCGTCTGCTGCATGTACTGTACATCTGCTGCATGTACTGTACATCTGCTACATGTACTGTACGTCTGCTGCATGTACTGTACGTCTGCTACATCATGTCTGCATCCAACTAGGAATTAATATCATATGGTTGTTTGTACTCTCATTTATATTAAAGTTGTTGATGCAGACGATGTGTGTTGTAAATGTACTATCGTAGATACAGTCTTATTGTTGTTGTTGTACATTGGTTTGTTCCTGTTTTATACACAATTATATAATATTAGTGTTATTTATTTATGACTCAGCATATTTGGCCACAAGAACTACCACACATGGCTCCTGGTTCATTAGAGTGTTGGTCTGTACATTCTACAATCACTGCAACCACAGAGATATTGAGAGTCTATTTAAGATCGTAAGTATCTGCTACTTGCTATTTACATGTATTTATTCTTTACACAAGCTCTTGTGTGTGTGGTGACATGAAAGTGTTAGTTTACTGGAAGGACTTTAGTTTAGAGGATATCCATGCTTTAAGGGCTAAGACAGGCTTTGCAAAAGTCACTGTGTGTAGAGTTGTTCTCTCATCAAGCATTGTAAAACTTTAGAGAAAACTTACTTGTGGCAATAAAAATTCAATAGGTCTGTTTAAAGGTCAATGGAGCTCTATAGCTGCATAGTTGACAGAAGGGGCTATCTGCGAGCTACAGTTCCATTATAATATTATATGGTACATTTTAACAAGTAATTGTAACGTTTTTATCAACATTTTAGGTTCAAATTAAACAGCTTCTAAAAATCTTAATTATTATATTTAGTGCTTTTTAATTTTCTTCTTAGAAATTTTGCAGGAATTTCAAATTTAATTATTACCATTGTTGTGAAAAAAACAACGCTAGAAATACAACTTCGGCAATGTTCTTTTTTTCATTTCATATTATTATACATTTATACTAATGTTATTGTTAAATTACTTTTTCCCTTAAAGATTATTATTTTGATAAAAAATCATCCTATAATTTTTTTGGTTTTGATCACGAAACATTGTCACATGGAGGCTGGCGTATCATAATAGCGACTTTACCAAAGATGAAAAAAGTTGCTGACTTGAGAAAGCAGCTCCAAAAATTTAAAATTTGTTGCCATTTTGTCTTTTTGCAATCAAAAAAGTCTCTGCCCGATGCCAATATTTAGGAGACCCTACTTCTATACAAACGAGCCAAAATTTTGAAAACTCGCTTTACATCTCTATATAACTTGCTGCATCTTCGGCAAAATATTGTGTCTAGTTCAGCACTGATTGCGTCTAGAGGAATCGCCTTACTGCTGAGAGGACAACTCCAGATAATTTTTTTATAGACACATTTTAACCTCAAAAAGTTTAAATTAAATCAAATCCTCTCTATATTAAGTGCCCTAAGCCCTTTAAAGGGCTGAAGGTGTGGAGCTTTGAATAGATTCTAGTTGCATTTTAAACATGAAGTTTTTTATGGAGTTGATCTCCCACATACAGACAAGAGGGATAGAGTGTATTAATGTATACTGTAGATACAGGCAAGGGTGAGACAAGTAAGTCTAGCTGCTGACAATGTAAGAAGATTTGGATATCAAGGAGGAAACGTACCAACTGCCATCTGTACATTTACCAAGTTACGCAAGTTGTACTTGTTTCCTGGATACCATCTAAGACGTGCATAGAGATCTATTATATGTAGTAGAAGATGTGTACATACATGTATGTACCACTTTGTATTGTGTATGTACCACTTTGTATTGTGTGCTGTTTGTTTTCACTTACTTGTACTGTATAATACTGTGTACTGTTTAATCTCTGTATAATGTATACATATACTTTAACATTTCATATAACTACTACTTATGTACGAAAAACCTGGCGAGTCAAATTATTGTATTATTTTATGTTTATATTGTTACTTTATTTGTATACATGCTTTTTGGTCATGCTGTTGGAATCACCAGTTAGAAATAATAGATTACTGTTATTTGGTATAATTAATTACTGAATACATCTATCATTATTGTCTACTAAAGCTATGATGGTTGACTAGTACTCCTAAAATGGTTGACTGGTACACCTACAGTCGTTGACTAGTCAACATGCAATGATTGATTAATACACATATAACAGTTGACTAATACACTTACACTTTTGTCGACTAGTACACCTGCAATGGTTGACTAGTTCACCTCAAATGGTTGATTAACACACCTACAGTGGTTGACTAATACACATATAACAGAAGTACTGCAGGCTATGATGTTACAGCCTTAGTGCAGGCTATGACGTTACACTGTAACTGAGCGAACTATGTTTCTGGTACTTAGTAGTACATCCTATCTGCTGGTGATTACGTAACAGTTTTGTGTAACTCTATACATTTAGTCTCATTGCTGAAGCATAACTTCTCACTGACAATAGGTTGACAACTCCTTATTAGTAAAACCAGCGTTCTCAGTTTACATAGGAGAACAACTCCTTCCTATCAACAAACATCGCCCGCTTGTGAAAGCAGACTTGCAGACAAGCTACATCAGGAATAAAAATGCTCGGAAAAGTTTTTTATACTCACGATGGTTGTTGCTTTAGGTACTACCACTCCAGTGTAAATCAATTGTAGTTACCGCTTACATGTACATTTTGTAAACGCTAAAAATTCCAGAAATATTGCAACAGACCTTAGAATTGTTTTAGCTTTAGTTTTGATGCACTTTGGTCGGCTGCAATGATTCATTTGCTTGCTTTCACATGTATGTGTATGTAGATGCACGTACAGAACTATACACATGTTCAATGTTGCATGTCATTATTGTTGCTGTAAGTTTACTCAGCAAATTACTCGGAAGTGTGAAAAATGCCATTATTTTTGTTGCAGGGTGAACTGTAGAAAATTTTTTTTTGCTTCAAAAATTGCTTGCTATGCAATAATAATAATAATATAAAAACAGCTTTACTGAAAATGTTATCCAGCAATGACTTAGAAATGGTTGTAGCAAGACCATATCTTGCAATCATTTGGAGTTATGCATACCATAATCACATAGAGCAGACAACTCCTTTTTTCAACGCTGAATGGAAATATACATAAACAATGTAGGCAACAATAACACTTACATAAGTGTGAAATATATTTATGAAACAAACTGAAAATCGATGCTCAGTGAACAAAACAAAGCAATTGCTAATTGCAGTATGATACAACAAAAGAAAATTCTTGAAAGCATTTTTGATACGTAGTATACCACATTTTTTTCATTAACAAATTGTTTGTTTTATAATATTATTTTGGTTTGCAGTTATAATTAAAAGATTATTAAAATGGCTTAACTATTTTTAGAACAAAATCCATTGTCTGTAGATAATAAATACCAATGAGTGGCTATGAGTAAGGAAGCACAACTTCAAATCTACAAAAGTTGACACTTTTTAGAGTTACGACAATATAATTCCCATCTATTCTAATGCTTGAGTTGATACGATTGGCTCATCTAACTGACATTGTCTACTTGAGTCGGGTTTATGAAGCTAACTCCAACTTTTTGCCTCTTTCTGAAACGTGTACACCAGGAAGTAGAGCAGGGTTGGATAAGCCTTGAGGAGGTCATGTAGATGGCAGGATTGGCAATAGAGTTAGACAACATGAAAAACTTGAGTCCGTAGGTGATGTACTGTTGGTGTACGCTGATGATGTCCGATGTAGAGAATTGTAAAATTACCTGATAAATGATGAAGGAACCCCATTGGATGATGTGAACTGCCACCAATAAAATGATAACAAATATGTGTCGCTTTTTTGTCGCCTCTAGTTTTCGCACAGTTTTTGAGATTGGATTACTTATTGAACCGATCAGAGTCTTTCTATTGACCAGCTTGTGAAGAATGACACCATAGCAGTAAGTCATTATAGCTGTCGGAATGAGAAATGTTACAAATAAATAAATTAGTTCAGCTGTTTTACGATGAGTTAGGCTTACAAAGCTTTCACACGCCTGCACTAAAATAGGTCCCGTACAGTTTTCGTGGTCGGCGACTGCTGGTATTACTTGTTTATTTTTTTCCCAGAAAGACCTGTCTGGTCGGAATCTGGCTTCGCTCATAGCATAGCTGTTTTCTGTACCTTCATAATCGCTGGGCCGTGCAGGGATTCTAACATAGGCCCCTTCATAAATAGATAGCGTAAATGACAGCAGCCACACGCATGCTATCAACTTTAAAGTTGGATGATCTGATGTGCAGCTTCTTCGCACTTTACTAAGGTTACTGATCGGGTTGGGAGGCTTGGAGAAGATACAGTAATATCTGCAAGTACAATAACATCCCTGAGAAACGCATGAAATTATTATCATAACCATAAAATGTTAATTTTTTTGTGGTTGCAAAAACCACTTTCCAAAACTTGATTTGTATTACCAGTTTTTATATGATATTCAAATGGCATTACAAGCTTTTTAGCAAGGTCCCAGAAAAAGCTTTCGCACAGAATGAATGGTAAATTGTTACCAGAGAATATCAGGAGTCATAACAAAAAGCAATAAAAAAATTGAGTCTTCATCAGTTTACACGCAGGTAAGGGTGAAGTATTTTAGTAGAACAAAACATTGTTTTCGTTACCACGGAAACTGTACTTATATTTAGCTAAATGATTGTTTGCACAAATGCATGTTCACATTCATTGCCAAGATTTGAGTTGTAAGTTTTAAAAACAATAATTCAACACAAACATATGATTTTCGTTCAATTTTTTATTTCAATTCCAAATAAGAACGGTAATAAAAATTGACTAAAACATTATAAGCTACCAATATTTCATGTTATTGTTACATAATATTTAGTATTACCTTTCTATAGCTAAAGCTGTGAGAGTAAAGATGCTTCCAAATGATGTCACAGCCGCGATGTACGCTGAAATCTTACAACTCCAAAGGTTGCCATAGTAGTTGTCTCCACCTGCTATCTCCCACGCGTGATCGTTGTATATTCTGTAGATGTTAACTGGTACCACCACCAGCCCTTTTAGTAGGTCAGATGCGCACAACGAAATAATAAAATTGTCGGCAGCCGGTCGCCATATTCTTTTTCTTGACGGACAAAACTTATTTAACGTAAGCATTCTAAACACATACATGTTAAGTATTACGGACGTCACAATGATCATGGAATAGATTGAGATGTAAATAGTCTTTTCTTTTTTATTGAGGCTATATTCCATAATGAAGTTGATCTTTTTCGACACAACTACGCGCATTTCTTCGCAAAGCTTAGCTGACGTGTTTACCATTCTTGCGGTAAAAATCAACCTCTGCGACTGATTACTCAAAGTCCTTTGATAAGTTGACCGTCGCGACTCTGTCTATATATTGCTTTTTTCATTATCATCGTTTTAATTAAATGAGTTATTGCAAGGCAAGACTCTTAAACTAGCAAAGTGTGAGATAAGATAAAGTGCGCAAGGAAAATTACGTTTACATCAAACGCGTGAGTCACGTCTCCTTCCTTTTATTTAACAATTATCGCGGCTTGTAAATTGGAAACTTCCCCGAATGTTGTTTGAAATCTAAGGCTTAAGGCTCTGGCATACGCACCGTTTTTTTTCCCAGTTTTTTTTCTGTAGGAAGTAAATAGTGAATCAGCGAATGTGGTTCCGTCAATGATTGTATATTATCATTGATTCTGTGAAAATTTGTGTCAATTTGGTATGCTATGAGTATTTCACGTGTTAGATATGTTTTAATAACTGTTTCCATAAAATTGTCATCGGTGAGCGGTTAACCTCAAACGCTGAGTTGGATTATCACTTGTGTTGTAAGGCTAGGTTAATGCAATTAAGTTCTCTTGGTGAAATTTGTTTCAAGAGAGTCGTAATATATGATATGTAATTAATAACAATAATAATATACAATTATTAATTATATAGTAATCAACAATATATTAAATAACAATAAGTCAAAATAATAATTATAAATAATCAATAAATGATTATTGTTTTGAAAAGTTCTGGCAGAAAACTGAAAAACCTAGCCAGCATGATATAGAATCTAGATACTAGTTCACTTGTGCTCTGATAAGCTGGTGAACGAATGACCGCCATCAGTGTAGTTATGTCTGACCGCTTCTTCCTCGTAAACAATACAAGAATGTACAGCAGCCTTTAAACCTCACGTGCATCGGCCATTTTTCTTCTTCCGTTTCCCATAAAACTTGAAAAAAAATCAGTAGCATTTTATTGGAGGCTCCGTCTGTTTTAGTAGTGATCAAAATATCGATAGACAAATCCGGATTTAACCAATCATATCACTTCTCGTAGTACCTCTGTTTTCAACAAAAATATTTCTCAGAAGCAAAAATTCCTGTAAGGAGGTTGCTCATAGGTGTTTCTCCCTGTTACATAACATTTATGGCTAGCAGTGATGCCACATACAATAATGTAACTGAAATATTATGATAATGGGAAGTAGAGAAGAAAATTGAGAAACACGTAATCGTCATTTCTGATTGGTGGGGGCAAATCGGTAGATTGATACTTGTGCCTTTAGCTATCGTTACCTCATAAAATAGCCTACCGGACTGTTTTGCTGAAATGAAACGCTTTCTTAGAAAAAGAAAATGCATTATACTGAGTTGTGACAGAATATTTTTGTGTTTTGAAAAGTTTCAAAATGGACAAGTTAGGTTTTTACTGACATAAACAAGGAAAATTATTCTCTCTCATTGTAGTTTTATTTTGCGAAACCAAAACAACTCAAATGTCAACATAATTGTGGTTGTAAAATGGTTTAGTCTCCTTAGTAAAATCAAACAACAGATTAAGTCAACTTGCAGCCATCTCCCGTGAAATGTGGTTGTACAACAAATACTACTTCAGTTTAAAGCACACATTTGGACTATAAAATCATTTAAATGGCCGTTACTTGTCTTGGTTGGCTGACCAAATCAAAATACAGCCAAAACATCTGTTAGAATTGCTTGATTTGATCTAGTCTGCTACATTTTATGTATGTATACATAAGGAAGAAAGTTCTAGAACTGAGACTCAAAACGTAACCAAAAGCCTCTCATTGTTTCAAATATCTGAAAATTTTTCTGCATTATACCCTTTTGCTATTTTGATAAGAATGTTCAACATTACTTTATGATGTTCAATCAAATGTGTTTTGGTAATTTTGAAAATGGCGGAATCAGGGGTTGAACGAGTCAATGAGAGAATGAGATGGGTGAGATCCATATATACAGCAACTGCTCACATTAATATTTCGACCTCTTTCACGCTTTTTTGACCATCTGTATTTTCTCAAATGTAGTAGTTGTCTGAAACTATTAGATGTAATAAAAACTGAGGTAGAAACCTAAAACAGCTCGTTGCTATTTTACAATAAAATACCTGTAGAACATTCGTGTAGTTTTGATTCAGTTTCAATTTTCCATATCGTAGTTGTCTTCTCATTTAGTGGACAAAATTAAGAATAAGATTATTATTATACTTGATAAAAATAGAATAAAAAAAATGTATGATAATTTTCAACTTACATAAATATACATTCTGTATATTTATGGGAAATGGCTAGTTGTGTTATGAATTATGAGCAGTGGAGTTGTCATGTTTAAAAAGAGGACAACTCCTTCACAGATGTAAAAATTTTTGGATTCTGCTCTGAAAATTTTTGCTCGCGTACTTTTGTTTCATCTCCCCATTATTTACCACAAAAATGCAACTCGAAGTATATTTTGTCTAATGATGTAATTTTGAGGTTTTCTCTCCCACTGTAATTGCTACTGTAATTCACATTTGCATGCAAACATCAAAAATACTGATATTGCACCTAAGCACAGCGAGACATAATAAAAATTTGTTGATCAGACAAACTCCAGTGAACTCAATGAAGAGAAACCAACAGCACGTTATTTACATTCAGCATTTGTAAATAATACCTTATATCATAGCTCGGTATTTTGTTTTGATTTTTATAACTGACTGTTATATTAAAATTTTTGAGAAAAAAAACAACAGGAATAATATAAAACATAACATTGTCCAAAAGTCACAACCATAACCACTAATAAGTCTTAAACAGTTAAACACAACATTAGCTATAAAACTAATTGCATAACAAAAATATGTTTCTGAAAATTATGCGCAACAACAAAAGATAATATCAGCAATAAAAGACACACATTACATGTATGGACCCCACACGTAGATGTCACCACATTACATGTATGGACCCCACACGTAGATGTCACCAAATGGCTGAGGACCACACATGGCGCTGGGGGATGGAAAGTAAACAGGAACAGCTGTCAACTCATGACTAGCCAACTTCGCTAGTAAATTCTCTACTATATCAGGTCTGCTGGCGCTCAAATTTTCTGACTCAGTTGGATCATCTCGGATGTTGAAGAGACGGACAGCTGTGTTGGAGTTCTTGAAGTTTCTGGCTGTTAGATCTGCAACATGAATAAGACAAGGTGCAGCATTCATCAACTGTCAAGTTCAAATGACAAAAACAGCTGGTGATTGAAATGCAATAAAATTAACCAGCTGGCAAATAAATTTGTTCATAAAATGATAATAATTTGCTAGTAACTTGATGGTTTACAAAAGCAGATTGCTCGAAGCTCACACAAATAAAACAAAACAGTAATAAATTAATATCACACGAGTCTGTTTTTTTGATCTTAGTAGCCTGGTCTCATATTATCAAACGCTCATGCATGATGCCAGCTGTTGTAATATTGTTACAGTAATTTTCATTTGGCATCTTTCCTAATTGAATTGCTGACAGATATGTCTTTTTCATCTTGTTACATATTGTGTCTATTGATGAATTTCATAACAATAAATAAATAATAAAAACATTATGGAATAAAATTGACTTTTTAAACTGTTTTGTTGCATTAACTACTATCTGAATTATAAACACAATGTTATTTTTGTAAACTGGTTTTTTTCACGGACTGTGAGGAGTAACAAATTTAATAAAAATCATATTATTCAGCTGGTTTTGTAACATGTGTTAATCGGTTGAGCTAAAAATGCGTTAGTCAACCTTCTAGTAAAGACCAAAGCTTGACGAGCCATGTAGTACACTAACTAGTTACTTACATCCGATGACATTTGTGTCAGGGTTTGGTACGACACCGTCAAAGCCTACAGGACCAGTCATCAATTTCCAATCACCTGAGCGTATAACAGCGAGCTTATCTGTGTCAAATCGTGGAATTGGTACTTCAGTAGAAGTAGAAGATGATGTTGAAGTCGTGAAGTCGGGTGAAGATTGAAAATGTGGTCTCTCAGAACCAGCGGTAGTGACAGAGTTTCTCGGAGTGAAAGTAGAAGGTTGGGGTTGCAGGTGACTTCTTACGGCGTTCTCAAACAGTTCTCTGTTGAATGTGAACTGGGTTGGCTCTGTGACAGATCGGCGGCCTCTACGAGACCCTCTACGAGGTCCTCTTTGACGCCTCTTAGCTGCTCGCTTTTCCGATCTATCTCCTCGCGTCAAAGGATCGATGTTATAGATAATCTCCTAGAACAAAGAAAGTTTAAAATGTTATGTGTCACAGCGGCTCTTTTTTATCTTTTACAACAACAAAAATAATCTTCATGATGAAAAAATAGATGGAGAAATGCAAAAGGAAGTAATTACGGTGTAATTAATTGTGAAACATTAATTAGCAAAACGTCGCCTCCAAGAAGACTGGTTGTTAGTTGGACTGAGAGACTTTGTAAATACATTGGAACTTACAGTTCGGCTTCCATTATTCCTGCCGTTAGATAGAGTGTCCCACTGATTGATACTGTCATGTCCAACCAGATTACCTCCGGCCAAACTTACAAAAGTAGATTTCCAATCGCTAATATGAACTAATGCATTAGATGCACCAATAAATGGCGCTAGCGGGCTGGCAACTACAGCCACCCCTTTTATACCTGTCAACGAAACACAAAGAATTTAGTCTACAAATTTTATTCTTGGTTATGTTTATGTTTCAGATAATGCGTGAACAAAAACCCACCAGCTTCATAGTAAGTGCCCTTGTTACCCCTGTAGGGGTGATTGCTGGCTCCACCACTGAAAGCTTGCCCTCCATTGTCCGTTGAGAGGACAACTACGCTATTTTCATACATGCCCTTGCTTATCAAATCTATTATAATATCACCGATTGCCTCGTCCATTCCTGTAAAAAATAAGTTACATATTTTTTATTGAAACAAATTGCTTTTCCACCTTTTGTCTTGGAAAAATATGCGAAGCCTGTGAGTGTTTCAGGGCTAGATTATTGCAATATCATCTGTTGTCACTTTCTTAGCAGCTGTACTACTTAGGTAGCGCTTCCTGTCACACAAGTTTGGTAATCACAAATGCCGTTTGGTAGTTGACAATGGCTACCAGAGTGTCATTTGTACTAAGTAATCGAAAAGCTATCTAGAATGATTAAAACCCTATCAAATATGAAAGCGTGCCAATGATCTAGGATTAACGAGTGTCTCTTGTCATTATGATTTGACTGAAATAGCGAAGCTTTAGGAAAAATAATGGAGGGGATTACCAGAAGCTAGGTCTCTTCCTTAAAAACAACCGCATGCTAAGTTATCTCCACATGTGGAGGAAAACATTGAGGTCATATATAATTTATCGTTTTTATTATTATCTGTCTAGTGTAGAAAAACAACGAAAAGCTTTGATGTTTAACGCATAAAATTAGCCATGAGTTTAATGGCGACACATAAAATATCACTTTAGAAACGTGAGTTCGAACCCTAGGGATGACAATATTTTTTTTGTGATTTATTAATTATTTTTCAAAATGCAATAATAATAATTAAACTCTGGGCTTGGTTAGACTTGATGATATATTTTTACGCAGCTGCAACCTTTCATCTTTTGAAGCAATAGATATAAGGAAGCTTTGTAATAAAAAAAATCAAAGACGAAGGAAAAAAATTGTTCGGTTTATTTCATAACAAACTAGTTGATAATACTAACCTGTTACCATAGCAGCGTAATTTCTTCTTCCTCGATCTTCAATATGTGCATATTTGTCAACAAGTCTTTGAGGTGCCTGCAAAATGTTAAATTTACTTCTTACCACAAAATTGTACTTGCTAGAATATTCTTAAAAATAGATCCAGATTTTCACTTTTCAGAGAGCAAGCGGTACAAAATGATGACCATATATCAATAAAAAAAACTTTTGTGTTATTACTAATGCATAATTGGATTTGATGCCAAAATTTTGCTCTCTGATATTTCTCCGGTTACACCCAAAAGCAATAAATCTGCATTTTTCTCTAAATATAGAAAAATCGATAAAAAACTTCAATTTATGCAATCAAGATTAGCCAACATAATTTATAGAAAGGACTACGTATGACTCTGTTATCAACGTTGACCTTGCTTTGGCCAATTGTTACTGAATTCCTTCTGGTGAAATAAATGGTCATAAAAATTTTACAGCACATTTTTGTCAGTGCATCTGTTTTTGAGACTAAATAGTATAAAAGCATTTTTTTGCAGATTACACAACTTTCTAAAGCCGCTGGAATCGATCAAAAAAGCCATCATAAGCAAACGAGATTTACAGCACAAATTAGCTTTGATGTAAGTCAAACTTTATTACCCATCATTTTTGTCAGCCATTTTTAATTTTAGAAAATTTATATTAGCCGAGTTTTCTTAACTTAGCACTTACTTGGCTAGGGGTGTGAGGGGCTTGAAATGACAGATACATGAACATGGGCTCTCCACTTTTGTTATGTGCATCAATGACCTCAAAAGCTCTTTGTTTGTAATAATCAGTGGAATATACACCATACGCACCTGTGTATGGTGTCGTATCATTGTAGAAATCAAGGAACTGTTGACCTCTAAAACCCCTGCAAACAAATTTTAATTCTAATTATTTATTATTTAATAGTTTTGTAATAATTTTATTTTTTTGTGGACTCTTTTTTGCTGTTGGTTTTTGCTTAGTGAGTCTTTAGCGGGCAAACTCACTTTGTATGGGTAAAATGGTCACCCATTCCATTCAGCATTCCTCTGAAAGAGTCGAAGCCACGATTCGTTGGCAGGTAGTCAGAAGTATGGAACCCTCCGTGCCATTTACCTGCAGGAAAAAGAAGTAGACTATTTTGTTTGAAGTGAAATTGATAGGAGTGACAATTTTGAGTACAGGATGCGTTTATAACCACCAGACCTCTGAGTAGATGGATTACTCTATGATTGCTGGTAATTCGCAGAAAGCTGAGTAATAAACGAAGGAGCTTCTATAATTAATTGCTAATTACGTTTCTATAAATACACCTAACGTCAGTTTTTTTGGATAGTAAATAAAGTCATGACACATTTTAATCGTTTATCGCAATAAGGATCAGAGATAGTTGCATCCACGAAAGATTAAAAATTGAATGACGATTTTAGTAGCTATACTGTGGTAGCCAGTTATCGTTTCTCAAACATTCAAGGAAACAATCTATATAACACTGACAGCTCAAACCACACTGGAGGTTACTTGCTTTGTGTTGCCCGCATTTGGAACCAAATGACTGCAGTATACTGTTACTAGCTGACTAACCTATCAGATGACTTTTATATCCCAGAGGTCGAAGTTCATCAGCGATAGTTGTTTCAGAAAGTGGGATGCCTCGAGGCCGGCAAGGTTGGAGATTTTTATGTTGCAGTCCTAATTGGGTCAAGTATTTACCTGCGAAAGTCATAAACAATCGTTAATAGTGAAACTTTTACCTTCTATAATAATGGCTGAATGAAAGTAAGCGTTCACCTGTGAGAAATTGTGCCCTGGAGGGACCGCAATTTGGTGCTGTGTAATAACTCTTTAGAACTATTCCCGTTGCTGCTAGAGCGTCCATGTTTGGTGTTTTTATACTTCCTCCGTTAAACCCGACATCGTTCCATCCTAAATCGTCGGCCATTATCATAATTATGTGGGGTTTGGGGTTTGTAGATTGGCTGGATGTAGAAATGATGACGGAAAAAATGAAAACCTGTAAAATGCAAAGTTTAAATAATTATTTATAGCTGATTTTTTAGAGAAAACACATCTTCAACTAGTTTTTTCTCTCCTGCTCTCTTTCTGATATAACATATCACATAAAACGATTCCAGTGACAAATTTTAGGCTCAAGTTTTAAATGTGCGATTCATTTGAAAATCAAAGAGCTGAAATGAAACTCCAAAACAGCTTCGAATGTGACTTACCAGAATTCTGAGCTCCATGTTGAAAGTTCTGTTTTAGTGAGCTAACAGTTATCAGACCTGACCTCTCTGCTACCAAACTTTGTATAATAAACTTTTATTTGTCTTGCTTCATCTAATAACCGCAGCCATTGTGTGTGAAATGGAGCGCGACAGACCACGTGCCATGCCCGTTATAGAAGGAAGCGACAGATTACTGATTGATGGCTGTAGACAGTTGAGCGTATATTTCACAAAGCTCAGGAACTATCAATTATATATAATTAGCAACGAATGCCACACTAAATTACCTATCAGATGGTGGAAGTCGAAAAATAGACTTTTTGACAGATTTGGAATTCTTCAGAATTAGAAAATATGCAGAAAATTATCCAGCAATTTCTCTAATCTTCATATGAGTTAGAGTTGGCCTTACATCACTTCCAGGTGAGGGATTATTGTGTCCGTGTGCGACTATCGCGTGAGATTTTGTCTCAATATGTGTTCCAGATAATATTATTGTGATGCACACTTATTGACTGCTAGAAAGTTAGCAAATGGAACTGAAAGTGAAAGCCCCGGAGAGCTGAATTATCACAATTTCTAATACAAAAGAAAAGTTTATAGCAGTTCACTTGGATAAAACGTGTTCTGTGAATGCAGGAACTAACAGCGCTTTAGATGTGCAACTCCAAATGGTGACAAAAAAACAACGTTTTTTATATCTTACAAAAAACTATCAGTTTTTGTGAAATAACTTTATACAAAAACAAGCACGTTTTTTAGTGATGCGTAACATTGACCATTGTTATATTTGCTCTAAAGCTAATTTTTAGACGAGAGGGTCATTTGCAAGGCTGTCGGGAATTGATAGCTACCACTAATCTCTGAGGCTATATTCAGGTCACGAACGAAACTGCTGAGTAACGTTGATATGCATTACTGAGGGAGTAAGGAGCCTCCCCGTCTCTCTTTCTTTTCCTTTGACTACCCACGTCTCTCCCCCACTTCCCACCCTAGTACCCCCCTACCCATGTCTCTCCCCCACTTCCCACCCTAGTACCCCCTACCCATGTCTCTCACTTACTTCCCACCCTAATACCCCCCTACCCATGCCTCTCCCCCACTTCCCACCCTAGTACCCCCTACCCATGTCTCTCCCCTACTTCCCACCCTAGTACCCCCTACCCATGTCTCTCCCCCACTTCCCACCCTAGTACCCCCTACCCATGTCTCTCCCCCACTTCCCACCCTAGTACCCCCTACCCATGTGTCTCTTCTACTTCCCACCCTAGTACCCCCCTACCCATGTGTCTCCCCTACTTCCCACCTAGTACCCCCTACCCATGTCTCTCCCCCACTTCCCACCCTAGTACCCCCCTACCCATGTGTCTCTTCTACTTCCCACCCTAGTACCCCCTACCCATGTCTCTCCCCTACTTCCCACCCTAGTACCCCCTACCCATGTCTCTTCCCTACTTCCCACCCTAGTACCCCCTACCCATGTCTCTCCCCCACTTCCCACCCTAGTACCCCCCTACCTATGTCTCTCCCCCACTTCCCACCCTAGTACCCCCCCTACCCATGTCTCTCCCCCACTTCCCACCCTAGTACCCCCACCCATGTCTCTCCCCCACTTCCCACCCTAGTACCCCCTACCCATGTCTCTCCCCCACTTCCCACCCTAGTACCCCCCCTACCTATGTCTCTCCCCCACTTCCCACCCTAGTACCCCCCTACCCATGTCTCTCCCCCACTTCCCACCCTAGTACCCCCTACCCATGTCTCTCCCCCACTTCCCACCCTAGTACCCCCCTACCCATGTCTCTCCCCCACTTCCCACCCTAGTACCCCCCCTACCCATGTGTCTCTTCTACTTCCCACCCTAGTACCCCCCCTACCCATGTCTCTCCCCTACTTCCCACCCTAGTACCCCCTACCCATGTCTCTTCCCTACTTCCCACCCTAGTACCCCCTACCCATGTCTCTCCCCCACTTCCCACCCTAGTACCCCCCCTACCTATGTCTCTCCCCCACTTCCCACCCTAGTACCCCCCTACCCATGTCTCTCCCCCACTTCCCACCCTAGTACCCCCCTACCCATGTCTCTCTTCTACTTCCCACCCTAGTACCCCCCCTACCCATGTCTCTCCCCCACTTCCCACCCTAGTACCCCCTAACCATGTCTCTCCCCCACTTCCCACCCTAGTACCCCCTACCCATGTCTCTCACCTACTTCCCACCCTAGTACCCCCCCTACCCATGTCTCTCACCTACTTCCCACTCTAGTACTCCCTACCCATGTCTCTCCCCCACTTCCCACCCTAGTACCCCCTACCCATGTCTCTCCCCTACTTCCCACCCTAGTACCCCCCTACCCATGTCTCTCCCCCACTTCCCACCCTAGTACCCCCCCCTACCCATGTCTCTCCCCCACTTCCCACCCTAGTACCCCCCCCTACCCATGTCTCTCCCCCACTTTCCCACTCTAGTAAGTACTCCACCTTAATACCCCCACTTTAGTATCCGCCATTAGACAAGACTTGCAGTTTTGCAGTTATAGTCACTGTAGGTGACACACCAAAATATATAATGGTTGTCATCTCTGTTGAGCGCAAATCTTTGTCATTACATCACAAGATCACCTGCTTACTCATGATCAATAGAACACTAAATATAACCAAATCCAGGAGTAGATCAATTTATTATTATAGAAGATAACATAGATAACAATCTGTAGAAACCTCTGTAGAAAATAATATAGCATCTTTATATGAGTGGCTCTGCTTTAACAATGGCTGCCCATGGAGAAATCGTGCGACCAATCAGGTTTGTTCTACTCCAACATTGGTCACAAATTTTGCCTGCTGCATTCCAAAGTTTGTATCGAATTTTTTAATGCAATGAAGAATTTTAAAATTGTTAAACCATCGTAAAACTCTACTTTCGACATTTTTGTTGTAAAACTTAAAATAACCACAAAATAAAGTTTTAAGCTTGGTCTCGATACATTTTCTTGTTGATGGAAGTCTCCAACATTCAGAAAAAAATAATTTTTTCGTTTGAGTAGAAAAAGCAATCGACAACGCCACTTTTATTTTCTATTCTTCGGCCTGAGTGTTTGCTTCAGCAATGGCTCTTTGCGAGATATACTAAAGATAATGTATGTATATGTATACAATATGGAATCTAGTATGCTGTTCTCTGTCACCTATTTCTTTTTGGTATAATACAACTTTTACTAAATTTTACTGTAAGGAATAACAATATTTAAACAAGGTTGATTGATCTACTGCTGATGACAACTCAGTATTTTCTTAGAGTTATTCTCTTTTTTTCAAAGGTGACAACTCCATAAGTTTACTATCTACAGCTGATCCTATGGAAGCTCCTAACATGATATAAACCAGCTGTAACTAAATTTACTCTAATACCAAAGAGGGGTTATATGAAAACCCTCTTTTTAGTATAATTTTTGGGAAAGCTGAGGCTTCAAGCTATCAATGGCTGCCTGTACAAGTTACCCCAAGTGTTACATCCGTCCCAAGAAGTGCAAAAATAAGTATATGCTCTATTTATTCGTAACTTCTATGGAAACACAAAAATATAGTTAGGATAAAGGGTACAACTAGATCAGCGAATAACCCTTTGCCTGCTCAGGAGTTGTCATGCCTTAAATTATCAAAAGGTTTTTGATAGTTCAAGGCATGACAACTCCTGAGCAGGCAAAGGGTCATTCGTAGCCGGGGCGGCTCTCAAGAGGCGGGGTTTATGATGGTGGGCGGGGTTTGGGGGGGGGGGGGGAGAGTGAAAGAGAGCCGGGGACAGATTGATTTTGAGATGCCGTATTCTGTAACAGAATACGTCCTAGTCTGAATAAACTGCCTTTTTTCAACGAAAAGCCGACTTGAATGTGGTTTTGTTGAGTAAGTCTATTGATATTTCTCTCAAGTTACTGCCATGTGCTAGCCATGTTGGATATGCATCTTTATATGCTTCAGGAATTATTGGGTTTAAGATAATAGGCTAAGGTTCTATACACCATCACGGATTGCGGAGACGCTTCATGTACACAAAGCCTAAAGCTAAAGGCGTAACGTCGGACAGGACGTCATCTGCTGCCCTTCGGATTTGAATCTTACTGGTGAGTGCTTGTGTTTTATCTGTCTCCACCAAATTATCAATATCCAACATGGCGCAGTCGGCATAGAGCCTTCAGTGGTGATAAGTGATTACTAAAAACGTGTGATAATAGTGTGTTGAGTGCTATAAGTGTATTTTATTCTCGTGTGGACATCACAGTGATATAATATCACTGTGGTGGACATAAAATATTGGTATTTAAAAGGCCGTGTGTGAGCCTTCAAATTAGTGACCTTGACTCGTGCGGTGTTGTTACTGTCGCAAGTTTACATATTATACGGAGCTACTACGAGAGTTGAGTAGTGTGTGTTTGCAATTACACAGTTGTTGCCGTGGTTACTTGGTTCCGTACCGCAACTAGCGAGTGTGTCGCCCTGAGTTTATTATTATTATTGACTAAATAAATAAAATATAAATAATTTATTGTTCTTCAAGTATTATTATTATTCTAAATAATAATTTTTATCAGTTAGTCTTGCTGTTGATACTTGTCTTGTGTTAAATAATTCATTAGACTATTATTAATTATTTTACGTAGGTTTTGAATACCTACCAAACAAGTGCACTGAAAATAATAACTGCAGCTTGTTGTTTACAATTAAAATTCATAACTTTAAGTAAGTGTAGTGTTTAATAATATTTCAGTGTGAGTTAGTGTTTGTTTGTGTTATTGTCCATTGTTGTTATCTTAATCTTTCTTCATCCTAGTGGTTGTTGAGTATCACGTGGATACCAACAACAAGTACAGTGTTAGTGTATTTAGTGGTACACAATAAGTGCAGTGTAGTGTGTGTTTATTATCATTATTAGAGTTAGAGCTACGTGAGTTCTCTATTATTTGTGCTACAGTGATATAGTTGTGTACTAAGTGAGTGAACGTGTCAGTGGTGCAACGAGTGATCAAGTTAACTGCTTTCTGGTGATTATTATTTGTGCCTTAGTGTTCATTGTTGTTCACCGTGTGGGTGCCAACAATCTAGTGTTTAGTGTATTTATTCAGTGTCAAGTGTTGTGTGTACTATTTAGAGCTGAGTGAGCTCTGTGATCTGTGTTTTGCTAGTGTTTTGAGCCGTGGTGTTATAGTGCCGTTACGTGTGTGGCTACAGTGTTGATATTGTGTTGCTATAGTGGTGTATGAAGTGGTTGTTATAGTGTTACCACAGTGTTATCATAGTGTTGCTACAGTGTGCTTACAGTGTTCAGTACTATAGTGTTGTTCTGAAGTGATATAAAATAGTGAAATAGAGTGTTATATTAAGTGTTGCTAATTACCGTGTGGGTATCAGCAATAACGAGTGAAAATTGATACAGTGGAATTTATAGAGCTAAGTGAGCTCTACTGTAAAGTGTTTGTATACCAAGTGGGTATAACATTGAAAGTGTTGAATTGATCCACAGGGAAGTGGAAATTGACAGTGTCACAGTGAATTATTGTGAAATACTATTATTCTTGCGTGTAGTTACAGCAAACAAAGTGATACTTCCGTTGTGTTATAATTATATTGATTGTTACAGTTGTTATTGTTGACATTGTTATTGTTATAAACGTTGTCAAGTTGGTGTTGAAAGGTTAGCATAGTGTCATTATTTTGATACAAAAATAACGGTTCTATCAAGTGTCCGGCGAAATAATTCAGTACAATTTCAGTTTGTTTTATCGTGTACGTTGACTGATTTAGGCCAACATGGCTCACATGAACAATAGGTTAGATCTTAAATCATTTCCTAAATTGAAAATATGTAGTGAAAATCCTTCATTGTCTTTTAATAATTGGCTAACTCAATTCAATGTTTCAATGGAGTTGTCAACGTTGACTTTGGGTAAAGAAGAAGTGACAGACAATGATGAAACTCGTTTAGTAGATAGGTTCCGAGGTAGAACAAAATTGCTCGCTTTACTTAGTGCTATTGGTAGCGAAGGTATAACGATTTTACAGTCTCTAGGTTTTAATCTAGATAACCAAGATGACGATGGCTTTGAACAAGCGCTTCACATTTTGCAAAATCATTACGATAGAAGGGAAAGTTTTTACGTCAGAACCATGAAATTTGTCACAGTTTCTCAGGCTTGTGGTGAAAATGAGAGTGCTTATTTGTTGAGAGTAGAAAAACTTAGCCGGGATATGAACCTGGGTGTTGATAATGATGAGTGGAGACAACGTTTTGCAGTAGCCCTTGCAGTGAATGGTTTGCGTGACTCTTCAGTTCGAAAAATGCTAATGCAAGAAACTGAACTTTCTTGGCTACAGTTGTCAACCAAACTAAAGGCCAGACAAATGGCTAACGTGTCGGAAGAAATTTTGAGCGCTGTTAAGACAGGCCGTTCTGTCGATCAGAAAACATCCAATGTTAATCAAGTCAGTGAGTTGTCATCTCGTGAAAGTCCTTATAATTCAGATAGCGATAAATCAGTACATAGGTTATATTTAAATAAACATAGAAGGTATCGCAGAAATTACGGGGACACTAAATCCGATCATCAGAGCTCCCCTAGTAAATATTGGATGTCAAGTAGAGGTAGTAGAAACTATGAAAGATATTCTAGTCACCCACGTGATCGTAGCCGATCTAGTGATGGTAGTGAGAGAAGCGGTCCTTACAGGGGCTCGTATAAGGGACATTCTCCCAGTAGTAAATACAATAGAAGTTCTGAACATGAAGATAATAGTAAAAGACAGTCAAGTAGATATTACAGACGAGGGTACTATGGTAGCTACAGGCCTAGTTGTGGTTACAATTCTAATTCATCGGAGAGTTCTCCTTCATCAAGTAGGTATTTGGAACGACCTAGCTCTTCAACCAGGAAGTGTAGTAAATGCTTTGAATGCGGGAAAATCGGACATCAAGTCCGTAACTGCCCCGATACTAGGTGTTTTATATGTGATCGGCGTGGACACACTTCTCAAGATTGTAATACCAAAAGTGGTAGACGTGATAACATGTTAGATCATAGCAACTCACCCCATCGTTATAATAAAAGTAGTGATGGCAGTGGTTGTGAAAGTTCCCCACGTAAAGTGAGATTTGTAAATAGTTTAATGAGTGATTCAAATTGTATTGGGGACAGTATCAAATGCTCACTGAAAGTTAATGAAAGTGAGACTGAATTCATTCTAGACACCGGTGCAGGGGTGTCAGTGTTAACTGAAGAAACTGGCAAACGTTTGAATTTGAAATTGCGTAGGCCTGCGGAGTCTCTCGTAGGAGTGGACGGTTCCAAGTTGTGTGTAGCTGGAATGTCGAAGGTTTGCGTTGGAAGTTTTTCCAGCTCATCTGTGATATCAGTGTATGTGGTCAAGGGCTCCACTAGAAATCTCTTGGGATTACGTGAAATCAGAAAACTAAATTTACTGACAAACACTGATACTTTTGATGTAAAAGGAAAATGGCAGAGGTAATGTAGATGATAGGTGGTGGGCCAAGAAGTTTGCTATACGAAGAAATACGTCAGTAAAGATGTTTGCAGGCTTCACTTATATAAGGTAATGGACATTAAGAGTTCAAGGAGTACAGGTTTAAACATATAAATACGCGAGTGTTTATTGGGAGTATGTGCAGAGAGACTAGATACCGGTGGTTGATGTCTCACGTGTGAATGGTAAGAGACTAGATTACCGAGAGGTTGATGTCTCGCGTTTGAATGGTAAGAGACTAGATTACCGAGAGGTTGATGTCTCGTGCGTGTATGTAAGAGACTAGATTACCGAGAGGTTGATGTCTCGCGTATGTGTGGTAAGAGACTAGATTACCGAAAGGTTGATGTCTCGCGTGTGATTAAAAGGTTTAAAACTGGGTTGAGTACTGGGTACTTCTGGATAATTCATAGGAATGACGGTATTACAAATGTTTGTCAATGGTTTAGTATTTACAAATATATAGTAAGTTCATTGTCCAGTATAAAAAGGAACTTCTGTTTCAAAAGATACATAGCTTTTACTAACCAGGTATATATTTGTTTCAGGTCTGTTATATTTTATCTCTGGTACGTATACAAGGTACTGATGATTTCTTGCATGCTCAGTATACTAACCTTTGTTTGGTATATGAACACTTTATTAACTGCTTCTTGAGGCTTGAGGTGCTTCTTGATGATTTGCTAGTAACTGGTGGCTGTATGTGTTAACTGGCTCCAATAGATGCTGTACATACATATGCTTATAGTTTATGAATGGTAAGTTCCCGCTGGTGGCTTTTCCCAAAGAAGGGGGCATGTTGGATATGCATCTTTATATGCTTCAGGAATTATTGGGTTTAAGATAATAGGCTAAGGTTCTATACACCATCACGGATTGCGGAGACGCTTCATGTACACAAAGCCTAAAGCTAAAGGCGTAACGTCGGACAGGACGTCATCTGCTGCCCTTCGGATTTGAATCTTACTGGTGAGTGCTTGTGTTTTATCTGTCTCCACCAAATTATCAATATCCAACAAGCCACATGCTCAGCTCTACGAACCAATTTGTGCTGGTTTGTTGTTTTACAATTTCTTTTACAACTGGACATCATAGAATTGACCAATCTCAACTCTGGATGCCACAACTAAGATTTTACAGTAAGTAGTCGATGAGAAGCGGTAGATATTATTGTAATAGTAATGTATGTAATAAATAAGGAATAATAATAATTATAATAATAATAAATAAATAATTATTATTTTTTTTTATTATTATTGCAATTGTTGCTAAAAAATTGTGATTGTTTTTATAATACTTCTATCTATCTACTAGCAATATGATGATTAATAATAAATAATAATAATAATATTGATTTAAGAAATGAAACTATCAGCCAACAAACACCATCAACAACAATAAATTTTATTATTTTATTTAATTTATTGTTGTTTGTGGTTGATATTTGATATTTTTTTTGTCATTGGCTACTACGAACTACTAATAATGATTTTTGTTATGATTATTAGGACTTGTTAGAATTGTAAATAATTATAGTAATAATTAAGTTTTATAGTTTTACATGTAATAGATAATATATATATATTATAATATATATATAATAAATTATTATGGTGTCACCATATGTGTCACCATGGTGCCACATACTATGTGGTGTGTGTCTTCTTTGAACATATAAACTCCATGGGTGGGTAACTAAACCTTTCCACAAACTGAGTTAGTGACAGTATGCCTGAACAATCCAGATGAGTACAACATTGCAATAATAAATAATTTTATATACCACTTTCACAAATAATAATTAATGCTATAGAATAGAAGAATGTGTGCTAATGACAATGCTTTATTGTTGTGGACGAGTAGTTTAAGCAACAAAGCAACATCATCTTGCCAAACAAGGAAGCACACGTTTTTATTATTATTATTTTGCATTTAATTACAGTTATGCAATAATCTGTATGCTTGATGTTTGATTGGTAAAAGATCTTACTCAGACCACTTGTTATTCGTTGTTACATTTTTATTCTGTGACTATAACTAAAACTTCCAGTTTTGGCTTAGCATTGTGTAACTTAATTATTATGTTTACAACTGTCAGCTGTTACTGTTGTTGCAGGAGAATGCAACAATAAACTCTCTGGTGAAATAGTTCCAGAACATATTTGGATCGTAACAGACATATTATGTGGTGCTTTACTCAGAAGTACTGGCCATGCAAAGTACCTATAGATGTGACTTCCTTGCTACAAGACAACAATTACAGTCGTTAGTCATTCAGGAAATGAGCCTGGTGATTCATTTGTAACTGAAAACTGAGTTGGAGAGATGAAAAATATCACTTCCTCCGTACTGGTGGCTGTGTTAATGTTTGTATTTCTGGTTAGCTACTTGCTCAGTTCAGTGGTTTTCCCCTGTTATTTCTTTCATTTATAGTTATTTATATTTCCTGCATTACAAATATATGTACATTACAAATATATGTATGTAAATTTTTTTTTATATTTGTTTACGTGCGTATATTTTTATTTTTCAATTGCACTCGCTATGTGATTCATGTGATAACTTGTTGTGTACAAAATTCCTGTTTAAATTTTATTCACCGCAAAGTTCTTATTTACAATATGTTATTTCACACATTTTGCTAATCTATTGTTTTATCTTTTTCTTTGTATGCATAAATCCATACATATGCATGTTCTATAAATTCTGTAAAATTATAATCGAAGTTGCATGAAAGAATGCTAGAAAGTCATTATCATCAGTGGGAGTAAATCCTCATTGAACAGTGGAGTTTTAGCTTTATCTTGACAAGTTTTTGGGTAAGAATAAAATCAAATCACTCATAAGCTCTGTGAAAAAGTGGTCTAGTTTACTTGTGGCCAATTTAGGTGCCACCATCCAACAGAGCTCTCAATTCAACACAAAGGAATGATATCAGCTATATGAAGCTAATAATAAATACAGCCGCAGTAGTTATGCTTAGTGATATAATAGACTGTCTCATTCGTTTTCTGTTAGTAATACGATGAAGTTATAATGGGATTAATGCTCAACTACAATGTAAGCTCCGCCCACCGTGTGTCAATGTGTCCCTGGCTCTCATTCTCTCTCACCCCCTCCCCCCTCATAGAGAGCCACCCTGGCTAGGTCATTCGTTGATCTAGGGTACAACCCAATGAGTTGCTTGGCTGATAGAAGTTGACTGTTCCTAATATTATTTTACAGCTCGATACATGACTAGGCATTAGTGATGCTTTGTATTGGCGTTGCTAGAGTGAAAAATGGTTTTCAACCCATTTAATTTTTGAAGTTGTTTGTCCATGTTTTTTGTTTAACTAATACACTGTGTTGCTATAAGCTATAAAGGGAGGTATAACTTTTTACTCGACTATCATTAGTGGTTAGCAATATATGGAGACGAACTGAATACCACTGAAGTCTCTGGTACTTTTGTATGCGAAAATGTTTATAGAGAACATCACATTTGCAAAAATTGAGTAAAATGTAAACATTAATGGCTTGTTAAGGGCATTATTATTGCATAATAAAAGCATACTTACCTGTGCAATACTTTGGAACTCAATTACATTTACCTGTACATATGTAGAGAGTGTGCATAGGTTAGCCCTAGCCCCTAGGAATCCCCCATCACTTTTGTTAGAACTGTTTAGTCGAGTGTATAGAGCAGCGTCTTGAGCTTTGTACCTGTAAGTAAACCCTAGTGCACAGAGGTAAATATATTTATCGTGACATCAAACAACCTATCTTGTTAGTGTGGCTGGATACCATACTAATAATGGCAGCTTTAATCCTATTCAGCGTTCATTCAATCGCTGTCTTACAGCGGTTATCGTTGGCAGCAGATTGCATACTGCTTTCAGAAGTGACTCCAATAGTGTTCAGCAAAGGTCACTGTACACATGTACTTGCCTGAACATACATATAGTCTGCAGTGTGCACAGTTATTGTGGTTGTTTTTCAGCTGCAAAAACTCAATAACTACTTTACATTTCCTTTGTGCCATGAATTCACAAGATTATCCAAGCCAGCGCTAATGATGTTACTCTACAGCTCTGAAATAACAGTAATCCGTTTAATTCCGAAACCAACTAAATCACCATCTTTATAAAAGCATGAGCTCAAATACTTGTTCCATTTTGTATTACTGAAATTGTCTTCTTTCCATCTCATTAATGTAGCAGCAGTTGCAAGGTAAATCTACATGCATGTTGCAAGGTTCAAAGGCATCGTCGGTGGTTGTACGACTTTCTACGGAGCTTGATGTTCATAGTGTTCATGTTCTCACAGGGTGTCATAGAAAAAATTCAATCATGTTGATAGTGCTAGGACGAGCTTGAAATTTCAAATTCGGGTAGGGTTCGGGTATTTGGTACCAATTTCGGGTCGAGTTCGGGTACAGTTCGAGTAGTACTATACTAATAATATTTTCATTATAGCAACAATAACAATTCTAAAGTATGTTATTTTTACGCTTGCAGTTAAATTGTGGTCAATAATAATATACAACAATAACTTTCAGTAAATGATGATTATGAAAAAGCAGCATCATATAAAAAAAGACTAATTACAGGCTTTAATAAAACTATTAGGTTATTTATTATCTTCATGCTTACTTATCATAATCATTGATTATTATTAAATATTATATGATGAATATTATTATGCAATTTTTACATAATCACAATAATAGCTATTATTATATTGTTGTTGATATTAATACAATAATTATAATTATTAATAAAAATGCAATTCACTAAAAACAATTGTGAGCAATAATCTAATTATCAGGATTTTTATATATATGATTACAAGACCATACTAATAATAATCATGATGAATAAAAAAAAACAGTTTTCTTATTATTATAATTATTATTACCATTTATTAATGATCAATAAATAATAGTTGATGATGATTATTTATCATTATTATTGTATTATTATTTATAATAATAATTAATTATTTTGTTTCACATAATAATATTAACATCATTAATTATTAATATGAATTTTGTAATAATGCACTACGATGTCAACAATGATTATCATTATGAATTATTATTATCAATAATCATTGATTTACATTATTATTACTGGGTTTATTATTCATGTGTATATAATAATATTTTTCAAAACTTTATTCTTTTGAAAAGAAAAGATTATACATACTACTAGCGGAGTATGACAAACCAACAGAGTGTTTAATGATGACCATCATAATAAGAATGAGACATGTCATAATAATTATAATGAACATAATTATCATCATAATATTGTTTGTTGTTATTATTTAAAGTAGTCTGTTTTATTTATTTATTATTTAAAATAAATAATTAATTAAGAGCAATTTATTAATTCCAGATAATTTTAATTGTATAACATCAATCGCCGGTAGACAATAATTCAATTTTCATCACATATATATTATTGTGTAGCATTGAGCTTTTATTATTTATGGTCATAAACAATAATTAGGCTCATATTTTGTTTCTCTCTCTTGTTTGACTAAAATAATTACCAGCCTGCTAAGTCACTAATTTGGTTTGACAGCAAATCCAAGGAACAGACTACATAAACCATAGACCTATAACCTATAGGTATATGGCATAGACCATGGATGAAGTACATGGTGTTATTAGTCTATGCCATAAACGTAGAATTGTCTGCCCGATACTTTCGGCGTTGTCATAGAACTAGGCAGTGCTAAATGAAAAATTTATAGAGTGTATTTTCATTGTCCCTTCCAGAGGCTTTATAGTTCAATACTCGAAATTATAACTTTGACATACCCCCGGGTTCGGGTACTCTACTAGTCCACTCATACTCGCGGTTTCGAGTTCGGGTACATACTCGTCCTAGCACTACATGTTGAACTGTTCTCCGATTTTCACGATCCTCGTTTTATGCGACACAGCACCTTACTAAAAAGCTAGTAACAATAACCACGTTTATTAAATTGATCCTCAGATGTTACCTCTGGTGATAAAGTTGCATCTTTATGAAAAAGTAAGAATTTATAGTTGTTTTATTACCGATGTTTTTTACAAGAAAAAATTTACCGATTTACGGTGTTTGCTGTTTGTGGTCACAGATACTTGGTGATTAATTTTGCCACGATACCAAGAGCAGACAACTCCAAAAACTAATGGGCTCAAAATACACCATACAAGCTTCGGAGGCATGCATGGAGAGCAGTCTTAGCTACTGTATGTCGCTTGTTGGTAGAGATTACAGCATACCATGTGATCGAATCTAAATGATCCAATTCTGATTGGTTCGCTCATTTATACCCAGGAGCCATCTTTTCTTTTCAATGGTCATTATCAAGGGGTTCTACAATCAATTTACCAATCAAACATGCATATAGCAATCATATAGTTTATGTGATCTTATCATCATTAGTACACTAGAAGAAGCTACCAAGTTTCACCCATTTAATGGCAACTGATACATGCTTGTTCACAGTATCATAGACCTGGATAATGTCATTGTACCATTATCCAACTAACTACATGCATTCAAATTGGTCTGTTTCACAGTGACAGTCTTTTTTGTTAGTGGTTTAATGTTTGCTTTCTGAAACTTTCCTTCATGACTCATTAAAATTGATAGGTGTCACTGTCATATTGCCCGACACCTACCACCATTTTATCAACTTTCATGTACTACTGCGGTGATTATTGTATTATCGCCAAAATTATAGCCCACACAAAATAATACAGTGGTGTATACAGTTTTATCCAGGTATGAGTTAAATTCTCAGCTAAATGGGGAGTTTTAGGATATTGTGAGATTGATGATGCATGCACAAAACCAACCCAAGTTTAGATGGTAGTAATTTAGTTGCCAATACAAAGTGGAAAAAAGAGAAATCATCTCTTTTTTGTTTTGTGTTTCTAAAAAGTTTAGACTATGCACTCAGCCGAGAGATTGGGTGGTTGGTTGTAGTACGAGATGCAAATCAATTAAATATCACTTTGGTCATATTATTGAATAAAAGGTAACTAAAGTCATTGAGATGGCAATAATAGATTTTCATTAAATAAAATGGTCCGTGAATTGACTGGAAAACATAAAACTGATGGAGAAACAATGTTTTTTTACAATCCGCTACTTTTATTACAAGAGCTGGGGGGTGGAATCCATTGATGCGTGAATCCTAGCCTCTGGGTAGCAGACAACTTCAGCAACATGGAGAAAGGTGAGGCAGATGATTTACTAGGTCTAGCTGTATTTCTTTGCTTGCGTAGTGCCGGTTTCGTGTTTTGCAGCAAAAAACAACCTAGCAGCTTACAAAAAAATGCTGCTATGATCATGATGAGTAATAAATTTTTGGGTTGAAGAAATATAGGAACTACAAGGTAGGGGACGAATAACACAGCTTTGGCATTTCTAATCAGTTCCTTGTCTGCATTTGTGTATGTATCGACTGCGCTCTCCTGTCAATGATTAATTACATCATACAAAGTCGCTGGAGTAAAGTTCTGGGCTGTAGCGTTTTGTGTATGATTATTGGGCATGTGTTAATCCTAAAGATAAACATTATTTAAGAGTACTTGCAACCTAAGTTCGCTGAACATCATGCAATAAAAGTAAAAGATCAGAAATAAATTTAATCAATGAATAATCATTTGGTTTGAAACTCGTGGGTCAACAAAAAGTAGCTCACTGAATAACAAAACAATCACCGAGCATTTATTAACTTTTTTCGTCAATCGGGAACACAACTGAACCGTAAATGAATCATAACAACAAGCGAGGCTAGTTGGTTCATTTTCGTAATCTGATTCTTTTGCTCGAAAATTATTTTACCATTGCTTGAAATATACTAAATACAAGGGTGACTTAACAGACTATTTCGTGCTTGTAACAAGGCCGTTCTTGTTTTTTCTTAAATATTTAAAATTTGTGTTTTGTTCGGTAATCTAAGAATTTGTTGAAAAAATTATGTTGTTGTAAACTAACTTTCCGTTCCATACGCAACGTATCGAATTTCGCACACCTATTATTTTTTGTTCTTTGTTCAATGAACACGTCGCCAGTATTCTTATAGTCACTTGGACAAAACTGCAAGCTAGTCACTAAATACTGCAACAGGCTCATAGCACTCGCTACACTGCTGCAGAGTTGTCTCCTCGGTAGCTCCGATGTGGACACCTCATGTTGCTGTCTTAATCAATTAGGTAGTCAGCCTTTCCTCCAGGTCAAAGTTTAAGGTCGAGGAGCTCAGAAAAACCATTGGAATTTTTGTTTGACAGACACATCTGTTGGTTTTGATTCCTTTCCAACCCAAAAAAATTGAAACAAGAGCTTGCAGGTCTTTGCAACCGGAAGTCGCGATTATAGAATTTTTTCCCCTCCTGGAACACTAACCAGTTGATAGTGGCTGGTGACATTTGGGACACGTAAAAATGTCGTACCACACTATTATTTCCCAAAATATTTATTCTTTTCACGACATATATCTGTTGCAAAATTTGTCCTTTAAACAGGAATGTGCTCATCGTAAAAGCGAATATGATACAGGATTTGATTTTTTTACGATGCCATTTTTATCTGTACTGTACCTGTAATAAGAAATGAGCCACGCTTTGTCACCAGCTGCTTATGTTATATTTCACCTACAGTTAGCGTTCTAGGAGGGGAGATAATTCTATGGTTGCAACTATTTGGCCCTCCATAACAGCAAGGCGCAAGTACAAACAAACTATGCAGTGTAACACAGAAAAAGTTGTAAATAATCATATGAAATAATGGATAATATTCGTAGACCTTCACACATACAACTATGGAGTAGTTGGCACTGTCTCAAACTCTGCTCCGATCTAGGGTTTGATTAGATGATGGTTATAGCCTCGTTTCATCATTAGAGTCCCTCCAGGGCGAGGTTGCCACTATACGTCCCCAAGTCACTTGGTCATTTCTATTGGCAAAGTTAGAGCAACTACGAGGCCACAGCATGATGTTAGTGAAATGTTTCAGCTCGGTGCAGCTGGCAAGCCCTCATCTGTTCAATGTCAGAAATTCAGCAAGTTTTTGACGTGTTACGTGCGGTTGCTAGAACATGCTTAAAAAAAACTGAGTGTGACGACCTTAACATGTACGGTACATGTACATGTACGCTTGAGCGCAATGGAGACCAATGCGATGCATTGATCAATGTGCACTCCAACTACTGTAACGCTTAATGGTTTAGGTTAACATTACACGCTCTTGGTTAAGTTCGCGCAAAGAACTCTGCTAATTTTGGGACACCAAAAGTGGGACACCAATAGTGGGACACCAATAGCGGGACACCAATAGCGGGACACCAATAGCGGGACACCAATAGCGGGACACCAATAGCGGGACACCAATAGCGGGACACCAATAGCGGGACACCAATAGCGGGACACCAATAGCGGGACACCAATAGCGGGACACCAATAGCGGGACACCAATAGCGGGACACCAATAGCGGGACACCAATAGCGGGACACCAATAGCGGGACACCAATAGCGGGACACCAATAGCGGGACACCAATAGCGGGACACCAATAGCGGGACACCAATAGTGGGACACCAATAGTGGGTCACCAATTGTGGGACACCAATAGTGGGAAATGTAGCTTACTATGGGCAAAACTACTTCTTGACACCCAGACTTTTACATTGCTTGGAATAAGAAATATAATCTGTGTTACATGTACATCATCTCTTCAGCATTTAACTTGAAGTTCCGCTCCAAATATGTCAAAATTTGGCGCTGGCTATTTAGCACTCCTGAAGAAAAGGCAACTCCACAGATTGAGTTGGGTAAAAAACCAGAGGCATTCCTCTTTCGATGTATCATATATTGAGCGAATATATTTCAGTAAGCTTACACCAGCACAAGAGCTTGAGACTTTGTCCTCTCTTGTTGATGATGTTATTTATTATTATGAAAATTATTTATTGAAAAACTTGCAAAATGTTACTGCAATTAAACTACCCCACATTAGCTGCTGACACAAATGCCTTTCCTAAAAAGTTGTTTTAAAAGTTGCTATTGCCACCAGTCCGACAAACACAACTTTAACGCCCATAGGCTATGATGACTTAAATTTCCACAAAAGAAAATAATTTCAAGTTTTATTATGACATGCGTGTTTTTATCTGGTTTAAAAATGGGAAAGAACTTGTAAATTGGGAATTTTTCAGTCCGCATGATTCATAGCAGTAACTAAATTTCATCACTTTCGGCGATCACCTCTGAATGAACTCAAAAGTTACATTTGCTGATATCAAAAGCAATCACATGGCTGAATGATGAATGCTACCATTACTTATGCTGGTAGTTGACTGGAGTCAGGTAACTAAATGAAGACAATGTTCATCAGTAATATAAATGGAGCAGATCTCCGGTAAAATGATAACAGAACCACGTTATATTTTTGTATTTATAGGTTATGGTGGACTGGACCAATCAAGCAACCCTTAGCATTGCATACTCGCGTTGTTTGAAATTGGCGATGCCAGCCAAACTTAGCGCGTACCAATATCTATTTTAATTTTTGTTGCAATTCCAGCCAGCTTGTGTCACTCCTATCAGCTAATGCTTTAGTTACAAAGACAGTTTCAACTTGACAGATAAGTTGGTATTCAAGCCAGCACACATTGCCAGTCTTGACTGTCCTGCTCTATTACAGATCCTGCCAGTTTTCCCCCACCATACACAGAGAATCCAGAAGCCTCGGCTCCTCTGCTTGAGCAAAATCTGCATCAACAGTCTTCTCTCCATAAGCAACCACCACCGGGAACTTTACCACAGCAGAGCCAACCACAGCGAACACCGCTACAGCAAACCAATGCCCCGCCCCAGCAAGCCTATGCCCCGCCCCAGCAAGCCTATGCCCCGCCCCAGCAAGCCTACGCTCCACCTCAACAAGCCTACGCCCAGCCACAGCCTGTGTACCCTGCCCAGCCAGTGCATTATCCCCAACCACAGCCTATGTACCAGCTCCAACCACAGCCTGTGTACCAACACCCACCACAGCCAACCCAAAATGTTATCAACAATACGACAGTTGTAACCCAGGCACCAGCTGCAGCCCCACCTCCAGCCCAACCTGTTGTAGTGGGTAAGTAGTTTCTCTTAGTAGCCAACTAACCAACTCACCATGTAAGCAGCCTTTTTTATTTCCGCACCAGAAGGTGCCATCAAGTTGTAGTAGATACAGACACAATACATATATTATATAGTGCGGACACAGTATGTATATTACTTGACACAAACATAATGCATATTTAATTGTATAGTGCAAAGACCAAACATAGTGAAGAGAAATGACTGTCTCACTTGCTCCATACTGAACATGTTATGTTGTAACCTCATTCTTGGGGCTATTGCCATTGGCTTTTCCTGCATGGCAAGAGATGCGTATGAAAGAGGTAAAACTTTCTCCTTATTATTTCTCTCGTGCAGTAAGCTTTCGGTCTTCAATTTCAAAAAATCCGTTGTGTGCAAATTGAATATTTTACAAGTAAGCAACTCTGCCAATATTCAAACATGATGTGTGCACTCCTGTGATATTTAAAGATGATGCAAAAACTGCAAAAAAATAATTGGTCTGTTATTTTATTCGAGTTTTTATCTATGGATTCCACAGATTCACAGATCCACGGCGAAAATGGACTTTTCAAAGATGTAGTGATTGAAAACTATCCTCACTATTTTTTTATTAATAACCAACTTTCTCGTTGGTCTAAAAATTAAATTTTTGTTTACTCAATACTGTAATAGATTCCGGTCTGGTTACCACAGACATCCACTACGCTCTATTGTACCTCTCTCCAGAGGGGACACTGTACTGCTCGACAGTGACAACTGTGTATCAGGCAACCGAATTACCTGGTATGGCAAGAGCTCATGGCTCAGACAAACAATACAGCGTAGTGCTTGTGTAAGTGGCTATATTCTCAAGACAAAGTCCTAAAGGGTGTTTGTGGCAAGACATGAGAATGAATGCCAAGATTATGGCAAAAGTCTCTCCTTTTATAGGAGAGCTCACAGGAACTAATTAGCATAAAGTATATAACAGCAAGAGCACAGGAAGTAATCAGTCCAATGCAATCAATTATATAAATAGTGATCCAATCATGTAATGCCAATGAGTAAAATGATAAAGGTGGCTAAGGGCGGAGCCCTGCTCCTACTGTCCAATCAGAGGTCCTGCAGGGCTCCCAGGCTATAGTTAGAATACGGTCCACTAAATCGGTAATCCGAGGAAGGGTAGTTCGGGTTTCTGACCTTGACTGAGTTCCTAGATGGTATTGAGGTTCCTCTGCTATGTCGGCCATCTTGTGCCAGCCCAGTATAGCTATGCCGGGTCGGTAAGGGGCCAATACCGACCCTGCAGGGTCACTACCGGCCCTGCACACTATGCCACCGGCACAGTATGACTTTTCACCTGTACAGCAGTTGACCGAACGCTGCAGGTTAAAGTCTAGCGCATTGTTTCGCAAGGGTGGATAGTAAACGGCCTGTTTACTAGTAACCTCCACTAAAATCTACCACAATACTTGTTTTTTTTTACAAAAAGTTGTGACTTGAACTTCCGGTTATGGATAAATCTCACTCTCCGACTACTGTAGTACATCGCTAGACTTTTATTTATTAACAATCAAAGACTCAGCGCTTACAAGTATCATCTAAGGCAACTAACTTAACACTTTTAGTCTTCACTTTTTTCCAGTATAATTAATAATAAATTTTTCATAGTTTTATATATAAATTTTAAAAACTTTATAATTATTTTAGTAATATAAGTAATGCTAGCAAATGAATGAATTTTTTTGAAAAACATTCAGTTTTATTGAAGCCTAAACATGAAGAAAACGTTTTAAAAAAACGGTCATTTCCAAGCTATTCATTTTTAATGCGTCAATTTTTGAACTGTAACTTTTCAAACTTCCATTTACCAATCTTTTAGTTATCACCGATAATTAAAGTTTTAATTTAGTTGACGACTATTTCCACTGCTGGTGAGTGAGAGTCACAACTGTCACTGTACCAACTGCTGTTGTGTCGTACTTTATTATAATCATTTCTAGGTACTGTTGATGAAGATTAATTATATGCTATTAATTATTACTATTTTCTTAAATGGTAGAAACTATTTGATTATTTAGTTTGAGTTTAGCTCTAGTCACAGTTAGCCAGTCATGACTATATCCAGTTTTAATGCATAACTTACTTATGAAAACAAAATTGTTTCAATTTTTGTATTTTATTCTTCAATTGTAATTAATGATTGTTGGGTTATTTTAGCTAACTTCTGGTATGCAGGTTTTTATGTCATTCGAACATTTAAAAAATGACACGATCAAATGAATTAGAATTTTCATTAAAATCGATCTTCAACAAAATGAGATTTTGAGAAAACTTGACTCGACAATGTTGATTTTTTCCTCATCCAATAACTTTCTACTCTGCAACCACTTGCCTTTATTTGTCACTATCAGCATGGTATAGATGTTTAAGTACGTGACTGTTTATATATTTCAGGTGACTTTGATTCTGGTGACAAACACATGAAAGTTGTGAGAGCGATGAACATCACCGGACCCATTGCTTCGGTTGTAGTGGTTATTATTATTGTCGCTGTGGGTGGCTCCTACTAGTGGGAACAACATTCTGTGACTTTGTCTAACACTATAAAGTTTGTTAGTTCCTGCTTTATATATAACGTTTCTGTATGTAATTGCTTTTGGTGATTAGATAATGTCAAGTTTTGGGATCAAAGGCTACACACTCCCTTTTTAGTATAACTTTGTATAGGTTGAGTTTCTATGGTTTTGCAATAAAATATGGTTGTCTGTGAGATCAAATGATTACTTGCTTCATTGGCCATGTTCTAGGTCCTGGCAAAGCGTACATCCATCCATCATCTATTGTTTAGTTGGCAGACAGCTGTTAAACATTTGGCTGCAGCTTTGCTTTTGTTTGCCAACTTTAGGGCATTTCTCGCTATTCAGAAGCTATAATGTAATATGTGACATGTCAGCAAAGTCATAGCTAGTTTATACCATAGCCTGAGAGCAGTTTGATAAGTGATACATTGATCAAATCAACTGGCAGCCCGACCTACTTTACGGCTTTATGTTTGTTTGATTTACGTAACTGGTTTGAAGTGAACAATCATTAAAGTTAAGACAGTGTTTCAGATTTTTTATCGATTTCTGGAGTTTTCAGCTCACCCTCTATTGTACTGAGAAGCCCAGACTCTTAAACCAGAGATGAGACTTTCTGCTTTCTCCTGTCCATCCACCTCTCTACCTTTGACATTGTAGTACACCAGAGCTTGTTTCCTTGCTCCACCTGTACCTTCTGGTATTATGTAATCACTTCCCAACTCTTTCAGCAGCAGAATCATTCTCTGTGGTAATGTCGTTAATAGCTTAGATGTCAGTTAGGGCTACGACATATTCTAGAATGGTCTTTATGACATCACCTCTTTCCTTGACTACTATATGGGTACAGCATAAATGAAATACACCAGCTGGAAGTGAGTTCACTCCACTTAATGTCTCTCACAAAACCAGACCAACAAGCGGATTAAAATTTAACCACTTCTTCATTCTGCCACCGATATCTACAGCTGTGCCTCCTATTCCTGTCGGTACCATGAGATGAATATGCGTAAGACAAACTGTAGAAATCATCTGTGAGAAGTGCAATAGAAAGATCCGCAGTAGTTTTGTGAGTTTTTGTCGGATGCATTCGGCAATCGTGGATGGAAATTACTGAGCTCAGTATAGCATAAGTTTCCCAGTTCTCGCTTTTAGTTCACAAAGAAAGAAAAACCAATTTATATTTCTGCCGAAGTTCACGCGAAGTTCCAAAACTGGTGTTTGCATAACAATATTTTTCCCTGCTATTCAAATGGATGGCTCCATTAGTGATATCTAGTTTTTCCTTTATCTGCCAATCATTAAGTTGTTTGTAGCCAAAGTGCCTGTCAGTATATTATTTATTCTATCAACAATCTACTGTGACATAGCTATTGTGTACTGTACAGGATGTCTTCTGGTACTGTTGCCACTTTGTCTGTGAGTAACAAAATGTTTCTTTGATGTTTTACTGACATATTTGTAGCTTTAACCTGCCAAACTAACTTTCATTTAAAATCATACAACCAGTTTATGATATCATCGCAATCAGCGCTCTAGCCTGTCTCAGACCAGCTTTGTTTTCGCAGGAGTTATCTACCAGCAGTAATGCGGAGCTGAGCTCGGCTCCGCATTGCGCGGGTGGACAACTCCCGCGAAAACAAAGCTTGTCTGAGACAGGCTATCAGCGCTCATGCATTTTAGGATTTGTGCAGTTGTTAACCTGGTGGGAAACAACTCCCAAGTCATCACCAATCTCTATGGTTTAGTGATACTTGTAACAAATTACTGATAGCGAGAGAGATGTTGTGATTTGATATATTCCTATACATACTTTATCTTTGCGTGTGGGTATTTATTTACATTCTTTACTTGGCTATTTGCCAGGTAAAGTGTTCACAATATAACTTATTGTTAATAATGTTGGAGTCGTCACTTCAATTTGTAAAAATTTTTGACTATTCTACTGGTAATAGAGAAAAAAATAGCCGTTGAATTTCCATTACAAATTCAGTTTATGGAGTTGTGTACTTTTTCTGTGTAAACTTGTGTGTCTCACCTCCAATGTGCACCAACCGACTATCGGCTATATTATTACAGACCATTCGGTTTTTTAAATGTAAAATGCATGATTAATGCAATAATTATGATGACGCCCTCAATTGGATTGAGATTAACACTGATCATAAGCTATGCTATGTAGAACCATGGCTAGGTGAAAATCAATAACAATGGATGCTCATGCTCAACAACATTGAGATATATTTGAGTGCTCTACTACTTTGCAACAGTTATTATTAGTAATAACGAACAAAAAGAATCAAAGAATTTATGAATATTAGTTGCTATGGCTTGCTGCACGGTTAGGAGCTCTCATCTAACACGAAACTGATTAGTTTACTAATATGAAAACTGTAAAAGTTGACTCGCTTATTCACTATTAAAATTGATATCGCTATTAGTAACTCAAACAGAGTTTGTTTTGACCTAGGATTACTTCGTTTTCCTAAAAAAGCAACAACATCAGTATCTGGCAGATTATTGCCAAAAAAATTATTGCTGGGTAATCAACGATCTTTTGTGCACAGATTCCACTAGCGCACACGTAGTGCTACATGTGAGCTTTTTCAGTTGGTTTAGTCTTAAACATTGAAGTATGCACGCATTTATTAACACATTTAATTTATGAAGTCTATGAACTATAGGCAATGACAGGATTACTCTCTAAAATTTATTCTCGGTTATCCACTCATTTTTGTTTTTGGAGTTGTCTTTTCTTGCGGTAAATACACGTAGTTGAGAGTTATCAGCTCAGTGAGAGAACAACTCTTAATATAGTTTATCCTTGCTCAAGTCAACGCCCAGTTAGCAACAATGATTACAGACAACTATTTATGCTTTACCATAAAGTCTCTATTTTAACGGTGAACAAGACTGTGATTGGTTATTTGGACGGATCTATCAACCAATGAGAACAAGTTAAATAATGAGCAGAGACTGTACCAGTTTCCTCTGCACCACTGATGTGTATTGTAAGGTTGTGATGTGGCAGTCACTGCTGCATATAATAGTTGTAACAACAAACTTTGTATAATCTTTAGTGCTGTCACCCGCTGTCAGCTTTTCATTGAATTAATCGCAAAGATTAATATTTTTAATCTTAAAGTAATCGACAAGTTTTTCTTGGGTTGTTTAGCGTTTCTAGACAATACATTTAGCTCTTTTTCATGTACATTAGTTGGAGTTTGTTTCTCTATGTTTTTAAGGATAATGATTTCCAAGTTTGTTACACTGATGACTCATTCGTAATACTCTAGACTAAAATCTGTTAGTAAAATTTACTATTACCGCTTTCCATTTATATGTAACGCTCTCTTGATAAGTTAGATCTTGCATTCACAGCGGGTGGGGGGGGGGGGGGGGGAAGGGGGACTGGGGGGCCTTGGATTTCCGGTTTTGTAAATCGAGCAGACAATCCCAACAAACATAAATAATCAAAGATTCTAATACGAATACTTATTTGCATTGAACAAGCGGCGACAACCACAGGGCACAAACAGCTATTTATTACAAACATCTTATAATATTACAGTAGCTGATAATTATTTAATATTTGCTAAACATATGTATCAATAAAAGATTGTTATTATTAGTAATTATTATCAATAAGAGTAATTATTATCATTGATAATTTCTTAATAGTTAACAATAATGATAAACAATAACAGTGCTCTCCCATCAACCAGACACGACTGGCATATTGGCTAGCGCATTCCATTGACTTACCTTGAGTGCAGTCAAGAGTACACTGGATCATATCAGTGTTTGCAGCAAGCAAATATTATTTGCAAGTGTCAGTGCAGTGGCTACTCTATATAAACCTATCACAACCCTATAGTTTGACCATGTTACAATGGCGGCAAAGGTTTTTACTTTAGGCCTTCTGAAAATGATAAAAAAAGGTGAAATTTCAAAACGCATTTCATGAGCACAATATAACCTCACTAATTAGCCCGTCTGTCTGATGACTGATGCCGCAAGTTTTTATATCATCTCATTAGGACATTTCCTTTTTATATAATGTAAAAAGTTGTAGTGCATATAAATCTAAAATTTTCATTAAAGGTGCAGGGTATGGTGAGTTAAAGTTGAAAAAGGTAAAATTTTCATACTTGTTAATGCAAACAGTTACATAACAACTTGCACCCTTATTAAAGGGGTGGCTACACACACCGATGTTTTGTCGGTATGCGGTAAAAACGCGTTTTTTTTCTTTGCAAGCGACAGTGTTTTTTTTACAAAAAGACGCTCAATTTCATAGACCAACATGTTGGTCTACAAAATTGAGAAATTTCTACAAAAACGTTATTTACCTGAGGCTTCCGTGATTGGACAATTATTATTAAATAGCCACTCTCGATTGGATAAAATATAGAAACGAAATTTGACGACTCCAATGAATTTTTTTTATCATTCAACCTTGACCTGGTCATTACTGATTGGCCAACAGACCATTTGTTACTTCTATCAAAGACGGTTATTTTCAATTTATAAACGACTAATTATTATTAATAAACGTTAATTATTTATTACGGCAAATAAATTATTTATCTAGTATTATACAAAAACATCATAAGTAATTAGTTATTATAATTCATATTGAAATAATTATTATAATGACTATTTTCAATAGTTATGTCCTCTTTGACCTCACTGGACACTCCGTAGGGTTGCGGTAATCAATAATCTGTGTGTGTAGCCACCAGAGCGATGCTACAAAACGTATCTTTTGTCATATTCCTACAAAACATTGGTGTGTGTAGCCACAGCTTTAGCCTGACTGCTGATAACGAAACTATTTCTATATTGCAAAGAATTTTAGTATGAGCATTGGCTCAACACCTTCACCGGACCACCGTATACTTTAGCCTTCCTAAGCTAATGAGCACTAGGGCTTGTGATAGGGAGCTGTACTAGTGTCAAGGCACAAACCCGTAATACAGTTTCTACTAACCAGTAGTATTGTACAGGAATTTCCTCTGGGTGGTAGCCACCTGTACACACCTCCCGAATGATAGCTTGCAACTTAATCAAGGCAATATGTCAACTCTGTAATTATTCTATTCGGCTCAGTGTTATCAGATTGGGTCGAACTATAGTGGCGACAAGGTGCTTCGTGCCGTACTTCTTCGTTACAAGAGAATACGCAGCAATGGTCAAATTGACTCTTACTTTCCACCAAGCCTTGTGCACACCGATAGTTGGCTTCCTCGTATTTGTAAACTTACTGCTGTCTGAGCTTGTCCAGTGAAGGTGAAAGTCTTCTGAGAGTTAGGCTAACTCTGATTTTATTACTCACTTACACAAATATTTATAATAACGACAGACAAAGGTTTAGTAAGCCACGCCTTACTTTACAACAACTCTTAATGCAGTTTGTACATCTTCGTGGAAAATTGTTGTTGATAATAAAATAATAATTAATTAAATATTTACGTTCTTGGGAGAAGCTTGTAGACATGGAACAACAGGTAAGAATAAATATGCAAATAGGTAGACATGTTGGTAGGGTAAATAATAATAATGTAAAATGGCGTCGTACAGATGTAGTACATGCTGGCGCCTCTCACAGTATAACTCTGCCGTATACGGTATTTAATTAATTACACTGTCTCAATACCGGAGACTTCTTCTACACAATACGGGGATCTGTTACGCAACACAGCCAGATCCGTTTCCACTGTCAATTTTGCTTAGTCAGCACGTGTATAGATTTCAGCAATTGATAGACTTTTAGCAATCGTCAGATTTTCAGCAATTGAGTTAGGCAGATTTGTAACAATTACAAAGAATGTAGTTAATCTTTAAGTGTTTAATTATATACAAGCGTTATTCTGCTTCACAAATTGTACAGTACAAGGAGAGTTGTAGTTGACAATAATAATATATTTTTCACACAAGATACAAAAACTTACAGCGAGAGGTGTTTCAAAGTGCTTTAATAATCCTGGCAGGTTTGACAAAACGACTACTTCCAGCTAATGATTACGAGGAGTCACAACGTTACCCTACGCTTACAGTGACCCAACTCTTGCACAACTACTCCAAGAACTCTGAAGGCTTGGGCGATCTGCCCCAATACTTATAAAGTAGAACATGTAGATGTGCAGTTGAAATCCACAACATACAATTGGCTAAAATAATATAACATGATTGGCTAATAAAATTAGGACACTGCATTCAAATAATACAGCGCCATAGGCATTTACATTTACTCAAACAGGCGCATTAAAAACTACGCACAAAACAACAATAACAATATTTAAATAATAAGGTCAAGATGGCCGCCGGAACGATTCCTAGTAAGAGGTTCCTCACTGGTACTTGGCTAAGACGTCTCCAGAATCCGTTGGTACGCAGGCTCTCCAGGTTGCTAGGCATCCAGCTAACATCTTCTGTAGTTAAGGTAAGACAACTCCTGGCGCATCTGATCACACACAATAGCTCACCGAAATCCATCACAATATCACTACATCAAATGATATATTACTGGATATTAGAGCAGATCACACAGTGTATAAATTACACCTACATCACAAAGGGCACTGTAATATTTCTCTAACAGCTCAGGTTGACTGTTGACCAATTGCTGAGTAACAAAGCATTTATTAGCAGCTCTTGTTGTTTGACTAGTAAAAAACTCTTTCTGTACGACTGTGAACAGTTTTGTTTGTTTCTTATTTTGTGCAATTAAGTAAAGTTTAACTTTTGATTGCAGCCGACAGAAAACTCCTAGAAAAAATAATAGCTACATTTTTCTATGACGGATTAAGTACACCTGGAACCAGGAGAACCTTCTCCTTAGACTCCATAACAGAGATCTGCTCCTTTATTACTACTTCCATGTTTTGACAGAAAACAATTTTGAAACTGTTCTAAAAATGCTAAAAATCGTAAATATTAACGATTATTGAAAAAAAATTAAAAGAAACGCTTGGGATAAAAAACCTTTTTAAAAATTATATAAATTAAATTGGACTAAAAATACTTTGTACCAAATCCGTCCTCATATTTGCAAATACATTCGAATAGATAAACAGCTACGCTTTTCTGTATTTTCTTTTGAACTAATGTTATAAGTTTTCCAAGCATATGTATAGTATTTCTTATATAATAAAGTAATACAATCATACAACGCTTCATTTTTATACAATACTCAACCCTCCCAATCTAAAATCACAAATCACCAGAACATTCAAAACACCTGGTGCACACAAAAAGGTGACAGCGACCAGGAGCACCCAATAAATAATCAACATACCACACCAATAAATTCCATACATTCTAAACAACTGGTGTACACAAAAAAGTATCGCACAGGTTCTCATGGTAACTGGTGCCTACTTTAAGTACACCTGGAACCAGGCGAACCTTCTCCTTAGACTCCACGACAGAGATCTGCTCCCTTATTACTACTTTCATTGATTTGATAACATATGGCAGCATGGTTTCGGAAGAGGGCTCGTTGTATGTACAACCCAGCTTGTAACAGTTTTGCGTGACATTATTATGAGCTATATCAACAAAAATCAAATGGTTCATGCAGCGGTCTTAGATTTTTCCAAAGCCTTCAATAAAGTTGGCCATGACTTACTCTTAAGGAGAATGCTAGCCGACTTGTTTCATCCGGTGACTGTACTTTGGACACAAGGCTTTCTGTCAGCTAGAGCCCAGTGCGATCAAGTCGCCGCCTCCAATGCAAGTTTTCAATACAAGTGACATGAACTAGTGCTGTTTCTGTTGCACTTCCAGCCAAGCCCAAAAACGGTGATACCAGCAATTGAGTTTTCTTTCTTTTAATATTTTCAGTTTTGATTTTATGTTCAATTCATTCTCTAACTTTTACAACTAACATGACGTCTCCCTCTCCCCGTACCCTAGGGGTTTAGGAGATCTGGATTAACGTAACTAAGTATTCACTAGTCTGGTCATCGGCCTGCTGCCGAAAATTGGTGAGTTTTGGTTCATTTTTAGGTATCTGGTGTTTGAATGCATCAGGTACCAACTGGTCTGAAAACCCACCTATTTCTGACAGTGTACGTGATTCTGGCTCTTTTTAAAATAGAGCCTTGAGACCACCAAATAGTGGAAGTAAGTGCGGGCCTTTAAAAACTTGAAAATGAGAGAGATCGAGATATAAAATGACAGTTAAAAAATCTATGAGCTAAAGTTATTAATTATTATTGTATTGCAGTTTGTCGGTGACTCTTTTTTATAATTTAGCTGCTTGCATTATTTGTTTTTTATCGAGATAATAGTGATGATGATTACTATTAAAACACCAATACTGTTGGCCAAGTTCAATTTTTTTCTCGATATCCTCTCCCAAGCAAAGAGCAAAATCTATACATCAATGGATTGTAATGCTTCAGCATACTTACAAATGTATAACTTTTTTGTGAAAGATTGTTGTGGAGAAAGCAGTGTGATGCTGCTGCTTCCAAAGTTTGATGGGCTATCAATTACATGTAAGAATATAAATATAAAACATGGTTAAGAACAATAAATATCGCTTTCACTATCGCTGTGGGGCCAAGTAAAATAAATTGATATTGTAATTGTATCTTATTATTTTTTTCCAATGTTTAAAAGATATCTTTAAATTGCTATTGTATGTCTAGGTCAGGCAAGTATCGGTGTTAAGATGGGCTACGGAGGGCAGACGGAACATTCTACAAAATGTGAACGAACACTCATGCCTCTAGGATATGTGAGTTGAGGACTAAGTTGTCCTTCAAATGTTTTCAGCTTAAAAATTTTGCTGGCAACACCAATATTTCTGGAATACCACACCAATACATGTCTGATTTGCAATGATCTGATACCATAAAATATATAGTGTACAAACACAATCTGCTTCCATCTAATGCGATAGTTTAGTAGCAATTGTTGTGTTTTGTTTTATTTAAACTTGCAGGAATTTTTTATCGTGTTACGGCACTTGATTTGCCTATGCATTCATTATTTTGTTCATTTATTTACAGTCAAGTGAAATGGTCGGTGTGTATTTATTTTTTATGATTGCTATAAGACCAAATATTTTTTGATTCAGGAACATGTTGAAGCTTCACCACTATTATCGAACAATCTAAAGAGTTTGAAATAATGTCTTTCAAGCGACTCATACCATCTTAGATAATTTTTTTCCCCAGTTAAAAAACTGACCATGCAGAGCCATGCAAACAGGTAAGTTTTGTTATTTAAAATACTTGTAAGTTGTGTGCAGACTAGAACTTTGCAAATGAACTAGGATTTTTATGCTGAGGTTATTAATGTGGAAGTCAAAAAACTTCAGTCAACAAATCACAGCTGAATGATTGAGGAATAGTGTAGATTATTGACTGTATATTTTCATAATACGTCATACTTAGGTTCGGACCCCAAGCTACATGGAAGTAGCAACTTTATTTATGATGATATCTATTCCTGTAAAAGCTATATGCAGTTAGATGATTAATTTCTAGAGAAGCGCTACATTTTATTTGAACACGCCTGTAAGTAAGTAAAAGGGTTCAGAACTCGGTGCTGTTGTAAGCAAGTACTAATCTAAACAGTGAAGTGAATTTTCATGAACTGCAGAGTAAACTGTTCTGTTTTAGGTAGATAGGCCATTGCCTGCAAAACCAGCCATAGATGATGTGTGCGGTTGCTGAAATTCTAAATTATTAGGGCATCAATATTTGGGCATTTATATTTCTATTTTATGTTTATAAAATTCTCTGGTGTATATGCTATAAATTTTGTTGAATTTGTTATTGTTTTTTTCGCTTACGTAAAAATTAATATATAATTCTCAATGCATTAGTGTTCAAGTAGACAAATAAAATCAAAGTAAATGTTGTCATTTGCAACTGTGGGTGTCAAATCAAATGTACTGCTGAGTACCTCATGAAATCATTGATTGTTTACAATTGTGCTCAATGCAGCTTGTACTGTTGTCTATAACAAGTATAATTTGCCTGGGTACCTCTCATGTTACATAATGTTGTTGTGCAATGCAGTAATCTTCACCCATTTGCTTGCACTTGTATTATGATTGTATAGCCAGAATGTCAGCTTGCACAAATGAAATTCGGAGAGTGGGCGGAACCGAAACTGAAGCGAGTGAATTTGCCTGTAACCCGCGTATCATTGAGTTTCGTATCATAGTACATATAATCGTTGGCAATAGTAAAAGTCAATTGATAAATACAACTGATTATCTTTTATATGATTGTCGCCTTATTACTAGTTGTAAGTCGGTGATGTGAAAAGAGCTACAATTTTGCTTCATGTGCCAAAGAAGTGCTAGTAGTTTAAAGTGTCCTATATGTTTGAGGAATTGCACTGTAATTTGACCTCAGTCTCACTACTTTCAAATTAAAAACTATGATAATAGTAATTTACAGGTTTTTTTTTTTTTTCTAGAACTACTCATAAAAATGAAAATAGTTGAATCAACGTAGCAGAAACTAAATATAAACCTCTGACTGAAGAAGACTTATTACTTCTGCAAACTTGTGTAACAAAAAAATTGAAGAAACAGTACAGATTTTCGCAAACAATGTTAGAACCATCAGCAAAAACTGGACACAACAGCTAAAGAGTTTTCGATATGAAACTCTTCTAACACTAAAGCTCTTAAAGAATGATACCACAACGGAGATTCACAAAATTCGTTCTCAATTACTACAACAACGTCACAAAATTGACTAAGTACTCCCGTTTTTATCGATAATGCTCGTATAAAACCAAGTACTACTCATCACAGGGCACAAAGATCTACAAAAATAAAAAACCAACTGTATTACCGTTTACACTCAGTTTTTTGTCCGATCTATTTTATCTTTATGAGATAAATACTTCTGTACAGCTTAAATTTTCTTGTAGTATAACTATACCAATAACTCTACAATGTTAATCCAACAATCAAACTTACAATACAAAACTCAATAAAAACCTACACGTTTATAAACCGGTCAACCTCATGATCTAAATCGACTTAAAAAAAACACAATATAAACCCCCAGCTAATTAAATACAACACAAAAATATAAAACACCTGGTGCACACAAAAAGGCACCAACCCCAATGGACCAGGAGAACCTCAAACACACCATACAAACCGATGTCTAAATCAACATTCCACACTATAAAATCTATACATTCTAAACAACTGGTGCACACAAAAAGGTATCTCACAGGTTCTCATGGTAACTGGTGCATATTTTACCTGGAGAATCCGGAGAACCTTCTCCTTAGACTTCATGACAGAAATCTGCTCCCTTATTACTACTAGCGTCACCTTCTAACTCTGTATGACATTGCAGTAGTATTGTAACGCTTGTCTAACAAGCCAAAAAAAGTAATGGAAATGAAACAAGAGAAAGCATGTTGTATTACCTCAATGAACCATCAAGAAATATTCCATGAATGTGCTTTCTGTAATTGGTGAACAAAGGAATTAAAACACATTTATTGAAAAAACCCAAAAAAATGATAGTAAACGCTATTGTGTCTATCAACCAGAGAGTCGCAACTATTACTGATTCAGTCACCATCATTTTTTTTTATTGTCTATAAAGTAATATTTTTAGCCCCAATGAAATGTATTATAGAGGTATTGTTGCATAAGGCTTGAGCAAACCTGCATGTCTTGACTGGTGGTCAGTGGGCTTTTACTAGGTACTGTGCCACTGCAAGCACATACATATATTGTATCACTTATATACAATACTCCATTGACATACATACAAACTGATTAGAAAGTATTACATTGTCCAGTTTGTTAGCATATTTCTAAGAGTTGTCTTACTTATATTGATGAACACTGATGAGCAGGAAGGCAACTCCCATTGCAAAGAACAACGGAGCATCCATGAATCTTACAATTAGTTAATCAATAATTATTGGTGGCACCATTGTGTTTACAACTTGTCCACGACAACAGATATTGATTAATGTACGGCTTTATATACAACATATTTCTTTTCATCATCTTTAAGAATGTTGCTTTGCTGAAAACTACAATACAATTAACACGGTTATGTTAGAATAAAAAAAGGATTGCGTCGTTTATTCCCATCCTGAGCTTACATAATACATGAGCCATTGTGCAGGCATACCATAACCTGGGGAAATTATTTCATCGCAGTAACAAGAAAGAGATTGTCAAAACTCAGCTCTCTATCCAAGACATCCTAGGTACACAAGAATTTTGTTACCCCACTAACATCACAGCTGTGCGTGAAGTGTGTTTTTGGCTGTTGGCTCATGGTGGGTACATGTAACATATGCACACAACAACAAAATATCATCACACATGGGAGCTATGGCTGCCTGGGCTTCTTTAGAATTGTAAAAGACACAGTGTGAATGGGCGATATTGATCGCTAGACTAATTGCTATCTATGTTGTGTTTGGATTACTCTGTAGTCTGGCGACTAATGTATTGTGATAGCTTAGCACAAAAAGCTTACAACAATGGCGTATATAATACGATATTGTTCCGATATTTACTCGTCACAAATGTGCGTTATTTTCAATCAATAAGTATGTAGCAAAGGGGTATAGTGATGGTGATGTGCTACGGCTGCTTCAATTATTGATACGTGACAACTCACACATCACAGCTAATGGTTAAACAACTCGCACATCACAGCTAATGGTTACACAACTCACACATCACAGCTAATGGTTACACAACTCACACATCACAGCTAATGGTTAAACAACTCACACATCACAGCTAATGGTTACACAACCGAGGTATGTTAATCTTTTGTCATAAGTCACCATTTAATCTCTAAATCTTCCGTCCTTTCCTTGAGGAAATTGATGGAAAGCTTTTGTAATGGTAAAATATTTCATTAACAGCTGTTAAACTCTTTTGAAAGTAACATAGAAGCTATCTAATAAGATGTTTGTTTCATGCAGAACGTTCACAGTCTCCCTAAACAGACATGGTTGACTATGTAGAAGGTTTGGCTAGAACTTACCTTGAGAGAGGGAAACGCTCTAGAAACTGGAAAGATTATTTAAAGGTTAGATATTTATTCTTATTAAAAATAGCTGGATGTATATTGATTACCTGTACAGGTTTTGGTTGGCTTAAATTGTTTTATCACTTAGTAGTTGGTTACATTGGTGTGACTCTTCATTTTAATCATTTCAAATTATATCAACTCAAATTTTTGCCATTTCTGTTTAATTTTTAATTTTATTTGATTAATTGATAATAATTACTAATTGATTGTTAATTAACATTGATTACTTATCAAAAGAAGTCATATTATAAAACATGGTTTTAGAATTCCGTAGAACTTCCACTGATCTTGTTGCAGGCACATGGACTAGCTAATTACTGTGTAGCAGTAGAGTCTACACCAGAGAGAGGTAGATTGGTGTACGATGTAGAAGCCAGCTGGTACAATGGTTGCCATCCAATCAGCTTTGTTAAACACAAAATATTAACCAATCAGCACAAAGAAGAACTGAAAAAGTACAGGGATGGCATCGAATCCAAGTTTGCGCATTTGGATGACCTGGCTTTGCTGTTTGATGCAGAAGACATTCATAGTAAGAGAAACATGATCAACGCACGCAAATTCTGCAAGAAACTGTTTAAACTCAGTGAGAAAGGCAGCGATGAGTTTGTGGGAGTGGCTAGAAGCATCATCGAATCAAGTACCGCATTGCTGAAGCGTATCAAATGTAATCCTCCGTGTGGCTTTGCTGTAATTGGCTTAGGTTCTGTAGCAAAAGGGGAGGCAACTCCATACTCTGACTTGGAGTATGCGTTCATCACCGAGAGAGATGACACCAACTATTTTGAGATGCTGGCAATGGACAGCTATTTCAGAATAGGTAACCTAGGAGAAACACCTCTCAAGTGTTTCGATATAGAAGAGCTGAAGGCAGAAGACGAATCACGGCCAACAATTCCTGATATCAGTACCACTGGTTTCAGAATTGATGGTATCAGCAAAAACGCTGGCAACATTCCAACAGGCAATGGCCTTGAGGAAGGTCAGTCATTGACACTCACTGTAGATAAATTGATGAAGCTCTACAAAGCATCGGCAGAAGAGCCATTTTGGGGAATGGCTGGAGATAAATCAGACATGCTTTCTTCTACTGTAGTTATCTACACCAATGAAGGAGCTGAATCTAAATTATACAAACAGTTCATCGAAAAACGCAAGTTTTACGAGCAAAATATTGCGCAAAACAGTATTGCAGTAAAAGAAAAAAGGACGAAATCATTTCTCAAGGACATCAGAACCTTCAAGTTTTTGCCCGAGTTCGTTAAATATCAACCTCCTCAGAATGTGTACATTAAAGTGAAAACCGACATCTTCAGATATCCAACTTTGTTAGCGAACAATGTGAAGATGTTAATGGGATGGAACCTTCGTTATCCTTGGCAGATATATACAAAGTTGTACACTGGCAATAGCATCTCTAACAACACACACTTATACATGAGGATTGTACTGGCTCTCTCAATATACATAAGAACTAGATCTTACCTCCATCAGAGATCTCAAACTGAACACGTTTCACTGATCCCACAGTCTCCGAAATCTACAAAACAAATGTACCAAATACCCAGCGCTCTCTTTGTGGTTTTAGGTTGTATACTTGTACCTATCAAACTTTCTGTGAAATCCAGCTTAGAAGACATATCATTGGCAGCAGACACCACACTTTCTGCTGATACAGTACACTCAATGATGCAACACATACATTGTACAACAAGCTCTCTGGAGAAAGTGGAAGTGTGTTATTTTGCAGGAGAATACCAGCTTGCCAAGAGAGAACTGAGCAATATAATGAACGCACCCATCGAAAGTGCTACGGTATCTGAATTTCAAGAAAAAGTTCGATCCATTCTGGATGATCCCAATTTAGTAGTAAAGTACATGGAATTGTGCTGTTACATTCTTTACCATACAAAATACCATAGAAACGCAATGGAATTTTACAGTTGGCTCATTGACAAAAAACAAGGCGACATCGGTTTCATGAAACTTCTCTCTGCGCATTGCAGCAAAGAGATGGGAGACTACAAGACTGCTAAACACCTCCTTGATGAGGTAAGATTCATACTTGTTTCTAATGAGAGTAATCGGAAAACTGTGAAATGACTTTTAGTAAGTCGCATTTCGTCATATGTCACCTCCAGTGATTCCAGCTTCTTCTATATTCGGCAGTTATCTCCTCTCTACCAGTTCCTGAAATACACCTCTATATTTCTCAGGATAAAACCAATTGCTCCGTTAATATTTTTGCTGAACGTACGATAAAAACTTATAACCATTTCTCTCATTTAAAAGGCACTCTAATCCAGAAAACTCAGGCCAACGGAGTTTTATTGACACACAAAATGTTTGCAGGCAACATTCTTGTCCCCTTTTTTATCCTTAACTTCATGTCTTTCACCCTCCTATTTATCACAATAGCTATATTTTACTTAAAAGCTGAGAACTTAAAACATCACTCCAAGCTCCAGTCACTTTTAAGACACTGAAAAGTTTTCAGAGACAAAAAAGCCTTTCCTGCAAATAGCAGGCTTCACTAATTCTTTGCATTAGGCTTGTTTCTTCTAATTGTTCCCATGGAAGGATTGGAAAAGTTTTCAGGAGCAATCAGTGTCAATTTAGGGCCAACCTAATAAAAGTCTGATACTTCGAACTTCAAAAAAACATTTATGAAAATAATTTCCAAACCTGCACCGTACACTGGAGAAAATGAGGGGTGGAAGTTAGTTTTTTGAAAAAACAACTCCAGCTTTGAATTGAGCAGTGTTGAGGCAGACCTGCGATAATGTAGTGCAATTTGCAGCTACTTGGTCACAACTGGTACTCTACTTGTCTGATCTTTTACTGCAACTTCGTTTTCAGGGCAACAACTAGACTAGTATTGAAGTGTGAGCTTTATTGGTAAGAATCTAACTGAGCTCTCTGGTTCAGTCTCTCTTTTTTGTACAAAAATAGAATATACGCAGCATAATCTATGACCAATCATATTTTACTATAACAATAAAGCTGCGTTTACACTATGCGTTTCCGACTCCGACTCTATTGATTGTCGGAGGCGCAGACGCATGTTGCATTTACACTAATGCGACACCCAAAATTTTTGAATTCTGCGACTTCGGAGTTGCCCAACCATCTTAGCTAAAATAATTTATTGCGTTCCTGCTCACGCAGTTGGATTGATGAGTTGTGAGTTAATTATTACCAGTTTTCTACCAGGCAGTAGTTCCCTATGCGTCTTGTGGACTTATTATATACCTATAATATGAAATTTTTACTTATCTATAAATAATAATACCACTAATTGAAATTAAATAATAATTTGAAGAAAATCTAACGTTCTTTTTGTGTTTGCATCCAAAATAATAATGATAACTACTCCGAATATGAATTATTTATTATTGTTGAACATACATAGTTTGATTCTTTTGATAAAAAAAATAATAAACACACATGTCAACAATGCTGGTAATAATTAATTATTTAATAATAACCTTACGATCTTATAACAATCATTGTTTACATTATATCTATGCTAGAATAAACAAAATATTGGAGCCGCTATATAGAGCAACTCAATTGGTTAAACTGTGTCACGTGGCTATGGAGACGCTGCGACTTGTCGCTCGAACCCAACACTACTGGGTTGCTGCGTCTCCGACTCTGACAACCCTGCAACTCCACAGGAAGCTGCGCCAGCCTCATGCGCCAAGTCGCAGGCGGCAAACTTCAAAGGAATCGGAGTCGAAGACGCATAGTGTAAACGCAGCTTAAGGCATATAGTGAACTACTTGAGCATATCGCTTATAAATCATTCTATTGGTTCTTGGCAATAAGGTGGGCGGACTCTCTGTTCGACCTTTGGTTGTCATATACGGATGACGTATGCTTGCCAGGAGTTGTCATTTTTTGATACTTTTAGGCGGAGGAAACTTTAAACTTTCACTTTTTCCTTCACTTCTAATTACCGTTTGGTGCATCTATCTTACCCTGAGATAGTTTGGCACGATTTACCAGCAAACTCTCTTGCAATAACACTGCTGAGTTTTACACTACTGGCAGACACCTGGACAGTTTGCTCCATTTGCTGTGAAAATCAATACATATATTATCACACAATACAACTATGTTTTAGTGGCCTGATTAATTAACAACCAGTTGCTTGATAATACAAAGCATTTTAGAGCAAACAACGACAGAATACTGTCTGTTACAGGCAAGGGATCACCTTCCACAAACCAACAGTTCAAATACCAGCCATCGAGATACATCCTCCTCCTACAGAAACATTGGTAATGTATACTTTGCCTTGGGCGAATATAAGGAAGCAATAGTATATTACCAAAGGGCACTCAAGGTTGATACAGGTAGAGGCATACATGATGACCTTGACATAGCTGCCGAGTACCATGGTATGGGTTGCGCACACACAGAACTAGGTGAATACGCATTGGCATCAGAATATCTAGAGAAGTCGCTGCGGATGAGGAAGGCTATTTATGGCACAAATGCCAACCACCCCGAGATTGCCACAAATTACAATAAAATTGCCGATGTTTTATTTAAATGTGGTAAATATGAATCGCCGTTAAAATATCTCGCCAAATCACTGGATATGAGGAATGATATATATGGTGCAGAAACCAACCATGTGGATACAGCTCAAAGTTATCATAACATGGCTATGGTATATAACGAGAGATGTGATCACGTATTATCACTGAAGTATCACAAAAAATCACTGGAGATGAGGAAAGCTATATATGGTGCAGACACTAACCATCCTGATATAGCTTCTAGTTACGATTGTATAGCGAATGTACACTACAATAGAGCTGATTACGCATTATCTCTGGAATATCACATCAAATCACTAGATATGAATAAAGCTATATATGGTGCAGACACTAACCACCCTGATATAGCTTTTAATTACACTAACATTGCAAGCGTGTACAAAATTAGAGGCGATCACGCGTTATCTCTGAAATATGACATCAAATCACTAGAGATGAGAAAAGCTGTATTCGGTGCAGACACTAACCACCCCGATATAGCTTTTAGCTACAATAGCATTGCAGGTGTTTACAACATTAAAGGCGATCACGCGTTATCTCTGGAATATTACATCAAAGCACTAGAGATGAGAAAAGCTGTATTCGGCGCAGACACTAACCACCCTGACATTGCTACTAGTTACAATAACATTGCATGTGTATATCACAGTAAAGGTGATAGCACGTTAGCACTGGAATACTACAAGAACTCTTTTGAAATGAGGAAAGCTATATATGGTGCAGACACTAACCACCATGATATAGCTAATAGCTACAACAACATTGCAAGTGTGTACAACAGCAGAGGTGATCACGCGTTATCCCTGGGATATCACATCACGTCACTAGACATGAGAAAAGCTCTATATGGTGCAGACACTAACCACCCTTATATAGCTTCTAGTTACGATAATATTGCATGTGTATACCACAGTAGAGGTGATCACACATTAGCACTGGAATATTACATCAAATCACTAGAGATGAGAAAAGCTGTATTCGGCGCAGACACTAACCACCCTAACATTGCTACTAGTTACTTTAACATTGCAGGTGTATATTACAGTAGAGGTGATTACACATTAGCACTGGAATACCACATTAAGTCACTAAAGATGAAGATAGCTATATATGGTGCAGACGCTAACCATCCTGCTATAGCTACTAGTTACAATAACATTGCAAATGTATGTCACAGTAGAGGTGATCACACGTTATCTCTGAAATATCACGTCACGTCACTAGATATGAGGAAAGCTATATTTGGTGCAGACACTAACCACCCTGATATAGCTTCTAGTTACGATAATATTGCATGTGTATACCACAGTAGAGGTGATCACACGTTAGCACTGGAATACCACATTAAGTCACTAAAGATGAAGATAGCTATATACGGTGCAGACGCTAACCATCCTGCTATAGCTACTAGTTACAATAACATTGCATGTGTATATTACAGTAGAGGTGATCACACGTTATCCCTGGAATATCACATCAAATCATTAGGGATGAGAAAAGCTATATATGGTGAAGACACTAACCACCCTGATTTAGCTTCTAGTTACGATAACGTTGCAGGTGTATACAAGTGTAGAGGTGATCTGGCATCAGCACAGAAATATCACATCAAATCACTAGAAATGAGAAAAGCTATATACGGTGCAGACACTAACCACCCTGATATAGCGTTTAGCTACAATAACATTGCAACTGTATACGTGAGTCGAAGTGATGATGCATTAGCACTTGAATATTACATCAAATCAATGAAGATGATGAAAGCTATATATGGTGCAGACACTAACCACCCCGATATCGTTACTAGTTACTATAACATTGCAATGGCATATTACAGCAGAGGTGATTACACGTTATTTCGGGAATATTTCGAAAAATCTCTAGTTATGGCAGAAGCAGTATATGGTTCAATCACCAATCACCCTTTTATAGCTGCCTATTACAATAAAATTGCGAGAGTATACAACCGTGTAAAAGAAATCACACATCGTTTCTGTACTATCATATAAAACCGTAGGGTATTAGGAAACCCGTTATAATACAGTCATGACATGGATATAGCAAGGTTAAAAGTAGCAGTTGCGAACAATACAAAGAGATGCGGTGTACTAGTTGGGAGTGAAGAGTAATGAACTGTTTTCGCAGGTCGTCAAGCTGCCCACTCAAGATTATGAGTTCATTTACGAGACTTTACAGTTTGTTATACGCCTTACTATATAATAGACGAAACCCAAAAGATTTAGTTATCACATTTTTCCTGAAATGTTTTGTGCGTAAAATATGATAAGCCTTTCAACTCATTTGTTACTTGTGCACATGGAGGAGGTATCACAGACATTCACATTGTTTGCTCTCTGGTTATGTTTTATTAAACAAAAGAATAATTCAACATTTGTAAAAAAATATGTAGCCATAATAAATACTAATAACTGTTTATTGTCTATCTACTATATTACATGCATGTTCACAGCATCATAGACCTGGATAACGTGGTTGTACCTAGTTGTACCGTATCCAACTACATGCATTCAAATTGGTCTGCTACGCAGTGACAGCCTCTTTTAATAGTTTGCTTTCTGAAATTTTCCTTCATGACTCATACTTAGTTTCAACGGTCGAATTTCAGCCGCATTAGGCAGTCGTGTTATGAATCTGGCTGATAACCGACTGCACCTCCGGCCGGTTTAATCAGCAGGAGTTGAGGCGGATCGGATAGTTGGTTTTGTGATTCGGCTGCAAAGCACTCCTGGTTTATACGACCAGGCCTCTTCTCAGCAGTGTTTTCTTATTATTTATTATTATTTTTATAATTACAATAAATAATAACAATTATTTACACAATAAATAATAATAATTATTTACGCATTAATTTAAACAATAATAATATTTATTATAATCATTAATAATTTAACTGTTGTTGTTATTTATTATTATTATCCTTATTATTGAGATGACCATGACCACTTGACATCGTGAGTGGATTGTTATCACTTGATTGATTGGCAGGCTGTCTCTCATCAAGCAATGACAAGAACAACTGCTACTATTACATGGTTGTGTGGCGTTCACAATCACGAATACATAAAATCATTACCTCGTGGGCTGCCATGCGGTCGTTGTTGTTTGTGGCCATGGTTGACTGGCAAATTTTATGTCGGAGTTACGGCAACCGTTGCCGCACTTACGGCTGGAAATTCGACTAAAATGTGACTGCTTTATTCAGCCGAATTGGTGCCGTATTGAGAAAACACGACTGCATAATGCGGCCGTTTAAACTAAGTATCATTAAAGACACGCTCCCGATACCACCAGTGCATCAACGATCATACTGTACAGGAATTTAGAGTGGAGTGGTAGCTGTCACCTGTACAGCGGCCCACAGTAATAAGTGTCTACAAGCAGTGCAGTGTACGCCTCGACTTCGCCCAAGGTCAGCAATCTAAACCGTAGAGTAGAATTTGCAGCGTTGTACGCCCGCGAGCAATACACAGTGAGGAGTTGTCACAACTCTCTCACTTTCCACTGATTTTCTATTCGGTGGAATAGATGCGTCAGGTCGAACTAGCAGTTCAACAACCGTTTCAGTATCACTTGCCCGAGTGCAGTGTAAGTCGAATTGACTGAACACTTTCTACTGACTATTATTCTAGTTACTAGTCGACTGGTCCAAGAGCTATTCACTGTCCAAGTTATTGTGCAAGTGTGTGAACTGGTCTGTTCATCTATCAGCGCAATCTGTGTGTGTGTGCTTACTTGTATGTTTTCTGCTTAGCCACTGGTGCGATGCATAAGTGCTTTATGCAATAAGAAACAATAAGCAAGTGAGAGTGTAGGCTAACTCTGATTTTATTACATGTTACACGCATATTTATATGGAAAAAGTTACATAATAGTAATTGGCAGCACAAGAACAAAGGCAGGCCACGCCTGTACATCTAATTGGTTACACAAAGGCCAATAGAACTATTGATAGAACAAAGTGGGCAGTCTCCATCGCATGGGTGACTGCCCAAGCACATGTACAAAATAAGTAGAAAATAAGCAAGTAAATAATTATGTAGAAAAAAGAGTAAATGTTCGACCTGGGGTAACTGCAGTTAGAGTTCGGCTTGGATAAAATGGTAAGAGTAAATAATAAGTGTTACTGATCGACTCATTCCTCCACAATGCATCATGTGTCAATTATTGTATTATAGCCAACCAAATTTACCGAGACGTCAAACTAGTGCAATATTTCCTCACTAAAACAGGATTATCTTTGCTTTTTTGCAGTTAGATACTGCCATACTCTGCAAAAAAATGGCTGTTGTAAAGGAGGAGGGCCATTCCTTGAGTGCAAGAAAATTCAACAATTACGCTTTATTTTACCGTAACTAAAGTTTATTCTAGTCTCCAAAGCATAAAAGCAGGTTTGAAGCTGATTATATTGCTGTTATAAAAATTTCTTGACCTTGACATCACAAGAAACCTGCACTCAAACATTATTTATTATTATTAATTTATTAATTAATTTAGTTCAATTGATTGTTGCAGAATGATATTACAAGTAGTTATAATAAATATAAGCAACTGGTATCTTCTTATGAATATTCAAAAGTTTTATTATTTCTATCAACAACCATTATTTATTATTTGTTTGTGAGCTTTGTGGTGTAATTGTTAAAAATAGCTCATGTATAGGAATCTTGCAAAGGTTTTCGTTGTGATCTCGAAGTCTTTACCGACACTGTAGAGAGTAGCCCGTATTGTAAGTAGAGACAACACGGCGATGCGGTGTGCAAATTCAAGCGGTAACAAGGCTCTCTAGGTAAGGCCGTTTATCTCAATTATAATGTGTTATCAATACAGTAATAATGTGGTGGATTTCAGTGTACAATCCTCTGTGCACACCTAGCATCACATTATGGCATCACTACAATAGCCATTAGATGGCCAGAATTACTAGCAACTACTAACCAAGTGGACGGTAACTATATTTATGCCTATACCGACCCTGTGTACACCTATACCGACCCTGTGTACACCTATACCGACCCTGTGTACACCTATACCGACCCTGTATACACCTATACCGACCCTGTGTACACCTATACCAACCCTGTGTACACCTATACCAACCCTGTGTACACCTATACCTACCCTGTGTACACCTATACCGACCCTGTGTACCACCTATACCGACCCTGTGTACCACTTATACCGACCTATACCGACCCTGTGTACACCTATACCGACCTATACTGACCCTGTGTACACCTATACCGACCTCACTGGGCCCGCAGAAAGTGAGTCAGTGAAGCCTGAGGACTTCGAAGTAGACTGTGAGGACCTAAGAGCCATCTACCGAAGGTATCCACCCTTACCCCTTACAGAAGATGATGGACTAAGAGCTAGAAAGACCAAGGACCCAGAGACTAGTTATGATTGGTTAATGAGCCTATGACTCCGCCTACTATCACAGGGCGCCTATTCCTTTTAAGCCCTTTCTTACCATCTCATTTGTCATGTATTTATATAATCACTCTCATTGGTGTGTATTGTAATATTTTATTGTAATTGGATGATTGTTTCCGTGCACTGCCTATAAAAGGCAGAACTTTGCCCATGATTATCAGTTGTAATTGGGACTTTTTACTAACTCGTTTATTCTGGATGAATAAAGGCATATGGACTCAATAATCTTGAGATATGCGTCTGAGCGGAGGGTTCACAACTGGTTGTAGAGTAGCAATACTCTGTCTAGCATTCATTCGGTATCTCACCGACCCTGTTGTTGTAACAGGTAAAACTAACAACTGGTGGCAGCACGCTACCAACCTCAGCCAGTGATTTTCAGCCCCCAAAATTCACTACAATAATGTCCTTTATCGTATATAGCAATACTTGTAGACAATATCAACAGGCGTTACTGATACGGTAGCAATAGTTCTTTGTTACAAGAGATCCGTATTTAGCAGACAGATCCAGTTGAACAAGGTATGCGAACTTAGCTGCACAAGCGACGTGGTCTATGTCAAACTTAGTGTTACAGGCAACCCAGCCGCCCTAACGAGAAGAGTTTCGAATTAATAATAGTATATTATCTACGAGAAAATACAAAACCTTGCGAAATATAAATAGTTCTCAAGTGTACAGTAAAGTCTTGACGTAGCTAAATCCCACTAATGTTCAAGAATACGCTGATAACACCTCCAGAGCAACTAGCGTTATCTCTAGCAAAGCTAAGCGCAAAGTCTGAAGCAGTGGGCGATCTGCCTCACTTATATAGAAAAACATTACAGTTGAAATTATAATACAATGATTGGCTAATAACAAGCAGTTGCGTTAGAAGTATAATCACAACAGCGCTAGACTAAGAACATACATAATGCAATTGCATAAGCAGACGCACTTGGAAAGTCGCTTAATAATTCATAATAATAATAATATGGGTCAACTAAGATGGCGTCTTTCAACTGTCCTAGCGTTGGGTCTTTATCAGCTACGGGTTCTACGTTCATCTCAGGCTGCATCGATCAGGTAAGGGTCTTGGTTATTCCTTCATAGCTTGCTTGACAACAATCGCTCGTTTACTGTATCACTTCAGCTGGCGTCAATCAGGTCATGGTCACCCTACCAATGACAGCGGTTAATGAAATTACTGAGGCCAGTGTGAAGTCATGTGGTCTCATCTTTGATCAAGTAGCAGTAATTGGTCTTTTTATCATAAATACAATCAATTTGGCCTTTATTTACCAATATTTTTGGGTCAAATTTATATTTTTTATTTGATTCACCGGAATTGTCTTCTCAGGTTTTACTGTTCATCCAACTGCAGGGCAAGAAAGATAACTTCTAATTAAGATAACTTCTAATTAAGGATAAATTATCGTTCACTTTGGCGTCTTAAGCTTCATGCACATATAGCGATCGTGCTAACGATTTTGCTTAGCGATTGGGAAGTCCCTCCCCCAAATTGCGCAATTTTTACTACTGCCAATTCTTCAGCGATTCCGGTCAAACTCGCTGTTACAAGCATAGCCTTCAATTTGTTACAGGATCGTTAATAGATCGGAGCGCTGAACATGACAAGACATTATTGGAAACAAGGGTGAAGTTTTTTTACGTTGTGATTGGCTGATCAAAGAATCCGCTAGCGATTTTTTGATCTCGATCAAAACCTGACGATAGCCTCAAATAAAATGCTTGAGATTGCTTAGCGATTTTGTAGGAAACAGAAGTTGCAAAATCACGCAATCGCTAAGGAAATCGCTTAGTAATCGCTATATGTACACGGGTTTTATGCCCTGGTCACGCGAGACCGATAAACGAAACTATAACGAAACTATTTTAGAAAATCGCCGAGGTGCGACGATAATAGTTTCGTTGTGCTGGTCACACGAGAACTATAATTAGTTCGTTACGCCTAGCGATCACTAGTTTCATCCAATGACAGAGGATTGCGTTTTGTGCGCGGGCCTACTCATACTTTACTGCGTGATGTAAAAGCATGGAAGAATTATTATTGATGTTTGGAATATATTATTTTAATAAATAGCTAGGTTTGACCAGCCAGTACTATTCCAATTGTTTGATAATAATTTATTATTATCTTTCATTTATTTAAAACTCATTGTGAATATAATATAATAAATAATTATTTATTCAAAAAACAAATGTGCTACTACTATGGAAACCATGCGTTCGTCATGAATGACCCTGACATTGGAGACCAGCCAATAACAGAACATAGAAAATAAACCTATTAATGAGCTTATCTGGTCCAATGGTCCAATCACATGCAAGCATCGCAACCGAAGATTTTCCCAAACCTAGCATTGCTTGATCACGACGAAACTGAAATATTCGCTCGGTTTGCTCAGCAACGAATTTGCTGGGCTTGAAAAAATAGTTTCGTTGACAGTTTTGTCAGAGATTCGGTCTCGTGTGACCAGGGCTTAAAACCCCGTGTACATATAGCGATTACTAAGCGATTTCCTTAGCGATTGCGTGATTTTGCAACTTCTGTTTCCTACAAAATCGCTAAGCAATCTCAAGCATTTTATTTGAGGTTATCGTCAGGTTTTGATCGAGATCAAAAAATCGCTAGCGGATTCTTTGATCAGCCAATCACAACGTAAAAAAACTTTACCCTTGTTTCCAATATGGTCTTGTCATGTTCAGCGCTCCGATCTATCAACGATCCTACAATAAACTGAAGGCTATGCTTTATCAGTGGCGGATTTTCAACTTCAGTGAAGGGGGGTCTTGATATGGTCAGAGGGTGGGAGGGGAGGGGGTGCGGGGGAGGGGTGGGGTGCGGGCACCCCTCCCCCGCAAGAGCCCCGCGCTAGCGGAAAAAATTGAAAATATGAGTTCTGAGATGCCTGGAAATGCGTTCTAAAGTCAATGATGTAAATTGATGATGAATATATGATAGAAATATAAAATATTAATTATTGAGTTAGCAAAGCAAACCACCTGCACCAAACCACATAATATAACATTTGGATGTTCTGGATGCCACAGTAGTACATAACTGTGATGTTAGGTTGTGGAAAAAGGGAGATACATTAGACCCATTGGTTCCAGTGGTCGCAACTGGGTTTGAGGGAATAGATGGAGTGGTTGGTTGTGTAGATGCAAAGTGAGATAACAAGTCATCTATTAGCTCAGAAAGTCAATTGCTGTGACTAACACAGCATAAATATGGGATAGGGTATAAAAAATTACCATGTCTAACAAAATATAAGGACAGTATTATGTAAACAGTGTAAACTCTAAGCTACCTCAATGTCAAGCTTTTATTCAATGTAAAAGTGGATGTAAAGTCATCAGTTTTGGAGTCGTTATTCAAATTTCACAAGCTTTCAGGGAGTTTAGCAGTTTTTAGGAGTAGGGACAATTTTCAACTAATAAGCAGGTAGGTCCCTAACAAATCAGGTGACGTGACAGGTATGCCACAGTCGTTTGTGTGTATATAAATCAAAGTTGAATTAGAAGAAATTAATAGTCTTATGGCTTCTTTTGGGGGAAAAATAAAACAGACATATTTTAGGAGAGGTTATTAAAATTGATTATTATCAATATGATATTGCTAATTGTTAAATAATAACAGTAATTCATAATAATAATAATAAATTAGCAATAATGATTTAGATTTATTAATATATAAATAATAAATAAATATAAGAAGGTTAATAATAATAATAACACCACAAGTAGTTACTAAGTTGATGCTATTTTTATTACTATCAGAAGAATGTTAAAACATCAACAACTTGGTTACATCTTCTTGTTTTACTACCACTATTATTATACAGGTTATCTCACCTAGGAGGTTTTTTATTACTATCAGAAGAATGTTAAAACATCAACAACTTGGTTACACCTTCTTGTTTTATTACCACTCTTATACAGGTTATCTCACCTAGGTTTGAGCACTCTATGGCAGATGCCCTACTATCACCACTAATAATAGATAATAGATAGATACTAAATATATTATACATTAAATTTAATTATTATTATTATAATAATAAATAATAATTATATTAATGGCTTATTATTTATTATAATAATAATATAATAATAACAATAAATAAATAATCAATTAATAATTATTTTATTATAATAAATAATAATAATACTTAGCCTCCCTGTCACTTACTACTAGTAGTGGTAGCCTAGTAGTAGTAAGTAGTAGTACTAGTATTATTATGACCAACATCCAAAGTTTTTATTTATTTCTGCTACTAAGTGACTATTGATAATTTATTTTATATTATCATATTACAACAATTATAATAATACTATACTAATTAAAAATAGTTAATTGGACAAAATCTTTTCAAGGTCTTTGCAAGAAGATAATAGTGTCCTTGCCCAAATTTACGTTGCTGCTTACTAGTTGTTTTGATCAAATAGCATTGTGGGCTGTGTTCCAAAGAATGGCCAGTGATGGCTAGTCCTATCAATTGCTTCATAACAAAAAGTACCAGTACACAGGTTAATAAGTCTCTTGTCTAGGAGGTTAGAAATGTGTTTGCTTCCAGAAAACATTACAGTAGCACATAACTCCAACTGAAAAAACTTCTGAAAAATTTTTTTTTCTTTAGCCTGAAGGGGGGTCGCACGACCCCAGCGACAATAGGAAAATCCGCCACTGTTTATAACAGCGAGCTTGACCGGAATCGCTGAAGAATTGGCATTAGTGAAAAATTGCGCAATTTGGGGGAGGGACTTCCCCAATCGCTAAGCAAAATCGCTAGCACGATCGCTATATGTACATGAAGCATTAGTGTCGTCGTTATAGCCAAAGTTATATCCCTAACAAAATAAGGCAGTGGTGTATAGCTTTACCAGTTTCAAGTATGGGGAAATTTTCAGCTAGATTGGGACTTTCATGATATTGTGAGAATGATAACGCATGCACAACAACGAAATCATCTGAGTTAAGATGGCAGTAATTTAGTTGTCAATAAAAAGTGGAAGAAAGAAAAATCATCTCTTTTTTGTTTTGTGTTTCTAAAAAGTTGGGAGATTGGGTGGTTGTAGTACAAACAAGATGCAAAGCAAATCAATTAAATATCACTCTGGTCATATTAGTGAACAAAAAGTAAATAGAGTCATTGAGATGGCAATAATAGAGTTTTACTAAATAAAATTGTCAGTGAATTGACTGGACAACAGAAAACTGATGGATCTTAAATTTTAGTAATTGAGGAAACAGTGTTTTTTACAATCCGCTACTTTTATTACTGGAGCTGAGGTGGAATCTATTGATGCGTGAATCAAAGCTCCTGGCACACTAGCAGACGACCTCAGCAACATGGAGAAAGGTGAGGCAGGTGACTAACTAGATACAGCTGTACTTTTGTCAGTTTCGTGTTTTGCAGCAAAAAACAACCCAGTAACTTAATAAAAAAACTGCTGCTATAATCTTAAAGAGTAATGAAGTTTTGGGTTGAAGAAAAATGTTTGATGGTGTAATTGATTATCAATTAATAATCAAAAAATAATACACGCTAGAAAAAAGTCACAGTGACTACTGAACTAATTAAAACTTCAATTAAACTTTGTTATAAAACATTAACATCTGTTATAATTGCTTTTGGTTATTATTGTCGTGACTAATACATGTACATGTATTTGCACGTGCTGTACATGATGTAGTACAGCACGTGCAAATAATACACCGTCTTAATTAAATTTATTGGTAGGCGTAATATAGGGGTCGTCCCAAAAAGGTGCCGTCCCAAAAAGGTGCCGTCCCAAAAAATGTTCCGCAATCCGCTTCATGGTGGTTTAGGATTTGAGATTCGGGGTTTGAGACTTGGCATCTTTATGTGGCAGCACCATTTCGTAGGTGATCCGTAATATATAATAATAATGAGGATGATAATAGTGTCCGTTTTCATTTCTCTTATGCGTTCTCCCTTGTTGAACTTGTAGCATTGTTTATAATAATAATAACAATGATAGAATATAATGTATAAGAAATAAGTTTCTAGCAAATGATTAATAGTAATAATAGCCATCCCACATCCCGTTATTATTATTATTATTATCATGTGGTAATGTAATGGCTGTAGACAACACCTGAAAAGGGGTTGGAAACCTATACATTAGATAGAAGCAACGCTGTATTCCTACTCCCCTATTGTTATATAACACTTTAGTGTATACTATAACAAGATATTTCAATAATGACTACAATATTTTTTAATAAAATGGTATAATATTGCTTATTAAAGCATTATGTCTTCTGATTCAATATAAGGAACTACAAGTTAGAGGACAACTAACACAGCTTTGGCATCTGTAATCAGTTTTCTGTTTTGCAATTGCGTATATATCGACATGCGCTCTCGTGTCAACATTGGATTACACTACACAAATTCATTGGCGTAAAGTTCTGGGCTGTAGTTTTTTGTGTATAATTGGGCATGTGTTAATTATAACGATAAACATTAGGAGTATTCGTGACCTCTGTTCACTGAACATAATGCAATAAAAATAAGCAGATCGGCAATAAGCTCAATCAATAAATAATCATTTTGTTTGGAGCTCGTGGTTCAACAAAAAATATCTCACTAAATAAAAAAATTATCAACAAGCATTTATTAATATTTTTCGTAGGTTGGGAACAACACTGAATTGTAAATAAATCGTAACAAGCAAGGCTAATATGTTCATTTTCATAAACCGATTCTTTTGCTCTAAAGTTATTTTACCATCGCTTGAAATATACTAAATACAAGGGTGACTTTACAGACTATTTCGTGCTTGTAACAAGGTCATTCTTGTTTTTTCTTAAATATTTAAAAATTGAGAGTTATCTTCTTTGTGTTTTGTTTGGTAATCTAAGAATTTGTTGAAAAAATTATGTTGTTGTAAACTAACTTTCCGTTCCATACGCAACGTATCGAATTTCGAACACCAATTATTTTTTGTTCTTTGTTCAATGAACACGTCGCCAGTAATCCTATAGTCACTGCGACAAAACTGCAAGCTAGTAACTAAATACTGCAACAGGCTCACAGCACGCGTTACACTGCTGCAGAGTTGTCTCCTCGGTAGCTCCGATGTGGTCACCTCATGCTGCTGTCTTAATCAATCAAGTAGTCAGCCTTTCCTCCAGGTCAAAATTCAGGGTCAAAGGTCTCAAACAAGCAACTGGATTTTTTGTTTGACAGACGCATCTGTTCATAGTGGCTGGTGACATTGAGACGAGTAAAAATGGCGTACTACACTATTATTTTTCCCAATACGTATAGTTTTTACAACGTATTATCTCTGTTGCAAAATTAGTCCTTTAAACAGGGATGTGCTAATCGTAAAAGCGAATATGATGAAGGATTTGATTTGTTCTAAGGCTCCATATTTACTGTGTACTATATAAACTGTATATAGTACGCTCTGTCACCATTTGCTCATGTTATATTTCACCTACAGTTAGCGTTCTAGGAGGGGAGATAATTCTATGGTTGCAACTATTTGGCCTTCCATAACAGCAAGGCGCAGGTACAAACAAACTATTCAGTGTAACACAGAAAAAGTTGTAAATAATCATATGAAATAATGGATAATATTTGTAGACCTTCACACATACAACTATGGAGTAGTTGGCACTGTCTCAAACTCTGCTCCGATCTAGGGTTTGATTAGATGATGGCTATAGCCTCGTTTCATCATAAGAGTCCCTCCAGGGCGAGGTTGCCACTATACGTCCCCAAGTCACTTGGTCATTTCTATTGGCAAAGTTAGCTCAACTATGAGGCCACACCATGATGTTAGTGAAATGTTGCAGCTCGGGTGCAGCTGGCGTGCCCTCATCTGTTGATAGAGGACTTTTACTCGGGGCCAAAACTTTATGGATATAAGTAATAAAAAGAGCCTCTGAATGCAAAGAGATCTGCTACCTGGTAGAAAACCATCAATGATTAAATCACGCCTTGCCAACCCAACTGTAATTACGTTAACTACATTGCAATGCAATTACGTTAACTATGATGGATGGGCAACTCCAAAGTCAACAAACTGGCAGATTATATGCTGAAATTGTGTAAAAGACAACTTGCAACTGCTTCTGCAGCCCAAAATTAAACGCAGACTCAGTCACTTTCACGTAAACACAGCTTCATAGTTTCAATACATTAAATACCACTTTCATACTCCAATCTTTTGTTTAAGGTTATTTAATGAAATTAATTATAAAAACTGAAATAGGATTCAGATTCATTTGATATTGTTTCCCATCACCCAAGCTGAAACTGACCAAAACATTTAGTGAACTAATTTATCAATTGATTGACTCAGTGCTTCATACTAACTTACATATGAGCAAAGCAAATGCATGACGGACATCAACATGAAATGTAGTGCCAACCAATAATTTTTGTCATCATAAAAATTAGAATTGCCATAAATATGACAATTCCATCTCAAAGTTCAGCACGTTTCCGATGTGTTACGTGTAGTTGTTAGGACATGCTTAAAATACTGAGTGTGATGACTGTAACATATACTTGTGTGATGTTAAAAATCCACAAAAAGAATTATAAAAACAATATATCTTAGCTTGTAATGGAGATAATTAATCAATATTACTTATTTATTGTAAGCAAGTTACGTGTTATACAGAATGTTTTAAACACTTTGCAGAAAAATTCCAAGTAATTCTCACCTTACGAGTCTGCCTGCGATTATACACTGTACTGTTTAACTTTCCTACAATCAGCCATGTACCAAGAGTGGGCGACTCTAAATATCTGCTGTAATCTCAAGGCTATCGCAATGTCATGCATGTGGACTTATGCGATGCATTGATCAATGTGCACTCCAACTGCTGTAACGCTTGATGGTTTAGGTTAACATTGACCTCTTCAGGTGTCGACCAAATCTTTTAAATTTTTTTCTCAGAACACAGGATATGTTGATGATCTTAAGATGTACACAAACTAATCCACATGCTTTGCACCAATAGTGAGAAATGTAGGGAAAACACTGGTTTTTGACACCAAAGTTTCACATTGCTTGGAATAAGAAATGTAATTTATGTTACATAATCTTCTCTTTTGATGTAAATCACAAATTTAATCTGAGTTGGAGTGCTTTCGGATACCCTACCCGAAGGGCTTAACAATGGGATTAAAGGAGACCATTTGGAAACCCTGTCGTTGAGGGCAAGAAAAAAAACATGGCGGCAATGGACAATTTGGGCTCAACGATGGAAGTGACAAGCGAGGTAGGGCATAGAATTGTCTCCACCTAACCAACAAATTTAACAGGTCAACTTATTATGACTGTTTCTCCCCGTTCTAAGTTGTGACAACACACTATGGCATCTATAAAAAATATAGCAAATAATAACATCATCGTAATTAATTTCTGTTTTGTAAAGAAACCAAAGTGGGCTCGCTTTAGCTAAGCGGTTTCCACAAGCGCTGTTGAAAATAACGATGTTTAGGGTTTAAGCGCAAACAACTTCCGTTAAACGACAGTCATCATTGAGCCCTCAACGACTTCCCTACACATAGGGTATCTGAAAGGATTTTAAAGCATTTTAACTTGTAGCTGTGCTTCAAAGTTGTCAAAATTTGGCAATGGCTACTTAGAGCTTCTGAGGAAGAGTCAACTCCATCGACAGGGAGTGGGTTGGGTAACAAACTAGAGATGCTCCACATTCGATATATATATCATGCATTGAGCAAATATAGTTCAATAGAATAACGCAAACACGAAAACTTGAAACTTGATACCTTCTTGTTTATGTGTTTAAAGGCAAAGTATTTATTGAAAAACATGCAAAATGGTACAGCAGTTCAACTACCCCATGTTAGCTGCTTGCACAAATGCTGACACACCTTTCCTAAAGAACTGTTTTAAAAGTTGCTATTGCCACCAGTCGGGCAAACACAACTTTAAGCCCCATGGGCTATGATCAATTTCCACAAAAGGAAATTATTTCAAGTTCCATTATAACATGCGTGTTTTTACTTCGTTTGAAAATGTCAAAAAACCTTGTAATTTGGGAATTTTTCAGTCCGCGTGATTCATTGCGGTAACGAAATTTCATTACTTTCGGCGATCACCTCTGAATGAACCCAAAAGTTACGTTTGCTGATATCAAAAGCAATCGCATGGCTGAATGATGAATGCCACCATTACTTATGCTGGTAGTTGACTGGCGTTAGGTAACTAAATGAAGACGATGTTCAGTGTAGTATAGATGGAGCAGACCTCCAGTAAAATGATAACAGAACCACGTTATATTTTTATATTTATTGGTTATGGTGGACTGAACCAATCAAGCAATTCTTAGCATTGCATACTCGCGTTGTTTGAAATTGCCAACGCTAGCGAAACTTAGCGCGTATCAATATCTATTTTAATTTTTGTTGCAATTCCAGCCAGCTTGTGACACTCCTATCAGCAAATGCTCTAGTTACAAAGACAGTTTCAACTTGACAGATAAGTCGGTATTCTAGCCAGCACATTTTGCCAGTCTTGACTGTCTTGCTCTGTTACAGATTCTGCCAGTTTGCCCCCACCATACACAGAGAATCCAGAAGCCTCGGCTTCTCTGCTTGAGCAAAATCTGCATCAACAGTCTTCTCTCCATAAGCAACCAGCACCGGGAACTTTACCACAGCAGAGCCAACCACAGCAAACACCACTGCAACAAACCAATGCCCCGCCCCAGCAAGCTTATGCCCCGCCCCAGCAAGCTTATGCCCCACCCCAGCAAGCCTACGCTCCACCCCAACAAGCCTACGCCCAGCCACAGCCTGTGTACCCTGCCCAGCCAGTGCATTATCCCCAACCACAGCCTATGTACCAGCTCCAACCACAGCCTGTGTACCAACACTCGCCGCAGCCTGTGTTCCAACACCCACCACAGCCAACCCAAAATGTAATCAACAATACCACAGTAGTAACCCAAGCAGCAGCCCCAGCTCCAGCCCAACCTGTTGTAGTGGGTAAGTAGTTTCTCTTGTTAGTAGCTGACTAACTAACTCACCATGTGAGCAGCCTTTTTTATTTCTGCACCAGGGAGGTGCCATCAAGTTGTAGTATATACGGTGTATGTAGTACAGACACAATACATATATTATATAGTGCGGACACAGTATGTACATTACTTGACACAAACATAATGCATATTTAATTGTATAGTGCAAAGACCAAACATAGTGAAGAGAAATGACTGTCTCACTTGCTCCATACTGAACATGTTATGTTGTAACCTCATTCTTGGAGCTATTGCCATTGGCTTTTCCTGCATGGCAAGAGATGCGTATGAAAGAGGTAAAACTTTCTCCTTATTATTTCTCTCGTGCTTTCGGCGTTTGCGCCTTCAATTTCAAAAAATCCGTTGTGTGCAAATTGAATATTTTACAAGTAAGCAACTCTGCCAATATTCAAGCAAGATGTGTGCACTCCTGTGATATTTAAAGATGATGCAAAAAATTGCAAAAAAATAATTGCTCTGCTATTTTATTAAAGTTTTTTGTGGTGGATTCCACAAATTCACTGCATTTTGAAAATTGACTTTTTGAAGATTCAGTGATTGAAGACAAACGTAACTATTTGCAAAATTGCAAAATTGCAAAAAAACAATTGCTCTGCTATTTTATTAAAGTTTTTTGCGATGGATTCCACAAATTCACTGCGTTTGGAAAATTGACTTTTTGAAGATGCAGTGACTGAAGACGAACGTAACTATTTAATAATGGCCCATTTTCTCCTTTGTCCAAACTCGAACCTTTAGCCTACTCAACGCTTGTTTTTTTTTGCAGGCAATCATGACTTGAACTTTCTATTGTGGATAAATCATGTTTTCTGTATAATGTAGTGTTATACAAGTATATATATCATTAATATACTTTTGTTTTATTAACAACCAGCACTTTTAAGTACTATTTTAGGCAACTAGTTTAACAACAGGCACATATTTTTTGTGTTAATTTTGTTCTATCAGTAACATTTGTTTAACAACACACTTTTATCGTTCAGTTTTTCTAATAATGATTAATCATAAATTTTTTAGGGTTTATAAATAAATGTTTGAAATTTTATAATTATTTTAGTGGTACGAGTAATGCTAGTAAATGAATAAAACTTTTTTAAAAGGTATTGAATTTTAGTTGACGACTATTTCCACTGCTGGTGAGTGAGAGTCACAACTGTCACTTTACCAACTGTCACTGTACCAACTGTCACTTTACTAACTGTCACTGTACCAACTGTCACTTTACCAACTGCTGTTGTATCGTACTTTAATATAATCATCTTTTGTTACCGTTGATGGAGATTAATTATATGCTATTAATTATTACTATTTTTTTAAATGGTAGAAACTATTTGATTATTTAATTTGAGTTTAGCTCTAGTTACAGTTGGCAAGTCATTACTATGTCCGGTTATAGTACATAGCTTACACATGAAATTGGCATTCTTTCAATTTTGTATTTCATTCTTCATTTGTAATAAATAATCGATGGATTATTGTAGCCTTAGTTATACATAACCTGTGGAATGTGGAGTTTTATGTTATTTGAACACATGAAAGATGAAACATTCAAACGAATTAGAATTCCCATTGTTTCCTCATTCAATAACTTTCTACTCTGCAACCACTTGCCTTTATTTGTCACTATCAGCATGGTATAGATGTGACTGTTTATATATTTCAGGTGACTTTGATTCTGGTGACAAACACATGAAGGTTGTGAGAGCGATGAACATCACCGGACCCATTGCTGTTGTTGTAGTGGTTATTATTATAGTCGCTGTGGGTGGCTCCTACTAGTGGGAACAGCATTCTGTGACTTTGTCTAACACTATAAAGTTTGTTAGTTCCTGCTTTATATATAACGTTTCTGTATGGAACTATTTCCATCGATTGAATAATATCATTTTTTGATATCCAAAGCTACACACTCCCTTTTTAGTATGACTTTGTATAGGATGAGTTTCTATGGTTTTGTAATAAAATAAAGCCACCTGCTGGTTGTTAGTAAGATCAAGTGACTACTTACTTTATTGGCCATGTTCTAGGTCCTGGCAAAGCGGTACATCCATCCATCATCTATTGTTTAGTCGTTGTGCATCTGTTAAAGGTCCTATTTCATCTTATTTTAGCCTATGCCTATCCTATAAATCGTCATGTGGTCAAGTCATCAAACCACCACAAATGACTTTACTACTCAAAACATAACTCCAGATTACTAAATTGCCAAGAAAACATGTTGGAGATAACATCCAAAGTGATGAAATACGCTAGCACATAGCAGAGCCAGCGGTACGTGTTTCATCAGTAATAGACCAACACATGTCCAAATGCCAGTATCGGGAGCTTTGCACTAGCCCGTATTAATTTGGTTATCATAGAAATTGTGTATAGGTTTCTGAAAACTAAAATAATAATAAATTAATAAGACAAAAATAATAATTAAAATTATTATAAATTAACTAATAATTCAAGATGAGAAAATAATTGTTATCATCAATAAAAGGAAATAAATTGAAGTGATGTAATAATCATTAAATAATAATAAGTGATTGTTAAATTTTGTGTTTCATCTTTATCTAATGGCAAAAATATTAAGGATATGCGGTAATTTTTTTATCGTTCAATGAGTTCAACAACTTACAAATTGATTGTTTTGATCAAGCCAAAGCAATAAAGAATTTTTCTATAGAACGAGTTTTTCGTGCACGAGGTGATTGGTTTAAAATTTATTGGAATGTGATGGGTTTTTGGCTCGTCCTAAATACAAACTACAAAAAAATATCAGATAATTAGAAATTACTTACAATAATTGATTAATACGTTTATTACATTGTATAAATTACTATAATTATTGTAAGCAAACATGTTGACCAATCAACAAACGTTCTGATTTCAACCAATCATTGCGTGTACGAAAAACTCTTTATATAAAAAAGTCCAAGCGTAAACGCCGTGAGTGAATTGTCCTTGACATGAGAAAATGTTTAAAACGATCGCAATAATTGAATGGCCAAAGCCCAATAAAAACAGCTTTTTCAGCCAGATAGCCAATGAAGTTGGCCAAAAGTAGTAAAACCACATTTCCATGAGTGGCTCTTGATAATCAGGTTGGAGTTTATAGACCCCATATCTCTAGCATTTCTGTGATAAATGGCAATGAAAATTTAAGTTGCGGCTAGGCATTCAGGGTGCTTTCGGATACCCTACGCGTAGGGCTTAGTGATGGGATTAAACGAGACCATTCGGCAACCCCGTCGTTAAAGGCAAAAAAACATGGCGGCAATTAACAATTTGGGCTCAACAATGGAAGTGACAAGCGAGGTAGGTAGCATTGCTGAGGGCAAACACTTGTCTCCACCTAACCAACAATTTTAACGAGTCAACTTATTAAATCATTGTTTCTCCCCAATTCAAGTTGTGACAATGCATTATAACGTATATAAAAAGTACAGCAGACAATAACATCATCGTAATTAACTTCTGTTTGTAAAAAAATTAAAGTGAGCTCGCTTTAGCTATACAGTTTTCACAAACTTTGACGGAAATAAAGATGTCTATGGTTTAAGCGCAAACAACTTCGGTTAAACGACAGTCACGAGCCCTCAACGAGTGCTCAACGGCTGCGCTACGAGTAGGGTATCCGAAAGCACCCTAAATTATGCTTCATATAATCATGCTAGTGTCTGTCAAATGTCAACTGCTCTCGTACGTCACAGCAATGGCTGCAAGCAATCACCGCAAGCAAAATGAATGTTTGTATTTCTCTTTTTTGCACAGGTAGCGTAGGGTTACATTATATCTATAACATATAGATATGCAACATATAGACTATACGTTGTATTTGATTTTATGGCATCTAAATTACACTTCCCTGGTAATGTATTATCCACTTAAACTCTGGTTAAAGAGAACCTTTTGGCTTCAGCTTGGCTTTTGTTTGCCAACTGTAAACATCTGTCATTATCTAGAAGCTATATCAAGTTGACATGTCAGCAAGGCCATAGTCATTTTATACCATAGCCTGAGAGCAGTTTGATCCGTGATCTATTAATCTAATCAACCAGCAGCCCGAGATACTACACAGCTTTATCTTTGTTCAATTTATATAACCGGGTTGAAGTGAACAGTCATCACATTCACTGTTAGGTATATTTTATCGACTTCCGGAGTTGTCAGCTCACCCACTATTGTACTGAGAAGCCCAGATTCTCTAAACGAGGGATGAGGCCTTCTGCTTCCTCCTGTCCATCCTCCTCTCTACCTTTGACATTGTAGTACACCAGAGCTTGTTTCCTTGCTGCACCTGTACCTTCTGGTATTATGTAATCACTTGCCAACTCTTTCAGCAGCAAAATCATTCTCTGTGACGATGTGGTTGGCAGCACAGATGAAATATGCTAGCTTCGTGTGGAACTTTCTCCTCTCACTGTCTGCCAGATTTATGCATTCACGGTCTGAAAGATCTATGTACTCACTTTCTGACAGATCCATGTTCTCACTATCTGTTGGATCCATGAATGAAATATTCCAGGATTGACTGAAAACCAAACCGGATTCGGCATAAATTAGCCATATTGCATCAACAACAATCATGGCGACTCCCACAAATGAATCAGGATAAAAAGTTATAGAACGCGGCTGCCCTGATTAATATTTCGTCGACTGGCTTAATTGACTTTCCTTAATGAGAAGACAACTCAATCATTATCAGAACACTATATTGTGGCTGTTGTGATATAAGCAGCAATAATGAAAATATTTTGATCGTTGCCTTGACGATTAACAAGTGAAAACATTGTGGCGACTACCACAGCTGATTACAATTGAACTGTGAAAAAAGTTATGTCAAGTGCCATAGCTGGCAGTCCTGGTAAATTTCATCCATGGTTAAATCTGTCGTGTATTATAGGATAACGTGCATCATATCGGGTATTTTAGTACTGGGCGATTAACAGACAATGATCTCTCCCCTTTTATGATTTTTATATCACTGAGACAAGTTGATCGATTCCAAGACATGATCATGCTGTTGTTAGATTATTTTGAATCGATCATTTCTGAGTTCGCTTGAAGCATAAATGGCACAAATGAACCAAAACCAGGCTGAAAAATCTGGTAAAAATTTACCAGTTCTTCATTCAGAAACTGATATCTACAGCTGTGTCTGCTATTCCTGTGGGTACCATTAGATGAATACGGTAGTAATACTTTGCGTGAGCGTGAGTGGCGTGAGCGTGAATGGAAATATGGAAGTGCAAATGCAAAGAAAGATTATTTATTCACTTTAAAATCTTCTTTGCTGAGACAACATGAGCAATATTAGCATTTTTAAATAGGGAGTTGTTTACCCTTGGTGAAAACATTGAAAATCCGTATTTCCACTCATGCCATTTACGCTCACGCCACTCACGCTCATGCAAAGTATTACAACCGAGATGAATATGCGTAAGACAAACTGTAGAGATCATCTGTGAGAAGTGCAATAGAAAGATCCACAGTAGTTTTGGGTTTTTGTCGGATACATTTGGAAATCGTGGATGGAAATTACTGAGATTACGATAGCGCTAGCCCCCCAGTTTTTGCTTCTAGTTTATAAATAAAGAAAAAAAATTTATCATTCTTACTAAATGCGCGTGAAACTCCAAAATTGTTTTATATACAAAATTGTTGAATAAAATAATTTTTCCTGCTATTTAAATGGAATGCTTCAGTGATGGTATCCTTGCCAGTTTTTCCCTGTTAGGCAAGTCTCGATAGAATTCATACTATTTTGTAATCAAATATGGCTTTGCTGAAGTATTTTGTGTTTGTTGGCATAAGTTCAATACAAGCTGTTGCCACATAAATCATTAAATTGCTTGCAGCCAAAGTGCCTGTCAGTATATTATCCATTCTATCAACAATCCACTGTGACATTGCTATTGCTTACGGTACAGGATGTCTTCCTACGATGTGGTGGTACAACAGTCATTTCGTCTATGAGAAGAAAGTTTTTTTGTTGTTATAGATCAACTCACTCACAATGCCAGACGATGTTGCACATTTCCTGAACTACTTGTAGCTTTACTATGTCAAACTGACTTTCATTTAAAAACACTTTTGATATCACCACAATCAGTGCTCTTGTTTGTTGTGAATTGTGGAGTTGTCAGCTTAGTGTGGAAACAACTCCCAAGTTATAATAAATATTCATGATTTTGTGGTTTGTATAACAGATTACTGATAGCTAGCCGTTACGATTTAATTTCACATGTGCTACATTTTATACTATTTGTGCATTTTGATTAGTGATATTTGCTGGTATTCTTTACTTGACTATTTGCATGGTTATCTTTCAGTATTAACAATATGTTGGAGTTGTCCCTGCAATTTGTAAAAATTCTTCCAATTCTACTGAGTTGCGTATAATGGGCGTTCACATACATTGTATAAATATTCTTGGTGTTAACGAGAAAAATAGTAGCATAATTTTCGTTACAAACTCAATTTATGGAGTTGTGTTATTTTCCTATAAAATACTGTATCCCATCTGTAATGTATGCCAGCCGACTATCGGCCATAATGTTTATGACTGATTGGTTTTGAAGTGTCGAGTGCATGATTAGTGCAATTATAATAAATAAGTAAGTCGTCAATTGGATGATCAATAACATTGTTCACAGGCTACGCATTGTAGAACCATGGCTAGGTCAAGATCAATACTAATGGACGCTGATCCTTAAGGACATTGAAATGTATTTGAGTAATTATTATTAAAAGTAATAACAAACAAAAAACCAAAAGCTGCATGGTTGGGCATTCTCATCTAACATGAAATTGACTAGTTTACTGATATAAAAACTGTAAAAGTTCACTCGAGATCGCAGCTGGCAGTTTAATTACTAATGAAATTGACATCGCTATTAGCAACTCAAGTAGATTTTGTTTTGAACTTGGATTACATTGTTTTTTTGAACAAGCATGAATATCATTTTTTGGGCGATGAATGTCCAAAAAAAGTGATCAATAGATAATGGATGACCTTTTCTGCTCGGATTCCATTAGTGTACATGCAGTACTACTCGAGCATTTTCAGTTGGTCTAGTCCTAAACATTGAAGTATGCGTGAATTCATTGATCCATCTAGTTTATGAAGTCTATGAACTGTAGGCAATGATAGGATTACTCTCGAAAATTTATTCTTGGTTATTCACTTATTTTTGTTCCCAGAGTTGTCTTTTCTTGCCGTAAATACAATTGATTGAGAATTATCAGCTCAGTAGGAAACAACTCTTGATATAGTTTATCCTTGCGCAAGTCAATGCCTAGTTAACAACAATGATTACAGATTTGACTATCAATGTTTTACCATCAAGTGTCTTTTTTATGGGTGAACTAGACTGTGATTGGTTATTTGGACTCATCTATCAACCATTGAGAACAAGTTAGATGATGAGCAGTGACTGTTCCCATTTCCTCTGCACCACTGATATGTATTGTAAGGTTCTGCTGTGGTAGTGACTGGTGTGCATAATAATAGTAACAAAAAACTTGGTATAATCTTCAAGGTTACAACATAATAATTTCCTCATAATAAATTTGGAATTACTGATATGAGTTGGAGGATTCTACGTTGAAGTTGTTGTTGTTGAGTTTGGTATGAGAGGCAGACGTTGGTAGCCGTGAGGCACTGATTTTTGTATAGCCAAGAGATGCTCCGAATAGACGATGAATAATTGAAACTGGCTCTTTGTTCAGTATATAGAAAGATAATGTTTGTACCTAGATTTAGCGTAAGCCTGAGATACAAGATTATTGCTTTGGTCATTAAGCCAAGCAGAGATAGTTGTGTTTATAAAGGAAGCCAAAGCTCTAAGCATCCAACAAATCCTCTCACAAATCTGGTCAAGTTGTCTCTCTGTAAATAAGGACTAACAGACTCTAACAGAGGCTTGTCTCCGTTGACGTCTAGGTCTAGCTCTTTAGTCACATGATTGTACATAGCTTGTGTGCTAGTAACTTGATCATTCCTTTGTGTTGGTAGGGTACGCATTCACTTGGTTTTGAGCGTCGCTTGGCACATTAAACTGAACAAACACCAAGCGACGCGTTAATAAGAATAGATAGTATAAAGGTGTTTTGTGACGATAGATAAAATGGCTCAGTGAATAATGGTTTTATTTTCGCCCAAGCTCTAGGTGTGGAAACACTCGTGTAATAGCAATCAAGCTTGTATAACTCTGATAAAAAAATTGTATGTTTTGTGTATACTGCTTTCCAACAGTTGTTATGGAGTGTAACAATACAATATCAGAGCTATGTAAAACACAATGTATCTAGCTCCAAGTTACAAAAGCATCTATGGTGAATATAATGAGAGAAACAACCAATTATTTATTGTACCCAAATTGTATTTCTCTACAAGTCGCTTGTCATTGAAGCTCCTCTGTGTGGCTGAGACCTCTACTCTATGGATTCCCCAGTGACTATGTGTGTCTACTCTATGGATTCCCCCAGTGACTATCTGTGTCTGCTCTATAGATTCCCCCAGTGACTATCTGTGTCTACTCTATAGATTCCCCCAGTGACTATCTGTGTCTACTCTATAGATTCCCCCAGTGACTATCTGTGTCTACTCTATAGATTCCCCCAGTGACTATCTGTGTCTACTCTATGGATTCCCCCAGTGACTATCTGTGTCTACTCTATAGATTCCCCCAGTGACTATCTGTGTCTACTCTATAGATTCCCCCAGTGACTATCTGTGTCTACTCTATAGATTCCCCCAGTGACTATCTGTGTCTACTCTATAGATTCCCCCAGTGACTATCTGTGTCTACTCTATAGATTCCACCAGTGACTATCTGTGTCTACTCTATAGATTCCCCCAGTGACTATCTGTGTCTACTCTATAGATTCCCCCAGTGACTATCTGTGTCTACTCTATAGATTCCCCCAGTGACTATCTGTGTCTACTCTATAGATTCCTCCAGTGACTATCTGTGTCTACTCTATAGATTCCCCCAGTGACTATCTGTGTCTACTCTATAGATTCCCCCAGTGACTATCTGTGTCTACTCTATAGATTCCCCCAGTAACTATCTGTGTCTACTCTATAGATTGCCCCAGTGACTATCTGTGTCTACTCTATAGATTCCCCCAGTGACTATCTGTGTTTACTCTATAGATTCCCCCAGTGACTATCTGTGTAACAAAGTGAACAAGTTTAAACTGCTGTTGTTAGGGGTTTATAATAATTTCTAGAGTCAATTTTAAAACTTGGACTCTTTTCGGTGAAGATTTTAGAACAGAAAAATGACATATTTCTTAACATGACATATTTTTTTCAAGCCCATAACAAACTGTTATAAGAAGTGTTTGTTAAACTTTCCCAAAACTGACATGCGAGTTGGGGTAACTAAAGCCAATGTGTAGACCTTTAGTACCTGAGTGCACTTTTGTGCAGGTTTATTGGATAAAATAATCTGTAACATGAACTACAAGTGAGAATAAATATATGACTTGTGGCTTTCTTAGCCTGCACTTGTGACTAATTGACCTTTCAGCCAAACTAAACCCGAGGGTTACCTACACATAAGGTTGCCTGATCTAAAGGTAACAATGATTTATAAAGTATCTGATGTATTGTCAGCGTGGTGAACAACTCGGCAGAGAGAGTTTTAAGGGCAGCAAATCTAGTCAACCAAGTATTGAATAAATAATCATACAAAATCAGGGCCAGCTAGGCCAGCTACAGTACACAACCCTTACAAAAAAACAACCCTTCCATTCCAGAATCTGTAAAAACACAACACAGCGAAAATGAATCCAGTAGCAATAGTTTGATTGCAAATCTATTACTTCTGAAGATATGTTTGCTTTTGCGCATCACATGTGGGCCAATCTCAATAAAAACAACATTATTAAATGGCTTTGTGTTTTGTGTTTTTGTTTTGACATGCACAATGACGAGAGCGAGACACTTGTCTTTTACATAAAAAGGTAATAAAGTCCCAGATGTAGATCACTAATAGATAACTTTCACAGTACACGATTGTGAGATCAAGTATGATAATCAGGAATGCTGCATTGCGTGGGAAAAACTAAAAATGAAAGAAACTCGATCTCTGCACACGTAGTATGAGTATTTCCTACCTATTCGTCAACTTTATTATATAGCAGATGGATGCAAAAAATAGTTGTTTTTGTCTGATAACTGATGCCGCCAATTTTTTTGTTCTTGCTGGCAGTAGGAAACTATCCACTTTTTATGTGGTGTGACAAATTGTTATGCATATAAACCAGAAATTTTTATTAAAAAAATAATGATAAAAACTTGTACAAATAATTTTTTTTCTCAATCTACTGTACAGCTGTATTATACTTGGTAGGGAGATCTGCTCATATACTACTACTGCTGTATTATACTTATGAATCAAAGTAAATACATACTGATTTGTACATCGTTGTCATGTGGTTGAGCATGGGTAGCTGCTATATGTTTTCACAGCTAATATTGGCAGTTGAGTAGGGGCTGAGCGCCAATACACTCTTTAACAGCTCCTTCTGTACGACTATCAACAGTTTTGTTTGCATCCTTATTTTGTGCAAATAGGTAAAATTTAACACATTTTTTGCCAACGGACTGCGGGCAGTAAATTTATATTGTAAAGAAATACAAGGCATACTTTTGTTTTAAAATCTCTATTCCAGACAGAACTTAAGTTGTTGAACACACTCTAGTGACCGTTGTTAGGGATTTATGATAATTTCTAGAGTCAATTTTAAAACTTGGACTCTTTTCGGTGAAGATTTTAGAACAAAAAAATGACATATTTCTTAACATGACATATTTTTTTCAAGCCCATAACAAACTGTTATAAGAAGTGTTTGTTAAACTATCCCAAAACTGACATGCTAGTTGGGGTAACTAATGCCAATGTGTAGACCTTTAGTACCTGAGTGCACTTTTGTGCAGATGTATTGGATAAAATATTCTGTAACATGAACTGCAAGTGAGAATAAATATATGACTTGTGGCTTTCTTAGCCTGCACTTGTGACTAATTGACCTTTCAGCCAAACTAAACCCGAGGGTTACCTACACATAAGGTTGCCTGATCTAAAGGTAACAATGATTTATAAAGTATCTGATGTATTGTCAGCGTGGTGAACAACTCGGCAGAGAGAGTTTTAAGGGCAGCAAATCTAGTCAACCAAGTATTGAATAAATAATCATACAAAATCAGGGCCAGCTAGGCCAGCTACAGTACACAACCCTTACAAAAAAACAACCCTTCCATTCCAGAATCTGTAAAAACACAACACAGCGAAAGTGCATCCATGAGCAATAGTTTGATTGCAAATCTATTACTTCTGAAGATATGTTTGCTTTTGGGCATCACATGTGGGTCAATCTCAATAAAAACAACATTATTAAATGGCTTTGTGTTTTGTGTTTTTGTTTTGACATGCACAATGACGAGAGCGAGACACTTGTCTTGTACATAAAAAGGTAATAAAGTGCCAGATGTAGATCACTAATAGATAACTTTCACAATACACGATTGTGAGATCAAGTATGATAATCAGGAATGCTGCATTGCGTGGGAAAAACTAAGAATGAAAGAAACTCGATCTCTGCACACGTAGTATGAGTATTTCCTACCTATTCGTCAACTTTATTATATAGCAGTTGGATGCAAAAAATAGTTGTTTCAATGTAACACCCCCTTTATTTAAATAAATTATATTGAGTATAAGCCCACTGCCAAGTTCGACTCTACACATTTAACAGAATTTTACAAATCATTGGAAGGAAACAAATTCTCAACTGTAAAATGGAGTGATGTACTAAGGATTTTCCATGATATTAGTAGTAAGGTAGGAGCAGATCTCAGTAAAAAAAAGACCTGCCAACATACCCCGAACATTTTTTTGTTAGATTTGTTGGATTGTTTACAGACTTGCCAAAAATGTACTTATTAGTTTTTAGATGATTTCTGTTAGTAAAATATGTACATGCGTAAAAAACAGACCTGCTAACATGTTACATTATTGTTTTTTGGTATGAATATTTTTACAGACCTGTTACAGTATAGGTATGTATGTACATTTGGTAATGTAAATGATAGTTGACATTCGCGTAGAGCTGTAAGATATGTTTTGATTTGTTATTTGCTAATGCTTGAAGTTTCCTTCCCGATATAGATCGTGGTTGACACGGGCCCTTCGTTTGTTTACTCTTGTTTTGGTAGTGGGTCAGGTATTATGTTCATTTGATTAAAAAGGTAATAGCGCCGTTATAAAGTATATAACAATAATGTAAAAAGTGAATTTAATAAAGTATAACATAATAGGGTGAAAGTGTAGGTATAGTGGAAAATGCTTGTAATAGATATTATAAAGTCTATAAAAACTTTTTAATTTGTAAAATATTCAGATATATTGCCCAAAATATCATTACATTCGGAATGAATGATTATGAGAATTTTTTCAATTTTTTAGTTCACTATTTTCCGACACAGACAGACTCATTCCTGAAAATTTTTCGAAATCGTTATAACTAAAAACTGCTATCAAATTGTTTTCGCATACGTTGTATTGTTTTGCGCTTGTGCAATCATTAGTTGTTTTCAGAGTAGCGATGGTTTTTGTTGGAGTAGAGGCTGTAGTCACAGAAGTGTGTTGGTGGTTGGATCTGTAATTGCTAGAATTGTTGTTGTCGTTGCCGGAGAAGTTGTTGTTGTCAAAGTAGTTGTTGCTGTTGTAGGAGGAATTGTTGTCATCACCGGAGTAGTTGCTGTTATTGTTGTCATAGGGGTTGTTCTCTGAGTAGTCGTTGTTGTGGTTCTCCGGATTGTAGCTCTTCATCGATCCGAGTATATTTGGATGTATGATAAAGCTTCATCTGTTTTGCAAACGAATTGAGATTCGTTCATCCTGTCAGTTCTGGAGCAGTTTGGTAGTCGACTGCCAGGAGTCATGGAACATGTGAGTGATCCCATTTGATATTTTAAAGTTTGATCCAAAAGATGAGCCGCTACTCGAACACCTCTGATACCAAGAGTTCCGTGGTGACATCCCAAAGCCCGAGGAGATTAAACGAATTGAAGAGTCTCCGTTGCCAGAAAATGTCAGAAAAGGGTGGAGAGCAATAGAAGATAGATTTGGTATTTCATTATAATTTTGGAAGAGAGACTTTTTTTCACTCTAGTTTACGCTTCCAGTGTCTAGAATTAACTGTCTCAAACATCGGCTGCATTCGATTAATATGATACAATTAAAACTCGGTGTACAGTACGTTGGGAAAACCTTTACAATGTACAATTATTTAACACTAGTTGTAAAACGCAATAAAGCATACTGTTAATTATTTATTGTACTCAAATAATACTTGCTCAGAAAAGAATGGTAATGTCTCATGCTAAATCTTTATGCTGTATATTATTAGACATTAACAACAGTTTTTTTGTTTTTTTTTCGAGAATTACTCATGGAACTGAAAACAATCGATGTCAACACAATAGAAAACAGTTCTAAATCTCTATCTGAAGAAGGCCTGGTACTTGTGCAAAACTCATGTAATAAAAAAATTGAAGACAGATTACAGGTTTTTGCAAGCAATGCTCATATCATCAGTAAGAACTGGTCGCAAAAGCTAGACAGTTTTCGATATGAAACTCTTCTACCACTAACACTCCTAAAGAATGGTACCGCAACAGAGATTCGAAAAATTTGATCTCGACTACTACAACAACGACAACAAAATCTGCTAAATGTTCCGGTTTCTACACTTGTGTAACAAAGAGCTCGAAAAACATAAAATACTCAAAAAATGCGAAGGTCCATAAGATAAAAATGACACACTATAACACAGTCTACATTAAGTTTTCGTCTGATATATTTTGTATATTTGTGAGGTAAATACTTCTGTACGTTCTTTTGAAATAATGGTAAAACTATGCAATACATATCCATGATGTTTTCTTTCTTATATAATAAAGCCATCCAAGAACACAGCACTTCATTTTATACAATACTCAATCCCCCAATCTAAATCATCATACAAACCCTAATAAAACAACCAATGCGCAATAAATACTTAGTCAATCATACAATTATAGACAAAATTAAAAACAATAAAACCGGTGCACAAAAAATGTACCCTTTCAGGTTCTCATGGTAACTGGCGCCAACAAAAAGGCTCTTGGAACCAGGCGAGTCTTCTTGTCCTTGGATACTATGACAGAGATCTGCTCCTACATTACTACTTCTTAGGCTATAAGTGTGAAAGTTACATATTTTGGTGGGGACACTTTCCATTCTCCCCACTGTACAGGAATAGCTGGTGGTAGGGCTTGCATTGGGCTATAACAAACATGTTCATAAAGAATTGATTGTTGCGTTATATGATATACAAGTATATTTTTGTCACAAACTTCTAAAAAATTGACAATTGCATAGTACATTTAGGGTTGTTGCCTACTTTCTACATAAGCATTCTGCCGTCTGTGAAGTCACCGGGCTGGAAAGTTATTGATGATATAATTTTCTCATAATAAAGTTAGAATTATTGATAAGACTCGGAGGATTCTACGTTGAAATTGTTGTTGAGTTTGTTATGAGAGGTAAAGGTTGGTAGACGTGAGGCACGGATTTTTGTGTAACCAGGAAATGCTCCGAATAGACGGTGAATAATTGAAACTGGCTCTTTGTTCAGCATATAGAAACATGATGTTTGTACCTAGATTTAGTGTTAGCCTGAGATACAAGATTATTGCTTTGGTCATTAAGCCAAGCAGAGATAGTTGTGTTTATCAAAGAAGCCAAAGCTCTAAGCATCCAACAAATCCTCTCACAAATCTGGTCAAGTTGTCTCTCTGTAAATAAGGACTAACAGACTCTAACAGAGGCTTGTCTCCGTTGACGTCTAGGTCTAGCTCTTTAGTACATGATTGTACATAGCCTGTGTGCTAGTAACTTGATCATTCCTTTGTGTTGGTAGGGTACGCATTCCCTTGGTTTTCAGTTTCGCTTGGCACATTAAACTGAACGAACACCAAGTGACGCGTTAATAAGAATAGATAGTATAAAGGTGTTTTGTGACGATAGATAAAATGGCTCAGTGAATAACGGTTTTATTACCGCCCAAACTCCAGCTGTAGAAACACTCGTGTAATAGCAATCAAGCTTGTAAAACTCTCTTAACAAAATTGTATGTTTTGTGTATACTGCTTACCAACAGTTGTTATGGAGTGTAACAATACAATATCAAACCTATGTAAAACACAATGTATCTAGCTCCAAGTTACAAAAGCATCTATGGTGAATATATTGAGAGAAACAACCAATTATTTATTGTACCCAAATTGTATTTCTCTACAAGTCGATTGTCATTGAAGCTCCTCTGTGTGGCTGAGACCTCTACTCTATAGATTCCCCCAGTGACTTTCTGTGTCTACTCTATAGATTCTCCCAGTGACTATCTGTGTTTACTCTATAGATTCCCCCAGTGACTATCTGTGTTTACTCTATAGATTCCCCCAGTGACTATCTGTGTATACTCTATAGATTCCCCCAGTGACTATCTGTGTCTACTCTATAGATTCTCCCAGTGACTATCTGTGTTTACTCTATAGATTCCCCCAGTGACTATCTGTGTCTACTCTATAGATTCTCCCAGTGACTATCTGTGTTTACTCTATAGATTCCCCCAGTGACTATCTGTGTTTACTCTATAGATTCCCCCAGTGACTATCTGTGTATACTCTATAGATTCCCCCAGTGACTATCTGTGTCTACTCTATAGATTCCCCCAGTGACTATCTGTGTTTACTCTATAGATTCCCCCAGTGACTATCTGTGTTTACTCTATAGATTCCCCCAGTGACTATCTGTGTATACTCTATAGATTCCCCCAGTGACTATCTGTGTCTACTCTATAGATTCCCCCAGTGACTATCTGTGTCTACTCTATAGATTCCCCCAGTGACTATCTGTGTCTACTCTATAGATTCCCCCAGTGACTATCTGTGTCTACTCTATAGATTCCCCCAGTGACTATCTGTGTCTACTCTATAGATTCACCCAATGACTCTCTGTGTCTACTCTATAGATTCCCCAGTGACTATCTGTGTCTACTCTATAGATTCCCCCAGTGACTATCTGTGTCTACTCTATAGATTCCCCCAGTGACTATCTGTGTCTACTCTATAGATTCCCCCAGTGACTATCTGTGTCTACTCTATAGATTCCCCCAGTGACTATCTGTGTCTACTCTATAGATTCCCCCAGTGACTATCTGTGTCTACTCTATAGATTCACCCAATGACTCTCTGTGTCTACTCTATAGATTCCCCAGTGACTATCTGTGTCTACTCTATAGATTCCCCCAGTGACTATCTGTGTTTACTCTATAGATTCCCCCAGTGACTATTTGTGTCTACTCTATAGATTCCCCCAGTGACTATCTGTGTCTACTCTATAGATTCCCCCAGTGACTATCTGTGTCTACTCTATAGATTCCCCCAGTGACTATTTGTGTCTACTCTATAGATTCCCCCAGTGACTATCTGTGTATACTCTATAGATTCCCCCAGTGACTATCTGTGTCTACTCTATAGATTCCCCCAGTGACTATCTGTGTCTACTCTATAGATTCCCCCAGTGACTATCTGTGTCTACTCTATAGATTCCCCCAGTGACTATCTGTGTCTACTCTATAGATTCCCCCAGTGACTATCTGTGTCTACTCTATAGATTCCCCTAGTGACTATCTGTGTTTACTCTATAGATTCCCCCAGTGACTATCTGTGTAACAAAGTGAACAAGTTTAAAGTGCTGTTATCCAATGAGCTTCATCTTAGCTGTTATGTGTTAAAATTTGTTTGCTTTTCCCCCAGTCAGGAGTCATGTACACCCCAAATGGGATATTGAAGTTGTAGTGAGTCATTTCCATCTCATTTTTATACAAGGGCAACTGCAATGAAAAAAATGGCTCCATTGGCTAAACTTGTAGTTAGGCCTACACTCAAAGGTAGTAGTAAAAACGAAAACAGCATGTCTGCAAAAACTGTGTAATGTGTATGACACCATTTACCATAAATTTGTACACGTGCTTCTTTATTAAACATTTAATTATTTGATCTAAAAATAATCTATTATTAACACAAAAATAGTAATGGCAATCTGAACCAGACGTTAGTGAGCTTACAAAACACAGAACAAATTTGTTATGATAAAAAGAATAATAAATAGAGTATAGGTAAAGTTATATCTGTCATGAAATGGATAAAATATAAAGATATGGTGGCCTTCACCGTCATAGCATTTAAGAAATACCATCAACAAAATTGTTGAGTCTCATAAACCTTGTAGTTGCTCAAATGCTGGACAGTTCTTTCTCTCCTTATAAGCTCCGCCTGCTGACTAACTCTAACCGCTTTCTCCTGCAGTTTTATTTCTGTCAGCTCACAAGTACAAACCCCTGTCCATAGATTTCTTTTGCTCATCCATCAATGTACGTCTGCACTCAGGTATTGAATGGTTTCTCATTCTCCTTCTCACTCGACATATTATATCAAAAAACTCTCTCCCTTCCTTCCTACCTATCTTCATTTCCTCTATTAGAATCGGTAACATTTCATTTCTAAGGGTTACTTCACCCTTGGCAGCTGCCATGATTCTTACATGATTGTCGTATCTGGCTTTGGGTTGGTTTTTTCTAAAAAGTATTTTCATAATCCCCTTAAATAGTCCTGGTTTTCCTTCCTGTTTTCTGCATGCATCAATGATGGAAATCTGAAAAGAAACAACCGGGCGAAAATTTTAAACACAATTATTTGTTTGCAGAAAACCGGTCATGGATATTTCCAAGGAATCATTGGCTGTAAGTTTATCACACTTCACTGTTTCATGCCATTTTACCAAGTAATCAGTTGTTGTCTTACCCTGGGGATACTATCTGGTACGTCTCTGTTTATGATTTCATCGATGTGGTTAGAAGTTACCATCTCTCCGTCAGCACCCTCAACACGGTCAGCAGATCCATGAGCCATCACAAACATAATCACTACAGAGCAGTTGTCTTTCACTCTCTGGATGTCTTCTTTGACATATTTGTCTAATGTACTAGCGGTCCAATCTTTCCTGGATCGTACTAAGAAGTACATCTCCTCTAAACCTTCTTTGAGATCTTTTGCTTCCTTCTCTGCACCCTTCTCTTCACACTTCTCTCCACCCTTCTCTCTACACTTCTCTCTACACTTCTCCCCACACTCCTCTCTACCTTTGACTATGTAGTACATCAGAGCCTGTTTCCTTGCTCCACCTGTACCTTTCGGTATTATGTAATCACTCGCTAACTCTTTCAGCAGCAGAATCATTTTTTGTGACAAATCGCCTGCAACCAGCTGGGAGTGAAACTCTTTCTTCTCGTCACCTGTTAGATCTATGCCATCTCCTAGATCTTTGCCATATTCTAGAATGGTCTCAATTGCACCACCTCTCTCTTGGACTGCTAAGTCTGTTAACAGCCATCGATCCTTACGTTTTGTCAACAGCTCAGTCACTTCCTCCTTCTCCATGTTGATGAGTATCTGGCGAATTACCTCTGGGCTTGCTCTGAGCATCATTGACTCAAACAAACTCCAACCAGAGAAAGAAAGCGGAGATGTTAAAAGTCGTTTTTGTTCATCTATCGTTATCACATGTTCTCCCACCAAAATATTTAGGAAAAACCAAGCATTATCTGCTTTCCCATCTATTATCATATCATGAATGTGCAAAGCACATATTGGTAAAACCTTCTGAAAATTAGAATGCGTTTCTTTGACCGAAAGTAGCACACCACAGTAGTTTCGTACATATTCTTCAGTTTGATTTGAAAAGCAACTTCTATTACTGTCGAAAAAAAGAAGCTGTGTCAAAGAATCTTTTGTGGCATTTTCTAAATAGGAGCCAATGAATGCATTTCGATCTTCATTGGCATTATCCAGACAGGCAGCATGCAGAGCTTGCGCTGCTGCTTGTAAGCTATAATAGCTATAGTGCTGACCAATGTTCTTTTGTTTAAACAGCTCGCACAACAGCTCGTATTTCTCCTTGCAAATCAGGTACACCAGAATATCCACTTCACTCATCCAATCCTTTCTTTCAAAGTCGTGATCATTAAATTGGACCAGGCGCACATCAAAAAGTCCCTCACAGCCAAAATCTAACCGTTTGACCACATCAAACACATCCTCATTCTCCTCTACATTAAAGCCTGGTTGCTTATTTCTTACAAAATTAATCAGTATGTCTCTGTTGGCTTGGTCTAGCCGCTTCCGTAGTTCATCAAACTTCAATGACTTGTTTAGTTTCTTCCATTCCTCTATATATGGTAGTCTGTGCTTTTCAGCAAGTTGGCTCAAGACATAATCATTTTTGTCAGTGTTAGACAGATAAATTATATTCGTTGCCATTTACCTACATGAAACCAACATCACATATTTCAGTCAAACAAGCTTTTTCCTCAAACTATTCTCTATCTTCTAAATATTCAAATGTAAAATTAGTAAATGTTTATCAATTGACAATTTTTTTTTATTGTTCTTTCAGTATAGCATCTCATCTCTAGGCACTAGCAATAATCATGAATGTCAAAACAGTGTTTGAATTCTGTACAATGCGTAATGGAGATCTGTATAAAGAGTTGATATAAAAATCAAACAAGATCAAGAAAGCTGTTACAAGCTATTATAATCTATTGCAAGCAGAAAGTTTCTATCTTTAAATTATAGTATCCTGAAGATGATGAATTAATTTTTGTTATATGACATATTATGTTATGGTACACACCTTGTCAACCTGCCGTCTCCTGCCAAAGCTAGTAAATGATTGCTAGTAGTTACTGGTTTTACTTCCCTGTAATCAAGTCACGTGCATCCTTGACATCTACAGTATACAGCCAATGCATGTGCACACAACCCATCATTTACATGTATGATAAGCATAGAAAATCAACTATAGGTTGAGCCAGGCAACCTACTGAATAACACAGAGGCTTCATTGTTACTTCTGTTTAAAAACTGCACATAGGTCAAGGTCAACACTGCTAAATCCTGTATACTAAAATTTGTCTTTGGGTCATATAATAATTCTATGGTTTGAGTACACTGTTTAATTTAGCAGCGGTATTGAGTGTAACAAAACAATGGCAATCCTAGGTTGAGCTTACAGCTGTTAAACTCAGTAGCAAAACTTTGAACTGAGAAAAACATCAAAATAATCTGTGTACAAACTTTATATCTCCGTGTCTGCTAGTAAATCACTACTACCTGCTTTCTACTAAAGCTTCTCTTGTATTGGTGCTGAGAACATCTAGAGGGCAATTTATAGAGTATTTACCGCTAGCAGGATTGTATGATATGTATGGGTTTATACTGTACACAACTAGTACTATCCCATTCACGCACACAAATGGAAATGAAAGCAAAAGCCAATCTAATACTAACATGCGAGGGAAGACAACTTTAAAAGGGGAGAGAGTAGCAGGAATGTCTGCTCTATGTGTACGTAGTATTTCGAATCTTTTCATTGAGAAAGGTCTCCTGAAAAAAGAGAATTTATATTAATTTACCAATGCTAGCCGTAGACAAGATTGTGCTACGACCTTCATCGTTGATGGCCACAGTCTATCACAAGCTATGGTTTTGGTGGAGTTATAACAAATCCCATAAACGTTTGAATGTTGCATGTATTATAGACTACTTGATGTACATCTTTATGTAGCACTATATTTGTGCTATTTAATCGTTTCATGTTAATGTTACATAAACCAAAGTTTTTTCATGTAGTTTTTATTTCGTAGTTTGAACTTTATTCTGATGCTAAGAGATACTTTGTAGGGTATTTTTTGTTTGGTACCATTTCATTTCCTTGTTCGGTAAATACTGTCTTTTTTGTTATTGCTTTGGTATTTCTTCTCAGCAGGAGTAGCTATGCAAGGCTTTGTACTGGTTGGGGTGTTGTAAGGAGCTAGTGACACTTAAAACTGCTAACTCATGCGGGAAGACAAATCCCAAAAAAAGTCTCCAGCTACCAAATAAAATAGAGCAACTCTATCGAAACATAAAGTTGAATATTACTAGAGATATTAGATCAAGTGATGGTGTGTGTAACATAGTTTGTGTGTAATCAGTGGGTTTTCTTTGTATTCGGAGAGTGTAGAACATATCATAAACTGTTGAATATGGATTTTTGTGGTGAGTTGGTAGATTAATAGCTACATAGAGTGCCAATATTTGCCATTCTAAATGGTTGTTTAAGGTCCTTGTACATGCCAAACAAATAAATTGAAGGACTAATTTCATGTTGTTGGCAGAAATGGAAGAATTTAGCGTTACGACTAAAGTACACAGTTGAATGTGACATATCAACAAGCTGTGGGATTTGTTAAAAGACATTTGATAACATAATAGAGACTAATCTGTAAATAAATATGCATGTAATAAACCAATAGATATATATTAAAGAAAGAGACACATAAAACATTATACATCATCTATAGCATTTACTGTTACAATAGAGTTGTCCAAAGTTTAATCAGATCTATCACCTGAAGACCATCTAATAATAATAATACTGTGATTAGTATGTCGCTCGAGCTTCATTAATTGCTGACACACCATTTTATCAGACGGGTGGTTACTTAGCCAGGGTGGCTTTCTGGGGTTTGGCCTACCATCATAAACCCCACCTCTTTAGAGCCGCCCGATTATGTGGTTGTTATTACATTGAATAGAAGTTGTGCAAACATGCAGGGGAAACAACTCTTCATATGAGAAGGTGCATGACATTAGCAGGAGAATCAAAGGGAACAGTTTTTAGTAGGATTACCAGGAAGCCAATTTCAGTTATGATAGAATTATCTGCCCCCTATAAGCCAACTGTAAGTGAAATGTCACATGAGTGGATGGTGACAAAGAAGTATAGTTTGTATAGTACACAGTACGTGTAAAAATGGCATCGTAGAACGAATCAAATCCTCATCACATTCGCCTTTTCGATGAGTACTTTCCAGTTTAAAAAGACTATTTATGCAACAGAGATAATATATTGTAAAAATGACAAATATTTGGGGGAATAATAGTGTGGTACCCATTTCTACCTGTCCTAAATGTCACCAACTGCTATCGACTGGTTAGTGTTCTAGGAGGGGAGATAATTCTATGGGTTGTACTCAGTTACAGCCTGTGTACATGCCACAACTATAGCCTGTGAAACTACCTAACTACAGCCTGTTTACTAACCTTAACTACGGCCTGTGTACCTGTTATGTTTCAGATAAAAGAATGATATTGGTTGGTAGTGAGCACAGTATTTCACAGCCATTAGTTAACTTACAGCAAGTACTGTTTAGTTTAAATGGCAGAATTTAAGTCGTATTAGGCAGTCGTGTTATGAATCTGGCTGAGAACCGACTGCACCTCCAACGGGTTTAATCAGCAGGAGTTGAGGCGGATCAGATAGTGGGTTTTGTGATTCGGCTGCAAAGCACTCCTGGTTTAAACGATCAGCGTTTTATTATTATTTATTATTATAATTACAATGACAGTAAAGTTCAGTCCCATGGCTAAGGCAGTGGCCTTATATCCTGTACCCAAATAGCTGACACTTTTATTCATAGTGATATATCATATATATTGTTTGTCTTACGTCACTGTTGTGTTATGTTACGTCATGTCTGATGGCCATCATCACAACTCTCGTAAACAATTACATTCTAGTAGTCTGTTAAAGTTCGCCACATTTCTATTGTTGATTAGGCTAACTTCCTGTATAAAAAGTAGATATAAATATCATGGCAAAAATATTTCTTATAATAAATAAATTTTTCAATACCTCTGGAGTTGTCTGCTTCCCAAAGTGACAACTCCAGCTATGGATTATATCGGTTAAAAATGAGTCACACTGTGGTAGTGGCATTTTAAGTGATTCAATTGCAAATTACGTGATTTTGTTGGTTAGAGACTATAATGTTGGCCTACGTCGACTGCAGCCTGTGTACCTGTCTCAAGTACTATAGCTTGTGTACCTGCCTTAATTTCTTTATTTTGTGAGCAAAAGCATGAGTAGTAATATAGAAGCAGATATCTGTAAAAAAAAGACCTGCCATATACCCCTAAATATTTTTTTGATATTTAGATTTTTTGGATTGCTTTACAGACTTGTCAAAAGTGTACTGGTTAGTTTTTAGATGATTTTTGTTAGTATAATATTATATACATAGGAATAGAGATCTGCTAACATGTTACATTGTTGTTTTTTGGTATGAATATTTTACAGACCTGTTATAGCATAATACTTATATTGGCATGTATGTACGTTAGGTAATGTAAATAATAGTTGACATTTGCACCCAACTGTAAAATATTTATTGGTTTGTTATTTGGATGCTATTCTCGGGATGTTTTTTTTCAATACCCATAAATGCCAAATGGAGGTTGGCGATTCATTTATATTAGTGGACAGGAAAGAGATGAAATACTCCGACCAGCATGGCAGACTGTTGATTGAAAAGTCCGAGTAATCTGTGATTCAGGCCTACCACCAGGCACTGAATCCACCATACTGTACAAAGTTAGCAAGCAAAGCTACCTTCCATTTGTACCAGCAAAACCCCAATTATGTGGTTCCCCATAGCCACTAACTCAAGCAAGCCTTGTCTGAAAAAAATGCATTTTAGTGAGGTATGACCCCTACCTAACAGCTTGTGAAGTTCAGGCTGGAAGCATTGTTTTCACTGGACTGGAGTGAATCCTAAAAACCAAGAAACTGAAGCCGTGACCACATCCCAGTCCCCTGCAACTTGTCCCATTCTCCGGTTCCACCAGTCGCAGTAAAGCAATAATAAGCAGATCTCTAAAACTATCAAAACCGACAGTAGGCACAAAAGGTGGCTGACTTGTCATGTCAGAATTTCGCAGCTTTCAGTCCTGGTGAGGACGATGTAGCATTGACTTCCTAGCTCACATTCAGTATTCCCTTAGGATAAGAGGTGTGCATTGAATAGCCTTTCTCCTTTACCTTGATTACATTCTTGTCATCACCCCTGATATTTTCCGCTCACTTACAGTGTCTGACGAAAGTATTTCAATGGTGACAGCAAGCCGGGCTAAAGTTAAAGTTAGTAATGTAGATTACCGCTGCCCTAAATCCAGTAGATATGGTACACAGTGAGTGCTGCAGGAGTGGCCGCTGACCCAGATAAAGTGGCAGCCATAGGCTAGTAGTCATCCTTTATAGGGTCGCTAGAGCTACAGACCTTTCTATGCACAGCAGGTTTTTATTGGCAGTATAGCTTTGATAGATGTCTCTGACCAGCAAACATTCTCCCTGGGAGTGGACTTGGACACAAAAGACATTTTTCCGACAGCTGAAAACATCCTTGACCCAGGGCCCCGTCTGTGGATACCCCAACCCCAAAGCTAGCTAAATCCTGGACTTGGACTCTAGCAATGTAGATTTGGGAGCTGTCTCCTCCCGGAGCCAGCAAGGAAGTGAGCAGGTAATACATATTACAGCGAGATGTTCAGTCCCAGGAGTGAAACTACTGTGTCACCCAGAAAGAGCTGTTAGTGATAGTGAAAGCCATTTTGCATCAGATTAACCTAATTTATAAATAATTTTTTTCAATTTCCCAGCGATCCACCCATTCACTAGCACCTGCCATAAATAAATAGGAAAGTGCTAAAAATAATGTGACGTTCAATATTACTTCAATCTCTCATCTTCTCATTCATCAATCCTCAATATTAATTTTTACAATAAATATAAAATTCACAAGTAATGCTTATGATTTTATCAGATTATGTCAAGAGTTGCTTTAATGCAACAGAAGCATTGACAACAAATTTGTAGACAGATGGAGTAGTACTTATTAGCACATACAATTTACTACCGTATACCAACTAAGACTGTATGGTACATTTATGGTACGTCACATAACATCTACTCACCAAACTTGTCAACTCAAGGGTGCTGTCAAAGCTAGCAAATAATGACTAATGAATACCTTCGTCGCTTTCTTTCACTTAGTATTATGTTATTATAGCATACTACTGCAACCAGCGGTGCATCTACAGTTTAGATAAAATGGAGCCCTACAGCTAAAATATCAAATAAATAATATATATTGATGTAATTCTACAGTTTCATAGGCAATAAGTTGTAGTTGTGCCATGGTGTTATGGACCTACCTCTTCATGCAGCAGCAGGTCATCTTCAGGTAATAATTTCAGCGACTTTCAATATAATGAAGCAAAATCAATTTATGCTATTAAAGAACCATGTTTTTGTGAACTTATTTGCATGTAGTGTTTATAATTGCCTGATTGGTTCTGCTTAGATTATTCAAGAAATCGAACTCCAGCAATTTAAACTTAAAAACAGAAAATCACTTCTATTTTCAGATTCCATTGAAAAGACAATAGATAAAATGTACAAACCTTGAGTTAGATGTTGAATTAATTACCCACAACAAAGTAAATATGGAAACCAAAAATAAAACTTTCTCAACACAATAACTAGCTTCAACACAAACCTTAAGATCGTGTCCACCAGATTGGTCCTGCTCATATATATAGCAAAACAGAAACCGGAGAGAGTCCATACAAAAGCTCTATAGGCATAGAAAATATGCTAAGAACAGGACATGAGAAATGTTTCAAAGCCGTAAAAGTTGCATTTATATGGCAAAGATTTATAGAAGACGTTTGAGGAATAAGATGGCATCTCATCTCCAGTTGGGGCACAAATACAGAAAACAATATCTTACCATAAAAACATTACAAAAATTATGTCAACTGTAGTCTGTATATATAAAAATTCGTGCACTTATCAGTTTCATCGAGTCCAATTTCATAAAAAGATAGTAAATGTACGGGTGGCTACCAGAGCAACCCTGGACGGCGAAGGAGTGTTTGATACAGAAGTCTCAATAAATGTGCTGGCTCATAGTTAGCTGATAATTGGGACGGCATATATAAGTAGTTGTTCTGTCATCCTTGTGTCTGGAGTTGTCTTCTTCCTACTTTTCTGAATAGCATGTGAAATAACGAACTACAAGTAGTAGATGCCAGCTGAGTGTGACTGGTTGTCACAATGATAGGCAACGCCAACATCACTATATGCAGATGATTTGTGGGAAGATAAGGTTGTGTGTTGATTAAACTAACTCAAAACAACAATGAATTGTATTCATCAAATGTTTTGTATAGAAACTCATATAGTGTATAATTGATTGATTGTTTTTGTGCATCTCAAATGTTGATAGCTCAGAGCCTTATAGCGTACCTGTAATTGACCATTGTAGTCATTACTATATCTTTGCTTCATCTACCTGCTCTGTATTGAGATTCACTAATTTTGGACTGTACGCTATTTGGTGCGTCTATGTAATAATAAATACCAATGACATAGACTGTATGGATTCTACGTATTTTACAAGAAGGAGTGACAACTCCAAACCCGTAAGTTATTACTCAAACTTGGCTATTGTAAGATTTAAAGTAGAACTGCATGGCCTTCTTCTAAATCAGTGATTAAGTTCTTATTATCCACCAGTCAGTTTCACATTAACTGGCTCAGTGCCAACAAATAATAGGGGAAAGCCCACGGATGAAATATTTCAGGATTACCAGCTGTGACTGCTCAATGTGACTTTGACGAGGATTCAAAGGTAGCCATTTAATGGAGTTGCCATGTTAACGCCATTTGGCGAAGTTTTAGCTCTTGTAATGCGCATCGTTATGTCATGTAATTCAACACCGTGTTCTTATCCAAGTCTTTTACATTTCACCAGCACCAGCCAGTACTTCATAGTTTTAATTTAATCTAAATATAGTTGTTTGCACATGTTCCTTTTTAAACAGGTCAATCAAACCTTTGCTCGGTGTGCTTAAATTTTCAATCTCGAAGTCTATGCATACAGATATTTAAAAACAAATATATTCTTCCAAACTTACTTGAGTAGCTTTTACATTCACCATACTCAAACAATAAATTACCAACCTTCAATGTGTTATATAAAATACGTTTATTCAAATTAAAGTGATAAACAATTTCAAATAAAAAAATTGGCCTTGTATACTGAAGTGAAATATGCAAGATATGATGGTATTTAAACTATATGTATATGTTATGGAAGTCGTCTTCTCTCCATGTTTTGTTATGGGAGTCGTTTTCTCTCCATGTTTTGTTATGGGAGTTGTTTTTTCTCCATGTTTGTAGCGCTCAGCAATGAATTTTGACAAGCCGTTCTCAGTAACTGTTACATCTACATGTACAACTTGCTGTCCAAACAGTCTTCATGTGCAGTTAAATTACTCCTGTACTCAAGAACTTCGTGGTATTTCAATCTACGTCTCACTCTGTTGATTATCTCTTTGAACTCCACTCCTTTCTTCCATTCCTCCATCAGTATCGGCAGCATGATGCTTCTGTAGCTAAACTCATCTTTGGCAGCGGTCATAAACCTGCAGTAATCTGCAGGGTTGATTGGATCTTTTACTCTCCATAACATGCTGGCCATTATGTCAAACTCATCCCTTCGCTCCCTGCACGAGTCTATAATGGAAATCTGCAACAAGAACAAAATCTTAGACAACATATTCTTTGTTGGGTGGGTTACTGTGGTTGTTACAGTGTACAATTGCTTTCTTATCTCACCTTAGGAATGCCTTTTGGTATTCCACTGACTACACTGTTTATGATGTCATCGATGTACCCTGGTGTGACTGGCTCCATTTCAGCATCACAAACTTCATCAGCAGATCCATGAGCCATCACAAACACAACCACAACAGAGCAGTTGTCCTTCACCCCCTGCATGTCTTCTTTTAATTGTTTTTGTAATGCAGCAGCTCTCCAATCTCTCCTGGATTGTACTGAGAAGTTCAGACTCTCTAAACCAGAGATGAGACCTTCTGCTTCCTCCTCTCCATCCACCTCTCTACCTTTGACATTGTAGTACACCAGAGCTTGTTTCCTTGCTCCAGCTGTACCTTCTGGTATTATGTAATCACTCGCTAACTCTCTCAGCAGCAGAATCATTTTCTGTGACAAACTGTGTGCAACCAGCTGGGAGTGAAACTCTTTTTTCTCATCATCTGTTAGGTCTATGCCAAATTCTAGAATAGACTCTATTGTGTCACCTCTTTCCTTGACTGCCAATTCTGTTAACAGCCATCGAGTTCTTCTGCTATTCTGAAACCATAATAAGTTCGCAAACCTGCTCTGCCATGTGATTTGTTTCAACAACAACTCTTTCACTTTTCTTTTCGTCAGGATGTTTCCAGTAAGTAAGATTTGTTTAACCATCTCTATATTTGAGAATAGCATAAACCACTCGAATACAGTCATACGTCCAGCAATTGAGGAAGAATCCTCAAACATTAAGAGTTTTTTCCTCTTTGTCACCGATAGCACATCTTGTCTTACCAACTCATCTAGGAAAAAGCGCATTTTGTTTGCACTCCTGGATGATTTCATTTTCAAAGTTTGCTTACGACATAATTCAAAAAGCATCCGACGATCAGCACCTGATATTTTGACAAAATGAAGCCACTCGCAGTAGTTCTGTATGTACTGATCTGGAGCATCAAGAAACACTCTATGGAACTTGTCAATATAGTAGTTGAATACTGGGCTAACTGTTTCGAAGTTATCTCTCGTTAAATAGCAACCAATAAATTTGTTTAAACTTCCATTTGTTTTATCCTGACAAGCAGCATGGAGAAGGTGATAACCTACTAACCTATCAAGGAGAAAACCTCCACTTCTTAAGTTTTTTTTTCAAACCATATAAACAACAGCTCGTACTGTTTTGTAAGACACAGGTAGAACTGAAAGTCTACCTCACAAACGGGCGATACTTCCCTGCTACTGTGGATGGCATATTCCAGAGTGAATAATTCATTGGTTATGTCCACCAACCAATAAAACTGCAAGTCAGACCACCCATTCAGGTCGGCATTCACTCGTTTGAGTATATCAAACACACCCTCATTCTCCTCCACAGCAAAGTCTGGTTGTTTCTCTCTTAAAAAGTTAATCAAAGTCTCCCTATTGGCATGATCTAGATATTTCTGTATTTCATCGAACTTCTTTGACCGATACAGTCTCATGCATTCCTCCACATACGGTAACCCACATTTAGTAACAAGATCATCAATTTTCACTTCATCAATCTCAAAGCCTTTGTCGATTGTGAACCTCTTCCATGCCATCGTTCAATATCTGCAAGGTAAACAGTCACCAGATATTATTGCTCTAGCTCGTAACATAAGTTATATGTACAATTGATGGCTTTCCTGTCTCCAATACTAGTGAGTAGTTAATTGCAAGAAGATTTCAGTCACTTTGGGATACTAATAATTGTTTTAGAATGATTATGTGACACGTTAACCATTGAATGGCATATTAGTTGTTGCATATTATTATCTATTTCATCAACTGGATCTTTCACTGTCTAAACTACAGCCAATATAGCAATGTGGTTGACATGCAACAACAACTACGCCATTGGGCGACTAATAAACAAACATATTACCAACTCAACAACTCACTTCAGTTTACAACATGGTTGTCAGTCATAGCTTGAAACTGAACATTGAATATTTACCATCATACTAAGGTGATTATATAACGAGTTAATCTAATCTCACAGAAGCGTTAACAAAACATCTGTATCCAAGTACCACTAACTGCTATATAAAAACAATTATCTACAAAATATATCCAGTATACATAATTTTCAAGTAAAACTGTTCCATAATAAACCATTTAATGTCAAGTGACTACCTGATCAACTTGTAGTAGGCCCTTCAAGCTAGTAAATGATCGCTAGTAGTTTTACTAAAAGTTTTACCTCCTTGTAATCAGATCACGTGCATCGCATCTGCTGACATCAACAGTATATAAATGATGACTAAAGGGTTTTACGAGAAGAGAAGTTTCATTTCCATTACATCATGCCATGCCCTTCGATCACAAGAATATTATTATCTGAGCACATTTGAACCTATAATTTATTTACATACTATCTGATAGTAGCTATGTATGTGGTAATGTTACCTAATGAGTTATTGTATCTGCACTCATATTGCACTTGGATATGTTCAACTGCTCAAGGGCAACTAACTATGTAGGAGCTGGCAAAAGCGAACCATTTGGCACGCTGCAAGATATAAACTTGCTGCTGCGAGATATAATATCTTATATGTGGAAATATACAACATCGCAATGTAGATAATTCACCCAGAAGAAACAACTAAATCCTATAGAATATTCAGTATGTGCGTCTGCAGTAGCCTGTATATTTATTCAGGTCAAACCACCTGTAACTCCAAATATTTATGTTTTTCTTATAGAACCCATAACTGTCTATGTCTATGGGCATTCCTTCATAGCATTCAGATCTATATGTAGTACTATCAAGTATCTATGTCTATGTGTAGTACCAGTAAGTCTCTATGTGTAGTACTAGTAAGTATCTATGTCTATGTGTAGCACTAGTAAGCATCTATGTCTATGTGTAGTACTAGTAAGTATCTATGTCTATGTGTAGTACTAGTAAGTATCTATGTTTATGGGTAGTACTAGTAAGTATCTATGTCTATGTGTAGTACCAGTAAGTCTCTATGTCTATGGGTAGTACTAGTAAGTATCTATGTCTATGTGTAGCACTAGTAAGTATCTATGTCTATGTGTAGTACTAGTAAGTATCTATGTCTATGTGTGGTACTAGTAAGTATCTATGTCTATGTGTGGTACTAGTAAGTATCTATGTCTATGTGTGGTACTAGTAAGTATCTATGTCTATGTGTAGTACTAGTAAGTATATATGCCTATGTGTAATACTAGTAAGTATCTATGTCTATGTGTAGTACTAGTAAGTATCTATGTCTATGTGTAGCACTAGTAAGTATCTATGTCTATGTATAGTACTAGTAAGTATCTATGTCTATGGGTAGTACTAATAAGTATCAATGTCTATGTGTAGTACTAGTAAGTATCTATGTCTATGCGTAGCACTAGTAAGTATATATGTCTATGTGTAGTACTAGTAAGTATCTATGTCTATGCGTAGCACTAGTAAGTATCTATGTCTATGTGTAGTACTAGTAAGTATGTATGTCTATGTGTAGTACTAGTAAGTATCTATGTCTATGTGTAGTACTAGTAAGTATCTATGTCTATGTGTAGTACTAGTAAGTATCTATGTCTATGTGTAGTACTAGTAAGTATCTATGTCTATGTGTAGTACTAGTAAGTATCTATGTCTATGTGTAATACTAGTAAGTATGTATGTCTATGCGTAGCACTAGTAAGTATCTATGTCTATGTGTAGTACTAGTAAGTATCTATGTCTATGTGTAGTACTAGTAAGTATCTATGTCTATGTGTAGTACTAGTAAGTATCTATGTCTATGTGTAATACTAGTAAGTATCTATGTCTATGTGTAATACTAGTAAGTATCTATGTCTATGTGTGGTACTAGTTAGTATCTATGTCTATGTGTAGTGCTAGTAAGTATCTATGTCTATGTGTGGTACTAGTAAGTATCTATGTCGATGTGTAATACTAGTAAGTATCTATGTCTATGTGTGGTACTAGTAAGTATCTATGTCTATGTGCGGTACTAGTAAGTATCTATGTCTATGTGTGGTACTAGTAAGTATGTATGTCTATGTGTGGTACTAGTAAGTATATATGTCTATGCGTAGTACTAGTAAGTATCTATGTCTATGTGTAGTACTAGGAAGTATCTATGTCTATGTGTGGTACTAGTAAGTATGTATGTCTATGTGTGGTACTAGTAAGTATGTCTATGTGTAATACTAGTAAGTATCTATGTCTATGTGTAGTACTAGTAAGTATCTATGTCTATGTGTAGTGCTAGTAAGTATCTATGTCTATGTGTAGTACTAGTAAGTATCTATGTCTATGTGTGGTACTAGTAAGTATGTATGTCTATGTGTAGTACTAGTAAGTATCTATGTCTATGTGTAGTGCTAGTAAGTATCTATGTCTATGTGTAGTACTAGTAAGTATCTATGTCTATGTGTAGTACTAGTAAGTATCTATGTCTATGTGTAGTACTAGTAAGTATCTATGTCTATGTGTAGTACTAGTAAGTATGTATGTCTATGTGTAGTACTAGTAAGTATCTATGTCTATGTGTAGTGCTAGTAAGTATCTATGTCTATGTGTAGTACTAGTAAGTATCTATGTCTATGTGTGGTACTAGTAAGTATGTATGTCTATGTGCAGTACTAGTAATGCCACATGTTCATCGGTCAAATAGCTACCGATTTGATCTTACTAATTGGAAATGACAACAGGGTGTTCTTCCTATATTTTTTCTCTTGTCATTCTCACGTAGTACTGGTCAAACTCGCTATATTTTGTCAGAATTAGCCATAAAGTGCTTTCAAACGACCAAGGCGAGAAGCTCAAGAACGACTCTTTTTGCATGAATAATTGTGCTTGCGAAATATTTTTACTGGAAACATTAAAACCGCTAGCAGTGATATGATTGGTCAAATCAGAAACTGTCTACCGGTTTTTTGATGTGGATCAAAACCTGCTGATTACCTCAAATCAGAAGCGACCGATTGCTTGGCCAATCGAGAGGTAATCTGTAGATTTACATGGGGTATCAGTCTCTAGTTACCTTTTTCCTTGACTACTATATTGTTAACAGCATATATGAAATATACCAGTTGGGAGTGGAATTCCCTTCTCGCCTGTTTGTTGCCAAAACCAGACTAACAAACGCAGTAAAGTTTCACCAGTTCTTCATTCTGCCACCAATGTCTACATCTGTGTCCGCTGTGGGTATCATCAGATGAATATTGCAGTGCAATAGAAAGATCTGCAGTAGTTTTGTGGGTTTTTGTCGGATGCATTCAACAATTGTGGATGGAAATTACTGAGCTCAGTATAGCATTAAGATTTTTTTTCAAGTTTTCAAGCAAAAAATACCAATATATCATCTTAAAAAAATGCAAGTGAAACTCCAAAACTGTTTATATCAAGGTGTTTGCACAAAAATATTTTTTCCTGCTATTCAAATGGATGGCTCCATTAGTGATATCTAGTTTCCCTTTATCTGCCAATCATTAAGTTGTTTGTAGCCAAAATGCCTGTCAGTATATTATTTATTCCATCAACAATCTACTGTGACATAGCAATTGTATACCGTACAGGATATTTTCTATGATGTGGCGGTGCAACAGTTTGTCTATCAGTCAAAAGTTACTCGTTGGTGTATAGTAATAGCCAAAATATTTTACACATTTTACTGACATATTTGTAGCTTTAATATGCCAAACTAACTTTCATCAAAAATCATACAAACAATTTATGACATCATCGCGATCAGCACTTATGCTAATTAAGAATTGTGAAGTTCTCAATTAAGTGGGGAACAACTCCCAAGTCATCACCAGTCTCTATGCTTATGTGATATGTGTAACAGATTACTGGTAGAGAGCTGCTGTGATTTGATATATACCTCAAAGCTTTATACGCTACTTTTGCATTCGGAGATTTCATTAATGGTGCTTGCTGGTTTTCTTTATTTGGCTATTTGCCAGGTCTTCTAGTATTATCCACAAGTTAACAATAATGTTGGAGTTGTCATTTCAATTCGTGAAAACTTTTTCAATTCTATGAGTCATGTAACAATAGGCATTCACATTCATTGTATAAGTATTCTTGGTATTATAGGAAAAATATTAGCAAAATCGTCGTTACAAGCTCAATTTATGGAGTTGTATACTTCTTCTGTATAAATTTCTGTCTTACATGTAATGTACGACTGCAGACTATCGACCATGTTGTTATTGGCAACTGGATTGATTGTCAAATCACGGGATGTCGACAACCTGAATGGCGAAAAAGTTTGATTGTTTGTAGTCACTATTGACCAGATCGTCGACTGGCCTAGATTGGATGCTGACAAAGCATGAATTTACCGACGATTGTTAATAACCTGTATACTTTTCAACTATGTTTTTGTTTTGTCTTCTTTTGCCATTTAAAGATACTCTTTGGTTGAAGAGGGAAATAAATCGTTTTAATTTTTGATTAATTATCATTATCATTACTTTCTTATTCATTCCTTTTTGTGAGCAGCGGATATTATTACTGCCTTGATACATAACATTGGGAGTTGTTTACACTAATAGAAGAAGACAACTACCGCTTTCAGTATTTCCTTTCACTATTTCCATTATATGATTTGTAGCCATATATACAGTAGTGTAGTGATACAAAAGTTTTTAAATTCAAATATACTTCAAATCTGTAATTGGGGGAGTAGCTGTCACGAGGTTGGTGCAGGAGATATGCTAAAGAGCCCTCCGACGAGGTTGGTGCAGGATGTATGCTAAAGAACCCTCCGACGAGGTTGGTGCAGGAGGTATGCTAAAGAGCCCTCCAACGAGGTTGGTGCAGGAGGTATGCTAAAGAGCCCTCCGACGAGGTTGGTGCAGGATGTATGCTAAAGAGCCCTCCAACGAGGTTGGTGCAGGATGTATGCTAAAGAGCCCTCCAACGAGGTTGGTGCAGGAGATATGCTAAAGAGCCCTCCAACGAGGTTGGTGCAGGAGATATGCTAAAGAGCCCTCCAACGAGGTTGGTGCAGGAGATATGCTAAAGAGCCCTCCAACGAGGTTGGTGCAGGAGATATGCTAAAGAGCCCTCCAACGAGGTTGGTGCAGGAGATATGCTAAAGAGTCCTCCAATGAGGTTGGTGCAGGAGGTATGCTAAAGAGCCCTCCAACGAGGTTGGTGCAGGAGATATGCTAAAGAGTCCTCCAACGAGGTTGGTGCAGTAGGTATGCTAAAGAGCCCTCCAACGAGGTTGGTGCAGGAGGTATGCTAAAGAGCCCTCCAACGAGGTTGGTGCAGGATGTATGCTAAAGAACCCTCCGACGAGGTTGGTGCAGGAGGTATGCTAAAGAGCCCTCCAACGAGGTTGGTGCAGGAGGTATGCTAAAGAGCCCTCCGACGAGGTTGGTGCAGGATGTATGCTAAAGAGCCCTCCAACGAGGTTGGTGCAGGATGTATGCTAAAGAGCCCTCCAACGAGGTTGGTGCAGGAGATATGCTAAAGAGCCCTCCGACGAGGTTGGTGCAGGAGATATGCTAAAGAGCCCTCCAACGAGGTTGGTGCAGGAGATATGCTAAAGAGCCCTCCAACGAGGTTGGTGCAGGAGATATGCTAAAGAGCCCTCCAACGAGGTTGGTGCAGGAGATATGCTAAAGAGTCCTCCAATGAGGTTGGTGCAGGAGGTATGCTAAAGAGCCCTCCAACGAGGTTGGTGCAGGAGATATGCTAAAGAGCCCTCCAACGAGGTTGGTGCAGGATGTATGCTAAAGAACCCTCCGACGAGGTTGGTGCAGGAGGTATGCTAAAGAGCCCTCCAACGAGGTTGGTGCAGGAGGTATGCTAAAGAGCCCTCCGACGAGGTTGGTGCAGGATGTATGCTAAAGAGCCCTCCAACGAGGTTGGTGCAGGATGTATGCTAAAGAGCCCTCCAACGAGGTTGGTGCAGGAGATATGCTAAAGAGCCCTCCAACGAGGTTGGTGCAGGAGATATGCTAAAGAGCCCTCCAACGAGGTTGGTGCAGGAGATATGCTAAAGAGCCCTCCAACGAGGTTGGTGCAGGAGATATGCTAAAGAGCCCTCCAACGAGGTTGGTGCAGGATGTATGCTAAAGAGTCCTCCAATGAGGTTGGTGCAGGATGTATGCTAAAGAGCCCTCCAACGAGGTTGGTGCAGGATGTATGCTAAAGAGCCCTCCGGCGAGGTTGGTGCAGGAGATATGCTAAAGAGCCCTCCGACGAGGTTGGTGCAGGAGATATGCTAAAGAGCCCTCCAACGAGGTTGGTGCAGGAGATATGCTAAAGAGCCCTCCAACGAGGTTGGTGCAGGAGATATGCTAAAGAGTCCTCCGACGAGGTTGGTGCAGGAGATATGCTAAAGAGCCCTCCAACGAGGTTGGTGCAGGAGATATGCTAAAGAGTCCTCCAATGAGGTTGGTGCAGGAGGTATGCTAAAGAGCCCTCCAACGAGGTTGGTGCAGGAGATATGCTAAAGAGTCCTCCAACGAGGTTGGTGCAGGAGGTATGCTAAAGAGCCCTCCAACGAGGTTGGTGCAGGAGGTATGCTAAAGAGCCCTCCAACGAGGTTGGTGCAGGAGATATGCTAAAGAGTCCTCCAACGAGGTTGGTGCAGGAGGTATGCTAAAGAGCCCTCCGGCGAGGTTGGTGCAGGAGATATGCTAAAGAGCCCTCCAACGAGGTTGGTGCAGGAGATATGCTAAAGAGTCCTCCAATGAGGTTGGTGCAGGAGGTATGCTAAAGAGCCCTCCAACGAGGTTGGTGCAGGAGATATGCTAAAGAGTCCTCCAACGAGGTTAGTGCAGGAGGTATGCTAAAGAGCCCCCCAGCGAGTGCACGGAAGGTTAAAGTGGGCTTTAAAATTTGTAAATGCAAAACAAATGTCAAAAAATCACAGAGCACTTTGACAAAGTAGAAAATAAATGATATTAACAGGAAATTAAACGTACATACTATCACTAAACAATGTTTTATTGTGTGATCAAGTCTCACATTTTGTCACCTGCTTATCAGATTTCCATTGAGCAGCAGAAGATCACTTTATTTTATTTTGAGTAACCTCCTTCCCGTGTCAGTTTGTTGTAATGTCACAAATATGTTGATACTGGACAGTCTAGACAACTCCAAAGTACTAATTAGATAATTTTTCCAACCATGACTGTCATGGACACTCATGGTATCGTAACACACCACCGCATAGACATCCATACTCTGGTGCGTATGAAATGTACTCATAGAGCCTTTATGAGCATTTTTAGTAGAAATTGATTGATTAAAGTTTTTCCCATATTATTGAATTTATTAAAAAGAAATACTTTGTGAGCATCGAGGTGAGCTAGTCAACCAACTGGTGAGAGTTGATGCAAACTGAACTTGCTTTGTCGCCAGTCGATCTAATTTTGTTTTGGACAACCAATCGATGTTCGATGTTTCTTTTATCAAGGAATATAAATTTGCATTGCATTCGTCCATCAAGCAGATTGGAAGGGTCGGTCAAAAATATTCAGTGAGTTCTCTAGAATTCAAAAAGGAAGAAAGTCGCGGAGGTGATAGTTGAGAAGCAAACTGCCAAACCAATGAAACTATACTGTCTCTCATCATGTATAAGTCAATATGCCAACTGCTAGTTGTCTATGACATCAAATGACTACTTATTTTATTGGCAATGTTTTAGATCCAGGCAAGGGGGTACATCCATCCATCATGTATTGTTTAATTGGCAGACAGCTGTTAAACATTTGGCTGCAGCTTGACTTTTGTTTGCCAACTTTAAGCATTTCTTGTTATCTAGAAGCTATAATGTAAAATGTGACATGTCATTGAGGTCACAGCCAGGTTATACCATAGCCTGAGTGAGAGCAGTGATGTATTGATCAAACCAACCGGCAGCTTGACCTACTTTATGACTTTATTTTCTTTTAGTTTACACAACTGGTTGAAAGTGAACAATCATCATTAAAGCTAAAGCACTGTTTCAGAGTTTTTTTTATCGATTTCTGGAGTTGTCAGCTCACCCACTACTGTACTGAGAAATCCAGACTTTCTAAACCAGAGATGAGGCTTTCTGCTTCCTCCTGTCCATCCACCTCTCTACCATTGACATTGTAGTACACTAGAGCTTGTTTTCTTGCTCCATCTGTACCTGCTGGTGTTATGTAATTACTTGCTAACTCTCTCAGCTGCAGAATCATTCTTTGTGACGATTTGGTTGGCTGCTTAGATGTCAGTTAGGGCTACGACATTCTAGAATGGTCTTTATGACATCACCTCTTTCCTTGACTATTATATGGTAACAGCATAAAGGAAATATACCAGCTGGGAGGGAAATTCACTCCACTCAATGTATGTTACAAAACCAGACCAACAAGAGAGTTAAAAGTTGACCAGTTCTTCATTCTGCCACCGATATCTACAGCTGTGTCTACTATTCCTGTGGGTACTATGAGATGAATATGCGTAAGAAAAACTGTAGAGATCATCTGTGAGAAGTGCAATAGAAAGATCCGCAGTAGTTTTGTGGGTTTTTGTCGGATGCTTTTGGAAACCGTGGATGGAAATTACTCAGTATAGCATTAGCTTCCCAGCTTTAGCTTTTGGTTCACAAAGAAAGAAAAACCAATTTATATTTCTGACAAAGTTCACGCGAAGCTCCAAAACTGGTGTTTGCGTAACAATATTTTTTCCTGCTATTCAAATGGATGGCTCCATTAGTAATATCATGGCTAGTTTTCCTTATCTGCCAATCATTAAGTTGTTTGTAGCCAAAATGCCTGTCAGTATATTATTTATTCTATCAACAATCTACTGTGACATAGCAATTGTATACCGTACAGGATATTTTCTATGATGTGGCGGTGCAACAGTTTGTCTATCAGTCAAAAGTTACTCGTTGGTGTATAGTACTAGCCAAAATATTTTACACATTTTACTGACATGTTTGTAGCTTTCATATGCCAAACTAACTTTAATTTAAAATCATACAAACAATTTATGACATCATCGCAATCAGCACTCATGCTACCAGCTTATAATTTTGATCGTTTATAACTTATATAACATTGAGTTGTCTCCACGCATTGGCCTTCAGTTTATATACGTTTTTATCGATTACCATTATAATATATAACCGTTATCCATCTTGCCTTATACGATCGTTGGTTGGTTGTGGAGTGTGTGGATTAATTGTGTATGTACTGACACTGGACTGACACTGAGTCTCTTGGCAATGCTGCAGCGCATCACCTTTGACTTTTGCCCTTTCATTGATGACTTACAGCACTACCTTTGACTGCCTGTCATCACTAGAGGTATCAATAAATAAATGAAACTCGGAGTATTGACCGAGGGCCAATTAGACGATGAGCAATACTTCACTTGTGTCTACAATACATCCATACAGGAAAAAATATTGTGGTGGATTTTCATGGCCACTACAACTGCGCAAAGTCCCCCTGACAACTGCTGAGTGTCAGGCACACCTAGATTGAGTCTGGTACAGCCAGAAAACCATGTAAGGGAACCAGTAGAATCACTGCCGACCCTGCAGCAGTCACTACTGGCCTTGCAGCATGCACTACTGGCCCTGCAGCAGTCACTACTGGCCTTGCAGCATGCACTGCTGGCCCTGCAGTGTCACTACCGACCCTATACCGGGTCGGCGAGGAAAGAAGGGCTATAGCCTTTGGACCTAAGGTAATACCAAAAGATACAGAAGCCCAAGTTTGCTGCCTAGCTACCACCTGAAAGACGAAAGATTGGGAACACAAGCCATAACAGCTAGGAACCTGTGCTACCTATTGCACCACTCTGACTCAGCACTATTGACTGAGAAGCTCCGCCCCTTACTTCTGGGCGCCTTATATATTTAATCCTATTCTAGCCAATACCTCATTGTTTTAATTATATTTTGTCTTTTCATTAGTATAATCACTTCCTGCTACACTGATTTGTTGGCCCCTTACTTGGGCATATGTTTTCTGCTACTCTGCCGATAAAAGCCAGAGCTTTCTAACTGATCCTTGTACTTGTATTGGTATACTGCTTGAGACTGATCTAAGCAGCAAAACAAGATGCCATTATTATACCACACTGAGTTGTTGTCGTATCATACAATATGGTTTACTCATTAAAACACTGAGTTGTGCGTTTGAGCCGTGGGCTCTGATTCCGGTGGAGGAGTTGGCATACTCCTCCATTGAAAGTAGATTGGAAGGTGACCTCTGGAGTGAGGTGTTGTTGGTAGATCTTTTATGGCCCCCCCCCCGCCCCAAATTCGTTACAATATCACATGCTGGTGAAGTGAAAACAAGAAATAAACCAGTAGGATTGCCTGAGGGCTCATTAACAATAAGCAGTACTTCACTTGTGTCAACAATACATTTGTGCAGGAAAACTGCTTGGGAGTGAAGTGAAAATAAAACTGACACCAGGAGGATTGACCCAAGGGCTAATAAACGATGCATGCGCAGTTCTACTTCACTATTATTTACTAGAGAAGTAAACATAAAAGTGAAACCAGAATGTTTGACCAAACCAGCATTTAAAGCAACAATGAGCAGTATTTGAAACAAATATTGGCCAACAAGGCAATCTGCCTGATTGGCAAATACAATGCGGATCTTTATTTCGTGATAAAGAAAAACTTTGTTGGAGGATCCAGTCTGGTGATGCACAGATACCACGAACAGGGAATAACGAAAACTAGAAAACACTGGTTTGGAAAAGAAACAAGAAATTGCAACAGGATCTATTGAGTTGATGAACACGCTCTCTACCTATGGTGTTTGATGCAGTCGATGCCTATTGTGTATCCTCGAAGAAGAAAAATGGAGAATTCCTTCGTTGCCGATCAAGTAAAACTTAGCAAGTCAGCAGACAACTGGCTACAGCACCAAATGTTTGCAGAGAAAATCAGCATCAGACGTCAGATCCACAGAGGAGAATTCTCTTCTGGAGAACGAGGACTCCCTGTTGATGGATTATGAGTTTAAAACCGAATCGTCTTTCAGTTTCACGGATGTTTTTGGCACGGACACGACTGCTCTTTCAACAACGCTACACATCAGGAGTTTTAGCCTACTAGACAAAAATCAATGGCTCAGCTGTATCGAGACACATTGGAAAATGAAGAGTATCTTCAAACTCTAGGTTACACAGTCATCTCGATTTGGTAGTGTGAGAGATTGACTCACGTAAAAAACTCACACAAATCTACAAAAATTTGTTAAAACATTTTACAAATCTTTCTATCCCAAACAATTTGAAAAGAAATTAAATCAAAAAGAAGTGTTGGAAAGAGTTCGATCAGAAGAATTCTTTGGATTCATTAAATTTGACTTAAGTCCCTGAGGAAATCACAGGCAAATTTTCGGAAATGCCTCCAACTTCCTAAAAACACAATGTTGAGCAGAGAGCACTTGAGCGACAAGATGAGAGTCCTTGCCAAATCTGAAGGATTTCTAAAAGTCCCCAACGCTCGCCAGCCGGAAAAATTTTTGAACGGATGATAATGCTAATGAGTCCATTGTTAAAGTGGTACCTAAACAGGAATTGAAAATCACTAAAATCTATAGATACACCCCCAGAAAAGCTTTTGAAGTTTTTAGAACATCGGTTTCAGATGCTAGGAGAATGGGAGATAGGGATCCTAATCAACAGTTGCTTGCCACTACCAGCAAGTTGGTAGGAAACGCTGCCTATGGAAAACCAGTCACCGACAAGGAAAAACATAAAGATGTCAACTTTTTCAGTGACACCAGAAAAGCTTCATTCAGCAACAGAGGGAAAAAACTTGTTTCTATAGAGGAGGTAGTGGAAAATTTCTACAACATCAAAAGCGCTAAAACAGTGGTATGCTCTCAACCTAATTAACGTTGATACAAAAATTATTACCGATCCTCTTAACCATTATGATATCTTTTTCAGCTGAATTTGACTGTTCCAGTACGCTTGTGTTTCCCCGTACTACAAAGCTGAAAACGTTGCAGCTTTACTACGACTTTACTACTGGTATATTTATGTCGTTTAGCTGTTTTTGGAGGTGCAAAATAAACCCATCAAAGTCGTCGGCGGGATGTAAATATGGCTCTATCCATGTTTAAGACAATAGGATATGCAAGGGTATCCAATCAAAATATTCACCAAATCAGTGAGCTCAGCATCTTCCAAACATTGTTTCACGTCAATCAGTTCAATTACTCTTTTTAGAGTCGCAAAATTTATCACCTTGTCTTCTGAACAACAGACTTTGGGATCAAAGTTCCTGCAGCAGTTTAAGCATTCGAGAGGATGTGCTCTTGAAATACATTTACAACGTAGAAATCTACTTTGTATCGAATTGCAAGCTAGGTTGAGTCTTAACCAAAGTAAAATACTTCTTCAGTGACTATTTCGACAAAAAGAGGATCTAAATGTTACAAAGGAGTGTGTTCAATGTGGGTCTACGAACTTGGGAACAAAATCACCCAGCATCGCAATTGGCTTGAGACTTCGTTTCCTCCCGCTTCATACTCTTTTTAGTCCTCAATGATAAATCATGTAGATTTTTTTGTGTTGTTTCTTTTATGAATCCATGGCGTCTGTTGAGATATCATTACTCATTGAGTTGGTTGAGTCATCAGCGTCAAGACTGAGTGCGTATGGATAACCATCAAATATAGCGAGTAACCCATCCTTTAAATGCTGGTAAGATGGTTTGCTTTGAAATGCAGGTAGTAGATAGGGATTTAATCTCATGCGTAAGTTTTTCAACATAAAATGAGTTTTTAAATCGCTCGATGAAAGGCCCAAAAACGAATCTATCCATTCATTGTGCACCAATAACCTCATTTTAGTATTTTTTAAAACCTGTCTTCTGTCAATCCAGTCAATCTCATACGACAGTTCTTGTTTAGTAGGCGCAACACCTTTTACCATCTCCACGTATTTTTCACAAACAAAACATCGGATATCGTCATGCGGACAGTGGCAGTTTAGTAGTGAAAGATATCTCACTTGCTTGTAAAATCACCTCCTAGAATGCAGTATACGCATTCTTCCTAAAAAACATGCCCAGAATTTTATCAGAAACTTCAGCCAGAAAAGTTTTGTCTCCAATAAACTTAGAAGCTTCATGGTGAGCAAAGTCTTCAATGTGCAACATGTTAGTTTTTATTCCAATGAGCTATAAAACTGGAATGCTGTATTGTTAAATAGGGATATGTATTTAATCTTTAAACATTTTCTATTTATTGTGTTTTTTTTCTTTTTTTGAAGTTAAGCATTATAAATATTGTTTTAGCTCAGGTAGGTATTCATAAAACCTTTTATCTCGACTCGACATTCGTATATCGGACAGCATCTCAGCACCGTTTTACATTCAACAAATGTTCTTTCTTTACACTCGCCGCAGTAAATGAGGCGACCGCAAGGAAGACCGGCCGATATGATTGACAGAGGTTTTCTTTGTGTGGCGCTCATCTACACATTGAGCAAGTTCGCATTGTATCTAATTGTCTTTTTCTTTCGTTTCGTTTTCATTTTTCCTAGCAGCCAGCAAAACTGTGATGTTGCAAGGTTCGCTATTCGCTTTACTCTTGTTCAAAACAGCTATTTCACCATTGGTCAAATTTTCTTGCAGATTCCTGTGGAAAAATCTCGCGTTTTCCACAGTGTGTAAAGCCTTAATCACAAATCCTATTTGTCCAAAAGACTTTTCGTTCAGGGACAAGACTTTTTCTATATCGGTTTGACTATGACCACGTTCTTCGCAGATAAGTTTTATAATTTCTTTTTTATCCAACTGAGATAAAGGTTTCTTTTTTTCAGTCAATTTGACTTATTCTCTCGCTTGCTTTTGGTCGACTCTACTGTTCGTTCGTAACTTCATTGACACATTTCCCCCCACCCCCTTGCTCATAAGTAAAAAGGAGCAGTCTGGAAACCAACGATAGTGCTCCTTCCACAGTATATCATCCTCATTCCATTCCTTGATCTCCCCCAAGCAAAGAAACATCTTACGGTATTGCCAAAACCTGTGTAATAAAAGCCTTCTTCAGAAACGACTTTCATAGGAACTATTCCTTCCGACGTTTGAAATTTTCTTCTCTCACCGACTCAGGAACGAATCTGATTGCGCCGGCAAGTTCAATCGAAATGCTCAAGGGTAAAAGTTATGCTTCCAAACGCATCTTTTGTCTATTTCTTAGTTCTCCAATTGTATAGCTGTCGGCAATGGGGATATTTTTCAATTCTTCCAAAATCAGTTTCTTAGCTCTGTGCTCTCGCTTGTGAGTCGACAGTCCTTTAACGAAACGGAAATATTTTTAGCATGCTCTGTCATAGGATGCTCATCTTCAATATTCCGATTTAATAACTTCCCTCTGCAAAACGAACACTGAACGCTATTGTCCTTCCTGAGGTTTTAAAATCCGGACTTTGCCATGCTTTCCCAGAGTGTCAACCTATACTCATAAGTTACCATAAGTAAATGAACTTGAAAAAGTGCTTTATGGAAAGTTCTGCAATTGTTTTTTGCAATTTTAATGACCGTGGATTACAGTGGTTGTCTGGATAAGTTGCAACGACGTAAATCATTGCGTTAATGATGGGGAAAGAACGTTGTGAAAACAACGGATTAATTGTGGGTTAAACGGCATTTTCCTGTCGAAGGTCTTTTGAATATTGTTGCTTTTATACGGTATTAAATTATTTTCGAGTTATGTACAAAGCAATATGTGGTGACTCGTCAAATATTGCTCGAAGGGGAATAGATGATGCTGATCAAGTTTCTCCTTTCCTCTTTGATAGTAAATGCTCAATCAGAAAGTTGTTTACGAGTCGACTGTCACTTTTTAATCGAATGGGATTCCAGGTTGATAATCTAAAATAAGAAAATTGATAGTATAAAAAACAATAAAAGATTATATATTGATTTGTTTGAAACATATTGTTGTGGATTTTGGAGGCTAAAAATCACTAGCTGAGGTTGGTAGCGTGCTGTCACCTTTTGTTAGTTTAACCTGTGACAACAACAGGGTCGGTGATGTACCGAAAGAATACAAGATAGAGTATCTCCACTCTGCAACCAGCAAGGAGCTCTCGGCTCAGACGCATAACTCAGTGCTGTTGAGTATCTATGCATTTATTCATCCAGAATAAAACGAGTTAGTAAAAGGCATGTTATAACTAAAAATTACAGACAAAGTTCTCCCTTTTATAGATGATTCACAGGAAGTGGTTAGCCAATCGCATAACAATATTGCAACATGCACCAATGAATATGAGTATATAAATAAATAGCGAGTAAGGTAATAGGCGCCCTGCAGTGGTAGGCGGAGTTAGAGGCTAATGCACCAATCACAGTGATTCCCCCTCCTGCCTTTAGCCCTTGGTCTTTCTAGCTTTGGTACTCCATCTTTCGTAAAGATTAGGGGTGGTAATCTCCTGTAGATGGCTCTATGCTTCTCCCAGGCTACTTTTGAGTCCTCAGTCTATAGTGACTCACTTCCTGCCGGCCCAGTGAGGTCGGTACTGCAGCATACAGGTTCGGTATAGGTCGGTATAGCTTCTTACAGGATCGGTATAAACATAAGTATAGTTTTAGTCCATTCGGTATAACCGTTTCCAGTCATTCTGGCCATCTAATGGATATCATACGGATGCCATAATGTGGTATAACGTATGCGTAGACTTAGTGAACTCTAAAATCCACAACAATATTCGAATAGACTACAATTACTATGTTTATAAAGACTCACTTCATTAATGAAGGTTTTCTTTTGTCCTAGATAAATGTCGCATATCGTTGTCGATTATAAAATTATTCCGAAAAAAGTAGAAGGTATAACTCATTGAGAATCTAAAATAAAAAATAATAAAAGCGTATCAGTGAAAACTATGTTTGTGATTTACTACTAAATGAATGATATCTATCAAGAGATTTTTTTTCAACGAGATTAATTAAATTAATTTTAAAAACTTACGCATCGTTGAAGACTTTAGTGATCTTTGGGTGAAGATTTGCAGCTTTATATATTTAAGAAGTTTGTATATTCACAAAAAGCAACTGCTCCAGCAATAGTGACTGAATGAACAACCTCTACTACAACCACCAGGACTCTCAGCAATAAGGTAAGAATTAATAAATAACCATTTAAAACTAGTTGTAGAACTCAACTAGTTGTAGAACTCAACTAGTTGTAGAACTCAACTAGTTGCGCTGTGGAAGCTGTACTCCTAGAATCCTGTTAGCTTGCTCTCAAGACCGCTCAGTCTTTGGCGTTGACAAAATTGATTTTTTTTGTCATGGAGACAACAATTGGGTTCTAATTATTTATTATTAATTGTAACTACGTAGTTCGCGCTGTAAAAGAAGTGTCCTCCTGAAATCTAACTAGTTGGCTCCCTCAAGACTGGGTTTTCATTCTCAATGATAAAAGAAAATTTTCACTGACAGCTAATTAGATTATGCTTATCGGATAGCATTATCTATGCAGCTAACAGTTCTTCTACGTGATAATATCTATTAAGCCTGAGATCTACTATTATCTAACTCTATTTTTGTTTTTGTTCAACTTTTAACTCAACATGGTGGCCACGATCGATGACAGCAAATCCAACAAACCCCCCAGCATTCGAACCGTATCTCAACTAGAGAGAAAACCTCCCACCTGAGTTGTCTGTGCCAAAGAAAAATTAGAACAAAGCCATGGAATTGTGATGAAAGTGAAACGTATGAATGCGAATTTGGTCTAGAAAATCCGTCTAGTTCAAACATTTCCTGCTTGGCAAAAAAGCCGCCAGTATGCTGAAATCTTGTCAATTAAATGAAAAAATGATGATTGGAAGGTTCAACCACTTCATTCGAATCAAACACCGTTGCTTTTGGAGAAAACTTCCATTGAAACGCTTTCTGAAGAGGTTTATAAAAACTTGTCTGATATCCACTATGCGGTCTAAGCTTTTGATGACAAGCGTCGAGTCAGATCTCTTGTGAATAAAAGGAGACTGACAGCTCAATGTGACAAAACTGTTGGTCTTCTCGGAATTTGACGAATGAAAACAACCGCTCCTTCATCTAGTCAGGTTTCCCGTTGATATAACCACTAAAGACGCCAAGAGAATAACTAGGTTAATAAAAAACAAAACCGCCAACCAGTTGTTAAAAATGATCTGTATCGCAACTCTGTCTCAATTTTCAAGAGGCAGCATGATTTATTTCAAAGCTATTGGAGTAGTACGTCATTTAAATTTATGGGACGGGATAAAAACTTTGTGAGTGAGCTAAAAATGCTTGCGATATGATGGACTGGTGGTGGGCTCTTTGTAAATACCTAAAAAACAGGCTGCTAGTGTAAAAAGCATTCAAACCGGCCTATCTTTTTACAAAATCGAGAATTTAGTAGCTATGGTCACACTCATCACTCTATCATCATATTCACATCGATGCAGGCATTGGAAGAAGTGCCAAACATGAACAACAAACCTGATGTCTGAAAATTTAAAATATTTTGCCGCGGATGAAATTGTCAAGGACAACGTGCTGCTGCTTTCAACAGGAAATATTGCTTCTACAAGACAAGAATTGTGGTCGAGGAGTTCACATCAGATACAGTTTGATGAGTGAGTTATCTTTTCTATATGATGTAACTTTTTAACAGATGTATTTTAATGTTTCATCTCAATAATTTGTTTACCAAGTAATGTTTTGTTTTAGACATAAAAAAGATGAAGCGACTCGAGGGATTCTAAAAGTTCGCACTATTATCATCCGAGTCGCAGTAAACGTCTACTACAAACAGCAATACTTGGATTAATAAAATTATGCTGGGACTATTCATTAACAAGCATTTCATTAAATCAACACTTACTTGTTATGCACTACTATTTACTTTCTACATACACTCCATGACAGAGATCTGCTCACTTATTACTACTCACAACACCTAACCCGCTACCAAAAAACAAAGGGAACGTGTCAACTGGGATCTAAACTGGGAGAAAAACCTCCAGCATAATGAAATAACAAATCAATGATTATCTTACAGGTCTGTGTAATTGTCAACTACCATTTACATTACCTTCTAAACATACATTTGCATACCTATATAAATATTATACTGTAACAGGTCTGTAAAAATATTCATAAAAAAAAAACAATGTAATATGTTAAAAGGTCTGTTTTCTTATGCAGATACAAACAAAAACCATGTAAAACTAAAAAATCAGGTATGACAGGCCTGTAACCAATTCAACACATTAAACACACATAAAACATTGATATGTTGGCAGGTCTGTGTTTGATGCAGATCTGCTCCTATTATACTACTACCATTTGGGCTCACAGTAAAATACAAAATAGTTTCGAAGTAGAAATGTTATATCAAATATCAACTATTTGTGTATACAAAATAATATATAATAGCGATAACACTGGCAACAACTTTTGCTTTGCATCTAAGCGATCCCAAATTAGCCACAAAATTCCCATTTTGTTTTCTGCACAACATTTGGAGTCGTTTACTCTCTGTGCAAGCTTTGTATGAGAGTGTTTTCAGATACCAAACTTGCAGAGATTAATTAAGGAATTAAGCAAGAAGATTCAAATGCATTGAGTGGAAAAACATGGCGGCAATGAACCAATTAGGCTCAATGACATAAAGCGGCAAGCAAGGCAAGTAGCGGCATTGAGAAGTAATGTTGACCTTGACTCACTATACAAACAGCAGCACTTTATTTCCATGTGTCAAACTATTAGTACATTACTCAACCTGTTATAAATCATGACAATACAATATAGTGTATCTAAATAACATAACGAACAGAAAAATTATCAGAATTGATTTTCAATAAAAAAGGGAACTGTAAAGTGGGCCGGCTTTTGCTTTAAAAGTTCAATCTACCCATTGTTTGAACAAAAAAAACTTCCATTAAAAGACACTCATCGATGAGTCCTCAATCACTGTCCAGTGTCCGCAACTACCCCAAGTGTAGGGCATCCGAAAGCTACCTAATCTATTACCGCTATATTAAACAAACTGTTCCCAGTAACTGTTAAATCTACATGTACAACTTGCTGTCCAAGCTGTCTTCATGCGCAGTTAAATTACTCCTGTACTCAGAAACTTCGTGGTATTTCAATCTAAGTCTCACTCTATTGATTATCTCTTTGAACTCTCCTCCTTTCTTCCATTCCTCCATCAGTATCGGCAGCATAGTATTTCTTTGGGTGACTTCGTCTCTGGCTGTGGTCATAAATCTGCAGTAATCTCCAGGATATATGTTATCTTTTACTTGTGGTATGGTAAAAAATACATGAGTAAATCTTTCGCATTTACTTGGCCCTCTTTCGCGCATTCTGCAGGAACTTATGATGGAAATCTGTAACAAATAGCATGAATGCATAGGACCATATTGCTGGCAAAAACATTATGGATCTTTAGAGTGAAAATTGGCCTCCAATCTCACCTTAGGGATGCCTTTGGGTATTCCACTAACTACACTGTTTATGATGTCATCGATGTATCTAAGAGGAACAGGCTTCCTGTCAACATCACAAACTTCATCAGCAGATCCATGAGCCATCACAAACACAACAACCACAGAGCATTTGTCCTTCACGCTCTGGATGTCTTGTTTTATGTCTTTTTCTAACGTACCAGCTCTCCAATCTCTCCTGGATTGTACTGAGAAGTCCAGACTCTCTAAACCAGAGATGAGACCTTCTGCTTCCTTCTCTCCATTGTTCTCTCCACCGTCCTCTCTACCTTTGACAATGTAGTACACCAGAGCCTGTTTCCTTGCTCCATCTGTACCTTCTGGTATTATGTAATCACTTGTTAACTCTTTCAGCAGCAGAATCATTTCTTGTGACAAGCTGCCTGCAACCAGCTGGGAATGGAGCTCTTTCTTCTTGCCATCTCCTAAATTTATGCCATATTCTAGAATGGTCTCTATCACATCACCTTTTTTCTTGACTACCAAGTCTGTTAACAGCCACTGCTCTCCACTTCTTGTGAGCAGCTCGGTCACTTCCTCCTTGTCCAAGATTGGTAATATGTGGTCAAGTACCTCTGGGCTTGCTTTGAGCAACATTAACTCAAACAAGCACGTATTAGAAACGGAAAGCTCCCGAGATGTTAAGAGTTCTTTTCGCTCTTCCAACGATACCACATTTTGTCTTACCAACTCATCTAGGAAATACCGAACCATTTCTGCTTTCTCATGTCTTATCATTGTATGAATGTACATATGACAAGTTTTATAAAGCATCTCCAAATCAGCATCCTTTTCTCTGACACAACATAGCCAACCACAATAGTTTTGCAGGTATTTTTGTTTTGGGTATGAGATGACACAGATATGTCTACTGACATAATGTAGAGTGAACCAAACTGCGAACTTATCATCATTTTTCAAAATGTAGCGAATGAATTTATTTCGATTTTCATCAGTATTATCCAGACAGGCAGCATGCAGAACTTGTGCTACTGCTTCTGAGTGGTGAAATTCAAAGTACATGCTGAAGTTGTTTTGTTCAAACAGCTTGCACAACAGCTCGTATTGCTGCTTGCAAATCAGGTACATCAGAAGGTCCACGCTATAAAGGGAAGACTCATTGCTTTTGGTGTCATAATTAAGCAACTGGCATAGTGGAAAATCAAAAAGTACATCCGGGTTGGAACTTAATCGTTTGAGCACATAAAAAACATCCTCATCCTCTGTGACAGCAAAGTCTAGTTGCTCCTTTCTTACAAAATTGATGAGTATTTCTCTGTTGACTCTGTCTAGGCGCTTCTGTAGTTCATCAAACTTCTTTGACTTGATCAGTTCCTTCAATTCTTCTATATCCGGTATGTAGTGTTCTTCAGCAATATCGTCCAAGACCCTTTTATTGCGACGTCCATACTTTGCACTTATGATATTTAATGCCATTTACCTACATAAGATCAGTGCCAACTATTTCATTTAAATTAATTTATGTTATCTCATGTAATTCATAAGCTTCAGAACAAGCAAATACAAAATTAGTTTGTATTTAGCACTAGCATTTTTTTGTTTTAACTTTTGATTCTGTTTTTTTTTCAAAAAATTTCTTGTTTTTAGATAGTGCATTGTATTACCTGTTAAAGACAGAATAGCTTTGAATTTTTGTGAACAACAATGTAATGGAACTATCTGAGTAGTCAATATATATGAAGTACATGAGATAGAGAGAAAATACTGACTCTTACATATTTACAAAACACTTATATTTATTTAGTGGATGGTAGACTTATCATTATCATATAATATTTTATATTGTATAACAAACCTTTTCAAGTAACGGACCAAGTCAACCTGCCTTCTCCTGTCAAAGCTACCAAACGATTGCTAATAGCTACAAGTTTTACTTCCTTGTAATCAAGTCATGTGCATCCTTGGTATCAACTGATATATACAATGTGCAGCCAATGCACGTGCACACAACCCTATCCTTTGTATGTATGGTAAACAGAGGCAACTCATGATTGGTGGAGCCACAAATCCTACTGAACAACACGTAGACTTTGCTCTTATTTAAAAATTGCACATAGGTAAAGGTCAACATTGCATTATTGGAACAGAAGTTACTAAAGAATAACTGACTATCAAGACTAAAAAGTTGTTGTGTTTTGTTCCATTGTTTAATCTAACAGCAGTTTTGAGTGTAACAAGACAATATCAACCCTATGTATAACTTAAGCTCCATGAGCTATCGATGTACTTTGACACAGTATTCAAACTGGTAATGTAGATAGAAGATCACTTGTGCACTAACTTTATATTTATCGCTCACAGGTTCGTATGAGCTGTATGGGTTTATACTGCACACAACTAGTAATAGCTAAGAACTAAGTGATTATGTAACGTAGACTTAGAACAACCAATGACTCTTTTGCCCGCTCAGAAACCACAACATTTGATAGGGCAAGGCGTGACAACTCCGGAGCAGACAAAACGGTCATTGGTCAAACACGGGCTAGCGGCCCATACAAGTATTTTTACATTTAGCTCCTAAGACAATTGTAGAAACGAGTGGAGTTGAAAGTAACCTGACGATAACCTGCAGGGGGAGACAACTCTAACAAAGGAGAGAGTAGCCAGTAAAGCCTGGTGTATGTATATACAGTGTTTGACTTTCCTTTACAAAACGTCTCATGAAAAGAAAATCTGTATTAATTTTCCTATGTTAGCACGATACATGACCCTGCTATGACCTTCATTTATTGGTGGCCACAGTCTACCCCAAGTAACTTTTTAAACTATGGCTTTGGTAGAGTTATAACAAACTTCATATGACATAAACTTTGTATTGATTATAAATTACTTCATGTACATTGTTATGTGACACTATCTTTGTGATATTTAATTGTTTCATTTTTATTGTAGCTCTTTTTTTGTAACTTAAACTTTTTGTTGATACGAGGAGGTATTTGTACAATATTTTTTTTGTGGCACCATTTCATTTCCTTGTCTTATAAATACTGTTCATCAAATAAATGGAAGGACGAATTTCATGCAGTGGAGAAAATAGAAGAATTCGGCTTTACGATTAAAATTCACAGTCAAGCTTCTCGTATCAACAAGCAGTAGAAATTGTAAAAAAAATGATCATCCAGGAGAGACTGTATTGTAAATAAATAAATATACATGTAACAGATTAATAGATGTGCAATAGACATGTAAATGCATTGTATGTCATTTATAGCATGTACTGTTACAATAGAGTTGTCTGCAGTTTAAACAGATTTATTACCTGAAGACCAACTAATAATAATTCAATAATTGAAATTTTATTAGCATTTTGTATAAATATATTATTTTATCCAGGAAACGTTTATTTCAAAGCAGTTCATTTAGATTCTTTAATGAAAAAGAGGAGGCAACTCCATATAAACCTGTTTATTATAATATTGGGTTCAGACGATACATCTATCCAAATCCTACGTCGTACTTTTTTGTTGACACTCCCTACCTCCAGTTGAAACCTCCTATCTCTAGAGGAGTTGTCTTTTCTTAGCGTCATAGAGTGCTGATTAGTCAACTAAAATACTTAAAATATTCTTCAGCTAGTGCATAATTATTTTTTATTTTGTTTTAAAATTATTATTTATTTACATGCTACAGCGTGAAATATTTTTTAGTTAGAAAATTTGTAATGCAGATTTGAAAGTTATTGTTGATTTAAAATGTTGATGCTCTAAATGCATGGCTGATATTTTTTGTTGTCACAAATAAATTGTAAAGTATGATCATTTAAATCTGTTGATGTTATTGGATTTAAAACACTTTTTTCAACACTAATACTGCTTTAGTTAATGAAATATTTAAAGCTTTAAAATGCACTGTTAGTAGGGGTTTGTCTAGAGGTGGGGGGAGGCGTTTGATGGCAAAGAAAGCCGTAGGATTAGTATATTAGGAGCAGATCTATGTCATAGTGTCTAAGAGCAATGAGGCTCAACTGGTTCCAAAGTGCCTTTCTGACCATCAGGTGTCATGAGAATCGTTTGGGTACCTTTTTGTGTGCACCAGGTGTTGATTATGACAGTTGTTTGTGTTTGTAACATTGTATGATTATTTATGATATTGCTGTATTGTACAGGATTTTTGTATTGTTTGGTAGTTGTTCACCTGATAAGAGTGAAATAGTTGGTTTGTAGTTATTGCTCCAACGGTGATATATGGATGGTATGTGAGTGTGTGTGTATGATTGATTGTGCAATGCAAATCAAGGTGAAAGTGGGGTTCCCAGATGTTATTATATTTCACCAATAGAGCAGATTTGATAGCAAATGCAACAATCAGTCAACTCAAACGAAGGCCAGACAGCAGTCAGGTGACAGGAGGAAAGCCGATGACCAACGGAGTATATATCTACTGTAGAAGATTAACTGTTGTGAGTTTGTGAACAACAACAAGCTGACAGCCATTTATTATCAAGTTACAGACCGCACTGAACAGAAAAAGGAAGCGCCCAACGGGCATGCCCAGAAGGTGTGAAAAGCTATTCCACTTTAGCATTATGTAAAATGAACTAAAGAAAACAAAACTATTACATCTCCCTTTTCTCGGAATCGAAATACAAACAAAGATAAGTTCAGGTAATACAAAACATAACGAGTAAAAATGAAAAATTGTAATTAACAAAAATATGAGTAAGATTTATATAACAACTCAACTCTAGACAACACACGAAACAGAACATTCTACTCTAATTTCAAGAGTCACAAGTATGAATATATATATATTGCACACTGGCAAATGTATAGTTAATTGAATGTTACTGGCGTGGGACCCAAGAGTACATGACATGGTCATCAAATTTAGACGGAAGCCTCTTTTTACGCGGTGTCAAGGATGGTGTAAAGGCCACCTCAGATCTAGGAGAAGTGGTCGTAGATGTTTTATTTGGAACTGCTTGTACTTGAGGAGTCCTAACCGGAGTGGTGCAAGGATCATTAGTAGGATCATTATTAGCAACAGTATATCAGCAGGAATGCTAAATGAAGGCACAAGCTTGCTATCTCTAGGGTCCGAATTATCAGAAAGGAGTGGGCAAGCAATTGATGTTGATTGTTTTTTGTTAGAACCGTGACATCTGCGGATATCTTTACGATTACATCTGATTTTACAGAATTGCGAATCAATCTCATAGCTCCTGTCTCCTACTAGACGTACAACTCTACCAGGTTTCCACTCACCATTTGCTGTCTTAAAATACACCGATTGACCAGAATAAAGAGGTACTTTCTCTGAGCCTGCATGCCTATCATGATAATGTTTATTGGAGCTTTTTGTACAAGCTAATTTGCTCCTAACTAGCTCCAGATCATACCCAGTAACCTTATATTTATCAATGGAAACTGGCATAGTAGCTCATAGTAGCTCAGCAGGTGATGGTAGACCATCCGCAATAGGTGTGTTCCGAAGTACAACAAGACCTCTAAGCCAATCAGAACCCTCATCTTCGCATTTTGACATCATAGACTTTATTGCGCGCTATAGTCCTTTCAGCTTGGCCATTACCTGATGGATGCAATGGAGAACTGGTCTGATGGCGAATTTGATATTCAGAGCAAAAGTTCCGGAATTCTGCACTAGAGAACTGAGGGCCGTTATCAGACACTATTACATCACTTGAGCCAAAATCTGCAAATATCTCTCTCAGACATTGAATGACAGCGCTGCTACTAGTACTCTTGGACAACTGCCTAACAACAGGCCACTTTGTCAAGTAATCAATCAATAATAGATAGTCTTTTCCATTTAAATGAAACAAATCTACCCCAATCATTTCAAATGGTGTGTCAGGTACAGGAAAAGGAATCAATGGCTCTCTGGTTCCATTCTTTTCTGATTTTAGACAAGAAGAACACGACTGACATTTGTCCTCAATACGACGTCTCAAGCCTGGCCAGAACACAGACTGCATGGCTTTCTGTAAAGTTTTTGATACACCTTGATGGGCTTCATGAAGTTGATTAACCACATCCCCACGAAATTCAATTAGAATCACCAGTCTGTCACCATAGAACAATAGACCATTTACCTCACTGAGGCTACTACGCAAGTTCCAAAAGGGCAATGCTCGACTACCATATGTTTTTTTATGAGATGGCCAACCATTTCTCACGTACTCAAGAACAACTTGCAGCTCCTCGTCCTCTAATGTAGCAATTTTATGTTTCATCATGACGCCATTGCTACGAATGACCACTAAACACACTGATTTGAGAGGACCAATACCAAGGTCATCATGCTGATCTGTGTCTTTGGGACATGATCTGGATAGAGTATCAGCCAACACCATCAACTTGCCAGGCTTATACTCCAACTCAATAGGATATGCCAACAGCTTTATACGCATTGCAGCTAATCGAGGAGACAGACTGTTCACATCTTTGCTCATCAACCCAACTAATGGGAGGTGGTCAGTCTCAACCACCACACGTTTCTGCCCCATGCAATAATATTTGAACCTGTCACACACGAAAACCACAGCTAACAGCTCCTTCTCAATTTGGCTATACCTGGATTGACAGTAGTAGTAATACATGAGCAGATCTCCCTACCAAGTGTTTTTTTGTGGATCTGATCTTGGAGTGGGGCAATGGGTTATGGCGTTGAATGAATTCGCCGAGTTTATATTGTATTTTATTTGAGGGGCATTTGAGTGGCATTTGAGTGGCATTTAAGTGGCATTTGAGTTTTGATTATTTTTTTACTTGATTTGAACTTATATGACATATAGATTTTGAATGTACGGCATTCAAGTTTTGATAATTTTTTTACATAACTATATACATACTTGAGAGAAAGAAAGAGATAGAGGAGAGAGAGAGAGGAGAGAGGGAGAAAGAGAGGAGAGAGAGATTTTTTAGTTTTCTATACATTCATGTATATATGGTTAATTATGTACGTATTTATGGGTATATTTATATCTACATAGAGAGAGGAGATATATCTACATTGAATAAATATATTGATCAAAAATGAAACATTATATGATTATATACCTGATTACATAATAAGTAGGGAAAATCTTCCTATATAATATAGCTAGAGTCAGTAAATACTAAGTTATACAAAGCAATACAACTTGTAATGACAATCAATGCATTCATACATACATACATATGGTATCTTGAGAGAGAAAGAGAGAGAGGAGAGAGAAATCTTTTAGTTTTCTAGCAATTAATGTATATATGGTCAATTATGTGCATATTTATGGGTATATTTATATCTACATAGAGAGAGAGAAGAGAGGAGATATATCTAAATTGAATTAATACATTGATTAAAAATGAATCATTATATGATTATATACATTTATTACATAATAATTAAGGAAAATCTCCCCATATAATATAGCTAAAGTCAGTAAATACTAAGTAATACAAAGCACTACAACTTGTAATAAATACAAAGTAATAACAGTTAATGCATAGTTTGTTCCTTTACAATGATGTCTTTGGTGTAGTGATGTTATAACTTAGGAAGGAAGACTTCTGTTCTATGTGCTTTTAATTTCGTAATGAACTAAAATAAAAAAGTTATGCATTAGTATAGAATGATTAAGCGAAAATGTAAAATAATTACATGAATTTGAATTATAGTTCTAGTTACATTGGATAGTTTACATTATTAGAAAAGGGAAATAACTCACCAAGTTACATTGTTCAACTTGTTCTTTCTTGAGCATTATTTTCACCGAGTGTTTTTGATTCTCTTTCATCTATCTAAAACAATTACCATGAAAATGTATATATTCAGCATTTTGTTGTAAAAAATACACTAATTACATCAAAAAAGTCCTTTTTTCACCTAGAAAATGTATATGTTCAGCATTTTTGTTGTAAAAAAATACACTATTTACACCAAAAAAGTCCTTTTTTCCCCTGAAAAATGTATATATTCAGCATTTTGTTGTAAAAAATACACTAATTTCACCAAAAAAGTCCTTTTTTCACTTGTAAAATGTATATATTCAGCATTTTGTTTAATTTATGGTAAAAATTAGTAAAACTCACCTATAGTGATATGATAGCCTTGAGTTATAGATTAGCTTCTTGAGCTCTTGTTCTGGACAGTTTTCTTTTTCAGCATCATTGAAGTAGAATCCATGTAGTTTGAGTCTTCATTGGTTTGGTATCATCTAAGCAGGAGAGAAAGTAATGTTGTGTAACATTGACTCTTCATTGGTTTGCTATCATCTTATCTTCAAAATCCATGTTATTTGAGTCTTCATTGGTTTGCCATCATCTAAGTAGGTGGTAGATCTTGAAAGGAATTTTTGCTGTGTTGGAGAAGTATGCTGTCTTCAAAACTCATGTAGTTTGAGTCTTCATTGGTTTGGTATCATCTAAGTAGGTGGTAGATCTTGAAAGGAATTCTTGCTGTGTTGGAGAAGTATGCTGTCTTCAAAATTCATGTAGTTTGAGTCTTCATTGGTTTGATATGATCTAAGTAGGTGGTAGATCTTGAAAGGAATTCTTGCTGTGTTGGAGAAGTGTTCTGTCTTCAAAATTGATGTAGTTTGAGTCTTCATTGGTTTGGCATCATTTAAGTAGGTGGTAGATCTTGAAAGGAATTCTTGCTGTGTTGGAGGAGTATGCTGTCTTCAAAACTCATGTAGTTTGAGTCTTCATTGGTTTGCTATCATCTAAGTAGGTGGTAGATCTTGAAAGGAATTCTTGCTTTGTTGGAGAAGTATGCTGTCTTCAAAATTCATGTAGTTTGAGTCTTCATTGGTTTTCAAAACTCATGTAGTTAGAGTCTTCATTGGTTTGGTATCATCTAAGTAGGTGGTAGATCTTGAAAGGAATTCTTGCTGTGTTGGAGAAGTATGCTGTCTTCAAAATTCATGTAGTTTGAGTCTTCATTGGTTTGATATCATCTAAGTAGGTGGTAGATCTTGAAAGGAATTCTTGCTGTGTTGGAGAAGTGTGCTGTCTTCAAAATTGATGTAGTTTGAGTCTTCATTGGTTTGGCATCATCTAAGTAGGTGGTAGATCTTGAAAGGAATTCTTGCTGTGTTGGAGAAGTATGCTGTCTTCAAAACTCATGTAGTTTGAGTCTTCATTGGTTTGGTATCATCTAAGTAGGTGGTAGATCTTGAAAGGAATTCTTGCTGTGTTGGAGAAGTATGCTGTCTTCAAAATTCATGTAGTTTGAGTCTTCATTGGTTTGGCATCATCTAAGTAGGTGGTAGATCTTGAAAGGAATTCTTGCTGTGTTGGAGAAGTATGCTGTCTTCAAAACTCATGTAGTTTGAGTCTTCATTGGTTTGGTATCATCTAAGTAGGTGGTAGATCTTGAAAGGAATTCTTGCTGTGTTGGAGAAGTATGCTGTCTTCAAAATTCATGTAGTTTGAGTCTTCATTGGTTTGATATGATCTAAGTAGGTGGTAGATCTTGAAAGGAATTCTTGCTGTGTTGGAGAAGTGTGCTGTCTTCAAAATTGATGTAGTTTGAGTCTTCATTGGTTTGGCATCATCTAAGTAGGTGGTAGATCTTGAAAGGAATTCTTGCTGTGTTGGAGAAGTATGCTGTCTTCAAAACTCATGTAGTTTGAGTCTTCATTGGTTTGGTATCATCTAAGTAGGTGGTAGATCTTGAAAGGAATTCTTGCTGTGTTGGAGAAGTATGCTGTCTTCAAAACTCATGTAGTTTGAGTCTTCATTGGTTTGGTATCATCTAAGTAGGTGGTAGATCTTGAAAGGAATTCTTGCTGTGTTGGAGAAGTATGCTGTCTTCAAAATTCATGTAGTTTGAGTCTTCATTGGTTTTCAAAATTCATGTAGTTTGAGTCTTCATTGGTTTGGTATCATCTAAGTAGGTGGTAGATCTTGAAAGGAATTGTTGCTGTGTTGGAGAAGTATGCTGTTTTCAAAATTCATGTAGTTTGAGTCTTCATTGGTTTGATATCATCTAAGTAGGTGGTAGATCTTGAAAGGAATTCTTGCTGTGTTGGAGAAGTGTGCTGTCTTCAAAATTGATGTAGTTTGAGTCTTCATTGGTTTGGCATCATCTAAGTAGGTGGTAGATCTTGAAAGGAATTCTTGCTGTGTTGGAGAAGTATGCTGTCTTCAAAACTCATGTAGTTTGAGTCTTCATTGGTTTGGTATCATCTAAGTAGGCGGTAGATCTTGAAAGGAATTCTTGCTGTGTTGGAGAAGTATGCTGTCTTCAAAATTCATGTAGTTTGAGTCTTCATTGGTTTTCAAAACTCATGTAGTTTGAGTCTTCATTGGTTTGGTATCATCTAAGTAGGTGGTAGATCTTGAAAGGAATTCTTGCTGTGTTGGAGAAGTATGCTGTCTTCAAAATTCATGTAGTTTGAGTCTTCATTGGTTTTCAAGACTCATGTAGTTTGAGTCTTCATTGGTTTGGTATCATCTAAGTAGGTAGTAGATCTTGAAAGAAATTCTTGCTGTGTTGGAGAAGTGTGCTGTTGGTAGATCTTGACCAGATGTTTTATAGTCTTTGCTATCGATGCATTTCGTCTCAAACAAGAGTCCAAAGTACACATTGTGTCTACAAAATACAAAAAATTGATTGTTACAATTGATTCATTTATTTTCATTGGCTTTATATACATATACATAAAGTAGCGAAGAAACAGTTTGTGTGAGTATGAAACTATCTAGTAGAGATAAATCTATATCTAGGTTCCACTAGCATTAAATAATTATTACTATTTTGTTAATAATAAATAATTAGAGTCGGTTACTTTACTAGCGCTCAGACAAACACACAATTTTGTTAATGTCAAAGTCTGTGATCTTACAATGAAATAGCTTAGACATTAATAGCATAAAAGTATCTAGTAAAGATAAATTACCCAGGAGTAAATTCTAGTTGAGGTTCGACTTTTTTAATAATAAATAATTAAACCTGCTTGGACAAACAGACAGATTTTGTCAATGACACAGCTTGCGTTCTTGCAAGCGAATAGCTTAGGCACTGTGCGTATAAAATTATCTAGTAAAGTTAAATGAAGGACAACTCCGTATCGCAACTAGTTGAGCTTTTTCAACTAGTGTTGAATACTCATTTATTATTTATTTTAAAAATAAATAATTAGAGCTTTCTACTAGTGTTAAATAATTAGTGATAATTTTTTACCTTATCACCGCTTAGAGCCAGATGATTTAATTAACTAAAGACAAATAATTATTTTAGCATTTCTTACCTTGATGCTGGATGGTCTCCTAGTAGCTGTAGTAGATGATACTTCTCCGCTTGTTGTTGAAGAACTGGATGCTTTCTGTGTGAAAACAGTGGCTCTTAAATAGCTAAAGTTGCACTGATTAAACCCTATGAATCAGCAATTTTCCCAATGCTTTCGTGGGAATAAATAAATTATTTTCACGCGAATGGAAACCGTTTCTTTTGCGGGAATAAATAATTTATTTTCACGCGAATGGAAACTGTTGCTTTCGCGGGAATAGATAGTTTATTTTCACGTGAATAGCAACCGTTCCTTTCGCGGGAATAAATAATTTATTTTCACGCGAATAGAAACTGTTGCTTTCGCGGGAATAGATAGTTTATTTTCACGCGAATAGCAACCGTTGCTTTCGCGGGAATAAATAATTTATTTTCACGCGAATAGAAACTGTTGCTTTCGCGGGAATAGATAGTTTATTTTCACGCGAATAGCAACCGTTGCTTTTGCGGGAATAAATAATTTATTTTCACGCGAATAGAAACTGTTGCTTTCGCGGGAATGGATAGTTTATTTTCACGCGAATAGCAACCGTTGCTTTCGCGGGAATAAATAATTTATTTTCACGCGAATAGAAACTGTTGCTTTCGCGGGAATGGATAGTTTATTTTCACGCGAATAGCAACCGTTGCTTTCGCGGGAATAAATAATTTATTTTCACGCGAATAGAAACTGTTGCTTTCGCGGGAATGGATAGTTTATTTTCACGCGAATAGCAACCGTTGCTTTCGCGGGAATAAATAATTTATTTTCACGCGAATAGAAACTGTTGCTTTCGCGGGAATGGATAGTTTATTTTCACGCGAATAGCAACCGTTGCTTTCGCGGGAATAAATAATTTATTTTCACGCGAATAGAAACTGTTGCTTTCGCGGGAATAGATAGTTTATTTTCACGCGAATAGCAACCGTTGCTTTCGCGGGAATAAATAATTTATTTTCACGCGAATAGAAACTGTTGCTTTCGCGGGAATGGATAGTTTATTTTCACGCGAATAGCAACCGTTGCTTTCGCGGGAATAAATAATTTATTTTCACGCGAATAGAAACTGTTGCTTTCGCGGGAATGGATAGTTTATTTTCACGCGAATAGCAACCGTTGCTTTCGCGGGAATAAATAATTTATTTTCACGCGAATAGAAACTGTTGCTTTCGCGGGAATGGATAGTTTATTTTCACGCGAATAGCAACCGTTGCTTTCGCGGGAATAAATAATTTATTTTCACGCGAATAGAAACTGTTGCTTTCGCGGGAATGGATAGTTTATTTTCACGCGAATAGCAACCGTTGCTTTCGCGGGAATAAATAATTTATTTTCACGCGAATAGAAACTGTTGCTTTCGCGGGAATGGATAGTTTATTTTCACGCGAATAGCAACCGTTGCTTTCGCGGGAATAAATAATTTATTTTCACGCGAATAGAAACTGTTGCTTTCGCGGGAATAGATAGTTTATTTTCACGCGAATAGCAACCGTTGCTTTCGCGGGAATAAATAATTTATTTTCACGCGAATAGAAACTGTTGCTTTCGCGGGAATGGATAGTTTATTTTCACGCGAATAGCAACCGTTGCTTTCGCGGGAATAAATAATTTATTTTCACGCGAATAGAAACTGTTGCTTTCGCGGGAATGGATAGTTTATTTTCACGCGAATAGCAACCGTTGCTTTCGCGGGAATAAATAATTTATTTTCACGCGAATAGAAACTGTTGCTTTCGCGGGAATAGATAGTTTATTTTCACGCGAATAGCAACCGTTGCTTTCGCGGGAATAAATAATTTATTTTCACGCGAATAGACACTGTTGCTTTCGCGGGAATAGATAGTTTATTTTCACGCGAATAGCAATCGTTGCTTTCGCGGGAATAAATAATTTATTTTCACGCGAATGGAAACCGTTGCTTTCGCGGGAATAAACAGTTTTTATTCCCGCGAAAGCATTGGAAAAAATGCTGATCCATAGGGTTTAATCAGTGCAACTTTAGCTATTTAAGAGCCACTGTTTTCACATAGAAAGCATCCAGTTCTTCAACAGCAAGCGGAGAAGCATCATCTACTACAGCTACTAGGAGAGCATCAAGGTAAGAAACGCTGAAATAATTATTTGTCTTTAGTTAATTAAATCATCTGGCTCTAAGCGGTGATAAGTTAAAAATACAATCAATAATAATTTAACACTAGTAGAAAGCTCTAATTATTTATTTTTAAAATAAATAATAAAAACTTGTGAAAATGAACTGGTAACATTACGTCGACTGAAATAATGCCTAAAACGTCTCGCATAAATTTTGGTCTGACCAAAAATGGACTGAAAACCTTTACCTTTAGAGCGAGTACAAAATTATCGTAACTTGCTATAGCGAATATTCTAAGAAATGTTTGTTTTTTCCGTTGCTAACTTAACGTAAATATTTGTAACGGATGTCACATGATCTCAATCGGTTTTTGCCAACTGAATCACTTAGTTACTCGTAAACATTTGATACTCGCTTGATCTTTTGGTTGATAACAGCAATGTCCCAATTTGGTTTATCGTAAATATTTCAAAAACGGGTATCACGTGATTTCTGTTAGTTTTTTCTACTGAATCGCTTAGTTACTCGTAAACATTTGAAAATCGCTTGATTTTTTCGTTGATAAAACCTGTCGCAAGTATCTATTAACAAATATTACCGTGATTTCGATCAGTTTTCCTTACTAGATTACTTACTTCCTCATCAACATTTCATAATCGCTTTCATTAATAGTCGTTGCAAAGCAATGTTGTATTTGAAAAATATTACTACGATTCCAATCAATTTCCTTACTGAATTACTTATACCATATGAGTTCGAATTATGTAAAAAAAACTAGCAATACTTAAATACCATACATTCATAATGGTTTCTATTGTAGTTATTTCCCAAATACTTTAAATTTTAACCATCTAGAGGTCTAATTTGACAATTTTCCAAGATATTTTATAGTATTCAATATACTTATTATGTAAATAACTAAAAGAAATATTTATGCTCAAGCCCCCTCTCTCTCCTCTCTCCTCCCTCCTCTACCAAATACTCCTCTCTCCTCTCTTGCAGTTATTTCCCAAATACTGTAAATTTTAACCATCTAGAGAGCTAATTTGGTGATTTTCCAACATATTTTATAGCATTCAATATAGTTATTATGTCATAAATGCAATTGTAACAATTAATTTTTTTGTATTTTGTAGACACAATGCCTACTTTAGACTTTTGTTTGAGACAAAACGCAGTAGCAGCAAAGACTATAAAACATCTGGATAAGATCCAATTGAAGTAACTGCAGATAACTAAAGGAAAAACATGTGCCACAGCATACAGAGTGAACAAGGTGTGTGTAGATTATTACTCAGTTTCATTACACTACTATTACTAAGAATTATTGTAGGTGTTGGATAAAGGATTGAGCAGCAATTTTAATAAATTCTAACCATTGTAAATAATACTTCAACTCAAATAAAATTAATGAAAATTGAATGGAATAAAAGAATACTTCACCAAATACCCCAGTTTTTTTGTAGATGTATACAAATAGATGAATATCTAGCTTCATCTATTTTTTTTCATTTGAGCGCAATTATTTCCCTCCTCTCTCCTCTTTTCCTGTCTCCTTTTTCTCAAGATACCATATGAGTTCGAATTATGTAAAAAACTAGCAATACTTAAATGCCATACATTCATAATGTTTTCTATTGTAGTTATTTCCCAAATGCTGTAAATTTTAACCATCTAGAGGTCTAATTTGACAATTTTCCAAGATATTTTATAGTATTCAATATACTTATTATGTAAATATCTAAAAGAAATATTTACGCTCAAGCCCCCTCTCTCTCCTCTCTCCTCCCTCCTCTACCAAATACTCCTCTCTCCTCTCTTGCAGTTATTTCCCAAATACTGTAAATTTTAACCATCTAGAGAGCTAATTTGGTGATTTTCCAACATATTTTATAGCATTCAATATAGTTATTATGTCATAAATGTATATTATTCAATCTAGTTATAGATATATCCATAAATATGTACATAATTATCCATATATACATGGTTGTATCTCCTCTCTCTCTCTCCTCTCTCATCTCTCCTCTCCCCTCTCCCCTCTCTCCTCTCTCTCTCTCAAGTGACCATATGAATTCGAATTATGTAAAAAAAATTATAAAACTGTAAATTTTAACCATCTATTTCATTACACTACTATTACTAAGAATTATTGTAGGTGTTGGATAAAGGATTGAGCAGCAATTTTAATAAATTCTAATCATTGTAAATAATACTTCAACTCAAATAAAATTAATGAAAATTGAATGGAATAAAAGAATACTTCACCAAATACCCCAGTTTTTTTTGTGGATGTATACAAATAGATGAATATCTAGCTTCATCTATTTTTTTTTCATTTGAGTGCAATTATTTCCCTCCTCTCTCCTCTTTTCCTGTCTCCTTTTTCTCAAGATACCATATGAGTTCGAATTATGTAAAAAACTAGCAATACTTAAATGCCATACATTCATAATGTTTTCTATTGTAGTTATTTCCCAAATACTGTAAATTTTAACCATCTAGAGGTCTAATTTGACAATTTTCCAAGATATTTTATAGTATTCGATATACTTATTATGTAAATAACTAAAAGAAATATTCACGCTCAAGCCCCCTCTCTCTCCTCTCTCCTCCCTCCTCTACCAAATACTCCTCTCTCCTCTCTTGCAGTTATTTCCCAAATACTGTAAATTTTAACCATCTAGAGAGCTAATTTGGTGATTTTCCAACATATTTTATAGCATTCAATATAGTTATTATGTCATAAATGTATATTATTCAATCTAGATATAGATATATCCATAAATATGTACATAATTATCCATATATACATGGTTGTATCTCCTCTCTCTCTCCTCTCTCTTCTCTCCTCTCTCATCTCTCCTCTCCCCTCTCCACTCTCTCCTCTCTCTCTCAAGTGACCATATGAATTCGAATTATGTAAAAAAATTATCAAACTGTAAATTTTAACCATCTAGAGATCCAATTTGACAATTTTCCATACATAAATATGAACATAGGTAAGTACATAAATGGACATGAATATGGACATGTACATAAATGGACATGAATATGGACATGTGTATAAATGGACATGAATACGTACATGTACATGAATATGGACATGTGCATGAATGGATATGGATATGTACGTAAATTGAAATGAATATGGACTTGGGAGATTTTCCAACATATTTTATAGCATTCAATATACTTATTACATAATAAATGTATATTATTCAATGTAGATATAAATATATCCATAAATATGTACATAATTATCCATATATACATGAATGTATAGAAAACTAAAAAATTCTCTCTCCTCTCTCTTCTCTCCTCTCCCATCTCTCCTCTCTCCTCTCCCCTCTCTCCTCTCTCTCAAGATACCATATGAGTTCGAATTATGTAAGAAAATTATCAAAACTTAAATGCCATATGAGTTAGAATTATGTATAGAATTATCAAAAGTTAAATGCCATACATTCAAAATCTATATGCCATATAAGTTCAAATTAAGTAAAAAAATAATCAAAACTCAAATGCCACTTAAATGCCACTCAAATGCCCCTCAAATGAAATACAATATAAACTCGGCGAATTCATTCAACGCCGTAACCCATTGCATCACCCCAGATTTTGACCCCACAAAAAAACACTTGGTAGGGAGATCTGCTCATATATTACTACTGACAGTCTGTCAATGATTTTGCAGCAAACTCCAGTGGCCTACCATCTTCAAGGACCGTTGCACCAATACTATGAGAAGAGGCATCAGCACTCAGCCTGACCTCAGCACCAGAATAATATGACAGGGTGGGAGCATCAACAATTAAAGAACGAAAAAAATTCAAAAGCATTGGCTTGATCGTCACCCCAGAAGAACTGAACATCTCTTTTACACAACTCTCTCAGAGGCTTAGCATGTTCACTTAGATTGGGTATAAATTTGGCCAAGTAATTGACAAAACCTAGAAATCTCTGTACACCAGGCTTGTCCTCAGGGGCAACCATGTTCTTGATAGCCTCAACCTTGGAATGACTAGGACAAATGCCATCAGCAGACAGCTCATGCCCTAGATAACTGAGAGAATTCTTACATATTACAGCCTTGTCAGGATTTAATGTGAGACCAACTTTTCTACATCGCTCTAGGACAGCTCTCAAACGATTATCGTGTTCCTCTTTAGTTGGGGCGTGAACTAGGATGTCATCAATGTACAATTCTACGCCAGGTAAATCTGCAAAATTATCAACCATAGTCTGATGAAATATTTCACTAGCATTGCAATATTCCCATTCCAAGTGTTACATAGCGAAATTTACCATAATGAGTCGGGAAACTCAGGAGCCTAGATGATTCTTCATCTAATGGAATTTGGTGGAATGAAGATTTTGCATCAAGGGTGGAATAATATTTCGAGCCTGACAATCTTGAAAATATCTCGGTTGTTGTTGGAATTGCACATGGAGCTCTCACAAGTTGACGGTTCAGATACTGTGGATCCAATACAAGCCTAAGATCACCTGTAGGTTTGTGAACTAGTACAAGAGGAGACAACCACTGTGTAGGTGACGTATCTTTGACTATGACCCCTTGATTCACAAGCTTATCGAGCTCCCTCTTCAACTTCTGTTTTAGCTTAAGCGGTACTACACGTGGCGGTACTGCTCTAGGGTTAGCACCATCTTTCAATTCTAGAGATATTGGTTCACCAACCTTACCAAGCCCAGTAAATACATCATTGTACTCACCACCAAGCATTTCATCAACCTGATTAATGACTCTAACATTTGGTAACAGACCTAAATCTTTTATAGCTGGCATCCCAAGTAACACTTGGTTTTCATCAGTTGTGACATAAAACTTGACTGTAGCTGATTTACCACTTTGCAGTGAAGCATTCAATTTTACCCGACCAATGACAGTGATTTCTTTGTTACCGTATTCTGTAAGCCTAGTGGAGGTTCTAGAAATCTTCTCACCTCCCAACCGTGTAAACTGAGAAATGGACATTGTACTAACTTGGGCACCAGTGTCTACCTTCGTCTCTACACTGTTCCCTTGAATGTTCACAGTGAGCAACCACTTGTTTTTTTCAAAAACCCCACTATCAGTACATTGGTCAATTGTGTTCACATGAAAGGATACACTTTCATCTGTACTTTCATCTGATCGGTCAGCATATTCGACATATGTAACTTTCTTCTGATATGGTTTTCCTTTGGTTTTCAGTTGCATTTTAGGACATTTTCTTCTGAAATGCCTTTTACGAGAGCAGTTATTGCATAGTTTCTTATAAGCAGGACAACGATTTTTTGTGTGATCTAATCCACAGAATGAACAATCCGTGATCATCTGAGAACCAGACCCAGCCTGACCAACACTATCTCTACATCTATAGGGATAACTGGTTTGTTGCACTAACTGCACTGAGTGTGGGTCGTCAAGTTCTGCCTTTTGGTTCTTTGTAATTATCTCTCTTGTGCGCATTTGTTGTTTTATCTGTTCTACAGTAAGATCTGCATGAAGCTGTAACTCTCTACTTAGCTCCTTGTCCCTCATTCCAGCCAACAGTCTTGTGCGCATCATATCATCTCTATGATTTTGATCCCAGTTACAACACTTTGCAGCCATCTCATGTATATTCCGGATAAACTGCTCATTACTTTCATCTGATAACTGAACTCGAGAGCCAAGTAGAACGGCGTTGTGTAGGTGATTATCACGAGGTGTAAAATAATTGTCAAGAGCTTCTATTGTCCTGTTGAACAATGTTCCATCAGCGCCCTCTGCTTCTATATTATTAGCAACATCAGCAAGACAAGGTGGACGCACTACTAGCTGACCATAAATACTTTCCGCCTCCTCACCCATACAATAAAGGAGCATGTCTACTTGTCTCTGAGCATTTCTCTCACTCAAACCTGAAGCACTACGATACCTCAGAAATCTACGCTTCCATTCAGGCCAGCTCTGGGGTGCAGAAAAATCCATCTTCTTTGGTGCAGAAACTTTAAAATCGCCCATAGTTACAGTTAGTTAATAAGTTATAGCAGTAGAGTAGTAGAGTAGTAGTAATCCTTGACCAATCAACAATAATAATTAATAATAAATGTATGTACTACCACTAGCAAGCCAACTAGTAATCTAAGTATAGTTACAGTAGACAGAAAATGTTAAATCACCAGACATTTGTCTGAACTGCCTACGACGCCATGTAGAAGATTAACTGTTGTGAGTTTGTGAACGACAACAAGCTGACAGCCATTTATTATCAAGTTACAGACCGCACTGAACAGAAAAAGGAAACGCCCAACGGGCATGCCCAGAAAGTGTGAAAAGCTATTCCACTTTAGCATTATATAAAATGAACTAAAGAAAACAAAGCTATTACATCTACAACAGCAATTATACAATTATAAAAGAAAAATAATTATCATTGTAACTAATAACAACAACTATGTCGGACCGTGTCATTAGTTAAATCACTTAGCATGCAAGAGAACAAGTTAGCTGTAGTAGTTACATTGCTGCTAGAATAATTGTACACTGTATATTAACAGAGGATAATAGTCTACCTAAGCAATTGCTATTGTTGTCAAGATACTAATTATTATATGTATTACTATTATTATTACATAATATTATTGTTATTATTATTATTAAGTAGTAGTTAATAATCAAGCTACTCTTACATTACTACTATTAACATTATTATCATTATTTTTATTTATTTACGTATTAGACTACATAGAATTACATAATAATCTACATGATTAATTAGTTACTAGTGATTACATAATGAGGAAGGAAAGACAATTAATAATGAACATTAAACAAGCAGTAAGCACCTTTTTATTATAAAAGCTTAAGTGCTCTCTCTGTCTTAGATATGGGAGTGATATACGTCGATACGTCGCTCCTCAGATATATGGAAAAAAGGTAATTCTGGGCCTCTCTGGCAGGCCACAACCTACGTGGAGCACCTACTTCTGTGATGCAGGCAATACGTGTAGATCTTCACTCATCAGCGTCTGTAACATAAAAGGATGAGAGTAGTAATATATGAGCAGATCTCCCTACCAAGTGTTTTTTTTTGTGGTTCTGGTCTTGGGGGTTATGCAATGGGTTACGACGTTGGATGAATTCGCCGAGTTTATATTGTATTTCATTTGAGGGGTACTTGAGTGGCATTTGAGTGGCATTTAAGTGGTATTTGAGTTTTGATTATTTTTTTACTTGATTTGAACTCATATGGCAGCTAGATTTTGAATGTATGGCATTTAAGTTTTGATACTTTTTTCACATAATTTGAACTCATATGGCATCTTGAGAGAGAGAGGAGAGAGAAGACAGAGAGGAGAGAGGAGAGAGAAAGGAGAGAGGAGTTTTATCTACATTGAATAACTATATTGATCAAAAATGAAACATTTTATGATTATATACATTGATTACATAATAAGTAGGGAAAATCTTCCTATATAATATAGCTAGAGTCAGTAAATACTAAGTAATACAAAGCACTACAACTTGTAATGACAATCAATGTATACATACATATGGTATCTTGAGATAAAGAAAGAGAGAGAGGAGAGAGGGAGAGAGAGAGGAGAGAGGAAGAAAGAGAGGAGAGAGGAGAGAAGAGATATATCTACATTGAATAAATATATTGATCAAAAATGAATCATTATATGATTATATACATTTATTACATAATAAGTATGGAAAATCTTCCTATATAATATACCTTTACAATAATGTTTTTGATGTACTGATGTTTGGTAAAAAAACTACATTAGTTAAGTTTTAAATTCATATGAAAAAAATTTGTGTCAATTTAGTATCTACTCCCAGGACTGATACTCCCCCTAAAATAACCCATAAGGCTCAGCCTAAAAACAAGTTTTAGGGGGTGTTTTTGTGCAAGGTACAATAAAAATAACTGTGTTTGTATATATCTAGAGAGAGTGTTTAGAGGAGAGAGAGAGAGAGGAGACTTGAGCATAAATATTCCTGGTAAATTATTTATTTACAATATTATTTGTAATTATTAGTGAAAGAAATTATGAGCAAGGTACAATAAAAATAACTGTGTTTGTATATATCTAGAGAGAGTGTTTAGAGGAGAGAGAGAGACTTGAGCATAAATATTCCTGGTAAATTATTTATTTACAATATTATTTGTAATTATTAGTGAAAGAAATTATGAAATACTGGCGAGTAATTAAGTAATTCAGTAAGAAAATTGGTTGGAAACGTAGTAATATTATTTAAATACAGCATTGCTTTGCAACAATGATTAATAAAAACAATTATGGACGTTGGTGAGTAATTAAGTAATCTAGTAAGGAAAACTGATTGAAAATCACGGTAATATTTGGTAAAAGATACTTGCAACATGTTTTATCAGCGAAAAAATCAAACAATTTTCAAATGTTTACGAGTAACTAAGCGATTTAGTAGGAAAAACCAACTGAAACATGCATTTCAAATATTTACGCGTAACTAAGTGATTCAGTAGGAAAAACCAACTGAAACGCGCAATATCCGTTTTTGAAATATTTACGATAAACACAATTGGGATATTACTGTTATCAAAGAAATCAAGCGAGTATCAAATGTTTACGAGTAACTAAGCGTTGAAAAAAATCGATTGAGATCGTGTGACATCCGTTACAAAATATTTTACGTCAAGTTACCAGCGAGAAAATAAATATTTCTTAGAATATCCGCTATAGCGAGTTACGATAATTTTTACGCACCTTGAAGGTTTTCAGTCCATTTTCAGTCAGATCAAAATTTATGCGAGACGTTTTAGGTATTATTTCAGTCGACGTAATGTTACCAGTTCATTTTTAAAAAGTAATTAATTATAATATAACGCAAGTGCCTCGCAAGTGTCATTTTACTAATAAACTCATTCCAGAAAAGACATTAATCATCATCTCGCTTAATCCTATATGTTTTGATCTTTTTAATATCAAGTGTGTCGCTCGAGAAAAGTCGTTAGTTACACCTAAGCACTATTTATTATCATGCTATTTCTATTTAAAACAAAAACAACAAACAAACATCCATAGATGATGGAATTATAGGTCGAATTCAACCTAAAAAGGAAGAGAACTTGATTGCATCTATCTCCTGTTTTTTATTGTTTCATTACATATTAGTTAATATAGATACAGCCTTCCACCAAAACGGATTTGTGGTTTTACTTTTAATCCTAGTTATCTCCGCTATCGTCTAAAAAACATGAGCAAAGCATGACTTTATCCACTTGTTTTATTAGTTAGACTGTTACTTTTTTTAAAATATCTCATTGTTTTTTGTGTGAAATACAAATAATATATCAACATACATAGTATATTTTCTATTTTTAGGAAGTTGTTTTGTCTAATAAATCAAGAGTTATATGTTACATATACATATTTAAATGCTATCAGATATCTTTAAAGTGTTTATTACATTCCTAACTCATACTTAATGTTGTAAACTATAATTGGAGCTCTCACATTTTAATTTACTGTCTGATGATATAAAGATGGAGCTACACTACATCATTGTTTTGCTGATGATGTGTCTATATGATTGTTTGTGGTAGCGTGTGTTATAGTAGAGTATATCAATAAACTGCAATTGAACTAGTTATTAAATGCTATCAGTACCTGTAAAGTATTTTATTACATTCCGAACTCATACTTAATGGTGTAAACTATAATTGAAGCTCTCACATATTAATTTACTGTCTGATGATATAAAGATGGAACTACACCGCATCATTGTTTTTCTGTTGATGTGTCTATATGAAAATTGTTGCTATAAAAATATGTTTGAAGGATGTGAGTTGTCATTCAAATGAAATGTAAGTTTCATCCTAGCTAGTTATATTTAAAAGAGGTTGTAAAATTTGTTTATCCAACGCTCTACATTCAAAAATTTTAGCTAGATGGAAAGACAGTTCACAGGGGTGTTTGTGGTGGTTAAGCTTATTAAACTATTTAATCTCTATCTTCCTATTTTTTTAACCAACTTCCTAATCGTCTTCCACTTTTTTAAAAAACAATATCATTTATCATAGTAATAATCAGAAAATCAGTCTACAAATTAATCTTGATAAATGACTTCAATGTTTTGTATATAAAAGAAACTATTTTTTTAAACAGTATCAGTTTTCATTTATACTTCATTCTAAGTATTACTCTGCAAAACAACAATGGCTAGCAATATCCCTACAACAAATGAGTAAGTTATTTATACTATCTTTTACAATTTTGTTGCAGTTACATTTATAAATTTATACAAATGTATATATATATATATTACTTGTAGGTCTACATCCTCAAATGATGCATTAGAACTAAATATAGACGAAATAGATTTCAGTGCCATGTAAGTATATTATTGAAACTTTATTATTCAACTGTATTATATAGAGTTTTTAATTAATCACAATCTTGATTTATTGCTTTATTAAGCTCTACCGATGATGAAACAATGAGGTGGTTGGAAGAATGTTTTAAGGAAACGGAGAAGCCAAAAAAGACCAAGCCTATCACGCACATTGCTATGAGTAAGTATTTTTCTGTATTATGAAAAATGTAAATTTTTCTGTAGGTAAAATAATAACGACTCTACATTTACTACGTTATTTTTGTAGAGAAAACATCTACACGATTCATTGCAAGCGCATGCTATGTAGGGAAAGATGAATCATTTCTCTCCTATGATCGCCACACATTTGAATGTAAGTATGATAAAAATATTATTTACTACATACTCATTCAATTTTAATAAATTTTTTCAAAAACTAACATAATTACATTCATATTTTCTATTTTAGTTCAAGCAGAGAACCTGCAGCTAGAGCAGTATAGAAGGAGCAGTGTTATAGATGGAGAGATAAAAGATGATAAGGAGTGCTTCAAGTGTAAGTGATATGCGTTATCTTTATATACATATACCATACTCAAGACAGTTATCTATATATATATATATAATGAGAATTTGTTTATTTTGCTTGTAGATATCGATAACAAAAACACAAGCTATTTTCTTTCAGTGCTTTCGTTGTTATTGATATCGTATTGTACAAAGACTCTGAGCGAAGCACTGAAAGAAAAAAAAGACAGTATTTCGTGTATATTTTGTGGTAAGAAGTTTAAATTAGGGAAGATGCATGAGCCTGGCCGAGTTCTTTCAAGACATTTTTTTGCTCACTTGTTTATTTTTTATTGTTTATGCGGAAAATCACATACAACTTTGAGAGAACTCCAGCAACATACTTGTATTGTACAGGATTTTGGGTTGCTATGGTAGTTGGCACACCTGCACAACTCCCCACGATCACAAATGCAATTGACAGTGTCTGTTTGGCTCTTTCTGTTATCAATCAGTGCATGCAAGGGTCGACTTGTTTGTGCCGAATGTTAATGTAACTAGAAATGGCTGTTCGGCCGTTTTCGTAGTCAGTCGGTGCAACAAAGGTCGACTTGTCTGTGCCGAAATATCGGGTGAGTAGAACTGCTTGGCACCGTACACCGACAAGCGGGAATACGCAGCAAGGATCGAATTGATCGATTGCTTTCTACCGAGGTTCCTTACTACACTGATAGTCGGTAGTGCAAGCTGTAGTCTGTATCCTGTGCTTATTGTTTGTGCTACTGACTAAAGTCTGTGTAGTAGTAAACAATCATTTGAGGCTCACAGTTGCTCTGACTTTATTACCTTTTTCCCACATATTTATATACATGATTATATAATATAAATTGTTACACAAAGGAGGCCACACCTTGCACGAGTAATTGGCTAGAGTGTGCCAGTAAAAAGAGGTGGGTGGTACATAGGTATCTGCTTGAGTGAACGCACATGGCTAACATATAGATTTACATGCTTGAGGAAAAGATAGGAATAATTGCATAGAACAAACTGTACTAGAATGTAAGCATAGAACTAGACAATGTGAGTATGTGATGATAAGACTAGGTGTCAGTAACGATCGTTCGTATGGCGTCCCTAACACGCTTCCCCCCATTGGCGACATTATGCCAATAATAAAACTGGGGTAGGCATAGAACGTTGTTACGGTAGTCCTTATAGCGTGCTCTTTTCCTTCTTAATCTTCTCTTTGAGCTCCTCGACGCGTTGTAGCCGTCGGTATGCCTCTTTGGTGATCTGGTACAATTCATCTTCGTATCTTTTGATGCGCTGTCGTTTTTCCTCTTTTCTCTCCTCCTCTCTCCTGGGTGATCTTTGTTTGGTTACCACACTCTGTTTGTCGGCCCTTGGGCGAGGAGTATCTCCCTTAGTTGTATCGTTGACTGTTTTCACTTCTGGCAGCTCCGATTTCATGATTTTGGGGGGTGGCTCGTCTGTTCGTGGTCCTAATCGATGTTTAATGCCGGAGCTTGGTACACTGTCTTTAGTAGGGATTGGTGTGCCGAATGCTGCTGGCTTCTTCCATCTTATGTACTGGCAGAAACTGTCATACGAGGCTGCATCGACTTCGAAGAGGGGTCGAGAATCTCCTCCGTGGGCGAGGTCCCCGTCCTGTTGCCTGATATGTCTTAGTATACTGTCTCGTGAACTGCTCTTTTTGCTACATTTACAAAAGTAGAACACATAATGTTGTCGTGTATGGTATACAATCCGTTTCCTTGGTAGCCGTAACCGACAGACGGTACATTCCCACTCGTCTGTCGTCGAGATTTGTTTAGCTGCCTGTTTGATGGCTTGTTTTGTGGCGTCGGTAACCCATACCTCTGTTGGCTTTGCTGTCGGGGGTGGGGGAATTGCCACTTGCTCCTTCCTTTCCCTGCATCTGGCTGCTCCCTGCTCTGGTATCACTACCCTTCTTACTCGTGTCGGCGATACTGCATTAAATATTTCTTTCTGCGGTATTCTATTTCTACTCTGTCTCTCCTCTCTTGCCACTAGTCTTGCTGCTACGTCGGCATCTTCCTCGATAGATAGGTAGCCGTCATTTGGTTCGGCCATTCTGTGTTTAAATAAATTAATTGCTGCGAGGATGTTCTGTAAGCTGTTATCTGTAGGTGTTGCTGTCGCTGGAGAGAGTGATTGTTTTTTCCCGCAGTGTTTATTGTTAGCGGCTCTGTCATTAGACAATCTCTCCTCCCCTTCTTTTGTTTTCTTGTCCCACGTGGTGTGACGTAGTGTTTGGGGGGCGTCGCTACGGTTACCTCTATGTTGCGAACGTAACTCTACGTTTTTCTGTTGGGGAGTTGCCCATTCTTTGCTCTCCTCGTCTTTTCTTGCTGTTTGTACCCCTGTTTCGGTACCCCCACCGACAATAAGTGATTGTTTTGACGATGTTTTTATTCCTAACCGATTTTGAGTTTCTTGAATATTCGTCCACGGTTTAGGGGTAGTTTTTTCTGCTCTTTCAGTTGGTAATGGTTTCGAGTTGGTGTTCTTGCTCCTTGCTTGGTAACAGTGGTAGTCAGTAAATTTTACTGGCTGCCTCCTGTTTCTTTGTGGTCTTTCTGGAGTGAGGCTGGTTTGGCTAGGTAGTGTCGGCCAACTCTCTTCATCTAGTGGATTTGCTTGTTCGGCTATCTGTTCTGGAGCTGGCTCGTGCTCCCTGGGTGTTGTTGGCCTCGTACTCTCTGCCCTCTCTACTACCCTCTCTTCCACTACCTCTGCTGGTTCCATGGTTTCTGGTTCTGGTGGCGTTGCTGTTGGTAATATGGCTTCTGGCTGTATTGTGTTTGGTGGGTGGTGGACATCTGCTGTTGCCGGGGGTTCCGACCTAGGGGTTGATAACTCCTCTGGGTGTTGTCTCCCCTCTCTCTGGGGTGGCGGCCTTTTCCTGTAAGCACCGCGCATGTTTGGGCGCACCGCCTGCTCCCTACTGGTGGGGGCTCGGCCGATGGTCCCTTCACATGTTCTGTATGACTTCAGTCGTCGGCCATTTTGTACAAAGCCTTGCCCGTCCTTCTCCAGCCGATAGGTATGGTTGAGGTAGGCGTGTGTGACTGTGTACGGACCCACGTAGCTGGGTTGTAGCTTCGGATTGCTACCCTTTGTCCTCCGGCGGTTCTCCATTACTACCAAGTCCCCTTCTTCAAATCGGGGTGGCTCTCCCGTCTCCTCCTGTCGGATCCGGTGCTGTTGCTGCCGTACATATTCATGAGCCAGTCGCAGGTTCTCCTGGACTTGTATGGTGTGTTTTGTAAGCCCGTAGTTATCTAGGGTGGGGGGTGAACCGGTCAACTGGTCGGGCAGTCGAACCTCCCGGCCGAGCATCATCATATTCGGCGTCTCTTTTGTCGTAGAGTTGGGGGTACCTCTACAGGCTCGCATGATTTGTGGCAGTAGCTGGTCCCACTCGTCTTGTCCCTTTGTTAGGATGAGTGTTCTGAGGGCGTCTCCGAGTGTTCGGTTCTGGCGTTCGACCATGCCATTTCCTTGTGGGTGATAGGGGGTGGTCCTAGTTTTGTGTACTCCCCAGAGTGTGCACAGCTCTTCTAAGATGGTCGACTCGAACTGTGCACCTTGATCTGTGTGTATTTGTTCGGGCAAGCCCCAGTAGCTGAAGACACGCTCGTCCAGTGTGCTGGCCACGGTAGGGGCCGTGGCATCGGGTATGGCAATAGCATCCTGCCACCTGGTGAAGTGATCTGTCATCACCAATATCCATCTATTTTTTCGCTTCGTGAGTGGGAGGGGGCCCACCAGGTCCACCGCCAGTTTCTGGAATGGTCTTCCAGCGTAGAGCCTCTGGCCTTCTGGTGGGGTGGGTCTCTTACTCTTTTTGGCGACCTGACAAATCTCGCAGCTGTTCACCAGTCTGCGGGTCAGAGCGGACATGCCGGGCCAGTACCAGTCCAGCATCAATCGTGCTCGGGTCCGGTATATTCCGGCGAGTGCCATTTGGTGGGCTTCCCACACTGTTTTCTGTCTCCAGGACGGAGGACAGACTGCACAGAATTTGGTTCTGCCTTGTTGGTCGAATCTCATGACTAGCACCTTGTCGGCTCGGATACTCAGGGCTTCCTTCCTGTCGTACAGGATCCTGAGCTCCGAACTGCCTTCTTCGAGTTCTCTCTTGGTCAAGGTTCCTGGGTTCTGTATTTCTGCATACAGCCGGGCTACAGGGTGGTTCCCGTCTCTCTGGGCTTGTGCCAACTCCTTCCCATTGGTAGTGGGGCTGGTGACCATAAGGTTGACTTGTTCCTTCGGGAGGTCTTGTTGTAACTCTGTGTGGGTGGGGCCACCATCTCGCTGTTCTATAGAGTTGCACTGCTTGCAATCGAGGCACTGGTCCTTTCTACTGAGTCCATCAGCGTTCCCGTGGCGGGATCCAGCTCGGTGCTCTAGTTGGTATTTGAACTCCGCCAAGGTCTCTAGCCATCTGGCTATTTGGTTTGATGGTTCCTTGCGCCTGCATAGCCAGCGGAGTGAGGCATGGTCTGTCCTTAGTTTGAACTCCTGTCCGTACAGATAGGGACGGAAGTGTTTGACGGCCTTTACCACCGCCAGGAGTTCTCTGCGGGTCACACAATAGTTGCGCTCAGCTGGCGACAACGTCTTGCTGTAATAAGCAATTACCCTTTCCTTCTCGTCTTGTACTTGCGAGAGTACCGCTCCTAGGCCCACGGCGCTGGCGTCCGTGTCGAGGATGTATTGGAGTGTGGGGTCTGGGTATCCCAACACTGGTGCTCGGCTGAGTCCGGCCTTAAGTTGGTTGAATGCCCGTTGTTCCGCTTCCCCCCATTGCCAAGGGATGCCCCCTCCGGTGAGTACTGTCAGCGGTTTTGCTGTCGTGGCGTAGTCCGGTAGATATTGCCGGTAGTATCCGGCAGTCCCCAAAAATGCTTGTAAGGCACGGACGTCCTTGGGCTCTTGCCATCTCTCCACTGCCGCAACCTTGTCGGGGTCAGTGGCCACTCCTTCGGCGCTGACTAGGTGGCCCAGGTACCTGACTCGTTGACTCAGAATCTCACATTTTGAGGGCTTTACTTTGAGGTCCGCCTGCTGGAGTCGGGAGAGTACCTCTCCTAGCCGCTCTATATGTGTAGTGAAGTCTGGAGCGATTATGATCACGTCGTCGAGGTACAAGAGCAGTGTTTTCCAATGTAGCCCCTTCAGGACCCTCTCCATTAATCGTTGGAACGTGGCGGGAGCTGAGGTGAGGCCAAAAGGTAGCACCTTCCACCTCCAGAGGCCGCTCCGTGTGATGAAGGCCGACTTGTTCTGAGCGTCGTGGTCTAGTGGGACTTGCCAGTAGCCACTAGTTAGGTCGAGGGTGGAGAAATATTTGCTCCCAGCTAGCGCATCTAGAGAGTCGTCTATCCTGGGGATAGGGTATGCGTCTTGCCGGGTGACGTCATTTAATTTCCTATAATCTACACAGAACCTCCATGATTCATCCTTCTTCCGGACAAGCACGACGGGTGAGCTCCATGCTCCATCTGCCGGTTCGATCAAGTCTTTGGCCAAAAGTTCTTTCACTTGACGCTCTGCCTCTGCCTCTTTTTCTGGTCCCAGCCTATGGGGTGGGCAACGGATGGGTCGGGTTCCCGGCTCCGTTGGGATAGAGTGCTCGACGAGGGGTGTTCGTCCAATGTCGCTGTCATTCCGGCTGAAGACGTCTTGATAGGTCAGAAGGAGGGCTCGTAGCTGCCTCTCTTCTCTGGTACTCTTACACCCTTGTCGTGCCTGTTGAAACAGGGGCTGTAGGTGGTCAGGGAGGTCGCCATGTATGGGTCCGACCTGGGGTCCCCCCGCGGGGAAGGGTTGTACTTCCTCTTTTCTGATGCCGGTGTAGGTACCTATCACTTCTCCGGCGGGTATGTGTAGGGCGTCTTGTGTGGGGTTGATACAACGTACCAATACTCTTCCCCGGCTGTCTGGCGTGTTTACACTAGCAGCAAGCATGAGTCCGCCCTCGAGGCTCTCGATCATTCCTTGTTCACAGGGGTCTCTGTCGGTGAGGTGGCAGGAGACAGTGGCTTCGGCTTGAGGGGGTATGCTTGTGTTCTGGCGTACTTGGACCTTGGAAATCAGGTTCCTCCCGTGTCTGTCGGTGCAAGTTAGCTCTTGCTCCTGGATCCTTAGGACGGGTCTGTCAAAACCCATTTGACACTGGTGATTTGTTAGGAAGGGCATGCCTAATATGATGTCCTCATTTACTTGACTAACGACGAAGGTCTCCCGGTACTTGACCTGGCGGATGCGACCCGTCAGGGTGATTAGTCCATAGAACGGTAGGTGGGTTCCATCTGCCATTAGTCCATGCGAGTCATAGTCCTGTAGGCGCTCCTTTGTCCCATTCGGTAGTTGGTCGAATACCTTTTTTGACAACAGGTTCGTATTGCAGCCTGTGTCGATCAAGTATGACACGGCTTTACCTTCTATCCGCCCTGGCAAGTAGTAGCTTGATTTATAGGGGCGCTCAATTTGATTGAGGTGGATAGTTATGGGCTGGTGGTCGACCTTTGGGTCTTCTGGCGGTGGTGGTGTCCGGCTAGCTTTGTGTTGTGTTCGCCTAGTCTTGGCTGGGGGTTCTGTAGGTTCCTCGTCGTCTTCATCTGTTTCTCCTTCTTCATCTGCTAGAGGTGTATACTTGTTCTTGAGTGGAACATAGGTGGTTGGCGTAGGTAAGTATCTGGACTGTATGGTGTCCCTTTGAGCCTGGGTTCGGTGGCCCTGGTGTTTGTGGTTACATTCCGGTGCCCTGTTGCAACGAGTAGGTGGCCCTACTGTTGCGGGCTGTACCCGTTTCCCTGGGCGTTGGACCAGGGGGCCGTCCTACATTCCTTCCTCAGGTGTCCTACTCGTTGGCATCCCCAGCATCGCTTGAGTGGGGGTTCTTTGGCCTTGTTTTTCAGGTCGGCTATCTCTCGGCTCAGGTCGGCTATGTTAGCCATTAGCTTTCCTAGGGGGTCTTCTACTTCTTTGCAGGTAGCTGGCTGTGTCTCTTCTGGTTGGTCTTCGTGTACCATCCTGATATTAGTATGTGCCAGTGGTTGGTGCTGAATCTGTAAAAATTCACTGCCGGCTTGTATGGCTTCCTCCACCGTAGCAGGCCGAATAGCCAGTAGGTGTCTTTGCAAATATGTGTGTCCCGACGTACTCTGGAATGTTTGTAATGTCAGCTCCGTGCGGTTCCTTAGTGGGAGGTCTTGATATGCTGCCTCTATCAACTGCTCGACTGTAAGGGCGTGTTCCCTTAGGGTATCTTTCTGAGGCTTTCTGTAATGCATTAATTTATTCTGGGCCTCGGTTCGGGTGAGCCCGAAACTGGCTTGTAATGCTTGCATGATCGCCTCCTGTGTCAGGCCGCGTCCACACTGTTCGGCCTTGCCTAGTAGTGACTGTCGGAGGTGTATGGTTGCTTCATTTTCTGCCCATCTGTTGGCTCTTGCTACCTCCTGGAAGCGCTGTAGGAAATAATTAACGTCGCCCTCTCCATTGAACTTGGGGGCCTGGAACTTGTCTCTACTGTTAGCAACTGTCATTCTGTCCAGAATGTCGGTCAGGGTGCCCATAATGTGCATAGGTGCTCCCTCTCTGTCGGTACTGACTGCTCTCCTTCTAGTAGCCATTCTTTCGTCACTTTCCTGCCTTTTTGTGTACTGGTGTGGGAGTTATCTTCTTTTGGGAACTGTTCCTATCCCACTGCTGCCACCACTGTACAGGATTTTGGGTTGCTATGGTAGTTGGCACACCTGCACAACTCCCCACGATCACAAATGCAATTGACAGTGTCTGTTTGGCTCTTTCTGTTATCAATCAGTGCATGCAAGGGTCGACTTGTTTGTGCCGAATGTTAATGTAACTAGAAATGGCTGTTCGGCCGTTTTCGTAGTCAGTCGGTGCAACAAAGGTCGACTTGTCTGTGCCGAAATATCGGGTGAGTAGAACTGCTTGGCACCGTACACCGACAAGCGGGAATACGCAGCAAGGATCGAATTGATCGATTGCTTTCTACCAAGGTTCCTTACTACACTGATAGTCGGTAGTGCAAGCTGTTGTCTGTATCCTGTGCTTATTGTTTGTGCTACTGACTAAAGTCTGTGTAGTAGTAAACAATCATTTGAGGCTCACAGTTGCTCTGACTTTATTACCTTTTTCCCACATATTTATATACATGATTATATGATATAAATTGTTACACAAAGGCGGCCACACCTTGCACGAGTAATTGGCTAGAGTGTGCCAGTAAAAAGAGGTGGGTGGTACATAGGTATCTGCTTGAGTGAACGCACATGGCTAACATATAGATTTACATGCTTGAGGAAAAGATAGGAATAATTGCATAGAACAAACTGTACTAGAATGTAAGCATAGAACTAGACAATGTGAGTATGTGATGATAAGACTAGGTGTCAGTAACGATCGTTCGTATGGCGTCCCTAACAGTATTTTGAAAACTAAAATGTTTTTTGTTGTTGATATTGCTAGTTATGATAATTTTGTTTTATTTATTAATAAAAAATATTCTGAGTTAGTTATGAACATTACTTTTCCCAAAAATTTTATGTTAGTATATCTCTATCCAATAGAAGGTTATTTTTCTGGAAACATCGATTTAGATTTTGAGGGATTAGGGTGTAAATGGTTGGCAATAGCTAAAAAAACCGGTTGCTGGAGATCAAAAGCTTTTACTTAAAACCCAGCGTAAAAAAATGAGAGCACTTATATCTTCAGATTCTGATTTTTCAGAAACTGAAGAAAGTAATAATGACTTAATTTCTGTTGCTAGTTCACAGTGCAGTCCAAAAACCAGTGTTTTAGAATCTAATACAACAGATAACCCACAAACTCAGGTAGATTTAAAACAAAGCCAAAAGATTGATATAACTTCACTTAAATTAATTTTGAATATAAAAGATGGACTGAAAAAAAAGGGTTTTAATGATTGTGTTAAATTGAAATTAGCGTCTATTAGACAGAAAATGCAAAAAAATTCAGATTTTTCTCAAGAAGAAAATCTTGTATTAACTGCACTCTTAGGTGAGTTTTAAAATTTTTATTTCACTATATTTTTTATTATTATCATGGCTCTGGAATAGGTTTTATGCAACTATCCTATTTTATAACTTCTTACCATAAAATATATAGTTAATAGGATGTTTTTTTATAAATACTCTCTATATATATATTATATATCTCTTTGAACTGCACCCGCCTCGACCAATAAATTACCTTAGGAATCACCCGCTTTTTGCAAAAATTTTCAGTTTTCAAAATTTTATTAAAATTCACCTATGGATGATATGAGAACAACTTTATGCTCATATGAATCAGCACTCTCTTTTCTCTTAGGAGAATTAATATCATATTGATCCCACCAGTCTAAACTATTTTTATTATTTTTTTAGTTCTGAGACCATTTTTTAGTAATGACCTCAACAGATCAACCAGTTACAAAAAAAATAACACACTAAACAAGAAACCGATAGCACAGCTGAGAAGAGGACAAAATTTTGATTAGACTAGCCAAATTTGAAGCAAAAATATGCAAGAAAAGTGTTAGAACACTGCAACAACAATTGGACACTTGTTGCACAAATGACCGAAAATTTCGGAAATTTTTTTTTCTGAAAATAATTATTATTTTTATTACAGGCAAAAATAAAGCCCTCTTTAGTGCACGAATGAACTAAAAACATTTAGAGCTACATTTTGATGTAAAGAACAACATCAGTCAACAACTTTACAAAAATAATAAAAAAATATTAAAATTAATTATTTATTATCAATGCCGTATCTAAATAATTAATTACTAGCTTACTAACCTTCAATTCCATTAGCAGAGAGCTCAAACAATCTAACATAATAATAAACTAACTAAATCAAAAGAAGAAAACAATGTGCTTGCTCCTTTCCAAAAAATATTTGCCCATTATTATCAAAAAAAATCCGAAATTTAAAACAGGAAGTGATGGGTTAAGGATATTTGGAGCTGTTTCCGTTTAGAACGTCGTACAGTCTTCAAACAAAAACCAGAAAATAGGCAATTGTCTGCTCCACACGATGGTATAAAAATTATTCCTGTCAGTCTACACAAACGTTTTCAAAACGTTCCGAAAACCGGACAAATTTAATCACTAGCATTGCTCGTGAAGGATGAAGTGGACAGATAACTCCGCAACGAGCATTGCTTGTGATGGAATGACTAAGAGATATACAGACAATAGTCTGTGTTTTTTATGAATACTTTATTCATATGTATACACTTCATGTAGAATTGTTCTGTCATTAGTTTACCTAATGCATTATTTTTATTTGTTTTGTGGTTGAGAACTCCATACGCTTCATTCTTACTGTATTACTTTGCATAATATTACAAAATAAATATTACATCAACTACCTTCAAACTGCATCCAAGTGATGAAACAGTAAATTTCACATCTGTATTACTGAATCTATAGCATTGTTATGAAAAAGACTATAATTACTTAATTATTATGTCATATCGTGACAAACTATCAACACCCAATTCACAAAACTGTAAAACCTAAAGTATAATGCTTGTGGTTGTAAAAAGTCTTCTACTGTTTTGGTTTCTCAAACAAATTATAAAACATTTTTCACAATTTTTTTTGTGCAAAAGCGGAGTTGTCTTACCATTTTGACACAATGTGCCGACGACTTTTACATATTTTTTCAAAAACGAAGTTTAGAAATTATAAATGGGAGTTGTCTTAACATTTTTGAAAAATGAGACGATAACTTGAAATATTTATTTTTGTGTCGGAACATTGAAATTTTGTAACATTTTAGAGTTGTAACCCCGAAAGTTTTACAAATTGGCTAAATTACTAATGTTAAATATGAATAAAATACTTTATTACACTAAATATATACAAATTATTGCACAATACAAATAATATATAATTTAATGTTCATGAGTTGTTGCTGATAGATTTGGCGAGCCGACGGTCATTCACTTGTACACGTATTCTATCTAAAAGCATACATAGATGTCGTTATAACAACTACGTTATACTATGGTGAAAAAATACGTCTATTAGTAGTTACTTATTACTAGTGAAGATTAACATACCTTAATTAAATTTCCGATATTGAAATCCTGCTAGCTTCGCTTGAAATGTGATTGTCATCTTCATTGCTTTTCTCACTATCATTGTTGACAACTTCATCTTTTTCCTCAAATTTTTTGTTTTCAGAGCCATCATCCGTCATATTATCATCTTCTTCATCAGTATAAGCATCAATGTTATCATCGTCATCATCATCATCATCAGCAGCATCATCAGCAGCAACATCATCATCATAACTTTTCATCAGCTCAGCATCATCAAATAGAGAAAGTCTGAAAGCTATTCCTTCTTTTTCACTTGAAGTAGATAGAAGCATCAAAGCTTCTTCAACACTCAGAATCGTGAGAATGTGTTTCTTTGTGCCGCTTTCAGTTGTCATCGTACTTTTATAGTGGATCATACCACATTCATGATTTTTGATCTTCAAAACGTTCTCAGGAGGGACAACAATCTTCCCAGTCATCAAAGATCCGTCATTCATCATGTATCTGTAAGTGACAGTGTGAGTGATACGTAAAGGTGATGTATCTTGTTTTCGTTTTCGCTGCTTCGACTTCAAATTTTTCCAAACTGAAAGTCTAGTGAATGTCAGAAGAGTGTTGACAGGAATATTATCGAAAGTGATAATATCAAAGTATGCTTGCAACTGTTTCAATGATTTTTTTCTCAAGATTTTGGCTATAACTCGTTGTTTTAGCCCTTGATGATGATTATCTCCTACAATACGCAGATCGGGTTGATTTTCTTCTAGCTTTCCCATGTACACTAGGATTTGTGAAGAGCCGGGATCAAGTTCCTGTAGCTCCACCGTAAGTTCTTTGTCAATCAGTGACTTGACTCGAATTCGATGATTGTTTTTTAAAACATATTCATAGTCCAATATACCATAATCTTCAACGTAATTAACGTCGAAAACCTCCAATATCGTAGGAATTGGTAAATCCAACAAACTCACAAAATTTCCGATTTCCAACATTCCTTTCTGCATAGCTCCTGTCATTATTCCAGCCATCTCGAGCAATTCAAACTCTCTAAGTTTGTTTACTGTATTATTCTTGCTGTTGCTGAATAAAAAGGAAATTGAAGCTCGAGATAATGTCACTGTCGGTTTTTTGATATCCTCTGTTCGTTTGACTTCACTGTTCTCATGCAGATATGTGTAGTCCGGTGTGGGACTCAAAGGAGAGGCAGCTGAAACTACATGATGTTTCATTGCTATATCAGCATGAGTATTGGTGTTTGAGCGAGAAGATGTATCATTAAAGGTGTCAGGATTGGATCTTTTATCATCAATGTGAATGCCATTGGTGGTGGAAATGATGGTTGTAGTGGAAATAGCGTTAGTGTTGTTGGTAGCTGTGGTTGGTTCAATATGGAGCTTAGGAAGTGCTTTGGAGTGTGATGTCATCATACCTGCAAAAAGTAAAAGAACTTAGTTTAATGATGTAAATATACTGAAATTATTGTTTTATTAAAAGATTGTTTTTAAAAACTAAGATTCAAAAACCTAGATGTTTCAATTAATTAAAAACAAATAATTATTTTAGTTCTTACCTTGTTGCTCTCCTAATAGCTGTAGTAGATGTTGCTCCTCTGTTAGTCGCTGTAGAACTGGATGCTTTCTGTGTGAAAACGATGGCTCTTATATAGCTAAAGTTGTACTGATTAAACCCTATGAACACCATCTCGTGTCAATCTCTATGAATCAACATTTGTTCACGCGAAGGAAAGTCAATGCTTTCGCGGGAATAAATGAATTATTTTCACGCGAATACAAACCAATGCTTTCGCGGGAATAAATAAGCTATTTTCACGCGAATGGAAACCGTTGCTTTCGCGGGAATAAATAATTTATTTTCACGCGAATAGAAACCAATGCTTTCGCGGGAATAAATAATTTATTTTCACGCGAATAGAAACCAATTCTTTCGCGGGAATAAATACTTCATTTTCACACGAATGCAAACCGTTGCCTTCGCGGGAATAAATGATTTAATTTCCCGCGAATGGAAACCGTTGCTTTCGCGGGAATAAATATTTTATTTTCACGCGAATAGAAACCAATGCTTTCGCGGGAATAAATGATTTTATTTCCCGCTGATGAAAGTCAATGTTGTCGCGGGAATAAATACTTTATTTTCACGCGAATACAAACCGTTGCTTTCGCGGGAATAAATAATTTATTTTCACGCGAATAGAAACCAATTACTCCCGCGAAAGCAACGGTTTCCATTCGCGTGAAAATAAAGTATTTATTCCCGCGACAACATTGACTTTCATCCGCGGGAAATAAAATCATTTATTCCCGCGAAAGAATTGGTTTCTATTCGCGTGAAAATAAATTATTTATTCCCGCAAAAGCATTGGTTTCTATTCGCGTGAAAATAAATTATTTATTCCCGCGAAAGCAACGGTTTCCATTCGCGGGAAATAAAATCATTTATTCCCGCGAAAGAATTGGTTTCTATTCGCGTGAAAATAAATTATTTATTCCCGCGAAAGCATTGGTTTCTATTCGCGTGAAAATGAATTATTTATTCCCGCGAAAGCAACGGTTTCCATTCGCGTGAAAATAGCTTATTTATTCCCGCGAAAGCATTGGTTTGTATTCGCGTGAAAATTATTTATTTATTCCTGCGAAAGCATTGACTTTCCTTCGCGTGAACAAATGTTGATTCATAGAGATTGACACGAGATGGTGTTCATAGGGTTTAATCAGTACAACTTTAGCTATATAAGAGCCATAGTTTTCACACAGAAAGCATCCAGTTCTACAACGGCTATCAGAGAAGCAACATCTACTACAGCTATTAGAAGAGCATCAAGGTAAAAACTTAATAAATTACAGTTTTTACTCATATATTATTTATTATACTAAAACAACTGAACAAAATTAATCATCTGTTTTTTTTGTTTTTTTTCAGATTCAATGACAAAAAATGGAAATAGTTAACAACACAGAATCAGAAACTCAGCCTAAATCTTTGACTCAAGAGGACTTGATACTTCTACAAAACATATGCAATAAGAAAATTGAAGAGAGAGTGCGAATTATCTCAAACAATTGTAAATTCATACAGAAAGACTTGATAGAGCAGCTAAATAGTTTTCGAACTGAATCTTTTCTAACATTAAAGCTCTTAGGGAATGATGTTACATCAGACATTCAGAGATTACATTATGTATTACAACAACGACAATATCAACTACAACAGGTAAACACACCAATTTCTATCGAGTGTGCTCGTAAAGAACTTGCTCTAAAAAGAAGAAACATGCAGCGACAGTCCGCTCAAAGACAAGCTAGAAGGGTAAGGACTCAACAACGTAAGACACGAAAAGCTACAAAAACATCCGATTAACAGTCAATTTTTGATGATAAAGTAATAATTAATAAAAAAGTACTATTTAGTAAGAGTTTGTAGTTGTTTTAAATTTCTGTTTAACCATTCTATACTAATACATAACTTTTTATTTTAGTTCATTATGGAATCAAAAGTACATAGAACAGAAGTCTTCCTTCCTAAGTTTGTATTATTTAATATTTACTGACTCTAGCTATATTGTATGAGATTTTCCCTACTTATTACACAATAAATGTATATATTCACATATTGTTTCATTTTTAATCACTGTATTTATTCAATGTAGATATATCTCCTCTCTCCTCTCTCCTCTTTTTATCTCTCCTCTCTCTCAACATACTCTCTCCTCTACCAAATACTCCTCTCTCCTCTCTTGCAGTTATTTCCCAAATACTGTAGATTTTAACCATATATTCACATATTGTTTCATTTTTAATCACTGTATTTATTCAATGTAGATATATCTCCTCTCTCTCCTCTCTCTCAAGATATCATATGACTTGGAGTTACAGAAAATTATCAAACCTTAAATACCTTACATTCAAAATCTAGATACCCAATGAGTTATAATTATGTATATAGTTATGTAAAAAATTATCATAACCTAAATGCCATATAAGTTCAAGTTAAGTAAAAAATAATCAAAACTCAAATGCCACTTAAATGCCACTCAAATGCCACTCAAATACCCCTCAAATAAAATACAATATAAACTCGGCGAATTCATCCAACGTCGTAACCCATTGCATAAACTCCAAGATCTAATCCACAAAAAAACACTTGGTAGGGAGATCTGCTCATATATTACTACTGATGAGTATAAATTACGTGTATAACGTGGAAATGCAAGCATGAAGACAGCCTAAGCATTCATTCAACAATTGCATCAAGCTTGAAATCTATTGGCTACTCATTCCTGCTACTAGCGAGATGACCTAGTGCACGCTTCTAAGCATCGAGATGTGTGCAAGAATAGAACAATTCATAGAATAATCTAAGCAGGGCAACACTCAATATGGTAACAATACTGGGAGGACAACTCCATGGAAGTTAGATTGGTATCGCTATTCAAAAGGCATCAAAACCGGATATATCACACCTGCACAGTTCCCACTGTGTTAACGAACCACTACAGAGCGCAATATGCAAGCCTTTCCAGGTTATTTTGTTTGTAGTGGTGTCCTACCAGCGAACTCCGCTCTTACAGTTAGCGCCGGGAGTGCCGAACTGACTTGTGACCGACTTGCCCGTGGAAGCTAAAGCTGAATTGTCAACGGTGGCGGCCGTGAGTGTTGAAGGTCAATAATTGACCCAGCACTTTTTTGACTGTGCTCTGCTAACGCCGGCGGTCGATTGAACCAAAGTCGCGGTAGTCCTTCCTGCTGCTTGTGTTTATTTCTCAGTGAAGTGTAGCGCTCTTCTGGGAGCTAGGGTAACTCTGACTTACTCTGAATGCTACATGCCATCATATCCAGTGATAGAACAATAGTAGTAATATATGAGCAGATCTCCCTACCAAGTGAATTTTTGTGGGGTCATTATCTGGGGTGAATGCAATGGGTTACGGCGTTGGATGAATTCGCCGTGTTTATATTGTATTTTATTTGAGGGGCATTTGAGTGGCATTTAAGTGGCATTTGAGTTTTGATTATTTTTTTACTTAACTTGAACTTATATGGCATATAAATTTTGAATGTATGGCATTCAAGTTTTTGTAATTTGAACTCATATGTTATCTTGAGAGAGAGGAGAGAGGAGTTATATCTACATTAAATGAATACATTGATTAAAAATGAATCAATATATGATTATATACATTTATTGTATAATAAGTAAGAAAAATCTCCCCATATAATATAGTTATTTTGTATAATAAGTAAGTTGAGGGGCATTCGAGTGGCATTTGAATGGCATCTAAGTGGCATTTGAGTTTTGATTAATTTTTTACTTAATTTAAACTTATAGCATATATATTTTGAATGTATGGCATTTAAGTTTTGATAATTGTTTTACATAACTCGAGCTCATATGATATTTTGAGAGAGAGGAGAGAAGAATGAGGAGATATAACTACATTGAATCAATATATGATTATATACATTTATTACATAATAAGTAGGAAAATATTCTTGTATAATATAGCTAGAGTTAGTAAATACTAAGTAGTACAGAGCACTACAACTTGTAATGACAATCAATACATAGTATTTTTCTTTACAATGTAGTCATACAGAGCACTACAACTTGTAATGACAATCAATGCATAGTCTTTTTCTTTACAATGTCGTCATTGTTGTACTGATGTTATAACTTAGGAAGGAAGACTTCTGTTCTATGTACTTTTGATTCCATAATGAACTAAAATAAAAAGTTATGTCTTAGTATAGGATGATTAAACAAAAATGTAAAATAATTACATGAATTTGAATTATAGTTCTTTTTACATTAGTTAGTTAACATTATATAGTAAAGGGAAGTAACTCACCAAGTTATATTGTTCGGTTTGTTTTTTCTTGAGCATAATTTTCATCAAGTGTTTTTGATTCTCTCTCTTCTATCTAAAGCAAAACAAAAAACAATTGCTTTATAAATAAATTCTATCTAATTGGAAGTATTACTTATATCAGTTAGTTTACATTAAATAAGAAAACACTCACTAGGTTGTGTTGTCTGACTTGCTTTTCTTGAATATAGTTTTCACCAGGGGGTGTTGGTTCTCTCAAAGATGTAGAAGATGTGTTTCCCGCTCCCATTGAAAGCACTAAGACCTTGTTCTCAACAACCTCATCTGTAGTAAAGTACTTCATCTGGTTGGAATCATCAAGTTTGTTGGATAGGTTGTGAGCCGTTTCTATCGCTTGTAATGCTGTGAATGTGATTATATCATGTCGATGATAACCAAATCTACTAACTTCACGATTTCTTACAAGTATGACTCCTGTTCCAATTCGTTTGACGTCGCTAGCATGTTTTTCAGGTATATATAGAATTCCCATCATCAAACCATCGTATTGCAAACATCTGTAGTTTACCAGTAGCGCATCCATCACCACTTCTCCATTAGGTAATGTTAACTGAGTTGATATTTGAGGAGATTCAAAACTGATTACACTCCCAACAGCAAATTGAGAGAGTGTTGCGATACGAACCATACTGATCAACTGACTAGGTGTTTTTTTTTATTAATTTACTTAGCTATTTAGCTTCCTCAAGGGAAATATTGGATGGAAAGTTGATAGGGTGAAAGATTGGAAGCTTGTCTGAATCGAATCCCATAAAAACCACCAGTTTTGGAACATCCGGTTGTGTTGGAGCTAATTTGTTATAATCCTCATTTCTCACCATGGACCTCACTTGTCGTCTGTTGCCAAATGTTTCGACATTGTAGCGGATAATGCATAAGTTTTTATACACATCCTCAGCTGGTCTTTCGATGGAGATTATCTCGAGAAGTGATGGTGTTTGATTTAAGTGAAGTGGTCGAAACCTTCCAATCATTACTCTGTCATTGGTATCGCAAGAATTGAGCAAACTAGCAGCATTTTTTGACAACCAGGAAAGATGAGAAAGAGATGGTGCTTTCAAAGTCCAAGCATAGTCAATCGTTTTATTTCTATCCGAATCCCATGGCTTTGGTCGAACTGTTTTCAGTTTCCTTTTTATTATATGTGAATCAGGAGGGATATTTTCTTTATCATCAGAGTATGGTTCGAATGTTGAGAGAAATGAGGTATTACGGTCTTCATTCATATTCAGAGCGTTCAGTGAAAAGTTGGAACTGAAAAGAGAGTAAAAAATATGTAACAGATGGTTGGAATTTGAAAAATATTTGAAAAGAATAAACTAACTAGATATTTATAAAATAAACACATAATCAAAACCAAAATAATTTTTCTGATGTGTTATGGTGAAACTATTTGATCTTTTATTAATATGTTGGAACTGAAAAGAGAGTAAAAAATATGTAACAGATGGTTGGAATTTGAAAAATATTTGAAAAGAATAAACTAACTAGATATTTATAAAATAAACACATAATCAAAACCAAAATAATTTTTCTGATGCGTTATGGTGAAACTATTTGATCTTTTATTAATAAGAACAAAATATTAAAACATAAAATTAACTTTCTGAAGTATTATAGTAAATCTAGTTGAAGTTTTCTATCAATATATGTTAAAGAATTATTTAGCGATTCTCACCTTATTGACTGAAAGTCTTTCTATAGTTTCAAGTAAATGTAGTAGTTGGTGTGTAGATGTTGCTTCCTTGCTAGCTATTTTTAGAACTGGATGCTTTCTGTGTGAAAACACTGGTTCTTAAATAGCTAAAGCTCTACTAATTAACCCTATGAAACCTTCTTTATAATATATCTATGACTCAGCAGTTTTTCACGCGATATTCCCGCGAAAGCATTGGTTTTTATTCGTGTGAAAATTATTTTTTTTACTCCCGCGAAAGCAACGGTTTTATCCCTATTGAAATAATTGTTTTATTCCTGCGAAAGCATTGGTTTGTATTCGCGTGAAAATAAAATATTTATTCCCGCGAAAGCAACGGTTTCCATTCGCGTGAAAATAAACTATTTATTCCCGCGAAAACATTGGTTTGTATTCGCGTGAAAATAAAATATTTATTCCCGCGAAAGCAACGGTTTCCATTCGCGTGAAAATAAAGTATTGATTCCCGCGAATACAAACCAATGTATTCGCGGGAAAATAAAATTTCTATTCCCGCGAAAGCAACGGTTTCCATTCGTGTGAAAATAAATTATTTATTCCCGCGAAAACATTGGTTTGTATTCGCGTGAAAATAAATTATTTATTCCCGCAAAAACATTGGTTTGTATTCGCGTGAAAATAAAATATTTATTCCCGCGAAAGCAATGGTTTGTATTCGCGTGAAAATAAATTATTTATTCCCGCAAAAACATTGGTTTGTATTCGCGTGAAAATAAAATATTTATTCCCGCGAAAGCAACGGTTTCCATTCGCGTGAAAATAAAGTATTTATTCCCGCAAAAGCATTGCTTTGTATTCGCGTGAAAATAAAATTGTTATTCCCGCGAAAGCAATGGTTTCCATTCGTGTGAAAATAAATTATTTATTCCCGCGAAAACATTGGTTTGTATTCGCGTGAAAATAAAATATTTATTCCCGCGAAAGCAACGGTTTCCATTCGCGTGAAAATAAAATGTTTATTCCCGCGAAAGCAACGATTTCCATTCGCGTGAAAATAAATTATTTATTCCCGCGAAAACAATGGTTTCCATTCGCGTGAAAATATACTAACTATTCCCGCGAAGGATTGGTTTGTATTCGTGTGAAAATAATTTTGTTATTCCCGCGAAAGCAACGGTTTCCATTCATGTGAAAATAATGCTGATTCATAGCAGTGCAACTTAAGCTATATAAGAAGCACTGTTTTCATACAGAAAGCATTCACTTCATCGTTAGTAACTGAAGGAACAAGATCTACTACATCATCATCTACTACAGCACTCCTTCTTCATCATTTGAGTTACATAGGAAACAGCTGAAGTTCAAACAACTATGTATATAATTCATCTAATTCAAAGAAAAACAAGTCTTCATTTGTGATGTAAGTATTTATATTTTGTTTTAATTGTAATCAATTTAAACGTGAAGACATTTTCTGAACAAAAAACAAGATTATTCACTATTTAAGATATCAAAAAATGCTGTATGTAAGTTTTAATTATGTTTATTTTTATTATTTCAGGGTTTCAAAATGAAAAAAGTACTCCTTCTTCATCCAAATTTTATAGAAAGCAGCTCTCAAGTTCAAACTACTAGGAATATCATTCATTTTAACTCAAAGAAAGACAAGTCTTCATTTCTGATGTAAGTATTTACATTCTATTACAATAGTAATCAATTCAAGTATATTGAAAAAAAATTGAAACCTTAGTCTTTTTTTATTTTTTGCTATAAAGCATTATCATTTTTTTTTTAGAATAACAACGAACTAGATTAAAGGGAAAGAACTTTCCAACAAAACTTCAACTTGAGTAATAACTGAAGCTACTACTTGTATTATATATAAATAATGCGTCGAGTAACAAACAACAGATATGTAGCAAACACTATTTATAATGAAAAAAAAAGAAATGCAAAAAACTCGGAGTTGCTTTGAAAATACTAAAGACTGCGCTGAATGGATAGATGATAGTTTACTCGTTACTTCATCGTTGTTTTTACAACGAACTTTTCCTGATACCACTGCAATAATTTATGTCGTCGCAACTTATCCGGATAATCACTGTAGTCTTTTGTCATTAAAATTACAAAAAACTATTGCGCAACTTTCCCCAACGGACTTTTTCAAGTTCATTTACAATGAACTCTCTTTTTATGAAAGAGAGGCTTTAATGCTTGATGAAAGTTATCGAAGAAAATCATTTCTTACAAATTGGAGACGAGTAGGTAAACATTGTGGTGAAAACATGTCTGGAGCTGGTTTCTATAACCTTGAAAAAGACAACGCTGTTCGATGTGTTTTTTGCCAAGGGGTATTACTAAACTGGAAGGACGAAGATGAACATCCAATGAAAGAACATGCTAAAAGTTTTCCGTTTTGTCGATTTGTTAGAGGATTTAACACTCCCAATCGTGTGTATAGACCTAGGAAACTACTTGCAGATGAAATGAAAAACATCTCAATTGTCAAAAGTTATACGATGGAAGAACAAAAGACCAGAAGAGGAGATTTAACTGCAGAAGTATTACCTCTAGGTATATCAATTGATTGTGCTGACACACCACGTTTTGCTACTGAAACATCTAGAGAAGACAGTTTCAAACAATGGAAGGGTAAAGTCTCCATGAAACTCCTTTCCAATGCAGGTCTCTACTATACTAAGTTCGGAGATAGTGTAAAATGCTTCTTTTGCTCAGGTGAACTTAAAGAATGGGAAGAGAGCGATCTACCGTGGGAGGAACACTGTCGATGGTTCCCAGACTGTTATTTTTTACTCGGGAGTAAAGGTGAAGAGTATGTTAAGGATGTTTACATGCGAACGGAAAAAGGCAAAAGATGTAAGCGACGGGTTGAAAAATATCGAGAAAAAGTAAAACAAATAACGCACAACAATGACACCGAAGAAATGGAACTTATTCGCAAAAAACTAGGATACAGTCAAAACGATATCGAACAAGTTTTAGTGTTAAATAGAAAACCTTTTGAGCGAATAGGTTTTATGATTGAAGCCTTACGTGCTTTTGAAAATGATTTTACATCTGTTGAGAATTCGTCAACACTGTTAAAAAATGATGCCAAATCAATTGATTCGTTAAAAAAAGATAAAGATCAAACTAAGCAAAGCAAACTCGCTCAATGTGTGTCTGAGACGCATGAAAAAAAAGTAATTGCAAATCATATCTCCCTTCCATGCGGTCATCTCATTTACTGTAGTGAGTGTAAGGAAAAAGCACTTACTGAATGCTCATCAGAAGTAAAACCTTGCCCAATCGATGGTTGTCAGGTTGAAATTAAAGCATTTATGAAGATCTACATGAGCTAGCATAACAATTAACCTCAAAAAAAAGAAAAAGTAATGAATGATTAAATAGATGTTTCAATTTGAAAACGTATCATTCGCGTTTTGTAATTTAACGGAATAACAACAAATATGTTACGTGTTGAAGACTTTGCTCACCAAGAAGCTTCCGATGCTATAGGTCCTAAGACTTTTTTGGCTGAGGTTTCTGATGAAATGTTGAGGATTTATTTTACGGAGGAATGTGTATACTGTGCACTAGGAGGAAGTTTTTACAAGCAAGCAACCAATCTATCGCTACTAAACTGTTATTGTTCACACGTTGATGACAAATGTATCACTTGTAGAAGATATGCTGAAATGGTTGAAGGTGCTACACCTACCAAAAAAGAATTGGGTGATGCTATCGACTGGATTGATAGAAAACAAGTTTTGAAAAATGCTAAAATGGGTTTTTTGGTGCATGACGAATGGATTAATGCTTTTTTGGATCTTTCCACTGATGATTTGAAGTCTCCCTTTTTGTTAACAAATTTGAGAGCACGATTAAATCCCTACCTATTACCTGCTAGTCAGAGCAAACTGGCTTATCAACGTCTAAAGGATAAATTACTTGCGATAGCGGAAGGATATCCATACACTCATACTCTTGATGAAAAAGAAGACTCAGTCAACCCAATAATAACTATTGATTCGACAAATATATCTGAAGACTCATAAAAGAACTGTTACAAAAAAGTTGCTTCATTCATCTCTGAACTACAGCAGAAACATGAGTGGAAAAACTCAAGGATTCAAGTCAATTGGTACATTGGCTGATTTTGTTCCTAAGTTCATAAGGACTCATTTTGAACACATTCCTTTAGAGCGTTCGAATCCTCTTTTTGTTCAACTCATCACCGAAGAAGTATTTTATTTTGTGTTAGGATTCAATCTAGTTCGTAAATCAATACAAAGCATGCTTTTGAGCTGTAATTGTATTTCAAGAGCAAATCCTCTCGAATGCTTAAACTGTTCTAGGAGCTTTGATCCAAAAGTATGCTGTCCGCAAGCCAAGTTGATAGATTTTGAAGATCTCAAAAGAGCGATCGAACTGATTGGTATAAAACAATGTTTGAAAGATGCTGAACTGGGTGATTTGATAGATATTTCGATTTTAAGAGGTTTGACTTCATTTCGCTGGACAGGAACACATGTTCTTTTGTCTCAATCTCGATTGGAACCATACTTACATTTTGGTAACCACTTTGATGAGATTGTTTCACATCTTCAAAATCGGTTGAGAGAGCTGAACAAGCCACTAGCCACTTACGTATAAATAGAAAAAACATCAAGAAAGAAAGTATTTAACTTTCAACACTGAAAGCAAAAACATTTTAAAAACTGAGCTGCGTATTTATCTTGCTACTGGCACTAACATTTCCCAATGTTAGTAGAGTATTCTATACCAACGAAATTGATGAATGTATAGCCGGAGCTATGGATAAAAATGATGTCTTGGTTTTTTCACTTTTCGAAAGGACTATACGATATAAAGATGAAAATGGGAAAAACTGTGTGCGACTCTACCCTCCTGACTTATTATATTGTGGTTTTTTCATCCCTCAAAGCGCTTCTTGGATCTGCAAGGACACAACTTCTACAGATTCTGTGTCTTGTGATACTACAATAAAATACGTTTTGAATCAAGAGGAATGTGAAATGGGTATTACAAATAATACGGAAGGACTTACTCAAAATACAAAAGTATATCGAAATGGGGGTTTATGTGCATTTCAATACAACCGCAGACGTCTGATCTGTCCAAAAAGAAGACAGTTTGAGACATTCAAATTTGCATGCATGCAATGCGCTCATTCCAATCATTTGATCAACAAGGAGCCTACAGATACCCCGACCTGTAATACACCAACAAAATACACTCTGAATCAGGAGGAATGCGCAATAGGGGTTAAAAATAATACGGAAGGTCTTACTCAAAATACAAAACTATTTTGGAATGATGAATTATGTGTATTTGAATACAACACCTCACGTTTGATTTGTCCACCAACAGAAGAGTTTGAGACAACCAACTTTGCATGCGTGGAATGCATTCATTTGACCAACGAGAAGCCGAAAATAGCTACTGTCATCACTAACATCAATGGTATTGAAGGTGTAAATTTGTCATTTTTGAGTTTTGAAATCTTGAAATCTATTCAAAACAAGATTATCATCAGCATCACATGTCAAGGAGATAACAAAGGCAAATGCAATCCCAAAGTTATATATATAGAACTTTAGTTGGAGCATATTAACCAAAGTTCACCGACATGCAAGACAGTTAACTCTAGATGATGAAAGCATAAACTAGGTTAAAAGTCTCTCACTCTGAATAAAAATGAGATATCGAATCTATCTCCTATTATTCCCAATCCTAAGCGGTTATTGTCTTGTAACAGAGATTAAACCATTCACTTTATCTCATAGAGCGTCCGGATGTTTTCAGGGAATTCTTAATATGGAAGCGGTTGATTCAGTAACTCGTATTTTAAGAAAAAACTTAAAATATCGTATGCAAAGACTCACATGTTTCATGGAACCTACTCTCCGACGTAGAAGCTGTGACAATTATGATATGTGGCCTCAACACTACTTTGTTTGCAAAACTGATGAAGCTTTAAATTACATCCGTTTATATGATGAGGGAACACTACCTACGATTCGAAGAATAACTTCAATAATCACCATAACTCCGCAGACAACAACAACAAAAACTACAAACAAGCCAGTAGTTCCAGCTTTATCACAATCAATTTCATCTCTTCCACAAGCTCTGGGTTTAGTCGATTTAATTTTGGAACAGCCAAGCCCTACAAACTCTACTATATACAATTCGGAAGAAATCGAAACTACTACTGATTGTGTGTGTGATAGATACATCATATGCGAAAACAATTCAGTATCAATTACAAATTCAACACCATCGATTTATAGAGTTTTTATTTATAATGATTTGGAGGGTTTTTCAAAACTTTCTCTGTCTATATCGGAAAATAGTAAACTTGAACTTGAAGAAAATCTTCTCATCATCATTGAACCTGAATGTGATGATATTTCTTGTAAAGTCATCAAATACTTTACAAATTAAAAAGTTTTTATAGACTTTAACTCTATATATTCAACTTATTACGCTCTATTATGATATCTATTTTATTACATTCTCCAGTATGATGATTTTCTCAAAATTTAAGAATGTCAAAAAAATTAGATATGTTTTCTATTGCAATTATTTAACCATCTAGAGAGCTAATTTGATGATGTTTTTTCCAAAATTTTATACAGAAATAGTCATAAATATGCACATAATTATCCATATATTAATGAATGTATAAAAAAAGTCTGTGTATTGGTTGTCATTACAAAACCTAGTGCTTTGTATTACATACTATTTACTGACTCTAACTATCTTATATGGGGAGACTTTTCTTACTTATTATATGGGGAGATTTTTCTTACTTATTATACAATAAATGTGTATAATCATATATTGATTCATTTTTAATCAATGTATTTATTCAATGTAGATATAACTCCTCTCTCCTCTCTCCCAAGATAACATATGAGTTCAACTTACAAAAACTTGAATGCCATACATTCAAAATCTATATGCTATAAGTTCAAATTAAGTAAAAAAATAATCAAAACTCAAATGCCCCTCTATGTACATAATTATCCATATATACATGAATGTATAGAAAACTAAAAAGTCTCTCCTCTCTCTCCTCTCTCTTCTCTCCTCTCTCATCTCTCCTCTTCCCTCTCCCCTCTCTCTCAAGTGACCATATGAGTTCGAATTATGTAAAAAAATTATCAAAACTTGAATGCCATATGAGTTAGAATTACGTATAGAATTTTCAAAAACTTAAATGCCATACATTCAAAATCTATACACCATATAATTTCAAAATTAAGTAAAAAAATAATCAAAACTCAAATGCCACTTAAATGCCACTCAAATGCCACTCAAATGCCCCTCAAGTAAAATACAATATAAACTCGGCGAATCCATTCAACGTCGTAACCCATTGCATAACCCCCTAGCACTCATCCACAAAAAAACACTTGGTAGGGATATCTGCTCATATATTACTACTAACAATGGAGTCCACAAGCCGGGCCTTGTGGTTACATAAACAAAAAAGCATTTGCACAAATAATTTTGTGGAAAACGATATATAAATAATAATTATAATTTAATGCATATATATATGTACTGGGGTACTGATGATTGTTTGTGGAAATATTTATTGGTTGTTAAGACAATGAGGGATCGGTTGTTGGCGTCCCTCACGGTATTAATTGTGCAGGGGTTGTTTATATTAGGGTTTATATCACAGTTTTGATTGTTGGTTTGACTAGTGTATAAAAATGAAGAGTTGTATTACTATAATGCAATTGTTAGGCAAGATGCTAAAAGAAGAAGATGTGGAAAAGAGAGCGATGAGGGAAAACAAAACGGTTGATGGTGGTGAGAGTAAAGTTGTAGATAATGTATTACCGAGTCTGAAACGAAAAGTGTAAATAATTACGACAGATACATTGATGTATTGCCTTTGATGGTCAGTTCATACAATGACACTATTAGTAGTAATATATGAGCAGATCTCCCTACCAAGTGTTTTTTTGTGGATCTGATCTTGAGGTGATACAATGGATTATGGTGTTGGATGACTTCGCCGAGTTTATATTGTATTTATTTGAGGGGTATTTGAGTGGCATTTGAGTGGCATTTAAGTGGCATTTGAGTTTTGATTATTTTTTACTTAACTTGAACTTATATGGCATCTAAATTTTGAACGTATGGTGTTTAGGTTATGATAATTTTTTACATAACTGTATACATAATTATAACTCATAGGGTATCTAGATTTTGAATGTAAGGCATTTAAGCTTTGATAATTTTCTGTAATTCCGAGTCATATGATATCTTGAGAGATAGGAGAGAGAGGAGATATATCTACATTGAATAAATACAGTGATTAAAAATGAAACAATATGTGAATATATACATTTATTGTGTAATAAGTAGGGAAAATCTCTCTATATAATATAGCTAGAGTCAGTAAATACTAAGTAATAACAATTAATACATAGTCTTTTTTTACAATGATGTCTTTGATGTAGTGATGTTATATCTTAAGAAGGGAGACTTCTGTTTTATGTGCTTTTGGATTTGTAATGAACTAAAATAAAAAAGTTATGTATTAGTATAGAATGATTAAACAGAAATTTGAAATAATTACATGAATTTGAACTATAGCTTCAGTTACATTGGATAGTTTACATTATATAGAAAAGGGAAATAGCTCACCAAGTCACATTATCCAACTTGTTTTTTTTGAATTAGAGACTATCCATTGCTAGAACAAAAAATTATTTGAGGTAAAAATAACTACAGCTACATCTAAATTGATTTGAAGTATTATTTACAATGATTAGAGAAAAACTCTCACCGAGTTTTATCATGTATTTCATCCTCTTTTTCAGCAACATATCCTGTCTCAAAATCATCAAAATCTCCACGTAGAAAATCTTCAAGTTCATCATCATCATCAATTTCTAATATTGCTTTGTTGTGCTTTGCTTGATCACAATATTGTCTCCAATACATTTGATTGAGACTGTATGGAGAGCGAAATGAAAGATCGTATTCTGTCTTAAATTTTCCGTGGGTTGTTTTTCCTTTGTAGATCATCACACCTTGACTATATTGATTAGCTTCTGAAGCATATTTATCTGGTATGGCAAGCGTCTTCAACAGCGTTTCTCCACATTTTTCAATGGTATAACGGATACAAATTACATTCGATTGCCCTCCTTTAAATCGATGAGGAACGAATCTCTCAACAACATCTTGGTAAGGAAAAATAGCACCGGGTTGAAAACTATTGAGGGTCTTGATGTTCAAGAAGCGTTTGAGCTGACCTTTAGTCAACGTACTCAAATATAGTGATTCCTCTTCAGCTTTCTTATTGCTTAGAGAATGTCTGGTAACACGTCTGACATCATACCAAAGAACTTTTATTTTTTGGTTTTCCCTTTCTACCCAAATATGCAACGTTAAACGGAGGGGGGTAATTATCACAGTTGAAGTTTTTAGCTATTTCAACTGGACAGAAAAGTATTTTGGGTTAGAGTTCATTTATATCTGAAGGATCATGGTAGCGTACTTGAGAATATCTACACTTCTCCTTACTTGATGGATGTATCACGCCAGTCACTCGCATAATGCTTGGGATAGGAAGATCTTCAAATGTTTTGCAAATCGGAACTTTTGGTGAGTCAATCACTTGAGAACCTTTAGACTTTTTTAATTCCCTAGCTCTCCTTTCGTTGAGACATTCAACTGTTAAATGAGTTATAGCTGCACTCTCCATTGTTTGCTTATCAACAGAAGTAGTTTGTTTTCTCACTATTTTTTTTCGTTTCCTCACTATTCGCTTTTTTGGAGCAGTTTTCCTTCTCTTAGGAGTTGTTTTGCCGTTTTTCATTTTATTTTCTGTTGAATATGGATCTGTGCAAAGGAGCTCTTCAGAAAGAGCATCCATAACATTCTAAAAATAAAAGGGTAATATTTGCATGAGTGGCTAAGAGTGTATTTATTACTTAGTCTGTCTTATATATATATATATACATATGTATTTATGCCAAAAGCAGTTAAGACCATAGAGTTATGATAGATTGAGAATGTGCTTATTAAACTATTGGGATGTGGAGACAGACAACAAAGGATGCGTTCAAATATATATATATATGTATTTACTTAATATCATACTGCTTTTAACATCTCAATTGGTAAGAAATAAAATATAATAGTTTGAACAAAATATTGTAAAATAATAAAAAACAAGTAAAAATTTTTCATAAATATGTATGAAACGCTTCTAACATTAGCTCTAAAATACCTACAGAAGAGGATAGACCTTTATCTATTTGGACATAATTATAAATATGCTTTCTGAATTTATAAAAAGTTTTTTGTTCCACTTCATGTTATATAATTTTTTGAAAATTATTTGATTCCAAGCACTTCTTTCAATTTCTTTTAAAAAATTATTAATATTAACGACTTCCACCATTGACAAAACGGTTTCGAAACCGTTTTTTATAATGTCATCAAAAAGTTCTGTAGATATATCATGTTTCTTACAACACATCCCCATACTAATCATGTGTTGAGTTATACAGAATATTATAACTTGAAATGTCAAACGTTCTACAGCTTTTTCTTCAACAACATCATTATTTATCACATAGTTATGATACATTTCTGGAAGGAAGTCCTTTAAGTAGATTGGTTTTGTTGTTGTATTGTTCTAAAATACAAGCAATAATTAGATAACTAAAATAAATAAAGGTTTTCAACAGGAGTTAAATAGTATTTTTTATTAATTCTTACCTTTTCATCAGGCTGAGATTCCGACTTTAGATACAATGGTTGACTTCCTACGTCTTGAGTATTCATTCTGAAAAACAGAAAAAATTGGTTCAATTATTTATAATCAATTTAAAGATAAATATGTCATAAAGCCTTCAGATAGTTGTGTTAGCTAGCGGAAATAATTGTATTTTAGTCTTACCTTTATGAAGAGAGAACTCTTAGTAGTTGTAATGGAAGATGTAGTAGATAGATGTTGCTCCTTTGCTTACTGTTGTTGAACTGGATGCTCTCTGTCTGAAACCGTTGTCTCTTATATAGGTAAACGTGTGAAAATAAATGTTTTCTTCCCGCGAAAGCATTGGTTTCTATTCGCGTGAAAATAATTTTTTTATTCCTGCGAAAGCATTGGTTTGTATTCGCGTGAAAATAAATTTTTTATTCCCGCGAAAGCAACGGTTTCCATTCGGGTGAAAATAAATTATTTATTCCCGCGAAAGCATTGGTTTGTATTCGCGTGAAAATAAAATGTTTATTCCCGCGAAAACAGCAGTTTCCATTCGCGTGAAAATAAAATGTTTATTCCCGCGAAAGCCTTGGTTTGTATTCGTGTGAAAATAAATTATTCATTCCCGCGAAAGCAACAGTTTCCATTCGCGTGAAAATAAAATGTTTATTCCCGCGAAAGCATTGGTTTGTATTCGCGTGAAAATAAATTATTTATTCCCGCGAAAGCATTGGTTTGTATTCGCGTGAAAATGAAATGTTTATTCCGGCGAAACAACAGTTTCCATTTGCGTGAAAATAAAATGTTTATTCCCGCGAAAACATTGGTTTGTATTCGCGTGAAAATAAAATACTTATTCCCGCGAAAGCAACAGTTTCCATTCGTGTGAAAATAAAATGTTTATTCCCGCGAAAGCATTGGTTTGTATTCGCGCGAAAATAAATTATTCATTCCCGCGAAAACAATGGTTTCCATTCACGTGAAAATAAATTTTTCATTCCCGCGAAAGCATCAGTTTCCATTCGCGTGAAAATAAAATGTTTATTCCCGCGAAAGCAACGCTTTCCATTCGCGTGAAAATAAATTATTTATTCCCGCGAAAGCAACAGTTTCCATTCGTGAGAAAATAAAATGTTTATTCCCGCGAAAGCATTGGTTTGTATTCGCGTGAAAATAAATTATTCATTCCCGGGAAAGCTATCGTTTCCCTTCACGTGAAAATGAATTTTTTATTCCCGCGAAAGCAGCAGTTTCTATTCGCGTGAAAATAAAATGTTTATTCCCGCGAAAGCAATGGTTTGTATTCGCGTGAAAATAAATTATTTATTCCCGCGAAAGCATTGGTGTTCTTCCCTAAAAACAATGTTTCATTAATTTAACCTTATGATAAATGGTATGATTTCAGCTATATAAGAAGCACTGTTTTCACACAAAAAGCAGTCACTTCAACATTAGCAACTGAAGGAGCAAGATCTACAACAACATCATCTACTACAACTACTAGAAGCGCTTTCTGTTTTGAGGTAAGTCAACTTGATGTACTATTTAGAGTATAAATTTAATTTTTTATCGATTTAGATACTAACAGCAGTATGATATTTAGTAAATATATCTTCAAATTGGTTTTTTGAAAAAGAAAATAAAAAAATCATAACAAGGATTTTTACTTTATTTTTTAGAATGTCAACACAAGACAATACAAAACAACTGAAGAATAAAGAACCAAAACCTTCACAAGACAAGAAGGTAATTGATGACAATGTTCTTCTTCAACGTACTATGATCCCCTTTCAAAGCGCCAGTCTGAATACTCTGGGTACTCTCATCATCAAAAGCGCCTCTCTGTTAAGTACTCTATCTCCAGCTTCCAGAAGAAACATTGAAAACATCGTGAAAGTTGAAGATTTACCAATTCCTACAGTTATGCAGGTGTTAACCATCGAGCTCCATGATGAAACGAACTGCACCATCATCTACAACTATAAAAAGGATGGAAAGATAGTTAGAGTGAAGAGCACTATTCCATCAGCAGCAGGATTACTTGTTAATGAAGCTTCGCAAATAAGACCACTGGTTTTGATCTACATGGGTGTTGAAAAGACTGGAAAAGCAATTTTTCGTGCTGCTACAGAAACAGGAACTGCTTTGAGGTGTAAGAATGCGTTTGATGTACTACCAGAAAAAAGTATGAGACAAATCAATACTTATTTCGAGGTAGCTCATCTTCAGGATTTCCCAACAGATAGTGTCATATGTTTCCAAAACCCTGAAGTGATAACAAAATCTGACAGACGATGGAATGGGAATGAAGAGAGTCTTCTAGTTCAATACAGAAGTGTTGTAGATGAAGAATTACTGATCGGAGATATGCGCATTCCTCATCAAATAGCTTCTGCTGTGACATCGGAAAGATTTGGAGTTATTCTGTTCAAAGGCCTGAGTCGAAACGCAGACAATTCAATTTTCTACAACATCAGTGTACTCGCAGCTCATCAAGCCTTCGTCCAAGCCTCGGAACTGACTGATAATCCAAAATCTGAGGATTTTCTCAATCTCTTCGATGATGCTGAAAAAGAAGACTGTGCAGAACAAACTCTTGAGAAGTTGATCTATAACTCAAGGGATTCATATCACTATAGGTAAGTTTTATTAATTTTTACCATAATTTAAAAAGTTGGTTTGTGAAAATTTTGTGTATTCTTACAATGAAAAATCACTTAATTTCTCTTTTTCATGTAAATAACAACAGTAAAACGATTTATCACGTAAATGATCAATTTGTGAACGTTTTTGTATATTTCGGATAAAAAAAAGATTTTTTTGTGTCATTAGTGCAGTTTCTTTTTACATAAAAGTTGAAAAAAAACAAAAGGTTATAATTATTTCACGAAAATGTTTAATTTTTCACAAAAAATGTTTAATTTTTCACAAAAATGTTTAATTTTTCACAAAAATGTTTAATTTTTCACATAAATGACCAACTCATAACACGAAAATGTTTAATTTTTCACAAAAATGTTTAGTTTTTCACAAAAACGTTTAATTTTTCACAAAAATGTTTAATTTTTCACATAAATGTTTAATTTTTCACATAAATGACCAACTCATAAACAGTTTTTGTAAAACATTTTTAAAATTATATATATTTTGGTTTAAAAAAGGATTTTTTTGTGTCATCAGTGTATTTTTTTACATAAAAGTTGAAAAAACAACTAAAGGTTATAATTATTTTACAAAAATGTTTAATTTTTCACATAAATGATCAACTCATAAACATTTTTTGTAAAACATTTTTAAATTATATATATTTCGGATTAAAAAAAATGACTTTTTTGTGCAATCGGTGTATTTCTTTGGGTAGAAGTTGACAAAAAATCACAAAAGGTTATAGTTATTTTACAAAAATGCTTAATTTCTCACGTAAATAACACGTTTTATCACATAAATAGACAATTAATGAGTGTTTGTTGTAAAAAATTTTTAAACTATATATATTTATACATATATATATTCCGGATCTAGATGAAAAAAATTTTTTTTCGTGTGTAATCAGTGTATTTTTCACATAAAAGTTGAAAAAACAACAAAAGGTTATAATTATTTCACATTAATTTTTAATCATGCTATACTAATACATCACTTTTTATTTTTGTCCATTATATCGTAAAAAGAAAACAGAATAAAGAACTTTCCCTGAAAAAATAATGAGCTGAATGATGTAACTCAGCGAGTTATTTTCCTGTTATATATAATGTAAACTATCTAATGTAGCTAAGAGTAAAATTCAAATTCGGTAAAATTTATTTATATAATGAATAACTTTTGTATTTTAGTCAATTATCGGATCTAAAAGAATACGGAATACAAGAATTACTCACTGAGGCTAATAATATATCAGCAGAACATCAAAGAAGATATTGTTCAAGAAAAACGCTTTGTAACCATTGATATCGTAAGCTATAGTAGTTTTATGAATGTAAAAACTAGATATGGTATTTTCTATTACGATTATTTCCCTGTAAATTTTATTCATCTAGAGGGGTAGTTTGGTGATTTTTGACATTTTTTAAAAAAAATATCAAAAACTATATATTTTAAGGATTGTTTTTAAAAAAGTTAAAAGTACAAAAAAAGTTATGTAATAAAACCCTGTTTTGAAACATTAAAAATTTAAAAGGAAGGTGTAGGATAAAATCCTCACTCAAAAAATTAATAAAAATTGAATGGAATAAAAGAATATTTTCTCAAATACCAAAATTTTGTAAATATAAAGTGAAAACCTCTGTATATATTTTTTCAAAAAAATTATCGAAAAACTATATATTTCAATGATTATTTTTAATAAAACCCTGTTTTGAAACATTAAAAATTTAAAAGGAAGGTGTAGGATAAAATCCTCACTCAAAAAATTAATAAAAATTGAATGGAATAAAAGAATATTTTCTCAAATACCAAAATTTTGTAAATATAAAGTGAAAATCTCTGTATATATTTTTTCAAAAAAAATATCGAAAAACTATATATTTCAATGATTATTTTTAAAAAGTCATGTAATAAAACCGTGTTTTTGAAACATAAAAACTTTAAAAAGGATGGTGTAGGATAAAATCCTCACTCAAAAAATTAATAATAATTGAATGGAATAAAAGAATATTTTCCCAAATACCAAAATTTTGTAAATATAAAGTGAAAATCTCTATATATATATATAATAAAACCCTGTTTTGAAACATAAAAAATTTAAAATGAAGGTGTAGGATAAAATCCTCACTCAAAAAATTATTGAAAATTGAATGGAATAAAAGAATATAAAGTGAAAATCTCTATATATATATATATTTTTAAAAAATATCGAAAACTATATATTTTAATGATTATTTTTTTAAAAAAAGTTGAAAAAAACCAAGAAAACTTTGTAATAAAACCGTTTTAAAACATAAAAAAATTAAAAGGATGTAGTAGGATAAAACCCTTGCTCAAAAAAATAATGAAAATTGATTGGAATAACAGAATATTTTACCAAATACTGCATTTTTCTTGTAAATATATAGTAAAACATTTCTGAAATATTGATGGTGAAATTTACTGTAAAATGGTTTCAAGTGTGTCAAACACTAAATATGATGTTTTCATTGAAATGTTTATTTTCAAAAGATTCATATAATAACATTGAATCAATTAGTCAAATTTAACACTCAAATTTGTTATTATCAAGTAGGCTTAATGTTTCTATTGAGAATAATTCTCAAATATAGTAAATTTTAACTATCTAGAGGTGTAATTTGTTGATTTTGATGTGCTTTTTTCTTTGAAAAAAAGATTATGAGTAGTAATATATGAGCAGATCTCCCTACCAAGTGTTTTTTTGTGGATCTGACCTTGGAGTTGAGACAATGGGTTACGGCGTTGGATGAATTCGCCGAGTTTATATTGTATTTTACTTGAGGGGTACTTGAGTGGCATTTGAGTGGCATTTGAGTGGCATTTGAGTTTTGATTAGTTTTTTACTTAATTTGAACTTATATGGCATATAGATTTTGAATGTATGGCATTCAAGTTTTGATAACTTTTTTACATAACTCGAATTCTTATGGTATCTTGAGAGAGAGGAGAGAGGAGAAAGGAGAGAGGAGAGATGGGAGATGAGAGAGGAGAGAGAGGAGAGAGATTTTTTAGTTTTCTATACATTCATGTATATATGGTTAGTTATGTACATATTTATGGCTATATTTATATCTACATAGAGAGAGGAGATATATCTACATTGAACAAATATATTGATCAAAAATGAAAATTATATGTTTATATACCTGATTACATAATGAGGGGTACTTGAGTGGCATTTGAGTGACATTTAAGTGGCATTTGAGTTTTGATTATTTTTTTACTTAATTTGAACTTATGGAATATACATTTTGAATGCATGACATTCAAGTTTTGATAATTTTTTTACATAACTCGAACTCATATGATATTTTGAGAGAGAAGAGAAGAATGAGGAGACTACATTGAATCAATATATGATTATATACATTTATTACATAATAAGTAGCAAAATATTCTTGTATAATATAGCTAGAGTTAGTAAATACTAAGTAATTCAAAGCACTACAACTTGTAATGACAATCAATGGTTGATAGTCTTTTTCTTTACAATGTTGTCATTGTTGTACTGATGTTATAACTAGGAAGGAAGACTTCTGTTCTATGTACTTTTGATTCCATAATGAACTAAAATCAAAAGTTATGTATTAGTATAGGATGATTAAACAAAAATGTAAAATAATTACATAAATTTGAATTATAGTTCTTTTTACATTGGTTAGTTAACATTATATAGTAAAGGGAAGTAACTCACCAAGTTATATTGTTCAGTTTGTTTTTTCTTGAGCATAATTTTCATCAAGTGTTTTTGATTCTCTCTCTTCTATCTAAAGCAAAACAAAAAATAATTGCTTTATAAATAAATATTATCTAATTGGAAGTATTACTTATATCAGTTAGTTTACATTGAATAAAAAATACTCACTATGTTGTCTTGTCTGACATGCTCTTTTTGAATATAGTTTTCACCAGGGGGCGCTGGTTCTCTCAAAGATGTAGAAGATGTGTTTCCCACTCCCATTGAAAGCACTAAGACCTTGTTCTCAACAACCTCATCTGTAGTAAAGTACTTCATCTGGTTGGAATCATCAAGTTTGTTGGATAGGTTTTGAGCCGTTTCTATCGCTTGTAATGCTGTGAATGTGATTATATCATGTCGATGATAACCAAATCTACTAACTTCACGATTTCTTACAAGTATGACTCCTGTTCCAATTTGTTTGATGTTGCTAGCGTGTTTTTCAGGTATATATAGAACTCCCATCATCAAACCATCATATTGCAAACATCTGTAGTTTACCAGTAGCGCATTCATCACCACATCTCCATTAGGTAATGTTAACTGAGTTGATATTTGAGGAGATTCAAAACTGATTACACTTCCAACAGCAAATTGCGAGAGCGTTGCGATACGAACCATACTGATCAACTGAGTAGGTGTTTTTTTTTTTATTAATCTACTTAGCTGTTTAGCTTCCTCAAGGGAAATATTGGATGGGAAGTTGATAGGGTGAAAGATTGGATGCTTGTCTGAATCGAATCCCATAAAAACCACCAGTTTTGGAACATCCGGTTGTGTTGGAGCTAATTTGTTGTAATCCTCATTTCTCACCATAGACCTCACTTGTCGTCTGTTGCCAAATGTTTCGATATTGTAGCGGATAATGCATAAGTTTTTATATACATCTTCAGTTGGTCGTTCGATGGAGACTATCTCGAGAAGTGATGGCGTTTGATTTAAGTGAAGTGGTTGAAACCTTCCAATCATTACTCTGTCATTGGTATCGCAAGAATTGAGCAAACTAGCAGCATTTTTTGACAAGCAGGAAAGATGAGAAGGAGATGGTGCTTTCAAAGTCCAAGTATAGTCAATCGTTTTATTTCTATCCGAATCCCATGGCTTTGGTCGAATTGTGTTCAGTTTCCTTCTTATTAGATGTGAATCAGGAGGGATATTTTCTTTATCATCAGAGTATGGTTCGAATGTTGAGAGAAATGAGGTATTACGGTCTTCATTCATATTCAGAGCGTTCAGTCGGAAGTTGGAACTGAAAAGAGAGTAAAAAATATGTAACAAATGGCTGGAATTTGAAAAATATTTTGAAAAGAATAAACTAACTAGATATTTATAAAATAAACACATAATCAAAACCATAATAATTTTTCTGATGCGTTATGGTGAAACTATTTGATCTTTTATTAATAAGAACAAAATATTAAAACATAAAATTAACTTTCTGAAGTATTATAGCAAAACTAGTTGAAGTTTTTTATCAGTATATGTTAAAGAATTATTTAGTGATTCTCACCTTATTGAGTTTCAAGTAAATGTAGTAGTTGGTGTGTAGATGTTGCTTCCTTGCTAGCTATTGTAGAACTGGATGCTTTCTGTGTGAAAACACTGGTTCTTAAATAGCTAAAGCTGTACTAATTAACCCTATGAAACCTTTATAATATATCTATGACTCAGCAGTTTTTTCACGCGATATTCCCGCGAAAGCTTTGGTTTTTATTCGCGTGAAAATTATTTTTTTTACTCCCGCGAAAGCAATGGTTTCTATTCGCGTGAAAATAAACTATTTATTCCCGCGAAAACATTGGTTTGTATTCGCGTGAAAATAAAATATTTATTCCCGCGAAAGCAACGGTTTCCATTCGCGTGAAAATAAACTATTTATTCCCGCGAAAACATTGGTTTGTATTCGCGTGAAAATAAAATATTTATTCCCGCGAAAGCAACGGTTTCCATTCGCGTGAAAATAAACTATTTATTCCCGCGAAAACATTGGTTTGTATTCGCGTGAAAATAAAATATTTATTCCCGTGAAAGCAACGGTTTCCATTCGCGTGAAAATGAAGTATTGATTCCCGCGAAAGCTTTGGTTTGTATTCGCGGGAAAATAAAATTTCTATTCCCGCGAAAACAACGGTTTCCATTCGCGTGAAAATGAAGTATTGATTCCCGCGAAAGCTTTGGTTTGTATTCGCGGGAAAATAAAATTTCTATTCCCGCGAAAACAACGGTTTCTATCCGTGTGAAAATAAATTATTTATTCCCGCGAAAACATTGGTTTGTATTCGCGTGAAAATAAAATATTTATTCCCGCGAAAGCAACGGTTTCCATTCGCGTGAAAATAAAGTATTGATTCCCGCGAAAGCAACGGTTTCCATTCGCGTGAAAATAAAGTTTTGATTCCCGCGAAAGCTTTGGTTTGTATTCGCGGGAAAATAAAATTTCTATTCCCGCGAAAGCAAGGGTTTCCATCCGTGCGAAAATAAATTATTTATTCCCGCGAAAACATTGGTTTGTATTCACGTGAAAATAAAATATTTATTCCCGCGAAAGCATTGCTTTGTATTCGCGTGAAAATAAAATATTTATTCCCGCGAAAGCATCGGTTTCCATTCGTGTGAAAATAAAATATTGATTCCCGCGAAAGCATTGCTTTGTATTCGCGTGAAAATAAAATTTTTATTCCCGCGAAAGCAACGCTTTCCATTTGCGTGAAAATAAATTATCTATTCCCGCGAAAACATTGGTTTGTATTCGCGTGAAAATAAAATATTTATTCCCGCGAAAGCAACGGTTTCCATTCGCGTGAAAATAAAATATTAATTCCTGCGAAAGCATTGGTTTGTATTCGCGTGAAAATAATTTTGTTATTCCCGCGAAAGCAACGGTTTCCATTCATGTGAAAATAATGCTGATTCATAGCAGTGCAACTTAAGCTATATAAGAAGCACTGTTTTCATACAGAAAGCATTCACTTCATCGTTAGTAACTGAAGGAAGAAGATCTACTACATCATCATCTACTACAACCCTCCTTCTTCATCATTTGAGTTACATAGGAAACAGCTGAAGTTCAAACAACTATGTATATAATTCATCTAATTCAAAGAACAACAAGTCTTCATTTATGATGTAAGTATTTATATTTTGTTTTAATTGTAATCGATTTAAGCGTGAAGACATTTTCTGAATAAAAAACAAGATTATTCACAATTTAAGATATCAAAAAAATGTTGTATGTAAGTTTTAATTATGTTTATTCTTATTATTTCAGGACTTCAAAATGAAAAATGTACTTCTTCTTCATCCGAATTTTATAGAAAGCAGCTCTCAAGTTCAAACTACTAGGAATATCATTCATTTTAATTCAAAAGAAAAGACAAGTCTTCATTTCTGATGTAAGTATTTACGTTCTATTATAATAGTAATCAATTCAAGTATATTGAAAAAAAATTGAAACCTTAGTCTTTTTTTTATTTTTTTTGCTATAAAACATTATCATTTTTTTTTAGAATAACAACGAACTAGATCAAAGGAAAAGAACTTTCCAACAAAACTTCAACTTGAGTAATAACTGAAGCTACTACTTATATTATATATAAATAATGTGTCGAGTAACAAACAACAGATATGTAGCAAACACTATTTATAATGAAAAAAGAGAAATGCAAAAAACTCGAAATTGTTTTGAAAATACTAAAGACTGCGCTGAATGGATAGATGATAGTTTACTCGTTACTTCATCGTTGTTTTTACAACGAACTTTTCCTGATACCACTGCAATAACTTATGTCGTCGCAACTTATCCGGATAATCACTGTAGTCTTTTGTCATTAAAATTACAAAAAACTATTGCGCAACTTTCCCCATCGGACTTTTTCAAGTTCATTTACAATGAACTCTCTTTTTATGAAAGAGAGGCTTTAATGCTTGATGAAAGTTATCGAAGAAAATCATTTCTTACAAATTGGAGACGAGTAGGTAAACATTGTGGTGAAAACATGGCTGCAGCTGGTTTCTATAACCTTGAAAAAGACAACGCTGTTCGATGTGTTTTTTGCCAAGGGGTATTACTAAACTGGAAGGATGAAGATGAACATCCGATGAAAGAACACGCTACAAGTTTTCCGTTTTGTCGATTTGTTAGAGGATTTAACACTCACAATCGTCTGTATAGACCTAGGAAACTACTTGCAGATGAAATGAAAAACATCTCAATTGTCAAAAGTTATACGATGGAAGAACAAAAGATCAGAAGAGGAGATTTAACTGCAGAAGTATTACCTCTAGGTATATCAATTGATCGTGCTGATACACCACGTTTTGCTACTGAAACATCTAGAGAAGACAGTTTCAAACAATGGAAGGGTAAAGTCTCCATGAAACTCCTTTCCAATGCAGGTTTCTACTATACTAAGTTCGGGGATAGTGTAAAATGCTTCTTTTGCTCAGGTGAACTTAAAGAATGGAAAGAGAGTGATCTACCATGGGAGGAACACTGTCGATGGTTCCCAGACTGTTATTTTTTACTCGGGAGTAAAGGTGAAGAGTATGTTGAGGATGTTTACATGCGAACGGAAAAAGGCAAAAGGTGTAAGCGACGGGTTGAAAAATATCGAGAAAAATTAAAACAAATAACGCGCAACAATGACACCGAAGAAATGAAACTTATTTGCAAAAAACTAGGATACAGTCAAAACGATATCGAACAAGTTTTAGTGTTAAATGGAAAACCTTTTGAGCGAATAGGTTTTATGATTGAAGCCTTACATATTTTTGAAAATGATTTTACAACTGTTGAGAATTCGTCAACACTGTTAAAAAATGATGCTAAATCAATTGATTCGTTAAAAAAATATAAAGATCCGCTGTTAAAAAATGATGCTAAATCAATTGATTCATTAAAAAAAGATAAAGATGAGACTAAGCAAAGCAAACTCGCTCAATGTGTGTCTGAGACGCATGAAAAAAAAGTAATTGCAAATCATATCTGTGGTCATCTCATTTACTGTAGTGAGTGTAAGGAAAAAGCACTTACTGAATGCTCATCAGAAGTAAAACCTTGCCCAATCGATGGTTGTCAGGTTGAAATTAAAGCATTTATGAAGATCTACATGAGCTAGCATAACAATTAACCTCAAAAAAAAGAAAAAGTAATGAATGATTAAATAGATGTTTCAATTTGAAAACGTATCATTCGCGTTTTGTAATTTAACGGAATAACAACAAATATGTTACGTGTTGAAGACTTTGCTCACCAAGAAGCTTCCGATGCTATAGGTCCTAAGACTTTTTTGGCTGAGGTTTCTGATGAAATGTTGAGGATTTATTTTACGGAGGAATGTGTATACTGTGCACTAGGAGGAAGTTTTTACAAGCAAGCAACCAATCTATCGCTACTAAACTGTTACTGTTCACACGTTGATGACAAATGTATCACTTGTAAAAGATATGCTGAAATGGTTGAAGGCGCTACACCTACCAAAAAAGAATTGGGTGATGCTATCGACTGGATTGATAGAAGACAAGTTTTGAAAAATGCTAAAATGGGTTTTTTGGTGCATGATGAATGGATTAATGCTTTTTTGGATCTTTCCACTGATGATTTGAAGTCTCCCTTTTTGTTAACAAATTTGAGAGCACGATTAAATCCCTACCTATTACCTACTAGTCAGAGCAAACTGGCTTATCAACGACTAAAGGATAAATTACTTGCGATAGCAGAAGGATATCCATACGCTTACACTCTTGATGAAAAAGAAGACTCAGTCAACCCGATAATAACTATTGATTCGACAAATATATCTGAAGACTCATAAAAGAACTGCTACAAAAAAAGTTGCTTCATTTATCTCTGAACTACAGCAGAAATATGAGTGGAAAAACTCAAGGATTCAAGTCAATTGGTACATTGGCTGATTTTGTTCCTAAGTTCATAAGGACTCATTTTGAACACATTCCTTTAGAGCGTTCGAATCCTCTTTTTGTTCAACTCATCACCGAAGAAGTATTTTATTTTGTGTTAGGATTCAATCTAGTTCGTAAATCAATACAAAGCATGCTTTTGAGCTGTAATTGTATTTCAAGAGCAAATCCTCTCGAATGCTTAAACTGTTCTAGGAGCTTTGATCCAAAAGTATGCTGTCCGCAAGACAAGTTGATAGATTTTGAAGATCTCAAAAGAGCGATCGAACTGGTTGATATAAAGCAATGTTTGAAAGATGCTGAACTGGGTGATTTGATAGATATTCCGATTTTAAGAGGTTTGACTTCATTTCGCTGGACAGAAACACATGTTCTTTTGTCTCAATCTCGATTGGAACCATACTTACATTTTGGTAACCACTTTGATGAGATTGTTTCACATCTTCAAAATCGGTTGAGAGAGCTGAACAAGCCGCTAACCTCTTACATATAAATAGAAAAAAACATCAAGAAAGAAAGTATTCAACTTTCAACACTGAAAGCGAAAACATTTTAAAAAATGAGCTGCGTATTTATCTTGCTACTGGCACTAACATTTCCCAATGTTAGTGGAGTATTCTATACCAACGAAATTGATGAATGTATAGCCAGAGCTATGGATAAAAATGATGTCTTGTTTTTTTCACCTTTCAAAAGGACTATACGATATAAAGATGAAAATGGAAAAAACTGTGTGCGACTCTACCCTCCCGACTTATTATATTGTGGTTTTTTCATCCCTCGAAGCGCTTCTTGGATCTGCAAGGAAATAACTTCTACAGATTCTGTGTCTTGTGATACACCAACAAAATACACTCTGAATCAGGAGGAATGCGCAATAGGGGTTAAAAATAATACGGAAGGTCTTACTCAAAATACAAAACTATTTTGGAATGATGAATTATGTGTATTTGAATACAACACCTCACGTTTGATTTGTCCACCAACAGAAGAGTTTGAGACAACCAACTTTGCATGTGTGGAATGCAATCGTTTGACCAACAGGGAGCCGAAAATAGCTACTATCATCACTAACATCAATGGTATTGAAGGTGTAAATTTGTCATTTTCGAGCTTTGAAAGTTTGAAGTCTGTTCAAAACAAGATTATCATCAGTATCACATGTCAAGGAGATACCAAAGACAAATGCAATCCCAAGGTTATAAATATAGAGCTTTAGTTGAAGCATATTAACCAAAGACCACCGAAATGCAAGACAGTTAACTCTAGATGATGAAAGCATAAACTAGGTTAAAAGTCTCTCTCTCTGAATAAAAAAAAAATGAGATATTGCATCTATCTCCTATTATTCCCAATCCTAAGCGGTTATTGTCTTGTAACAGAGTTTACACCATTCACTTTATCTCATAGAGCGTCTGGATGTTTTCGGGGAATTCTTAATATGGAAGCGGTTGATTCAGTAACTCGTATTTTAAGAAAAAACTTAAAATATCGTATGCGTAGACTCACATGTTTCATGGAACCTACTCACCTACGTAGAAGCTGTGACACTTATGATAGGTGGCCTCAACACTACTTTGTTTGCAAAACCGACGAAGCTTTAAATTACATTCGTTTATACGATGCAGGATTACTAACTACGACTCGAAGAACAACTCCAACAACAACCACTACAACTCCACATACAACGACAACAATCACCACAACTCCACAGACAACGACCCCGACGACAACCACTACAAACAAGCCAGTAGTTCCGGCTTTATCACCATCAATTCCATCTCTTCCACAAGCTCTGGGTTTAGTCGATTTAATTTTGGAACAACCAAGCCCTACAAACTCTACTATATACAATTCTGAAGAAATCGAAACTACTACTGATTGTGTGTGTGATAGATACATCATATGCGAAAACAATTCAGTATCAATTACAAATTCAACACCGTCGATTTATAGAGTTTTTATTTATAATGATTTGGAGGGTTTTTCAAAACTTTCTCTGTCTATATCGGAAAATAGTAAACTTAAGCTTGAAGAAAATCTTCTCATCATCATTGAACCTGAATGTGATGATATTTCTTGTAAAGTCATCAAATACTTTACAAATTAAAAAGTTTTTATAGACTTTAACTCTATATATTCAACTTATTACACTCTATTATGATATCTATTTTATCACATTCTCCTTTTTTGTAAATTTGTACAATTAGATGAAATTTAACCATTTAGAGAATGATTTCTTTTTGCAAAAAATTTATGAAAATTGAATGAAATGAAAAAAAAGACTATGTATTAATTGTTATTACTTAGTATTTACTGACTCTAGCTATATTATATGAGATTTTCCCTACTTATTACATAATAAATGTATATATTCACATATTATTTCATTTTTAATCACTGTATTTATTCAATGTAGATATATCTCCTCTCTCTCAAGATATCATATGAGTCGGAATTACAGAAAATTATCAAACCTTAAATGCCTTACATTCAAAATCTAGATACCCTATGAGTTATAATTATGTATACAGTTACTCCCTACTTATTATGTAATCAGGTATATAATCATATAATTTTCATTTTTGATCAATATATTTGTTCAATGTAGATATATCTCCTCTCTCTATGTAGATATAAATATAGCCATAAATATGTACATAACTAACCATATATACACGAATGTATAGAAAACTAAAAAATCTCTCTCCTCTCTCATCTCCCATCTCTCCTCTCTCCTCTCTCCTCTCCCCTCTCTCTCAAGATACCATATGAGTTCGAGTTATGTAAAAAAGTTATCAAAACTTGAATGCCATACATTCAAAATCTATATGCCATATAAGTTCAAATTAAGTAAAAAACTAATGAAAACTCAAATGCCACTCAAATGCCACTCAAATGCCACTCAAGTACCCATCAAGTAAAATACAATATAAACTCGGCGAATTCATCCAACGCCGTAACCCATTGTCTCAACTCCAAGGTTCAATCCACAAAAAAACACTTGGTAGGGAGATCTGCTCATATATTACTACTATTATGTAATACCACATACTTCAGTTCTAATTCGTTTGAACAATTTCATGGGAGACAAAGAATAAAAAGTTACATTGATTTAGTTTTCCGAATTGAAGTTGCCATCGAAAATGGATTGTTCTTGAATGGGTAAATCCATAGCCTCCTCATCATCATGACAGAAGTTTTCTGATGATTGCATTTTGAAAAACAAATTACATTGATTTAGTTTTCAGAATTGAAATTGCCATTGAAAATGGTTTGTTCTTGAATGGTAAATCCATAACCTCCTCATCATCATGACAAAAGCTTTCTGATGATTGCATTTTGAAAAACAATTTACATTGATTTAGTTTTCAGAATTGAAATTGCCATCGAAAATGGTTTGTTCTTGAATGGGTAAATCCATAGCCTTCTCATCATGTCTAAGTTTTCTACCCCAATACTCTAACTTCTCAGAGATAGAGATTGTTTTTATTTAAAAAAATAAAGGAAAATATATATAAATGATTTTTTTTGAAAAAATGGAAATTTTTAAGAAATTCAAAAGAAAATGTGGGATAAAACCCTCACTCAAGAAAACTAATTTTGTATGATAGGTTGATTACCTAACAATAAGAAAATACTGAATAATGCATATTTAAGCAAGTATTGAAAAAATTAATGAAAATTGAATAGAATAAAAGAATATTTTACCAAATACCCTGTTTTTTTGTAAAGATATACAAAGAGATAAAATTTTCCTATTTAGAGGATAAGTTCTTTTTTTACGAAAAAATAATGAAAATTTAATGAAATGAAAGAATCTTTTACCAAATACCCTGTTTTTTTGTAAATTTGTACAAATATATGAAATTTAACCATTAAGAGAGAAAATTTAATGAAATGAAAGAATCTTTTACCAAATAGTCTGGTTGTTTTTTGTAAATTTGTACAATTAGATGAAATTTAACCATTTAGAGAATGATTTATTTTTGCAAAAAAATTAATGAAAATTGAATGAAATGAAAGAATATTTCACCAAATACCTCTTTTTTTGTCAAAGAAAAGTGTAGAATAAAGAGCTCACTCAAAAATTGATTTCAATACAATGGACTACTGAATTATTATATCATTTTCAATCAGATATATGTAGATACATACAAACGGATGAAAATCTCTCATCATCCACTTTTTCATTTGAAATGATATTGGAACTATTTCAAGCTCACAATATTTAATATGTTCTCTTTATGTATCCCTACTTATTATACAATAAATGTATATATTCACATATTGTTTCATTTTTAATCATTGGATTTATTCAGTGTAGATGTATCTGTAGAATTATCAAAACTTAAATGCCATACATTCAAAATCTATCTGCCATATAAGTTCAAAATAAGTAAAAAAATAATCAAAAACTCAAATGCCACTTAAATGCCACTCAAATGCCACTCGAATGCCCCTCAAATGAAATACAATAAAATACGATATAAACTCGGCGAATTCATTCAACGCCGTAACCCATTGCCTCAACCCCAAGGTGTAATCCACAAAAAAACACTTGGTAGGGAGATCTGCTCATATATTACTACTACTATTCACATGGCTATACGTATGAGACCGAATGACGTAAATTTTCGAAACCAAGAAAGCTTGTGGAATCGAGTGTACAAAGAAAGTGAGTGCAATTTGGCCAAAGAACCAAAGTTGAAAGTTGGAGATTATGTGAGACTTAGCAACGATAGGGGAGCTTTTGAGAGAGGCGACACGCCAAATTGGACCATTGAGGTCTTTATAACCACCAAGCAGCTGAGCTCTGAAAAACCTATTGTATACAAAGTGAAAGATCTCGCTGACAAAAGGATCAAGGAAACCTTTTATGAAAAAGAATTGCACAAGGTAAAGAGGCAACTATTCACAGAATCAAAAAGATCTTGGGAAGAAGAACTTGAGGCAGCAAGAGACAGATACTGGTCAACTGGTTGGGTTACAGAGAAAAATTCAACGAGTGGGCGGAGGAAGAGTTCTTAAGCAGTGATCACCAGCGTTTACAATCGTACGCGTACAAAGTGTCGATGCTGGTGATCTTACCCTTGAACTTTAATGGCGTCGAATTTAGGGTGAGATTGTATAACTATCTGGTTGTTATAGGTGCTAGATAGGAGGTGGCTCTGCTGGACATATGGTATTCTAACAGCTAGAAAAATGTTACCGAGGGTAAAATTTATCTTGTAGCAAAGGGCGTCTTCGACAAAAGCAACAAATCATTTATCCTAACTGGCAACGGCAGATACGATAGTGTAGAAGAGTTGAAGGAGATTGTATGCGAGAGAGTTCGTAAAATGAGTTTGGATAACTAGTTTGCCATCTCCTACGACAAAGTGGCTAATAACAGGAAATGAGAAATGTTTCAAAGTCATAAAAGTTGCATTTATATGGCAAACAATTATAGGAGAAGTTTGAGGAATCAGATGGCATCTCATCTCCAGTTGTGGGTACAGAAAACAATATCTTACCATAAAAATATTACAAAACTTGTGTCAACTGCATGTATAAAAATTCCATTTATCAGTTTCATAGAGTCAAACTTCATGAAAAAGTAGTAAATGCACGAGTGGCTACCAGAGCAACCCTAGACGGCGAAGGAGTGTTTGATAGAGAAATGTCTCGATAAATGTGCTGATTCATAGTTAGATGATAATTGGGACGGCATATATAAGTAGTTGTTCTGTCATCGTAGTATCTGGAGTTGTCTTCTTCCTTGTTGTCACAATAGCAGGTGAAATAATGAACTACAAGTAGTAGATGCCAGCTATGAACTGGTCGTCACAATGATAGGCAGCACCAACATCACTACATGCAGATGATTTGTGAGAAGATAAGGTAGTGTGTTGATTAAACTAACTCAAAACAACAATGAATTGTATTCATCAGATGTTTTGTATAGAAAGTCATATGGTGTATAATTGGATGTTTGTGCATCTCAGACGATTGATAGCTCAGAGCCTTAGAGCGTATCTGTGATTGACCATTGTAGTCATTACTATATCTTTGCTTTATCTACCTGCTCTGTATTGAGATTTAATAACTTTGGACTATATGCTACTGTGTGTGTCTATGTAATATGTACCAATGACATAGACTGTATGGATTCTATGTATTTTACAACAAGGAGTGACAACTCCAAACCTGTGAGTTATTACTCAAACTTGGCTATTTGTAAGATTTGAAGTAGAACTGCATGGCCTTCTTCTAAATGGGTGATTAAGTTCTTATTATCCACCAGTAAGTTTCATATTAACTGGCTCAGTGCCCACAACTAATAGGGGAAAGCCCACGCATGAAATATGTCAGGATTACCAGCTGTGACTGCTCAATATAACTTTGACAAGGAGTTAAAAGTTGTTATTTCATGGAATTGCCATGTTAGGGTCATTTGACGAAGTTTCAGCTCTTGGAATGCGTATCGTTATGCCATGTAATTCAACACCGTGTTCTTATCCAAGTCTTTTACACTTCAACCATGGCGACCGGTATTTCATAGTTTTAATTCAATCTAAATATAATTGTTTGCACATGTTAGTTTTTAAACAGGTCAATGAAACCTTTGCTCAGTGTGCTTAAATTCTCAATCTCTAAGTCTATGCATACAGATATTTAAAAACAAATATTCTCTTCCAAACTTACTTGAGTAGCTTTTACATTCACCATACTCAAACAATAAATTACCCACCTTCAATGTATTATATAAAATACATTTATTCAAATTAAAGTGATAAACAACCTCAAATAAAAAATTGGCCTTGTATACTGAAGTGACATATGCAAGATATGATGGTATTTAAAACTCTTTAATTTTCGTCTGCTTTATGCCTGACTGATTTGTGAATTTCATGCGCTTTTGAAAAAATTCATCTAACTTTGAAAAATTTTTAAAATTCAGCTGTTTGTGTTACAGAGTTAAAAAGAAAACCATCAGACTCAACAACACCTATTCTATAGGTAGATTTTTAAATAAAGCCAACTTTGTACTTGTGAACAGGTAAAACTATTTTTTATTTGACACCACTTTTTTTCAAATTTCTGAAAATTGATATTTTTGCTCTGGAAAAAACACCACAAGTAAAACTCAAAACAAAAAACTGATGCGACAGATAGAAAGAGATTTTAATTCTGATGCAGGTAGGTAATTTTGAAGAATTAATGGGCCACCACATTAGCCATAACATGTCAATCAAAGTTGGCCTTGTTTTCGCGAAAATCCCGGAAATTTTTTCAAAGAATATTATTAATTTTTTTTTCTATCTAAGCTAGCACCTAACTTTTTACACCACTGAATAGAGAATTTCAAGCGCTATCTTCTGATATAAAGAACCATAATAATCAACACTTAGAAAAAAAAATGCAAAATAATAAAAAATTACTAGTCAACAATATCGCCGTCATGCAAATAATTAATTTCTAGCATACTACCTGTCATTTTTACTTCTAAACAATTCCAGCATGCTGAAATAAATATAATCTAACCATTTATCAGAACAAATCTTATCCGTGGAGGTTCTCTGCAAAAAATATTATTTCAAACTATTGTAGAGGATCGGCGCCATCTTAAAACATTCTATTAGTAAGTTCTATCGGAACAGTTCTATGCAAACACTCACTCAGTCTACCTTCTATCGATCAAGCAATCCTATGTGACATTCATTAGCTACATTCTTATTTTTATTGTATACACTCTAGAGCCGATAGCTCTATGTGCATTTATCATTATTGTTTTAACCATGCAAACATATATGTTACCCATGTGGATTCAGTCATGCAATCACTTTAGCACAACCTCTTATATCTTATTCGCACACGCTGGCCAATCAATTGTGCCAGGTGTGGCCTCTTTTGTCTAAGCACTTGTCAGTCACTTTGTTATGTAATTGCATGCATAAATACGGATGTTTAGGTCAAATAAAGCAGAGTCAGCTTGCACACTCTCAGAAGTTTCTTTGTACATACAAATAACTTCACTGCGCACCATTACTCGAGTAGTAATATACAGGCAGATCAGTCTGAACCTCTGCTGGCCGAACTTAGCTTTGCCTAACTTCGCCTTCAATGTTCGACCTCTGCACAGCACTACAAAAAGACAGCCGAACCTCTGCTGGCCGAACCTAGTTCAACTAGTTCGCCCTTCAAAGTTCGAACTTATTGCATACACAAACAACAGCTAACACAACCGGCAGCTCACTAGTTACTGAGATGGTCGACCACCATTCTCCAGTATACTAAGTCGACCTGTGGAAGGGTTGTATCGCTAGCGCACTAGACACAGTTGCCATTACAGTTCGGGAGGTTGTGCAGGTAGGCCGAGCTACCACCTCACACCCCCACAGTGAAATCCTGCACACTATCTCAGCAAGAAAAATTATTTCTTGCCCGAAAATGACTATGGCGCGGTTGACAGGAAATCGCTTCTGTCTAGACTAAGAGAAGTCCTTCAAATAACTACCCAAAAATAGAGTAGATTCTGCTCTACACGATGGTGTAAAAATTATTACTGTAGGTCTACTAGAAACGTTAGAAATCTCTTCCGAAATTTGCTGCGAGATATTCGGTCAACGAGTAATGAGAAAGGACAACTCCCGCGAAATATCTGGTCAACGAGTGTGAAAAAGTTTTAAACTATATGTGTATGTTATGGGAGTCGTTTTCTCTCCATGTTTGTAGCGCTCAGCAATGAATTTTGACAAGCCGTTCTCAGTAACTGTTACATCTACATGTACAACTTGCTGTCCAAACTGTCTTCATGTGCAGTTAAATTACTCCTGTACTCAAGGACTTCATGGCATTTCAATCTATGTCTCACTCTGTTGATTATCTCTTTGAACTCTCCTCCTTTCTTCCATTCCTCCATCAGTATCGGCAGCATGATGTTTCTGTAGCTAAACTCATCTTTGGCAGCGGTCATAAATCTGCAGTAATCTACAGGATTGATATCATCTTCTACTTGTGGTATGGTAGAAAATACATTAGTAAACCTTTTTAATGTGCTTGATTCTCTTTTGCGCTTTCTGCATGAATCTATGATGGAAATCTTTAACAAATAGCATGAATGCATTGGGATATATTGCTGGCAAGAAACAATGATGGCATTTAAACTAATGGAAATCTGCAACAAGAACAAAACCTTATACACCATATTCTTTGTTGAGTGGGTTACTGTGGTTGTTACAGCGTGCAATTGCTTTCTTATCTCACCTTAGGAATGCCTTTGGGTATTCCACTGACTACACTGTTTATGATGTCATCGATGTACCCTGGTGTGACTGGCTCCATGTCAGCATCACAGACTTCATCAGCAGATCCATGAGCCATCACAAACACAACCACCACAGAGCAGTTGTCCTTCACCCCATGGATGTCTTCTTTCATGTCTTTTTTTAACGTTACAGCTCTCCAATCTCTCCTGGATTGTACTGAGAAGCCCAGACTCTTTAAACCAGAGATGAGATCGTCCGCTTCCTTCTGTCCATCCACCTCTCTACCTTTGACATTGTAGTACACCAGAGCTTGTTTCCTTGCTCCATCTGTACCTTCTGGTATTCCACTTTGTACACTGTTTATGATGTCATCGATGTACCATGGTGTGATTGGCTCCATGTCAGCATCACAAACTTCATTAGCAGATCCATGAGCCATCACAAACACAACCACCACAGAGCATATGTCCTTCACTCTCTGGATGTCTTCTTCTAATTGTTTTTGTAATGCAGCTGCACTCCAATCTCTCCTGGATTGTACTGAGAAGTCCATTCTCTCTAAACCAGAGATGAGACCTTCTGCTTCCTTCTGTCCGTCCACCTCTCTACCTTTGACATTGTAGTCCACCAGAGCATATTTCCTTGCTCCATCTATACCTTCTGGTATTATGTAATCACTCGCTAACTCTCTCAGCAGCAGAATCATTCTCTGTGACAAACTGCCTGCAACCAGCTGGGAGTGAAACTCTCTCTTCTCATCATCTGTTAGGTCTATGCCAAATTCTAGAATAGACTTTATTGTGTCACCTCTTTCCTCGACTGCCAATTCTGTTAACAGCCAATCAGTTCTTTTATTCGGTAACTTTGATAACATCAAAAACCCCCTTTCGATTCGTTTCAACAACAAATCTTTTACTTCTTTTTTCGTCAAGATGTTTCCAGTAAGTAATATTTGTTTAACCATCTCTATATTTGAGAATCGCATAAACGACTCGAATACAGTCATACATCCAGACAGTGAGGGAGAACCCTCAGACATTATGAGTTCTTTCCTCTCTGTCATCGATAGCACATCTTGTCTTACCAACTCATCTAGGAAAAAGCGCACTTTGTTTGCTCTCCTGGATGATTTCATTTTCAAAGTTTGTTCACGACATAAATCAAAAATCATCCGACGTTCAGCACCTGATATTTTGACAAAATGAAGCCACTCGCAGTAGTTCTGTATGTACTGATCTGGAGCATTAAGAAACACGCTATGGAACTTGTACATATAGTGGTTGAATACTGAGCTAACTGTTTTGCAGTTACGTCTCGTTAAATAGGAACGAATCGATTTGTTTAAACTTCCATTTGTTTTATCCTGACAAGCGGCATGGAGAAGGTGATAACCTACTGACCTATCAAAGGGTAAACTTCCTCTTAGGTGTCCTTTTTCAAACAATATAAACAACAGCTCGTACCGTTTTGTAAGAACTAGGTAGAACTGCAAGTTTATCTTACAAATGGGTGATGCTTCCCTTCTACTGTGGATGACATATTCCAGAGTAAATAATTCACTGGTTGTGTCCACCAACCAATAAAAGTTTACGTCGCACCACTCATTCAGGTCGGCATTCAATCGTTTGAGTATATCAAATATATCCTCATCCTCCTCCACAGCAAAGTCTGGTTGTTTCTCTCTTAAAAAGTTAATCAACGTCTCCCTATTGGCATGATCTAGATGTTTCTGTATTTCATCGAATTTCTTTGACTCATACAGTCTCATGCATTCCTCCACATCTGATAATCCACATTTAGTAACAATATCATCAACTTTCACTTCATCAATCTTTGTCGAATCTGAACCTATCGGTCCATGCCATCGTTCAATATCTGCAAGTTATACAGTCATCATATATTATTGCTCTAGCTCGTAACATAAGTTATAGGTAAAATTGATGGCTTTCCTGTCTCCAATACTAGTGAGTAGTTAATTGCAAGAAGATCTCAGTCACTTTGGGATATTAGTAATTGTTTTAGAATGATTATATGATACGTTAACCATTGAATGGCATATTAGTTGTTGCATATTATTATCTATTTCATCAACTGCATCTTTCACTGTCTAAACTACAGCCAATATAGCAATGTGGTTGACATGCGGCCACAACTATACCATTGGGTGACTAATATGCCTTCTGACTAACCTATAGAAGGTAACTAATATGCCGATGTGACTGAGATATGTTCCTACTTAACTCTATATATGTGATGATGAAATTATATTTTGTCTATTTCCGAAACATTAAACAAACATATTACTGTTAATGTACCAACTCAACAACAGTAGTAATATATGAGCAGATCTCCCTACCAAGTGTTTTTTTGTGGATCTAACCTTGGGGTTGAGGCAATGGGTTATGGCGTTGAATGAATTCGCCGAGTTTATATTGTATTTTACTTGAGAGGCATTTGAGTGGCATTCGAGTGGTGTTTGAGTGGCATTTAAGTGGCATTTGAGTTTTTGATTATTTTTTACTTATTTTGAACTTATATGGCATTTAGATTTTGAATGTATGGCATTTAAGTTTTGATAATTCTAGACATAATTCGAACCCATATGGTATTGTATAATAAGTAGAGAGAGAGAGAGGGGAGAGGGGAGAGGAGAGATGAGAGAGGAGAGAAGAGAGAGGAGAGAGAGGAGAGAGACTTTTTAGTTTTCTATACATTAATGTATATATGGATAATTATATTTACATTTACATTACATAATATACATTTATTACATAATAAGTATATTAAATGCAATAAAATATGTTGGAAAATCATCAGGAGAGAAGAACAAGAAGATATAACTACATTAAACCAATATATGATTATATACATTTATTACATAATAAGTAGGAAAATATCCTTGTATAATATATCTAGAGTTAGTAATACTAAGTAATACAAAGCACTACAACTTGTAATGGTAATCAATACATAGTCTTTTTTACAAGGATGACATCGATGTACTGATGTTATATCTTAGGAAGGAAGACTTCTGTTCTATGTACTTTTGATTCCATAATGAACTAAAATAAAAAGTTATGTATTAGTATAGAATGGTTAAACAGAAATTTAAAACAACTACAAACTCTTACTAAATAGTACTTTTTTATTAATTATTACCTTATCATCAAAAATTGGCTGTTAATCGGATGTTTTTGTAGCTTGTCGTGTCTTACGTTGTTGAGTCCTTACCCTTCTAGCTTGTCTTTGAGCGGACTGTCGCTGCATGTTTCTTCTTTTTAGAGCAAGTTCTTTACGAGCACATTCGATAGAAATTGGTGTGTTTACCTGTTCTAGTTGATATTGTCGTTGTTGTAATATATAATGTAATCTCTGAATGTCTGATGTAATATCATTCCCTAAGAGCTTTAATGTTAGAAAAGATTCAGTTCGAAAACTATTTAGCCGCTCTATCAAGTCTTTCTGTATGAATTTACAATTGTTTGAGATAATTCGCACTCTCTCTTCAATTTTTTTATTGCATATGTTTTGTAGAAGTATCAAGTCCTCTTGAGTCAAAGATTTAGGTTGAGTTTCTGATTCTGTGTTGTTAACTATTCCCATTTTTTGTCATTGAATCTGAAAAAAAAATACAGATGATTAATTTTGTTCAGTTGTTTTAGTATAATAAATAATGTATGAGTAAAAAACTGTAATTTATTAAGTTTTTACCTTGATGCTCTCCTAATAGCTGTAGTAGATGTTGCTTCTCTGATAGCCGTTGTAGAACTGGATGCTATCTGTGTGAAAACTATGGTTCTTATATAGCTAAAGTTGTACTGATTAAACCCTATGAATACCATCTCGTGTCAATCTCTATGAATCAACATTTGTTCACGCGAAGGAAAGTCAATGCTTTCGCGGGAATAAATAAATAATTTTCACGCGAATACAAAGCAATGCTTTCGCGGGAATAAATAATTTATTTTCACGTGAATGGAAACCGTTGCTTTCGCGGGAATAAATACTTTCTTTTCACGCGAATGGAAACCGTTGCTTTCGCGGGAATAAACATTTTATTTTCACGCGAATAGAAAGCAATGCTTTCGCGGGAATAAATATTTTATTTTCACGCGAATGGAACGGTTTCCATTCGCGGGAAATTAAACCATTTATTCCCGCGAAGGCAACAGTTTGTATTCGCGTGAAAATAAAGTATTTATTCCCGCGAAAGAATTGGTATCTATTCGCGTGAAAATAAAATATTTATTCCCGCGAAAGCAACGGTTTCCATTCGCGGGAAATTAAATTATTTATTCCCGCGAAGGCAACAGTTTGTATTCGTGTGAAAATAAAGTATTTATTCCCGCGAAGGCAACAGTTTGAATTCGCGTGAAAATAAAGTATTTATTCCCGCGAAAGAATTGGTTTCTATTCGCGTGAAAATAAAATATTTATTCCCGCGAAAGCAACGGTTTCCATTCGTGGGAAATTAAATCATTTATTCCCGCGAAGGCAACAGTTTGTATTCGCGTGAAAATAAAGTATTTATTCCCGCGAAGGCAACAGTTTGTATTCGTGTGAAAATAAAGTATTTATTCCCGCGAAAGAATTGGTTTCTATTCGCGTGAAAATAAAATATTTATTCCCGCGAAAGCAACGGTTTCCATTCGCGGGAAATTAAATCATTTATTCCCGCGAAGGCAACAGTTTGTATTCGCGTGAAAATAAAGTATTTATTCCCGCGAAGGCAACAGTTTGTATTCGCGTGAAAATAAAATATTTATTCCCGCGAAAGAATTGGTTTCTATTTGCGTGAAAATAAAATATTTATTCCCGCGAAAGCAACGGTTTCCATTCGCGTGAAAATTATTTATTTATTCCCGCGAAGGCAACGGTTTGTATTCGCGTGAAAATAAAGTATTTATTCCCGCAAAAGAATTGGTTTCTATTCGCGTGAAAATAAATTATTTATTCCCGCGAAAGCATTGGTTTGTATTCGCGTGAAAATTATTTATTTATTCCCGCGAAAGCATTGGCTTTCCTTCGCGTGAACAAATGTTGATTCATAGAAATTGACACGAGATGGTGTTCATAGGGTTTAATCACTACAACTTTAGCTATATAAGAACCATAGTTTTCACACAGAAAGCATCCAGTTCTACAACGGCTATCAGAGAAGCAACATCTACTACAGCTATTAGAAGAGCATCAAGGTAAGAAGCGCTAAAATAATTATTTGTCTTTAATTAATTGAATCATCTAGGTTTTTGAATCTTAGTTTTTAAAAACAATCTTTTAATAAAACAATAATTTCAGTAAATTTACATGATTGAACTAAGTTCTTTTACTTTTTGTAGGTATGATGACATCACACTCCAAAGCACTCCTTAAGCTTCATATTGAACCAACTACAGCTAGCAACAACACTGACAATATCTCCACTACAACCATCAATTCCACCACCAATGACATTCACATTGATGATAGAAGACCCAATCCTAACACCTTTAATGATACATCTTCTCGCTCAAACATCAACACTCCTGCTGATATAGCAATGAAATGTCATGTAGTTTCAGCTGACTCTCCTTTGAGTCCTACACCGGACTACACATATCTGCATGAGAACAGTGAAGTCAAACGAACAGAGGATAACAAAAAACCAACAGTGACATTATCTCGAGCTTCAATTTCCTTTCTACTCAGCAACACTAAGAATAATACTGTAAACAAACTTAGAGAGTTCGAATTGCTTGAGATGGCTGGAATAATGACAGGCGCTATGAAGAAAGGGATGTTGGAAATTGGAAATTTTGTGAGTTTGCTGGATTTACCAATTCCTACGATATTGGAGGTTTTCGATGTCAATTACGTTGAAGATTATGGTATATTGGATCATGAATATGTTTTACCAAACAATCATCGAATTCGAGTCAAGTCGCTGATTGACAAAAAACTTACGATCGAGCTACAGGAACTCAATTCCCGCTCTCCACATATCCTAGTGTACATGGGAAAACTAGAAGAAAATCAACCCGATCTACGTATTGTAGGAGGTAATCATCATCAAGGGCTAGAACAACGAGTTATAGCCAAAATATTGAGAAAGAAATCATTGCAGCAGTTGCGAGCATACTTTGATATCATCACTTTCGATAATGTTCCTGTCAACACTCTTCTAACATTCACTAGACTTTCAGTTTGGAAAAATTTGAAGTTGAAGCAGCAAAAACGAAAACAAGATACAGTACCTCTACGTATCACTTACACTGTCACTTACAGATACATGACGAATGATGGAACTTTGATGACTGGGAAGATTGTTGTCCCTCCTGAGAATGTTTTGACGATCAAAAATCATGAATGTGGTATGATTCACTATAAAAGTACGATGTCAACTCAAAGCGGTGCAAAGAAACACATTCTCACGATTCTGGGTGTTGAAGAAGCTTTAATGCTCCTATCTACTTCAAGTGAAAAAAAAGGAATAGCTTTCAGACGTTCCCTATTTGATGATGCTGAGCTGATGAAAAGTTATGATGATGATGTTGCTGCTGATGATGCTGATGATGATGACGATGATAACATTGATGCTTATACTGATGAAGAAGATGATAATATGACGGATGATGACTCTGAAAACAAAAAATTTGAGGAAAAAGATGAAGTCGTCAACAATGATAGTGAGAAAAGCAATGAAAATAACAATCACATTTCAAGCGAAGCTAGCAGGACTTTGATATCGGAAATTTGATTAAGGTATGTAAATCTTCACTAGTAATAAGTAACTACTAATAACCGTATTTTTCACCATAGTACGATGTAGTTGTTATAACGACGTCTATGTATGCTTTTAGATAGAATACGTGTACAAGTGAATGACTGATGACTCGCCAAATCTATCAGCAACAACTAATGAACACTAAATTATATATTATTTGTAATGTGGAATAATTTGTATATATTTAGCCCAATAAAGTATTTTTAGTTATATTTAACATTAGTAATTTAGTCAATTTGTAAAACTTTCGGGGTTACAACTCTAAAAATATTACAAAATTTCAATGTTCCGACACAAAAATAAATATTTCAAGTCATCGCCTCATTTTTCAAAATTGTTAAGACAACTCCCATTTATATCAAAATTGTTAAGACAACTCCCATTTATAATTTCTAGGCTTCATTTTTGAAAAGAAATGTAAGAGTTGTCGGCGCATTTTGTCAAAAATGATAAGACAACTCCGCTCTTACACAAAAAATTGTGAAAATGTTTTACAATTTGTTTGAGAAACCAAAACAGTAGAAGACTTTTTTACAACTGCGAGCATTATACTTTAGGATTTACAGTTTTGTGAGTTGGGAGTTGATAGTTTTTCATGATATGACACAATAATTAAGTAATTATAGTCTTTTTCATAACAATGTTATAGATTCAGTAATACAGATGTGAACCTTACTGCTCCATAACTTGGATGTGGTATGAAGGCAGTTAATGCAATATTTATTTTGTAATATTATGTAAAGTAATACAGTAAGAATGAAGCGTAATACAGTAAGAATGAAACATATGAAGTTCTCAACCACAAATCAAAATAAAATAATGCATTAGGTAAACTAATGACAGAATATTTTTTACATGAAATGTATTCATAAAAACACAGACTATTGTCTGTATATATAACATATATATATATATAGAGAGTATTTATAAAAAAACATCCTATTTACTATATATTTTGTGGTAAGAAATTATAAAATAGGGTAGTTGCATAAGACCTATTCCAGAGCCATGATAATATTAAAAAATATAGTAAAATAAAAATTTTAAAACTCACCTAAGAGTGCAGTTAGTACAAGAACTTCTTCTTGAGAAAAGTCTGAGTTTTTCTGCATTTTTTGTCTAATAGACGCTAATTTCAATTTAACACAATCATTAAAACCCTTTTTTTTCAATCCATCTTTTATATTCAAAATTAATTTAAGTGAAGTTAAATCAATTTTCTTATCATCAATCTTTTGGCTTTCTTTTAAATCTACTTGAGTTTGAGGTTTAACTGTTATAGTATTAGATTTTAAAACACTGGTTTTTGGACTGCACTGTGAACTAGCAACAGAAATTAAGTCATTATTACTTTCTTCAGTTTCTGAAAGATCAGAATCTGAAGATATAAGTGCTCTCATTTTTTTACGCTGGTTTTTAAGTAAAAGCTTTTGATCTCCAGCAGCCGATTTTTTAGCTATTGCCAACCATTTACTCCCTAATTCAAAATCTAAAACAATGTTTTCAGAAAAATGTCCTTCTATTGGATAGAGATACACTAACGCAAAATTTTTCGGAAAAGTAATATCAATAAGTAATTCAGAATATTTTCTATTAATAAATAAAACAAAATTATTGTAACTAGCAATATCAGCAATAAAAAACATTTTAGTTTTTAAAATACAACTATGTTGCTGAAGATCTCTCAAAGTTGTATGCGATTTTCCACATAAACAATAAAAAATAAACAAGTGAGCACAAAAATGTCTTGAAAGAACTCGGCCAGGCTCATGCAATCCCCCTAATTTAAATTTCTTACCACAAAATATACATGAGATGTTGTTTTTGTTTCCTCTCAGTGCTTCACTCAGCGTCTTTGTACCATATGCTATCAACAACAATGTGAGCACTGAGAGGAAATATTTAGGACTTTTGTTATCAATATCTACAAACAAAATAAACAAATTCTCATCACATATAGATAACTTTCTTAAGCATGGTATATGTATATAAAGATAATGCATATCACTTACACTTAAAACACTCTCTATCTTTTTTTATATCACCATCGAGAAGACTTACATCCTTATATTTTCTTATTTCAGGATTCTCCGCTTGAACTAAAATAAAAAAATGAGAATGTAGTGATGTTATTTTTTGAAAAAATTATCAAATTGAATGAGTATGTAGTAAATAATATTTTCATCATACTTACATTCAAATGTATGTTGGTCGTACGAGAGAAAGGATTCGTCCTTCCCTGTACATTGAGCGCTCCCGATAAAGCGTGTAGATGTTTTTTCTACAAAAATAATGTAGTAAATGTAGAGTCGTTATTATTTTACCTACAGAAAAATTTACATTTATCATAAAACAGAAAAAATACTTACTCATGGCAATGTATGTGGTAGCACTGGTCTTTTTTACCTCCTTCTTCGATTGCGCGCTAGCTCTGGTCTTTTTCTCTTCTTCTGATCCCGCAATACACTCATCCAACCACTTTAAGGTTTCATCATCAGTAGAGCTTAATAAAACAATAATTCAAGATTGTGATTAATTAAAAACTCTATATAATACAGTTGAATAATAAAGTTTCAATAATATACTTACATAGCACTGAAATCTATTTCATCAATATTCAGCTCTAGCTCATCATTTGAGGTTGTAGACCTACAAGTAATATATATATATATATATATACATTTGTATAAGTTTATAAATGTAACAGCAACAAAATTGTAAAAGATAGTATAATATAACTTACTCATTTCTTGTAGGGATATTGCTAGCCATTTTTTTGTAGTTTTTGTGTTCGTGAACTAATATTTTAAATTGTACTTAGTGCAAATGAAAACTGATACTGCTTAGAAAAAATACTTTCTCTTATATACAAAACATTGAAGTCATTTATCAAGATTAATTCGTAGACTGATTTTCATACAAAACCAAAACATTGAAGTCATTTATCAAGATTAATTCGTAGACTGATTTTCTGATCATTACTATGATAACTGATATATTGTTTTTAAAAAAGTGGAAGTCAATTAAAAAAATTGGTTAAAAAAACAGGAAGATAGAGATTAGATAGATTAATAAGCCTAAGCCATACATACATCCTTGTAAACTTTATTTTTCTACCTAACTAAAATTTTTTGAATGTAAAGCATTGGATAAACAAATTTTACAACCCCTAGATTGATACTCTTTTAAGATACATCTAGCTAGAACCAAACTTACATTTCATTTTAAATGACAACTCACTTCCTCCGAACATATTTTATAGCAAAAATATGATGTGTGATTAACTAGTTCAATTGCAGTTCATTGCATATAAACACATCAACAGCAAAACATTGATGATGTAGTGTAGTTCCATCTTTATATCATCAGACAGTAAATTAAAATGTGAGAGCTTAAATTATAGTTTACAACATTAAGTATGAGTTAGGAATGTATTTGAATGTAAAGTATTGGATAAACAAATTTTACAACCCCTAGATTGATACTCTTTTAAGATACATCTAGCTAGAACCAAACTTACATTTCATTCCAAACATATTTTTATACCAAAAATATGATGTGTGATTAACTAGTTCAATTGCAGTTCATTGCATATAGACACATCAACAGCAAAACATTGATGATGTAGTGTAGTTCCATCTTTATATCATCAGACAGTAAATTAAAATGTGAGAGCTTAAATTATAGTTTACAACATTAAGTATGAGTTAGGAATGTAATAAACACTTTAAAGTTATCTGATAGCATTTAAATATGTATATATAACATATAATTCTTGTTTTATTAGTCAAAACAGCTTCCTAAAAATAGAAAATACAGCATGTATGTTGAAACATTGTTTGTATTTCACACAAAAAACAATGAGATATTTTAAGAAAAGTAACAGTCTAACTAACAAAAAAGTGGATAAAGTCATGCTTTGTTCATGTTTTAGATGATATCGGAGATAACTAGAATTAGAGGTACACCACAAATCCGTTTTGGTGGAAGGCTGTAGCTGTATTAACTAATATGTAATCAAACAATAAAAAAACAGGAGATAAATGCAATCAAGTTCTCTTCCTTTTTAGGTTAAATTCAACCTATAATTCCGTCATCTATGGATGTTCGTTGTTTTGTTTTAAATAGAAAACAACATGATAATAAATAGTGCTTACGTGTAACTAATGACTTTTCTCGAGTGGCTTTATAACACATAACATTAAAAAGATCAAAACATATAGGATTAGGCGAGAGATGATGATTAACGGCTTTTCTGGAATGAGTTTATTAGTGAAGTGAGACTTGCGTTGTATTATAATTAATTACTTTTTAAACTTAGGAAAATGAACTGGTAACATTACGTCGACTGAAATAATACCTAAAACATCTTGCATAAATTTTGATCTAACCAAAAATGGACTGAAAACCTTTAGGGTGAGTACAAAATTATCGTAACTCGCTATAACGGATATTGTAAGAAATATCTTATTTTCTCGTTGCTAAGTTGACGTAAAATATTTTGTAACGGATGACACGTGATCTCGATCGAATTTTGCTAACTGATCACTTAGTTACTCGTAAACATTTGATACTCGCTTGATTTCTTTGATAACAGCAATATTCCAATTATGTTTATCGTAAATATTTCAAAAACGGATATTGCGTGTTTCAGTTGGTTTTTCCTACTAAATCGCTTAGTTACTCGTAAACATTTGAAAATTGTTTGATTTTTTCGTTGATAAAACATGTTGTATCTTTTACCAACTATTACCGTGATTTCAATCAGTTTTCCTTACTAGATTATTTAATTACTCATCAACATTCATAATTGCTTTTATTAATCGTTGTTGCAAAGTAATGCTGTATTTAAATAATATTAGTAACATTTTGTAACAGATGTCACGTGATCTCAATTGATTTTCACCGACTAAATCACTTACTTAGTTACTCGTAAACATTTTGTGTAAAGAAAAATACTATATATTGATTGTCATTACAAGTTGTAGTGCTCTGTACTACTTAGTATTTACTAACTCTAGCTATATTATACAAGAATATTTTCCTACTTATTATGTAATAAATGTATATAATCACATATTGATTCATGATTGTCATTACAAGTTGTAGTGCTCTGTACTACTTAGTATTTACTAACTCTAGCTATGTTATACAAGAATATTTTCCTACTTATTATGTAATAAATGTATATAATCATATATTGATTCAATGTAGTTATATCTCCTCATTCTTCTCTCCTCTCTCTCTCTCTCTCTCTCTCTCTCTCAAAATATCATATGAGTTTGAGTTATGTAAAATAATTATCAAAACTTGAATGCCATACATTCAAAATCTAGCTGCCATATGAGTTCAAATTAAGTAAAAAAAATAATCAAAACTCAAATGCCACTTAAATGCCATTCAAATGCCACTCAAATGCCCCTCAAGTAAAATACAATATAAACTCGGCGAATTCATCCAACGTCGTAACCCATTGCCTCAACCCCCAGATCAAATCCACAAAAAAACACTTGGTAGGGAGATCTGCTCATATATTACTACTAACAACTCACTTCAGTTTACAACATGGTTGTCAGTCATAGCTTGCAACTGAACATTGAATATTTACCATCATACTAAGGTGATTATATAACGAGTTAATCTAATCTCACAGAAGCGTTAACAAAACATCTGTATCCAAGTAATGAAAGCGTACCACTAACTGCTATAGAAAAACAATAGTTTACAAAAGATATCCTATATACATAATTTGCAAGTAAAACTGTTTCGTAATAAACCATTTAATGTCAAGTGACGTACCTGATCAACTTTTAGTAGGTCCTTCAAGCTAGTAAATAATCGCTAGTAGCTTTACTAAAAGTTTTACTTCCTTGTAATCAGGTCACGTGCATCGCATCTGCTGACATCAACAGTGTATAAATGATGACTAAAGGGTTTTCCCTAGTCTAAGTGCTCAGACTCCAAAACGGATGGAGTTAGTGGCGCTCACTATCAAACTCCTCTCCTATTCTCCGTCTGAGCAAATATCATAATTCAGCTGGAGTTATCCCCTAGCAGTAAATTGGAGTTGTATTCCCCAAACTAAATTCAATTTTGTAGCCTTAAAGTATTTTACAAACTCGCAACAAATATCATCATCTAGTTGAATCTAGGGCTATGCTCAAATCAGTCAAGCATGGGATTTGCAGCATTGGTTGCACGAGTGTGTGTATGTATGCACCATGGATGAAATATAACAGGATTGCCAGCTACGGCCGTTCAATATAACTTTTACCACGATGCAAGTGAGGCCGTTTATGGGAGTGGCCATGACAGTGATATTTATGCAGTATCCGGTACATACATGGTCTTTTCTAGAAGCAGTGCTCAGTTGTCTTCTCATTAAAAAAGACAACTACGCCATTCGACGCAAAAAACTGCAGAGTTTCCGGTACGGTCATATTATTTGGTGTTTAAAAATTTGCGGCGCTCGCTGTAAAATTATTTTATCACAACCTGCGGCCCCTTACTATAACGTATGTCACGATTTCTTTGTGAAAGCCGCGCAGTTACGGTCTACATCCGGTACCAACTTCGCCATTCAAATTGCTTCACCTGATTGGGCGCAGCTGGCAATCCTGTTATATTTCATCCATGGTATGCACTGACACCGAGTCTCTTGGCAACGCTGCAGTGCATCGCCTTTTCATTGATGAATTACAGCACTGCCTTTGACTGCCTGCTATCACTACAGGTGTCAATCATTCTTTTGATAAGTAATTTCATTCGTTATGATGAATATCATGATGATAGGAAATACATGTAGAAAAGTGGTTGTCTAACTAGTAGCAAGTAGAGTAGGGGAGTAGTGGCTGCCTGTCTTGACCAGACAGACATGCTTTGGCTGTGGGTACTGCCACGGGCGGCTGGGGATTTCCGGTTTTTAAATCGGAGCAGACAATCCCAACAAGCATACATGATCAATAATTATATATACTAATAAGTATATATAGTTAGTATATATAATTATTGATCATGTATGCTTGTTGGGATTGTCTGCTCCGATTTAAAAACCGGAAATCCCCAGCCGCCCGTGGGTACTGCTGGTCTTCTATCAAGCTAGTTATCTACTATCCTATACTCAGATCTTCCTATCCTCAACTCTCCTGCACTCAGCCAAGTTTTCTACACAACTGTTACCCTACTCTATCCAGAGATGGGGGCAAATCAAAAATTTTTGACTCAAATCAAATTGTTTTGAAAATGGACCAAATCAAATCCCCATATAAAATTAGGTTTACATAAATGGTCACTGTTGACATTTCTGTAGCTTACATTCAATATTATTTCGCAATTACCTCACCGTACCGTATAAGAATTAAACTATTACAACTTATTCATGCCTTCACTAGGAGTAGTAATATATGAGCAGATCTCCCTACCAAGTGTTTTTTTGTGGATTAGGCCTTGGAGTTGAGGCAATGGGTTACGGCGTTGGATGAATTCGCCGAGTTTATATTGTATTTTACTTGAGGGGCATTTGAGTGGCATTTGAGTGGCATTTAAGTGGCATTTGAGTTTTGATTATTTTTTTACTTATTTTGGACTTATATGGTATATAGATTTTAAATGTATGGCATTTGATTTTTTTGATAGTCTTAACATTGTATATAAATGAAAACGTAATAAGATTGTATGGTTATTGGAAGTTAAGATGTCGACAGAGGATGATGTTGAGATGAGACCGATGAATGAAGTTGATACTATTGATGGTACTGAACGTGATATGATAGATGTTTTACCGAGTATGAAGCTTAAAGCGTTGATAATTATGATAATTTTGGTATTTGTCGTAGGGCTTTCCACTTTTGGAGGTGTTACTGAGTTTAGTATGTATGAAGAAGCTATGGAAAAAATACAAAAAGCGAGAAACTCTCCTGTTGGAATCATAAATGTTGATTGATGAACATCTTTTTATGATGAATGGGAAACCTGAAGATTATGACCCGAGGGTGCGATCTCCTTTTACAGCAATGATTGCAGGACCAACTGGATCGGGAAAGACGCAAGCGATTTTTCGAATGATTGAAGCTAGTCAGACTATAGCACACCCTCCACCAACAGAGATTCACTACTGTTATGGAGCCTACCAAAAAGCCTTTGATGATGTATCAGGAGTGATTTTTCATGAAGGCATGATAGATATAACAGTGAGTTTTCCCAGAGATGGTAAAAATCGATGGCTGATAATTGATGATCTCATGGATGAAGTTTCTGGTAAAACCGATGCTAATGCTTTGTATACAAAACATAGTCATCATTTGAACATAAGTGTGTTTTTTATTGTTCAGAATCTGTTTTTAAAAGGAAATCGTACAATTTCCTTGAATAGTCATTATTTTTTTCTTTTTAAAAACCCTAGAGATGCTTCTTCTATTTCCTATTTGGCTCGACAATGTTTTCCATCAAAGTAAAATATGTACAAGAGGCTTTTGAAGATGCGACAAAGAAACCATACTCTTATTTACGAATAGATACGACTCAACAAACGAATGATCAACACAGACTATTGGGAAATTTTACATCAGTTCTCCCTATGATATTATATGTACCCAAGTAAAAGGATATAAATACAATTACTATTCGCTTCACCTCAATCATATTTTGTTATTCAACGACGCAACACGAAAGCGTTATAATGTCTAAAGCTTTGGAGAAAAAATTAACAAGAAATGCAGCTGTGTTGTTATCGCTCAACAATGCAACCTTCGCTATTCAAAAGTCTGTTATAGCCAAAGCCAAAAAGGAGTTTATTATGACTCTAATGGAATGCGCTAAAGCTATTATAAATGGAACGATACCATTGACATCATCTCAGTATAATGAGTTGCAGCGAAACGTGAAGGATATTAGCGCTTTAGTAAGAAAATCAACGTTAGATGATAAGAAAGCTGTATTGCAAAAAGGAGGATTTTTAGGTGCTCTACTAGGACCTATCATCAACAATATAGTTCCTGGGTTACTTAAAAGTGTGCTAGGTGGAGGGAGAAGATAAAGATGAAACTCTCAACACGAATGATGCGAAATAGAATGGCGATTTTAGCTCTGGATGATCTGAGTAAGAAAGGAAAAATCGCTATAGTCGAAAAGGCCAACTCAGATTTGTTTCAATCATTGATAGAAAGTGTTAAAAATATTATATTAGGTAATGTTCCTCTTGATTCTGAGCAGTTTATTGAGTTGCAGCGTTACAAGAAGGAACTACATAAACTTAGTGGTAGAGGGACAGTTGATGATAAGCGTAAAATTTTGATTCAGAGTGGTAGAGGGAATCTTTTGGATGCTATTATAAAACCTATTGTATCTGTTTTATCATCAATAAAAAGATGAATCGTCAGCCTTTAACATTCTCCAGACGTAATTTTATACTCACTGAAGATGAATACTATAGATTAACGGAAAGAAAGGATAATAAAACAGTGGTAAAGGAAGAGAAAACCAGACCTCCATTGTATTATAATCCTATGGAAGCTATAACAGTAAGAAATATGAAGCGAAAGCGAAATGATCTACTGGAAACGGCTTATGATTCTGACTTATCCTCATACGAAAAGTTAGATGAAAATGTTGAAAACCTACGTAGGTATTTTTCTGATGTCAAAAAGATTAAAAATAACCAAAACCAGACACAAAAGGATAGTTGGAATCTCATTAAGAAAAAAAGGATAGAGTCTACTTTTCCTTTGGCCAATAGCACAGTTATTGATAATAAACCTAATGTTTTTTTACCAAATGTTGATAAAGACAATGAGTTAGAATCAGTGAAAGTGGTTGATGATGATGATATTGGGATGGAATTAATAAAAGGAAGGTTGTTTGATACTGAAGACACAGCCTTACTAGGAAGTACATTTCTTACTGATGGAGAAGATGAGCACGATAGTGAAAGTGAAAATTTAAAAGAGTTTGGAAAAAAAGCAGCTGATTTAACAACAAAAAAGAGTGATCAAACGATCGCTGTCAGAATGTTGAATAATCTGAGTAAAATTGGTAGATTCGACTCGGAGAAGAACAGACTGAAAATTGGAGAACGTTGGTTGAATCCTAGGACTTCCAAAACTTTACTACGAGACGTTCTAACCGAAGGAGGTAAAATAGAATCGGGAAATACCAATTACAGTAGATTTAAAAGCCTGTTAACTGATGAAGGAATCACAACTGTCAGAAAATCTCCGCATCAAACACGTAAGACTCAGAAGAAAAAGTTGGTAGTTCCCGGTACTAATTCATGGACATCAACACGCTAAAAGAGTTGTATTACAATCCTGCATTACATACATCTCTACGAGGAGCTAGAGCTTTACTGAAAGCTCGTAGAAAACGAGAGGGAGAAAAAAGAATCCGTGAATGGTTGAGTGGTGAGGATGCCTACACGTTACATAAAAAAGTTGTAACCAAGTTTAAGCGACGTCCTACAATTGTAGCTGGAATAGGGGAACAGCTACAGGTAGATTTGATGGATGTTCGATCTCGAAGAGATGAAAATAATAATACAGCATTTTTACTGACTGCTATTGATTCTTTATCTAGAAAAGGTTGGGCTGTGCCACTCATCAACAAATCAGGACCGGTAGTAGCAAGAGGATTGAGAAGAATACTAGAAGGGGAAAATTATAAAGCTTTACAATCTGATAAAGGTAAAGAGTTTGACAACGTCAATGTCAAGACTCTGCTGGCGGAAAAAAAAATCAAGCGCTTTACAACCGAAAATGAAACGATAAAGGCATCAATGGTGGAGCGTTTTAACAGAACTTTAAAAGAGAAGATATATAGATATTTGACATATAAAGATGATGATAGATACATTGATGTTTTACCAGAAATGGTTAATGCATACAACAACACAATTCATGGTGCTATAGGTATGAGACCAAATGATGTGAATTTTCAAAATCAAGAACTTGTATGGAATCGTGTGTATGAAGGAGGTGAACATAGTTTAACTCAAGAAGCAAAACTAAAGATTGGGGATTATGTGAGAATAAGTAAGGCAAGAGGAGTGTTTGTAAGAGGATACACCCCGAATTGGACGATTGAGATTTTTATAATCACTGATATACTTATTGATGAAAAACCTGTTGTATATAGGGTGAAAGATTTAGCTGAGGAGATGATTGATGGCACCTTTTACGAAAAAGAGTTGCAAAAAGTAAAAGAACCCACGATTTTCAGAATTGAAAAGATACTGGGAAGAAGAATGAGAAGAGGTAAAAGACAGATTCTGGTTAAGTGGTTAGGTTATGGAGAAAAGTTCAATGAGTGGGTAGATGAATAGTTTATAAGGAAACAACACTTGATATAATCATCATACATTGGGAAAATGTCGATGCTGATAACTTTATCCTCAAACTCTAGTGGTGAAGAGTTTCCTGATAATAACAATTCCGAATTTACAGTGAGACTGTATAAATATTTGGTTATCAATGGCGGTAAATGGGAGGTAGCTCTGCTAGATATGACTTATTCTAATAATTGGAAAAATGTTACCGAAGGGAAAATATATCTAGAAAAGACTAATGTCTCTGGTAAAAGCGAAAAGTCCTTCATCCTAATCGGTAATGGAAGATATGATAGTATAGAGGAGTTGGAGGAGATTATACGAAAGAGAATGAATGAAATGGATTTAGACAGGAAATTCGCCATCTCCTACAACAAGATCACCAACACCGCTTTACTAACTAACAGTGATCCTGATACTACCATAAGCTTTTCCAAAGATATAGCATATATTTTTGGATTTGAATCAAAAACTACATACCCTCGTGGTAGATACAATAATATCACACCTCCTGATATAAATTCCGGTTTAACATCCCTGTATGTTTATTCCAACAGTAGTAATATATGAGCAGATCTCCCTACCAAGTGTTTTTTTGTGGATTAGATCTTGGAGGTTATGCAATGGGTTACGACGTTGGATTAATTCGCCGAGTTTATATTGTATTTTACTTGAGGGGCATTTGAGTGGCATTTGAATGGCATTTAAGTGGCATTTGTGTTTTGATTCTTTTTTTACTTAATTTGAACTTATATGGCATATAGATTTTGAATGTATGGCTTTCAAGTTTTAATAACTTTTTTACATAACTCGAACTCATATGGTATCTTGAGAGAGAGGGGAGAGGAGAGAGGAGAGATGGGAGATGAGAGAGGAGAGAGAGAGAGAGAGAGAGAGGAGAGAGATTTTTTAGTTTTCTATACATTCATGTATATATGGTTAATTATGTACATATTTATGGCTATATTTATATCTACATAGAGAGGGAGAGAGAGATCTTTTAGTTTTCTATACATTCATGTATATATGGTTAATTATGGACGTATTTATGGATATATTTATATCTACATAGAGAGAGGAGATATATCTACATTGAATAAATATATTGATCAAAAATGAAAATTATATGATTATATACCTGATTACATAATAAGTAGGGAAAATCTTCCTATATAATATAGCTAGAGTCAGTAAATACTAAGTTATACAAAGCAATACAACTTGTAATGACATTCAATGCATTCATACATACATACATATGGTATCTTGAGAGAGAGAAAGAGAGAGAGGAGAGAGATCTTTTAGTTTTCTAGCAATTAATGTATATATGGTCAATTATGTACATATCTATGGGTATATTTATATCTACATAGAGAGAGAAGAGAGGAGTTATATCTAAATTGAATAAATACATTGATTAAAAATGAATCATTATATGATTATATACATTTATTACATAATAAGTAAGGAAAATCTCCCCACATAATATAGCTAGAGTCAGTAAATACTACGTAATACAAAGCGCTACAACTTGTAATAAATACAAAGTAATAACAGTTAATACATAGTTTGTTCCTTTACAATGTTGTCTTTGATGTACTGATGTTATATCTTAGGAAGGAAGACTTCTGTTCTATGTGCTTTTAATTTCGTAATGAACTAAAATAAAAAAATTATGTATTAGTATAGAATGATTAAGCAAAAATGTAAAATAATTACATGAATTTGAATTATAGTTCTAGTTACATTAGATAGTTTACATTATTAGAAAAGGGAAATAACTCACCAAGTTACATTGTTCAACTTGTTCTTTCTTGAGCATTATTTTCACCAAGTGCTTTTGATTCTCTTTCATCTATCTAAAACAAAACAAAAAATACTTGCTTTATAAATATGTTGTAAAAAAATACACTAATTACACCAAGTGCTTTTTTTTTACGTGAAAAAAATGTATATGTTCAACATTTTTGTTGTAAAAACTACGTTAATTACACCCAAAAAGTCCTTTTCTTTACCATGAAAATGTATATATTCAGCATTTTGTTGTAAAAAATACACTAATTACATCAAAAAAGTCCTTTTTTCACCTAGAAAATGTATATATTCAGCATTTTGTTTAATTTATGGTAAAAATTAGTAAAACTCACCTATAGTGATATGATTGCCTTGAGTTATAGATTAGCTTTTTGAACTCTTATTCTGGACAGTTTTTTTCAGCATCATCGAAATATAATATAAGTAATTTTTAGAGTCTTCATTGGTTTGGTATCATCTAAGTAGGTGATAGATCTTGAAAGAAATTTTTGCTGTGTTGGAGAAATGTGCTGTCTTCAGAATCCATGTAGTTTGAGTCTTCATTGATTTGGTATCATCTAAGTAAGTCGTAGGTCTTGAAAGGAATTCTTGCTGTGTTGGAGAAGTAGACTGTCTTCAAAATTCATGTAGTTTGACTCTTCATTGGTTTGGTATCATTTAAGTAGGTGGTAGATCTTGAAATGAATTTTTGCTGTGTTGGAGAAGTATGCTGTCTTCAAAATTCATGTAGTTTGAGTCTTCATTGGTTTGGTATCATCTAAGTAGGTGATAGATCTTGAAAGAAATTCTTGCTGTGTTGGAGAAGTGTGCTGTCTTCAGAATCCATGTAGTTTGAGTCTTCATTGATTTGGTATCATCTAAGTAAGTCGTAGATCTTGAAAGGAATTCTTGCTGTGTTGGAGAAGTAGACTGTCTTCAAAATTCATGTAGTTTGAGTCTTCATTGGTTTGGTATCATTTAAGTAGGTGTTAGATCTTGAAATGAATTTTTGCTGTGTTGGAGAAGTATGTTGTCTTCAAAATTCATGTAGTTTGAGTCTTCATTGGTTTGGTATCATCTAAGTAGGTGGTAGAGCTTGAAAGGAATTCTTGGTATCATCTAAGCAGGTGGTAGATCTTGAAATGAATTCTTGCTGTGTTGGAGAAGTGCGCTGCCTTCAAAATTGATGTAGTTTGAGTCTTCATTGGTTTGGTATCATCTAAGTAGGTGGTAGATCTTGATCTTGAAAGAAATTCTTGCTGTGTTGGAAAAGTCGACTGTCTTCAAAATTCATGTAGTTTGAGCCTTCATTGGCTTGGTATCATCTAAGGAGGTGGTAGATCTTGAAATGAATTCTTGCTGTGTTGGAGAAGTGCGCTGTCTTCAAAATCGATGTAGTTTGAGTCTTCATTGATTTGGTATCAGGTATCATCTAATTAAGTCGTAGATCTTGAAAGGAATTCTTGCTGTGTTGGAGAAGTATGCTGTCTTCAAAATTCATGTAGTTTGAGTCTTCATTGGTTTGGTATCATTTAAGTAGGTGGTAGATCTTGAAATGAATAAATATTTGCTGTGTTGGAGAAGTATGCTGTCTTCAAAATTCATGTAGTTTGAGTCTTCATTGGTTTGGTATCATCTAAGTAGGTGGTAGATCTTGAAAGGAGTTCTTGCTGTGTTGGAGAAGTCGACTGTCTTCAAAATTCATGTAGTTTGAGTCTTCATTGGTTTGGTATCATCTAAGCAGGTGGTAGATCTTGAAATGAATTCTTGCTGTGTTGGAGAAGTGTGCTGCCTTCAAAATTGATGTAGTTTGAGTCTTCATTGGTTTGGTATCATCTAAGTAGGTGGTAGATCTTGATCTTGAAAGAAATTCTTGTTGTGTTGGAAAAGTCGACTGTCTTCAAAATTCATGTAGTTTGAGTCTTCATTGGCTTGGTATCATCTAAGGAGGTGGTAGATCTTGAAATGAATTCTTGCTGTGTTGGAGAAGTGCGCTGTCTTCAAAATCGATGTAGTTTGAGTCTTCATTGATTTGGTATCAGGTATCATCTAATTAAGTCGTAGATCTTGAAAGGAATTCTTGCTGTGTTGGAGAAGTATGCTGTCTTCAAAATTCATGTAGTTTGAGTCTTCATTGGTTTGGTATCATTTAAGTAGGTGGTAGATCTTGAAATGAATAAATATTTGCTGTGTTGGAGAAGTATGCTGTCTTCAAAATTCATGTAGTTTGAGTCTTCATTGGTTTGGTATCATCTAAGTAGGTGGTAGATCTTGAAAGGAGTTCTTGCTGTGTTGGAGAAGTCGACTGTCTTCAAAATTCATGTAGTTTGAGTCTTCATTGGTTTGGTATCATCTAAGTAGGTGGTAGATCTTGAAATGAATTCTTGCTGTGTTGGAGAAGTGTGCTTTCTTCATCTTCATTGGCTTGGTATCATCTAAGTAGGTGGTAGATCTTGAAATGAATTCTTGTTGTGTTGGGGAAGTATGCTGTCTTCAAAATCTATGTAGTTTGAGTCTTCATTGGTTTGGTATCATCTAAGTAGGTGGTAGATCTTGGAAGGAATTCTTGCTTTTGCTGTGTTGGAGAAGTGTGCTGTCTTGAAAATTGATGTAGTTTGAGTCTTCATTGGTTTGGTATCATCTAAGTAGGTGGATCTTGAAAGGAATTCTTGCTGTGTCACATAAGTAGGAGAGAAAGTCATGTTGTTTTACATCTATCATTGGTGTTGGTAGATCTTGACCACATGTTTATAGTCTTTGCTACTGCTGCATTTCGTCTCAAACAAGACTCCAAAGTAGACATCATAACTATAAAATACAAAAAAATTGATTGTTACAATTGATTCATTTATTTTCATTGGCTTTAGCTTTATCTACATAGAGTAGCGAAGAAAAAGTTTGTGTGAGTATAAAACTATCTAGTAGAGATAAATTTATATCTAGGTTCAACTAGCATTGAATAATTATTATTATTTTGTTAATAATAAATAAGTAGAGTCTGCTACTTTACTAGAGCTTGGACAAACACTTATTTTAAAAATGAATAATTAGAGCTTTCTACTAGTGTTAAATAATTATTGATAATAATTTACCTTATCACCACTTAGAGCCAGATGATTTAATTAACTAAAGACAAATAATTATTTTAGCATTTCTTACCTTGATGCTGGATGTTCTCCTAGTAGCTGTAGTAGATGATGGTTCTCCGCTTGTTGTTGAAGAACTGGATGCTTTCTGTGTGAAAACAGTGGCTCTTAAATAGCTAAAGTTGCACTGATTAAACCCTATAAATCAGCATTTTTTCCAATGCTTTCGCGGGAATAAATAATTTATTTTCACGCGAATAGAAACAGTTGCTTTCGCGGGAATAAATAGTTTATTTTCACGCGAATAGAAACAGTTGCTTTCGCGGGAATAAATAATTTATTTTCACGCAAATAGAAACAGTTGCTTTCGCGGGAATAAATAATTTATTTTCACGCGAATAGAAACAGTTGCTTTCGCGGGAATAAATAGTTTATTTTCACGCGAATAGAAACTGTTGCTTTCGCGGGAATAAATAGTTTATTTTCACGCGAATAGAAACAGTTGCTTTCGCGGGAATAAATAATTTATTTTCACGCGAATAGAAACAGTTGCTTTCGCGGGAATAAATAGTTTATTTTCACGCGAATAGAAACAGTTGCTTTCGCGGGAATAAATAGTTTATTTTCACGCGAATAGAAACTGTTGCTTTCGCGGGAATAAATAGTTTATTTTCACGCGAATAGAAACCGTTGCTTTCGCGGGAATAAATAATTTATTTTCACGCGAATAGAAACAGTTGCTTTCGCGGGAATAAATAGTTTATTTTCACGCGAATAGAAACAGTTGCTTTCGCGGGAATAAATAGTTTATTTTCACGCGAATAGAAACTGTTGCTTTCGCGGGAATAAATAGTTTATTTTCACGCGAATAGAAACAGTTGCTTTCGCGGGAATAAACAGTTTTTATTCCCGCGAAAGCATTGGGAAAAATGCTGATTCATAGGGTTTAATCAGTGCAACTTTAGCTATTTAAGAGCCACTGTTTTCACTTAGAAAGCATCCAGTTCTTCAACAGCAAGCGGAGAAGCATCATCTACTACAGCTACTAGGAGAGCATCAAGGTAAGAAATGCTAAAATAATTATTTGTCTTTAGTTAATTAAATCATCTGGCTCTAAGTGGTGATAAGGTAAAAAATAATCAACAATCATTTAACACTAGTAGTAAGCTCTAATTATTTATTTTTAAAATAAATATTAAAAACTTGTGAAAATGAACTGGTAACATTACGTCGACTGAAATAATGCCTAAAACGACTCGCATAAATTTTGGTCTGACCAAAAACGGACTGAAAACCTTTACCTTTAGAGCGAGTACAAAATTATCATAACTTGCTATAGCGAATATTCTAAGAAATATTTGTTTTTTCCGTTGCTAACTTAACGTAAGTATTTGTAACGGATGTCACATGATCTCAATCGGTTTTTGTCAACTGAAACACTTAGTTACTCGTAAACATTTGATACTCGCTTGATTTTTTGGTTGATAACAGCAATATCCCAATTTGGTTTATCGTAAATATTTCAAAAACGGATATCGAGTGATTTCTGTTAGTATTTTCTACCAAATCGCTTAGTTACTTGTAAACATTTGAAAATCGCTTGATTTTTTCGTTGATAAAACATGTCGCAAGTATCTATTAACAAATATTACCGTGATTTCAATCAGTTTTCCTTACTAGATTACTTGGTTACTCATCAACATTTTATAATCGCTTTCATTAATAGTCGTTGCAAAGCAATGTTGTATTTAAAAAATATTACTACGATTCCAATCAATTTGGTTTTAATTATTTATATTTAAAATAATCGAACCTCAACTAGAATTCACTCCTAGGTAATTTATCTTTACTAGATAATTTTATGCTAATAGTAATAGTATCTAAGTTATTTCTTTGTAAGATCGCAGACTTTGACATTAACAAAATTGTGTGTTTGTCCGAGCACTAGTAAAGTAACTGACTCTAATTATTTATTGTTAACAAAGTAATTAATATTTAATGCTAGTTGAACCTAGATATTAATTTATCTCTACTAGATAGTTTCATACTCACACAAACTGTTTCTTCGCTACTTTATGTATATGAAGATAAAACCAATGAAAATAAATGAAACAATTGTAACAATCAATTTTTTTGTATTTTGTAGAACCAATGCCTACTTTGGACTCTTGTTTGAGACAAAACGCAGTAGCAGCAAAGACTATAAAACATCTGGATAAGATCCAATTGAAGTAACTGCAGATAACTAAAGGAAAAACATGTGCTACAGCATACAGAGTGAACAAGGTGTGTGTAGATTATTACTCAGTCTCATTACACTACTATTACTAAGAATTATTGTAGGTGTTGGATAAAGGATTGAGTATAACAAAGTCATGTTTGAGCTAATAAGTTGTTGCTAAGATGTTTGAATTAACAACTAGGTAGCTAAAATAAGTTTTTCATGAGGATCTCCTGACAGTTGTTGAACCTAGATATAAATTTATCTCTACTAGATAGTTTCATACTCACACAAACTGTTTCTTCGCTACTTTATGTATATGTAGATAAAGCCAATGAAAATAAATGAATCAATTGTAACAATCAATTTTTTTGTATTTTGTAGACACAATGCCTACTTTGGACTCTTGTTTGAGACAAAACGCAGTAGCAGCAAAGACTATAAAACATCTGGATAAGATCCAATTGAAGTAACTGCAGATAACTAAAGGAAAAACATGTGCTACAGCATACAGAGTGAACAAGGTGTGTGTAGATTATTACTCAGTCTCATTACACTACTATTACTAAGAATTATTGTAGGTGTTGGATAAAAGATTGAGCAGTAATTTTAATAAATTCTAACCATTGTAAATAATACTTCAACTCAAATAAAATTAAGGAAAATTGAATGGAATAAAAGAATATTTCACCAAATACCCCAGTTTTCTTGTGGATATATACAAATAGATGAATATCTAGCTTCATCTATTTTTTTCATTTGAGTGCGATTATTTCCCCTCCTCTCTCCTCTTTTCCTCTCTTCTTTCTCTCAAGATACCATATGAGTTCGAATTATGTAAAAAACTATCAATACTTAAATGCCATACATTCATAATGTTTTTTATTGTAGTTATTTCCCAAATACTGTAAATTTTAACCATTTAAAGGTCTAATTTGACGATTTTCCAAGATATTTTATAGTATTCAATATACTTATTATGTAAATAACTAAAAGAAATATTTACGCTCAAGCCTCCTCTCTCTCCTCTCTCCTCTCTCCTCAACCAAATACTCCTCTCTCCTCTCTTGCAGTTATTTCCCAAATACTGTAAATTTTAACCATCTAGAGGACTAACTTGGTGATTTTCCAACATATTTTATATCATTCAATATAGTTATTATGACATAAATGTATATTATTCAATCTAGATATAAATATATCCATAAATATGTACATAATTATCCATATATACATGGTTGTATAAAAAACTAAAAAATCTCTCTCTCTCCTCTCTTCTCTCTCCTCTGTACATAGCTATAAAATGTTAATATGGACATGAATTTGGACATGCACATGTACATAAATATGAACATAGGTATGTACATAAATGGACATGAATATGGACATGTACATAAATGGACATGAATATGGACATGAATATGGACATGAATATGGACATGAATATGGACATGAATATGGACATGAATATGGACATGAATATGGACATGTACCTATTCATGTCCATTTATGCACATGTACATGAATATGGACATGTGCGTATTTACTGACTCTAGCTATATTATATAGGAAGATTTTCCCTACTTATTATGTAATAAATGTATATAATCATACAATGATTCATTTTTGATCAATATATTTATTCAATGTAGATATATCTCTCTCCTCTCTCTATGTAGATAAAAATATACCCAAAAATATGTACATAATTAACCATATATACATGAATGTATAGAAACTAAAAAATCTCTCTCCTCTCTCTCTTTCTTTCTCTCAAGATACCATATGTATGTATGTATGCATTGATTGTCATTACGAGTTGTGGTGCTTTGTATTACTTAGTATTTACTGACTCTAGCTATATTATATAGGAAGATTTTACCTACTTATTATGTAATCAGGTATATAATCATATAATATTTCATTTTTGATCAATATAGTTATTCAATGTAGATATATCTCCTCTCTCTCTCTATGTAGATATAAATATACCCATAAATATGTACATAATTAACCATATATATATATATGAATGTACAGAAAACTAAAGAATCTCTCTCTCCCTCTCTCCTCTATCTCTTTCTTTCTCTCAAGATACCATATGTATGTATGTATGTATTGATTGTCGTTCAAGTTGTAGTGCTTTGTATTACTTAGTATTTACTGACTCTAGCTATATTATATAGGAAGATTTTCCCTACTTATTATGTAATCAATATATATAATCTTATAATGCTTCATTTTTGATCAATATATTTATTCAATGTAGATAAAACTCCTCTCTCCTCTCTCCTCTCTCTCTTCTTTCTCCTCTCTCTCAAGATGCCATATGAGTTCGAATTATGTAAAAAAATTATCAAAACTTAAATGCCATACATTCAAAATCTAGCTGCCATATGAGTTCAAATTAAGTAAAAAAATAATCAAAACTCAAATGCCACTTAAATGCCACTCAAATGCCACTCAAATGTCTCTCAAATGAAATACAATATAAACTCGGCGAATCCATCCAACGCCGTAACTCATTGCATAACCCCCAAGGTTTAATCCACAAAAAAACACTTGGTAGGGAGATCTGCTCATATATTACTACTCCCAACATTGTTGATAATAGAATGGTAGGAGATACGAATGTACCTTTATTGAGAGTAGTTCCAGTTCAAGGAAAGAAGAATAGTGTTGTGTATCAAGAATTTAAAAATCCTCACTATGTTGACGCTTCATCACTAAATAGTGATATGATTCAAGTACTTATAACGAGTGACGACGGTCAACGAATACCATTTGATGGTGGAAAGGTTGTGTTGACGGTTCACTTTAGAGAGAAAACATTATAATGAGTTTGGTACGATACACCCCTGAGGATTCAAAAGATTTTTTTGATGAGTACTACAAGATGCAAGCTGGAAATGGAATTGGAGTGTATAGTGGACGACGAGTGATGCCTAATATGAGAGGAAATGGACTTGGTAGTATTTTTTCAAGTTTACTTAAATCTGCAGCACCAATGCTGAAAAGAGGAGCAATTAGTTTGGGGAAAAGAGCACTGACTGTAGGTGGAAATGTAGCGCGTGATGTCATCGATGGACAAAGTTTTGCAGCGTCAGCAAAGAAGAGGGGGATGGCAGAGTTGAATGATCTGGGGGGAGATGTGCTCAATTCAATCCGTCCAGATAGTATGAAAAGGAGAAAAACAAGAGGTGGAAAGAAGAGGAGAGGTGTTGGTAAACGTGGTATATTTTAATAGCTGTGGAATCCGGTATAAAGACAGCTGAGCTTGATATCTATATTCATTAAGCGGTAACGCTTCAAGCATTCATCACTCGCAAAAGATGGCTAGCCTAAATGGAACAACAGGTAATAAGTTGGAAGGTTCTTCCTACAACATAAATCCAACGTTGGATGTATTTGCTACGGAACCAACAAACATATCGGTAGAAAGATCGGAATATGTTGTCATCAGACCTGATAGGTTAGATCCTTATGGTAGTATTGAGTTAACCTTGTCAGGGAGCACTGAACATTACACAGATCTCTACAACTCATTTCTGCAAGTTGAAGCCACAGTTGTTCAAGATGATGGAGACAATATTGACGGTAATGATGATGATGCAGCTGTGTGGATGGGTGATTCAATGCATACATTATTCAGCGAGTTGAAAATGTCGATAGAAGGAACCACTGTTGAATACGCTAACAACTACGGTTTACGCTCCTACTTTTCACAACTACTCGAAAACAGTGCAGAAAGAAAGAAATATCAAGGTAAGATGGAAGGATGGTTGTATGATGATTCAACTAGCAAAGACGCTGCTGATCACAAAACCGCTGATAAGAAAAAGAGGAGAGCTCTAATTATAGGTGGAAAGACAATAGAATTAACTGGAAAACCTCATCTCACATTATTTCAGCAGAAAAAACTAATAATACCAGGTCCTACTATGCAGCTGGAGTTTGAGCGTGCCTCCGCCAAACTAGCTTTGTTTGCTGCGAATGAGGCACCTGCAGGAGGGGCAAAGATTAGAATTGATAAATTTGAACTTCATCTTTGTAAAGTTAAGGTGAATCCTACAATACAAAACTCCCAACTCAGTTTGGCGTTGGAAGGTCACAACTACATTTATCCTGTTGATCGAAAACGGATAAAACTATATGGAATTCGTGCTGGTGTTGCGCAGATCGACATCACTTTGGAAGAAAACAAACAAAAACCTAAACAAGTTTATTTAGTTGATCACAACGCAATGAACGGACAATTCGCCTTAAATCCATATAGAATGCAGCATGCTAGTGTTGATAGTATTGTATTGAGAGTTGGTGATTGCCCAATTGGAAGGAGATTTGAACCAAATTATGCTAGAGGAATTTTTGGAAGAGAATATCATCAGTTTCTACACGCTACCGGAACTTTGCTTGAAGGTGATAGTCTTGGTATTACGAAAGAACAATACCTTGATGGTACTACACTTTATGGATTTGATTTGACTGGTGATTTTCTTAAAGAAGGTTTTCACTCTATGAAAAATGTCACAACAAGTGTGGAAATTCGTTTTAGCGCTAATACGACTGATGAATTATCCCTGGTAGCATACTTCGTAAAAGACGGTGTGTTGGAGATGGATAGCATTCTTCAATTAACTATCGGAGGAGACGCAGTGCTTTAAACAGAAAGTTAGAGATGAATACCATACAAATTCGTTCGATCTTATCTTCAGACGTTTTATGTCAAAGCGTAGGGATTCATGTTGGAGCTAGAGAACAGTTTTGGAAGCAAATTTGCAATTTTCCAACAGGATGTTTCGTATTCAACACCCATTCTTCTCATCAACCCAGGGAGCATTGGTTGGCTGTGTACGCTAATGATTCAGAGGTAGATTTTTTTGACTCGTTTGGACGTTCTGTTTCCTTTTACCCAGATGTAAATGAAATACTAAGTATTCACGGAGGATATGAAACAATACAAAGTAATGAAACACAACTACAAAGTTTTTTGTCAACTGTATGTGGCGATTATTGTGTATACTTTTGTTTACTGAGAAGTAGAGGGTGGAGTATGGATGAAATTGTTAGAAGTTTACGAGATATAGGAGATAGTGAGATGAGAGATCACTCAATACGGAGATTCATCATACAGACATATCCTAACTTCGAGTTCATTCAAGATAATACAGTAGAAGGGATAGATGGAGTACATATACAAGGAACTAATTTACTAAGTAAATTGTTAAAATAGATTATTATTTTTGATTTTTATTTGTTATGATAAATAAAATGAATGAAATACAACTTATCTCATTATTTGCACTAAACACTACAGAACCTATAAAAACTATTATTTTGTAATGTTTCAAGCAAGAAATAAATAAGTTCTTCTCATTTTCTTCCTCAGGAGCGCTCTTTAGTTATATCTAAAAGACATAGTAACTAATGACTCTATCATACATAGTTATATGAATTAATTTCACAAAAAATACTTCGGAGCTTTTTTTTTTAAAATAGATATGAAAACTTACCATCATAGAAGACGAGTCACATCCTTTGTGTTATCGATTAAGACTTCGATGTACTGTTCTGGACAATTCTCTTTTTCATTTTCATCAAAGTAGGAGAGACAGCTGTGTTGCAGCGAAGTATCAAACAGTTCTGAGGTTTGAATGAAAGCTTGAAGAGCCGAGAGTAGAATGATATCATAGGAAATCATGTTGTTCGTATTTTGTCTTAGTCCTTTGAATACGATTACACCACTTTTTTCAGCCACCACAGATGAAGCTATTTGAGCAGGGATGCTAAGATCTCCAATCAATAGCTCTCCATTCACCATGCATCTGTAATTAGCCACTATAATATCGGCAGTCTTGTTCCAACGAGTATCACATTTTCTTAGCATTCCAGGATTCTCATAAGCTATAACACTTCCTGGCGGAAAATCGTGTAGGTGAGCAACAGTGAAATAAGCCTGTATTTGTCTCAAACTCTTGTTGTACAATGAGTTGAATGGATCGTTGATCTTTCGATTACACCCTTGAGATTCAGCAGTACGAAAAATCGCATCTCCTGTCTTTCCTTTGCCCATATAAATTAAAACAATTGGACGTGTTTGCTTAGCTTTATTAACAAGCAGTCCTATTTCGGTTGAAACATCACTCTTCACCCGAGTTCTCTTTTTTATCCTTTCGGTAGTTGTAAATTATGACACACTTTGATTCATCACGAAATTCAACAGACAACACCTCCATAACTGTTGGTACTGGTAGTTCGCAGATTTCCATGGGCTCTTCAAGTTTTTCTAGAGTATCTGGAGAGAGAGAGTTTATTAACCCGGCGCTCTTGTAGGTGAGAGTGGTTAGTTCATTACTTCCAGCATCTTGAAAGGGTATTCTGACGTGACGAAAAAGCGTTTCGTCTCCAACAGCCGACAAAGCTGGTTTTTTGCACTTCAAGCCAGTTTCAATATCATCTTTTGTCAAATCAATGAAAGATCGTTTCCTCATCGATGTTCTTTTTGAAGACAGCTTGTTAGTAGGAGATGTGAATGAAGTAAAATCTTGTTGGGATTCTGGTTCATCAACCACCAATTGACTTTCTGCCATATCAAAGATAGGAGAAGGTGATGGGGAAAGGGTTTGCTGGGATCCTGCTTCTTCATTCATCGGTTGACTTCCTTCGTCTTGAGTATTCATTCTAAAAAAACAAAACATTTTGTTTAATTTTTCGTAATTAATTTTAAAAGATCATAAAGATCATAAACCTTCAGCTAGTAGTGTTAGCTAACAAAAAATAAATATTTTTACTCTTACCTTTATAAAGAAGATGAGCTCCTAGTTGTTGCAATGGAAGGTTTAGTAGATGTTGCTTCTCCGCTAGCTGTTGTAGAACTGGATGCTTTCTGTGTGAAAACAGTGGCTCTTAAATAGGTAAAGTTGCACTGATTAAATCCTTTTTTCAGACGAATACAAACCAATGCTTTCGCGGGAATAAATAATTTTGCTTCACGCGAATAGAAACCATTGCTTTCGCGGGAATAAACATTTTATTTTCACGCGAATACAAACCAATGCTTTCGCGGAAATATATAATTTATTTTCACGCGAATGGAAACCGTTGCTTTCGCGGGAATAAATTTTTTTCACGCGAATAAAACAGGAATATTTCACGCTAATAACACTATTCTGATAGAGTTTTCGCGTGAGTGTTTTTAATGGTTATAAGCTAAATGAGTAGGAGTGGCTTATACTATATAAGAACAGCTCTCTCTGCATAGAAATCATTCTCTCCAGCAATCAAACATCAACTACTACAGCTGATTTCATCAACTACTACAACTGATTTCATCAACTACTACAACTGATTTCATCAACTACTACAGCTGATTTCTTGGTGATAAGGTAAGAATTAATAGAAAAATTATTTAATAAAAGTTAAAATGTAATTATTTTACAACACTGTTTAATCATCCTATACTAATACTTAACATTTTATTTTAGTTCATTATGAGTTCAAAAAGATACACAATCAAAGACTACCTTCCAAAGATATATCATAGCTATATTAAAGAAAATGTTGAAGTACAGGAAAAGATTGGATATCGCTTGACATTACAAGCTATATTATTATGTATGACACAGCATTTGCTAACTGTAGCTTCTTTACGTGGAGAACTTTCACCGGTACAATACCGACCATACACTACACATAAATACGTTGACAATCCAGTAGAAGTATTTAAGCATATGACTAAAAACAATTTTTAAACAGTTGTAAAAATGTCAAAAACTGTCAGTATTAATGATTACTTAAAGAAAATTCAAAAAAACGTGTGGAATAAAGAGCTCACTCAAAAATTGATTTCAATACAATGGACCACTGAATTATTATATCATTTTCAATCAGATATATGTAGATACATAAAAACGGATGAAAATCTCTCATCATCCATTTTTTCATTTGAAATGATATTGGAACTATTTCAAGCTCACAATATTTAATATGTTCTCTTTATGTAACCCTACTTATTATACAATAAATGTATATATTCACACATTGTTTCATTTTTAATCAATGTATTTATTCAATGTAGATGTATCTCCTCTCTCCTCTCTCCTCTTTTCCTCTCTCCTCTCTCTCAAGATACCATATAAACTTGAATTATGTCTAGAATTATCAAAAACTTAAAATGCCATACATTAAAAATCTATATACCATATAAGTTCAAAATAAGTAAAAAAATAATCAAAACTCAAATGCCACTTAAATGCCACTCAAATGCCACTCAAATGCCCCTCAAGTAAAATACAATATAAACTCGGCGAATTCATCCAACGTCGTAACCCATTGCCTCAACTACAAGGTGTAATCCACAAAAAAACACTTGGTAGGGAGATCTGCTCAAATATTACTACTACTAGGCAGTCACCACAGAAATGAGGATTGCGGGCAATGGCATTGTAAACAGGCCATTAAAGCTTTGTGCACTCCTACTTCACTTGGATGTCACACGAAAATAAATTATGGAAAAAAAATCTGGGTTCAACACTATGCTCAATGCGCTGATTATCACTATACTGGTACTGAAATGCAAATGTATATTGTTGTATTTTCAATGACATATGCATCTTTTTAAACCTCCAAAAAATACATTTCTTTTCTTGTTCTATCTTGTTCTAATGGAAGAGTGCCGATGGTGTAAAATGACATGGATATACATCATTTCATTTCCAATTGCTTAATTACTTTCCTTAGCTGTAGTAACTTTTACACACACATACACACTAGAAAACAATAAACACAGGTGATATAACTTAACAATATAATGATTCATTTTCATAATAAAAAGTAAAGATGGTTTTTTAAGGTAATTTGCCACAATTTCCAATAAACTTCACATCGGAATTAGTGCATGTAAAGAAATTACTATATATATTTGGTATTCTGACAGATATAATGAACATACGCGATAAGAAATTGAGAAGTTACAGCTTGACAGCCTATACAGGGTTCGTTGGAAATGACTCCAGCTGCATGATGGAATATTTAAAGGAAGGCAGTAGGAAATAAGATACTAGTTACACCAACAATAGAGTTTTTATTTCGAAGAATATGGCTAATCAATGAAGAGTTACCAGAAATAGGCCCCAGTTGCAGTAAACTGGGTTCAGGTCAATATGTTTGACAACTTTTATCCAGTAGTTCAGAGTTGCCCCCCTTTGCTAAAAAATAGAGGGCGCTGCTTCCCGCTTTTGGAGTTGTCATCTCCCAATAACTTTGACAGCTTATATCTCAGCTCCTCGAAATTTGCGCAACTAAGCGACAATGCCATGTGAAAGAAAGAAGTCAGTTCTGTATGTGGATTGAATTTCATAGTGAACCATATGCGTTCTTAAAAGTTATATATATTAATAAAGGAAAAAATTTCAGTAATGAGGGGACAATCCCAAGCATACCCCACGTATTTGCTCAGACGGAGAATAGGAGAGGAGTTTGATAGTGAGCGCCACTAACTCCATCCGTTTTGGAGTCTGAGCACTTAGACTAGCTATTGCTTTGATTGCTTCATTGGTGCATTACAGCATGTATAGCCTGACCCTGCATCACTGATCATTCATTCTCCTGTGCTATTATTAATTATCCCTTTTGCATCTTTAGCAGGTAAAGAAGCAGGCTAATAAAGTATGAAAACAATAGAGGACTATTGGACTGCTGTAAGAATATTTTGCTAGAGGCATAGATGAAACAGCAAATTTTACAGTCTGAATACTTCATTGAAAACAAGCAGTGAGTTCCTAATAAATATTTGTTTTCTGGGGGTCTTCAACTAGCTGTGTTGTGCACTGAATCAGATCTAATTCATCAAATTAATGTCCGATGGAACCAAAATGCTGCGGTGTGCAAATGTTTGTAATGAAAAAATCTAAAGAAAAAATCAAATGCATACGTTTGAGCATGAAAAATGCACTGATCTTTAAACGCAGGTTTTAAACCTTGATCTAACTACTTCAAGTCTCTGAGTCAATGGACAACTTAGAGATTGAATTCTCCTAGATTTGTACTTCTGTTTAAAAAACAATTTAATTTGGTTCCAGCATTATTGGTAGTCATTTTGTGGTAGAATCAAAATCCATTAAAAAATTTAAAAAAACAAAATGACTGAACTGTAGTAAGCTGATTCAAGTCTGTTGCACTAAGATCTTTAAAATTAACCAGCAAAAAATTTGTGATAAGAAATTATAGTTTATATCATATGTAATAACTTTTAACAACTTATTGCAGTGTAAATATTATTTTCGCTTTCAATTCTCATATTAATTATTTTTGCCCAAACACTTATAAAATACCTTTATTACAATTCCAAGTTTTAAAATCATTGTTTTTGGTCAAAAATGATATCAGTGATTTTTGTCCTTGAAACAACAGCTACAAAAATTAACATTATATTACAATCAAAATGATCTTCACACAATGTCAATATCTTATGTATTTTCTTTATAAAACTTTTTATAACTTGATGCGACTTGTTGTATTCAGAAAAAGATGGGTCCTTGTCAGAACTGCTTGCATTTATACGTATTGTCTAACAAGTGAGGGACAACTCTCTAAAAATGGTTTGACACACGGGTGCCTGAAAAAAAAATTAAATTAATTACACTGAAAATTAGCAAATTAATAGCCACCCTCCACAATACGAGTATTAGAGATGTGTTCCTCAAACAAAGGGATTCAACACATCGCATATGGATCAAAAAATTTGTTTGGTACATCGCAACTATTCACTGAATTCTCATAGATAACCTAACAAATCATAAAAAAGATAACTCCCAATTTGCAAAGTAATCAGTAAAAAATGGCATTGTTGTCAACCAATATATTTTTTGCGAAAAAGTTATATTTATAAAGTATAATTTTATCGGCAGAGAATATAAACAAACTAGAATCACTCGTAATTTAATTAGCCTTCAGTTTCATTCACGACCTAAAAACAATATAAATAAATGCTCATTGATTATCGTTTTATATTCAGTGAGCTACTTTCTGTTGACCGAGGAGTAACGTAAAAAATTGATACTTGTTGACAAAATTTATTGCCAATCAGATTATTTCTATTGCATTTTGTTCAAGAAACATAGGTCGCGACTACTCTCATTATTCTCTTCTCAAACACATTAATTAGTCTGGGACTCGAACAGTGACATGCGATATCATTTTGAAATTTTTTTGTTACATTTTAATATTGTTTTTATTTCATTCTTTCAGGGCAGTACCACTTGGATCAAGGCAAAGATATATATATGTTCCTTCATGTCTTCAGTCACTCAAGCATAGCGCGACAACACCTTATAAGGTAAACCACATTTGGGGTGCTTTTGGATACTCTATGTGTGGGTAGGGATTAATAATGGGGTTGAACGATAGCATTTGGAAACCCGTCATTGAGTGCCAAAAATCGTGGCGGCAACGAGTAACTCTGTATCAACGATTTAAAAAAAGCAAGTAGGGTAGATAGCTTTTTTGGAGACATAGAATTACCTCCCCTTCTTTGTTTGAAGAGCAGATTTGACCTGGACTCAGCATGTGATCTATAGTTCAAGGCACGAAAGAACTTCCACTAAACAAACAATAATTATTGATATGGCCTCAACGACTGTTCATTGCGCATCCAACGTGTAGGGTACCAGATTGCACCCTTGTAGTAGACTTGTCTTTCCTTTCTCTGTGGGGGCACAACTACTTACTTTTTATGCTTATGCTTTACTGAAACCAAAAATTGCATAAAATAAGTTTGGAAAAAGACACATGTTATTAAAAAACTTTGATGGTTTTTGGCAAAACTTTGTTAATATTGTTTTGGTAAATTGACAACTGGCTTTAATGGTACTGCTGTAAACAAGATGTATGCAAAAAACTAGACCCAACAATTTATTTTTTATAGTCATAAATTGATACTGTGCTTATCATTGTGGTAAATCTTATGTATGTTGACAGAAAATATGAAATTTTGCCATGGAACATCATGTTAATCACAAAGTGGATGTAAAAGCATGTTTACTATTTCTTTTGTTTCAGTTTTGTAAACATGGCGTCTATCTTGACACTTAGCGAAAGCCCCTGTGCAAACAAGTTTTTAGAGGTCTTGCTCATATGCAGACTGAACTTTGAAAGAAATTCTGGCTCAGTACAATGTTTTGTGTCATTAAACAAAATAACATTTATCTTAGCTGTTAAATTAAGGATACTTGTCTCGCTCTGGAGAATTAACGCTGCACAAGACACCCTATTACCAACTATTAAAACAAGGCAACTTGGGGTTGCACTAGGGAATCATAGCCAATGTATCTGCCCCTTTCTCTTATCAGTTACACATGGCATGTTGCATTTTTTCTCGGGTGAAATGAAGAGGAGCAAAGGAGTTGTGCTACCAGGGAGAGGATAACTCTTTGCATTTTTTGCTTAAATATTTCTATCAGTCAATTACTAATAGATATTGATTGAGCATGACAAACTCATGAGCTATTAAATATCTCATCCTTTTTAGGTGATTTAGGACTCATTATGTGAGTCGATCTCTCCTGTTATGCAATTTTAATCTTCTTTTCAGTCAAGCATTCCTTACCATCTGGCTATTACCATTACTGTACTGTATACTAATAGTGATTGAAGTTTCTAACACAACTGAATTTTTGTTTCAGCCGATGGCAGGTGGTACTAGGAGAAGCGTCTAATAACTTACACACCTCACAATCGGCGTACGCTGCTGCACTGTGCACATTAATGAGGAACGCAGAAGATTTCAGAGTTGTCCCTCCTTGTTTAAAGTGGGACAACTCCGAATCGTAGATACAATATTGAGAGTGTGGTGATTTATTGAAAAACGGTTATAGTTCTGCAGCCCATTGCTAAACTTTAACTTTGATTATATTTAACTACCAGGTTTCAGTTAGTCTAAATGATTTTGCATTACTAGGTCTAAATGTGTAAAAACTTTGTGTTTTTGTTGTTAAAGTTGCCTGTGATCTAGCTTTTCCAATTTTTGTAAGAAAGCTAACTCCTTTTTAATTGTATTGAGTGAGTTCTCTTGAAAATTGAAACAATGATCAATATGTTCAGCACACATTATTCTTTATTTTTAGACATACATAAAACATTTTTATACTGTTTCTAGTACCAAGTCATACTAATAATAAACTGGGAGCTATTTATCAAATGCTAATATATTGCTTTTGCCTATTCTGTATCTTACGAGTCTTCTTTGAACAACAATGTAACATTCTGCAGTGAACATTAAAGTAACGTTTTAACTGAAAAAAATACGGATGTTTATTGAGCGTTTGGCATAACATTCACGAATAATGTCATAGAAATGTTACCTGAACGTTTCCTCAACGTTATTTCATAACATTCTGTAAACGTTTTTGGGAGAACGTTCGTATGAACGTTAAATAAACGCTAATGGGTGTCTACAGAATAATGTTATTAGAACGCTTTTTTGCTGAATGGCTACGGTCGGGAACCGATGTATAGAATACGTCCAGAAAACATTTTCTTGCTTTTAGGGTGTTGCTCGAAACCACACCACAGAACCTGAGTCTCCAAGCCCGACAACCCTGTGACTCCGCGGGAAAATGAGCCTATCTGATATGCCAAATCGCAGGTGGAAACGATGTAAGGAGTCGGAAACGAGTTTAAACACAGCTTTACATCTATATGACATGTACAACTTCCTGTCCAAGCTGTCTTCATGTGCAGTTAAATTACTCCTATGCTCAGATTCTTCGTGGTATTTCAATCTACGTCTCACTCTGTTGATTATCTCTTTGAACTCTCCCCCTTCCTTCCATTCCTCCATCAGTATCGGCAGCATGATGTTTCGGTAGCTAAATTCATCTTTGGCAGCGGTCATAAATCTGCAGTAATCTGCAGGATTGATTGGATCTTTTACCCTCCATAACATACTGGCCATTATGTCAAGCTCATCCCTTCGCTCCCTGCATGAGTCTATAATGGCAATCTGCAACAAGAACAAAATCTTATACAACATATTCTTTGTTGAGTGGGTTACTGTGGCTGTTACAGCGTGCAATTGCTTTCTTATCTCACCTTAGGAATGCCTTTGGGTATTCCACTGACTACACTGTTTATGATGTCATCGATGTACCCTGGTGTGACTGGCTCCATGTCAGCATCACAAACTTCATCAGCAGATCCATGAGCCATCACAAACACAACCACCACAGAGCATTTGTCCTTCAATCTCTGGATGTCTTCTTTCATGTCTTTTTGTAACGTTACAGTTCTCCAATCTCTTCTGGATTGTACTGAGAAGCCCAGACTCTCTAAACCAAAGATGAGACTTTCTGCTTCCTCCTTTCCACCGTTCTCTCCACCGTCCTCTCTACCTTTGACATTGTAGTACACCAGAGCCTGTTTCCTTGCTCTATCTCTACCTTCTGGTATTATGTAATCACTTGCTAACTCTTTCAGCAACAGAATCATTCTCTGTGACAAACTGCATGCAACCAACTGGGAGTGAAACTCTCCCTTCTCGTCATCTGTGAGGTCTATGCCAAATTCTAGAATAGACTCTATTGCGTCACTTCTCTCCCTGACTGCCAATTCAGTTAACAGCCACTGAGTTCTGTTAATAAAATACGATAATGAGGGCAGACAAAAAATTGGCTCTTTGATTCCTTCCAACAACAACTCTTTTATTTCTTTTTTCGTAACGATTTTTCCAGTGAGTAAGATTTGTTTAATCATCTCCGTATTTGAGAATCGCATAAATGACTCGAACACACTTGGAAAACGTCCAGCAATTGAGGAAGAACAATCAGACGTTATGAGTTCTTTCCTCTCTGTCATCGATAGCACATCTTGTCTTATTAACTCATCTAAGAAAAAACGCATTTTGTCTGCTCTCTTGGATGATCCCATTTCCAAAGTTTGTTCACGACATAAATCAAAAAGCATCTGAGAACCAACACCTGATATTTTGACAAAATGAAGCCACTTGCAGTAGTTCTGTATGTACTGATCTGAAGCATCAAGAAACGCTCTACGAAACTGCCTAATATAGAATTTGAATACTGAGCTAACTGTTTTGCAGTTATCTCTCGTTAAATAGGAACAAATAGATTTGTTTAAAGTTGCATTTGTCTTATCCTGACAAGCAGCATGGAGTAGGTCACAACCCACTAATACAGCAAAGATTAAACATTCACCTAAGTTTTCTTTTTCAAACCAGAAAACCAACAACTCGTACTGTTTCATAAAGCACAGGTAAAATTCCAAGTGAATCTTATAAATATATTTCTTTTCTATCGTAAACGAAAGATTTCCAAATTGACAAGTCATTGTATGGGTAAAACAAATAAAACTTCACGTCGCACCACTCATTCAGATCGTCATTCACTCGTTTGAGTATATCAAATATATCCTCATTCTCCTCCACGACAAAGTCTGGTTGCTTCTCTCTTAAAAAGTTAATCAATGTCTCCCTATTGGCATGATCTAGATGTTTCTGTAGTTCATCGAATTTCTTTGACTCATTCAGTCTGATGCATTCCTCCACATACAGTAATCCATATTTAGTAACAAGATCATCAACTTTCACTTCATCAATCTCAAAGCCTTTGTCACTTCTGATCCATGCCATCTTTCGATATCTACATGGTATACAGTCATCATATATTATTGCGCTAGCTCGTAACATAAGCTATATGTAAATTGATGGCTTTCCTGTCTCAAGTACTTGTGAGTAGCGATTTGCAAGAAGATCTCAGTTACCTTAGCATAGTCATACCTTGTTTTAGAACCATTATGTGACATAATAACCACTGAATGGCATTTAATTGTTGCATTATATTATTATCTATTTCACTAACTGTATCTTTCACACTTCTCAACACTCAAATTATTTTACATCTGCTCATATAATACAATTCTAGACTCATAACAACAAGATTAAAGCCAGCAGTTATAGCGGGTTACAGTATAATTATTGAAGCAACTTTGCACGTTACTAATTCATGCGCATTACTAACTAGCAACATTCAATGTAAATACTATCTAAACTACCCCAATACAACTGTGTGATTCACATGCAACAACTAGTATACCGTTGAAGGACCAACATGCCTTCTGACCAACCTATAGAAGGTAACTAATATGCCAAAGTGACTGAGATCTGTTCCTACTTCACTCTCCGTAAGTAGTGATGAAATTATGTCTGGTTTATTTCAGAGAATTTAAACAAACATATTACTGTTAATGTACCAACTCAATAATTCACTTCAATCTGCAGCATGGCTGTCAGTCATAGGTTGCAACTGAGCATTGAATATTTACCATCATACTAAGGTGATTATATAAGGGATTAATCTAATCTCACGGAAGCGTTAACAAAACATCTGTATACAAGTAGTGAAAGCGTACCACTCGCTGCTATATAAAAACAATTGTTTACAAAAGATATCCAATATACATAATTTGCAAGTAAAACTGTTTCATAATAAACCATTTAATGTCAAGTGACGTACCTGATCAACTTGTAGTAGGCCCTTCAAGCTAGTAAATGATTGCTAGTAGCTTTGCTGACATCAACAGTATATAAATGATGACTAACGGGCTTTACGAGAAGAGAAGTTTAATTTCCATTACGTCATGCCATACCCTTGGATCACAATATTATTATTATCTGAGCACATTTGAAACTATAGTTTATTTACATACTAGCTGATAGTAGCTATGTATGTGGTAATGTTACCTAATGAGTTATTGTATCTGCACTCATATTGTACTTGGATATGTTCAACTGCTCAAGGGCAACTAACTATGTAGGAGCTGGCCGAAGCAAACCATTTGGTACACCGCAAGATACACACTTGCTGCTGCGAGATATAATATCTTATATGTGGAAATATACAACATCGCAATGTAGATAATTCACCCAGAAGAAACAATTAAATGCTATAGAATATTCAGTATTTGTGTCTGCAGTAGCCTGTATATTTATTCAGGTCAAACCACCTGTAACTCCAAATATTTATGTTTTTCATAGAACCCATAACTGTCTATGTTTATGGGCATTCCTTCATAGCATTCAGATCTATGTGTAGTACTATCAAGTCTCTATGTCTATGTGTAGTACTAGTAAGTATCTATGTCTATGTGTAGCACTAGTAAGTATCTATGTCTATGTGTAGTACTGGTAAGTGTCTATGTCTATGTGCAGTACTATTAAGTATATATGTCTATGTGTAGTGCTAGTAAGTATCTATGTCTATGTGTAATACTAGTAAGTATCTATGTCTATGTGTAGTACTAGTAAGTATCTATGTCTATGTGTAGTACTAGTAAGTATCTATGTCTATATGTAGTGCTAGTAAGTATCTATGTCTATGTGTAGTACTAGTAAGTATCTATGTCTATGTGTAGTGCTAGTAAGTATCTATGTCTATATGTAGTACTAGTAAGTATCTATGTCTATGTATAGTGCTAGTAAGTATCTATGTCTATGTGTAGTACTAGTAAGTATCTATGTCTATGTGTAGTACTAGTAAGTATCTATGACTATGTGTAGTACTAGTAAGTATCTATGTCTATGTGTAGTACTAGTAAGTATCTATGTCTATGTGTAGTGCTAGTAAGTATCTATGTCTATATGTAGTACTAGTAAGTATCTATGTCTATGTGTAGTGCTAGTAAGTATCTATGACTATGTGTAGTACTAGTAAGTATCTATGTCTATGTGTAGTACTAGTAAGTATCTATGTCTATGTGTAGTACTAGTAAGTATCTATGTCTATGTGTAGTACTAGTAAGTATCTATGACTATGTGTAGTACTAGTAAGTATCTATGTCTATGTGTAGTACTAGTAAGTATCTATGTCTATGTGTAGTGCTAGTAAGTATCTATGTCTATATGTAGTACTAGTAAGTATCTATGTCTATGTGTAGTGCTAGTAAGTATCTATGACTATGTGTAGTACTAGTAAGTATCTATGTCTATGTGTAGTACTAGTAAGTATCTATGTCTATATGTAGTACTAGTAAGTATCTATGTCTATGTGTAGTGCTAGTAAGTATCTATGACTATGTGTAGTACTAGTAAGTATCTATGTCTATGTGTAGTACTAGTAAGTATCTATGTCTATGTGTAGTACTAGTAAGTATCTATGTCTATGTGTAGTACTAGTAAGTATCTATGTCTATGTGTAGTACTAGTAAGTATCTATGTCTATGTGTAGTGCTAGTAAGTATCTATGTCTATATGTAGTACTAGTAAGTATCTATGTCTATGTGTAGTGCTAGTAAGTATCTATGACTATGTGTAGTACTAGTAAGTATCTATGTCTATGTGTAGTACTAGTAAGTATCTATGTCTATGTGTAGTACTAGTAAGTATCTATGTCTATGTGTGGTACTAGTAAGTATCCATGTCTATGTGTAGCACTAGTAAGTATCTATGTCTATGTGTAGTACTAGTAAGTATCTATGTCTATGTGTAGCACTAGTAAGTATCTATGTCTATGTGTAGCACTAGTAAGTATCTATGTCTATGTGTAGTTCTAGTAAGTATCTATGTCTATGTGTAGTGCTAGTAAGTATCTATGTCTATGTGTAGTGCTAGTAAGTATCTATGTCTATGTGTAATACTAGTAAGTATCTATGTCTATGTGTAGTGCTAGTAAGTATCTATGTTTATGTGTAGTACTAGTAAGTATCTATGTCTATGTGTAGTGCTAGTAAGTATCTATGTCTATGTGTAGTACTAGTAAGTATCTATGTCTATGTGTAGCACTAGTAAGTATCTATGTCTATGTGTAGTACTAGTAAGTATCTATGTCTATGTGTAGTGCTAGTAAGTATCTATGTCTATGTGTAGTACTAGTAAGTATCTATGTCTATGTGTAGTACTAGTAAGTATCTATGTCTATGTGTAGCACTAGTAAGTATCTATGTCTATGTGTAGCACTAGTAAGTATCTATGTCTATGTGTAGTACTAGTAAGTATCCATGTCTATGTGTAGTACTAGTAAGTATCTATGTCTATGTGTAGTACTAGTAAGTATCTATGTCTATGTGTAGTACTAGTAAGTATCTATGTCTATGTGTAGTGCTAGTAAGTATCTATGTCTATGTGTAGTGCTAGTAAGTATCTATGTCTATGTGTAGTGCTAGTAAGTATCTATGTCTATGTATAGTGCTAGTAAGTATCTATGTCTATGTGTAGTACTAGTAAGTATCTATGTCTATGTGTAGCACTAGTAAGTATCTATGTCTATGTGTAGTTCTAGTAAGTATCTATGTCTATGTGTAGTGCTAGTAAGTATCTATGTCTATGTGTAGTGCTAGTAAGTATCTATGTCTATGTGTAGTACTAGTAAGTATCTATGTCTATGTGTAGTGCTAGTAAGTATCTATGTCTATGTGTAGTACTAGTAAGTATTTATGTCTATGTGTAGTACTAGTAAGTATCTATGTCTATGTGTAGTACTAGTAAGTATTTATGTCTATGTGTAGTACTAGTAAGTATCTATGTCTATGTGTAGTACTAGTAAGTATTTATGTCTATGTGTAGTACTAGTAAGTATCTATGTCTATGTATAGTGCTAGTAAGTATCTATGTCTATGTGTAGTACTAGTAAGTATCTATGTCTATGTGTAGCACTAGTAAGTATCTATGTCTATGTGTAGTTCTAGTAAGTATCTATGTCTATGTGTAGTGCTAGTAAGTATCTATGTCTATGTGTAGTACTAGTAAGTATCTATGTCTATGTGTAGTGCTAGTAAGTATCTATGTCTATGTGTAGTGCTAGTAAGTATCTATGTCTATGTGTAGCACTAGTAAGTATCTATGTCTATGTGTAGTGCTAGTAAGTATCTATGTCTATGTATAGTGCTAGTAAGTATCTATGTCTATGTGTAGTACTAGTAAGTATCTATGTCTATGTGTAGCACTAGTAAGTATCTATGTCTATGTGTAGTTCTAGTAAGTATCTATGTCTATGTGTAGTGCTAGTAAGTATCTATGTCTATGTGTAGTACTAGTAAGTATCTATGTCTATGTGTAGTACTAGTAAGTATCTATGTCTATGTGTAGTTCTAGTAAGTATCTATGTCTATGTGTAGTGCTAGTAAGTATCTATGTCTATGTATAGTGCTAGTAAGTATCTATGTCTATGTATAGTGCTAGTAAGTATCTATGTCTATGTGTAGTACTAGTAAGTATCTATGTCTATGTGTAGTGCTAGTAAGTATCTATGTCTATGTATAGTGCTAGTAAGTATCTATGTCTATGTGTAGTACTAGTAAGTATCTATGTCTATGTGTAGCACTAGTAAGTATCTATGTCTATGTGTAGTTCTAGTAAGTATCTATGTCTATGTGTAGTGCTAGTAAGTATCTATGTCTATGTGTAGTACTAGTAAGTATCTATGTCTATGTGTAGTGCTAGTAAGTATCTATGTCTATGTGTAGTGCTAGTAAGTATCTTTGTCTATGTGTAGTACTAGTAAGTATCTATGTCTATGTGTAGCACTAGTAAGTATCTATGTCTATGTGTAGTACTAGTAAGTATCTATGTTTATGTGTAGTACTAGTAAGTATTTATGTCTATGTGTAGTACTAGTAAGTATCTATGTCTATGTGTGGTACTAGTAAGTATCTATGTCTATGTGTAGTACTAGTAAGTATCTATGTCTATGTGTAGTTCTAGTAAGTATCTATGTCTATGTGTAGTACTAGTAAGTATCTATGTCTATGAGTAATCATAATAATGTTGGAGCTACATAAGGTTGTACTTAAATCTAAAAAGAAAATAAAAACAATCGTTTTAGAGTTTCTCTAATGGAACTTATCAGTGACACCTGTGCTCTGTGTATTCAAGGTCTGGTGTGGTAATAGCAAAAGAATATTCTAGACTACACTATCTATTCAGAAAAAACCATTCAAAATTTTGTATAAGATAATTCCATTCAAATAAAAATTATAAAAAACAATAAAACACCCTTTTGCACACTTCAGTAACATATACCCGCTATTATGTCATTTATATCTGTAGAAACATCGAGCTTCAGTTTTCACCCTGATTAAATTACGTAGAAACTTTTCGGCGGTGACTCTACTCTTTGGAAATCCTCTGAGAACCAGCGTATGGTTTCAAGACACCCAAACGCTGGTCTTTAGTGAATCAGGTGGGCACTGATGACTGGGTTGGTTAGTGCTGCAGGCTTCCAACTGTACCTTGCTTATATCTGTTTGGTTAAGGAATAATGCTTGTCAATTATGCAAGAGCAATGCTTGCTTGTCTAAAGTGGGAGGAAGCTGTGAGAGCGGAGTTCTACAAATATTCGGCTGCTGTGTTCTTCAGGCAGCATTTATCTTATCACTCCATGTAAGAGAGAGGTCCAGTTTTTATATACACGGAAAACGCTGGAATTACATAACCATAACACATGACTGCAAATATTATTTCATTTGCAGTAAAACATAAAATAGTCACTGTCTAGAAAATATGGTACGAAGTAAAATATGTGAATTTATAATGACATACAATAATATATAATTGGGTGACAACGTTGATTTTGCATCTATTGGATCAGGCGTAAAGTGTCACAGCTTCCGGCCATAAAATCTCCAGTTTGTTTTCCACACAACATATGTAGTTGTTTACTCTCAATACAAGCTTTCTATAACTGTGCTTTTAGGTGCCAGACTTCAGGTATCTCAGGTATCGGGATTAATTAAAGGATTAAATGATAGGTTTTGAATACTGTAACATGGAGTACCAGAAAATATGGCTATTAGGAACCAATTTGGCTCAAAGCCGAGCAAGTAGCGTCATTGAGAAGCAAGCGTGTACTTGACTCAGTGTGCAGACCAGCAGCAATTTATTTCAACAAGTCAAACTATTAGTAAGTACATCACACTTCCTGTTATAAACCGTGACTGTACAATATGGTGCATATAAATAGTGTAACAAACAGCAAAGTTAGATAACGTAAGTGATTTTCAATAAAAGAAAGTTCCGGAATGTGGGCTGGTTTTACCTGTCAAAGTTCAATATGTCAATGGTTCAAAGCCCGAAAGAACTTCCATTAAAAGACGCTCATCGATGAGTTATCAATTACTGTCCGCAACTACCCTACGTGTAGGCTGTCTGAAAGCAAGCTAGACCACCACCAATATATTTGAAAAGCTTTTCTCAGTAACTGTTACATCTACATGTACAACTTCCTGTCCAAGCTGTCTTCATGAGCAGTTAAATTACTCCTATACTCAAGAACTTCATGGTATTTCAATCTACGTCTCACTCTGTTTATGATATCTTTGATCTCTCCTCCTTTCTTCCATTCCTCCATCAGTATCGGCAGCATGATGTTTCTGTAGCTAAATTCATCTTTAGCAGCGGTCATAAATCTGCAGTAATCTTCAGGATTGATTGGACCTTTTACCCTCCATAACATACTGGCCATTATGTCAAGCTCATCCCTTCGCTCCCTGCACGAGTCTATAATGGAAATCTGCAACAAGAACAAAATTTTAGACAACATATTCTTTGTTGAGTGGGGTACTGTGGTTGTTACAGTGTGCAATTGCTTTCTTATCTCACCTTAGGAATGCCTTTGGGTATTCCACTGACTACACTGTTTATGATGTCATCGATGTACCCTGGTGTGACTGGCTCCATGTCAGCACCCTCAACTTTATCAGCAGATCCATGAGCCATCACAAACACAACCACCACAGAGCATTTGTCCTTCACTCTCTGGATGTCTTCTTTCATGTTTTTTTCTAACGTTACAGCTCTCCAATCTCTTCTGGATTGTACTGATAAGCCCCGACTCTCTAAACCAGAGATGAGACCTTCTGCTTCCTACTGTCCATCCACCTCTCTACCTTTGACATTGTAGTACACCAAAGCATGTTTCCTTGCTCCATCTGTACCTTCTGGTATTATGTAATCACTCGCTAACTCTTTCAGCTGCAGAATCATTTTTTGTGTCAAACTGCATGCAACCAGCTGGGAGTGGAACTCTTTCTTCTCGTGGTCTGTTAGGTCTATGCCAAATTCTAGAATAGACTCTATTGTGTCACCTCTTTCCTCGACTGCCAATTCCGTTAACAGCCAATGAGTTCTGCCATCGTTCCAAAACAATGACGAGCCCAAAAACGTACTCCAACGTTTGATTCGTTCCAACAACAACTCTTTTACTTCTTTTTTCGTTAAGGTGTTTTCAGTAAGTAATATTTGTTTAAACATCTCTGTATTTGAGAATTGCATAAACTCCTCGAATACACTCACACATCCAGGCATTGAGGAAGAACCCTCAGACACTATGAGTTCTTTTCTCTCTGTCATCGATAGCACACCTTGTCTTAACAACTCATTTAGAAAAAAGTGCATTTTGTCTGCACTCTTGGATTTTTTCATTTTAAAAGTTTGCTTACGACATAAATCAAAAAGCATCAGAGAATCAAAGGCTGATGTTTTGACAAAATGAAGCCACTCGCAGTAGTGCTGTATGTACTGATCTGGAGCATCAAGAAACACTACGAAACTTGCTAATATAGTGGTTGAATACTGAGCTAACTGTTTTGCAGTTATCTCTCATTAAATAGCAACCAATAAGTTTGTTCAAACTTGGATTTGTCTTATCTTGACAAGAAGCATGGAGAAGGTGATAACCTATCAAGGGGTAAACTTCCACTTAAGTGTTCTTTTTCATACAATGTAAACAACAACTCGTACTGTTTTGTAAGACACAGGTAGAACTGAAAGTCTACCTTACAAATGGGCGATACTTCCCTTCTACTGTGGAGGACTAATTCCAGAGTGAATAATTCATTGGTTGTGTCCACCAACCAATAAAACTTCACGTCGCACCACTCATTCAAGTCGGCATTCACTTGTTTGATTATATCAAACACATCCTCATTCTCCTCCGCAGCAAAGTCTAATTGTTTCTCTCTTAAACAGTTAATCAACGTCTCCCTATTGGCTTGGTCTAGATGTTTCTGTATTTCATCAAACTGCTCTGACACAGACAGACACACACAGACGCATTCCTTTGGATACGACAATCGATATTTAGTAACAAAATCATCAACTTTCACTTCATCAATCTCAAAGCCTTGGTCGATTCTGAACCTCTTGGTCCATACCATCGTTCAATATCTGCAAGGTAAACAGCCATCATATATTATTGCGCTAGCTCGTAACGTAAGTTATAGGTAAAATTGATGGCTTTCCTGTCTCAAGTACTTGTGAGTAGTTAATTGCAAGAAGATCTCAGTCCCTTCGGCATACTAGTAATTGTTATAGAACGATTATATGATACGTTAACCATTGAATGGCATATTAGTTGTTGCATATTATTATATATTTCATCAACTACATCTTTCACTGTCTAAACCACAGCCAATATAGCAATGTGGTTGACATGCAACAAAAATTACACCATTCAGTGACTAATATGCCTTCTGACCAACCTATAGAAGGTAACTAATATGCCAATGTGACTGAGATGTGTTCCTACTTAACTCTCTATATATGATGATGAGATTGTATTTTGTCTATTTCAGAAACCTCAAACAAACATATTACTGTTAATGGGGTAACTCAATAATTCACCAGTTTACAAAATATATCCAATATACATAATTTGCAAGTAAAACTGTTTCATAATAAACCATTTAATGTCAAGTGACTTACCTGATCAACTTGTGGTAGGGCCTTCAAGCTAGTAAATGATTGCTAGTAGTTTTGCTGACATCAACAATATATATGTAAATGATGACTAACGGGGTTTCCCCGAAAAGTTTCATTTCCATTACATCATGCCATGCCCTTTGTGTACAAGATTATTATTATCTGAGCACATTTGAAACTATATTTTATTTATATACTAGCTGATAGTAGCTAGTAAGTTAATGTTACCTCATGACTTACTACACCTGTGCTCCTATATTGTACAAGAGTATATGCAACAAGTCAAGGTCAACAATTGGCTTCTCCTTGAGAACTATAAAAGTTATATCAAATTGACATGTCAGCAAACTTATAGCCAGTTTATACCATAACCTGAGAGCGGTTTCCTTCTCGATCTATTAATGAAATAAATCTGCAGCCCGAACTAATCTTAAGATTTATGCGGTTTCATTCATTCAATTGGCTTGGAGTGTCTTTTGGAGTAATCAGCCGCATCCACCTCTCTACCTTTGACATTGTAGTACACCAGAGCATGTTTCTTTGCTCCATTTGTACCTTCTGGTATTATGTATTCACTTGCTAACTCTTTCAGCAGCAGAATCATTTTCTGTGACAAACTGCGTGCAACCAACTGGGAGTGAAACTCTTTCTTCTCGTCATCTGTTAGGTCTATGCCATTTTCTAGAATGGTCTCTATCACATCACTTCTGTCCTCAAGTACTAACTCTGTTAGCAGCCATTGATCTCCACTGTTTTTAAGAAGTCTTGTAGTTTCGTTTTTACCTAAGATCACTGGTTAATTAATTCTGTTTGGATTCAAACAAACTAGTATGAAACCAAGAACTTCCGACAGACCGAGAAGGCAACCGAGATGTTAGGAGTTCTTTTGACTTCTCAGCAATAACACTTTTTGTCTCACCAACTCATCAAGAAAAACCAAATTTTATCAGATCTTTTACTGAGAATCATAAAATCAACTTATTTAAAGCATGTTTCTATATTAATCTGCAAGACAACACAATGTCTTTACATGAAAGGCATCCATTGACTGAGGTTGTGTATACTCATTTGATGCTTTTGATAAATCAGAGCCCCATTCTTTTAACAAGTGTTTAATTGTTACTTCTATATCTTCTTATTTCTCCTCAAATAATAGCGAAGGAATTTATGCCGACCTATATCTGTATTGTCCTGACAAGCAGGGTGTGGAACTGTATCACTGGATAAAAGATGGAAAAGGTCAAAGTGTCTATCAAAATTTTCTTTATTTAACAAAATGCACAGAAGCTGGTATCGTTTCAGGAGGATCAAGCACAATGGCGCATCTACTCAATAAAGTCATTTTCAAATGGAAAAGTCTCGATCAGATTAACTTGCAACACATACAGAGTCACACCTGTCAGGTGTAGAGGTAGGCGTCTATTTCATTGAGCACATCAAACGCATCCTCATCTCCCTCTACAGCAAAGTCGGGTTGTTCCTTTTTTATGAAATCAATAAGTATTTCTTTGTGGACTCTGCTAGTAGTGTTTGTGGTCCCCAGTCTTTCAGTTTCTTGCATTTTGAAACCTCCAAACAACGCTCATTGGTCGAATAAACTCCATTTATCTGCAACAGAATTTGTTTTGTCATAAATTGTTGCTCTTCAAATTCAAACCACAATATAACATACTTCACCCAATTTTTTTGTTTTGTATCAGGTTAACCAAATCTATAAATAATTCATAATCTCCCCAATTATGCACCCATTCAGTGGCACATGCTGTAAATGGTTAAGTAACTGCATGATATAGATATTATTTTGTTCTCATTTTATCAATCATCAACCCCTGAGAGTATTTTTTGCAACAAATATGGCACTTTCAAATGTTGCTTACATTATTATTAAATCATTTAAGGAATTACTCTTATTTATAAACAAGAACTACAACAACACATGTGCATACATATGCACAGCTGCTATATATTACCTATAAGTCACCACTCTATATAAGCCAGGGTACATGATAAATATAGTATACACACTGTGTGCAATAATATATTACATAACATGTACTAACAAATCTTGTCAACTTGTCCCCTGCTGTCAAGGTCACTCAATGATTACTAATCAATACTTTCTTCTTTGCATTGCACTTGAAGTAATACTTTTAACTAATATTATATTTTGTTCCTTTAGAACATTACTGCAACCAGCAATACATCAATAAGCTGGTTACAATGAAGTTTCTGCAGCTAAAATCTCAGAAAAAGTACCATAGAGTTGTGTGGTTTTACCAATCGTACAAACTGATATATGCATAATATTAGGCAATGCCAAAATTGGTAAATCCCATGACTGATGGAAAACTTGTTTTTAATGCTGCTGATGAAACCAAATTATAGGAACAGTTTGTATACAAAGTCATGTGGTGCATAATTATTGGTTATCGATTTGATTATAGTATCCATTTGTTTTGGTGCATTTCCAACAAATGTTAGCTAAGAGCACCAGAAGGCATGTGCTAATTGACTATTGAGTCATCATAATTGTTCCCAACCTGCTGTGTATAGTGATGTAATGTGTTGGGACTATGTGCAGCTGTGTGAGTGTGTGTAACACCTTCAGATGATAGATAGACTGTACAGAATACTTTTACATAGGTTACTCTAGTAGCTCCCACACAAGTAAAATGAGATTTAGTTTTAAATCAACCTAGCAGCATTTTATGGCTTTATGGCTATAAAGTAAGGCATAGTGGAGAGGTCCTCTTATCAAACCCACTGATACACAATCAATACCATCAGTAATGCACTGCTGCTTGAATACTAGAACTTAAAAGGTGCAAGAAATCCAAAAAGAACCTTCTAGTTCTGATAAGCTTGCAGTTGATGTCACAGATATCTACAGAAATACAGGCCTTTATATACTCACCTGTTGTATAATGCTTTATGGTATTTTCTGCTTCTGACACGCAGATCTGACTAATTCGCTGAGAACAGGAAGTAGGATGGAGATAGTTAATACACATTGAAGCCTGGTTCACATACATATCGTAGATGCTCGCAAGTGATCGCGCATCCCTCGTGCGAGCATCTGCGATGTATGTGAACCCAGACTTCCTGTGGCTCGTACGACGTCGTAGAGGCTCGTAGAAAAGTTCAGCTGAACAAACTTTCGTGCGACCGTCGTATGATGGAGAGTAAATTTTCTTACTTTCTTTCTCACAAACCACATTCAGGTCAAGGTTACTCATGTAAAAATGACTGCCATCAAAAAATTATAATAAATAATAAAATTATTATTGTTTAATTATAAATATTGATTATTATTTATTATTAATTTTCTGAGTGAAATATTGTGACAGTTGATTTAAATGTATAAATATATATATATTCTTTAAATTTTTATATAATAGCATAATTAGCATATTATTATAAATTGAGATTCAAAATTTTATATTAAGAGATGGTAAAAAAATGATAATGCACCATTGAACAACAGTTAAAAATTTAATTAAAAAATATGGAATAACATTTAATGATAATATGAGCAAAAATGTAATAAATTTTTTATAACTGTTAAAAATAATAAATTATTTGGTGTAATTGAACAACTATAATTCATTTAGTATGTACATAGTCGCTGGTCAGTGAAGACGTGTTTGGAAATTTTATTACCTCCCAGTCAAGAGAGTGATTATACCTCTTGCTATCGTGGGTTTGCCAAGTTTATGTGAACATGTATCGCGGATCTGTCGCACGAGGGATCCGCGATCACTTGCGAGCTTCTACGATGTATGTGAACCAGGCTTTAGCACCAGTTTCAATATATAGAGCCTGTGTCAATTTAAACAATAAAAGGTGACAACTCCAAACCAGTCATTTGTTCTTCACGTCTTTAAGCCTCAGCAACAGTATTTGACAAACTTTTCTCAGTAACTGTTACATCTACATGTACAACTTTCTGTCCAAACTGTCTTCATGTGCAGTTAAATTACTCCTACACTCATGGTATTTCATTCTAAGTCTCACTCTGTTGGTGATCTCTTTGAACTCTCCTCCTTTCTTCCATTCCTCCATCAGTATCGGCAGCATGATATTTCTGTGGGTGACTTCATCTCTGGCAGCTGTCATAAATCTGCAGTAATCTTGAGAATTGATTGGACCTTTTGCTTGTGGTATGGTGGTAGTGCTAATGCGAGGCATCTTTTTCAACCTACGTGGCTCCTCTTTGCGTTTTCTGCAGGAATCAATTATCGATATCTGTAACAATAGCAAAAATAGCTTGGTCGTTAATGCAACAAGTTTTCGAGTTTATAGCAAAACTTAACCTCACCAATCTCACCTTAGGAATGCCTTTGGGTATTCCACTGACTTCACTGTTTATGATGTCATCGATGTATCTAAGAGGAACAGGCTTCATGTCAGCATCACAGACTTCATCAGCAGATCCATGAGCCATCACAAACGCAACCACCACAGAGCAGTTGTCCTTCACTCTCTGGTTGTCTTCTGTCATGGTTTTTTCTAACGTACCAGCTTTCCAATCTCTTCTGGATTATACTGAGAAGCCCATTCTCTCTAAACCAGAGATGAGACCTTCTGCTTCCTCCTGCCCACCCTCCTCTCTACCTTTGACATTGTAGTACACCAGAGTTTGTTTCCTTGCTCCACCTGTACCTTCCGGTATTATGTAATCCCTTGCTAACTCTCTCAGCAGCAGAATCATTTCTTGTGACAAACTGCCTGCAACTAGCTGGGAGTGAAACTCTTTCTTCTCATCATCAGTTAGGTCTATGCCATATTTCAGAATAGACTCCATCACCTCGTGTTTTTTATTGATTGCCAATGTTGTTAACAGCCATTGGCGTTTACCTTGCTTCAGCAACTCCATCACTTCTTCCTTCACTACGATGTTTTCGGTGAGCAGAATTTGGTTAAGCATTTCCTTACATGCGTGTAGCATAAACAACTGAAACAAACTAATACGACTCCTAAAACGAGGCCAAGATGTTATAAGTTGTTTTCGTTCTGTCATCTTTAGCACATCTTGTCTTACCAACTCATCAAGAAAAAACTGCATTTTGTCAGCTCTGGCGCTGGTTATCATTCGACGAATGAGCCTATCACATGTTTCAAAAAATATTTCGGAGTAATCGTATCTTTGCCTGACAAAAAACCCATCTACAATAGTTTTGTATGCACTCATGAATTACTTTGAAAAATCGATGTTGAAATTCTCTAGAAAGAGTCTCACCGCTTCGCAGTTCACCTTGATTAATGTTTTCAGAAAATATCAAAGAAATTCATTCTGTTTTCCATCAGTATTATTCTGACACGCAACGTGTAAAAGTTCGCTAGCTACCTGTATGAAATGTTGACTCAAGCATTTTTTAAAGTTCGCTTTTTTACAGAGTATGAGCCGCAGCTCGTATCGCTCGTACAAGCGAGATACATCTGCAAGCTTACTTTACAAATGGAAACTATCTTGCTGGGAGCAGCATCACGTAATGGAAGATAAAAGTCCACGCCATAAAATAGATCCCCTTTAATCTTAACTCTGGCAAGTGAGTCAAACACATGCTCATCTTCTTCCAAAGCAAAGTCAGATTGTTTCTTACTTATGTAACCAATCAATAAGTCTGTTGGCTTCATCTAGTAATGCTTCTAGTTGATCAAACCGCCGTGACTCGTGCAGTCTTTTGTATTCTAAAGGCAGCCACTCAGAGCTCACTGGTTGGATAGACTCCATATTCCTACATCAGAGTTTGGTTTATTGTTATCTGTTAAACTTTAACAACAAAAGTCCTAGATGTCCTCTTGTCTTCATCTCTTTTGTATCAGAGTAAATTTATAAATATTCATAATCTTTCTCAAGTTTTCTCCCATTCAGTAGCTGATATTGTAAATTATTCGGAAACTGTTCGATATAAATGTCTCATTTAACTCCTTGATACACAAACATTAATAAACCTTGTAAACCTGTGGTCTCCTGTTGTACCTGTCTATGTCGACTTATCAATACTTCCTGGTTTGGTTTGCATTGCAAGCGCTATAATACACTCCAATTGTATATTTGTTTTTTTAGGTTATTACTGCTATCAGAAATACACAAACAAGTAGGATAAACTCATAAACTGATGTGTAATTACATAATTAATTATACTATTGGTAATCATTTTCTGTGAGTTTTGGTAATAATTCTAACTTTCCACATGACTCATGGAAAACTGTGATGTTGTATGCTGACAAAACCAGAACAATGGTAACTATCAAACATTCATTATACAAAGCTATGTAATGTATAATTGATTGATTTTTTTGTGCATTGATAACAAATGTAGTTCAGAGCATTGGAGGGTACCTACTAACTGTGTAAACTACACAATCTTACTAGAGACACAACCAATCTTACTAGAGACACAACCAAACTTTTCTCACTTCTTATCGCTCATGACACCTCCGGTGCCTTTATCCTACTATACCGGGTACTCCTACTGTCTCCACCCAGTGTAGGGTATTATCCAACCAAACTCACAACACTGACAGCTGTTGCCAGCAATGAACAAAATTTTAACTAAAATAAACTACACAGGTATTTGAAAAAATAGTGTTCATTACAAGTTGATTATCCAAGAGTACAAAACAATGTCCAGGTAAAGACTGAATACAATAAAGAGTAAACAGCCATATATATGCATAATTAGGTCATCAAGTAGCAACCAATCAATTAGGTAAATGCTTAACAATGTATAACCAGATAAGATACGTGAAATTAATTCTGACTACTCCTATCCTCTGTTCAATGCAGGGGAGCCAAAAGGCAATCTCCTTATTTACTAAGGCTTCGTCCTTAGCCTCAGGTCCTTACAGACACTATCACTCCTTTAATATCTTCAGTTATGGTATAATAGATGGCTTGGTCACACATCTTCGACTATTATACCTGATGAAAGCGTGTATGGCAGAATCCGGATTGATATACGGCTTTACTCTGGTTTGGAGTAGACTCCATTGTTAACATGTAGGGGACACAGGGTAGGTGGGAATATTTGGGATAACTTTTAAGCAAATCAATGACTTTTTTATGGTCGTAGAAAGAAAGTTTTTGTAAGTAGCAGGAGTCAATGTATGTTTATTTTTTCTAGAGCAACATGAGTATGGGTGGCAGTCAAAGGGAGTAGAAGTGACAGTCAAAGACAGTAGGGGTGGCAGTCAAAGGGAGTAGGGGTGGCAGTCAGAGGGAGTGGGGGTGGCAGTCAAAGGGAGTAGGGGTGGCAGTCAAAGGTAGTAGGGGTGGCAGTCAAAGGGAGTAGGGGTGGCAGTCAAAGGGAGTAGGGGTGGCAGTCAAAGGAAGTAGGGGTGGCAGTCAAAGGGAGTGTGTGCGTGTGCGCGAGCCCGTGTGTGTGTGCGTGTGTGTGTGTGTGTATGTGTTCTATGTACCTATGTATATTTTCTTATGGGTCACTTACTCAATCTATGAGTATCATGAGGTTCAATGGAGAGGTCCTCTGATCAAAACCACTGAGACACAAGCATTACCATCAATAATGAACTGCTGTTTAGGATACCACAACTTGGAAGGCGCAGGAAATCAAAAAAGAACCTTCTAGTTCTGATAAGCTTGCAGTTGATGTCGCAGATATCTACAGAGATACAGGCCTTTATATACTCACCTGATATATAGTGCCTCACGACATCTTCTGTTTCTGCATAGATAATTCTGATTTATTGGGTGAAGTCAAGAAATTAGTGTGAACTAACTGATGCACATTTAGCACAAGTTTCGATATAGAAAACCTGCATCAATTTAACAGTGAAAGATGACAACTCCAAACCGGTGAGCTATTACTTTATCAACTTGTCATAGACCTGCCATTGTTTTTATATAGTTGTTGTATAAATGAATGTGTGTGTACACGAATGTCTGTGACTACCCTAGCTTGGTTTCTGTAAGACTTTGGGTAAAACTGCCTGGTGCGCTTCTAAATGAATAATTAATTCTGTGTGTCCACCTAGCGATCGCTTGGCACTCGGCTCAGTTATTGATTGAGTGATGTTTTTCTTCTGTTTTCAAAAAGTCACTAAGTAATTGCAAACATTTTCTTTGAAGTTATTGCCAGAATTTAATTGGGGTCAAAAACTGTTAGCCGGCTCCTTGATTGACCAATCACAACGCATAAATGTCTTATTGTTGTCTCCAATACTATTGTGTCACGCTCACCACCCCGATCTATCAATGACCATGTAATAATTTGTAGGCTATGGTTTTTTGATAAATGAATGGAATATAAAAAACCTGCACAACTTTTGGGAAAAGTTTCCTGAGCGCCAAAGAAGCTGTTAGAGGGATCGCTATACATACATGAGGCTAAAGTTCCTGTGTTTTGTTAGTTAGTTTTACTTTAATTGGTTTAGTCCCGAAATAATTTAGACAAGGAATAAATCATGTTTTATATATTTACACGCGGGTATTATATTTTGGAGCACATTCGTAGTGGATTTTGGCATCCTACTACTTTCAAATAAACAGTATTTTTACCAAGCAAATCTCACATATGCTGGCACAGCCAGGTTGGTAGACTTTAAAGGTCTTCCTGTTGTTTTTACTTTTCCCCCAGAGGTGATATAGACATGGTATGGCACCAAGAATGCTGTGGAGCAAGTTTTCCTAACTGCACAACTATAAGACTTTCTGGCTTAGGCGTACAACTCGTAGCTTTGTAGTTATAGAGTTTTATTATATTATTGTTCCAGTGTAAGAACAAGTGAGCCATAGTATAGTAGAAAAGGAAATGCAAAGAACATGGCAAACGCTCAGCTTTTTATAGACTATGTTGCAGGAAACATTTGGTCCAATCCATATCCAATGACATAAAGGATAATTATGCCATCCAATATACATGCTAACTATAAATATAGATAAGTAATAGATGCGGCATAACATTAAAATTTCGTAGCGCTCAAGGATAAGGGGCGGAGTCAATAGTCTGTCAACCAATCAAGGCAGTCCATAGGTGTAGCCTTGCTGTCCCCTGTGTTTTTGATCTTTACACACCTGCACTCCAAATAAAACAATTGGCCTTGTATACTAAAATGACATATGCAAGATATGATGGCATTTAAACTATATGTATATGTTATGGGAGTCGTCTTCTCCCCATGTTTGTAGCGCTCAGCAATGAATTTTGACAAGCTGTTCTCAGTAACTGTTACATCTACATGTACAACTTGCTGTCCAAGCTGTCTTCATGTGCAGTTAAATTACTCCTGCACCTAGGTTTTTCATGGTATTTCAATCTAAGTCTCACTATGTTGATTATCTCTTTGAACTCTCCTCCTTTCTTCCATTCCTCCATCAGTATCGGCAGCATGATGTTTCTGCAGCTAAATTCATCTTTGGCGGCGGTCATAAATCTGCAGTAATCTTCAGGGTTGATTGGATCTTTTACCCTCCATAACATACTGGCCATTATGTCAAACTCATCCCTTCGCTCCCTGCACGAGTCTATAATGGCAATCTGCAACAAGAACAAAATCTTATACAACATATTCTTTGTTGAGTGGGTCACTGTAGTTGTTACAGCGTGCAATTGCTTTCTTATCTCACCTTAGGAATGCCTTTTGGTATTCCACTGACTACACTGTTTATGATGTCATCGATGTACCCTGGTGTGACTGGCTCCTTGTCAGCATCACAAACTTCATCAGCAGATCCATGAGCCATCCCAAACACAACCACCACAGAGCAGTTGTCCTTCACCCTCTGGATGTCTTCTTCTAAATGTTTCTGTAATGCAGCAGCTCTCCAATCTCTCCTGGATTGTACTGAGAAGTCCAGACTCTCTAAACCAGAGATGAGGCCTTCTGCTTCCTCCTCTCCATCCACCTCTTTACCTTTGACATTGTAGTACACCAGAGCTTGTTTCTTTGCTCCACTTGTACCTTCTGGTATTATGTAATCACTTGCTAACTCTCTCAGCAGCAGAATCATTTTCTGTGACAAACTGCATGCAACCAACTGGGAGTGAAACTCTTTCTTCTCGTCATCTGTTAGGTCTATGCCAAATTCTAGAATAGACTCTATTGCGTCACCTCTTTCCTTGAATGCCAATTCCGTTAACAGCCAATCAGTTCTGCTATTCAAAAACCGTAATGAAAGTGGGCTTCGTTTCAGCAACAACTCTTTCACTTCTTTTTTCGTCAGGATGTTTCCAGTGAGTAAGATTTGTTTAACCATTTCTATATTTGAGAATAGCATAAACGTTTCGAATACAGTCATATATGCAGGATTTGAGGAAGACATTATGAGTTCTTTCCTCTCTGTCACTGATAGCACATCTTGTCTTACCAACTCATCTAGAAAAAAGCGCATTTTTTTTGCTCTCTTGGACCATTTCATTTTCAAAGTTTGCTTACGACATAAATCAAAAAGCATCCGACCATCAGCACCTGGTATTTTGACAAACTGAAGCCACTCGCAGTAGTTCTGTATGTACTGATCTGGAGCATCAAGAAACGCTATATGGAACCTGCTAATATAGTAGTCGAATACTGAGGTAACTGTTGCGCAGTTGTCTCTCGTTAAATAGCAACCAATAAATTTGTTTAAACTTCCATTTGTTTTATCCTGACAAGCAGCATGGAGAAGGTGATAACCTACTAACCTATCAAGGAGAAAACTTCCACTTCTTAAGTTTTTTTTTTCAAACAATATGAACAACAGCTCGTACTGCTTTTTAAGTATCAGGTAGAACTCCAAGTTTATCTTACAAATGGGTGGTTCTTCCCTACTCCTGTACATGACATATTCCAGAGTGAATAATTCATTGGTTGTGTCCATCAACCAATAAAAGTTCACGTCGCACAACTCATTTAGGTCGGCATTCACTCGTTTAAGTATATCAAACACATCCTCATTCTCCTCCGCAGCAAAGTCTGATTGTTTTTTTCTTAAAAAGTTAATCAAAATCTCCCTATTGACATGATCTAGATTTTTCTGTATTTCATCGAACTTCTTTGACCGATACAGTCTTATGTATTCCTCCACATCTGATAATCCATATTTAGTAACAAGATGATCAACTTTCACTTCATCAATCTCAAAGCCTTGGTCGAATCCGAACCTATTGGTCCATGCCATCGTTCAATATCTGCAAGGTAAACAGTCATCATATGTTATTGCTCTAGCTCGTAACGTAAGCTATAGGTAAAATTGATGGCTTTTCTGTCTCCAATACTAGTGAGTAGTTAATTGCAAGAAGATCTCAGTCACTTTGGGATACTAATAATTGTTTTAGAATGATTATATGACACGTTAACCATTGAATGGCATATTAGTTGTTGCATATTATTATTTATTTCATCATCTGCATCTTTCACTGTCTAAACTACAGCCAATATAGCAATGTGGTTCACATGGAACAACAACTACGCCATTGGGTGACTAATATGCCTTCTGACTAACCTATAGAAGGTAACTAATATGCCAATGTGACTGAGATGTGTTCCTACTTAACTCTCTATGTGTGATGATGAAATTATATTTTGTCTACTTCAGAAACCTTAAGCAAACATATTACTGTTAATGGGGTAACTCAATAATCCACTTCAGTTTACAAAATATATCCAATATACATAATTTACAAGTAAAACTGTTCCATAATAAACCATTTAATGTCAAGTGATGTACCTGATCAACTTTTCGCCCTTCAAGCTAGTAAATGATAGCTAGTAGTTTGGTTAAAAGTTTTACTTGCTTGTAATCAGGTCAAGTGCATCAACAGTATATAAATGATGACTAACGGTTTTCCCTGAGAAGTTTCATTTCCATTACGTCATGCCATGCTCTTTGTTCACAAGATTGTTATTATCTGAGTACATTTGAAAATAAAAATTTATTTATGTACTAGCTGATAGTAGCTAGTAAGTTAATGTTATCTAATGATTTACTGCACCTGTGTTCCTATATTGTACAGGAGTATATGCAACAAGTCAAGGTCAACAATTGGCTTCTCCTTGAGAGATATAAACGTTTCTCGTTATCTAATCTAAAAGTTATATGAAGTTGACATGTCAGCAAAATTATAGCCAGTTTATACCATAGCCTGAGAGCGGTTTCCTTCTTGATCTATTAATCAAATCAATATGCAGCCCGAGCTACTCTTTATGCGGTTCCATTTATTCAACTGGCTTGGAGTGAATTTTGGAGTTGTCAGCCGCATCCACCTCTCTACCTTTGACTATGTAGTACACCAAAGCATGTTTCCTTGCTCCACCTGAACCTTCTGGTATTATGTAATCACTCGCTAACTCTCTCAGCAGCAAAATCATTCTCTGTGACAAACTGTGCGCAAACAGCTGTAAGTGAAACTCTTTCTTCTCATCATCTTTCAGATCCATGCCATTTTCTAGAATGGTCTCTATCACATCACTTCTGTCCTCAAGTGCCAACTCTGTTAGCAGCCATTTATCCCTACCTTTTTTTAAGAAGTCTTGTAGTTTCATTTTTACCTAAGATCACTGGTTAATTAATTCTGTTTGGATTCAAACAAACTAGTATGAAACCAAGGACTTCCGACAGACCGAGAAGGCAACCGAGATGTTAGAAGTTCTTTTGACTTCTCAACAATAGCACTTTTTGTCTCACCAACTCATCAAGAAAAACCGAATTTTATCAGATCTTTTACCGAGTATAATAAAATCAACCTGTTTAAAGCATGTTTTTATATTAATCTGCTAGACAACACAAATATTTCACATCAGAGGCAGCCATCGACAGAGGTTGTGTATACTCGTTTGTTACTTTTGATAAATCAGAGCCCCATTTTTTTAACAACTGTTTAATTCTATATCTTCGTTATTTATCCTCAAATAATAGCGAAGGAATTTATGCCGACCTATATCTGTGTTGTCCTGACAAGCAGGGTGTGGAACTTTATCACTAGATAAAATATGGAAAAGGTCGAAGTGTCTATCAAAATTTTCTTTATTTAACAAAATACACAGAAGCTGATATCTTTTCATGAGGATCAAGTACAATGGCGCATCTACTCAATAAAGTCATTTTTTAAATGGAAAAATCTCCATCAGACTATCTTGCAACACACACAGCATCACATGTGTCAGGTGTAGAGGGTTGGCGTCTATTTCATTGAGCACATCAAACGCATCCTCATCTTTCTCTACAGCAAAGTCTGGTTGTTCCTTTTTTTGTGAAATCAGTCAGTATTTCTCTGTGGACTTCTGCTAGTAGTGTTTGTGGTCCCCAGTCTTTCAGTTTCTTGTAGTTTGAAACCCCCAAACAAAGCTCATTGGTTGAATAAACTCCATTTATCTGCAACAGGGTTTGTTTTGTCATAAACGGTTGCTCTTCAAATTCAAACCACAATATAACTCGCTTCACCGAATGTTTTTGTTTTGTATCAGATTAACCAAATCTATAAATAATCCATAATCTCCCCAATTCTCCACCCATTCAGTGGCACACGCTGTTAATGGTTAAGTAACTGCATGATATAGATATTATTTTATTCTCATTTTATCAATCATCAACCCTTGAGAGTATTTTTTGCAACAAATATGGCACTTTCAAATGTTGCTTACATTAATATTAAATCATTTAAGGAATTACTCTTATTTATAAACAAGAACTACAACAACACAAATGCATACAGATGCGCAGGTACTATATATTACCTATAAATTACCAGTATATATAAGCCATGGTACATGATAAATATAGTATACATACTGTGTGCAATAATATATTACATAACATGTGCTAACAAATCTTGTCAACCTGTCCCCTGCTGTCAAAGTTATTCAATGATTACTAATCAATACTTTCTTCTTTGCACTTGAAGTAATACTTTTAACTAATATTATATTTTGTTTAGGCTGGTTCACATACATTTCGCAAGTGCTCTTGCGTCAGCGTACGAGAATTGTGCTCCCACTTTTTCCCACAAACCGCATTGGTTCACATGAAACGCAATTAATTTTCTGTATGCGTAAGCGCATGCGTGGTTGCCAGGAAACTGATTGATGCGAAACCTGGTCGTTTTCATTTCATCTGCTTCATCTGCTGTCAAAACAACTCTAACGAAATGTATTTATTATAACAAATCAAAAATCTAATTTCATTAATTAATAATAATGTAATAATTAATTTTTTATTTAATAATAATATTATACAACTACTACTTGCCTTAGCATTTTCTTTCCACCATTTAATTTTGTTGTCTTCGCATTTTCAAACCTGCTGTCAGCAGTAATATGTATTACTTTGTACTTTTGCACAAAATCCATGAAAACTAACTCGTCGACAGTTGCAAAACACATGTTTCCAGCAGCCATATTGAAAATGTATGACTTTGACCGTTCTTCGGTGTTGGAGGTAATAATATGCTTTCCCAATGTACGTTGCTGTTCCCATGAATCGCAATGGAACGCAGAGTGCAATAACTTCATATGAATGTGCAGGACACAGCCCCAAGAGGGTCCTCGTGCAACCAGAGCTGCGTCCACTGTGGAGCTCGTGCGTCTGTGTTCTCAAAGATCGCAATCACTACGCAGTACAGCGTGCATTACGTACGAGCACTTGTGAAATGTATGTGAAACAGCATTACTGCAACCAGCAATGCATCATTTAGCTAGTTACAATGAAGTTTCTGCAGCTAAAATCTCAGAAAAATTACTATAGAGTTGTGTGGTTGTACCAATCGTACAAACTGATATATGCATAATATTAGGCAATGCCAAAATTGGTAAATCCCATGACTCATGGAAAACTTGTTTTTAATGCTGCTGATGAAACCAAATTATAAGAACAGTTTGTATACAAAGTCATGTGGTGCATAATTATTGGTTATCGATTTGATTATAGTATCCATTGTTTCGGTGCATTTCCAACAAATGTTAGCTAAGAGCACCAGAAGGTATGTGCTAATTGACTATAGAGTCATCATAATTGTTACCAACCTGCTGTGTATAGAGATGTAATGTGTTGGGACTATGTGCAGCTGTGTGAGTGTGTGTAACACCTACAGATGATAGATAGATTGTACAGAATACTTTTACATAGGTTACTCTAGTAACTCCCACACAAGTAAAATGAGATTTAGTTTTAAATCAACCTAGCAGCATTTTATGGCTTTATGGCTATAAAGTAAGGCATAGTGGAGAGGTCCTCTTATCAAACCCACTGATACACAATCAATACCATCAGTAATGCACTGCTGCTTGAATACTAGAACTTAAAAGGGTGCAAGAAACTAAAAAAGAACCTTCTAGTTCTGATAAGCCAGCAGTTGATGTCGCAGATATCTACAGAAATACAGGCCTTTATATACTCACCTGTTGTATAATGCTTTATGGTATTTTCTGCTTCTGACACGCAGATCTGATTAATTCGCTGAGAACAGGAAGTAGGATGGAGATAGTTAATACACATTGAAGCCTGGTTCACATACATATCGTAGATGCTCGCAAGTGATCGAGCATCCCTCGTGCGAGTATCTGCGATGTATGTGAACCCAGACTTCCTGTGGCTCGTACGACGTCGTAGAGGCTCGTAGAAAAGTTCAGCTGAACAAACTTTCGTGCGACCGTCGTATGATGGAGAGTAAATTTTCTTACTTTCTTTCTCACAAGCCACATTCAGGTCAAGGTTACTCATGTAAAAATGAGTGCCACCAAAAAATTATAATAAATAATAAAATTATTATTGTTTAATTATAAATATTGATTATTAATTTTCTGAGTGAAATATTGTGACAGTTGATTTAAATGTATAAATATATATATTTATAGGCTTTAAATTTTTATATAATAGCATAATTAGCATATTATTATAAATTGAGATTCAAAATTTTATATTAGGAGATGGGAAAAAAATGATAATGAACCATTGAACAACAGTTAAAAATTTAATTAAAAAATATGGAATAACATTTAATGATAATATGAGCAAATTTATGCTTGTTTATATCGGCAGTCAGTAAGTATGGATTTTCATATTCAAACCTTTTTACCCCAGAATGCTGCTTTTTCCACGTTATAATGCATGCATTTGATACCTTCTACCAGCTGAAGCTGCTGAGGTTAACTCACACACAGACTAGACTCCTCTGTTAAAATAAACATCTTTTTATTTTGGGCCACTCATCATGTGCCGTCTTATTACAGTTATAAATTTCAGAGCAAAACAAAATTATTCTTTCCCTACACTTTCAAGTGTGAAAACTAATTGAAACTTTTACAGTAGGAAAGAAGTTTTTACTGCAAGCTGCAGCATCAAAAGGGACAGGGCCATATATTAAAATATTGTTTTACTGTAATTATTTAAAGGTTTTTTTCCAGTATTTTATGTTAAAAACAAATATTATTGTGTAATTGATAGCAGCATAAAAAATTTGTTCCAATTAGCAAAATAAACTTTTTGCATTGACTTTACTTATAGTTTTTATTTATATTAAATATTATCCTTTTTATCACGCTTGAAGAATACAACTTGTGAGAAAGCTCTGTGTTTAAATTGATTATAAAGCTTTAAAAGTATGCGCTTCAGAGTCATCCACTAATCAGAAGTTCACGAAGACTGAAACTAAAAAATTTGGGCTTTTAGTAAAAGCGTGCCACTTCTGCTTTGTGTTTGGACAGTTCCCACTTGCTGTTTAAAGGTACTTTTGTAGTAATAGGGCAAACTTTTGCACTGCTTACAATCTCACCAACAGTCATTTTTTCTTACAGGTAAAAGTTGGGTATGCAGGTACCAAGCTACATGGGAGCAGGTTTTGATCAAAAACAGATATCTGAGGAGCTGCTGCTGGAGAGAACAGTGAAAAAGATAGTTTATGGCATACACACATAGAGTTTACAGTGGAGCACTAGTGGTGAAGAGCATGTTTGTTTGAATCTACGCACAACTTCAAACCAAGCATGTAGTTTTTCATTTTAAAAATTGATCTGATCCGTTTTGTCAGCAAACCAATTGTATTTACATAGCATAGCAAAACAATGCAGTGGGAAAAATAATTATTTTTATTAAACTCAAGTTGAAAAGTTGAACTTTGACGATTGAGATATCAGTAATAAATCACTTTTACGCTGCAAACACAATTTTACAGGTATCTTTGTTTTACTATACATAGATCGGCGTAAATTAAGTTTATTTATATATATATATGAATAGTTTGATTTTAAGAAATAAATAGTGCCTGTTGTGGGTAAAAAAGCTTTTCGCACCATCATACTGCAGTTATTATTGTATTACTTAATATTAGGTCACACTCAGACTTTGCTTGATAATTACTATTACCTGCTCTTTCGTTTGCTGTGCACACCTATGATAGCTAGGGCTTTGATTGCTTCAGTGGTGCATTACATCATGTATAGCCTGACACTACATCACGACTCTTTCATTCTCTTGTGCCACTGTTAATTATCCCTTTTCTATCTTTAGCAGGTAAAGAAGCAGGCTTATAAAGTATGAAAACAATAGAGGACTATTGGACTGCTGTAAGAATATTTTGCTAGAGGCATAGATGAAACAGCAAATTTTACAGTCTGAATACTTCATTGAAAATAAACAGTGAGTTCCTAATAAATATTTGTTTTCTGGGGGTCTTCAGCTGACTGTGTTGTGCACTGAATCAGATCTAATTCATCAAATTAATGTCCGATGGAACCAAAATGCTGCTGTGTGCAATTGTTTGTAATGAAAAAATCTAAAGAAAAAATCAAGTGTATACGTTTGAACATGAAAAGTGCACTGTTCTTTAAACGCAGGTTTTAAACCTTGATCCAACTACTTTAAGTTTCTGAGTCAATGAACAACTTGGAGATTGAATTCTCCTAGATTTGCACTTCTGTTTAAAAAACAATTTAATTTGGTTCCAGCATTATTGGTAGTTATTTCGTGGTAGAATCAAAATCCATTAAAAAATTTAAAAAACCAAAATGACTGAACTGTAGTAAGTTGATTCAAGTCTGTTGCACTAAGATCTTTAAAATTGACCAGCAAAAAATTTGTGATAAGAAATTATAGTTTATATCATATGTAATAACTTTTGACAACTTATTGCAGTGTAAATATTATTTTCGCTTTCAATTCTCATATTAATTATTTTTGCCCAAACACTTATAAAATACCTTTATTACAATTTCATGTTTTAAAATCATTGTTTTTGGTCAAAAATGATATCAGTGATTTTTGTCCTAGAAACAACAGCTACAAAAATTAACATTATATTACAATCAAAATGATCTTCACACATTGTCAATATCTTATGTATCTTCTTTATAAAACTTTTTACAACTCGATGCGACTTGTTGTATTCAGAAAAAGATGGGTCCTTGTCAGAACTGCTTGCATTTATACGTATTGTCTAACAAGTGAGGAACAACTCTCTAAAAAAGGTTTGACACACCGGTACCTGAAAAAAAAATTAAATTAATTACACTGAAAATTAGCAAATTAATAGCCACCCTTCACAATACGAGTATTAGAGATGTGTTCCTCAAACAAAGGGGCTCAACACATCGCATATGGATCAAAAAATTTGTTTGGTACATTGCAATTATTCACTGAATTCTCATAGATAACCTAACAAATCATGAAAACGATAACTCCCAATTTGCAAAGTAATCAGTAAATAATGGCATTGTTGTCAACCAATATATTTTGCGAAAAAGTTATATTTATAAAGTGTAATTTTATCGGCAGAGAATATAAAATCGTTTTGTTAAAATAAACAAACTAGAATCACTTGTGATTTAATTAGCCTTCAGTTTCATTCATGACCTAAAAACAATATAAATAAATGCTCAGTGATTATCGTTTTATATTCAGTGAACTACTTTCTGTTGACCGAGGAGTAACGAAAAAAATTAATACTTGTTGACAAAATTTATTGCCAATCAGATTATTTCTATTGCATTTTGTTCAAGAAACATAGGTCGCGACTACTCTCATTATTCTCTTCTCAAACACATTAATTAGTCTGGGACTCGAACAGTGACATGCGATATCATTTTGAAATTTTTTTGTTACATTTTAATATTGTTTTTATTTCATTCTTTCAGGGCAGTACCACTTGGATCAAGGCAAAGATATATATATGTTCCTTCATGTCTTCAGTCACTCAAGCATAGCGCGACAACACCTTATAAGGTAAACCACATTTGGGGTGCTTTTGGATACTCTATGTGTGGGTAGGGATTAATAATGGGGTTGAACGATAGCATTTGGAAACCCGTCATTGAGTGCCAAAAATCGTGGCGGCAACGAGTAACTCTGTATCAACGATTTAAAAAAAGCAAGTAGGGTAGATAGCTTTTTTGGAGACATAGAATTACCTCCCCTTCTTTGTTTGAAGAGCAGATTTGACCTGGACTCAGCATGTGATCTATAGTTCAAGGCACGAAAGAACTTCCACTAAACAAACAATAATTATTGATATGGCCTCAACGACTGTTCATTGCACATCCAACGTGTAGGGTACCAGATTGCACCCTTGTAGTAGACTTGTCTTTCCTTTCTCTGTGGGGGCACAAGTGCTTACTTTTTATGCTTATGCTTTACTGAAACCAAAAATTGCATAAAATAAGTTTGGAAAAAGACACATGTTATTAAAAAACTTTGATGGTTTTTGGCAAAACTTTGTTAATATTGTTTTGGTAAATTGACAACTGGCTTTAATGGTACTGCTGTAAACAAGATGTATGCAAAAAACTAGACCCAACAATTTATTTTTTATAGTCATAAATTGATACTGTGCTTATAATTGTGGTAAATCTTATGTATGTTGACAGAAAATATGAAATTTTGCCATGGAACATCATGTTAATCACAAAGTGGATGTAAAAGCATGTTTACTATTTCTTTTGTTTCAGTTTTGTAAACATGGCGTCTATCTTGACACTTAGCGAAAGCCCCTGTGCAAACAAGTTTTTAGAGGTCTTGCTCATATGCAGACTGAACTTTGAAAGAAATTCTGGCTCAGTACAATGTTTTGTGTCATTAAACAAGATAACATTTATCTTAGCTGTTAAATTAAGGATACTTGTCTCGCTCTGGAGAATTAACGCTGCACAAGACACCCTATTACCAACTATTAAAACAAGGCAACTTGGGGTTGCACTAGGGAATCATAGCCAATGTATCTGCCCCTTTCTCTTATCAGTTACACATGGCATGTTGCATTTTTTCTCGGGTGAAATGAAGAGGAGCAAAGGAGTTGTGCTACCAGGGAGAGGATAACTCTTTGCATTTTTTGCTTAAATATTTCTATCAGTCAATTACTAATAGATATTGATTGAGCATGACAAACTCATGAGCTATTAAATATCTCATCCTTTTTAGGTGATTTAGGACTCATTATGTGAGTCGATCTCTCCTGTTATGCAATTTTAATCTTCTTTTCAGTCAAGCATTCCTTACCATCTGGCTATTACCATTAATGTACTGTATACTAATAGTGATTGAAGTTTCTAACACAACTGAATTTTTGTTTCAGCCGATGGCAGGTGGTACTAGGAGAAGCGTCTAATAACTTACACACCTCACAATCGGCGTACGCTGCTGCACTGTGCACATTAATGAGGAACGCAGAAGATTTCAGAGTTGTCCCTCCTTGTTTAAAGTGGGACAACTCCGAATCGTAGATACAATATTGAGAGTGTGGTGATTTATTGAAAAACGGTTATAGTTCTGCAGCCCATTGCTAAACTTTAACTTTGATTATATTTAACTACCAGGTTTCAGTTAGTCTGAATGATTTTGCATTACTAGGTCTAAATGTGTAAAAACTTTGTGTTTTTGTTGTTAAAGTTGCCTGTGATCTAGCTTTTCCAATTTTTGTAAGAAAGCTAACTCCTTTTTAATTGTATTGAGTGAGTTCTCTTGAAAATTGAAACAATGATCAATATGTTCAGCACACATTATTCTTTATTTTTAGACATACATAAAACATTTTTATACTGTTTCTAGTACCAAGTCATACTAATAATAAACTGGGAGCTATTTATCAAATGCTAATATATTGCTTTTGCCTATTCTGTATCTTACGAGTCTTCTTTGAACAACAATGTAACATTCTGCAGTGAACATTAAAGTAACGTTTTAACTGAAAAAAATACGGATGTTTATTGAGCGTTTGGCATAACATTCACGAATAATGTCATAGAAATGTTACCTGAACGTTTCCTCAACGTTATTTCATAACATTCTGTAAACGTTTTTGGGAGAACGTTCGTATGAACGTTAAATAAACGCTAATGGGTGTCTACAGAATAATGTTATTAGAACGCTTTTTTGCTGAATGGCTACGGTCGGGAACCGATGTATAGAATACGTCCAGAAAACATTTTCTTGCTTTTAGGGTGTTGCTCGCAACCACACCACAGAACCTGAGTCTCCAAGCCCGACAACCCTGTGACTCCGCGGGAAAATGAGCCTATCTGATATGCCAAATCGCAGGTGGAAACGATGTAAGGAGTCGGAAACGAGTTTAAACACAGCTTTACATCTATATGACATGTACAACTTCCTGTCCAAGCTGTCTTCATGTGCAGTTAAATTACTCCTATGCTCAGATTCTTCGTGGTATTTCAATCTACGTCTCACTCTGTTGATTATCTCTTTGAACTCTCCCCCTTCCTTCCATTCCTCCATCAGTATCGGCAGCATGATGTTTCGGTAGCTAAATTCATCTTTGGCAGCGGTCATAAATCTGCAGTAATCTGCAGGATTGATTGGATCTTTTACCCTCCATAACATACTGGGCATTATGTCAAGCTCATCCCTTCGCTCCCTGCACGAGTCTATAATGGCAATCTGCAACAAGAACAAAATCTTATACAACATATTCTTTGTTGGGTGGGTTACTGTGGCTGTTACAGCGTGCAATTGCTTTCTTATCTCACCTTAGGAATACCTTTGGGTATTCCACTGACTACACTGTTTATGATGTCATCGATGTACCCTGGTGTGACTGGCTCCATGTCAGCATCACAAACTTCATCAGCAGATCCATGAGCCATCACAAACACAACCACCACAGAGCATTTGTCCTTCACTCTCTGGATGTCTTCTTTCATGTCTTTTTGTAACGTTACAGTTCTCCAATCTCTTCTGGATTGTACTGAGAAGCCCAGACTCTCTAAACCAAAGATGAGACTTTCTGCTTCCTCCTTTCCACCGTTCTCTCCACCGTCCTCTCTACCTTTGACATTGTAGTACACCAGAGCCTGTTTCCTTGCTCTATCTCTACCTTCTGGTATTATGTAATCACTTGCTAACTCTTTCAGCAACAGAATCATTCTCTGTGACAAACTGCATGCAACCAACTGGGAGTGAAACTCTCCCTTCTCGTCATCTGTGAGGTCTATGCCAAATTCTAGAATAGACTCTATTGCGTCACTTCTCTCCCTGACTGCCAATTCAGTTAACAGCCACTGAGTTCTGTTAATAAAATACGATAATGAGGGCAGACAAAAAATTGGCTCTTTGATTCCTTCCAACAACAACTCTTTTATTTCTTTTTTCGTAACGATTTTTCCAGTGAGTAAGATTTGTTTAATCATCTCCGTATTTGAGAATCGCATAAATGACTCGAACACACTTGGAAAACGTCCAGCAATTGAGGAAGAACAATCAGACGTTATGAGTTCTTTCCTCTCTGTCATCGATAGCACATCTTGTCTTATTAACTCATCTAAGAAAAAACGCATTTTGTCTGCTCTCTTGGATGATCCCATTTCCAAAGTTTGTTCACGACATAAATCAAAAAGCATCTGAGAACCAACACCTGATATTTTGACAAAATGAAGCCACTTGCAGTAGTTCTGTATGTACTGATCTGAAGCATCAAGAAACGCTCTACGAAACTGCCTAATATAGAATTTGAATACTGAGCTAACTGTTTTGCAGTTATCTCTCGTTAAATAGGAACAAATAGATTTGTTTAAAGTTGCATTTGTCTTATCCTGACAAGCAGCATGGAGTAGGTCACAACCCACTAATACAGCAAAGATTAAACATTCACCTAAGTTTTCTTTTTCAAACCAGAAAACCAACAACTCGTACTGTTTCATAAAGCACAGGTAAAATTCCAAGTGAATCTTATAAATGGGCGGTATTTCTTTTCTATCGTAAACGAAAGATTTCCAAATTGACAAGTCATTGTATGGGTAAAACAAATAAAACTTCACGTCGCACCACTCATTCAGATCGTCATTCACTCGTTTGAGTATATCAAATATATCCTCATTCTCCTCCACGACAAAGTCTGGTTGCTTCTCTCTTAAAAAGTTAATCAATGTCTCCCTATTGGCATGATCTAGATGTTTCTGTAGTTCATCGAATTTCTTTGACTCATTCAGTCTGATGCATTCCTCCACATACAGTAATCCATATTTAGTAACAAGATCATCAACTTTCACTTCATCAATCTCAAAGCCTTTGTCACTTCTGATCCATGCCATCTTTCGATATCTACATGGTATACAGTCATCATATATTATTGCGCTAGCTCGTAACATAAGCTATATGTAAATTGATGGCTTTCCTGTCTCAAGTACTTGTGAGTAGCGATTTGCAAGAAGATCTCAGTTACCTTAGCATAGTCATACCTTGTTTTAGAACCATTATGTGACATAATAACCACTGAATGGCATTTAATTGTTGCATTATATTATTATCTATTTCACTAACTGTATCTTTCACACTTCTCAACACTCAAATTATTTTACATCTGCTCATATAATACAATTCTAGACTCATAACAACAAGATTAAAGCCAGCAGTTATAGCGGGTTACAGTATAATTATTGAAGCAACTGTTACAGGTAACTAATTCATGCGCATTACTAACTAGCAACATTCAATGTAAATACTATCTAAACTACTCCATTACAATGATGTGGTTCGCATGTAACAACTAGTATACCGTTGAAGGACCAACATGCCTTCTGACCAACCTATAGAAGGTAACTAATATGCCAAAGTGACTGAGATCTGTTCCTACTTCACTCTCCGTAAGTAGTGATGAAATTATATATTGTCTATTTCAGAGAATTTAAACAAACATATTACTGTTAATGTACCAACTCAATAATTCACTTCAATCTGCAGCATGGCTGTCAGTCATAGCTTGCAACTGAGCATTGAATATTTACCATCATACTAAGGTGATTATATAACGAGTTAATCTAATCTCACAGAAGCATTAACAAAACATCTGTATACCAGTAGTGAAAGCGTACCACTCGCTGCTATATGAAAACAATTTGTTTACAAAAGATATAAAATATACATAATTTACAAGTAAAACTGTTCCATAATAAACCATTTAATGTCAAGTGACGTACCTGATCAACTTGTAGTAGGCCCTTCAAGATAGTAAATGATTGCTAGTAGCTTTGCTGACATCAACAGTATATAAATGATGACTAACGGGTTTTACGAGAAGAGAAGTTTCATTTCCATTACGTCATGCCATGCCCTTGGATCACAAGATTACCATTATCTGAGCACATTTGAAACTATAATTTATTTACATGCCAGCTGATAGTAGCTATGTATGTGGTAATGTTATCTAATGAGTTATTGTATCTGCACTCATATTGTACTTGGATATGTTCAACTGCTCAAGGGCAACTAACTATGTAGGAGCTGGCCGAAGCAAACCATTTGGTACACTGCAAGATACACACTTGCTGCTGCGAGATATAATATCTTATATGTGAAAATATACAACATCGCAATGTAGATAATTCACCCAGAAGAAACAATTAAATGCTATAGAATATTCAGTATTTGTGTCTGCAGTAGCCTGTATATTTATTCAGGTCAAACCACCTGTAACTCCAAATATTTATGTTTTTCATAGAACCCATAACTGTCTATGTTTATGGGCATTCCTTCATAGCATTCAGATCTATGTGTAGTACTATCAAGTCTCTATGTCTATGTGTAGTACTATTAAGTATATATGTCTATGTGTAGTACTAGTAAGTATCTATGTCTATGTGTAGTACTAGTAAGTATCTATGTCTATGTGTAGCACTAGTAAGTATCTATGTCTATGTGTAGTGCTAGTAAGTATCTATGTCTATGTGTAGTACTAGTAAGTATCTATGTCTATGTGTAGTACTAGTAAGTATCTATGTCTATGTGTAGTACTAGTAAGTATCTATGTCTATGTGTAGTACTAGTAAGTATCTATGTCTATGTGTAGTACTAGTAAGTATCTATGTCTATGTGTAGTGCTAGTAAGTATCTATGTCTATGTGTAGTACTAGTAAGTATCTATGTCTATGTGTAGCACTAGTAAGTATCTATGTCTATGTGTAGCACTAGTAAGTATCTATGTCTATGTGTAGTACTAGTAAGTATCTATGTCTATGTATAGTGCTAGTAAGTATCTATGTCTATGTGTAGTGCTAGTAAGTATCCATGTCTATGTGTAGTACTAGTAAGTATCTATGTCTATGTGTAGTACTAGTAAGTATCTATGTCTATGTGTAGTGCTAGTAAGTATCTATGTCTATGGGTAGTACTAGTAAGTATCTATGTCTATGTGTAGTACTAGTAAGTATCTATGTCTATGTGTAGTACTAGTAAGTATCTATGTCTATGTGTGGTACTAGTAAGTATCTATGTCTATGTGTGGTACTAGTAAGTATCTATGTCTATGTGTGGTACTAGTAAGTATCTATGTCTATGTGTAGTACTAGTAAGTATCTATGTCTATGTGTGGTACTAGTAAGTATCTATGTCTATGTGTAGTACTAGTAAGTATCTATGTCTATGTGTGGTACTAGTAAGTATCTATGTCTATGTGTGGTACTAGTAAGTATCTATGTCTATGTGTGGTACTAGTAAGTATCTATGTCTATGTGTAGTACTAGTAAGTATCTATGTCTATGTGTGGTACTAGTAAGTATCTATGTCTATGTGTAGTACTAGTAAGTATCTATGTCTATGTGTGGTACTAGTAAGTATCTATGTCTATGTGTAGTGCTAGTAAGTATCTTTGTCTATGTGTAATACTAGTAAGTATCTATGTCTATGTGTAGTACTAGTAAGTATCTATGTCTATGTGTAGTGCTAGTAAGTATCTATGTCTATGTGTGGTACTAGTAAGTATCTATGTCTATGTGTAGTACTAGTAAGTATCTTTGTCTATGTGTAGCACTAGTAAGTATCTATGTCTATGTGTAGTACTAGTAAGTATGTATGTCTATGTGTAGCACTAGTAAGTATCTATGTCTATGTGTAGTACTAGTAAGTATCTATGTCTATGTGTAGTGCTAGTAAGTATCTATGTCTATGTGTAGTACTAGTAAGTATCTATGTCTATGTGTGGTACTAGTAAGTATCTATGTCTATGTGTGGTACTAGTAAGTATCTATGTCTATGTGTGGTACTAGTAAGTATGTATGTCTATGTGTAGTGCTAGTAAGTATCTATGTCTATGTGTGGTACTAGTAAGTATCTATGTCTATGTGTAGTGCTAGTAAGTATCTTTGTCTATGTGTAGTACTAGTAAGTATCTATGTCTATGAGTAATCATAATAATGTTGGAGCTACATAAGGTTGTACTTAAATCTAAAAAGAAAATAAAAACAATCGTTTTAGAGTTTCTCTAATGGAACTTATCAGTGACACCTGTGCTCTGTGTATTCAAGGTCTAGTGTGGTAATAGCAAAAGAATATTTTAGACTACACTATCTATTCAGAAAAAACCATTCAAAATTTTGTATAAGATAATTCCATTCAAATAAAAATTATAAAAAACAATAAAACACCCTTTTGCACACTTCAGTAACATATACCCGCTATTATGTCATTTATATCTGTAGAAACATCGAGCTTCAGTTTTCACCCTGATTAAATTACGTAGAAACTTTTCGGCGGTGACTCTACTCTTTGGAAATCCTCTGAGAACCAGCGTATGGTTTCAAGACACCCAAACGCTGATCTTTAGTGAATCAGGTGGACACTGATGGCTGGGTTGGTTAGTGCCTGCAGGCTTTTAACTGTACCTTGCTTATATCTGTTTGGTTAAGGAATAATGCTTGTCAATTATGCAAGAGCAATGCTTGCTTGTCTAAAGTGGGAGGAAGCTGTGAGAGCGGAGTTCTACAAAGATTCGGCTGCTTTGTTCTTCAGGCAGCATTTATCCTACTACTCCATGTAAGAGAGAGGTGCAGCTTATACACACAGAAAACGCTGGAATTACATAACCATAACACATGACTACAAATATTATTTCATTTGCAGTAAAACATAAAATAGTCACTGTCTAGAAAATATGGTACGAAGTAAAATATGTGAATTTATAAAATATGTAATAATAATTAATTGGGTGACAACATTTATTTTGCATCTATTGGGTCAGGCATAAAGTGTCACACAAACTTCCAGCCACAAAATTTCCAGTTTGTTTTCCACACAACATATGGAGTTGTTTACTCTCCACACAAGCTTTCTGTAACGGTGCTTTTAGGTGCAGACTTCAGGTATTTCAGGTATCACAGGTATCGGGATTATTTAAAGGATTAAATGATAGGTTTTGAATACCCTAACATTGAGTACCAGAAAATATGGCTATTAGGAACCAATTTGGCTCAAAGCCAAGCAAGTAGTGTCATTGAAAAGTAAGCGTGTACTTGACTCAGTGTGCAGACCAGTGGCAATTATTTCAACGAGTCGAACTATTAGTAAGTACATCACACATCCTGTTATAAACCGTGACTATACATTATGGTGCATATAGATAGTGTAACAAACAGCAAAATTAATTATCGTAATTGGTTTTCATTGAGAAAAAAAATTCCGGAAAGTGAGCTGGATTTTAGCTGTCAAAGTTCAATATTTCAATGGTTCAAAACACAAAAAACTACCATTAAAACACACTCATCGATGAGTTATCAATAACTGTCCGCAACTACCCTACGTGTAGGGCATCCGAAAGCAAGCTAGACCACCACCAATATACTTGACAAGCCGTTGTCAGTAACTGTTACATCTACATGTACAACTTCCTGTCCAAACTGTCTTCATGTGCAGTTAAATTACTCCTGTACTCAGGAACTTTGTGGTATTTCAATCTACGTCTCACTCTGTTGATGATATCTTCGAACTCGCCTCCTTTCTTCCATTCCTTCATCAGTATCGGCAGCATGATGTTTCTGTAGCTAAATTCATCTTTGGCAGCTGTCATAAATCTGCAGTAATCTACAGGATTGATATCATCTTCTACTTGTGGTATGGTAGAACGTACATGAGTAACCCTTTGCAATGCGCTTGAATCTCTTTTAACCTTTCTGCATGAGTCTATGATGAAAATCCTGTGAAAATAGCATGAATGTATCTGGATATTTTACTGGTAGAACTATTATGAATCTGTAAAGCCAAAATTGGCCTCCAATCTTACCTTAGGAATGCCTTTTGGTATTCCACTGACTTCACTGTTTATAATGTCATCGATGTATCTAAAGCCTGGTTCACATACATCGTAGATGGCTCGCAAGTGATCGCGGATCCCTCGTGCGACGGATCTGCGATGCATGTGAGCCTGGATTTCCTGTGGCTCGTAAGACGTCGTAGAGGCTCGTAGAAAAGTTCAGCTGAACAAACTTTCGTGCGACCGTCGTACGATAGAGAGTAAATTTTCTTACTTTCCTTTTCAAAAGCCACATTCAGGTCAAGGTTACTCATGTAAAAATGACTGCCATCAAAAAATAATGATAAACAATAAAGTTATTATTGTTTAAGTATAATTATTGATTATTATTCATTATTAATTTTCTGAGTGAAATATTGTGGTAAAATTGATTTAAATGTACAAATATATATATTTTCATTAAATTTTTATATAATAGCATAATTAGCATATTACTATAAATTGAGATTCAAAATTTTATATCAAGAGATGGTAAAAAATGATAATGCATCATTGAACAACAGTTAAAAATTTAAATAAAAAATATGGAATATTATTTAATGATAATATGATCAAAAATGTAATAAATTTTTTATAACTGGTAAAAATAATAAATTATTTGGTGTAATTGAACAACGATAATTAATTTAGTATGTATATAGTCGTTGGTCAGTGAAGACGTATTTCAAGATTTTATTACCTCCCAGTCAAGAGAGTGATTATACTTCTTGCGATCGTGGGTTTGCCAAGTTTATGTGAACATGTATCGCGGATCCGTTGCATGAGGGATCCGCGATCACTTGCGAGCCATCTACGATGTATGTGAACCAGGCTTAAGAGGAACAGGCTCCCTGTCAGCATCCTCAACTTCACCAGCAGATCCATGGGCCATCCCAAACGCAACCACCACAGAGCATTTGTCCTTCACCCTCTGGATGTCTTCTTTCATGTCTTCTTCTAAGGTACCAGCTCTCCAATCTCTCCTGGATTGTACTGAGAAGTCCAGACTCTCTAAACCAGAGATGAGACTTGATTACTAGAGTTTTTTTTAAACAACTTGAACAGCAATTCATACTGTAATATTGCGGCAGCCTCTAGACTTGACCCTGTTGTGACACCCGTTTATTGAAGCCCACAGCCTGATTAGTTCTTTAAATCTGCAGATTCTGTGAATAGTATTTCTTGCAGTATCACCACTTCCAGTAGTTGTAATGGTTAGTGGTTGCCTCACCCTCTCTCCACTCACCTCAGTCGGGTACCAAAGTCTTAACTAATGAATATGTTTTAGTCTGTTTTACCCCAGACTGACCGCATTAATAGCAGGAAATAAAATGGATGAAACAATTTTTTTGTATGTTGCCTTTCTTTCAACCAAAAGCGTGTATTTTCTTACAAATAAACCTCTCAAAAATAAACACTGAGCAGAATTTTTCAAATATGTTAGAAACTTAAAAATGAAGCAGTTTTAGTATATTTTTGTTAATTTTTGATTGAGTCAGCATTTTATTTATCGTTGGTAATCTGCTGTTTGCATGCTCACTCGAATGCTCAGACAATATTTGCGCACAGCCATTATCTCAAAAAATCACGGCAAATATTCGTTTGAAAATATAATTTTGATGTTTAAAATTGTCAAAAGACTAAAATAGGTGTATTCGAACTTGATGTTGAATAAAGATAATGTTTACTTCAACTGTATTTATTAGCGTTGTTGTTTTGTTGTTTTGTTGTTTTACGGGTTTTGTTCAGCAACGATAGATAAACTTAAATTACAAACTGTTAATGACATACAAATAAAAATTGAGCAACGCAAAAAAAATTAAGATTAATTTCCGAGTTGTTTAAAAGACAAACATAACCAAGATCCTAGTGTTTACTTTAAACAATTTTCTATCGACTATATAGTGCTTTTCACTGTAAGGAATGTTAAGAGATGAGACAACTCCAAGTGAAAGGTTATGCTTTCGCGATAACAACAAGTTTTAATTATTTGGCTCACTTACTTTCAATTCAACCCACTATTTGTTTGAATGAGTTTGTAAATAATACCTGAGATGGAATGGTATACGTCGCTATAAATCAAAAGAATTGGTTTTATACAAATATTCAATTGAGGAAACTTACGTGACCTTTTATTATACATTGATCTGACTGCAGAGCTGGTTTCATCAACTTTACCTCCCTGTTTGTCTGACCAAATCGATTAGCCATTCTGCCATTTTGCACAATTTTTTGTATTGATTTCATCACTGAGAAAGTGGAAACAGCAATATAAAGGAGAGTAATACATAGGCGGGTGGTGTGAGCCTGTTACATCATTGTAAAGCATGAATGTACATACATATAAATAACACGAGCAGTTTTCATTTTTGTATAACTGAGTGAAACTATAAAATATAAATGATATACTTACTAACTAACATTTACAAGCAAAAAGGACAACAATCTGTGTTTTTGTAACTGAGAGTTTGGTTCGAATAGACCAAAAAATGAGACAATATTTCCAAGTTGTAACACGAAGAGCATGTTTTTCTATTGAATACTGTACAATATTCCTGTAATTGCTGTAATGTAGAAGTAGAAGATAATTGAAGAATTGAAGCTGAACAAACCAAACATACATTACATTGAGCAATCCACTGCTTTCAAAATGAGTGCCCTTCATTAATGATTAAATATAAGGGAAACGGCAGGGAGTTGACTTTGAGTTGACAACCAACGCATGAAGGTTGTGAGAGCGATGAACATCACCGGACCCATTGCTTCGGTACTAGTGGTTATTATTATAGTCGCTGTGGGCTCCTTCTACTAGTGGGAACAACATTCTGTGACTTTGTCTAACACACGTATAAAGTTTGTTAGTTCCTGCTTTATATATAAGGTTTCTGTACGCAATTGTTCTTGGTAATTAGATAATGTCAAGTTTTGGGATCAAAGGCTAGATACTCCCTTTTTAGTATAACTTTGTATAGGCTGAGTTTCTGTGGTTTGTAATAAAATAAAGCCACCTGCTGGTTGTTAGTAAGATCAAATGACTACTTGCTTCATTGGCCATGTTCTAGGTCCTGGCAAAGCGTACATCCATCCATCATCTATTGTTTAGACAAGCCCTTTCTGCGACGCAAGTCTCATTGCGGTATTTGCTCGATTTTTTTGTAATATGGCTATTCTCCATATGGATGCACCATGCGCATGACCTCTGTTGGTGAAGTCATGTTTGGGAATTCCATCAGGAGTCGTGCTCCCTTGTATTGAGGAGACAACTCCAGGTCCAGGAAGCAATCCCAATGCATTGTAGCTCGAATTCTAACAGGTTCAGGTACCCACCCCACCTCAGTTTGGAAATTGAGGGCCTGAGACTACAGCCTTGCCTATATGGCCCAAGTTCCAACACCCGCCGGTTGGGGCAGGGCAGGTTGAGTACCCACCCCACCCGTGGGTGGGGGACCTGAGGCTATGGCCCCGCCTCGGCAGCAATGCCGCGGGACTTGCTGCCGGAGCCCTGTGACCACCTGGGGCCGAGATGCATACCATCAGCATTGTATCATATATGCCAGCTGTTTGACCTTTTGACCCCGTTTTCTATCGGAAGTGTGACTTGTCCGTCTCCTACAGGAAGTGGGCGACGCCCGTGACGGACGGACACCCCTTCGTCTTTTGTAATATGAGGTGTATGTCATAGAGTTGTCTCCTCCTGAGGGAAATAACTCGATGGTATAAACATGTTAAGCAATTGAGAACTATAAACATTTCTCGTTATCTAATCTAAAAGCTATAGCCAAATCATAGCCAGTTTATACCATAGCCTGAGAGCGGTTTCCTTCTTGATAAGCAACCAGCAGCCCGACCTACTCCAAAGATTTATTTTGAATCCATTCATTCAACTGGCTTGGAGTGACTTTTGGAGTTGTCAGCCTCACCCACCTCTCTACCTTTGACATTGTAGTACACCAGAGCTTGCTCCACCTGTACCTTCTGGTCTGGTATTATGTAATCATTTGCTAACTCTCTTACCAACAAAATAATTTCTTTTGACCAACTGTTGCAACCAGCTGGGAGTTGAGTTGAACTCCTTCTTCTCACCCTCTTTCAGATCTATGCCATATTCTATAATGGTCTCTATAACATCACTTCTGTCCTCAAGTGCTAACTCTGTTAACAGCCATTGATCTCCACCTTTTTTTAAGAAATTTTGTAGTTTCGTTTTTACCTAAGATCGTCGGTTAATTAATTCTGTTTGGATTCAAACAAACCAGTACTAAACCAAGAACTTTCGACAGACCAAGAAAGCAGCTGAAATATTAGGAGTTCATTTGACTTCTCAGCAATAGCACTTTTTGTCTCACCAACTCATCAAGAAAAACCGAATTTTATCAGATCTTTTACCGAGACTCATAAAATCTACCTGTTTAAAGCATGTTTTTATATTAATCTGCAAGACAACACAAATATTTTACATCAGGGCAGCCATTGACAGAGGTTGTGTATATACTCATCTGTATATACTCATTATCATAATTTTGATAAATCTGAGCCCCATTCTTTTAACAAGTGTTTAATTGTTACTTCTATATCTTCGTTATTTATCCTCAAATAATAGCGAAGGAATTTATGCCGACCAATATCTGTATTGTCCTGACAAGCAGGGTGTGGAACTGTATCACTGGATAAAATATGGAAAAGGTCAAAGTGTCTATCAAAGTTTTCTTTATTTAACAAAATGCGCAGAAGCTGGTACCGTTTTCATGAGGATCAAGTACAATGGTGCATCTACTCAATAAAGTCATTTTTTAAATGGAAAAGTCTCCATCAGATTATCTTGCAACACACACAGCATCACGTGTGTCAGGTGTAGAGGTAGGCGTCTATTGCATTGAGCACATCAAACACATTCTCATCTTCCTCTACAGCAAAGTCTGTTTGTTCCTTTTTTATGAGATCAATCAGTATTTCTCTGTGGACTTCTGCTAGTAGTGTTTGTGATCCCCAGTCTTTCAGTTTCTGGTAGTTTGAAATCCCCAAACAAAGCTCATTGGTTGAATAGGCTTCATTTGTCTGCAACAGGGTTTGTTTTGTCATAAATTGTTGCTCTTCAAATTCAAACCACAATATGACACGCTTCACCGAATATTTTTGTTTTGTATCAGATTAACCAAATTTATAAATAATCCATAATCTCCCCAATCTCCCCATTCAGTGGCACACGCTGTAAATGGTTAAGTAACTGCATGATATAGATATCATTTTATTCTCATTTTATCAGTCATCAACCCTTGAGAGTATTTTTTGCAACAAATATGGAACTTTCAAATGTTGCTTACATTATTATTAAATCATTTAAGGAATTACTCTTATTTATAAACCAGAACTACAACAACACAAATGCATACATATGCACAGCTACTATATATTACCTATAAATTACCACTCTATATAAGCCATGGTACATGATATATATAGTATACATACTGTGTGCAATAATATATTACATAACATGTACTAACAAATCTTGTCAACCTGTCCCCTGCTGTCAAAGTTACTCAATGATTACTAATCAATACTTTCTTCTTTGCATTGCACTTGAAGTAATACTTTTAACTAATATTATATTTTGTTATGGCTGGTTCACATACATTTCGCAAGTGCTCTTGCGTCAGCGTACGAGAATTGCGCTCCCACTTTTTCCCGCAAACATCATTGGTTCACATGAATCGCAATTAATTTTCTGTATGCGTAAGCGCATGCGTGGTTGCCAGGAAACAGATTGATGCGAAACCTGGTCGTTTTCATTTCATCTGCTTCATCTGCTGTCAAAACAACTCTAACGAAATGTATTTATTATAACAAATCAAGAATCTTATTACATTAATTAATAATAATATAATAATTAATTTTTTATTTAATAATAATATTATACAACTACTACTTGCCTTAGCATTTTCTTTCCATGCAGATAATTCTGTTGTCTTCGCATTTTCAAACCTGCTGTCAGCAGTAATATGTATTACTTTGTACTTTTGCCCAAAATACATGAAAACTAACTCGTCGAAAGTTTCAAAACACATGTTTGCAGCGGCAATATTAAAAATGTATGACCTTGACCGTTCTTCGGTGTTGGAGGTAATAATATGACTTCCCAATGTACGTTGCTGCTCCCATGAATCGCAATGGAACACAGAGCGCAATAACTTCATACGAATGCACAGGACACAGCCCCAAGAGGGTCCTCGTGCAACCAGAGCTGCGTTCACTGAGGAGTTTGTGCGTCTGTGTTCTCATAGATCGCAATCACTACGCAGTACAGCTTGCATTATGCACGAACACTTGCGAAATGTGTGTGAAACAGCATTACTGCAACCAGCAATGCATCATTTAGCTGGTTACGATGAAGTTTCTGCAGATAAAATCTTAGAAAAATTACCATAGAGTTGTGTGGTTGTACCAATCGTACAAACTCATAGATGCATAATATTAGGCAATGCCAAAATTGGTAAATCCCATGACTCATGGAAAACTTGTTTTTAATGCTGCTGATGAAACCAAATTATAAGAACAGTTTGTATACAAAGTCATGTGGTGCATAATTATTGGTTATCGATTTGATTATAGTATCCATTTGTTTTGGTGCATCTCCAACAAATGTTAGCTAAGAGCACAAAAGTGTACGTGATAATTGACTATAGAGTCATAATTGTTACCAACCCGCTGTGTATAGAGATGTAATGTGTTGGGACTATGTGCAGCTGTGTGAGTGTGTGTAACACCTTCAGATGATAGGTAGACTGTACAGAATACTTTTACATAGATTACTCTAGTAGCTCCCACACAAGTAAAATGAGATCTAGTTTTAAATCAACCTATCAGTATTTTATGGCTATAAAGTAAGGCATAGTGGAGAAGTCCTCTTATCAAACCCATTGATACACAATCAATACCATCAGTAATGCACTGCTGCTTGAATACTAGAACTTAAAAGGGTGCAAGAAACCAAAAAAGAACTTTCTAGTTCTGATAAGCCAGCAGTTGATGTCGCAGATATCTACAGAAATACAGGCCTTTATATACTCACCTGTTGTATAATGCTTTATGGTATCTTTTGCTTCTGACACGCAGATCTGATTAATTCGCTGAGAACAGGAAGTAAGATGGAGATAGGTAATACACATTGAAGCCTGGTTCACATACATATTGTAGATGCTCGCAAGTGATCGCGCATCCCTCGTGCGAGCATCTGCGATGTATGTGAACCTGGATTTCCTGTGGCTCGTACGACGTCGTAGAGGCTCGTATAAAAGTTCAGCTGAACAAACTTTCCTGCGACTGTTGTAAAATAGAGAGTAAATTTTCTTACTTTCTTTCTCAATAACCACATTCAGGTCAAGGTAACTCATGTAAAAATGACTGCCATCAAAAAATTATAATAAATAATGAAATTATTATTGTTTAATTATAAATATTGATTATTATTTATTATCAATTTTCTGAGTGAAATATTGTGACAGTTGATTTAAATGTATAAATATATGTATATTCTTTAAATTTTTATATAATAGCATAATTAGCATATTATTATAAAGTGAGATTCAAAACTTTATATTAAGAGATGGTAAAAAAATGATAATGCATCATTGAACAACAGTTAAAAATTTAATTAAAAAATATGGAATAACATTTAATGATAATATGAGCAGAAATGTAACAAATTTTTTATAACTGTTAAAAATAATAAATTATTTGGTGTAATTGAACAACGATAATTCATTTAGTATATACATAGTCGCTGGTCAGTGAAGACGTGTTTGGAAATTTTATTACCTCCCAGTCAAGAGAGTGATTATACCTCTTGCGATCGTGGGTTTGCCAAGTTTATGTGAACATGTGTCGCGGATCCGTTGCACGAGGGATCCGCGATCACTTGCGAGCATCTACGATGTATGTGAACCAGGCTTTAGCACCAGTTTCAATATATAGAACCTGTGTCAATTTAAACAATAAAAGGTGACAACTCCAAACCAGTCATTTTTTCTTCACGTCTTTAAGCCTCAGCAACAGTATTTGACAAACTTTTCTCAGTAACTGTTACATCTACATGTACAACTTCCTGTCCAAACTGTCTTCATGTGCAGTCAAATTACTCCTGTACTCAGGTTTTTCATGGTATTTCAATCTAAGCCTCACTCTGTTGATGATCTCTTTGAACTCTCCTCCTTCCTCCCATTCCTCTATCAGTATTGGCAGCATGATGTTTCTGTGGGTGACCTCATCTCTGGCAGCTGTCATAAATCTGCAGTAATCTTGAGAATTGATTGGACCTTTTACTTGTGGTATGGTGGTAGTGCTAATGCGAGGCATCTTTTTCAACCTACGTGGCTCCTCTTTGCGTTTTCTGCAGGAATCAATTATCGATATCTGTAACAATAGCAAAAATAGCTTTGTCGTTAATGCAACAAGTTTTGGAGTTTATAGCAAAACTTAACCTCACCAATCTCACCTTAGGAATGCCTTTGGGTATTCCACTGACTTCACTGTTTATGATGTCATCGATGTATCTAAGAGGAACAGGCTTCATGTCAGCATCACAGACTTCATAAGCAGATCCATGAGCCATCATAAACACAACCAGCGCAGAGCAGTTGTCCTTTTCTCTTTGGATGTGTTCTCTCATGTCTTCTTCTAACGTACCAGCTCTCCAATCTCTCCTGGATTGTACTGAGAAGCCCAGACTCTCTAAACCAGAGATGAGACCTTCTACTTCCTCCTCTCCACCTGCCTCTCTACCTTTGACATTGTAGTAGACCAGAGCCTGTTTCCTTGCTCCAGCTCTACCTTCTGGTATTATGTAATCACTTGCTAACTCTTTCAGCAACAGAATCATTCTCTGTGACAAACTGTGTGCAACCAGCTGGGAGTGAAACTCTTTTTTCTCATCATCTGTTGGATCTATGCCAAATTCTAGAATGGTTTTTATCGCATTGCTTTTTTCATTGACTGCCAATTCTGTTAACAGCCATTGACATCTCCCTTTTTTAAGCAACTCCATAGTTTCGTTTTTCCCAATGATAAGTAATATCGCGTTAATGATTTCTTTACTTGCTTCAAACATAGTTGCCTCAAACAAGCTAATGCCAGGTTCGATACCTTTGAAAGATGTTATGAGCTTTTTTCGTTCTTTCAATGATAGGGCGTCTTGTCTCACCAACTCATCTAGGAAAAGTCTCATTTTGTCCGCTGTTTTACATATTAGCATGAGAACAATCTGCATCAAACAGGTTTGAAAGAAGAACTGAGAGCCAACACGGAACGCTTTCATAAAACGCAGCCATCCACAGGCGTTCTGTATGTACGCATATGATGCTTTCGATAAGTCTATGCTGCAATCTTCGTACAGAAAACTAGGCATTAATCTTCCAACTCGCTCAATTCTTCGTTTTAAATAATAGCGAAGGAATTCATTCCGACTGTTATCTGTATTGTCCTGACAAGCAACGTGTAGAATTCTATCGCTTGATAAAATGTGAGCAAAAGTGAAACGTCCATCAAAACTTTCTTTATCAAACAAAGTGCACAGAAGCTGGTACCGTTTCATAACAATCAAATATAACTGCAAATCTACTCCATAGATAGGATACTGCTCTGAAAAATCATCTTCAAGGCAAAAATATTCGTCTATTTTATCTTGCAACACGCACAGAGTCACCTGTGTCAGTTGTAGAGGGTTTACATCAATTCTTTTGAGCACATTAAACTCATTCTCATCTTTCTCTACAGCTAAGTCTGGTCTGGTCTAGAAGGTTCTGTAGTTCATCTACCGCTCCTGACTCATACAGGCTCTTGCACCTTAAGACTATCCACTCCAAGCTCTGTGGCTGAATAGATACCATTTTCCAACAACACAATTGTGTTTGTTTTCCAATGTTTTTCTACAACTTCGAACACAATATTTTGTTTTAAGTTTCGGTTTTAATTTGTTTTGCATCAGATTAACTTAATTTGTATATGATCTCTAATCTTTCCAAACTTCCACCCTTTCAGTAGCTCATAACTAAATTGCTAGATTTAGTATGATACTTCGTATTAATTCTCATCTTTTCATTCATCCTTCCGCAATACTGATTTTTACAATGATTTTAGAAAATGTGAATGGTGTTTGCGATATCATGAGGAGTTACACCATAGACCTAGACCAGAGACCTAGTATTAATAATACTAGGTCTATGAGTTACACTAATCTCTCAAAAGTAATTAACAATTGGCCAATTTACAAACAAAAAAGTGAAAAATACTACATACAGCTTACAATTACATGAATACATAAACTGTAACATACATATATTGTGTATACTATGTGGTATACTTCATATATAACATATTACATAACAACTATTAACAAACCTGGTAAACCTGCTGTCATAGTTCGTAAATGATGACTAATGAATACTTCCTTATTCACATTGCAAGCTCAGTAACACATTTCACTTAGATTTTTGGTGATTTTCGAGTTATTACTGAAATGAGCAAAGCATCTATAACCTGGTTGCTATAAAGTGTCCACAGTTAATATCTCAGCAAGACAATATATAGTATTGTACTGTTATTGTAGTTATTGTAGTTATGGTAATAATATTGATGTGCAATGGGAGGTAACGCCAACATTGGGATGTCCACATGACTCATGGAAAACAGATTGTAATGTTGTGTGGTGAGGAGTCAAACCCCTAAGGAACAATCCATTGTCTATAGAAAGTCAGCTAGTGCAAGATATGGATTTACTTTTGTGTTTGGCTCAACTCAATGTTCTAAGGCATCCTACAGACTAGTTTAATTGTTAGAAATGTACCTCAGCATTGAGCTGTGTTTACGTAGAGATGATCCAAACTGGATAGATTATAATGCTTATATGGGTTACTTTCCAATTCTATGAGTGAAATGAGCTTGAAAGGATGGATACTTATTAAATCTCATTGAAACACAACAAACAACTTCATTAATACAGCTGACCAGAGCTCAACAGAGAAAAAAGAACAAAGATGAAACAAGCAAAAACTTTCTAGCTCTGATTAGTCAGCTGTTGATGTCACAGAGATATATACGGGTATACAGGCATATATATATATCTAGTATATAGTACTTTATATACACATCTAGTATATAGTACTTTATATACATATCTAGTATATAGTACTTTATATATATATCTAGTATATAGTACTTTATATATATATCTAGTATATAGTACTTTATATACATATCTAGTATATAGCACTTTATATATATATCTAGTATATAGTACTTTATATACACATCTAGTATATAGTACTTTATATACATATCTAGTATATAGTACTTTATATATATATCTAGTATACAGTACTTTATATATATATATCTAGTATATAGTACTTTATATATATATCTAGTATATAGTACTTTATATATATATCTAGTATATAGTACTTTATATATATATCTAGTATATAGTACTTTATATATATATCTAGTATATAGTACTTTATATATATATCTAGTATATAGTACTTTATATACATATCTAGTATATAGCACTTTATATATATATCTAGTATATAGTACTTTATATATATATCTAGTATATAATACTTTATATATATATCTAGTATACAGTACTTTATATATATATCTAGTATATAGCACTTTATATATATATCTAGTATATAATACTTTATATATATATCTAGTATACAGTACTTTATATATACATATCTAGTATATAGTACTTTATATATATATCTAGTATATAATACTTTATATATATATCTAGTATACAGTACTTTATATATACATATCTAGTATATAGTACTTTATATATATATCTAGTATATAGTACTTTATATATATATCTAGTATATAGTACTTTATATATATATCTAGTATATAGTACTTTATATATATATCTAGTATATAGTACTTTATATATATATCTAGTATATAGTACTTTATATATATATCTAGTATATAGTACTTTATATACATATCTAGTATATAATACTTTATATATATATCTAGTATATAGTGTGGTAGATTTCAGTGCACTCTAGTGGTAAACGGGTAGTTTACACTAGGAACCTTGCGAAGCAATGCGTTAGGCTTCTGCCCACAGCATTTGGTTAATAGCTGTTGGGTAGGAAGTCATACTGTGCCGGTAGCATGGTAAGCAGGGCCGGTATTGACCCCTGCAGGGTCGGTAGTGACCTCTACCGACCCGGTACAGCTGTACTGGGCCGGCACAAGATGGCCGCCTTAGACGAGGATCTGTAAAGATGTCCAGGAACTTAGTCAAGGTCGTAAACAGGAAGTGCCTACCCCTAAAGTACCAACTTAGTGGACCTAATTCTATATACAGCCTGGGAACCCTGTAGGAGCCGTCATTGGACAGTTAGGAGAAAAGACTCCGCCCTTAGCCACTTGGCACCTCCTTGTATTATCTTGCATTGCATTGTGATTGGTTGAGTATTTATATAATTAATGTCATTGGTTGCATTACTTCCTGTGCATTGTCTCTTATATGTTTTGTGTTCATTTGCTCTCCTATAAAAGGAGAGCTCCTACTGTTACTCTGTGCATTCATTACAATGAGCCATAGCATGTATTCTTATATTGCTAAACACCTAGAGGAATAATTACCCTCAGGACTGCTTTGTAATAAAGCCACTATAGCAAACACTACTCGGTACTGTTTGTCTGAGCCATGGGCTCTTGCCTTACCGGGTAATTCGGTTGCCCTATACAGTTGTCACTGTCGGTCAGTACAGTGTCCCCTCTGGAGAGAGGTAGAATACTCGAGACTAGTGGATGTCCGTGGTAACAGACCGGAATCCATTACAATAGTACTTTATATATATATCTAGTATATAATACTTTATATATATATCTAGTATATAATACTTTATATATATATCTAGTATTTAGTACTTTATATATATATCTAGTATATAGTACTTTATATATATATCTAGTATATAATACTTTATATATATATCTAGTATATAGTACTTTATATACATATCTAGTATATAGTACTTTATATATATATCTAGTATATAGTACTTTATATATATATCTAGTATATAGCACTTTATATATATATCTAGTATATAGTACTTTATATATATATCTAGTATTTAGTACTTTATATACATATCTAGTATATAATACTTTATATATATATCTAGTATATAGTACTTTATATATATATCTAGTATATAGTACTTTATATACATATCTAGTATATAATACTTTATATATATATCTAGTATATAGTACTTTATATATATATCTAGTATATAGTACTTTATATATATCTAGTATATAGTACTTTATATATATATCTAGTATATAGTACTTTATATATATATCTAGTATATAGTACTTTATATACATATCTAGTATATAGTACTTTATACATATATCTAGTATACAGTACTTTATATACATATCTAGTATATAGTACTTTATATACATATCTAGTATATAGTACTTTATATATATATCTAGTATATAGTACTTTATATACATATCTAGTATATAGTACTTTATATATATATCTAGTATATAGTACTTTATATATATATCTAGTATATAGTACTTTATATACATATCTAGTATATAGTACTTTATATATATATCTAGTATATAATACTTTATATATATATCTAGTATATAGTACTTTATATATATATCTAGTATTTAGTACTTTATATATATATCTAGTATATAGTACTTTATATATATATCTAGTATATAGTACTTTATATACATATCTAGTATATAGTACTTTATATACATATCTAGTATATAGTACTTTATATATATATCTAGTATATAGTACTTTATATATATCTAGTATATAGTACTTTATATACATATCTAGTATATAGTACTTTATATACATATCTAGTATATAGTACTTTATATATATATCTAGTATATAGTACTTTATATATATATCTAGTATATAGTACTTTATATACATATCTAGTATATAGTGCTTTATATATATATCTAGTATACAGTACTTTATATATATATCTAGTATATAGTACTTTATATACATATCTAGTATATAGTGCTTTATATATATATCTAGTATATAGTACTTTATATACATATCTAGTATATAGTGCTTTATATATATATCTAGTATACAGTACTTTATATATATATCTAGTATATAGTACTTTATATACATATCTAGTATATAGTGCTTTATATACATATCTAGTATATAGTACTTTATATATATATCTAGTATATAGTGCTTTATATATATATCTAGTATACAGTACTTTATATATATATCTAGTATATAGTACTTTATATACATATCTAGTATATAGTACTTTATATATATATCTAGTATATAGTACTTTATATACATATCTAGTATATAGTGCTTTATATACATATCTAGTATATAGCACTTTATATATATATCTAGTATATAATACTTTATATATATATCTAGTATATATTACTTTATATATATCTAGTATACAGTACTTTATATATATATCTAGTATATAGTACTTTATATATATATCTAGTATATAGTACTTTATATATATATCTAGTATATAGTACTTTATATATATATCTAGTATATAGCACTTTATATATATATCTAGTATATAGCACTTTATATATATATCTAGTATATAATACTTTATATATATATCTAGTAAATAATACTTTATATACATATCTAGTATATAGTACTTTATATATATATCTAGTATATAGTACTTTATATATATATATATCTAGTATATAGTACTTTATATATATATCTAGTATATAGTACTTTATATATATATCTAGTATATAGTACTTTATATATATATCTAGTATATAGTACTTTATATATATATATCTAGTATATAGTACTTTATATATATATCTAGTATACAGTACTTTATATATATATGTAGTATACAATACTTTATATACATATCTAGTATATAGCACTTTATATATATATCTAGTATATAGTACTTTATATATATATCTAGTATATAGTACTTTATATATATATCTAGTATATAGTACTTTATATATATATCTAGTATATAGTACTTTATATATATATATCTAGTATATAGTACTTTATATATATATCTAGTATATAGTACTTTATATATATATCTAGTATATAGTACTTTATATATATATCTAGTATATAGTACTTTATATATATATCTAGTATATAGTACTTTATATATATATCTAGTATATAGTACTTTATATATATATCTAGTATATAGTACTTTATATATATATCTAGTATATAGTACTTTATATATATATCTAGTATATAGTACTTTATATACATATCTAGTATATAGTACTTTATATATATATCTAGTATATAGTACTTTATATATATATCTAGTATATAATACTTTATATATATATCTAGTATATAGTACTTTATATATATATCTAGTATATATTACTTTATATACATATCTAGTATATAATACTTTATACATATATCTAGTATATAATACTTTATATATATATCTAGTATATAGTACTTTATATATATATCTAGTATATAGTACTTTATATACATATCTAGTATATAGTACTTTATATACATATCTAGTATATAGTACTTTATATATATATCTAGTATATAGTACTTTATATATATATCTAGTATATAGTACTTTATATATATATCTAGTATATAGTACTTTATATATATATCTAGTATATAGTACTTTATATATATATCTAGTATATAGTACTTTATATATATATCTAGTATATAGTACTTTATATATATATCTAGTATATAGTACTTTATACATATATCTAGTATATAGTAAAAGAAGTCAGTGGGAGCTAGCTGATGCGCATATTGCTCAGTTTTCAACGTAAAAACTCTGCATCACTTTCACTAAGAGATGTGACAACTCCAAACAGGTAAGCTATTACTTTATCAACTTGTCATAGACCTGTCATTGTTTTTATATAGTTGTTATATGAATAAATGTGTGTCTACACAAATGTCTGTGACTAACCTAGCTTGGTTTCTGTAAGGTTTTAGGTAAAACTGCCTGGTCTGCTTCTAAATGAATGGCTAATTCTGTGTGTCCACATAGCGATCGCTTGGCACTTGGCTCAGCTGTTGATTGAGGGACTTTTCTTTTTCTGTTTTTGACTAACTCACGAAGTTATCGCAAGCATTTTCTCTGAAGTTATCGCCAGATATTAAATGGGGTCAAAATTTGCTAGCCGGTTCTTTGATTGACCAATCACAGTGCGTAATTGTCTTATCGCTGTCTCCAATACTATCGTCTCACGCCCACCACCGCGATTTATCAATGACCATGTAATAATTTGTATGCTATGGCTTGCTGATAAATGAACGGAATATAACAAATCTGCACAACTTTTGGGAAAAGTTTTTTAATCACCAAGGAAACTGTTAGAGGGATCACTATACATACATGAGGCTTAAGTTCCTGTGTTTTGTTAGTTAGCTTCACTTCACCTCGTTTAGTCCCAGAGAACATGTAGACAAAGAATAGACAATATTTTATATATTTATGCGCAGGTATTATATTTTGGAGCACATTTGTAGTGTATTTTGGCATCCTTTCCAATAAGCAGTATTTTAACCAACCAAATCTCACATATGTTGACACTACCAAGCTGGCAGCCTTCAAAGGTCTTCTTGCTGTTTTTACTTCTCCCCGGAGGTGATATAGAAATGGTATGGTTCCAAGAATGCTGTGGAGCAAGTTTTCCTAACTCCACAACTATAAGATTTTTTGGCACAGGCGTGCAACTCGTAGCTTTGTAGTTATCGAGTTTTATTATGTTATTGTACCAGTGTAAGAACAAGTGAGCCATAGTATAGTAGAAAAGGAAATGCAAAGAACATGGCAAATGCTCAGCTTTTTATAGACCAAGTTGCAGGAAACATTTGGTCCGATCTGTTATATCTTAGAGCAGGTTGCTTAGCATGTTGCTTGTATTGTCATCATAACACAACTGGTTAGCAATACAGATAAACAAGGTAAATTGCATAGCTATGCAAAACTAGCTGAGAATTAAGCCAGCTATCCCATAGCTGGCTTATGCTACATACAACAGATTCTCCCACCTCAAAATCTCAGCTGCATTACATTAAAAATGGTGCAATACAAAACAAAACAGTGCAAAATTATGGTAACGTTAGTTACAAATTTACCAGATTAAAAGCCCAGACGTTCTGGTGGTTTTCGCTCCCTATTTGAGCGCCTTAGCACTGGTGGTGTGGTAACCTGAGAGGAAGGTGTACTTACTGCCTGAGACGTCTGAGTTGTAGGCTGAGGTGGCACCAGATGCGAAGGCAACACGTCCCTCCGCGGAGAAGAGAACGGCTGCAGGTCTTCTGAACTGGCAATCGAATTATTATTCCTAGAAAGCACATTATATGGCAGCTGACCTAGCAAAGATTCCCTGATATCTGGGGAGGATTCTAGTGGCATAGGTAAATCACTGTTGGCAACCCCTTCACGGCTTTTGAGTTGATCAACGTGCCTCTTCCATTTTCTCCCCTCAACTTCCACATAATAACATAATGGGCCAATTTGGTCAATAATGATGCCTTGTTTCCACTTTACTGCTCCCAGATAACATCTTACCCACACGAAAGCACCTACTTCAAAATCACGAGGCTTCATGTCAGGTCTAGCAACCCCATTCTTAGACAAAATATTTGGTCTTGCACAGTCTAACCTTGTTCTTAAATTTCGCCCTAGCATTAAGTTTGCTGGACTCTGTCCTGTAGTAGAATGTGGGGCATTGCGATATGCTAAGAGAAACCTGTCAAGTCTGTAGTGCAAACCTATATTCTCCATATCAGTCTGGGATGCTTTGAGGGCATTTTTCACTGTTTGAACAAAACGTTCAGCTAGTCCATTTGTGGCTGGATGATAGGGAGCACCCCGTTTATGCCGGATGTTTAAGTGAGTCATAAAACTCGCAAATTCACTGCTGCAAAACTGTGGGCCATTATCACTTATAAGTTCCTCCGGAACTCCCCATCTAGCAAATACTGTTCTTAGCAAATTTACAGTACTTTGTGAGGTTGTAGACTTTGTGATACAAACTTCTGGCCACTTAGAAAATGAGTCAACAACCACTAACAACATATTACCCCCTTCTATTGGCCCTGCATAATCTACATGAATACGTTGGTAAGGTCGAGTTGTAGGTAGCCAGGGATGTAAATTAGCTATCTTGGGGTCATTGCTCATACTCATGCATGAGTCGCAAGTCCTACTGACCAGTTCTATTTCTTTATCAAGACCAGGCCACCAAATTAATGACCTGGCTACTGACTTCATTTTGGACATCCCAATGTGCCCCACATGAAGTTCTTGCAAAAGACCACCACGTAAGGATTGTGGTATAACCACTCTGTTACCCCACATAACCACCCCTGACATGACAGATAGCTCCTCTCTACGGTTGAAGAAAGGAGCTAGGTTCAAGTTCTCGTCAGACAGTTTACTCGGCCAACCTTCGTTTGTTAACCGCAACACTTTAGATAGAAACACATCTCTAGCTGTTGCCTTTGCTACTTTTGAGGAGGTAATTGGAAGTTCGAGTTCACTAACTTTGAAAACGAATGCAATTTGTTCTTCTTTGTACTCATTCGTGGGTGACTGGTCGGGATAACGTGAAAGAAAATCCGCTTTGTTTTCAGTACCACGTCGCCACTCAACGCTATAATTGTAGCTTGAAAACTTTAAAGCCCATCTTTGAATGCGTTCTGCTGTCATGATTGGAAGGCCTTTTTCTGGGGAAAATATTTTGCTCAGGGCCCGGTTATCTGTGACTAAAACAAACTTGCGGCCATAAAGAAAATGTCTAAACTTGTCCAATCCAAAAACAATAGCTAGACCTTCGCGCTCTATTTGTGGGTATAAAATCTGAGCTGGGGTAAGTTTCTGGGATGCGAACTGTATTGGGCGGTCTTCCCCTTCAATGTTATGTGAAAGTACCGCTGCCATACCAACTCTTGAAGCATCACATGTCAATTTAACTGGCAAGTTGGGATCAAAGTGAACCAACAATTTACTTTCTCTCATCAAAGTTTTGGATTTCTCAAATGAGCTTTTGACTTCTTCATTCCAATCAAATTTAACATGATTTTTGAGCAGAGCATGCATTGGGGCAATAGTTGATGCCAGATTAGGCAAATAACGTCTGTGAAAGTTAAGTAAACCCAAATATGACCTAATCTTGGATTTATCCTTAGGGGTTTCTGTCTGCAGAATACTATCTATCTTTGCGGGAATGGGCCTGGTACCTTGTTCATCAATAATGTGACCCAGGTAACTTACTTTTGTTTTGAGAAATGAACATTTGTCTAGTTTTAATTTCAAGCCATACTGTGCTATGCGTTTAAATACTAGCTCTAGCCTATGATTATGTTCCCCGACAGTACGTCCTGCTATTAGAATATCATCGTAATAAATGTATATACCTTCTATGCCTCTAAGCACACTCTCTACAGCCCGTTGCCACAATGAAGGGGCAGTTTTTATTCCATATGGGAGTCTGGTGTATTGGTACAGGCCTCTATGAGTGACTAAAGTTAAAAGTTCCCTTGACAACACATCTATGGACATTTGATTGTAAGCTTGCGTAAAATCTAGATTCGAGAAGTATTTATTGCCTGCCAAATCACACAATATATCCTCCATGTTAATTTGAGGTGGTGCTACCTCCTTCAACAATGGGTTAACTGTTGACTTGAAATCACCGCAAGGCCGAACTGACCCATCAGGTTTAGGAATGAATAGTAAGCTAGTGGACCATTCACTGTGCTCTACGGGGGTCAAAATGCCATCATGTACTAATCGGTCTAGCTCTTTATCAGCTGTTGACTGGAGTGCCAATGGCACTCTGTATACTTTCGATCGTTTTGGAGTAGCCCCATCGATCAACTCAAGCTTAGCCGGTGGACCTTTTAGCAAGCCTTGCCCCTTAAAGATATCAGAGTACTTGGAGAGTAGTTTGTCTAGGTCACTTACCGGTGTGCAAGTTACACTTTTGATGGACTGCCAGTCCACACGGAGCTCTTCCAGCCAGTCTCTTCCCAGCAGAGCGAAGCGTGACTCCCTCAGCACATGCAACCACAGCGATTTTACTTGACCAAGATATTCCACTGTTACATACATCTTACCCTCACATTCCACCGCATCACCAGTGAAGCTACAAAAATTCACACCCGATTTGATAAGTTTCACATTACTGAAAAACTGTTGGTATACATTATAAGGAATAAGTGAAATGCATGCACCAGTGTCAATATCCATCAACAAATTGGTACCATTGACCAAAATATTCACTGAATACTGGTTGGGAACTCGCAATTTTGTTACAACTAAAGTGTTAGCAACTGTTGAATGATCAAAACTACAGTCCGAGTTCCCTTCGTCAAGGTCTCTGACGACATTAGCTTGCACTCTATTGCTGTTGTTACACATAGGCTTAATGTGCCCAATTTGACCACAAAGATGGCAGGTAGCCTCCTTAAAACGACAAACCGCTGCAAGATGATTTTTCCCACATCTCCAACACTTTACACGCGAATACTTAGCTTTAGTAGCTGTTGGTCCCAGGCCAGGGGCTAGATTAGAGGATGCCTGGGACCTTTGTGCAGTTGGGCCCCTCTCATTAGACTGCCTCCCTTGGTTGATGGCTTTAACCTCTGCCACTGGAGCTGATGATGATTGTTGAGCCATCGCACTCAGCTGGTAGTCATCCATCTGTGTTGCCAAGGTAACAGCTGCTTCCCAAGTCAATGTAGGTCCTTCTCTAATCAGTGTCTGACGAATAGTTTCCGATCGAACACCTGCTACCAGTCGGTTCCCAAGTTTTTGCTTCAGCTGAGCAGATGGTCCAAAGTTGCAATAAGTAGAAAGTTGCTTCAATGCTAAAACAAATTCCGGTATTGATTCTGTACTAGATTGAGTACGAGTGTCAAACACGTAAGCTTCGGCAACTTCATTTCTCCGACCAAAGTGATCATCAAACTGTTTCACAAGCTCATCGTACGTTTTGTCGGCAATTAGCTCAGGGGAGCATAAGTTCACAAGTAGCTGAACAGCGTCGCCACCAATAACAGCAATCAAAGAAGCCTGTTTCTTGTTTGCATCAGTAACTTCGTTTACCACCAACCATGAGCTGAGTCTTGTTTTGTAGGTCGGCCAATCGTCTCTATCAGGTTTGAAAACATCAATGTTCCCAATAGGCATAGTTGCACTGAGGTATATGAGTTATAGTACCGATCCTTGTCGCCAATCTGTTATATCTTAGAGCAGGTTGCTTAGCATGTTGCTTGTATTGTCATCATAACACAACTGGTTAGCAATACAGATAAACAAGGTAAATTGCATAGCTATGCAAAACTAGCTGAGAATTAAGCCAGCTATCCCATAGCTGGCTTATGCTACATACAACACAATCCATATCCAATGACATAAAGGATAATTATGCCATCCAATATACATGCTAACTATAAATATAGATAAGTGTCATATGCGGACATTAAATTTTCGTAGCGCTCAAGGATAAGAGGCGGAGTCAATGGTCTGCCAACCAATCAAGGCAGTCTATAGATGTAGCCTTGCTGTCCCCTGTGTTCTTGCTCTTTACACACCTGCACTCCAAATATATCCACCTCTAGAGGTTGCTAAAAGGTAGATATAAGTTTGTGCAATTCCTCAGGCTATTTTCGGTTCAGTCCCATGGCTATGACAGAGGCCTTATATCCTGTGCCCAAATAGCTGGCATATTTATTCATAGTGATATATCATATTATTGCTTGTCATACATCACTGTTGTGTTATGTTACCTGATGTCTGAGGGCCATCATGGCAACTCTCGTAAACAAATACCTACTAGTAGGGTAAGAGTCTGTTCAAGTTTGTCCCATTTCTATTGTTGATTAACCTAACTTCCTGTGTAGAAAGTAAATATAAAAATCATGGTAAAAATATTTGTTATAATAAATAAGTTAGTCAATATTTCTGGAGTTGTCTGCTCACTAAAGTGACAACTCCAGCCATGGATTATATTTGTGAAAAATCAGTCACACGGTGGTAGTGGCGTTTTATTTAAGTGATTCAATTGCAAATTAAGTGATTTTGTCATTTTGTTGGTTAGAGACTATAACATGTGCCTACTTTGACTACAGTCTGTGTACCTGACTCAAATACAGGGGGGGTGTATCTACCTTTACTATAGCTTGTGTACCTGCCTTAATTTTCTACAATTTTTATTTTGTGAGCAAAAGTATGTAAATAAATCTCTATCAACTCTGAAACTAAACGGTATTTATCTCCTTGCCCAGTTCATTAATCTCTAACGCATCAGAGAGCCCTTCCTCAAAGGGTTCCAGGTACAATAGGTAGAAGGTACATTGGAGTTGTTTATTGTTTTATTGAACAATGATTGTTTCTTGATTATTTTTGGCTTCAAAATTGTAGTCCTGGTAAAGTACGCTAATTTTGTAGAAACTCTGGAACCTTCATCCTAATTATACTCTTAACCCCTCTTGTTTTATTCATCAATCAGTTAAATTTTGTATTCTATATAACCATAGAATTATCTCCCTTGTGTAGGATTTTGTAATCTGTGGTTCAACAATGTCATAATTTTTGTATTTCCCATTGACTGGTTTGATTATTTTCTATACTGTTTATTTGTAGATAACATATAGGTTATCTGCTATGATATAACGTAAAGTTGTCTCCTCTTGGTCAGGTGGTGCTACAAGTCAACAGGACCAAATGACTAAACTTGTGGAGTTATTTTCTCAAAAACAGACAACTCATTCAAAATAACCAATAAAGCCGTAAAGAAGTCCTGACAGTTTCATAGATGGCGCTATTAATACATTTACCAGAAGCCAGCTGCCAGCCACGACCCGTACTATTCCAACGAAGGTCAAACTTTTTTCCCATTTACGGCAGTGGATAGGTATGGGCTGTATAATGATGATGATGATGCGCCGTTAACATAAATCGTAACAGTACATCGCCTCGGTTGAAGCAAGCCAGAGTAATTTACCACGGGCGCACCTTCATTAGTTTATGTTGGCAAGTTCAATCAAACTCAAAATATGAATCTATGGCTCTTCCCACGAGCATAATATTTAATTTATTTTTATCAATTGAATAAAACAAAATCTTTTAAAAAAAAACTTGCAGAGGCTAAATTGATCCCTTGACCTTTCTCAGCAACAACTTTTTTGTCATATCAGTGGCTTGAAATGTCACAAATCAGGATATTAGTCAAGGAAGTCGTGATTTTTCATGGTAAGCTAAACGATATGCCATGCTACTTGTGGTTGTATCACTAAAGAACAACTACTCTGCCAGGACCCCATTATAATGTACAGCTGTTTCCGATAAAAATATTATGAAGTTGGTTATGACTTCTAGAGCTGTAAAAGTATAATTTTCTTTCCTTGAAACAAAAATTTTGGTGTCGGCTATTTGAGATAAATAATTTAACTTTCAAAAACATGTCATCAAACTGGTTTATTGACAAGTATTACTGTTTATTTTAATGAAACGAAATCAGCTTTTTATACCGTGGTCTGCTCACGATGACCAAACGACGTTTGAGAAAGACTGTAACAGTCCCATTGTGTCCGTAGTAGTTGACTGTCACAGTCTCGTTGTGTCTGTAGTAGTTGACTGTAACAGTTAGAATAACACAGTTTATTAGGGACTTTCAGCATGTGTTAACACATTATCAGATTGGGAGAAATGGTGAGGTTAGACCTGTGCAGGGCTGAAACATGGTGAGGATAGAACTAGGCGAGGGTTAGAAGTAGAGATTTGTGGGAAAGAGCTTGGCAATGGAAGGGCAAGATGGGGTAACATGGAGTGAAATTCAACAAGTGGGCGGAGGAAGAGTTCATAAGCAGTGATCACCAGCGTTTACAATCGTACGCGTACAAAGTGTCGATGCTGGTGATCTTACCCTTGAACTTTAATGGCGTCGAATTTAGGGTGAGATTGTATAACTATTTGGATATTATAGGTGCTAGATGGGAGATGGCTCTGCTGGACATATGGTATTCTAACAGCTGGGAAAATGTTACCGAGGGTAAAATTTATCTGGAAACAACGGGCGTCTTCGACAAAACCAACAAATCATTTATCCTAACTGGCAACGGCAGATACGATAGTGTAGAAGAGTTGAAGGAGATCATATGCAAGAGAATTTGTGAAATGAGTTTGAATAACAAGTTTGCCATCTCCTACGACAAAGTGGCTAAAAAATAGGACATGAGAAATGTTTCAAAGCCATAAAAGTTGCATTTATATGACAAACATTTATAGGAGAAGTTTGAGGAATAAGGTGACATCTCATCTCCAGTTGTGGGTACAAATACAGTGTAACTGCCCTCCCAGAACAATCATGAGTTTCGTACTGATGTTTGATGAGTTTGTATTAGTACATCAAGAACACCGTGAAACTAAAATTTTGTTATAAAATGGTTAACAATACTGGATAAAATAAAAGAACATGCAGAAATTACATTATAGACAAGGTTTTCATGTGAAATTAAAAAATACACAATAACAAATAACAATAAAACATACCTCTATCACCCTTTTCCAGGAGAGAGTTAGTTGGTAATACAAAGGTCTATAGTAGCATGTAGAATATGTAGTATGCAAGCAGTAAAGCGTACTAGTTGGTAAAAGCAGAACCTTATGTTCTGAAGGTTCGAGTATAAATGAATATTTAGACAAACAGTTGATAAAAATGGAGGAAAGGTGAGGGGAATCATCGGCATTGCAAACGGTGACGACACAAAGGCAGCGATGATTTCACATTTGTTTAATTGTAAATACTTTGTGTGGCAACATATAAACTTTGCTAAACAGGAAAGATGATTCCTATTAAAACAACAAGTTACCACCTGCTGTGGTCATATGCGTAACCATAAATGAATTGGCAGCCGAGTGAGAGTAAACAAGCAAAGTGGTGAAATTTTACATTCGGTGACCATTACACTCCCACCTAAAATTTCATTAATTTTCAGCAAAGGTTTTATTTTGAACGGTAGAATTTTAATGATTCTAGTTTTTGATTAGTGTTATCAATTTGGACACAGGCCTATGCAAATATCTATCTGATCTCTTGGCCTCCTTCCTATTCCCCATCAGAATTTTTGCCGAGCGTATCTTTCCATCTTTTGATTTGATACACTCCACTATCTTACCCCTGGCCCACTGACTCCTGTCGAGGTTTTCATCTTTTATTATTACTATGTCTCCCATCTTGATTTCGTTACTGGCCCCTTTTAACCATTTTTGACGGGCTTGGAGGTATGAGAGGTATTCAGCTCGCCAGCGCTTCCAGAAGTTATTAGCTAGGTGTTGCACGGCGCGCCAGCGTTTGCGACTATAAATGTCACTATCAGTGAATTCAGAGGGGGGTGGAATGATCACATCAGATTTCATGGTCAGGAGGAGATTTGGGCTTAGAGGAAGTTGTTCCTCAGTGACAGTAGATAGGGGCCTCGAGTTAATAATGGCCATGACCTCGTACATAAGAGTTCTTAAACTGCTAGTGTCTAGTCTTCCACCATGCCTTTGTAGCATGTTCTGCAAAACATTTCTAGCAGAGCGAATCATTCGCTCCCAGGCACCACCCATATGACTGGCGCCAGGAGGATTTAGCTTGAATTCAAGTACACCCTTTTCTGTTAGCTCAGGGATTGCCCCTACAAAGTTGGTTCCTTGGTCGCACCAGATCTCCCTGATAGAACCACGGATGGCTATGACATTACGGATGGCGTTGATGAAGGATGAGGTGGTCATGTCGTCAAGCAACTCAATGTGAATAGCCCGACTGGCCAAACATGTGACCATTAGGCCATAACGTTTCAGTTCTGTTCTCCTGTCCTTCACTGAGAATGGTCCAAAGCAGTCAACTCCACAGTAACTGAAGGGAGGTGACTGAGTGGTTCTTTCCTGTGGGAGGGGAGACATTTGAGGGATTGCTGGTTTGCCACGGTGAAGACGACAGATGATGCAGTGATGAATGACAGAGGCGATAAGGGATCTGGCACCAACAATCCAGTAGCCAGCTGACCTCATTTTTGCTAAAGTCATTCCTCTCCCTTGATGGGCTGTTTTCTCATGAAAGTGGCGAAGGAGGATTTGAGTGAAGTGACCAGTTTTAGGAAGGATGATTGGGTGCTTCTCCACGTAGTCCAGAGATTTACTGTCATTGAGTCTTCCTCCAACCCTCATAACCCCATCAGTGTCAAGAAATGGGTTGAGGTTGAAGATTGAACTACTGCGAGGAATTTCTTTGTGAGTTTCCAGGCACTGGAACTCAGGAAAGTATTCTTGTTGAGCACATTTGACAATGTGGGAGATGGAAGCACATGTGATGTCGTGGTTAGAATGCTCTTTCTTTCTGTAACGCGCTCTGCGGATAAATACGCCTGCGATTTTGACAGCTTTGGACCAAGAAGAACAGCGATGAAGTAACTGATACAGTGAAGGGTGCCCGAGAGACTTCTGTGAGGTTACCATGAGTGACTTTACTTCATGGTCATCAGAATGTATGTGAGGAGGAAGCTGCTCTGGAATTACCAGAGGCTCTTTCCAGAGGAAGTCTGGTCCGGTGAACCAGTTTGACTGGATGAGTTGAGCTGCAGTCATGCCCCTAGATGCATGGTCAGCAGGATTGATAGATGTTGGGACATAATTCCAGCTTTTCGGGTCGCTGTTGCTCCTTACTTGTTGAACTCTGTTGGTTACGTATACATGAAACTTCTTGGATGTGTTTTTGAGATACCCTAGCACAACTTGTGAGTCAGTCCAGAAGGTTTCAGTGACATCTAAGTCAAGTTCAGACCTGACAAGGCTAGATATTTGTGAAGAAACGACTGCGGCTTGTAGTTCAAGGCGAGGAATTGTGACTGTTTTGAGTGGAGCAACACGAGCTTTGCTCATGAGGAGAGAACAATGGACGTCGCCATCAATATTTACTAGTCTGAGATAGCTAACTTCTCCATACCCACAGGTGCTTGCATCGGAGAAATGGTGGATTTCAGCTTTTGAGATCTCACCAAAGTCAGCAGGCCTGTAGCATCTTTTTATTTCTACATCAGAGAGATCGGATAGAGATGATTTCCATGCCTCCCACCGTGACAGCAAGTCCCCAGTCAAGGAATCATCCCATGACGTGGCTATTCGGCACATGTCCTGTAGAATGTTTTTTCCTTGAAGGATGAAAGGTGAAAGAAAACCTAGAGGATCAAAGATTGATGATATGGTAGAAAGCACACCTCTACGAGTGGAAGGATTTTCTTTCAGAATAGAACTAAACTGAAAACTGTCAGATTTAAGTGACCAAATGAGACCTAGGGTTCTCTCCTTAGGCTGTGAACCATCAACCGGTTCTAGAATTTGAATATCTTGGATATTTCTTTCAGAGGCTGGGATCGACTGAAGAAGCTCAGAGGAGTTTGAGGCGAATTTATGAAGACGGAGGTTGCCTTCTTGGCATATGGAAATGGCATCGTGTACCAAAGTCTTGGCTGATTTGGCATCTGGTAAACTAATGAGACCATCATCTACGTAGAAGCTGTTTTTTATGAACAGTTTGGCGGAAAGATTAGTGTTTTTGCTCATGTCGCAGAGAGCACGAAGTCCAAAAGTGGTGCATGCGGGGGATGAAGTGGCCCCAAAGATGTGCACTTTCATTCGGTAGCTAACTATGTCATGGTTGTCATTGAACCATAGGAAGCGGAGATAGTCTCGGTGCTTAGGAATCACACGGAACTGATGGAACATTCTACCAATGTCGCATGTGATACCTACTCTCTCATTACGGAATCTCAAAAGAATACCCACAAGACTGTTCAGCTGATCTGGACCTTGGATGAGATAATCGTTGAGGCACATACCTCCCACCTTGGCCGCACCATCGAAAACTACTCTGATTTTCTCAGGCTTCTTTGGGTGGTAGACACCGAAATGGGGAACATACCATGAATCTGGATTCTCCTCCTCATTTACTGGCACTAACTCGGCGTCACCTTGTGAGATGATTTCATTCATGAACTGGTAGTAGTGTTCTGCAAATGTTCTGTCAGAAAGTTTTTTCTGTAAGAGTTTTAGACGATTAGCTGCTACTTGTTTGGATTTGTTTGCATGAGGTTTTTGTTTCAAGGGGAGTGGCATTGTGATGTAACCATCTTCATCTTTGTATATCTGCTCTTTCATTGTTCTTAAGAACTGTATATCATCGATCGAAAGTGTTTTCATTTCAGCAGTTTCTGTTGTCTTAAAGTCAGAGCTGAGTAGTTTCAGAATTTTGCTTTCAAGACTGTCCGCATTCTGAGCGATTTGTGTCTGGACTTTGAAAGAGACATGTGCTCTTGTTGTTGGTTCTGATACTGCTAAATTCACTATTGTTTGTTTCAGCGCACTTTGTTTATCTGCGTTGTGGGGTATGGTACCCATCAGTGTCCAACCCAAATCAGTTAGGCGTGCGAAAGGCTCATGGTCAGCTCCTACACGATCTTCTCTGGATATGAAAACCTGTGGAAGATTGGCGCCGATAAGAAGGCCAAAGTTGATTGTCTTGCTTTCTGATTCTGAGATAAGTTCAGGTGCTATACTGCGTAAGTGAGGCCAGTCTTGTACTGAAAGTGTGTTGGGTATTTCGTCCCTGTTACATGGTATTTTAGATTGGCTTATGCATGTCGGTAATTCAACCATCTTTTGTTTCCGATAGCCACGGATCACAAGTCCAGTGGCACTATCTCTAGTCGACTTTGAACCTTCGGTTTCGGTTAGTGTGCTAATGTTGATGGTTTGTTTTTCTGTCTTTGTGTTTAGTTTAACCAATGTGTCGTCTGTGATAAAGGTGTTGTTTGAGCCAGAATCTAGCAGTGCATAAACTAGGATTTCATTTTCAGGATTTTCAACGGTGGAGACGTAGACAGGTATAGTCCAAGACATCATTTTTGCAGGCTTTGCAATTGAGTCAGCGCAACTTCTTGCCGGAGCTGGCTGGTTACTTGGCTCAGGTGGGTATTTACCATCTTTGTGAGACTTCCCACCTGACTCATTTTGAACTGAGGTCATATTTTCACTGTGGTCTGGCAGTGAAAGTTTTTGTTGAGCAGAGGTCTTATTTTCACTGCTTTTGGTTTGATTAGACTTTGCTTGTATGCATGAAGGAGATTTATCTGTTCTGCTTTGGTAGTAGTCATGAAACACTAGCAAGTGTTGTTTCTCACAGTCTTTCTCTTTGCATTTGCCTGGATGATTACATTCACTCATTTTGTGGCCCGGTTTTGCACATGAGAAGCACAGGTTGTTGCTCATAAATGTTTCTTCTATGCTACTTTGCGGCATTTTACGCAGTTTGAAGCACTCGCCAGTACTGTGATTATCTTTTTCACAAAGGACGCATGGCCATTTCACATGTTTATTATATGGATTTGTCGTCCTATCCTTTGTGTTTGGTTTGTGATCATAATCTGTCATCAGTATGGTTGCCTTTTTAGTGTTGTTGGGTCGATTTAAATTTTTCGTGTTATCGTTATTGCGTGTGTATTTGACAGATGACGATGCTCGCTTTGCCAGTGCTCCACTAAGGCTGCTTGTGGCAATGTTTGCTTCTTGAGAAAGAAAAGATGAAAAATCATGAAGAGATGGGAATTTCAAGGTTTTGGATTCAATTTGTGTTGCCTTTTTGACCCACCTCCTGCCTACAGACAAGGGGAGTTTTTCAAGAATTTTCACATTTTCACGTCTGTCATTCAGACAGTGAAGTTCAGGCAATTTTCTCATGGCAGTTTTACATGACTCAATGAAATCTGCAAGTTGTTGAAGGGCTTCACCGTCATGCTCCGTAATAGTAGGCCACTGCTCTAACCTTGTGCGATAGGCCTCAGAGATAACGAAGGGTTGACCAAATCGTTTGTCAAGTTTCCTTTTGGCATCCATGAAAGCCTCTTCAGTACCGATTTGAAAGTAGCCAGTGACAGCGTCTTTAGCCTTACCGCCAAGGTATTGTTGGAGGTAAGCTAGCTTCTGAATAGGAGAATGGCTGCTACTTTCAACGAGACCCTCAAAGGCAACTTTCCAGTCTATATAGTTCAGTGGATTGCCATAAAAAATTGTAGGTTCGGCAGGCTTCAATTTCATGGAGTGAATGGCTTTGGCGAGTGTGTCAGCGAAGGCTTGCTGGTTAGAGACAAATGAACTTATGGTAACTGGACTGAGAGGACTAAGGTCTTGGGTGGGTCTGGCAATTGTATTTGCCGGTGTTGGAGGTATGCCTCCAAACCCATTTGTAAACAGCTGAGGTTGAGATGCAGCACTCTCTGCTTGTCTATGATTAGTAGCTGAGGTTTGATGATTTTCAGAAGCAATAAGAGAGACCTGAGGCTGCTTATATGAGATAGAGAGAGATGCATGTGGGATTGGTGATTGTGGTGTGTTGCTTACAACTGCTGGTTGTTGAATAATTGGCAGAGGTGGGTTGAACAATGTATCGACAGCCTCCTCTTCAATTGCTCGGGTGAAAATCTGCTCCTTAGCTTGAGCAGCTTCAAGTTCAGCTTGCAGTCTACTGTTTTCAATAGCCTGTGAGAGCTGTTGAGCTTGCTGCTCGAGTTTTTGAGTGGTCTTAGTGGCTTCAAGTTTCCTTTTCAGAGCTGCAGCATTTGCTTGGGCTTCTAATTGTATGAGTCTTATGCTGGAGCTAGCCCGAGATGATCTTGAAGATTTGGTATGAGAAGTGAGAGAACGATGCGATGCAGATGAATGAGACCTTTGTTGAGTAATGATAGGCTGGGCTAAAACTGGGGACTGAGCGTTTGCTGACAGCTCAGCAGCTTTTAGAACATTCCGTGTTTCGGAGTCAAATGGCTGATTAAAATGTCCGCTGCTTGCTGTTTTGTCTCGAGCGCTCAATTTACTCATCTGGTCAAGAACTTTGATCATAAGTTGGTCATTATCAGCTGTTACTCGGTCCATGGTATTGCGCATTTTCAAGTCTGGTTCAATACTACCAAGCACCTTTCGCCATTCGTCATACAACTTCATCACATCGGCTTTACTTTCATCAAGTCGTGTTCTAAAGTCATCTAAGGTTTCATAAGCCAGTGTTTTTGTAGTAAGATCGGATAGCAATGATTGATGGAAAACGCTACAATTTTCAAATATCTGCTGTAAATCATTTATCTTTTGTTTTGTTACAGATCTTTTAAATTTTATAGATTGAGCTTTTATTGAACCGGAACCAGTCTCATGGTCCACTTGGCTGTGGATACTGGTAGATTTGACAGAAGTGATTGAACCCACGCTATTTTGATCTGGTTCAGCACTGTAATCAGGTTCAGACATGATTGGTTTTGTACAGAAAGCTCGAAGCAAAGTTTTATCTTTCAGCAGTTGGGGGGGGGCACAATTCCAAACTTTAGGCTAATTGTAATGTAGCCGGGGCGGCTCTCAAGGGGTGGGGTTTGTATTTGTGGGCGGGGTTTGGGAGAGAGTGAAAGAGAGCCGGGGACAGATTGATTTTGAATGTAACATTCTGTAACAGAATGTTACATAGTCTGAATGCTCCGTCCCTTTTTTAATAAGAAACCGATTCTAAAACGGGTTGGTTATGGCTATGGTATTTACAAATGAGCGCCATGCGGCCATGGTAGCTTAGCTCTCCAGATTGCTGTTATCATTCATATAAATATTTATTATCTTTATCTTATACTACTATTTTATGTAATAAATAATGGTTTGTTTTCAAAGGACGATTGATTAATATCAACTCTAAATGCTACTACTAGAAAGTCACAGTAAGTACTACTACTAACATCGTAATACCCTAAGTGCAGAAATCAAAGTGTGGCCAACTCCCCTTGTCACGTGACCCTCTGGAGCCAAATGCTTGAGTGATTACACTATAACTTATAGAGAAAAGGCTCTATTTCAACAGCTAATAACTCTGCAAATTGACAAGGTACAGCTTAAAACAACCTCTCATCTGAAAGCTCATGATGTCTCCTAGCCCACTGGGAATTTTAAACAAAAATATTTCAATGTAAGTTGAGTAATAAGGGCCGAAATATAGTGCTTATATTAGCACTTGTATTATCAAAAAACTATTTTTCTTATACCATTCAACTTTCATATCAAATTTCAAATAAATAACAACTTTAGATATAAGTAATAGCCATAATTTATTCATAGAATTATAATCTCAAAGTAGTTTAAATAATAATAACATTAAATATTCCAAAAAAAATAATCATTTTTTACGGTACCGATGAAATCAATTATTTTTTTTTCAAAATGAGCATACTACTTTTTCACATTGTTTATAGTTCACTTTGGAGTAGTCTACAACGAGTTTTTGTTATTCAGTCAGATATTGATGAATAATAATAATAAATACTAGTTAAAATAAATAACAAACATTGCACTAGTTTTATTATTATTTCGTTTTTTTGCCGCAAAACCAAGTGGCACTTCGGTTGTCTCTCATATGGATGGTAAATAACGCGACTGTGCGCCCTGCATACCATTACAAAAGGTCACGTAAAGTCACGGGGATGAAAGCGAACGTTTTTTTCATTATAGGGCACATAATCATTAGTAAACGTATCGGCAAACTTATCAATATACGGTACCGCTAAATATAGAATTCTTCATCCGAAGGGGAGATGACTCCTGGCTCCAGTGAAGGCTCCAGTGACGGTTAAAGGTTTTAAACAAAATTTTACTCCAAAACTCCACTGAATAAAATAATTTTTTTTGCTAGATTGAAACAAAACATGTTCACAGAGGTATTACTGCAAAAAGAAATTTATTTTACGCAACAAATATTGAATAAATGAGTAAAAACTATTTCAGCCAATGATGACTTATATGACCATTTGTGAAATTTGGCTCCAGTGGAGTTGTCCTTATATAAAATAGCGCTGGAAACGGCTGACCACACTTTGATTTCTGCACTTAGGTAATACCCACTAACTAACTGCCCATCATCACAAGTACTAGTAGTAGTGGTAGTACTAAGTAAGTAAGTAGTAAGTTAGTTAGCTAAGTTAGTTAGTACGTACTGATAATCATAATAAATAACAACTAACTATTAACTAACAACTGATTATTATTTATTTTTTATTATCTATTTATAATCATTATTATTTATATTAATTTTGTTATTATTATTATTAATTACTTATTATTATTTATTATTGTTAGAAAAAAAATTAGTAACAAGTTTGCTTAAGTTAAACAACAACATCATTATTATTATTATTATTATTATTATTTATTGATGATGATGATTATTATCTTTATTATTATTATTATTACCATCATTATTATTGTACAGGATTTCAGGTTAGTGTGGTAGCGTTCACCTGTACAGCGGCCCACAGTACTGGGTGTGTGCAGGCAGTACAGCGACTTGTCTACTAACGAGCCCAAGGCCCACAAGTTAAACTGGTCGAACTTGATTTGCAGTGTTGTCAGCCCGTGAGCTAGACACAGCGAGGAGTTGTCACAACTGCCTTGCTTTCCACTGATTTCTAGTTCGGCAGGATGACTATGCAGGGTCGAATTAACAGGTGGAACAATCGTTCCAGTATCACACGCCCGAGGGTAGTGTGCAGTGTAAGTCGATTCGACTGACCACTTTCTACTGACTATTGTTCGTTCTGCTAATTGACTTGTCCAAGTGGCTGTTGATGCCTGTGTTTGTCCAATCTGTATGAATGCACTGTCAGCATGCAATGCTGCTATTGCAATAATCTTTTATGTGCTGTCTACTACTGCTGTAGTAATCTTGTATGAGTCTTTGCTAGTCCACTTAGCTTATCAGCTATTCTTTTGTGTGCGCAAGGTGCTTATTGAAAGGTTTCAAAGAAGCAGTGAGAGTGCCATGTTAACTCTGATTTTATTCAGTACAAACACGCGTATTTATACAATATATGTTACATAATATTTGTGCTGCTAACATAGAACAAAAGGTGGCTACACCCACCTGGCCTGATTGGCCTAGAAAACAATAGGGGGGGCAGCACTTCGTTATGACTGAGTGAATACATACATGTGCGTTTGTTTACCATGAAATGCTGCCTGTACGCAATACTATATAATATATAAGAATAAGAAAAAGTAGGCTGCTGCCGAATGTAGATAATATAAATGTTCGTAGGCTGAGGCCGAATGAATGTCATGTAGAACGGTTTACATAGAACTGTTATTGGGTCGAGTGTTACTTGGTGTCGATCGTCTGTACATTGTGCGTTTCCCCAACATTATTATATTATTAAATTAAAATTTATTAATAACTATAAATAATAATTATTAATAAATAATAACAATAAAAGCAGCAAACAACAACAAGCAGCATTTTTAAAATGTTTATTTTTATCATAATAATCATAATAATGATATGATAATTATTATTGTTGGGGAAAGCAGGCAGATCATCTCACCAGGTGACACTTCGACCCTAAACAATTCTATGTAGCATACATTCGGCTTCGGCCTACTAACATTATAACTGTTCTATGGAGTAATAGTGGACTGCATTCGGCAATAGCCTATTTTACTTATTTTATATATATCATATAGCTTTGCGTAGAGAGGCAGCACTTCAGTAAACAAACACACATGTATGTATTTATTCAGCTGTAACGAAGTGCTGCCCCCCCTTTTGTTATCTAGGCCAATCAGGCCAGGTGGGTGTAGCCACCTTTTGTTCTCTGCTGACTGACATCGATGTTATGTAACTGGCTTTGTATAAATATGTGTGCATTTTACTAAATAAATCAGAGTTAACATGGCACTCTCACTGCTTCTTTGAAACCTTTCAATAAGCACCTTGCGCACACAAAAGAATAGCTGATAAGCTAAGTGGACTAGCAAAGACTCATACAAGATTACTACAGCAGTAGTAGACAGCACATAAAAGATTATTGCAATAGCAGCATTGCATGCTGACAGTGCATTCATACAGATTGAACAAACACAGGCATCAACAGCCACTTGGACAAGTCAATTAGCAGAACGAACAATAGTCAGTAGAAAGTGGTCAGTCGAATCGACTTACACTGCACACTACCCTCGGGCGTGTGATACTGGAACGATTGTTCCACCTGTTAATTCGACCCTGCATAGTCATCCTGCCGAACTAGAAATCAGTGGAAAGCAAGGCAGTTGTGACAACTCCTCGCTGTGTCTAGCTCACGAGCTGACAACACTGCAAATCAAGTTCGACCAGTTTAACTTGTGGGCCTTGGGCTCGTTAGTAGACAAGTCGCTGTACTGCCTGCACACACCCAGTACTGTGGGCCGCTGTACAGGTGAACGCTACCACACTAACCTGAAATCCTGTACATTGGTGGCAGCAGTGGGATTGAGAAGACCCACACAAGACGACCCACAGGAACAGTAGACACAGGCAGGAGTCAGCACAAGACGAAATGGCGAGCAGACGCCGCGCAGTCAGCTCAGATCGAGATGGATCTCCCCTACAAATCATGGGTACTCTGGCCGACATCTTGGATCGGATGTCCACCAACAACGGGCGCGACAGATTCAGAGTCCCTCAATTTAATGGTGAGGGAGACGTGAACTATTTCATTCAGCGATTTGAAGAGGTCACTCGAGCAAATCGGTGGTTACCCGAAGAATCCACCATCCACCTGCGACAGGCGCTACTAGGGAAAGCGGAACAGTGTGGAAGGGGAGCAGACGCCACAGCCATCATTCAAGCCCTGAGGGCTAGCTTCGGCTTGACCCGAACTGAGGCGCAGCATAGGCTGACCACCTATCGGAAGGGCCATAGAGAAGGTTTAAGGGAACACGCGCTCCATGTGGAACGGCTGGTGGAAGCCGCATACGGTGACCTCCCTCTCCGAAACAGGACAGAGCTCACCCTACAGACTTTTCAAAGCACGCTCGGTCACGTCTACTTGCAACGACATCTACTGGCCATACGACCAGCAGATTTAGAGGAAGCTGTGCAGGCCGGAAACGAATTCCTCCAAGTCCAACATCAACCCCCAGCACAGTCAAATGTACGCACAGTACAAGAAGACGAAGTCGAAGAGAGGAGCCCTGCATCAGAAGCCACTCTCAAGTGCCAGGAGGTAGAGGACCCGCTGGCTAAGTTGCTTAAGACGATAGAGAGCCTAAGCAAGGAGGTGGCTAGCTTGAAAGAAGAGAACTCGAAGCCCTCTCCCCGTCGCTGCTGGGGTTGCCAACGTACGGGTCATGTACGAAGCCAGTGTACAACCGCTCCATGGCAGACACGCCAGGGAAACGAGCGCGGCCCGCAGCAGTAGGCACTCCTACTAGCTGCACAAGGGCCCCCTCAGCCAAATTGTTCAAAGACAACTGGGTCAGCCGACCCCCAGAAGAGATAGAAACCCTTCCCTTGAGGAATAGATTCAGTCCGCTGGCTGGTGACGAAAGCGAGGAGGAGGAACCAATGGAGGAGACCCTACCCTTGGAACGACCCCCCTCCGACACTAGGCCAAAGAGACAAATGAGGAAGAAAGAAATTCCCCCCACAGTAAGGAAAGGAAAGCCACTCACGATCCACCTAAATCAGGTGGAAAGACCATATAAATCTAGTTATTATCTACCCGGGCGAGTAGAAGGACGACCAGTGACCTACCTAATCGACACTGGGTGTAATACCAACTTATTGTCAAAGAAAGTGTTCGATCAGCTGACCCCACAGAACCAACAGAACCTCCAATCTTATGATTCTCACGGGCTAATGGCCGACGGGACTAGATTGCCATTCTATGGTCTGCTGACACTGACAGGACGCATTAGACACATCAAATATGAGGAAACATTCGTTGTTAGCCAGATCAACGAAGATGTCATCTTAGGAATGCCCTTCCTGGCGAAGCAGAACTGTCAGATGGGTTTCGACCGGCCAGTCCTGTGTGTACAAGGAAAAGAGCTCACGTGTACCGACAGACATGGAAGGGATCTAGTATCCAAGGTCCAAGTACAGCGAGACACCCACATTCCCCCACAGACAGAGGCCACCGTACCCTGCCACCTGGCGAGCCGCACCCCATGCGCACAGGGAGTGATAGAGAGTACAGGAGGAGGCCTGCTGTTGGCCACCAGTGTTAACACCCCTGACGAACGCGGACGCGTACTAGTCCGGTGTTTAAATCCTTCCCATAACAGCATCACGGTGCCCGCCGGAGAGGTGATCGGCACTTTCACGGGGATAAAGCCTGAGGAAGTACGTCCGGTGCACAACCACTCAGAGAAGAGCACGCCTACAGGAGAAGAGCTGCCACCCCACCTCACACAGATGTTCGCCCAGGCTAGAAATGGATGCCAGAACACTCGGGAAGAATGTCAGCTCCGGAACCTACTCACCCAGTATCAAGAAGTGTTCAGCCAGAATGACGGAGACATCGGCCGCACCCAGCTAGCCGAACACTCCATCCCTGTAATTCCTGGGACACGACCCATCCGGTTGCCACCACACAGACTAGGGGCGGAGAAGGAAGCAGAGGCCGAGAGGCAAGTAAAAGACTTGTTAGCCAAAGACCTCATCGAACCTGCAGAGGGCGCATGGAGCTCCCCGGTGGTATTAGTCAGAAAGAAAGATGGCTCCTGGCGTTTCTGTGTGGACTACCGCAAACTTAATGATGTTACACAGCAGGATGCGTACCCGATACCCCGGATCGATGACTCTCTGGACGCTCTCGCAGGGAGCCGGTACTTCAGCACCCTAGACTTGACCAGTGGATACTGGCAAGTTCCGCTGGACGAAGATGCCCAGGACAAAGCAGCCTTCATAACCCGCAGCGGTCTCTGGCGATGGAAGGTGTTACCATTCGGCCTAACCTCGGCCCCTGCCACATTCCAACGGCTCATGGAGCGAGTACTGAAAGGGCTCCACTGGAAAACGTTGCTCCTCTATCTGGACGGTGTGATAGTCATTGCTCCCGACTTCACGTCCCACCTCCAGAGGCTAGAGGAAGTGCTACAACGTCTCCAGAGTGCCCACCTTAAGGTGAAGCCCTCGAAGTGCGAACTCCTGAGTCCTCAGGTACGTTACCTCGGACATGTGGTCAGCGCGAAAGGTGTGGCCACGGACCCAGATAAGGTGGAAGCGGTGAAGAACTGGCAGGCTCCACAAGATGTGAAGGCGCTGCAAGCGTTCCTGGGAACAGCTGGTTACTACCGGCAATACTTGCCAGACTACGCCACTACAGCCAAACCTCTCACCGTCCTGACTGGGAAGGAGATTCCGTGGAAGTGGGGAAACCTAGAACAGACGGCATTCGAGCAGTTGAAGAACGGCCTGAGCCAAGCACCCATTCTAGGGTACCCCGACCCCAAACTCCCCTATATCCTGGATACGGACGCAAGTGCCGTAGGAGTAGGAGGAGTACTGTCACAAATCCAAGAAGGGCAGGAACGAGTGATCGCCTACTACAGCAAGACTCTGTCACCTGCTGAGCGCAATTACTGTGTAACCCGGCGAGAACTCCTCGCAGTGATTAAAGCCACTAAGCACTTCCGGCCATACCTCTACGGAAGGGAATTCAAGCTGCGCACCGACCACGCTTCCCTCAGATGGCTCTGCAGGAGAAAGGAACCCTCCTGCCAGATAGCGCGGTGGCTAGAAACGCTGGCCGAGTTCAAATTCAAGCTCGAACATCGACCAGGGACCCAGCATGGTAATGCGGACGGCCTCAGCCGCCGGGACCCCTGCGTCGACTGCAGACAGTGCCAAGCTATAGAACAGAGAGATGGGGGACCCACCCATGCTGAACTGACCCTGGGCGGGCCAGCAGAGCAAAAGGGAAAGATGATTGGGGGACCCACCCATGCCGAGCAAAAGGGAGAGATGACTGGGGGACCCACCCATGCCGAGCAAAAGGGAAAGATGACTGGGGGACCCACCCATGCAGAGCAAAAGGGAAAGATGACTGGGGGACCCACCCATGCAGAGCAAAAGGGACAGGTGAATGTAACAGTCACCAACCCCACGGAGAACACCAAAGAGTTGGTACAGGCCCAGAGAGAGGGGCGCCACTCCGTGGCCAAGATCTATGCAGCGGTCCAAACAGAGAGACAGCTCTCCGCCAGGGAATTAGAGGAGGGAGACACGGAGCTACGGACACTGCACGACAGGATCGAGATGATGAGCATCCAGCCCGATGGGACACTGGTCTTACGATCAGAGCACCAGGGACGAATCAGGATCTGTGCAGTGTGCCCCCCAGCTTGGAGGAATAAGGTCGTGTGGGATACGCACCGGATGGCACATGCCGGGATCAACCGCACCCGACACCGACTGCAGATAGACTGGTACTGGCCTGGAATGTCGGGACTAACACGCAGACTCATAAAGAGCTGTGAGGTGTGCCAGGTGGCTAAGCGGAGCAACAGAACCACCGCGCCCGACGGCCAGAGACTATTTGCAGGACGACCATTTCAGAAAGTAGCCGTTGACCTGGTGGGACCCCTTCCCATCACCAAGCGGAAGAACAAATGGATAATGGTGCTCACTGACCATTTCACGCGCTGGCAGGACGCCATCGCGCTGCCCGACGCTACGGCCCCCACGGTAGCCACGGCACTGGATGAAAGAGTCTTCGGCTATTGGGGTCTCCCGGAGCAACTACACTCCGACCAGGGAGCCCAATTCGAGTCAACCATCCTGGAAGAGCTATGTGCATTGTGGGGCGTACGAAAAACGCGTACCACTCCGTACCACCCGCAGGGTAATGGCATGGTGGAACGACAAAATAGGACCCTGGGAGACGCCCTCCGGACCCTAATACTGGGAAAGGGCCAGGACGAATGGGACGGGTTACTACCACAAATCATGCGTGCCTGCCGAGCCACACCAAACTCAACCACAGGAGAGACCCCCAACTTACTCATGCTAGGGCGAGAAGTACGGCTTCCCGATCAACTGACCGGGTCACCCCCATCCCTCGACCCCTATAGCATCACCGAGCATACCCTCCGGGTACAGAGAGAGCTGGCGACGGCACATGAATATATAAGAGATCAGCAGGCCAAGATTCGGCAGGAAGAGACCGGAGAACCCCTCCGCTTTGCCAAAGACGAGTTAGTAGTGATAGAAAACAAAAGGCGGACCAAAGGGAGCAATCCGAAACTACAACCCAGTTACATAGGCCCATACACCGTGACCGAGACGTACCCGAATCACACATATCGGCTGGAGAGAAATGGACAGGGGTGTACACAAAACGGTCGTCGGCTGAAATCTTACCGGACTTGTAGAGAACCAGTCGGGAGGGCCCCGCCGAGTCGGGAGACCGCCCTCCGGCCCAATATGAGGGGAGCCTACCAAAGGCGGAGGCACCCACCCCCAGAGGAGGCCGTAACACCACCCCCAGAGGTGCTAAGAGAAAGAGTACCAGAGGAACCTCCGACTCCTGAGGCACCCCCACCTGAAACCGCTCCAACACTACTACTGCCAGCACCACCCCCAGACCAGCCAGAGCCGATGAACGAACCGCCACCTACTCCAGTACCCACACCCGCGGAGGAGGCACCCCACAACCCCCCAGTAGGAGAGGAACACTGGCCGCCACTCAACGCAGAACCAATAGCAGAAAGGAATAGGCCAATGAGAGAGCGGAGACCTCCGGTGCGGTTTACGGATTATCAATGTTATCAGGCAAGAATAAAACAAGATAATAGTGATATACAGATGCAGGTAAACGGACAGGCCCCCCGAGCAAGAGGGAGGGTAGAAGGGATGGTCTATATACCATGGGCAAGTGCAGAGGAAACAAGAGCGAAACTAGGACTACATCAACATCAACAAGTAAACACCCAGACCGAGAGAAACGATTGGAAAGAAATACAGTCAGAGCGAGGAGAAGAGCAGGTGACTCCAACAACCCCAAGTGGACAGACAACCCCCCCGGAGATCACAAAACAAGGAACAACGCTACGAGGGTGGATAACTCCCAACGGGAAACCTGAGAGGGAAAACCCGAAACAAGAGAATACAACTCCTCCAACAACTCAAAACAACATCAAAACAGCGATCGACAATGGGAGGAGCAACGAAAGAATACGTCAGAACACGTGGCCACTAAAACAAAGGACCGAGGAAACGAGCGGCAAGATAAAACAATTAGAAACAGAGCGAGGCTGCACACTAAACAAACAACAGGCACACTACGACAATCACCAAGAGAGAACAATAATTATGGCTGACGAAGGACACATATCTGTGGAGGAGGACCCTGCTATCGTTGCTAGCATCGTAGCAGCACCTAGGAGGAGAGTCCGTATTCCCCACAAAGAAATGCAGCAGGAACCCCCAGTTAGAGTCGGGAAAGTCAGCATAAAAGAGGAAGGAGCAGCCAGATGTCGGGTCCGAACCCCACAGCCACCGACACCACCAGCGCCAATGCACGACTACCAGCCTAAGGAGACGTGGTTGAGCGATCGAACCATCCAGCTCATCAAGCTAAACACACAACCAACAGAGGACACAGATCGATGGCAATGTGGGGTATGCGAATTACAGTTAAACAAAAAACGGCTCAGCTATCACGTGCGACAGCACTACGTTTTCTTCTACTGCAAGTGTGGACATAAGAGCACCTCCCGCGATACAGTGCTGAAGCACATTCGACACCAGAACGGCTCTGCCGAACATGGGGGTGTCAACCGCCCTCTATATGAAGTGGACAAAGCTTCATATGACGAGTTTAGCTGCGCCATCAACTGGACTCACCCCCCTCTGTTCGGCACCCCTACACCAATCAAAGAAAAGTCAGTAAGCCCCAGCAGACAACCAATCAAGAGGAGACTGGGAGACAAACATGGAGACGCAGCACAGAAGATTCTAAAGGTAGATATAGAACAAATAAAACCTAGAGTGAGGTCCAGGGAGCGAAGCATCACATACCGACCTACGACTAGCAGAGCACCTAGTAGAGATAGAAGATTAGACAGACAGATGGAAGAAGAAAGGCGAGAAGAAAGGTACAGAAGGATAAAGCGATACGAGGAAGAGATCTACTACGCAACGAAAGAGGCATTTAAGCACCTACAGAGAGTGGAGGAGCTGAAGCTGAGCGTACAGAAAGAGAGAGATAGCTACTAAGTACATCACCCCAACGTTTATATTGGCCCGACGAGCGCCAATGGGGCGGAGAGTGTTGGGGAAAGCAGGCAGATCATCTCACCAGGTGACACTTCGACCCTAAACAATTCTATGTAGCATACATTCGGCTTCGGCCTACTAACATTATAACTGTTCTATGGAGTAATAGTGGACTGCATTCGGCAATAGCCTATTTTACTTATTTTATATATATCATATAGCTTTGCGTAGAGAGGCAGCACTTCAGTAAACAAACACACATGTATGTATTTATTCAGCTGTAACGAAGTGCTGCCCCCCCTTTTGTTATCTAGGCCAATCAGGCCAGGTGGGTGTAGCCACCTTTTGTTCTCTGCTGACTGACATCGATGTTATGTAACTGGCTTTGTATAAATATGTGTGCATTTTACTAAATAAATCAGAGTTAACATGGCACTCTCACTGCTTCTTTGAAACCTTTCAATAAGCACCTTGCGCACACAAAAGAATAGCTGATAAGCTAAGTGGACTAGCAAAGACTCATACAAGATTACTACAGCAGTAGTAGACAGCACATAAAAGATTATTGCAATAGCAGCATTGCATGCTGACAGTGCATTCATACAGATTGAACAAACACAGGCATCAACAGCCACTTGGACAAGTCAATTAGCAGAACGAACAATAGTCAGTAGAAAGTGGTCAGTCGAATCGACTTACACTGCACACTACCCTCGGGCGTGTGATACTGGAACGATTGTTCCACCTGTTAATTCGACCCTGCATAGTCATCCTGCCGAACTAGAAATCAGTGGAAAGCAAGGCAGTTGTGACAACTCCTCGCTGTGTCTAGCTCACGAGCTGACAACACTGCAAATCAAGTTCGACCAGTTTAACTTGTGGGCCTTGGGCTCGTTAGTAGACAAGTCGCTGTACTGCCTGCACACACCCAGTACTGTGGGCCGCTGTACAGGTGAACGCTACCACACTAACCTGAAATCCTGTACATTATTATTATTATTATTATTATTATTATTATTATTATTATTATTATTATTATAATAACAGTAATGATAATTTTAATAGTGTATTATTATTAATTATTATTTTAATTGTTATGATAATTAAAATAATTATTATTATTATAATTATTATAATACTATACTTACTACTGATAATTATCATCAGTAGTATAAAATAATAATAATTATTGTTGTTAAATATTTAATCTATCTTAATTAATTATTAATGAACATTAGATTATTGTCATCAATAAATAATAATAATATTTATTAATTGATAAAAATAATCATCATCGATTATTTTTCAGTTGTAATTGTTGTAATAAACCATAAATAAAGAAGAATATTAATTAAATTAATATAAATAATAATAATTACTTTAGTTAGTAGTAATAGTAGTGGTGGGTTGGTAGTAGCGGTGGTCGTGGCGGCGGCAGTAGTAGTAACTTACTACTACTACTCGGTCATCTACTGCTACTTGCTAGTACTACTACTAGTAGCTAGTAGTACTACTAGCTAGTAGTAGTAGTACTAACTAGCCAGTACTACTGCTACTACTAATTATCGGCTAGCTGTGAACTTGAAGTAGTTAAGCTATTTATTTATTTACTACTACTAATAATTATTATATTAATAATAACAGTTAGAGTAGTGGTGATAAAATTATTATTATTTAGAATAATAAATAAATTGTTTTTTTTTAGTGTCGATTTGTACTACTTGCAATTAATAGTTCTTATTAATGATATAAAATTGTCGTGTACAAATATTATATATGGTAATGATGATTTGTTGCTTATCAGTAGTAGTAAGCAAAAAGCAGCATCATCATTGTACCAATGAAACAATACCAACATTATTATGTATTATTAATTGATACGACGGCACGGTGGCGATGCTCAGACTGCTTTTTTATTTGCTGATGATACAAATCGATAATCACTTTTATTGCTACTCTGTGATTTGCAATTATGGCAAGCATAGAGTAAACATATAAAAAATGTCTCCGTTTATTGAATTTTGTACATTAAAATGCAGTTAAAAGACAGTGAGTTTTTCAATATTATAGGAATACACCCAGAATTGTGGAGTTTGACGGCTGACAAATAAAACGAAAATCAACAGAAGTTGGCTTAGATGTTGTCTACAACTTCCACTCTTTCTGCTTTGAGGGGGCTTTGAGGTTACTTAAATGGTAAGTGGTTGATCATGGTTATATTTTTGTCATTTTTAGTTAAACTTCTATCTCTATGTTACGACAGGCTACACCAATTCTGAAGTCAGTGCAAGAAATTGAGTTTCATATTACTTAGACTGTCTGCTTAATAAAACTGCAGGCATAATAGTTTAGCTATTCACCACTTCTAACTGTAACATAACTATTGTTTGAGAAATTTTTGGTAGATGGCTGGAAGGTGTTAATTAAATGTGATTATGTGTAGTGTTGTGTTTTCAGGTAAAAAAGAATAACAATTCTGGCAGTTACTCTCTGTTTGTTTAAATAGATGTCTTTGTCATGCTTACTATTTCTATACAACTGCGTTTTGCAATTGTTGTAGGAGAATGTAGCAGTAAACCTTTGGTGGAATAATCCTAGTACATCTTCTGACAATTACTGATTAAATGTCGTGCTTTATTCAGAAGAACCGGCATTGCGAAGAGCTCTTGAATACAACTTCCTTGCTACAAGGCCTTATTGATCTCCCAGCCATTATGCAGATGGGCATGGTGATTTGTTTGCAACTGAAAGTTTGGATCGTTGAAGAGCTGTAAAATTGAACGATGAACAAATTTCACTTTGCACTTGGTGACCTCCTGTTTAGATTTCTGGTTGATTAGTTGGGGAAGTTCTATGTGCTGAGTTATACCAAACTGTGAAGTAATGATGGCTTTCATTTTTACTTTTGCATTTTTCTCTATTTGTTACGTTATAAATATACATAGTTGACAAATAGGCTACATATGTTAGCAAGTATAAAAACTGTCATTTGTTTGCATTATATAATTCGTGTGGTAAGATTTTGCTTGAAAAAAGTTATTTTATTTTATCAGAACACAAAATTATAGTTAACAATATTTATTTCATTTGTTGCACTATTTTGGTAATTATCCATTGTTGTATCTTGTTCTTTGTATGTAGGTATAATTGCATGTACATGTAATGCTTGTTCTAAAAAATTGTGTGAAGACATTATTGAAGCTGTGTGAAAGAATTAGGCCTGCACGATTTGTCTCCCCATGCCAATTCGATATTCTGTAGGTGGGAAATCCAAAAACCGATTATAACCGAATGAACACGATCAAAAAAACGATTACAGACGATGTTGACAAAGGGGCGATTAACCGGAAAAAATCGTGAAATCAGAACGCTATTGTTGTATCAGTGGACAATGACCAGCACAGCCATGATGCTAGCAACATCATATCTGCTGTAGACTACTAGCTACATATCTGCTGAAGACAGACAGAGCTTTCGTATTCATAGCTAGGTCTCTTTGGTAGCGGTCAACTATTGATAATGGTTAGTGAAGAGAGACCTTTCAGTAGTAAAAGCGAAGTTTAGACAACAATAATTAATAATTATAAATAAATGATAATAATTATTAGATTTGTTGTTTGCATTGCACTGTCTGTCTGCGGGTACACTCACTCAACTCCCTATTATTTTTTGTTGGTTGATAGTACAATAATATTGAAATGCACAGACTCACAGTACACATCACATAGTCAATCTGATTAAAGATAATATCAACATTACTTTTCACAGCGCAGATTCATCGAGTAGTATCAGTCTCAAAACAAATGGTTTGCTAAATCGTCGTTCTGCACTCCAACACTAAAGGTGTTAGCTCTCGGTCCTATTGTGACAAGGGATGACTATAAAAATACACATGATTGAGCCATTTCTCTATTCACCAGCGCAGACTCTGGCAATGTCAAGGTTGGATTGGGGAATATTTTCTCCCCCAGTGTTCTCAGGTTTATCCCCCAGGGTGGATAACTCCAAGGATGTTCTAAAATAAACGCTTCCCATCTTGCATTATTGATCTATCAAACCAAGCATAAAACAGACATGCTGAGCTGAGTGATCTGTCCCTCCTCCACACAGTGTTGACAAAAGAGACCAAGTATCATAAATAGTGAGTGATTGACTTACATAGATGACCTAAGTAGTCAGACTATGAATGAAGTAATTCAGAGTTCACGATCCAATTTTTTCTGATAAAACAAATACATACAACATTACCCAGATGCTAATCCTTTGATTTGACTCAACTGTGAAAAAAAACACAATCACATGATTTGTTCAACATTATATTTGAAGAAATGAAATTGGGTAACAGTGACATATGTGATAAGAATAAGATGTTATAACGAATTGAATGCCAATACAGTAAGCATGTTTACCATGTTGGGTTTTAAGGAACACCTTTTTTTGCTGACAATGTGTCCGGAGAGGCTGAACAGCCTCTCCGATGCCACGCTAGTGGCATTAGCGCTTAGCACTTTCGAAGCTAATGATGCCAAATGCTTAAACTCTGCTTTGTGTACGGCCCACCACTGATTTATCTCCATGTCTGCAGGGCACTCCATCGTCAGGAAGAACTCGAGCTACAAAGCAGATAAGACAGCTCTCTGTGAACATCTTTCAATATAGCAACAATTAATTAAATTTGATAACAAGATTAGATATTGTATTAGGATGGGTTTATGCACCAACCAAAAGCTTTTTGTTGACAACTTGGCTTTTTGGGGTGTGAACTGCCGCACACATTAAACACCGATCACAGCGTGCCAATCAATAACACTAGAAAGCCAAGCTGTCAACAAAAAGCTTGGGGTGCAAACTGCCGCATACATAGCATGCCGATCAGTGGCATTAAAAAGCCAAAATGTCAACAATAAGCTTCCGACTGGTACGCACCAATACACGCTGACAGGTTAAATAAAAACCACTAGTTGCATATCCATTTAACACGATTTCTATAATGAATTTATTATCATAATAGTACCTCCGCTCCCAAAAGAGCAAAACAAAATGAATTCACAACGCAAAATGTCTGGTTCAATCAAGTGACAGTTCATCAGATATCTAAACAAAAGTAAATGCAAGGTTGTTTGTTTTTCCTACCTCATGTTTTACTATTTCTTGAGGAGTTTTCTGTCCTTCAGAAGTAGAATCATCATCGGTAGCAGCAGGAGCACTTCGTCGGCCAAGAATAGTGGCCAGTGACTTCCTGTTAGCTATAAAAGGAGTAAGTGGTCTGCTCACAAAGCTCATATTTTGTTCATCACATAGCAACATGATATAAATATTATTAATCATCAAATATAAATTAAACCATCGATTTCACATCAACAAATTATGCCTGTTATCAAACAGACAGGGTGGCAATTGAGATGGGAACTTACATTTTTGAGTCACAGTTACTGCACTCTTAGTGTTATCAGTGTTTACAAACTTGGCAGCTTCATCAAGTACCAACTCCTTCACCTCTTCAACTGTCGGCCAATTCTCGACTGGGGGTGGGGAATAATCATAGCGTCTATCAAGCATCGTCGCGCAAGCCAATAGGTTGTTGACAGACCTGTTGTCATACCTGAAAATAAAAAAACATGAGTTCACCAAAAGGACAACTAGGCTGTTTATTTGCTAGCTTGAAGCAAGATATAAGGATCAATTACTGTACCTAGCCCTGATGTAAGCCCAGATAGAGCGACGTATGGCAGACACGGCATCCTGATTAACATTTCTCTCATCATCAGCATCAAAATCAGGATGACACAGTTCTTCCAAGTGTGACAGCATAGGTGCGACAGATGATACAGTGATCACTTTGTCACCGGAAAGGAGATCCGTTAGGCTTCGATAAGGCTCGAGAGCTGCCACAACATTGTTAAGCAAGTCTTTCTGTTCAAATGTCAGCATCAACCCACGATACTTGCGGTCTGTGAATAAATAAAATAACAAAAACCGGCAATGAGCGTCTGCGCGAATTAACTCACAACTTGCAAACTTAAGAAGACACACAACAAAAGTTATATATATTGAGGACCATAATGAAAGGCTCACTCACCATCTACAAAAAGACTGTCAATGCCTGGCATCTGAGACTGGAGACTAGAAAACATCTTCAACTTTGAGCCCCAACGTGTAGAGACATCATTTGTTATCTTGTTTTCAGGCAGATTCATGTCTTTCTGCAGCTTCTGTAGCTTTCTTTTGTACTGGAAACTGTAGCTGAATACAGAAACAATCTTACGTGCAGAAGTAGTTAGTGCAGTAATGGATTCATCATTATTAAGGGTGGTGTTGACGGCATTATGTAGAATGTGGCCAAAGCAGCTGAGGCGAGTCACAGAGAGCTTGTTGCAGGCTGCCACCATGTTGGCCGCAGAGTCGGTTGTGAGTGATACAATCTTATCTTTTGTGATGCAATACTCAGCTAAAGTCTCGTTGACGAAGTTGAAGATATTTTCAGCGGTGTGGGCCTCTGGTAAGTAGGTTGTTGCCAAGCATTTACTTTCCACCGTCCACTTGTGATCGAGATAATGAATGGTAAGACTCATGTACGGATCTTTTGACAGAGATGACCATCCATCTGTTGTGCACGAACAGAATGCAATATTCTGCAATACGGATGTTAGCGCAGCCTTTTCTTCTAGATAACGTTCAGGAATAGCAGTTCGAGAGAAATAATTCCTTCCAGGGCACTGAAACCTGGGATCTAAACCCTTCAAGAGTTTTACGAATGACTCCTTCTCCACTGTATAGAGTGGCACAAAACCACTGACCAAATAGTTGGTGACTAAACTGGTGAGCTGCTTATGTTTCTCACTCTGCCTTCCATATGGCAAAAGGCTTGTTAAGGTACGCTGCGACTGCGATCCACTTTCACTCCCTTGATCTGACTCTGTCTTGCGTTTTTGAGGCTTTCCACCACTCTTTGGGGCAACCGTAAAATACTGAGGTGGGTGGTGAATCTGAAGATGCTGGAAAAGGTTGCTGGTACTGCTATCGCTTGTTTTTACATGCTTATCACATATGTCACATGTGACCTAATTTTTGCTAGACAAATCCTTGATACTGAAGTAGGTCCAAACTGCAGATCTTCGGGAACTAGTACTGCAAGCGGACAGTTGTGAGGAAGACGCTGACGGCACATCTTCTGGGACATCCTATACAAACATGGAAAAAATTAATAATAATAACAACAATCTCTAGAAAATTATTTTTAAATTATTACAAAAATTATTGCCACTACTACCAACCACCACTACTAGCGACCGGTGTGATAAACAGAGCTGGGGCAAATCACTAGTGATTCGATTCATTTGCAAATCAACCATTTTGGTTGATTTGGTGAATTGAAACAAAAACTTTATCTGATTTCAGCTTTTTGGGGGCAATACTTGATTAGAATAAATTTGGAAAAACTCTGAAAATGATTTGAATTTTTTCCAATCACAAACTTCTCTGTAGATTACCATAAAAGCAATTATCTGTTGCGCTCATAATGTAATAGAGAAACATTGACCTTGCTAGTGAGCTTATAATCCATTAAACTTTTTTCATTGAAATACTCACAGACCTAGAGATGTATTGTTTATATTATATAATTTTGTGCAAAGTCCTGTAACTTCCCTCACTCTGTTAGAACTTTTTATGATACATGGAGCAGCTATTTTGTAGCAGCCAGATGCCCCGGTAAGTTTGTAAAATATAATTATTATAATAATAATATTTATATTTTACAATTTAATAAATATATATAAATTATAATAAATAATTTAAGTACTAAAATATAATAATTATTATATTTTATTACTTATATTATTTATTATGAAAACATCATGCCTGATACCACACCTGCAGTTATTCGCTCCAGTCCGGCAATTTGTTTATCTTTTACCGGTACTAATTAACTTTTCTATATCTTGATTTATTACTACAATAATAAAAATTATTAATAATTTGTTTAATAATAATAAATTATTGTAACTAAATAAATTTAATAATAATAATTATTATTAAACAAGCAGTTAATAATTATTGTGATTTATTTTTTACTGTTATTGTAATATAGATTATGAATTACAGTTTAATAATTTAAATAATAATAATAATTTATGATGGTTACTAATTTATTTATAAATAATTATTATTATAATAATAACAATAATCTATAAAAAAAATTGTGTTAATTAAACATGATGATTGCCAGTGGTAGCATTTTTCCATCTACGTTCACAAGTAATAATAATAAATAATAATGGTTTGTTTTCTTAATATAACTGACGATGATAATAATAATAATAATAATAACAGTAATTTAAATAAATTTTGATTATCGAGTAGTAGTTTGTTTATTTATTATTTATTAATTAATAATTTGATTTTATTATTATTATAATAGAATGATAAACAATAATATTAATTATTTGATTTGAATTATGATTTGATAGTGATTTCAAATCGTGAAAGTAAAACTTTGACTTGATTTGCACCTGGTTACCATTATTTTACTTGATTTGATTTTTTTCAATTTTGGTCATAAATGAAGCTGAGCTATTATTATTATTATTTGATTCGATTTGAATTGATTTGGATGTGTTTTTGAGGAGTTGGTTAGTGATTTGATGATATGGTGATTTTCCCCAACTCTGGTAAAAGAATTGAATAAATATAATAATAATATATTATTAATTAATTAATAATCATCAATGATGATGATAATAATTATTATTAATTAATAATAAATAAATTATTATTATAAATAATTAATTAATTATTTATAATAATAATAACATCATCTTCATTATTATGATTATCAATCAAGACATTCTTCTCGTTGTCAATGTTATTGCACAACAACTTAGTGATTGGTTAGCTTACCTCCAAAGTACGTGGAACGTCCCCATCATCTGAGTCAGTCAGTGTTACTACCTCCATCGTTTGGTGGCTAGCTAGACAAGACTAAATTCAAATTGCTGTAAACAACCACGCTTTGACAAGTAGTACATATAAATACAATGCAATAGTCATCGATATCTCCCATTCCCATACTTTACTATTGACGATTGATGGGTCGCATGGAATTCTGAAACATTCGGGTATGTAATAGCTTCCTACCTCCCAACACAGAGGACATTCTGTTTCCTGTTTCCAATTATTCCAAAAGACTCGGTGAATCACACAAATCATGAAATTACGCGTTTTACCTTGTTATATTTCAGATCTAACAAGCTCAACTCAAAGTTATTTCCTCAAGAAAAAAAATGCATTTTCATGAAAGGGTCGACCTATCGATCCGCTCCGATTAATCGCACAAAACGCCGGTGTCGGTGTCAAACGGTGTGTGACTGTTCAGCATCGTTTGCAAACCGAGACTTGAAACACCGTTAACATCGACTGACACCGAAACACCGTGCAGGCCTAGAAAGAATGCTATGCTAGAAAATCATTATCTGTAAAGCGTTAGCTTTTTTTCCGTAAATCGTTAGCAATGACCATTGCTCTCTGAATATGTTGCTATAGCTGACTTGTAACTAAGGTAGGTGTAGCAGCATCCAAGATGGCGTTCAAATTGACGCATGATAAAGCAAGGACATTTGATAACACGCACTCGACTATATTGGTTATATAGCTTTGATGCGTCAGTGGCTGGCATTTCTATCGCGGTAGTTGTGCTTCCTTTGCTTTATAGACCGTTATGATCTTATTTGTTCCATTAACACGATTAAAAATATAAAGGGCTCAAGCTCAACTATGGATTAAGCTCCACCTATCGTGTGTCAATGTGTCCCTGGCTCTCATTCTCTCTCACCCCCCCCCCTCATAGAGAGCCACCCTGGCTAATTGTAATGGCACAGTAAGCGATTTGGATATCATTTAAACGCAAATTACAGCAAGCTTGTGCAATGTCACCAGGCTTACAATCAATCAATGGCACGCACACAACCACAGCATAAGTGAAAACCCTGTGATCAGACTTATTGTTTGTCCTAGTTATTGCCCGGAGCGTTACGCGTGCGCGCAGCTGTTTGTGCTGTCACCACTTGCAATGACGGTGTTACAATAATAGTGGGATGGGGATGGAGAAAATATTTGAGCATGCACTAAAGTGACTTTTGATAAAAGAAATTAAAACTAGTAGTAGTAGTTCCTTCTAAGGCAAATGCAATACCTAAGTTGCACAGAAGTCAAATTGAAATGTCGAAAACTGTACGTTACAAAGTATATACAACTTATCTATGCTGGAAGTCTTGTTGGCTCCTGGCCCTTGGCTCTGGCTACGTGGCTCTGGCACTGAACTGACTGGCTCGGTACGACTTGGTAGAAGATAGTTGTGTACAGTTGGTTGCGTTGCTGCAAGACTTTATCTTTAGGCGCTGATGCTGTCAGAATAGATGTCTCTGTGTCTGATAATCGTGCATGGGTAGATCTTCTGTGCAGCAGTCTAAGGCTTCAGTTGACAAAGTATTGTCAGGCATTGGCAGTGAGTAGATGGGACATCGGTTGAAAGTAACCAGTGGTAGAAAGGCAAGTGGGTAGAGTTTCACTGTAACTGCCCTCCCAGAACAATCATGAGTTTCGTACTGATGTTTGATGAGTTTGTATTAGTACATCAAGAACACCGTGAAACTAAAATTTTGTTATAAAATGGTTAACAATACTGGATAAAATAAAAGAACATGCAGAAATTACATTATAGACAAGGTTTTCATGTGAAATTAAAAAATACACAATAACAAATAACAATAAAACATACCTCTATCACCCTTTTCCAGGAGAGAGTTAGTTGGTAATACAAAGGTCTATAGTAGCATGTAGAATATGTAGTATGCAAGCAGTAAAGCGTACTAGTTGGTAAAAGCAGAACCTTATGTTCTGAAGGTTCGAGTATAAATGAATATTTAGACAAACAGTTGATAAAAATGGAGGAAAGGTGAGGGGAATCATCGGCATTGCAAACGGTGACGACACAAAGGCAGCGATGATTTCACATTTGTTTAATTGTAAATACTTTGTGTGGCAACATATAAACTTTGCTAAACAGGAAAGATGATTCCTATTAAAACAACAAGTTACCACCTGCTGTGGTCATATGCGTAACCATAAATTAATTGGCAGCCGAGTGAGAGTAAACAAGCAAAGTGGTGAAATTTTACATTCGGTGACCATTACATACAGAAAACAATATCTTACCATAAAAATATTACAAAACTTGTGTCAACTGCCTAGATAGAAATTCCAATTATCAGTTTCGTAGAGTCCAATTTCATGAAAAGATAGTAAGTGTACGGGTGGCTACCAGAGCAAACCTAGACGGCTAAGGAATGGCTGATACAGAGGCCTCAATAAATGTGCTACTTCATAGTTAGCTGATAATTGGGACGGCGTATATAAGTAGTTGTTCTGTCATCCTTGTGTCTGGAGTTGTTTCTTCCTACTTCCTGAATACCATGTAAAATAACAAACTTCAAGTAGTAGATGCTAGCTGACTGTGACTGGTTGTCACAATGGTAGGCAGTGCCAACATCACTACATACAGATGATTTGTAGGAAGACAAGGTCTGATGTCGTGGGTTTATCAAACTAACTCAAACAATTCATCAGATGTTTTGTATAGAAAGTCATATAGTGTATAATTGGTTGATTGTGTTTGTGCATCTCAGACGATTGATAGCTCAAAGCCTTGGAGTGTATCTGTGATTGACCATTGTAGTCATTACTATATCTTTGCTTCATCTACCTGCTCTGTATTGAGATTTACTAATTTTGAACTATATGCTACTGTGTGAGTCTGTGTAATAATAAGTACCAATGGCATAGACTATGGATTCTATGTATTTTACAACAAGGAGTGACAACTCCAAACCAGTGAGTTATTACACAAACTTGGCTATTGTAAGATTTGAAGTGGAACTGCATGGCCTTCTCCTAAATGGATGATTAAGTTTATATTATCCACCAGTCAGTTTCACATTAACTGGCTCAGTGCCAACAACTGATAGGGGAAAGCCCACGGATGAAATATGTCAGGATTACCAGCTGCGACCACTCGATATAACTTTGACAACGATTTAAAAGTTGCTATTTAATGGAGTTGCCATGTTAGAGTCATTTGGCAAAGTTTTAGCTCTTGGGAATGCGTACCGTTATGCCATATAATTCAACACCATGTTCTTATCCAAGTCTTTTACACTTCAACCATGGCGACCGATACTTCATAATTTTAATTCAATCTAAATATAATTGTTTGCACATGTTTCTTTTTAAACAGGTCAATGAAAATTTTGCTCGGTGTGCTTAAATTCTCACTCCCTAAGTCTATGGATACAGATATTTGAAAAGAAATATTCTCTTCCAAACTTACTTGAGCAGCTTTTACATTCACCATACTCAAACAATAAAGCACCAACCTTCAATGTGTTATATAAAATACTTTTATTCAAATCAAAGTGATAAACAACTTCAAATAAAAAACATTGGCCTTGTATACTGAAGTGACATATGCAAAATATGATGGCATTTAAACTATATGTATATGTTATGGGAGTCGTTTTCTCTCCATGTTTTCAGCACTCAGCAATGAATTTTGACAAGCTGTTCTCAGTAACTGTTACATCTACATGTACAACTTCCTGTCCAAACTGTCTTCATGTGCAGTTAAATTACTTCTATACTTAGGTTCTTCATGGTATTTCAATCTAAGTCTCACTCTGTTGATTATCTCTTTGAACTCTCCTCCTTCCTTCCATTCCTCCATCAGTATCGGCAGCATTATGTTTCTGTAGCTAAATTCATCTTTGGCAGCGGTCATAAATCTGCAGTAATCTTCAGGGTTGATTAGGTCTTTTACTCTCCATAACATACTGGCCATTATGTCAAACTCATCTCTTCGCTCCCTGCATGAGTCTATAATGGAAATCTGCAACAAGAACAAAGTCTTATACAACATATTCTTTGTTGAGTGGGTTACTGTAGTTGTTACAGTGTGCAATTGCTTTCTTATCTCACCTTAGGAATACCTTTGGGTATTCCACTGACTACACTGTTTATGATGTCATCGATGTACCCTGGTGTGACTGGCTCCATGTCAGCATCACAAACTTCATCAGCAGATCCATGAGCCATCACAAACACAAATAGCACAGAGCAATTGTCCTTCACCCTCTTGATGTCTTCTTTCATGGTTTTTTGTAGCGTACCAGCTCTCCAATCTCTCCTGGATTGTACTGAGAAGCCGAGACTCTCTAAACTAGAGATGAGACTTTCTGCTTCCTTCTCTCCATTGTTCTCTCCACCGTCCTCTCTACCTTTGACAATGTAGTACACCAGAGCATGTTTCCTTGCTCCAGCTGTACCTTCTGGTATTATGTAATCACTTGCTAACTCTCTCAGTAGCAAAATCATTTCTTGTGACAAATTGCCTGCGACTAGCTGGGAGTGAAACTCTTCCTTCTCATCGTCTGTTAGGTCAATGCCAAATTCTAGAATAGACCGTATTGTGTCACTTCTTTCCTGGACTGCCAATTCCGTTAACAGCCAATGAGTTTTGCTGTCGTTCCAAAACAATGATGAGCCCCAAAACTTACTCCGATGTTTGATTCCTTCCAGCAACAACTTTTTTACTTCTTTTTTCGTTAAGATGTTTTTAGTGAGTAAGATTTGTTTAATCATCTCCGCATTTGAGAATCGCATAAACGACTCGAATACAGACATACCTCCAGCAATTGAGGAAGAAGGCTCAGACAATATGATGAGTTTTTTCCTCTCTGTCACCGATAGCACATCTTGTCTTACCAATTCATCTAGGAAAAAGCGCATTTTGTCTCCTCTCTTGGATAATTTCATGTCCAAAGTTTGTTTACGGCATAATTCAAAAAGCATTCGACGATCAGCACCTGATATTTTGACAAAATGAAGCCATTCGCAGTAGTTCTGTATGTACTGATCTGGAGCATCAAGAAACACTCTACGAAACTTGTCAATATAGTGGTCGAATACTGAGCGAGCTTTGTTGTGTCTACAACTCGTTAAATAGCAACCAATAAGTTTGTTTAAACTTGGATTTGTTTTATCCTGACAAGCAGCATGGAGAAGGTCACAACCCACTAATGTATTAAAGATTAACCTTCCATTTAACTTTTCTTCAGTTAACGAGATTAAAAAAAAGTCACACTGTTTCTGTTTTGTAATAAACAGGTACAACTCCAAGTAAATCTTACAAATGGGCGGTATTTCCTTCCTACTGCAAATGACAAATTTCCTGCAGAATAATTCATAGATTCCGTTCGCCCACAAATAAAAATCCATATCACACCATTCATCCAGGTCATCATTTACTCGAATGAGTATATCAAACACATCCTCATCCTCCTCCACAGCGAAGTCTGGTAGTTTCTCTCTTAAAAAGTTAACCAACGTCTCCCTATGGGCACATATTAGATGTTTCTGTATTTCATCAAATTTCTTTGAGTCATACAGTCTGATGCATTCCTCCGCACACGGTAATCCGCATTTAGTAATTAGATAATCAAAGTTTTTTTCATCAAAGCTTTGGCATCTGTTGAACATGAGGTTGATGGACATCTTTCAGTATCTGCAAGGTATATAGTTTGTCATATATTATTGCGCTAGCTCGTAACATAAGCTATAGGTAAAATTGATGGCTTTCCTGCGCCAAATACTTGTGAGTAGTTAATTGCAAGTAGATTTCAACCACTTTGACGTACTAATAATTGCTATAGAATAATTATATGACATAATAACCACCGAATGGCAATTAATTTTTTCATTATATTATTATCTATTTCATAACTGCATCTTTCACACTTCCCAACACTCAAATTATTTTACATCTGCACATATAATACAATTCTAGACTCATTACAACAAGATTAAAACCAGCAGTTATAGCCAAGTGAAGAAATCAAAGTGTGGTCAGCCGTTTCCAGCACTATTTTATATAAGGACAACTCCACTGGAGCCAAATTTCACAAAAGCTCATATAAGTCATCATTGGCTGAAATAGTTTTTTTGCATTTATTCAATATTTGTATCATGAAATTAAATTTTTTTTGCAGTAACACCTATGTGAACATATTTTGCTTCAATCTAGCACAAATCTTTATTTTATTAAGCGGACTTGGGCAGTAAAATTTGGTTTAAAACTTTTAACCATCAATGGAGCTAGGAATAAGCACGGAGTCATCTCCCCTTGGGAGGAATAACTCTATATTGAGCAGTACCGGACATTGATAAGTTTGCCGATACGTTTACTAAAGATTACGTGCCCTACAATGCAAAAATGTTCGCTTTCATCCCAGTGAATTTACGTCACCTTTTGTAATTGTATACAGTGAGCACAGTCACGTTAGTTACCATCCATATGGCAGACACCCGAAATACCAAAGTGCCACTTGGTTTTGTGGCAAAAACAAGATAATAATGAAACAAGTGGAATTTTTTTTTATTTATTTTATTTAGCAGTATTTATTATTATTTTTCATAAACATCTGACTGAATAACAAAAACCTGTAATAGACTACTCTAAAGTGAAGTGTGAATAATGTCAAAAAGCAGTATGCTCATTTTGAAAAAAAAATGATTGATTTCATCGGTACCATAAAAAGATGTTAGCTTTTTTGGAATATTGATGTTATTATTATTTAGACTACTTTGAGATTGTAATTCTATGAATAAATTTTGGCTATTACTTATGTCCAAAGTTAATAGTTATTTAAAATTTGATATGAAAGTTGGCTGGTACAAGAAAAGTAGTTTGTAATTCCTATCTTTTATAATGCAAGTGGTGATGTAAGCGATATATTTTGGCCCTTATTACTTAGCTTAGATTTTTTTGTTTAAAATTTTCAGCTTGCTAGGAGACATCCTGAGCTTTCAGATGAATGGTTGTTTTAAGCTTTAACTTGTCAATTTACAGTGTTATGAGCTGTTGAAATTGAGCCTTTTTTCTAAAAGTTATAGTGTAGTAACTCAAGCATTTGGCTCCAGAGGGTCACGTGACAAGGGGAGTTGGCCACACTTTGATTTCTTCACTTAGGTTATAGCGGGTTACAGTGTAAACCCCATCAATGATTGAAGCAACTGTTACAGGTAACTAATTCATACGTTACTAACTAGCAACATTCCACATAACTACTATCTGTTGTGGGTTCTAATGTTAACTAAGTCTGCGCACACACTGTACCAAATTCTGGCATCCTTGGACTAGCCATTAGGTGGCCAGAATGACCAAAAGATGTCATACCGAATTGACCAAACTTAAAACAGTACCGACCCTGTATGGAGCAGTACCGACTTCAGCGGGCTGGCAGCAAATGGGTCACTGTAGACTATGGACCAGAAAGTAGCCTGAGGGAAGCAGAGAGCCATCTACCGGAGATAATCACCCCTAAACCTAAGGAAGGACAGAGTATAGAGGCTAGAAAGGCTGAGGACTTACGACAGGAAGCAGATAGGGCTGTGATTGGTGCAATAGCTTATGACTCCGTCTACCACTACAGGGCGCCATTTACCTTTAGCCCCAAATACCTTATCTCATTCGTTATCTATTTATATCACTGTATTCATTCGTTCCTTGTGTAACCTTGTTATGTGATAGGATAGAATGCTTAATCACTTCCTGTGAATCGCCTATAAAAGGCAGAACTTTTGCTCTAATAAGTCAGTTGTAATGTGCCTTTTACTACTCGTTTTATTCTGGATGAATAAATGCATAGATACTCAACAGCACTGAGTTATGCGTCTGAGCCGAGGGCTCCTTACTGGTTGTAGTGTTGGGAATACTCTTCTACACATCTCTCGGTGTCATACCGACCCTGTTGTTGTAACAGGTAAAACTAACAACTGGTGGCAGCTCGCTACCAACCTTAGCTAGTGGGTTTCAGCCCTCAAAATCCACTACATATCTAAACTACCCCAATACAACTGTGTGATTCACATGCAACAACTAACATACTGTTGGGTGACTAGCATGCCTTCTGACTGACCTATAGAAGGTAACTAATAAGCTAAAGTGACCTACTTAACTCTCTCTATGTAATGACGAAATTATATCTGGTCTACTTCAGAAACCTCAAACAAACATATTAGTGTTAATGTACCAACTCAACAACTCACTTCAGTTTACTACATGGTTGTCAGTCATAGCTTGCAACTTAACATTGAATATTTACCATCATACTAAGGTGATTATGTAACGTGTCAATCTAATCTCACAGAAGTGTTAACAAAACATCTGTATCCAAGTAGTGAAAGCGTACCATTCGCTGCTATATAAAAACAATTGTTTACCAAAGATATAAAATATACATAATTTACAAGTAAAACTGTTTCATAATAAACCATTTAATGTCAAGTGACGTACCTGATCAACTTTTAGTAGGCCCTTCAAGGTAGTAAATGATCGCTAGTAGTTCTGCTGACATCAACAATATATAAATGATGACTAACAGGTTTTCTAATTCCAACTTTCCACATGAGTCATGGAAAACTCTAACTGTGATGTTGTATGCTGACAAAAGCAGAACAATGGTAACTATCAAACAGTCATTATACAAAGCTATGTAATGTAATAATTGATTGATTTTTTGTGCATTTATAACAAATGTAGCTCAAGCATTGGAGGGTACCTACTAACTGTGCAAACTACACAATCTTACTAGAGACACAATCAATCTTACTAGAGACACAACCAATCTTACTAGAGACACAACCAATCTTACTAGAGACACAACCAATCTTACTAGAGACACAACCAATCTGTTCTCACTTCTTATCGCTCATAACACCTCCTGTGTCCTGATCCTACTATACCGGGTACTCCTACTGTCTCCACCCAGCGTAGGGTGGAGACAGTAGGAGTACCCGGTATAGTAGGATATAGTAGGTATAGTAGTAAACTCACAACACTGCGGCTGTTGCCAGCAATGAACAAATTTTTAACTCAAATAAATTACACAGGTATTTGAAGAAATAGTGTTCATTACAAGTTGATTATTCAAGAGTACAAAACAAAGTCCAGGTAAAAACTGAATACAATAAAGAGTACACAGCCATGTATATGCGTCATTAGAACATCAAGTAGCAACCAATCAAAAATAGCTGAGGTTCAATAGATCAATAGGTAAATGCTTGACTAGATATAACCAGATAAGATATGTTAAATTAATTCTGACTACTCCTATCCTCTGTTCAATGCAGGGGAGCCGAAAGGCAATCTCCTTATTTACTAAGGCTTCATCCTTAGCCCCAGGTCCTTACAGACACTATCACTCCTTTGATATCTTCAGTTATGGTATACTAGATGGCTTGGTCACACATTTTACCTGATGAAAGCGTGTATGGCAAGACCAGGGTTGATATACGGATTTACTCTGGATTGGAGTAAGCTCCATTGTTAACATGTAGGAGACACAGGGTAGGTGGGAATATTTGGGATAACTTTTAAGCGAATCAATGACTTTTTTATGGTCGTAGAAAGAAAGTTTTTGTAAGTAGCAGGAGTCGATGTGTTTATTTTTTCTAGAGCAACATAAGTAGGGGTGGCAGTCAAAGGGAGTAGTGGTGGCAGTCAAATTAAGTAGGGGTGGCAGTCAAAGAGAGTAGGGGTGGCAGTCAAAGGAAGAAGGGGTGGTAGTCAAAGGGTGTTGGGGTGGCAGTCAAAGGAAGTAGGGGTGGCAGTCAAAGGTAGTAGGTGTGGCAGTCAAAGGGAGTAGGGGTGGTAGTCAAAGGGAGTATGGGTGACAGTCCAAGGGAGTAGGGGTGGTAGTGAACGGGAGTAGGGGTGGCAGTCAAAGGTAGTAGGGGTGGCAGTCAAAGGGAGTGGGGGTGGCAGTCAAAGGGAGTAGGGTGGCAGTCAAAGGGAGTAGCGGTGGCAGTCAAAGGGAGTACGGGTGGCAGTCAAAGGGAGTAGGGGTGGTAGTCAAAGGGAGTATGGGTGACAGTCCAAGGGAGTAGGGGTGGTAGTCAAAGGGAGTGTGTGCGTGTGCGCGAGCCTGTGTGTGTGTGTATGTGTTCTATGTACCTATGTATATTTTCTTATGGATCACTTACTCAATCTATGAGTATCATGAGGTTCAATGGAGAGGTCCTCTGATCAAAACCACTGAGACACAAGCATTACCATCAATAATGAACTGCTGTTTAGGATACCACAACTTGGAAGGCGCAGGAAATCCAAAAAGAACCTTCTAGTTCTGATAAGCTTGCAGTTGATGTCACAGATACATGCAGAGATACAGGCCTTGATATACTCACCTGATATATAGTGCCTTACGACATCTTCTGCTTCTGCATAGACAAATTTGATTTATTGGGTGAAGTCAAGAAATTAGTGGGAACTAACTGAAGCACATTTAGCACAAGTTTCAATATAGAAAACCTGCATCAATTTAACAGTGAAAGATGACAACTCCAAACCGGTAAGTTATTACTTTATCAACTTGTCATAGACCTGTCATTGTTTTTATATAGTAGTTATATGAATAAATGTGTCTACACAAATGTCTGTGATTACCCAAACTTGGGTACTGTAAGACTTTGGGTAAAACTGCCTGATCAGCTTCTAAATGAATAATTAATTCTGTGTGTCCACGTAGCGATCGCTTGGCACTCGGCTCAGTTATTGATTGAGGGATGTTTTTTCTTCTGTTTTCAAAAAGTCACTAAGTAATTGCAAACATTTTCTTTGAAGTTATTGCCAGATTTTAATTGGGGTCAAAAACTGTTAGCCGGCTCCTCGATTAACCAGTCACAACGCATAAATGTCTTATTGCGGTCTCCAATACTATCGTGTCACGCCCACCACCCCGATCTATCAATGACCATGTAATAATTTGTAGGCTATGGTTAGCTGATAAATGAATGGAATATAAAAAACCTGCACAACTTTTGGCAAAAGTTTCTCTATCGCCAAAGAAGCTGTTAGAGGGATCGCTATACATACATGAGGCTCAAGTTCCTGTGTTTCGTTAGTTAGTTTCACTTCACCTGGTTTAGTCCCGAGAACATGTAGACAACAAATAGACCATATTTTATATACTCACGCGCAGGTATTATCTTTTGGAGCACATTTGTGGTGGATTTTGGCATCTTCCTACTTTCCAATAAACAGTATTTTTACCAACCAAATCTCACGTTTGCTGGCACAGCCAGGCTGGTAGCCTTTAAAGGTCTTCCTGTTGTTTTTACTTCTCCCCAGAGTTGATATGGAAATGGTATGGCACCAAGAATGCTGTGGAGCAAGTTTTCCTAACTCCACAACAATAAGACTTTTTTGCTTAGGTGTACAACTCGTAGCTTTGCCATTATTGAGTTTTATTATATTATTGTTCCAGTGTAAAAACAAGTAAAGCCCAGCATGGTAGAATAGGAAATGCAAAAAATATGGCAAACGCTCTGCTTTTTATAAACCAAGTTACAGGAAACATTTGGTCCAATCCATATCCAATGACATAAAAGGTTAATTATGCCATCTAATAAGCATGCTAACTATAAATATAGATAAGTATCATATGCGAACATTAAAATTTCGTAGAGCTCAAGGATAAGGGGCGGAGTCAATGGTCTGTCAACCAATCAAGGCAGTCTATAGGTGAAGCCTTGCTGTTCCCCATGTTTTTGATCTTTACACACCTGCACTCCAAATAAAAAAATTGCCCTTGTATACTGAAGTGACATATGCAAGATGTGATGGTCTTTAAACATGTATATGTTATGGGAGTCGTTTTCTCTCCATGTTTGTAGCGCTCAGCAATGAATTTTGACAAGCTGTTCTCAGTAACTGTTACATCTACATGTACAACTTCCTGTCCAAACTGTCTTCATGTGCAGTTAAATTACTTCTATACTTAGGTTCTTCATGGTATTTCAATCTAAGTCTCACTCTGTTGATTATCTCTTTGATCTCTCCTCCTTCCTTCCATTCCTCCATCAGTATCGGCAGCATGATGTTTCTGTGGCTGGGTTCATTTTTGGCAGCGGTCATAAATCTGCAGTAATCTTCAGGGTTGATTAGGTCTTTTACTCTCCATAACATACTGGCCATTATGTCAAGCTCATCTCTTCGCTCCCTGCACGAGTCTATAATGGAAATCTGCAACAAGAAGAAAACCTTATACAACATATTCTTTGTTGAGTGGGTTACTGTGGTTGTTACAGCGTGCAATTGCTTTCTTATCTCACCTTAGGAATACCTTTGGGTATTCCACTGACTACACTGTTTATGATGTCATCGATGTACCCTGGTGTGACTGGCTCCATGTCAGCATCACAAACTTCATCAGCAGATCCATGAGCCATCACAAACACAAATAGCACAGAGCAATTGTCCTTCACCCTCTTGATGTCTTCTTTCATGGTTTTTTGTAGCGTACCAGCTCTCCAATCTCTCCTGGATTGTACTGAGAAGCCGAGACTCTCTAAACTAGAGATGAGACTTTGTGCTTCCTTCTCTCCATTGTTCTCTCCACCGTCCTCTCTACCTTTGACAATGTAGTACACCAGAGTATGTTTCCTTGCTCCATCTGTACCTTCTGGTATTATGTAATCAATTGCTAACTCTCTCAGTAGCAAAATCATTTCTTGTGACAAATTGCCTGCGACTAGCTGGGAGTGAAACTCTTCCTTCTCATCATCTGTTAGGTCAATGCCAAATTCTAGAATAGACCGTATTGTGTCACTTCTTTCCTGGACTGCCAATTCCGTTAACAGCCAATGAGTTTTGCTGTCGTTCCAAAACAATGATGAGCCCCAAAACTTACTCCGATGTTTGATTCCTTCCAGCAACAACTTTTTTACTTCTTTTTTCGTTAAGATGTTTTTAGTGAGTAAGATTTGTTTAATCATCTCCGCATTTGAGAATCGCATAAACGACTCGAATACAGACATACCTCCAGCAATTGAGGAAGAAGGCTCAGACATTATGATGAGTTTTTTCCTCTCTGTCACCGATAGCACATCTTGTCTTACCAATTCATCTAGGAAAAAGCGCATTCTGTCTCCTCTCTTGGATAATTTCATGTCCAAAGTTTGTTTACGGCATAATTCAAAAAGCATTCGACGATCAGCACCTGATATTTTGACAAAATGAAGCCATTCGCAGTAGTTCTGTATGTACTGATCTGGAGCATCAAGAAACACTCTACGAAACTTGTCAATATAGTGGTCGAATACTGAGCGAGCTTTGTTGTGTCTACAACTCGTTAAATAGGAACGAATAAGTTTGTTTAAACTTGGATTTGTTTTATCCTGACAAGCAGCATGGAGAAGGTCACAACCCACTAATGTATTAAAGATTAACCTTCCATTTAACTTTTCTTCAGTTAACGAGATTAAAAAAAAGTCACACTGTTTCTGTTTTGTAATAAACAGGTACAACTCCAAGTAAATCTTACAAATGGGCGGTATTTCCTTCCTACTGCAAATGACAAATTTCCTGCAGAATAATTCATAGATTCCGTTCGCCCACAAATAAAAATCCATATCACACCATTCATCCAGGTCATCATTTACTCGAATGAGTATATCAAACACATCCTCATCCTCCTCCACAGCGAAGTCTGGTAGTTTCTCTCTTAAAAAGTTAACCAACGTCTCCCTATGGGCACATATTAGATGTTTCTGTATTTCATCAAATTTCTTTGAGTCATACAGTCTTATGCATTCCTCCGCACACGGTAATCCGCATTTAGTAATTAGATAATCAAAGTTTTTTTCATCAAAGCTTTGGCATCTGTTGAACATGAGGTTGATGGACATCTTTCAGTATCTGCAAGGTATATAGTTTGTCATATATTATTGCGCTAGCTCGTAACATAAGCTATAGGTAAAATTGATGGCTTTCCTGCGCCAAATACTTGTGAGTAGTTAATTGCAAGTAGATTTCAACCACTTTGACATACTAATAATTGCTATAGAATAATTATATGACATAATAACCACCGAATGGCAATTAATTTTTTCATTATATTATTATCTATTTCATTAACTGCATCTTTCACACTTCCCAACACTCAAATTATTTTACATCTGCACATATAATACAATTCTAGACTCATTAGAACAAGATTAAAACCAGCAGTTATAGCCAAGTGAAGAAATCAAAGTGTGGTCAGCCGTTTCCAGCACTATTTTATATAAGGACAACTCCACTGGAGCCAAATTTCACAAAAGCTCATATAAGTCATCATTGGCTGAAATAGTTTTTTTGCATTTATTCAATATTTGTATCATAAAATTAAATTTTTTTTGCAGTAACACCTATGTGAATATATTTTGCTTCAATCTAGCACAAATCTTTATTTTATTAAGCGGACTTGGGCAGTAAAATTTGGTTTAAAACTTTTAACCATCAATGGAGCTAGGAATAAGCACGGAGTCATCTCCCCTTGGGAGGAATAACTCTATATTGAGCAGTACCGGACATTGATAAGTTTGCCGATACGTTTACTAAAGATTACGTGCCCTACAATGCAAAAATGTTCGCTTTCATCCCAGTGAATTTACGTCACCTTTTGTAATTGTATACAGTGAGCACAGTCACGTTAGTTACCATCCATATGGCACACACCCGAAATACCGAAGTGCCACTTGGTTTTGTGGCAAAAACAAGATAATAATAAAACAAGTGGAATTTTTTTTTATTTATTTTATTTAGCAGTATTTATTATTATTTTTCATAAACATCTGACTGAATAACAAAAACCTGTAATAGACTACTCTAAAGTGAAGTGTGAATAATGTCAAAAAGCAGTATGCTCATTTTGAAAAAAAATGATTGATTTCATCGGTACCATAAAAAGATGTTAGCTTTTTTGGAATATTGATGTTATTATTATTTAGACTACTTTGAGATTGTAATTCTATGAATAAATTTTGGCTATTACTTATGTCCAAAGTTAATAGTTATTTAAAATTTGATATGAAAGTTGGCTGGTACAAGAAAAATAGTTTGTAATTCCTATCTTTTATAATGCAAGTGGTAATATAGGCACCATATTTCGCCCCTTACTACTTAGCTTAGATTTTTTTGTTTAAAATTTTCAGCTTGCTAGGAGACATCCTGAGCTTTCAGATGAATGGTTGTTTTAAGCTTTAACTTGTCAATTTGCAGTGTTATGAGCTGTTGAAATTGAGCCTTTTTTCTAAAAGTTATAGTGTAGTAACTCAAGCATTTGGCTCCAGAGGGTCACGTGACAAGGGGAATTGGCCAAACTTTGATTTCTTCACTTTGGTTATAGCGGGTTACAGTGTAAACCCCATCAATGATTGAAGAAACTGTTACAGGTAACTAATTCATACGTTACTAACTAGCAACATTCCACATAACTACTATCTGTTGTGGGTTCTAATGTTAACTAAGTCTGCGCACACACTGTACCAAATTCTGGCATCCTTGGACTAGCCATTAGGTGGCCAGAATGACCAAAAGATGTCATACCGAATTGACCAAACTTAAAACAGTACCGACCCTGTATGGAGCAGTACCGACCTCAACGGGCTGGCAGCAAATGGGTCACTGTAGACTATGGACCAGAAAGTAGCCTGAGGGAAGCAGAGGACCATCTACCGGAGATAACCGCCCCTAAACCTAAGGAAGGACAGAGTATAGAGACTAGAAAGGCTGAGGACTTACGACAGGAAGCAGATAGGACTGTGATTGGTGCACTAGCATATGACTCCGCCTATCACTACAGGGCACCATTTACCTTTAACCCTAAATACCTTATCTCATTCGTTATCTATTTATATCACTGTATTCATTCATTCCTTGTGTAACCTTGTTATGTGATAGGATAGAATGCTTAATCACTTCCTGTGAATCGCCTATAAAAGGCAGAACTTTTGCTCTAATAAGTCAGTTGTAATGTGCCTTTTACTACTCGTTTTATTCTGGATGAATAAATGCATAGATACTCAACAGCACTGAGTTATGCGTCTGAGCCGAGGGCTCCTTACTGGTTGTAGTGTTGGGAATACTCTTCTACACATCTCTCGGTGTCATACCGACCCTGTTGTTGTAACAGGTAAAACTAACAACTGGTGGCAGCTCGCTACCAACCTTAGCTAGTGGGTTTCAGCCCTCAAAATCCACTACATATCTAAACTACCCCCAATACAACTGTGTGATTCACATGCAACAACTAACATACTGTTGGGTGACTAGCATGCCTTCTGACTGACCTATAGAAGGTAACTAATAAGCTAAAGTGACCTACTTAACTCTCTCTATGTAATGATGAAATTATATCTGGTCTACTTCAGAAACCTCAAACAAACATATTAGTGTTAATGTACCAACTCAACAACTCACTTCAGTTTACTACATGGTTGTCAGTCATAGCTTGCAACTTAACATTGAATATTTACCATCATACTAAGGTGATTATATAACGAGTTAATCTAATCTCACAGAAGCGTTAACAAAACATCTGTATCCAAGTAATGAAAGCGTACCACTAACTGCTATATAAAAACAATTATCTACAAAAGATATCCAATATACATAATTTACAAGTAAAACTGTTTCATAATAAACCATTTAATGTCAAGTGACTACCTGATCAACTTGTAGTAGGCCCTTCAAGCTAGTAAATGATCGCTAGTAGTTCTGCTGACATCAACAATATATAAATGATGACTAACAGGTTTTCTAATTCCAACTTTCCACATGAGTCATGGAAAACTCTAACTGTGATGTTGTATGCTGACAAAAGCAGAACAATGGTAACTATCAAACAGTCATTATACAAAGCTATGTAATGTAATAATTGATTGATTTTTTGTGCATTTATAACAAATGTAGCTCAAGCATTGGAGGGTACCTACTAACTGTGCAAACTACACAATCTTACTAGAGACACAACCAATCTTACTAGAGACACAACCAATCTTACTAGAGACACAACCAATCTTACTAGAGACACAACCAATCTTACTAGAGACACAAGCACTCTTACTAGAGACACAATCAATCTTACTAGAGACACAACCAATTTTACTAGAGACACAACCAATCTTACTAGAGACACAACCAATCTTACTAGAGACACAACCAATCTTACTAGAGACACAACCAATCTTACTAGAGACACAACCAATGTTACTAGAGACACAACCAATCTTACTAGAGACACAACCAATCTTACTAGAGACACAACCAATCTTACTAGAGACACAACCAATCTTACTAGAGACACAACCAATCTTACTAGAGACACAACCAATCTTACTAGAGACACAACCAATCTTACTAGAGACACAACCAATCTTTTCTCACTTCTTATCGCTCATGACACCTCCTATGTCTTTATCCTACTATACCGGGTACTCCTACTGTCTCCACCCCGCATAGGGTATTATCCAACCAAACTCACAACACTGACAGCTGTTGCCAGCAATGAACAAAATTTTAACTCAAATAAACTACACAGGTATTTGAAGAAATAGTGTTCATCACAAGATCATTGTCTAAGAGGGCAAAACAAAGTCCAGGTAAAGACTGGATGCAACAAAGAGTACACAGCCGTGTATATGCATAATTAGAACGTCAAGTAGCAACCAATCCAATAGCTGAGGTTCAATAGATCAATAGGTAAATGCTTGACTAGATATAACCAGATAAGATATGTTAAATTAATCCTGACTACCCCTATCCTCTGTTCAATGCCGAAAGGCAATCTCCTTATTTACTAAGGCTTCATCCTTAGCCCCAGGTCCTTACAGACACTATCACTCCTTTGATATCTTCAGTTATGGTATACTAGATGGCTTGGTCACACATCTTTGTCTATTTTACCTGATGAAAGCGGGTATGGCAAGACCCGGGTTGATATACGGATTTACTCTGGATTGGAAGTAAGCTCCATTGTTAACATGTAGGGGACACAGGGTAGGGGGGAATATTTGGAACAGCTTTTAAACAAATCAATGACTTTTTTATGGTCGTAGAAAGAAAGTTTTTATAAGTGGCAGGAGTCAGGTGTTTATTTTTTCTAGAGCAACATGAGTAGGGGTGGCAGTCAAAGGGAGTAGGGGTGGCAGTCAAAGGGAGTATGGGTGGCAGTCAAAGGGAGTATGGGTGGCAGTCAAAGGGAGTATGGGTGGCAGTCAAAGGGAGTATGGGTGGCAGTCAAAGGGAGTATGGGTGGCAGTCAAAGGGAGTATGGGTGGTAGTCAAAGGGAGTAGAGGTGGCAGTCAAAGGGAGTAGGTGTGGCAGTCAAAGTCAAATCAAGTTTTCCAAACTCCACAACTATAAGACTTTTTGGCCCAGACGTACAGCTCGTAGCTTTGCAATTATTGACTTTTATTCCTTCATTGTTCCAGTGTAAGAACAAGTAAACCCTAGCATGGTTGAGTAGGAAATGCAAAGAATATGGCAAACGCTCTGCCTTTTATAAACCAAGTTGCAGGAAACATTTGGTCCGATACAGTATCCAATGACATAACAAATGCTGTCCCATAATCATGCTAACTATAAATATAGATTAGTAATAGATCCCGCATAACATTAAAATTTCGTAGCGCTCAAGGATAAGGGGCGACAGTTTATAGATGTGGCCTTGCTGGCCCCTGTGTCCTTTGTCTTTACACACCTGCACTCCAAATATCTCCACCTGTGGAAGTTGCTAAAATGTAGATATAGGCTGGTGCAAGTTTTCAGGCTATATTCGGTTCAGTCCCATGGCTATGACAGTGGCCTTATATCCTGTGCCCAAATAGCTGGCATGTTTATTCATAGTGATACATCATATATATTGCTTATCTTACGTCACTGATGTGTTATGTTACGTCATGTCTGAGGGCCATCATGGCAACTTTCGTAAACAAATACCTACTAGTAGGGTAAGAGTCGGTTCAGGCTCATCACATTTCTATTGTTGATTAACCTAACTTCCTGTATAGAAAGTAAATATAAAAATCATGGTAAAAAAATGTTTGTTATAATAAATAAGTTAGTCAATACCTCTGGAGTTGTCTGCTCACTAAAGTGACAACTCCAGCTATGGATTATATTTGTGAAAAATTAGTCACACTGTGGTAGTGTCATTTTAAGTGATTCAATTGCAAATTATGTGATATTGTCATTTTGTTGGTTAGAGACTATAACGTGTGCCTACTTTGACTACAGCCTGTGTACTTGTCTCAAATACAGGTGGTGCATCTACCTTTACTATAGCTTGTGTACCTGCCTTAGTTTTCTACAATTTTTATTTTGTGAGCAAAAGTATGTAAATAAATCTCTATCAACACTGAAACTAAACTGCATTTATCTCCTTGCCCAGTTCATTAATCTCTAAGGAATCAGAGAGCCCTTCCTAAGCTTATTACATGCACTGAATACCAGGTACAATAGGTAGAAGGAGTTGTTTATTGTTTTATTGAACAATGATTGTTTCTTGATTATTTTTGGCTTCAAAATTGCAGTCCTGGTGAAGTACGCTAATTTTGTAGAAACTCTGCAACCTTCATCCTAATTATACTCTTAACCCCTCTTGTTTTATTCATCAATCAGTTAAATTTTGTATTTTATATAACCATAGAATTATCTCCTTTGTGTAGGATTTTGTAACCTGTGGTTCAACAATGTCATAATTTTTGTATTTCCTATTGACTGGTTTGGTTATTTTCTATACTGTTTATTTAAAATACTATGTAGACAACATGCAGGTTATCTGCTATAATGTAATGTAAAGTTGTCTCCTCTTGGTCAGGTGGTGCTACAAGTCAACAGGGCCAAATGACTAAACTTGTGGAGTTATTTTCTCAAAAACAGACAACTCATTCAAAATAACCAATAAAGCCGTAAAGAAGTCCTGGCAGTTTCATAGGTAGCGCTATTAATATATTTACCAGAAGCCAGCTTGCCACGACCCATACTATTCCAACGAAGGTCAAACTTTTTTCCCATTTACAGCAGTGGATAGGTATGGGCTGTATAATGATGATGATGCGCTGCTAACATAAATTGTAACAGTACATCGCCTCGGTTGAAGCAAGCCAGAGTAATTTACCACGGGCGCACCATCATTAGTTTATGTTGGCAAGTTCAATCAAACTCAAAATATGACTCTATGGCTCTGCCCATGAGCGTAATATTTAATTTATTTTTATCAATTGAATAAAACAAAGTCTTTTAAAAAAAAACTTGCAAAGGCTAGATTGATCCTTTGACCTTTCTCAGCAACAACTTTTTTGTCATATCAGTGGCTTGAAATGTCACAAATCAGGATACTAGTCAAGGAAGTCGTGATTTAAAATAGTAAATTAAACGATATGCCATGCTACTTCTGGTTGCATCACTAAAGAACAGCTACTCTGCCAGGACCCCATTATAACGTACAGCTGTTTTTAGTAAAAACATTTTGAAGTTGGTTATGACTTACAAAGCTGTGCAAGTACGATTTTTTTCCTTGAAACAAAATTGTTAGTGTCGGCATTTTGAGATAAATAATTTAACTTTCAAAAACAATTTATCAAACTGGTTTATTGACAAGTATTACTGTTTATTTTAATGAAATGAAATCAGCTTTTTATACCGCTGTCTGCTCACTATGACCAAACGACGTTTGAGAAAGACTGTCACAGTCCCATTGTGTCTGTAGTAGTTGACTGTAACAGTTAGAATAACACAGTTTAATTATAGACTTTCAGCTTGTGTTAGCACATTGTCAGATTGGGAGAGATGGTGAGGTTAGATCTGTGCAGGGCTGAAATATGGTGAGGATAGAACTAGGCGAGGGTTAGAAGTAGAGATTTGTGGGAAAGAGCTTGGCAGCGGAAGGGGAAGATGGGGTAACATGGAGTGAAGATGTAAAGATAAAAATGGGGAAAAATGGGCGTAGAGTAACGCAAGAGGGATGATGAGAAATTGAGCTGGGCTGGAGGTGGAACTGACAAGTAGCAGAGCGGTTGGGTTAGTTTGAATACGACAGGAATAACTGCTAGTCTGTAACGTACATTATAACAAGTTCAAAAACAGAGTTATCTGCTCTTCATTTGGAAAGACAACTCCGACAATATTGCTTTTTCAAATTTATTTTTGATACATGCAAATGCGTTGTTTATTATGGTTATCAATATTATTTTTCCATGTATTCGTTAGCCCTACAGACTCATTTAGATGAATAGGAATCATTTTTATTTTTAAATTTTAGTAATAAATCAAGAACGAAAAGTGAGAGTTTGTTCGAGTAGTCAATTATTGGCTTTATTACCATCTTAAGGTATCTGTTATAAAATGTATGCCCTGTAGCTCTGTATATTTTACTTGTGGGATTAATAAATTGAAATCTAACATGCTTGTTTGTTTTTGTTGAGCTATTATATTGTGTGAGCAGAACCCATTGTTAAACCAACCAGTCTTTCGAAGAGGCAGAGAGGGTTCTCCTACTAGTGTCGAGAAAACTTCAGTTTGACCAATAGCATTTGAGTATTTGAGGAGAACATTGTATCCCTTTGGAGCAAAAAATTGGGATAAAATCAAAACATTATCAAAAATTACAAACAAAAATTCTATCAGAGTTCAAATTGTTTTGCACCAAATGTGAGCTAAGATTGTCACCTCTTAAAAAATTAGCGCAAATTGAGTGATTCACAAGGTTTTTTGAAGACATTTTTGTCATTTATTGAGAGAGCGCTGTAATGAAATGCAAACAAAGTGGCCACACTTTTAGTAATATTATATATGTATGTTGTGAATTTATAGTTTGATTTTCTTCTTTACAATGCCAGTTTGTTACCAATCATACATGGCTCACTCACTGGGTATATCAATCGCCTCATTACAGTCTTAATAATAGAAAATGAGTTTCTATAACAAGCCAAACTTTCAAATCCTATTTTAGTTCATGCATATGTGGCTCTGGCAGAGTAGTTTCACTTTAGCGATACAACCGAAAGTAGCTTAGTCGGATCATAGAACATATTATTAAAAACACGACTTGCTTAACTATTATCCTGATTTGTGAGAATTTGAGCCATTGATATGACATAAATTATGTTTTTGAGAAAGCCGAGGGATCAATATAGCCTTTGAACTTTTTTCTCGAGAAGATGTTGATTTATTCACTTGAGAAAAATTAAATATTATGCTTATAATACTACGCAGTGGCCCCATAGTTTCTTATTTCGAGTTCTATTAGGTTTGCCGACATGAATAAATAAAGGTGCGCCCTTGTTTGTCATATTCCGGTTACACAGTTCAGACGTACTGAGATGCTTTATTATTATACACTCAGTACCTATCTACTAGTCTCGAATCGTTGATCGCGGGTTTCATAAATTGGAATAAAAAATGTAGACTTTCATTATTGTTAACGGTATTTTAGCATCGTAAGATGGTAGCAAACAGACCTCCGGTATCTTCACTACTGGCGCCGTTACAAAACTGCCGGGATACCATTGCTAGTAAATTACTACCGAGTAGTTGTACATTTCAACTACTTATTATTATGTCACATTCCGCTAATCACGTGTGCTATTGCATGCATACACAAATTCCATAGACCACCTAATGAGTTGTTGTAATAATGAAGTTGATTGCTTTTGTTTACACTAGAAGCTATTCACCCGTGCAGATGGCTAGGGAGGCGTGGCTTGTGGTCGCTTAATGACTGACAGCCGAGTGCGTAGAAGACGAGCGTTCTCCTTATTCATCCTTCATTAGCACTGACTTGATCGGCTGCTCAAAAAGGACTGTTCTCAGCATTAGTAGTAAACAACACATTTGTCTGTCTATGGCACAGACATAGTATACACTACTGGTATTTAAATCTACAGCTATGGCTTCTCAAGTGGATAATGTGAGTTATAACTTAAGGAAGAATATTCTTTATTATTGCTTTTGATGAATACTATTTTTATTTTTTTAATAGTAATGATTAAATAGATGGTACATAATTAATAAAACAACAGGATAACGCAGCACAAAATTTTTCAGTTTGTTCAAGCTGTTTGATCTAATCAAATTCCTTGGTTTGTTAAAATTAAAATGCTATTCATGTCAAGAAACTATCTCAAACACTTTGATATAGACCGATCAGTAAAATGATCAGAAGTTTGTAAAAGTTTATACCGGTCCCAACTCTAGATGTCTAGAGTTAAAATGCTTCGTTTTGTTTGTTATTATTATGGTTGTTACGCAAAGCAGAGTCACTGAACTCATTATTGCTTGCTGGCTAGTAGTACTGACTACTACTAAACAACTACTACTAATCCAATAGTGGTTATCTGTTTTCTTTGTTTGTTTAATGACTCAATCAATTCTTCACTCATTTCCTTTACGTTTTGAAGCAATCCAAATATTGCCATTACGTAGCCACAGGGCGATGATACATGGTCAACTCTGCCACCAAGTGGAATCTATTTCCTACCACCACAAATAATAGAATGATTTTTACTCTCATGTTGCGCGTGTGATTTTCTAAAACAACCAGTTCTCAAGGATGAGTGAATCAGCCACTATTTTTTGCTCAAACGTCTTACTATTCACCCTATCACTATCTGCACACATTAACAGGCTGATGTATTGTTTGCTCGCTGGTCTTATCTCCTCCTTTCTACAGTGTAGTGTGCATTGTTTTTGTCTTGTTTGAGAAGGTAGTTTGAAATCAATATAACGTTTAGCGAGAGCCACATTCCTAGTTCGGAACTGTGTAACCATTCAGCTCCTTTGAAAATGTTCCCAATCGCACTTGAGAGGTATCACGATCTAGTCAAGGAGCCTTGACGCATCTGATCTGCAATCACATGGGTTTGGGAAGATTCGCCTTCTGAGTATAGGTCAACGTTTTTTTACCTGTAAAAAAATTAGCGGTAAGTTGCTTGAAAACAACAAACAATGAAATGTCAGCGTTATTGGTGGCATTGTATTCAAAATTGATAGTTTCATTTAGTTTCTGTCGATTAGCGGGACTTTTTATTAGTATCACGTAGAATACAAAGGGTACATCTCGTCACAATATACACTTTTAATATTCCTATTATAAGTGTGGATTTTGTTACAAATGACAAAACGCAGTAGAAAATTAAGATGACCAATCTAATAAATTTCTGCTTGGAAAAAAAATATGGAACTAATCAAATTAAATAATTCTAAAAATTACGAACTTGAGCACATTACGTACATAGCGATAAATGATGTAACTTGGCCAAGAATGCTGATTACTTTGCACCCCGATACATGCACATGAAATTTAGCAGCATTTCCAAAAATTGAAAGTAAACTTCATGTTAAATTTTGCACGAATGAAGGTTGTGTTTTATCAAGTTGGGTTTGGTGAACTATTAGGTATTGTTGATATACCTGCACTACCTGTAGCAACTGGTACTTGGACTAGTTCTGCTTTGACTGTACCCATTTGTACTTTGAAAGCTAGCTTTGATTCACGATATCATGATTTGCTGCTTTATCTGATCGACTTCTGCCTGCCAGACTGGTGGACATGTGGCTGTCTTCAGATGCTACCACTGTAAAGCCGTGGCTACACACACCTACGTTTTGTAGGAATGTGACGAAAAAACGTTTCGTAGCGTCGCTCTGGTGGCTACACACACAGATGTTTGATCACCGCAACGCTACGGAGTGTCCAGTGAGGCAAAGAAGACATAATTATTGAAAATAGTCGATGTAATAACTATAATAAATATAAGTTGTAATAACTAATTAATTATGATGTTTTTTTATTGTAGATAAATAATTTATTATCTGTGATAAATAATTAAAGTTTATAAATAATAATTAGTTGTTTATAAATAAAAAGTAACCTCTTTAATAGAAGTACTGTTGGCCAATCAGTAATGACCAGGTCAAGGTTGAATTATAAAAAAGTTCATTGGATTCGTCAAGTCTCGTCCCTATATTTCATTCAATCGAGAGTGGTTATTTAATAATAATTGTCCAATCACCGAAGCGTCAGGCCAAAAACGTTTTCGTAGACCAACATGTTGGTCTTCAAAATTGAGTGTCTTCTTGTAAAAAACCGTCGCTTGCAAAGAAAAAAAAATGTGTTTTCACCGCATACCGACAAAACGTAGGTGTGTGTAGCCACCCCTTTACTCTATTTCTAACTCTTCTCCTAGCCTGTTGGCTTGAAGAAGAGCTGGCTAATGCAAGTTGGAGTTGTGTCACCAATAAGTTTCAACCAATCACATTCGTGTCACAATAGTCATATTATTATGGTGACAGTGCCACTGTTGGATGAATTTTTCATTTTCTAACCAGATGGAAGTATTTGTCAGAACGGTAGAGTTCATGGGAGTACCTTTTAGGAGCAGATGAGTGAGAGCGACAATTAAGGATGACTACTTCGCAGATACAAACCTACACGTGGCAGATGCATGCATTTGGTCCATTGAGTGGTGCTTTATGTACTGCCAGCTACATTTTCACCTGCAGCAGCTATTGAACAACTCGATGTAGTAGAAGAGCTTGATCATGCGACGTTCGATATTTAGAGCTTCGTATGATAAATAATCATGATGGACACACAATCAGCAGAGTCACATACAAGTCTCTATCTATCTCTATTCCCTCTGAGATCTACCACACAAAGTTCCACACGTATATTTGGGTGCTAATAATAACACACTAGATATGGAAGTCACGTCACGTAAGTTTAAACTGCTATTATTTAATGAGCTTCATCTTAGCTGCTACGTGTTAACAAATTTTTGTTTGCTCTTTTTCCTCACTCAACATCAGAAGTCATGTACACCCCCAAATGGGGAATTACAGTTGTAGTGAGCCATTTCCGTCATATTTTTATACGGACAATTGTAAGGAACGAAATGCCAACATCGGCTATGCTTGTTGTTAGGCCCACACTCAAAGGTTATAATAGAAATCAAAGCAGCATATCCACAAAAACTGTGTAATGTGTATGACACCATTCAACATAAATGTGTATATCTTTTCAACAGATTAATGTCGATGTTTATTTAGTGATAATATACTTATTTAATCTAAAATTATTTACCCTAAAATAGTAATGGCAATCTAAACCAAACGTTAGTAGGCTTACAAAACACAGAATAAATGTTTTAAGATACAAAGGATAATAAATAGAGTATACGTAAAATTATCATATCTGTCATGAAGTGGATAAAACATAAAAAGATGGTGGCCTTCACCAATATAACATTTAACAAATACTATCAACCAAATAGTGAAGTATCATAAATCTTGTAGTTGCTCAAAAGCTGGACAGTTCTTTCTCTCCCTAGAAGCTCAGCCCACAAACTAACACCAATTGCTTTCTCCCTAGTTTTATTTCTGTAAAATCACAAGAATACACCCCTGTCCATGGATTTCTTTTGCTCATCCATCAATGTACCTCTGCACTCAGGTATTGAATGGTTTTTCATTCTCCTTCTCACTCGACGTATTATATCAAAAAACTCTCTCCCTTTGTCTCTACCTATCTTCATTTCCTCTATTAGAATCGGTAACATTTTGTTTCTAACAGTTACTTCACCCTCGACAGCTGCCATGATTCTTACATAATCGTCGTATCTAGTATTACATTGGCCTTGTTCTTTGCTGAAGAGTACATTCAGAGTCTGCTTAAATCGTCCGGGTTGTCCTTTTTGTTTTCTGCATGCATCAATAATGGAAATCTGAAAAGAAACACCCGGATAAATAATTTGTATGCAGAAAATCAGCCATTGATATTTCCACAAACCAGATATTAAACAAAGAATTGCTTGCTAGAAGTTTATAACACCTCACTGTTTTATGCTATTTCATCAAGTAACCAGTTGTTGTCTTACCCTAGGAATACCATGTGGTATGTCTCTGTTTATGATGTCATCGATGTGGTTAGGAGTTACCATCTTTCCGTCAGCACCCTCAACTCCGTCAGCATTTCCATGAGCCATGACAAACATAATCACTACAGAGCAGTTGTCCTTCTCTCTCTGGATGTCTTCTTTGATGTATTTTTCTAACGTACCAGCTCTCCAATCTCTCCTGGATTGTACTGAGAAGCCCAGACTCTCTAAACCAGAGATGAGGCCTTCTGCTTCCTCCTGTCCATCCACCTCTCTACCTTTGACAATGTAGTACACCAGAGCTTGTTTCCTTGCTCCAGCTGTACCTTCTGGTATTATGTAATCACTTGCTAACTCTTTCAGCAGCAGAATCATTTCTTGTGACAAACTGTGTGCAACCAGCTGGGAGTGGAACTCTTCCTTCTCATCATCTGTTAGGTATATGCCGTACTCCAGAATAGTCTGTATTGAACTACTTTTTTTTTTGACTGCTAACTCTGTTAACAGCCATTGATCTCGACCTCTTTTAAAAAATTGTGTAGTTTCGTTTTTACCTAAGATTATTAATAGTTGGTTAATTAACTCTGTGTTTTCTTTGAGCAGAATTGACTCAAACAAACTAGTACTAAACGTAAAACCTTCAACAGGCAGAAAAACCAGCCGTGACACCATAAATTCTTTTCGGTGTGGAAGCGATAGCACTTTTTGTCTCACCAACTCATCAAGAAAAAAACGCATTTTGTCGGCTCTTCCACTGAGAATCATGTAAAAAACTTGTTTAAAGGATATCTCAACAACAATCTTGGAGGCAACCGGAATTGTTTGCATGTAATGCAGCAATTGACAGAAGTACTGTATGCAATCATCCGATGCCTTTGATAAGTCAAACCAGTGTCTAAACATTAATTTTAAACTTTTCTTGTTTCTCCTCAAATAATAGGGAAGAAATCCATTCCGACCATCATCTATTTTGTCCTGACAAACGGCGTGTAGAATTTTATCACCTAATAAAATGTAAGCGATATCAAAGTGTCCAATAAGATTGTCCCTATCAAATAAATTACACAATACATCGTATCGTTTTGTAAAAATCAAGTACAACGGCATATCCACTCCATAGATAGGATACCGCTTGATAAAATCTTCTTCACAGTGAAAAGCTTCAATCAGTTCATTTTGCAACACATACAGCTTGACATGTGTCAGGTGTAGAGGATCAATATCAACTCTTTTGAGTACATCAAACTCATCCTCGTCTTCTACAACAACGTATGGCTGTTTGGTTTTTATGCATTTGATCAGCATATCTCTGTTGGCTTGATCTAGAAGATTCTGTAGTTCATCTAACTCCCGTGTCTTGTACAATTCCTTGTACTCTGAATTTAGCCAGTCAAAGCTCACTGGTTGGATAGACTCCATATTCCTAAAAGAGAATTGGATTTGTTATTCATTTGTTTCTCTTCAACTTTTAAACAACTCCCTGCTTGAATCTGTTTTACATCAAATAACCCAATTTGTACAAAGAGCAGCATCAAATCTCTGAAAATTTTCACCCACTCCGTAGCTCATCACTGGTAAGGCTAAAGAAACTGCCAGATGTGGTCTGGTTATCATATTATTTGACTTTTTCATTTTCTCAGTTATCATTCCCCAACACTGATTTTTACAACAAATATGGAAATTGTGACTGTTGTTTATGACAACGTGAGATTATCTATAGAGTTATATAACTCTCTCAAAAATAATTAACAACTGGCCTATTTACAAACAAAGAATGGATAAATATTACATACAGCTTACTACTATACATAAACTAGAGCATATGATATATAAAATGCATATCCTGTCAACCTGTCCCCTGCAGCCAAAATTCATGCCCGTCCTTCAAAATATTCTCAAGCCTTTTTAGAGGCATGTCATTATAAGATCTGTTTGACATTGTGCGGCAGCTATCAGGAAAAAAACTTTGCATGAGTCTGCTTAGATTAATTGTATTATATAATACGACTGATAGCCGTTTCTGGTTGGATGTAGAAAGTTCAAAGAGAGACAACTCTCAATGTTACAAACCCCATTGTTAGCTCATTGTCATTAGACATTCTATAGACTATTAGAAATATGCCCAAAGAGAATAGTTGGGCATATTTCCAATAATTCTATTCTCTTTGATATGCCTCAACATTGGGGTTTGTATTGGTATGTACTATGTTTATGTACAGATGTAGGCTGGTTCACACGACGCGTGAAAAATCACTCTACCGTGAATTGGGTTTTTGTAATAGCTATGGCGGCGACGCACTCATTTTTTTTGTTGTTCACGCACAACGTCTCCGTGCGATAGCGTCCTTGCTGTCAACCAGTAGAATTGCAGTGCCCGCTGTACGCGGGATTGTTGTACTACTAGTAGTAGTACTAGTGCTAGTACGCACAAATGATTAAACCAGCAGAATGAATTAGTTATGAGCAGTACGTTAAAAATATGGGCGTCAAAAGCAATCAGAACATCATCATGTATTATGATGGAGTAAAATTTCAATAAAATCAAAATTATTACTGCATTTGATCTAAAATTAATTAACACACATGACAAAATAAATGTCTGACATAAATTGATGATGTTGTTAATAATGAGGATACAAAAATAATTACTAGTTAGTTAATTAAATGATCAACATCATCATTATTATGTGATAAGAAAACTTGAAAATAAACAGTGCTATCAAATGATATTGACCGTTACTTATAATAATAAATCCATAATTTATTTCATGTCATTGATTAATTAATAATAATAACTAGAACTAACTATAATAATAAGAAATAATATATTTTTTTATTAATTCAAAACTATCAATTATTTTTTTTATAACATCTTTATCCCCATTAGCTTTTTCGTCTAACTGGGAGATATCGTATTTTATATTACATCAAGCCTCTGTTTGCGGCTTTCTTTGTCATTTTATCACTAATCAGCCAGATCTTGCCATTTTTACATGCAGAGCGCCCTCCCAGGGCTGATACTCCCCTTAAAATGTCTCATAAGGCTGAGCCTAAAAACAAGTTTTAGGGGGTGTTTTTGTGCAAGGTACACGCATAGTGGATTTGCTACTTTAGGGGGTATTTGCCCAATGAACCAAGTGTTACATGTTACACTCTACTGTTGTAAAGTGTTCTCAATTCCAGAATACGCACTAAATTAGCATGCAGTTGCATATTTAAACACAGCCAGGTACATGTAGAGTATTTATTATGCTCATAACCCATGCTAACATCATACAGTGGGATGCTGGTCACCTAGTGTTCAAGGGGTGTGGGCTGGACTGACAACCAAGTGGATAGGGGTACATTTTGTAAGTGTTGGCCTAGCCAGGTGGGTATATTTGAAGGAGTATCAGCCCTGGGAGCGCCCTTGGCAATTAACTGTGTTTGATTGTCCAATCAATCATCTAGCCGACGATGACCTTTCCCCCCGATAGTGCGGTGACAAAGTTCAGCATGTTAGACACCCACCGCCCGCGCTAATTCACGCCAGCGAGCTCGGTCGAGCGATGAGTTATTGCAGTTTTGTTTGCGTCGACCGCTAAAACAGTCACGGAACAGCGCTTTTGCGCCTCGTGTGAACCAGTCTAAAAAATCACTGTGCCGCGAAATGGATTTTTGTAATAGCTATAGCAGCGGCTCAGTCTCATCCTGCTGTTCACACACAGCGTCTCCGTGCCATAGCGTCCTTGCTCTCAACCAATAGAATTGCAGTGTACGCAATACGCGGGATCATTGTACTAGTACGCACCTAAGTGCAGAAATCAAAGTGTGGTCAGCCGTTTCCAGCGCTATTTTATATAAGGACAACTCCACTGGAGCCAAATTTCACAAATGGTCATATAAGTCATCATTGGCTGAAATAGTTTTTACTCATTTATTCAATATTTGTTGCGTAAAATGAATTTCTTTTTGCAGTAATACCTCTGTGAACATGTTTTGTTTCAATCTAGCAAAAAAATTATTTTATTCAGTGGAGTTTTGGAGTAAAATTTTGTTTAAAACCTTTAACCGTCACTGGAGCCTTCACTGGAGCCAGGAGTCATCTCCCCTTCGGACGAAGAACTCTATATTTAGCGGTACCGTATATTGATAAGTTTGCCGATACGTTTACTAATGATTATGTGCCCTATAATGAAAAAAACGTTCGCTTTCATCCCAGTGACTTTACGTGACCTTTTGTAATGGTATGCAGGGCGCACAGTCGCGTTATTTACCATCCATATGAGAGACAACCGAAGTGCCACTTGGTTTTGCGGCAAAAAAAAACGAAATAATAAAACTAGTGCAATGTTTGTTATTTATTTTAACTAGTATTTATTATTATTATTATCATTATTATTCATCAATATCTGACTGAATAACAAAAACTCGTTGTAGACTACTCCAAAGTGAACTATAAACAATGTGAAAAAGTAGTATGCTCATTTTGAAAAAAAATAATTGATTTCATCGGTACCGTAAAAAATGATTATTTTTTTTGGAATATTTAATGTTATTATTATTTAAACTACTTTGAGATTATAATTCTATGAATAAATTATGGCTATTACTTATATCTAAAGTTGTTATTTATTTATTTAAAATTTGATATGAAAGTTGAATGGTATAAGAAAAATAGTTTTTTGATAATATAAGTGCTAATATAAGCACTATATTTCGGCCCTTATACTTAACTTACATTGAAATGTTTTTGTTTAAATTCCCAGTGGGCTAGGAGACATCCTGAGCTTTCAGATGAGAGGTTGTTTTAAGCTGTACCTTTTCAATTTGCAGAGTTATTAGCTGTTGAAATAGAGCCTTTTCTCTATAAGTTATAGTGTAATCACCCAAGCATTTGGCTCCAGAGGGTCACGTGACAAGGGGAGTTGGCCACACTTTGATTTCTGCACTTAGGTACGCACTAATGATTGAACAAGCTGAATGAATTATAATTAAGTTATGAGCAGTACAAGAGAAATATGAGCATCAAAACAATCAGAACATCATGATGTATTGTGATAGAGTAAAATTTCAGTGAAATTATAAATTGTTATGGCACAATATTTCAAATTAATACACAAGACAAGAAGAATCAATAAATGTCTGACATACATCATACATAGTTACAGTAGATGTTAATAGTAATTACTAGTTGGATAATTAAATGATTATTATTGTTATAAAAATAAACAGTGCTATCAAATGATATGAACTGTTACTTATAATAGTCATAATAATAATAAATACATTAAATTTATTTTATGTCAGGTTGTCATTGATTAATAATAATAAATAAATACTATATTTTTTTAATTAATTTAGAACTATCAATTATTAATTTTGTATATCATAATTATCACCATCAGCACTTTCACCTAGCTGGGAAATATCTGGGATATATTGTAGTATACAATAAATACATCAAACCATTGTTTGCGGCTTTCTTTATCAATTCATCACTAATTTAATTATCAGTCGACTCTTGCTGTATGCATACAGCGCGCCCTTTGCTATTAACGATGTTTGGTTGTCCAATCATCTATCGCGACGGTGACTTTTGCTAATATTGCGGTGGCAAAGTTCAACATGTTGAACTTTTTCGCCGCAATATTACCAAAAGGTCACCGTCGCGATAGATGATTGGACAATCAAACATCGTTAATAGCAAAGGGCGTGCTGTGTCCATACAGCAAGAGTCGACTGATAATTGGGTTAGTGTAATTAATTGATGAAGAAAGCCGCATACAATGGTTTGATGTATTTATTGTATACTACAATATCTCCCAGATATTTCCCAGCTAGGTAAAAGTGCTGATGGTGATAATTATGGTATACAAAATTAATAATTGATAGTTTTAAATTAATTAAAAAAATATAGTATTTATTTATTATTAATCAATGACAATGATATATCCGGTTTTGATGCTTTCTAATTACTCATGGCAATTTATTTCATTGGAGTTGTCCTCCCGATTATGCCAACATCTTGAGTTGTTTCCATGCTTAGGCTATTCTATAGTTAACTCTATTCTTCTGTAGTAGTGATAGTTAGAAGCGCGCACTAAGTTGTCATTGCTATGGCGGAAGATTGATAGCCAATAGAATTGTAGCCTTGCTGGATTGCTAGCTATTGCCCAATGAATATTATGTTGCTCTAGCAAGTTGTACATACATATACAACACATGTTTTAAGATCATCCTTTTTATGCTACAGACGCTGATGAATGAACATCTACACATATTGCCTGCATCACAGAAGTAGGTGCTCCACGTAGGTTGTGGCCTGCCAGAGAGGCCCAGAATCTCTATCTATCCATCTACCTGAGGAGCGACATACAGACGTGTATTACCATTCCTACATCCGAGAAGGAGAGAGCACTGAAGCTTTCCTTTTCTATTAAAAAGGTGCTTACTACTTGTTTTATCATTACTTGTCTTTCCTTTCTCATTATGTAATCCCTAGTAACTAATTGATCATGTAGATAATAATATAATTATTATGTGTAGTTTAATACGTAGAATAATAATAACAATAATATTATGTAATAATAATAGTAATACATATAATAATAATTAGTATCTTGACAACAATAGCAATTGCTTAGGTAGACTCTTATCCTCTGTTAATATACAGTGTACAATTATTCTAGCAGCAACGTAACTACTACAGCTAACTTGTTCTCTTGCATGCCAAGCAATTTAACTAATGATATGATGAGACAGTAGTAGTTGGTGTTATTAATTACAATGATAATTATCATTCTGTTATAGTTATATAATTGTTGTTGTAGATATATTCTCCGTTGGTCATCGGCTTTCCTCCTGTCATCTGGTTGCTGTCTGGCCTTCGTCTGAGTTGAATGGTTGTTGCATTTGCTGTCAAATCTGTTCTATTGATGAAATATAATAGCATCTAGAAACCCCCACTTTCACCTTGACTTGCATTGCACAATCAATCATACACACACTCACATACCATTCATATATAACTACTATTAAACCCACAACTACATAAACAACCATTTCAGTCATATCAACAACAACAACATCATGGCATAAAATTAATTATGTATTTATTATTATTATAACTACTATAAGTAACAATCCATATCATTTGATAGCACTGTTTATTTTCATAACAATAATAATCATTTAATTATCCAACTAGTAATTATTATTAACATCTACTATCTATGATGTATGTCATACATTATTTATTGATTCTTCTTGTCTTGTGTATTAATTTTAAATATTATGCCATAACAATTTATAATTTCTCTGAAATTTTACTCTATCACAATACATCATAATTTTCTGATTGTTTTGACGCCCATATTTTTTTTGTACTGCTCATAACTTAATTCATTCAGCTTGTTCAATCATTTGTGGCTACTAGTACTACTAGTAGTACAATGATGATCCCGCGTATTGCGTACACTGCAATTCTATTGGTTGAGAGCAAGCATGCTATCGCACGGAGACGTTGTGTGTGAACAACGACAAGATGAGACTGAGCCGCTGCTATAGCTATTACAAAAATCCATTTCACGGTACAGTGCTTTTTCACGCATCGTGTGAAGCGTTGAAGCACGTTCGGGAAGTGTACAGGTGGCTACCACCCAGACAGTAAATTCCTGTACAATAGCACCAAGTTGCAGTTTGTTACTTGGTGGAAAAAGGTTTATAATAATAATTAAAATATCTATTAGGGTACATAATAGAACTGCACTGAATAGACTCTCTTAGTTAGGCACAGGTAGACAATAGAACTAGGACAAAGACATAAAGAGTGAGTAAATAATGAGATAATGCGTAGACAGTGTACAAGTGGATAAATAATAAACAGCGACAAGTACTGGCGTCCCTCACAGTAATATAAAACTATGGCGCCAATACCAAAATCCGCCCGGGATCCGCCCTTGATGACTACTTACTTTATTGGCCATGTTCTAGGTCCTGGCAAAGCAGTACATCCATCCATCATCTATTTTTTAGATAGGGTGAGCTTCAAGAGTCAGGGTTTGCAATGGTTGCTGGTTTTGTGAAGAAATTGAAAGAAACAGATTGATTTTGAGATGCCGTATTCTGTTAATCGTGCATCCTCGTGCGACGTTCCGCGATGTGTGAACCTGTATACGACGCCGCATGCCAAAGGTTGTCGAACGTTCTAGAACACGGCGTAGTCTAACACTGGATGTCCGTGCTTGAAAATTTTGACGGATTGTCGGAAAATTCGAAGTTTTGAACGGCTGTTTTCCCATTGCCCGAAGTTTTGAACTTCACATGCACAGTTGTCTGTCTTTGTGGGTAGGCAATAACAGCGTTGGCTTTTTCAGGTCGTTGTTGTTGGTGGTGACAGTACGACACTTCGTGGAAGACGCTATCCCTACTAGTTACAATCATGGCGTCTCAGCAAATGTGCTGTTTTTTATTATTATGTGCATTTTATTTGCATCATTTATCTTGCTGATTAATCCGGTGTTGCAGTTAGTTACTGCTAGCAACCTAAACTTCATAATTAACATCACCAACGAAGAAGAAACTGCTATTTAGGCTATTGCAGCAGCTTTTGCGTTGGGCAACTACAAAGTGACAGCAACTGGCAGCATCGTCGTTGTTGGAAAAGAGAAACGCAGTAGAAGGCGACCCAGGTTCTGGATGTCCCTTCAATCCTTATGTATAAAGCTACAATATTTTTGAAACTGTTATTAACACCTCTCTATGATTTGAATTATCATCACCCACTGTTGTTCATTTCCATGCATGCTGCATGCAGCTTTCTGAAACTTCTTAAATAATAATAATAAATAATAAATTGAATGTTGTTATTACTTACTACTTTTGAATTGATATTATTTATTATTATCATTTATTATTAATAATTAATTTATTATTATTAATATCATTATAAAATAATAATAATAATTATCAATTTCATAATAATAATAATATATATTATTTGTTATTTTTTATTAATAATAAAGTAGTAATAACGACTTGATAACAAGCTCCACGATAATAATAATAATTAAATCGACAACAATGAGATAATAATAGTAGTAGTACTTATTATTATTTATTGATAAATAGCTATGATATATGATAATAATTATCTTCATCATTGTTACCATATAATTAATAATAATCATAATCGACAATATATTATTATATGCAATTGATAATTCTATTATTCTAGAAGCAGTATTTTGGTATTAATAATAACATGCTATTCATTATTATTATGGATATATAATAAATGAAATTTATTATGAATTTATCATTCATTACTGCTATTATTATTATTAATTACTGCTCATGTTATAAATTAAATAATTACATAGTTATCTACAACAATTAACATTATTTTATTGATTATTATTATTATTATTTACGGCATTGAACTTTTTTATTTAAGCCTAATAATTTAATTGAAAAGCATCTACTTTAGTTTAATTTTTGTTACTCATTTTGAAATTATTTGTCTTGCCAGCAAGTATCTTACAAATAGTATAATATAAAAATGTAAAATAATATGATAATTTGCTTTCAAGTCGCAGCAAATTCACAATAATTATTTTCAAGAAAATTAAATTCGTACAACCTGTGATATAAAAAAAATTGTGCCCATAATAATGTGATATGTGGTTTCATGTGGCGATGACTTTGTGAAAATTCTAATGATTAATCTATGAATGAGCCGAGAAGAGCGTGGGGCAAAAAATTGTTTCAAGTTTGTACTGTAATAGCCCATGACATGCTGAGAATTTTTCAATACAGAAAGTAAGTTTTAAACCAAGTTTTTCAAGTCAACATATATGTAAACAGTGAGATAACAATGATTGATTGAATCTGAGCAGTCTATTTTTGGTTTACTGCTATTTTTTTCAATTCTGTTTTTAGTCGCTGTAGTGTAACTCACCAAATATGTCAAGTATGTCTGTCTTTAGTCCTCCGGCTTTCTGACGTTCTCACTCTCCTCTTATTCCCGCCATGTCTGCCGTACCTTCCCTCGTGCTCCCAATGTTCTCCTGCGCATGTCCGCTGGCCTCAACCTTCACCTTCCGGCAACCTTGACCGTGGGATACGCCACATCCTCTTTTCTTTATCCTTTCTTTTCCTTAGCTTCCACTCTCCTATACTTTTACTCTCCTCTTCACTTATGCCCACCACTATCCTGACATGTTATCCCTTCTGTTACTATCCTCATATGTATTTATCGTCTCTGTCCTTTCTTTCATTTTTTTTCTGTTTTCTTTTTCTTTTTCTCTCTTTCTAGACCCTGTCTATCCGACGTGGGACATCCACCCTCACGTCTCTACTTTTCATCCGAGGTTCTTCAGTCTCCCTTGCATCCCTGTCTCTGAATCTTATTTCCCTCCTCCTGGTCTTTGTCCTTTCCCGCTCTTTCTGATCTATCCTTCTTTCCGCCCCTTCTCTGATATTTCTTATCGTATCCAGGTCCCTCCTATACTGTTCCTCACTTTCCTGCAACTCCTGGGCTAATTGTTTCTCGATCCTCTCTCTCTGATCTCCTTTTCCCTCTTTCTTCTTGCTACCCTGGCTTGTCTTCTATCCTCCTCCTCCTTTCTAGCCAGCTTTGCGATAGCCTCCGCCTCAGCCTCCTCACTATCCGCAGCTTCTTCCTCACGCCTATCCTCAACTATACGTCTATCCTCCCTTGTCACGTTTATCTCTAAAGTTCCTTTTCTCTCTATCGGCTCCTGCTCGCTAACTATTCTCCTTTTCTCTATCCTGCTCCTCAGATCCGTACCTCTAGCTCCCTGCCTCCTTTCTATAAACTCTCCTATGACCCTTGACATATCCTCTGCGAACTTTGTCGTAGGGTGTGCTTCGTCCGCCAACCTCTCCTTATTAAAAAAGAGCGTTCCTCTTCCCGACCTACCAAATGTCCTGGCCACAATCGCAGGGGTCCCCTCTCCTTTCTTTGCATTCAGCTCGCAGATGTAGTGGTTCATTCTCTGGATGAATGACCACTGCTCGTACGGCATAGAGCGCACCGGGTACATAGGACATAGGATAACTCCTCCGATCCTAGATACCCGCTCCAAGTCCCTCCTATACATATCTAGCCATGGTCCTGTCGTCTCACTCTGGCCACGTTGGAACAAGTCTGGTATCCCAGAGATGACCAGCTTCGTCTCTGCCTCCGACTCACCTATTCTCTTCTCCATACTATACAACGTCCCCCCTGGGTAGCTCACCATCTCTATACCATCGATCCTTAGGTGCCTTACTATACTGTTACCAACCACAACTATCCCTCCTGCCATCTCTTTGCTATCCAGTTCTCTACTACCTACAACAAAAGACAATTAATAGTACAAAAAATCGGGATCCCTCCGCTTTTTCACAATCCTACTCGTCCCGGTATGTGGTTCAGGCGCCCCTCGTTTTTCGTCTACCCCTCCGTCGTCCGGTGGTCCGACACTTACTGCCTCTGACGGCTCGCCTTCTATTGATGTTTCAACCCGCTGCCGTAAATGTGCCCTTGATCGTCTCAACAGTCGACCATTTATCTCCACCCAATAGCTATCCGGTTCTTCCGCCTCATACCGAACAATCCCTGGCTTACTCTGTTCCTTTGAGTCTGTCTTGATCCAGACTAAGGCTCCTTCTCCCAGTTCAGCGAGTGAGCTGACCCTGCGACCTTTATCAAAGTCCCGCTTCTGTCTATCCTTCAACCTGCGATCTCTCGCTGCAAAGTCGCTTCGGCCTTCGTTCCTCATGTCCATGCTCGAGATGCCATTCCTCAGTCTCCTCCCCATCATGAGTGCATCCGGCCTATATGGGCTCTCAAGTTGGGTCGTCCGGTAGGCTAGAAGGGCCATATTCTTATCTTCCTCCTTCTTCCACAGGGACTTCACCGTCTCGACACCTCTCTCCGCTAGTCCATTACTCTGGTGGTAGTGGGGACTGCTCGTCTCATGAGCTATTGAAAATTCCTCCATCAGGGCCCTCCATTCCTTCGAGATGTAACAAGGCCCATTGTCTGACCTTATTCGCCTTGGGGCTCCGTATCGTGCTATGACAGGGCAAAATTTCTTGACGAGGTGTTCTCCTGTCTGACTTCCCATCTCCACAACCTCTATCCACCTCGAGAAATAATCTATAAACAGAGCATAGCTTTTTCCTTCAAACTCAAACAGGTCTGTGGCGATCTCTTCCCATGGTCTTTCTGGCAATTCACTTGTTTTCAATGGTTGGTGTTGTATCCGTTGGTTCTTGATGCATGCATTGCAGCTCTCTACCATCTCCTTCACTTCCTTGTTCAACGCTGGCCACCAGACCGTGTCTCTACTCCTCCTAGTCGTCTTAACTATACCTTGATGACCACTGTGTAGCCTGAGAAGCATTTTCCGTCTCATCCCCAATGGGATGTATATCCTGGAGTTCATCAGCACCAAACCATCTACTATACTTAAACTATCCGCATTTGTTCGGACTTTCTTCACCTCTGCGGAACGTGTTTTGGGCCATTCCCCTTCTATTCCACGCACTATGTCCTGGTAATCCCTATCCTTCTCCGCAGTCTTCCTAACCTCCTCAATACTAATGTCAGTGATAGAGTTGATGTATATCTCGGCATGGCTCTCCACCCGCTGTATCTTTACCGTATCTCCGACCGGGGGAGGCCTCGAGAGTAGGTCCGCTATAAACATACCCGTACCGGGAGTGTGGAAGATGGTGTAGTCGTAACGCATCAGTCTCATCTTGAACCTCTGGACCCTCAGCGGTAAATCGGACAAGTCCTTGCTCCCCAACAGCGGAATTAAAGGTTTATGGTCCGTCTCTATTTCAAAGGTCCTACCCACCAAATAGAAATCAAACTTCTCACAGGCCCACGTAATCGCCAGCGCCTCTTTCTCTATTTGCCCATATCTCATTTCTGTTTCTGTCATCTTCCTCGAAGCGTATGCAACGGGCTGCCACATTCCCTCTGCCGATTCTTGGAGCAGTGCTGCCCCCAGTGAGTGGGCACTTGCATCCGCCGTGACCCTATGTCTCCCATTGTAGTCGAACAACGCCAAGACTGGTGACTGTGTAATCGCTTCCTTAACTTTATCAAAGCTAACTTGCTGTCTATCCGTCCAACACCAATCGTTTTTCCTTCTCTCGAGGTCCCTCAGCGGTACCTCCAGCTCCGACAATAGTGGGCTAAACCTACCCAAATAGTTAACCATAGCCAGGAATCTCTTCAAACCCGTGGGCGCTGGCATCTCCCTGATCGCTTTCTCTTTATCCGGGTCTATTCTTATTCCCTCTTCATTGAGTAGATGTCCCAGGAACTTGACCTCCTTCACTCCAAACTCACACTTGTCTTTATTCAACGTCATTCCAGATCTCTCTATTGCCGCGAGTACCTCCTCTAGCCGCCTGTCATGTTCTACCTTAGTTCTCCCTACCACAAGTATGTCATCCATCATACACACTACACCCTTCCTATCCCCCAGTATTTTATTCATTTGTCGCTGGAAAAATTCTGGCGCCGCCGATATTCCAAAGGGCATCTTGCAGTACTGGTATCTCCCAAATGGCGTGATAAATGTTGTGTACTCTCTCGACTCCTCATCCAGTCTTATCTGCCAAAACCCCGAATTTGCATCCATTTTGCTGAAGTATTTACTCCCTTTCCAACGACGCTATAGTGTCCTCTAATCGTGGCAAGGGAAAGTGCTCTTTCCTGACGCTCTTGTTTAGTTGTGTCAAGTCTACACACAGTCTCACTTTGCCATTGGACTTCGGTGCTACCACCATGCCCGAACACCAAGTTGTAGGCCTCTCTATCTTCTTTATTACCCCCAGGGTCTCCATTCTATCCAATTCCCGTCTTGTCGCCTCTCTCAGTCCTATGGGAACCCTCCGCGGCACGTTGAGACACAGAGGCTGAGCGTCATCTTTCAAGTTGATTTTGAAGACGTCCGGCAACACTCCTAGGTTGGCAAAAAGCTTAGGGTATTTAATCTCCACTGGGGACCTCACCGTGCAGATGCTCCTAACTATCTTGAGTTTATGGACCTCCGGCTTACCCAGCAGGTTATTTCTCGCCCCTTTCATCACATACGCCGTACTTGCGATCTCCTGACCCCATGCAGTTATCATGTTTATTTTTACTTTGCCAATGACATCAAGTAAACTTCCGTCAGCTCCGGTAAATTTCCTCCCAGTCTTCTCGATCTCCTTCCCTATCCTCTCCGCCGTTTTCGTCATTATTACTGACACGTCTGCTCATGTGTCAACCAGGAACTTAACCCTTTTTGTTTCGCAGCGTAGCTCTATTTCAAACTCACTACCCTTTCGGTTTGTTCTCTTTGATAGTCATAATGATTCCTCGGAGTCGCTGGAGTTCCCACTCACCGCGTTAACTATCCTTTTCCTACCGCTATCCATGTTCTGCCTCTTTCGACTACAATCTTTGACAAAATGGGGCCCTCCACATTCGAAGCACCCTCCTGACTTTGGACCCCTTTCCTCCCTGCTGTTTTTTTGGCAGTGTCTCATTAGGTGGTCTCCTCCATAAGTGAAGCACCCTCTTCCTCGGGTTCCTACACCTCTGAAACTTCCTCGTCCTCTAAAACCGCCATTACTGCTGTATCCCCTCCTATACTGGCCATCTCCACTCCTGAAGTCACCAACTCTATCTATCAACTCGGGCTCTTTTGACTCGTGACACTTGCCCTCTGTTTGATCCATCACTCTATCAATTTCTGGTCGCACCCTACTACTACTGTCCTCTCCCCTTGCCATGATCCTCGACGCCGTCCTAGCTGCTTCATACCTAAGGCATACAGACTTCACCTTGTCTGGGTTCAGGTCTTTCTTCCCAGCAGTTCGACCCGCACTTTCTCGTCATTCATCCCTTTTATTGTTATCTGAACAATCATATCATCCAAAAGAGCCCCCCAGCGACAGGTCTCCGCTGATCTCTCTACGCGCTCTATGAACTTGTCTATCCCTTCAGTTGGCCTCTGCTCTATACTAAGGTATCTATGCCTTGTAGCTACAATGTTCTCCATCTTCTCAAAATGCTTTGTAAATTCCCCCTTTAAATGTTCGTATTGCAGCTGATCCACTTCCATATCCCAGGTTTCAAAAATATCCAATCCTACTTCACCCATACTATCCAATAACAATGCCGCCTTTCTCTGTTCAACATCATGTCTCTCACTTCTGAATCTATCTTCCTTGTCTTTCTTCCCTTTTCCACCTGCACTCGGCTCACTATACTTCAAACCAGCTCCTATCACTGCTATTTCGAATCTCCTCAAAAGTTTGTTCCATCCTTCCAGCTCCGCTCAGTGCTCTACCTCGAACTTGGGTGTTCTTACCCCTTTGCCAAATTTACTACTATCCATAATAATAACTTTTTGTTTGTTTTTACTATTAATAATCTCACTCACTAACTGTAGTTCAGTTATTATTGTTCTCCTCTTCCGCATTTACTTCTGACACCATGTAGTGTAACTCACCAAATATGTTAAGTATGTCTGTCTTTAGTCCTCCGGCTTTCTGACGTTCTCACTCTCTTATTCCCGTCATGTCTGCCGTACCTTCCCTCGTGCTCCCAATGTTCTCCTGCGCATGTCCGCTGGCCTCAACCTTCACCTTCCGGCAACCTTGACTGTGGGATACGCCACAGTCGCCTGTGATTCCAAGTTATTTGAAAACTATTTACCCAACTATAATGGAAAAAAGTCACGAAGAATTAAGGAATTTTTTTTTTTATATAAATTTTTTGAATGAAATAAAGGCTTCACATTCACTTTGTGTGTGCTATAATATTTTTTGCAGTGACTAAAGCCTGGTTCACATACATCGTAGATGCTCGCAAGTGATCGCGGATCCCTCGTGCGACGGATCCGGAATACATGTTCACAACTTGGCAAACCCACGATCGCAAGAAGTATAATCACTCTCTTGGCTGGGAGGTAATAAAATCTCGAAACACGTCTTCACTGACCAACGACTATATACATACTAAATGAATTATCGTTGTTCAATTTACACCAAATAATTTATTGTTTTTAACAGTTATAAATTTTTTTTTACATTTTTGCTGATATTATCATTAAATGTTATTCCGTATTTTTTAATTAAATTTTTAACTGTTGTTCAATGGTGCATTATCATTTTTCTACCATCTCTTAATATAAAATTTTGAATCTCAATTTATAATAATATGCTAATTATGCTATTATATAAAAATTTGAAGAAAATATATATATTTATATATTTAAATCAACTATCGCAATATTTTACTCAAAAAATTAATAATAAATAATAATCAATAATTATAATTAACAATAATAATTTTTTTAATTATTATAATTTTTTGATGGCAGTAATTTTTACATGAGTAACCTTGACCTGAATGTGGTTTTTGAAAGAGAAAGTGAGAAAATTTACTCTCTATCGTACAACGGTCGCACGAAAGTTTGTTCAGCTGAACTTTTTTACGTGCCTCTACGACGTCGTATGAGCAACAGGAAATCCAGGTCCACATACATCGCAGATGCTCGCACGAGGAATCCGCGATCACTTGCGAGCATCTACGATATGTATGTGAACCAGGCTTAACACCATCATCTTTGTAGACTAGTAAAATCATTTTGTTATAGTTTCTAATAATAACTATAATAATCATAATTTATTTTTAATTTGACAACTATTAATTTTGTTAATTGATTGGCTAGAAACACGCAGCATTGTTTTTATTATTGCAAATATAAATTAATCTCATAATTCTAAATTTTTTTTCATGTCCGAAAATGAAATGTCATTTAATTTTCAGCTAAAGAAAATCCTCCAACCAACTTGTCTGTTATATTCGTAATTCCCATAATATATTTGTCATAAAAACGCTTGAAATTGTGAAAATATAAATAATTATGTGGAATTTGACAAAAAAAAATGAAATAGCAATTTCATTAACAGCTCTTTTGGTAGTTTAGAAATCGAATAGATGTGTGTCTGAAAATTTGATCCAATATCAATATTTGCAGATAACGCCATCTTGGTATGATAACATCCTGTTGAACAGCGGTGACACTGTTTGGATTAAGCATTGACGGCTGCCTAGAGGGAGTGTCGAGGGTTTGTGCCACCTATTAAAAGATGAGCTAGCACCATCAGACTGTTCTGTCCGAGACCCAATACCACTGTTAAAGAGGTGAGTGTAGATTGTTTCACCACATACTGTAAGTAGCGTAATACAACTAGGCTTAAACAATCAGGGTTGATTTTTTATTTTTTTTTTAAGAAAGACCATGTTCATTACACGTTCCACTGTTTTTAACTTGCACGAAATAAGTTTTAGTATTTGATACAAAACGAAAACAGTTACGATCTACCTACATAAATTATAAAAGACAGCACCTCATACTTTGAATATCTCCTGAATGAGCCATTTTTTGTTATCACAGACCAATGAATTATACCTACCTATCTATCATGCGCACAATATCATTGTTTCATACATCCAACTGCTTTTTTCTTATCACACCGATGTGCTATAATGCTAAATTTCTCATAATCCCATTTTATAATTTTAAGTTTAACCGACAAAATTAACAGAGCACATAATATGTAGCTAATGTAGTTCCTGACTGATCTCAATGGGGAATAATCATTTGTAGAATCATGCGTATAGTATAAGGTACCAGCAGAGCTGTCTTTTAAGTGAAAAGCGTAGAAACATGGCGATAAATTTATAATTTAAAACAAATCGATTTAAATCAAAAAATTAACATTTGTTCGTTTTTTTGAAAAAAAATTACAATTTTTTCCAACCTTGAACACAACCTTCTTAAACCCAAACATTAATTTTGTTTCAAAATGGCGTCGTTTCCGCAAACCACCAAGAGGAAAAGTCAACTCCCACGACAGAAATGTGTTCAGTCACCTCCTTGCATTCTGTGCTTATAAATGATTCAGATGTAGAGGTGGCTGAATCTATTACTCTGCCATATAGCTACCTGCTGCAAATTGACCATCGAAGCAGCGCAGCAGTTGTGTTTTACATCCATACTAATTCCTTCAGCTTGCTGTTGATTTTAGCTTTATCATCATTCTGAATCAATCAATGCCAAACTGTAGCTTACTAAGGATCATTTAAAGAATGGCTCCGGCCATTTCTATATTTATCTGATATGTCATTGATATGTCCTTATGAAGTGCTCCAAATACCAACTTTGTCAAAATTCAATTGATTTTCATATTTTCTCAACACAATTAATAATAAGCATTTTATGAGTGTTGTCTCCCCATTTCAACATCCTCGAAATATTCTGGGAAAACCTATGACGTATGCAAGTGTTTTAGCTAACGCTAAACTTTTGTTTGACAATTTTTGGATCACTGAAGCATAAAAAGTAACAGTACAAGCGACCTACGTCATTGAGCCTATCTCCATGACAAGATTGTACCGATCTTTGTGATTATGTCGATCTTTCATGTTTATGGAAGGGCAAGCCTTCAAAAGATCGATTTATTGTCGATCTAAAGCGGACCGCTAGAATTGTCGCAATCTTTGCTCAAAGATCGATAAAGCAGTAATCGATCAACTCTTCTCTTTACCATACTTCTCTTTACTTGCCCGATCTATAAAGCTCTACTCACGGAATAATAATGGCGGTTCATGATAACAACTAATATTATTTATTGACATATATCATTGAACTGAAGCTGTTAATTGATAGAAATATTTATTAGCACAGTTTTCTGATAATATCTGCTAGTGAATGCAGTCGAATGGTTGAGGTAAAATAATAATAACTGTTGACTTTTTTATATTTCCTTTTTATTATTTTGTGTAGATATCACAAACCACTTTTTGGTTAGTATAGTGGTAAGTCAAGGTTGAAATAATTATCACTCCAAGAGTATGTGAAATTTTCATGGCACATTTGAAACGTAGCATGGATTCATAGACCAATGTCGTAACTGTCGACACGTGATAGATCGTCTCTTTTGTGTCCGGTCATGGAGATAGGCTCATCGATTGATATAACTAGTAAGTAGTAATAGCGGCACATGTGGTTAGTGGTAGTAGAAACAAAATTTTAGCGATCGCTAAAACACTTGCGTACGTCATATGTTTTCCCAGAATATTTCGAAGGGGAGACAACACTCATCACATGCTTATTATTAATGGTGTTAAGAAAATATAGAAATCAATTGAATTTTGACAAAGTTGGTATTTGAAGCACTTCATAAGGACATATCAATGACATATCAGATAAATATAAAAATGATCGGAGCCATTCTTTAACTTATATACGCCCTTAATGAGAAAAAGATTCTATTCCTCGCATTTTTTCAAGTTTTTGAACTTCAGTGTCATTGATAAGCATTTATTTATTCCATAATTAGTAATTTTCTGCTTATTGTACACACAAGATTGCGGGCATGTATTAGAAGTTTGTATTTATGATTTTAGGGTGTGCATAGCTTTGTACAAGCTAGCCAGCTGTTCAGAATACCGTGTGTTTCAGCATTATTTGGTGTAAGCCCTGTCTCTGTTTACAGACACCTGCATCAATTCACTAGAGCCCTTTGTCGATTCAAAGGACATTATATAAAGTGGTATAATCTACAGGAAGCTATTGAAATGGCAAATTTTATAGAATCCCACTACCAATACCCACAAGCAATTGGGGCTATTGATGGTACACATATTCCAATTAATCCACCTGCGGATGGAAAATCAGATTACATTTGTAGCAAAGGATACCCATCAATAGTGTTGCAAGGGGTTGTCGATGGACACTACAAGTTCAGAGATGTATTTGCAAACACACCAGGCTGTGCTCATGATTCTTCTGTCTTTACCAGATCAGCACTTTCAGAACGCCTGCAAAATATTATGCCTTCATATGACAAGATGATCAGTGGCGGAGTTGTGCCCTTACACCTTCTTGGTGACCCTGCTGATCCATTGTCACACTTGATCATGAAAGGATTCGTAGGTGCTTCACAAACAGCTGAAGAAGATAGCTTTAATGTCTATCAGTCAAGTGCCCGAATGCGTGTGGAGATAGCGTTTGGTAGGCTTAAGTAAAGGTGGAGGATCTTGCAAAAGCGCATTGACACAGACACTCATCGTGCGCCGATGATTATCACAGCCTGCTGCATGCTTCACAACCTGTGCGAGGAGCTGCGACTGCCAGCACCACAGAGAAGCCAGGAGGACAATGCAAACGAACAAGTTTATCAACAACCTCCACTAATTGCTACTAGGCTGGTACAGAACCCGGAGGGCATCATTATACGCCAGCAGATTATGAACTTTCTCAGCTCAACCTAACCTCTGCGAAAGTCATTCAGAACTATGTAAAACTGTTCATGAATGTTATCAACTCCAACCAATATTCAAATTAAATACTTATTAGTTAATAAAATGTTTGTTTAGTGTGCATTAATTTCATATGGGTATGGTATTGTTTTCATCCATACTTTGTTGTTCAACAGATCAAAATATTTGGTTGTACATTGAGTAATTGTGTACAAATCTTGCAAAGGAACTAAATATTGAACTAAGTCCTATACTTTGGAAGTTAATTACACAAAAAATTACATCATGAATTTGATGTAAAGTTTGTTTGTAGAGAGATTGCCAATATAGATCATATCGTCACATAAAAACCTGTAGACATTATAAATTATGTAAAAGATGAAAACAACCCAGTGCACTAAAACATAGCAGTGACCAGTATCTCCAAAAATAAACATTTTCGCATAACTATTTTGAAAAAATTAAGTGTAAGTTAATAGTAAAAAATTCTGAGTATGTTTGAGCAACAAAAGAGTGAGTATTGCATGTGTCACATTATGACACTAATGGACCGCTGCTACACCATTTAGTCAATAACATCTGGGACTTTGAAAAGTGGTCGTTTCGGATTTGGAGGTGTCATGTTGGAGTTTTCACTAAAATTAGTGTTAGCTTGCATGTTCGATGACACAGGTTTCCATGTACTCTCAGTTGGTCGAGCTTGCTGTGGTGATATTTGGGAGACAAAGTGAGAAGGCAGCATTGGTTGACACTGGTGTTGAGGCGGATAATGAGAAGTTTTAGTGGTTGGCGTATTTACCACACTACTGAAAGCTTGAACAGCTTGTGAGACCATGCCTGTAAAAGCAGTCGTCATGTTTTTTAAAAGATCACTGCTGCTTGGACATCAGCTCCATATACAGTACCATTTGCTCTGTCCGCTTTTTCTCCAGGTTACGCATCAAATGCTCTGGATCATTGCTGCTTGTACTAGATCGTTTTCGAGAGGAAGGCAAGGCGCTGCTATGAGAAGTAGTTTTCTCACTGTTTACTGTGCTGTTTGTTGAGCTGCTGCTGGCCCCAGACTGCGAACTATCAATTTCTTCTATATTTTCTTTTCTATAAACAGCACAAAATATGAATACCCACACTGTTATAAATCAACTAGATGTATATTTGCCTGCTGACCAAACAACTGCAATAGCAATATTCATAATTCATACGATGCACAATGTACCTGTTTTCTTCATTCTCGATGGCTGCTCGATGACTCCTCTGAGATGTCATTGACAATTGGTCGATGACCCATTACTTTATCCATCTTGTCATAAAACTTCCAGTCTGATGGTGGATTACCTGTAAGCAACGACAGACAATTTAGAACTGACAGATTCGGGTTTGTATAATTGCAACAGGTGTAAGTAGTTTTGACCGACGGGATTGTCGTCGATGCTGCCCAATAAGTAAATACATAACAAATACTGCGAATGGCTCAACTGTAGTAAAAAGCTACTAATGGGGAAAAGTAAGCGTAGAGTAACGCAAGAGGGGTGATGAGACAATGAGCTGGCTGGAGGAGGAGCTGATAAGTAGCAGAAGGGTTGGGTTATATGTTATAACAAGTTCAGAAACAGAGTTATCTGCTCTTCACTTAAAAAGACAACTCCAACAATGTCATTGTTTTTTTAATTTATTTTGGATATGAAAGCAAATCAAATGTAAATGTAAATGCGTTGTTTATTATGATTATCAATATTATTTGTCAATATATCCAGCACCCCTACAGACTTGTTTATATGAATAAGAATTATTTTCATTTGTGATAATAAATCAAAAAGGAAAAGTGAGAGGTTGTTTGAGTAGTCAATTATTGGCTTTATTACCATCTTAAGGTCTCTGTTATAAAATGTATGCCCTGTAGCTCTGTATATTTTACTTGTGGGATTAATAAATTAGAATGCAACATACTATTTTGTTTCTGTTGGGCTATTAGATTGTGTGAGCAGAACCCATTGTTAAACCAACCAGCCTTTCGAAGAGGCAGAGAGGGTTCTTCTACTAGTGTCGAGAAAACTTCAGTTTGACCAGTATCATTTGAGTATTTGAGGAGGACATTGTATCCCTTTGGAGCAAAAAATTGGGGATAAAATCAAAACTTAATCAAAAAATACAAATAAAAATTCTATCAGAGTTCAAATTGTTATGCACCAAATGTGAGCTAAGAGTGTCACCTCTTAAAAAATTAGCGCAAATTGAGTGATTCACAAGGTTTTTTGAAGACATTTTTGTCATTTATTGAGAGAGCGCTGTAATGAAATGCAAACAAAGTGGCCACACTTTTAGTAATATTATATATGTATGTTGTGAATTTATAGTTTGATTTTCTTTTTTACAATGCCAGTTTGTTACCAATCAAACATGGCTCACTCACTGGGTATATCAATCGCCTCATTACAGTCCTAATAATAGAAAATGAGTTTCTATAACAAGCCAAACTTCCAAATCCTATTTTAGTTCATGCATATGTTGCTCCGGTAGAGTAGTTTCACTTTATCGATACAACCGAAAGTAGCCTAGTCGGATCACTGAACTTATTATTAAAAATCACGACTTGCTTAACTATTATCCTGATTTGTGAAAAATTGAGCCATCGATATGACAAAAATTATGTTTTCGAGAAAGCTCGAGGGATCAATATAGCCTTTGAACCTTTTTTCTCGAGAAGATGTTGATTTATTCGCTTGAGAAAAATTAAATATTATGCTTATAATACCACGCAGTGGCCCCATAGTTTCTTATTTCGAGTTCGATTAGGTTTGCCGACATGAATAAATGAAGGTGCGCCCTTGTTTGTCATAGTCTGGTTACACAGTTCAGACGTACTGAGATGCTTTATTATTATACACTCAGTAAGTACCTAGCTACTAGTCTCGAATCGTTGATCGCGGGTTTCATAAATTGGAATAAAAAATGTAGACTTTCATTATTGTTAACGGTATTTTAGCATCGTAAGATGGTAGCAAACAGACCTCCGGTATCTTCACTACTGGTGCCGTTACAAAACTGCCGGGATACCATTGCTAGTAAATTACTACCGAGTAGTTGTACATTTCACTTATTATTATGTCACATTCCGCTAATCACGTGTGCTATTGCATGCATACACAAATTCCATAGACCACCTAATGAGTTGTTATAATAATGAAGTTGATTGCTTTTGTTTACACTAGAAGCTATTCACCCGTGCAGATGGCTAGGGAGGCGTGGCTTGTGGTCTCTTAATGAATGACAGCGAGTGCGTAGAAGACTAGCGTTCTCCTTATTCATCTTTCATTAGCACTGACTGGATCGGCTGCCCAAAAAGGACTGTTATCAGCATTAGTAGTAAACAACACATTTGTCTGTCTATGGCACAGACGTAGTATACACTACTGGTATTTAAATCTACAACTATGGCTTCTCAAGTGGATAATGTGAGTTATAACTTATGTAATATTCTTTATTATTGCTTTTGATGAATACTATTTTTATTTTTTTAATAGTAATTATTAAATAGATGGTACATAATTAATAAAACAACAGGATAACGCAGCACAAAATTTTTTAGTTTGTTCAAACAGTTTGATCTAATCAAATTCCTTGGTTTGTGAAAATTAAAATGCAACTCTTGTCAAGAAACTATCTCAAACACTTTGATATAGACCGATCAGTAAAACGGTCAGTCAGAAGGTTGTAAAAGTTTATACCAGTCCCAACTCTAGATGTCTAGAGTTAAAATGCTTCGTTTTGTTTGTTATTATTATGGTTGTTACGCAAAGCAGAGTCACTGAACTCATTATTGCTTGCTGGCTAGTAGTACTGACTACTACTAAACAAGTACTACTAATCCAATAGTGGTTATCTGTTTTCTTTGTTTGTTTAATGACTCAATCAATTCTTCACTCATTTCCTTTACGTTTTGAAGCAATCCAAATATTGCCATTACGTAGCCACAGGGCGATGATACATGGTCAACTCTGCCACCAAGTGGAATCTATTTCCTACCACCACAAATAATAGAATGATTTTTACTCTCATGTTGCGCGTGTGATTTTCTAAAACAACCAGTTCTCAAGGATGAGTGAATCAGCCACTATTTTTTGCTCAAACGTCTTACTATTTACCCTATCACTATCTGCACACATTAACAGGCTGATGTATTGTTTGCTCGCGTGGTCTTATCTTCTCCTTTCTACGGTGTAGTGTGCATTGTTTTTGTCTTGTTTGAGAAGGTAGTTTGAAATCAATATAACGTTTAGCGAGAGCCACATTCCTAGTTCGGAACTGTGTAACCATTCAGCTCCTTTGAAAATGTTCCCAATCGCACTTGAGAGGTATCACGATCTAGTCAAGGAGCCTTGACGCATCTGATCTGCAATCACATGGGTTTGGGAAGAGTCGTCTTCTGAGTATAGCTCAATGTTTTTTTACCTATAAAAAATTAGCGGTAAGTTGCTTGAAAACAACAAACAATGAAATGTCAGCGTTATTGGTGGCATTTTATTCAAAATTGATTGTTTCATTTAGTTTCTGTCGATTAGCGGGACTTTTTATTAGTTTCACGTAGAATACAAAGGGTACATCTCGTCACAATATACACTTTTAATATTCCTATTATAAGTGTGGATTTTGTAACAAATGACAAAACGCAGTAGAAAATTAAGAAGATCAATCTAATAAATTTCTGCTTGGAAAAAAAATATGGAACTAATCAAATTAAATAATTCTGAAAATTACAAATTTGAGCACATTACATAGCGATAGATGATGTAACTTGGCCAAGTATGCTGATTACTTTGCACCCCGACACATGTGCATGAAATTTAGCAGCATTTCTAAATATTTAAAGTAAACTTCATATTACGTTTTCTACGAATGAAGGTTGTGTTTTATCATGTTGGGTTTGGTGAACTATTAGGTATTGTTGATATACCTGCACTACCTGTAGCAACAGGTACTTGGACTAGTTCTGCTCTGACTGCACCCATTCGTACTTTGAAAGCTAGCTTTGATTCACGATATCATGATTTGCTGCTTTATCTGATCGACTTCTGCCTGCCAGACTGGTGGACATGTGGCTGTCTTTAGATGCTACCACTGTAAAGCCGTGGCTACACACACCTACGTTTTGTAGGAATATGGCAAAAAACTTTTCGTAGCGTCGCTCTGGTGGCTACACACACAGATGATTGATCACAGCAATGCTACGGAGTGTCCAGTGAGGCAAAGAGGACATAATTATTGAGAATAGTCAATGTAGTAACTATAATAAATATAAATTATAATAATTAATTAATTATGATGTTTCTTTATTGTAGATAAATAGTTTATTATCTGTGATAAATAATTAAAGTTTATAAATAATAATTAGTTGTTTATAAATAAAAAGTAACCTCTTTGATAGAAGTACTGTTGGCCAATCAGTAATGACCAGGTCAAGGTTGAATTATAAAAAACTTCATTGGAGTCGTCAAATTTCGTCCTTATATTTATCGAATCAAGAGTGGTTGTTTAATAATCATTGTCCAATCACCTAAGCGTCAGGCAAAAAAACGTTTTCGTAGACCAACATGTTGGTCTACGAAATTGAGCGTCTTTTTGTAAAAAAAAATTGTCGCATTCAAAGAAAAAAACCCGTTTTATCTACAAAACGTAGGTGTGTGTAGCCACGGCTTTAGGTAGTCAACCGATATTAAAGCAACATGTAGCTGATTCATCATTTTTCATGCTCAACCACCCTGCTGCCAGCCATTATGTAATGCTCTGCAGAAAGTTGGGATGATTGTGTTGATGAACTGATGTCAGCACCTTGGAATGTTTAGAGGAAGGGTTACTATCTACGCAAAGTCTTAGATAGGCATCACGCACTGTTACATATCATACGCTGTCCGCATTCAGATCTTAGCATCTGGTTTCACATTCTGTTTGCTCGCTTCTGAATTCTATTCAATCATCGCTCTGGGTCAAATTTCACATGCAGTATTCATCAGAACTTTAGGCATTATAATAAATTTTAATAAAGATTGTTTGATTGCTAAAGCCTTTGATATATTTATTAGTGCGCTTACTTGGTCCCAAGATATAAACTCTTATTTATCCACACAGCAATCGGTAACAAAGCAAATAAATAAACTGCTCGAATCTCGCTCAAGCTCAGTATAAAATAGTAAACATTTTACAAATGCCACACAAATCGGTGTCCTTGATAATATCTGGACATATTTCATTAAATAATAATTTCATCTCTAAGTAGCTCAAATGAAATGTCACTTTCAATGCATGCTTTTCTTCATAGCAACATACACGTATCATTTGTCATGGTAACTGTGTAATTTGTGTAGCTGTAGTTGCATTGTTGAATTAAGTATCGCTAGGTAGGTGGTGATGATTTGGAATGAAAGTTATGTTAATATTGTGTCTCCTAGCAACAGTTCTACAACTGAATTGGGAGCGCTGCATTTTTATTTATTGTCAACTCATTGAATCCGCTACATGGTTTCTGCAATAAAAAATAGAAATATATTTTTTGATTAAGCATGAGCAAACTTTGTTTTTCATTTTGTTTCGTAAAATTTAAAATTTAAGGAATGAAAGTTTTTAAAGATACCTAAGATAAATATAGTTTTCCATTTAGCGATTGTCAATGTTCAGCAGGTGATTCCAAATGCAAACATGTTTTATTACACCAGTTTACATTTTTAGTTTCAAATGGACATTGGCAGTGTGCTGCCAGTGTTGAAGGCACAATCTAGCTCTGATGCCGATGATGCAAAGGAAGGCCATTGGTTCTCCGAGAACACTTATGATATACCTGGTGGCAAGGTTGATACTGTAAAGGAAACATCTGTACAGAGCGGCGAGGGATGGCACTCACAGGCCAGCAAACAGATGTCTGTGGTGAGACAAGAGTTTGCTGGAGCTGATATCACGCCTAACGCAGGTAAAGAGATCTGTTTCAGCGTCTTACCAAATTATAGCATTGTACGACTAGACTTGAGGAAGTTGCAACATATTCGCTTATGATAGAAAATGTCACAGACAGCGTAAGGATAATTGTTTATCCTGATCTCCATACATGCTGTGGATATTGCAGACCTTGTACAATGTTTTAACATTCCTAGCTTGTTCAGGATACCTATTGTTACCAGACTGCATACTCTGCCAGAATCGTAGCTAATAATCATTACAGTTGAAAATGAAACGTTTAACTGTGCTCACTAGACTCAAATAGGCTCTGCAACTGGCCTAGAATGTGTCGCAGTTTGCAATATGTTGCGTTTAGTGTTGATAAACGCAACTTCTCTCCAAGTTACCACTTTCGAATAGAAGGTGCAGATATTGTCTATTACACCAGACATATGCATCATTCATCATTAAACTTTCCGAGAATCACTGGAAACATTCCGCAAGCTGCACAGGACTGGCCGTATGGAGATCAGCATCTAAATTTATTATTTTTACCACAAAACTTAATTTATTCTGATTCATCACGGATTGTATACAACTACCCAATCCTCATATTTAAATGAAATTTATTTTTAAAAAGTTCAGTTTTGAAAGTGTACTCTTGTTTTATGCAGGAGCTTTACAGATGCAATCAAGTTCACACAACGGTGCGCTCAAGCTTCTGGATGAGTTGGACTCGCTGTCAGATCTGATGGGTGCAGATCTCTCCAACTCCGATGTCTCTCAGTCAGTAAAAACTACGACTAGTCAAAGTAAATCTGTCAAACTTAGCAAGATTTCCTCCCCCTTTCATGGACAGTCGTTTGAACAGGCTGTGAAAAGCAACCGATTGGATACAAAGGATGGAGTTTATGACGATTTCTCAGGAAAGCGTTTTAATCTAGCTGAGGCTTTCGAAAAAGACCTGATTAACCCCGACTCAGCTGTTTTTATCAATCCCAGAGACAACCGATCAATGACTCTGCACAACGCCATACAGAAAGAGTATGTTGGCAAGAATGGACATTACCAGGAGCCATCTGGTGGAAGGAGACTGGATCTGAGCGAGTGCATGTCTAAGAGTATTGTGGTAGCTAGAGAGGTTGAACCTATAGTGGTCGACACAGAGAAGACCGAAGAGCATTATAAGTTTCACGTAGAGAAGGTAAACTTTTGTGTCATTCTTTACCTATGGACTTGGCAGCTCTACACTTTTCGCACACAAGCATTGTAGTTCATTTTGGTTTTTTATAAAAAATTGTTTTGAGTAATACAGATATTGGCAATTATCAATTTTCAAAGTTTGCAAATATACTTTACTCAAACTATTCAAATTATTATTTCTTCTATTCACATATCAGTCAGAAATGAAAAGTTTTGTCAATTACATGACTTGGTTGCTCAACATCATTTTAATGCGGTTATACTTAATAGGGTTCAAAAGATTTCAGCTTCATTACGATTTTACATCTAATTTAACTATGTAGCATTATAAACGAATCGGTACTTTTTACATTCACGATAAGGTCTTTATTATTATTAAATAATGGTAGACAGTCACATTGATGTGCGTTTGGTAGACTGAGTTTCTAACTTGATGTTGTACAGGTGGTGGACCCGAGCACTGGGGAGTACATCTCTGTCGAGAAAGCCATACAAGCTGGTATATTCGACCCAAGCAAGGGAAAGTATTTCAACATCAAAACTGGCGAGCTTTTAAGTGTACAGGATGCAGTAAGCAGAAATCTTATGGTGACCTCAGCTAAGGTGTGCTCATAGATTACCTTGTGTAGCTAGCTTGAAGTTTTTGCAGTGTTTAGTCTTTTTTCATGAAGTATTTTCTTAAAATTACCTGTCTATGACCAGTAAGTTGCAAAATTGCAAAGTTTTTATCATTGGTCATCGCTTTCAAGAATGAGAGTTTCTATAAAATGATGCGTTTGCTTGGACTACAAATTAGGTAAAATAATTTTTTTGTTATGACAATAAAAAATTTGTTTTTTACCCTTGCCACAGATCAAGACAAGTTTAGGTATATTCAACAATATGCTAATAAAACCTGTGTGATTACTTGTTTACATTTTTTAATTGTGTTGAATAAAAGATAAAGTCAATACTATTTCATATTAATGTGTTTTTCTGTTTTTAATCATGTGATTTATGTACATAGAGTGCTGAGCCGTGCAGAACATCCTCTGCCCAGCTGATCAAGACATCCAAGTCATTCAACGTGGTCGGAGCTGTGCACCCTATACTCAAGAAGAGAATGTCTCTCAACGAAGCCATATCGGAGGGAATATTAGGTACTGTGTGTCTGTTAATTACACCTTTCTCTTATCTAATAACTCAGCTCGGAGTACATATGAACAGCAAACAGCAACATAAACTGCTCTTAACGAGTCCATTATCAGTAACAAACGGATATTTCGTAATTACTTAGAACTTCTCATGAAATCACTCTTCTCGCTGCTCCATACTCTAGCATTCATTCATTGACTGTATATCGTCATACTATCACTGTATTTCTAACTCTTCTCCTAGCCTGTTGGCTTGAAGAAGAGCTGGCTAATGCAAGTTGGAGTTGTGTCACCAACAAGTTCTAATCTATCACATTCGTATGGCTTTTCGATTGTTTCACAACAATAGTCATATTATTATGTTGACAGTGCCACTGTTAGATGACTTTTTCATTTTTGAACCAGATTGAAGGATTTGAGACTGAATTATTTTTTTCATAAAGATGTCTTTTTCACCCGCTTTGAAATCCCTTCAGTCGCCATCGCCATTGCCATTGGTAAACAATAACACCTCTCAATTGCCATTGGTATTGGTAAACAATAACACCTCTCTATTGCGGCTGTTGAAACCAATGAAAACCACCTTAGATGTGTTTTTAGTTATGCAGCAAAAATATGGCTTTCATCATTGCTAGTTGTTGATTGTCAGTTTTCACTACTCAGTGTTCTCTATATCGAATGTTTTGCTGCTAATTGTTGATTGCTAGTTGTTAGTCGACCACTTGCTGTGCCCTCAGGCTTTATAACAATCACAAACTTCACGCTTGAGTCAGTACTTCATTGATTATATCACTAGATATCGGCCACTATGTCTATGATATAACAGTCACCGCTCGTAACCCGATGACAATAGTGGGCTGGCGTTGCTCTCAATCTCCTTATTGTTCCCTCCGTGTAGAGTGGACTAGTTTTTTTAAAAGGCAAGCTAGTATTATATAGTTGACCCGCGTGTGATGACAAGGAGCATAATAGAAAGCATAATAGGCTTTTCAACCTTGTGTTCTTGTATCGAAAAGCCTTTTCATACGCGAAGAACTTTGTTTGACTGGTTTGGACCCTCGCGGGATTCAGCGGTTAATAACAACACACTGGAATAAACTATTGCGTGTTTGTGAATAACAGTGAGTTGCAGTCGCCGCGATACTGTGTGGGCTGTAAGTATTATATTATATTCTATCTATAACATCAGCGCATTGTTGTTCACCAGAGAAGAGGCGTTGTAAATTTAGGACTATGCGAAAGTTTTTAGGGTAGCGCTGCGTCTAATTAGTCTTTGTTCTTCCTTTACCTGCGCTCTTTTATTTAGGAACTCCTCATCAACTTTACTAATTACTAGCAGAGATCTTCCTTCCTGCTATCTAACACACTGAGTGAGCCGAGTCGCTGTATTACTTACTAGCTTAGAGTACTAACCTTCTGCAGTGATTGCCCCTCGATAGGGGATATCCTGCTATGACGTCTGTTCATGATCAGCTGAGATAAATGGTGGATGAACTATGTAGACTAAATTCTATGTTACTTTGACTAAATAGACTAAATTCTATGTTACTTTGCTGCCAAGCAAAAACAAAGTTGTTGCTCAAGCACTCCAGGGTCACAGTTGGTCTGCAAACTTGAACGTTCAGCATTTCATGCTGCTCTTTTGTGCAGCCACAACTATAAGCTAGTAAAATCAAAGTTATGTTTAAAAATGTTAGTCTGCCCAACTAACTAGCAATCTTGCTACTTTGTTGTGTGCGTTAGCTCTACTCATACTTTGTTACCTGCAGATCGAAGCAAAGGACTCTACATTGACACATTAAATAACAAAAAATACAAGATACAAGATGCCATACAAAAAGGATTGGTTATAGCTGAACAGGTAGAGACTAAGGGAGACAACTCCAATGAAATTGTTACTAACAAAGAATCAACATTTACAGTCATTGGAGTGATACATCCTGTAACTAAAGAGACAATATCTGTCGCCAAGGTAACTGATCAACAGTTGAATGTCAAAATTACCATCATGTACTCTTGAGGGAAATATGGTCGTGTCAGGTATTGTATATTTTTGTTGTGTTTGTAAAGGCCAAGGGACCAGGTTTGTTGTCAATGGAGTATCATTTAGTGCGCAGACAGCAGGTGTTTGCATAACTTGTCAGTGGCCATGGGTTCAGATTACAGTTAGGTTTGACATGTTATTGCAGGTGGAGTTTGTGCTCATATGGTTATCTCTATTTGTGTGTGCAGGCAACAGAGCTGGGAGTGCTGGACACCAACCAAGGCCACTACAGAAACACGGAGACTGGCGAGTCTATGAGTATGAGTGAAGCTATTGAGAAAGGACAAGTGCTGGTGGAGAGAGGGATGGTTAAACGAGACGAGAGAGACAGGAAGGTGTCAAGCCTTCACATTGATGAGGAGGAAGAAGAGGTAGTCTAACACATACATAGCTTTTAAAATGTTGGCTAACAACACTTGTTATGATGGCATTCCTGCCTTTGGACTTGGTTACTGTTTCGTTTGACTCCGTAGAGATTCTCAGGTTGTGATGGCAGTCAAGAGTCAAACCCTCATTTGGTCATACGTAGGCACAGCTGACCCAACAAATAGACAATGTACTTGAACAAAAAATGTCGACTGTTAACTTGTTATGATTCCACAGTTGATTAGTCTAGGCTGAAATAACAAAAACCTATCGCTCTATACAATAGTGTTATTGTTTTGAAACATAACTGTTTCACTACACAGTGGAAGCAGCGTTGCTTTAAATTGTTGGAATTTACAGGTGAACACGTAATTTGTGTTTGTGATGTTGAAATCGGCCACGCAGATGCAAATATACCGGTTAGGCTAATAGCTTTACACTGCCTTCCTAGCTCATAACTAGCTGAGATTGTGTAGGTAATTGCTTGCAGCCATGCTGCAGCCTATCAGTTCTGTGCAAACTTAGCCTTAGGCACTGCATATCTCACGCAGCTCCTAGTATAGGTATATGTAGTGTGTGATAAACTGGGGGCCAGGGTATAGTTTGCTGTTATTGAGTGGTACGATGATTAATTGGTGTTCGCTGTAATGTAATTAAGTGGAGCCTGCCTACGAACCACGCTGCCTCTCTCAGAGACTGCCGCTGCTAATTCCACTCTGAATAATCGGCAACCTGTGGGTGTAAATGGCAGATCGAGTGAGGAAACATCGCTGAAGCATTTTAACTCCTCTCATCTGTCCATGAGTATGAATGTTCACTAAGATTCCTGAATGATGCATCAGTTTTGTGATGCTCTCTCGTAGAGTACTGCTTACACGGGCATGGCCATATTATGTGCTCTTTTGGATATTGTAAAGTGTTCTGAGATTGCTATCAATGCATTCACTGCACTCATTCTTGATGTTCAGTGACAATGGTCATATATAACTATCTAAAAGCCTACCCACGCCGTTCATGGTAACTAGAGGGCAGACAATTCCAGTACTGTGTGAAATGAGTATAATGCTATTTATCTGGGCCATAATATAATCCCGAATGCATGATTTTGTATATAGTTGTTTATAACTAATCCTTTATATATCCGTTGACCAGGTATGGACTGTGGTGGAGGAGGTGAAGACAGAGACTAAGAAATGGGTAATTACGTCTGTTGTTGATCCTCGCACCAACAAAAAGATCTCATTTGACGATGCGCTGATCGAGAGAGTTCTAGATCAGGAGAATGGTAAATACTGCAATCCTGAGACTGGACACGAGATGAGCATTGGACAAGCTATTGAGAGGAATTTGATACAGGTAGGACTTCTTGGGCATCGAGTTGTTTTTTTTATCTGCACTGTGCACCCCCCTTCCCCTCCTTGTATCTTACCTTTTATGTACAGAATTTACACCTGACATTTTCAGCTATTTCGTGATATGATTAATAACTTACGACATCAAATCGTTTTTATTGCTCAAATGACAATCAAATTCAAGCACACAACGTAACATTTCGTAAAAAAATCTGCAAGTTTTTCTGAGAGAAGACTACCGCTGTTTTACATTTGTAAAACAGCGTTAAATTGCTAAAATGTTTTTGATTTGCTCATTTAAAATCTAATGAATTTCATACCAGCTTTTAGAAGAAAGGTTTGTGAATGGGTTCAATTAAAATTCCACTTTTTAACTGGAATGGTTGATTTTAAACGAGAATAAGAAAACGTAAAATTGTGATGAAAAGCGAGTGAATTTGTGACCAAGCACATGAATATATTGTATAAAGGTATTTTAGGAATCAACTGGCAGTACATTGCATAACTATTATTTGGATTACCTTCAAAATTTCTTCATTTCACATCAACCTTTGATTTTTCTATATCACATGCTGTCAATCGCGTTTGAGATACGTACTCGTTCTAACGTGCATTGTTACTTCTGGCTAAGAGAAATCTCACAATATGTAACCAACTTTTAGGAAAAAAATGTTTACTGCCGTCAGTTTACATGTAAAAGGACATACATAAGAAAAGTTACTTTTATTCCGATGAAAGATGGATGTATTCTGAAATGTTTTGTATAATGCACTTTATCAGTCATGTTTATTGATGCTTTAGGGGAAAGTGGAAAGTACAGTACATAAACTGGTATGACAGCTGTTGTGTAGCCTTTGCATTAGATACTCCACATACCTCATACATCTGTATCGTATACTTATATATAGATATATATAGATGTGAGGTGGAAATGTATGAGATATGTCTATATTGTTTTTTATATCGTAGCAGACGCGCAATACTGTTATTAGATAGTGATTATCATTTTTTAAATAACATTTAATAGAAAAACTTTAACGCTAGTTTTGTGTTATTATTTCTATTTGTTGTTCTCTTACATGGGTGCGGTTTTGTATATGATTCATTTATCAATGTTGTTCCCGAGAAATATTTTCCGTTTATTTCACCCTTTTTTCTCTCTGCCCCCCCCCCCCCCCCCATCTTTAACGCTCTCTGCTGGTAGACAATGATTCCTTCTATCATTTAATTCAATATTTCGCTTCAAAGATTGCAAATTATCTTCAAATCACCGTTACTGGAAAGCGAAATTAAATAATCGAATCACTTACTGCCAATCAATTTGGCATGCTGTCGGCATGAGGATGCCTCAGACCTTATCTCAGGAGATAATAAATATCATTGCACGATTGTTGTCTGATTTACTGTGGTGTTGTAAAATCTCTGTTCAATTGTTTGCTATCGGCTACAGTTTGTGATAGGCAGCAGCATTACACTTGTTCTTGTCTTACCTTCCTTATATCTTTGAATGTTAATTTTATTTATCGAATGAAAACACTCCACCATACAAGGCGCTATTATTTAAGATTTTATATTAATGTTTTTAATTGAAAATAATTTCGGCATATTCTATTTTCATCATTTGCATCACCATTGCTGTTGTTAGCTGCTAAGTATTATTGTAAAATCACGCCAGACAGGATGTACTGGAAATTATCAAGAGCGAATGCAAACTTTTTAGTAGAACACATCTATAGGCCTCCATAGTGTTATAGAGAACCAATCCTGTCATTTTGGTCTAGTTTTTGGCGTTAGTGTCAAACTTTTATCTCTCCCTGTTGTAGTTTAATTTCAGTAGCAATAGCCTAATGAACTAAAAAAAACAATTAGGGATCTTTTAGAAGTTGTACACTCTCTCACAACTAGCTGCTAGAAGTATCGAGAGCTCTAAATAAATAATGAGTATGCGATGCAGGGAGAGCTGGTGTCTGTGAACATGGATGGAGGCGAGTATTCATCCTTCCAAGCAACGGCAGACAACGTGGAGCACGTACGTGACCCAAGGACGCATAAGATCATCACATACGATGCTGCCTGCAAGCTTGGGCTCATAGACAGAAGCACTAGGACCTTCCACAATCCCGTCACCAACCAAACTCTCAGTCTAAATGAAGCGGCGCAGAGGGGATTTATCAAAAAGAAGGTAATCAAAGTTTTACCTCGTGACTATTGGTTAGTAGTTGTGACGCGCTTGCCTAGTTAAGTCTTTTAAAATGACAACGATAATTTGTTTGAGAGGTTTATTGCTGTCTACATGTCTTATAAGTTTCTGTAAGCAGGTGAGAAGGTCCTGTAAACATAGCATGTAGTTTGAATTCCACGATGGCTAAGAGGATGCAGTAATATAAGACATTTTTGATGAGGTTTATTCTAATATTGTTGCTTGAATAATACCGTATTGTGTCAAAAACACTCACTCAGTTACAAATCTATATATAGTGAGGAGTCATTATTGTATGACTTAATGCTACATGTACATCTACCAAATAGCCACCGAGTTGCCTGTAGCGATTGGAGATGGCATCAGGGTGTTCACCTATTCTTTTCTCTACTTGCCATTCTCAAGCAATACCGATTAAACTTGCTGTATTTGATGTCATGGTTAGCCATGAAATACTTTGAAACAACAAAGATGGGACGCTTAAGAACAACTCTTTTTGCATAAATAATTTTGCTTGAGGAACATTATTATTGGAAACATTAAAACCGCGAGCAGTGATATAATTGGTCAAATCACAAATTGTATACGAATTTTTTGTTGCGGATCAAAACCTGCCGACTACCTCGAATCAGACGCTACAGATTGTTTGGTGATTTATCTGGAAAAGAGGCTGCAAAATCACGCAATCGGGAAGTAATTGGACTTAGGTCACTACGGTTAAATAGTTTCAGAAGTTATCTTCTCCTTAGACAAGACAATTTCCGATGACATTTGTAGAGCATTTATTATTTATTACAGTCTCCATCTAAGTCGCCCACGCAGTCTGCAGAGCCCGAGATACGCCCGAAGGCTGCCAATGCTGTTGAAGCACACAAGGTGAAGTTTGCCTCTAAACGAAATGTCTTTGAGGACCAATCCCACTTTGACCAGACGGACAGTTTCTACGATTCAATGAGTGGTGCGGAAGAGAGCATGCGAGCGCAGGAAACCAAAACAATGGAGACAGACTACGTGCACAGTGAACCAGTCCACAGACCTGTCATACAATCCAGTTCAATGAGCAGCCAACAACAATCTACCAAGTGAGTTTTTCATTCCTACTCTTAGATTGAGAACATTCTACGGCTCAGTGGTAAACGTACCCACAAAAAGTTGGTTTAGAAACTTTGAATCTCAGTTCAGTATAGTTAATGATACATAGTTGTACTGCTTCAGCAGTGTTAGTCAGTTACAAGGGTAAACAACTCCTGTAAATGCAACATTATCAATTTATGGTAAAGAGTTCTACAACTATATTTAATGGCAAATAATTTTGGTTCAAATCAAAATAGTAGAATAGCAGTTTTTGCAGCTAGGTGAGAGCAAAAGATGACTATGTGCACCAAGCAGTTATTACGTGAATAAACAAGCTTACGCAACTGTTCCTTTCATAAACAGACCATGAAATGTTATGGGTAATTAACTTGAACAGCCTCACCGAGATTTATAAGCTAGATGCTAGCGAGGTTTTCCCTATCAATCAGTTGTTCTGGCCCATAATGCAGTTATGATGCAAAACACAACTGATATGATCTTCAGTGTAATGGCATCTCTAATTAGTATCTGATATCCATGCACACATAGCTCAGTAGTGAGCTGGTGCGGGGCAGCTCTACAGCTCTTTATCGCTGCTCTCCTGCTCTCCACGTGTAACTGCTCAATCTAACTATTGGGACAGTATATATGGGCACCCGCTCTTACTGGAGTATATCTCTCAGTCTATACTGGATACGTCTATGATTTTATAGCAGTTTACTTACCGATGACACAACGTCTACATCTATGTCGTCGTCAACACATCGTAGACCTGCTATTGAGTAAGTTTGCAATCCTGCAGTGGCTGTAGCTTCTTCTCTAGCTTCGCTTGTAGTCTTACAAGGCAGTAGCTTGTCAGCTAGCCTCTGCTCCTAATATTCTAAAAGTGGTTAGAAAGCTTAGCTGGGTACCGCAGGTGTTATGGTTCACAGTCTGTATTAATCAGTGTTCCTCTAACACGTGTTATGTACTGGTGTGGTGTAAGTGGTAAGAGGGTCATAGAAAATGTGCGGTGTGTGTGAGATGGCGTGAAGAGAGAGAATATTCTAACAATTTAAATCGCTGATGTTATTGTAAGCTTCTGTCAAGTCCGTGACTAAGCTTGCTTACGGCTGCCATTCCTCTTGTATTATTAATGGCTTTCTGCGAAAAGATAGCTGACTGTTGCTGCTGTATTCTTCTTCTTATTACTATTACTTGTTATTATTATATGATTTTGTAAGCGACATGCCATTGTCAGCTGTTTACAGAAGAGTTGTATACCTGTATGATGTGTTGGACTGTGGTGTGGGCACTCTGCTAAGCATACCGAGTGATGTGTCTCCACAAGTTGTCACATCATTTATGTTGGCTTTATGAATAAATAAAACCCACATTTATCTTTCACGATCACTAATTTTTTCAGACAAACTTCAATTATGGTATAACGTGAGGAAAATTAACTTGGAAAATTCTTTACCTAAGCAGCAACTGTGATGGATGTATTTACAGTAGTATGCATACACATGTATGTGTAGTATACCAAGTGTTTTGTTTAATATAGCCCCAAGCTACTAAACAGAGTGGATGCAGTGCTGGGAAGAGCTAAACTCTACACCAATGAGTCTGTGATATCAAGCTCAGAGACTCACCTGTCTGGCTACACCACTGACTGGCAGGCAGAGAGAGTCTACAACCTGCGTACAGGAGATGAGCTCTCTCTTGATGAGGCTGTAGATAGGGGAATACTCGATGCCAAACAGGTACAGCATGACTTACGTATTACGAGAATACTTCTCAGTACTTCCTGTGGGAAGATAACTTCTAAAAATGGTTATAATTCTGATTGTCTGCGTGTACAGAGTATAATGTGTAGTGTAAAACACCATTGACATTGACATAATCACATTTAGCTTTGCTGAGATGGTTTTTGTATCTTCAAGTATATTGAATTTATCTTTAATAATTTCTCAAGTATAAACTTTATCAACTTCTCAAACTATTCATATTGACATCTATCATCTACTTTGTTTTTTTTAAATATATATCAGTAGACTTATTTCACTTTCCTCTATCTGGTTTTTTATACATTACGTTCGGTGAGTTGGATTTAAAAAACTTTCTTGTTCATATTTTAACTTTATTGGTTTTTGCAAGTAATCAACTTAATCACTCTTGTTCCACTTCAGTTTTTTTTCTTGTGGCATTGGGGTCTCTGCTGTTAAGTGTACAAACTCAAGGAGTCGCCCTTATTTTTGCAGTGTTTCCCCAAAAAAGGCAACTTCAAATTTACAAAAAGTTGTCTCGTGTTGAAAAGATAGTTCTACTAAAACTGTTGTTACTGCAGTAATTGTAACTTATAATTGTTTCCGGTAGAACATTTTACAAAATAGTAAAAGCTTCTACGATTGTAAACGTATATATTTTTACCATATAACAAAAAGTTTTTGAAGGCAATTTGAGATTAATGATTCAACTTTAATTTTTAGGATTCGTTCACAAATATTGTTATTTATTATGATGAAATCAAATCAATTTTTTATAATATGTAACGGCCCCACTGCCATTTTCAAGCTGGCTCGAAGGCCAAATGGCTTTTGTGAAAGTCTCTCGCAGTTCATATTAGACCTTTTTTTCGCAAAGTTAATACAAAATACAATACTCAGATATGACACGCTTGCAACAAACACAACAAACACAGGATTTATCTACCGTAGAATGTAAATTCAAATTGCATTCCAGAACACTTCTGATAGAGCACAAAATTTTCAATGGCTAAACCCAACGTAGAACTGTACAATAACCATGTGGGTACTATTTGTGAAACTTTTCATAGAAATCACCTGTAAAGTCAACTGACGGTGCAGCCTAAACCATCATTTGTGCACAGCTGAAGAACATGTGCAAGCAGCACTGTTGCTGCTGTTGTAGTGAAATGGTAACAGGTTGTACATCATCAACTATTTCATCCTAATTTTTTTTTAAAAAATTATTTTGGTAATGCTATACAGCAAAAATTTTTTTTTCTAAAATTTCTACAGATTGTTCTTCACAACTTTATATCACTAAAAAGAAACCTATGTATATAAACATATTTCATTTTTCTCATATTTGATTTTTTGGATTTATTAAAAATATCATATTTTTTTCTCTCGGCATATCCATGCTTATTCTCATTCATAGATAACAAGATTTATTCTATTTCAAGTTTAGTAATTTTTGCTTTACAAAGTATGCAGATGATTATGGGTGTAGTGAGATATTTTTTGGTTTTTAATGGTTTATTGGTTTATTTTGCATGCGTTCAATGGCGTGCATAGAGATAGCACATGTTATCTTTGCTGTACTGCCTCCTGTTTCCTTGCACGAGTATCATGGGAAATATTTAAATATTGGTGTGATATACAGTTTTTTTTAAACATTCCGGTATTTACATTCGTGAAACTGATCGCTTTCAGTAAAAACAAAAATGTCGTCTGACCTTTGAAAGTAACAATCAGCCAACATTGCATAGTTGAGTCTCGTTATTCATTCAGTATCTCAAGTGATCATCAATGGAGACATTCTCTCGTTATGCATGATGTAACCTAGGTAATATTACAGCATTCCTAGCTCATCTAGTGTACTGTTGTTATTAGTTACCCAGTCACTGCTTCTCCAGCTCACTTAACCATATTTTGTGTACATAACAACACTACTGATCGGAAGTTATGTGATATAATACACAGCTGTGAATCTGGCTTCTAGACTAGCATGTAATAAGGTCTAAAATATTTTGGTGACCCGATCTTCAAAGTTTACTTGATAATAATTTTACTTGATATAATTTGAAAAAATTGCAAATAACGGTTTTCTTGTTCATACAGAACTGTGGCTTTTCATAAACATACACAAGATACCAAACAAATAGAAGAATAATTATAGAAATATAGTAGGTTAGGCTATTGCCTTTTTGCAATCACAAGGTTATGGTGTCTCACATCCTAGGTACAGCTGATGAGGAACTACAAAAAAGGTCAGTCACCTACAAAGTTAACCACAGAGACATGGTCAGCCTCACAAAAGTCAGCCCCTGTAAAGTCAGCACCCTCAAAGCCTGCACACAAAACTGTTCACAGTTCAGTCAGCATGAATGGTATTACCAGTGATCTAAGTGAACCTTTTCAACAAATGACAACCCAGACCAACCTTCACTCTCATCCTTCACGAGACCGTGGGTCATCGTTGACCAATGAAAATACTTCAATGGTGGTTAAAGTCTCGCAGGTTAGTCATACTAATGAATCAGTTTCTTTGAATTGCTTTAAAGTGAAAAATGTCAATTTTTTTTGAAAATTTTGAGCTGTTAGCTATTTTTTAAAATTAAAAGATTGGATCTGTCTGAGGGAGGATTATGCTTTGCAGATTTATCTCTCACATTTTCTCCTCCGTATTACGTCAACTTAACATAACCTTATTATTCAAACTCTGGTGATGCGTTCTTTTACAGACGCAGCAATGCCAGTCTCGTATCGGCCCGTTGTCATACAACGCAGCGGTAAGACTCGGGCTGTTCAACATAAAAACAGGCAAATACAGGGACCCCACCACAGGCCTGGTGCTGGGCATACAGGATGCAGTGTCTCAAGGGTTCATACAAGCTAACGGAGATGCTATCACCAATCTTAACACTGGTATGTGCCACAAGTTTACAGGTTTATAAACTGCCTTTTTATTTATACGTCAAGTGATCTGGCTGAGTGATATATGCCTTAATTATTTACAAACATATCCTAACTATGGATACTGCCAGGTGCAGACATATCATAGGCTTTCACTTAGTACAGTTGTTTAACTTCAAGTAAGAACGCATGTACAAATTGATTCAGTCTTATTTCAGGTTTATTTAAAACGCAGTATACGCTTTTCATGGCTGAAAAATTCAGATTTAAAAAGTCAAGTCGGGAAGCTCGAACTTTTTAGCATTTTTATTATGAATTTCTAGGCACTCCAATCACACTGGCCGATTGCATCCAGAGAAATCTCATTGACTCAGAAACAGGCAAGATATTCGAGAGTAAGCTAAAGCAGTTGAATATAGCCGTACCCAATCAGTTCATGTCGTCAAGGAGCGCCAGATATGCACCAATCAACTTTGAGGATGCTCTCAAGGTATTACATCAATGCGATTATGTTTGCTGCCTCTGTCAAGATAGTCTAAAATCTTATAGAGGGAGTTATCTGCTCATTTAGTGAAAAATGTTAATGAGAGAGCAACTCCAAGTTTTGGTTATGGCTCAAGCTTCAAGGTATTACTGGTTATTTTTAATTTTTTGTGCCAAGAAAAATTATTATTTTCTTGCTGGAGTTGTCTGATTAATAAGCCAGGCAGTAGAATGAGAACGCAACTCCATGTCTTTTTATTCATTTGTATTGTTTTCATATACAGCAAACTCGCCTTACTGCATTTCAGGTTGGTCTTCTTAACCCTCACACAGCAGAGTTCCAGCACCCCCAGTCTGACGAGACCAGCACTATCGGGGACGCTGTGGCACAACAGTATATCTCTGGCAAGTCTGTGGTGGTGCAAGACCCCACTTCTGGTAACAGATACTACCTGGATGATGCACTGAAGAAAGGCATCGTCAATCCTAACAATGGTTTGTATCAATATTTTTCTCCAAACGTAAATTTTTTACGATCGCCCCCACTTTCGTGGCTAAAAATAAAACAGTAACTTGTCATTTGACAGTATATTTCTAGCATATACTTCAAGTCAGCAGGGATTTTCAAACATATTCACAATCACACTGTAAATGTTTAATATATGACGTCATGACACTACATTATTGCCATAGGTGGAATCTTTGATGTAATGCGGGGAGAAAGAGTGATGACGCTGTACGAGGCACTGAAGACTAAACTGTTTGAAAGTGTGTACGATCCGTTTGACCTGAGTCTGCTGGACCCCAACAATGGCCACAGGGTGGATGTCAATCAGGCTGTGAAGAGATCACTACTGGGACACAACACTTGTGTAGTCTACAACACAGACAAGAGTCGACAGGTAAATATTGTTGGCCATGTCTATGTCCGACCCGACCATTTTATGCATTAAATTTTTTATCTCAGGCTATTTGGTTGGTTCATTTCCTATTTGAATTAACTTTCTTAAGTTTCAACATTTCTTGAAGCTTTCTCTGATCTTTGATACTCAACGAAAATTGATTTATTGAAATATTTGAAGTAGCTATGCTTACTCACAGAACTATCCACATATTTTTCTGTTCAGTCAAGTATGTAGTTGTTAAAGATAATGAGAAAAGACATTATCTTGCTCACTATATTCTATGCGTACTGACGTTTAGCATTGCTGCTCTGTTCACCAGGTATCATTTGACAGTGCAGTGGAAGATGGGATAGTAGATAGACTTATGGCTGTATATATTGATAAGAAGGGTGGCCGTAGACTGGTGTGTAAAACTGCTGCAGAGATGGGCCTTATTGAGCCAATAGGAGCCCCTGTACTAAACAAACACAGAGTGCTCGAGTCTATACACAAGCTGTACGCTCCCCCTGGTGACAGGTTGGTCAGCTTTTTAAAAAGAGGCTAAAAAACCTTTATCACAATTTGTGAAGATTGCAACTATAATTTGGAGTTGTGTATGCAATGTTAACCTTTACTTACTCTAAGAGTTGTCTCCTCTGTTTAGTGTTTTTCTTTTCCATGGCAAGAGATGAAAGCTCATTTTACTATTCAAGTATTTACTCTTGTTGACTTCTATAGCCATTAGTTAAAGTCTACAGCACTTTTACACTTGACTTCAGTAAACTCAGATCAACGTTCGGATTAAAAAATTATCTTTAACGGGTACTCCTCCTTTGAAGCGAATGTATACAAATCTTATTGCTGCTCTCCGTCATAGAACTGCGTTTGGCTTTCATTAATAATCCTAAATAGTAATTACTCAATCAGTGAAGTCTAATGCTGGCTTTTGGTTGATGTGTTGTAGCATCTCCGCCCCATCATACACCATGTATGAGGATGTGAAATCAAGGGAGATAAGCACCGTACGCAAGCCTGACATACGCACAGAAGTGGACATGCAGGAATACAAAAATGAGAGAACTATCAAGCTGAGTGGTAAATCTGATGGCCTCAAGTCTGACGTTATTGAGGTAGCCCCAGGAGACAAAGTCTTAGTTCCTCGGCCTTTCAAACCGGGACGAGCAGCACCTCCTCCTGTTCAGAATGAACCATTAGTTCAGAAACCAGTACAGCAGAAGCCATTGTATAACAAGCCTCCCCAGACAAGGCCTTCACAGGAGAGGCCTTCACAGGAGAGACCCAGTGGTGCACCAATAGTTGAAGATCCCATTCAAAGGTACAGACTTGATGGTTGTCAGCGTATTCTGCATTGCACTTTTTTATTAAAGGTTGACCAAGCTTCAGCACCTGAATTCATGTCTAACAGAACCTTTAGATGAAATTCTCTGCTCGTTTTTCTAATGTCCACTTGCAGTTGTGGGTTATACTCGAATTAGTTAACTCGTGGTTCATAGTAAAGGATGCTGATCACATGCTCAAAATAATTTTGCCGGACAGAAAGCTGGCATTCTTTAGCATGAATGAATTATTTTGGTATCAGATGTAATATGATGAGCTGCTATGTGACAATTTACAGAGAGTCTGCTGATTTGTACTATGATTATGAACAGTAAGTTTTAGTGTGGCGGTACAACGCTGCTAGGTTACTGCTCCGCTCACCTTTCTGTCTAATGATCTCCTGGTGATGGCCATTTGTTAGTCATGTCACAATGTCTGTGTGGCAGCGTCCAAGTATTGCTAGCCAATGAAATTGTCCTGTGTATATGCTGCTATATGTTTCCACAAATATTTTGCATGAGCGCATTGACATAGAAATGATCTACTCTAAATGTTTGTTAATTGGTTTCACTGAATAATTTAATGGTAGAAAAATGTAGCTCAACTATTTCTTCGTCATTAGTGAATTTCTGCTTGCCTATTGAAGGTTTTTGCAATTATATTTATTATTTTCCATGGCGGTTCTAATATCAGCCAGCCAAAGTTATAGTGCATAATTTTTAAGTCATAAATACTGATGTCTGTATTTTGTATAAATTGGTCCATCCATAATTCTTGGTTTCAAGATTTGTTTTCTCCTGCTCAAGATTAATCTTGAAGGCTTTCTATAGCTTCCTCTAACCCTCACCAATTTCCAGTTGCTTATCACAGTAACACATAATTGCCAACTTGCTACATTTTCCAGCCATGTAAACAAATGAATTAACAACCCGCTAGTTTTGAATTAAATTTATTTTGTTATACAGAACTGCGAAAAAACCTGTTGAAAAACCTAAAGATCTCTTTGATGATTCGCAACCACCATTGACTTCTCCAACTAGTCACAAGATAATTTCTGTGACTGAAGAGGTCTATGAAACTGTTGAGACAAAACCAGGCACAATGAAACGAAGAGGTCAATCTGAGGACATCAGTGCACCAGAATACTTCACAAAAGGTTTGTACTATGAGACATCATTGCAAGGTTCAGTGAAGTAGTGAAGGTGCTAGTATAATTCTTTTGTGAATTATTGCCGAGAATAAACAAAAAATATTGTGATGTAGGGGAGGCTGTCGAGGTGCTGATAGAGGATGACGAGATAGACAACTACCAGATGAGTGTGCAGACAGAGAAACCTCCAGATGTTGAATGGGATTTGACCTTGACCCAACAGCCAGGCAAGGAACAGAAAGTCACCAAAATTGTTGAAGAGGTAAAAGTTTGCTTATACACTGTTGAAAATATTATATTATTTATTATTTACTTTCTTAGATAGTTTTAATTACTCATTTTTGTATTGTTTATTTTGTTTGTGATCTCAGAAGTATACTTTTCCTTAATCTATTCAACTTGAAATAAAAAAAACCGTTAAATCTAACAATTCAGTGTGATAAAAATATTTTTGTGCATTTGTAAAATCTTTGAAATAGTGAAAGTAAGCCAAACTTATTAATAAAACTTGCAGACAGTGGAAGAAGCCATGATGGATCCCCACAACCAGCCAAACATGCAGATCACTGTAGAGTCTGCAGAGACAAAGTCTTCATCCCCACCACCACCTGTTCAGGAGATACTGGAGCCAGTAGCCATACCTCCTGTTCAGAAAGCGCCTTCTCCCCCTCCTAAACGCATCAGAGATAAAGAGATTATCATCATAGAGAGAGAGGGTGGGAATGTTACCAAAAATATCAGCATCAACATCGATTCCGCTTTAGAAGAAGGTCAGTTAGTTTTGAGAGAATAACTACTTCATCCATTTTGGGTTAGAGACTAAAGTTATATGTTCGCACGCGATTGTGCTAAGGTTTTGTTTTAGCAATTTTTTTAGCAATATTTATTCATTAGTGATCGCAGTCAAACTTGTTGTGACAAACTACAGCTTGCAAATTTTTATATAATCATTGATTGATAGTGGCGCTACATGTTATTACAGAAAATGGTTGTTAAATATTTCCATGATTGGCTGATCAAGAAATTGATTGAGATTTCTTGACGATAATCTCAAATAAAATGCTGGCTATTAACTAGGCGATTTTACCAGAAACGGAAGAAGAAAAACTCTCAATCTTTCAGCTCAGTCGCCAAACAGTCGATATATGTATATGCTGCTTGATTGTTCAATCAGTCTCACAGGACATTGCTGACTGCTGACTCAATTATTCGGTCACAATGTTACTAATTTGTTGAATAACAAGTCTGAGTCAATAACGCCCATGTTACATTTTTTTACAAGTTTTAATTTCATTCGTTGCGTTGTACCATGTAATTGGTTGGATAAATATTTGTATTGTGTAGGCTTCATTGACTTGCCACGAAGAGAGTTCACACACCCCAGCACAGGGGAGACAATGTCACTGGTAGAGGCGATCAAGAGAGGGTTTATTCAGGGCTCCAATGATGAGATACGCAATGCTATTACATCACACTATGAGAAGCAAAAATTGGCCAGTCTAAAACAAGCCATAATGGAATACAGCACTACAAAGGTGGCTATTGCATGTGGAAGAGGTTGAATGGAGATTTGTGTTCTTGAATGACATTGTTTTGATGCACGTATGAAATATTGTTGATGTGAATCCCCCATGTAAAATAGAAATGGCCTATAAAATGTTCGTTTTAAAAGCTTTCTCATTTTTATAAATAGTTTTTATTACATCAGTTTTATTTGTAAATATAATTCTTGTTGTTGTAGCGTGAATACGGCTTACATTCTCAAAGCATAAATTTGATTTTAGGAGTTTTCTTCACTTGTGGAAAAAGAGCAAAGAGGGATGCCCCTATCAGACTGTATTACTAACAAAGCCTTAGATCCCCGATCTGGTAAGTTTGTGGATCCCAAGTCTGGTCTGAAGTACACCCTGAAGGAGGCAGTTGAGCATGAGATGGTGGATGGAGAGAGCGCTCACTTCACCAATCCAGGGAACAAGAAGACTTACACCCTGACAGAAGCTTTCTCTCAGAGAATACTTGACCCCTACGGCAAATGGACCAGCCCTCTTACAGGTACACAGCAGTATTTGAATTGCATTGTGGTCCTGGTGAATGCTAAATTGTTTTAAATCTCTTGGCTATGCAGAGCAATGTTTGCATCGATTAGATGTACATGAAGCATCTTTGGCTGACAGGTTGATGTTTTCTTCTCGAACCGCCAGATTAGAATGCATACTACAAATGCTAGCAATGTTGAAGCATTGCTGTGTGTTGCCACTTTAATACAAGCAAATATCTTTAGGTTATGAAACAATCATTAAGTTTTACCAAAAAAATTTGTATACAAAACTTGTGTAACAGCGACGTGGAAGATTTCACTGGTTTGAGCTGATGTATGACATGCTATAACACAGGGCAAAGGGCATCGTTTAGTGATGCTATCAAGAAAGGACACGTGAAGATGATCTCTAGCGAGCAGACGATCAACAAGATGACTACCATAACAGAGCTGAAGAAGGTGAGGGTCGATTTCGTCATACACCCAGTTACTACTGAGAGGATATCGTACAACCAAGCCGTCATGGAGGGTGAGTGTCATATGTGCCGTCATTGTGGTTGGGCCTTCTGAATGAGTGCATGTTAAACCATGTGTTTTAATTCTCTTCGAAATCGGAATATTATTTTTTTTGTACCTTAATGAAAATGACTACTAATGTAACTTTACATGCAATCTTTCAGTTTATCCACAAGACGTCTTAGTTGCCATTAACAAAGAAATGTATTAAAAAAGTAAGGGAGTATAAAAACTTTCCAGACTTTGAATGCTAGATTTAGCAATTTACTACTCGTAAGTTGGTATGTAAAGGCATTCCGTTGAATATTAACTCATTCTATTTACTCTAAGTCAGTTTATTAGTTTATTAGAGTTAATGCAGGCCATCTATATATTTGTACACCTAGCAGTGTCTAGTATATGACTGGGTGGTGCAGGTGCTCTACTACTGCTACATTTATTAATAACAGCAGCTAAGAAGGTTAACTAACACAGGAAACTGTCTGTTATTTCACTGCTAGATCTTACACCGCATGCATCTGCTTAGGTATCATCTCTACTGTCGATGGAATCTACCGCAATCCATCTACGAATGACACTCTGTCATTGGACGATGCAGTGAAGCATAGACTGATCAGTGGAGAGGTGCTCGACGTCAAGAGAAAAACTGAGGAGAGAATTTTAGACTCTACCAACATTGTGGCACGCAGCGTCGATGAGGCAGATGTGAATGGGCATACGCATGAGTCTAGCCTACAGGTAGTTTATTGGTCGATTTGTGAATGAATATTGCGTTACACTGAACACCGCATATGTACATTTATTAGTATTCACAATTTTAAAAAAATTAAGTTCCATTGAAGTTATCTTCAAGGTTTTGAAGTTCTAAAAATGACAAATTCATGTCTAAATTGACATGTTCTGTTGAAAAAGGTTTCTGTTAGTCACATTAAAAGTTTTAAAAGAAGCAGCCCATTTTAACAGCAGTACACTACCAAATGACTACCTGCTAACCAGAGGTATACTTCCTGTTCTTTAGGTAATCAGGTCTCCCATGAGAAGTTATATAATAGACACAGTGGTGGATCCACGCACTAATAAAACCATAACAGCTGGTGAGGCAATAAAACTGGGTATCATTGACCCGTCCACCGCCACCTACCACAACATTCTCACTGGTCAGCAGATGACTTTCGAGGAAGCCATTCGCGTGAGTTACACTTTGACATCGCCAGCATCGTGTATTATTTTGACACAGAATTACTCTCTGGTTCAGGTCGTTACTGTCTCATTCCTTTTGACAGCTACAACTTCTACGTTGCATGGAAACTACAGACTTACCCGATAGTGAAAGGTTCAACATACTTGGAGTTGTATGCCCACAGACAGGCAACGAGATCTCCATGTCCCAGGCCCTAGATGATGGAGTTCTAGACTTCAAAAGAGGTTAGTGTGTTACCCTTGATGTGTCCGGGAATCTTTCACTGCTGACCTATTTAATCATTGATGTACAATGTCTATGCTAGGTGTGTATGTGAACACTGTCACAAGAACTACAATATCATTGGCTGATGCGATAGCTCGGAAGTTAATAAGGTGTGAGGGACGACTCCCTGAAGGAATGACGAGTAGTAAGATAAGAAATGAGGCAGAGGAGGATGTTACCAATGCTGTGTACACAGAGCACAAGTCGTACACCATAACCAGAGCTCGCGACACCAGGACTGGTTGGTGCACCTACTCACTGCTTTGCTAGAATGGCTTGTAATGTAGGAATGCTTTGATGAGACAGTGTTGTGTACGTTCAGTTACCAGATGAGACAGTGTTGTGTACGTTCATTTACCAGATGAGACAGTGTTGTGTACGTTCATTTACCAGATGAGACAGTGTTGTGTACGTTCATTTACCAGATGAGACAGTGTTGTGTATGTTCATTTACCAGGTGAGACAGTGTTGTGTACGTTTAGTTACCAGATGAGACAGTGTTGTGTACGTTCATTTACCAGATGAGACAGTGTTGTGTACATTCATTTACCAGATGAGACAGTGTTGTGTACGTTCAGTTACCAGATGAGACAGTGTTGTGTATGTTCATTTACCAGATGAGACAGTGTTGTGTATGTTCATTTACCAGATGAGACAGTGTTGTATACGTTTAGTTACCAGATGAGACAGTGTTGTGTACGTTCAGTTACCAGATGAGACAGTGTTGTGTACGTTCATTTACCAGATGAGACAGTGTTGTGTACATTCATTTACCAGATGAGACAGTGTTGTGTACGTTCAGTTACCAGATGAGACAGTGTTGTGTATGTTCATTTACCAGATGAGACAGTGTTTTGTACGTTCAGTTACCAGATGAGACAGTGTTGTGTACGTTCATTTACCAGATGAGACAGTGGCTATAAAGGAAGCCATTAGACTGGGAATATTGGATTCAGATTTGAGTGTGTACAAAGACTTGCACACAGGAAGGGTTTATACAATACAAGAGGCTATAGATGAAGGATTTCTCATAGCCACGTTAGATGACACAAGCAGTCCTAAAACGGACACAACAGGTACAAAAATACTGCTATTAGCTCATTTATTTAAGGCCGGGTGCTAATTTGACTAGTCAAACTTGAAACTTATCAAACATTAAACTTACACCTCTAGTTCAGTGACATTCATACATCAACAGACGTTGTGTTGTACTGCGAAACAAATTTTAAATAGTTTTGTAATTGCAACCGATTTTTTAGCATATTTTTAGGCACTGAATTGACTAACAACAATAATTGACGGCATTTTGATTGTGAAAACTCCAAATGCATTGTTTGTTACTGACCAATGTACATTGTACACTGCTCCTGTATATCACTCCATATATACACACAAGTAGTATACATGTGTGTACATCTACACTAATCTGTATATGCAGTATTGTATTACAACATGTATTGTTTGCTCAACGCATGTGTTGTACATACTTGGTCAGTGTCTTACACATCATTGCACTACGTACCTTCCAGCACTTTGCATCGCTCTCATCATGACTTTTTACTATCGCTATGACAAGAAATCAAAGACTTCAGTGCAATCCGATGGGTTCTTTTCAGATACATCCATGACAGTAAAAACAACTAAAAGATTTGACATCGAAGGAGTCATTGATCCCAAGACAAAGGAGGAAGTATCCGCTGAGGAGGCTGTCAGTAGAGGCATCATTGATGAGGCCACTGGTTAGTGTCTGCCGCTAGCAATCGCAATGTCTTCTTCATAAAAATCATAAGTTTTCATTGCTAACCGTTATTGGTGCTTCTTTATCTGTGATACTTTCTGTGGTTAGTAAAATAAATAGTAGGATTCTCTGATGTAAATCGTGACAAGGCAATAATTGGCAAGTTCTTTCAATGAACATTTTACTCCAGTTTAGAGTGAATCAACTGGAAAAGTTTTGTTAATAATTATTTATTCATTTTGTAGGCAGCGCCAAATATTTCTTTCTCATACCAGGTCACTAACTGACACCTTACATGTTTAGTGATGTCAGCATAGACATATAGTTGGCTGCAGCTTGATTGCTATAGGCACGCTATTATGTCTATGGCTGTTATATGGTGTTTACTGTCATTTGTAGCGAGTATAGCTTTGCTTTCATCGGCTTATGCAATAGTTTTGTGTAGCCATTTGTACTTCTGTTCTGTATCACTTGATCAATCCTGAGTGTGCCGTACCCTGATGTCTGTGTGTCCCCATCACCAGTTGACGCCATTGCACGCTCGTCTGCTACAACAACGTACGAGATCGAGTTATTGTATAATTTAATGTCCGGCAGGTGACTATGTGAACGTAGACACTATGGAAAGTTGGACAATGGACAAGGCAATAAAACAAGGTTTGGTAAAGGCCAGACCAATCCCAGCACATGATACCGTTTCTTTCTCCATCGCTGCTGTCATTGACCCCAAAACTGGTTTGTGCTAACTACTATGTCATTAAAACTGTGATGTAAACCTTTTCTTCTGAGGTAGCAGTGATACACGCTGGCACATGCTAAACATTGTACAGGTGAGAAGATGACGGTGAGTGATGCCCTTCGACACGGTTTCCTTGATCGCTGCCGTAAGACTTTCTGCAATGCTCACACTGGAGAAGTATGTAGTTTAGACGAGGCGTTACGTAACGGTTGGATTATCACTAAGTCCAACTACGACCGCACTAAACCTCGTACGGGACTGGCTGTTAAAGGTACGCTAATATAGCTGGAGCTAGTCCATTTAATTTGTTTGTGCTTTTTATAATAATAAATCTATGATCAGTTTTTCATATCTGTTCAGTCATCTACATGCTTTCCTCAAAGAGTAGATTTTGTTATTGTGCCATCACAAACTGATCAGTGTTGGTTTGTGTACAGGTCATGGAGGTAGGCATATGCCTAGTGGTACTGTGGGCCCGTCAGGCTTCCAGACGTTCACCATCTTATCTGTGCTGAATGCAAAGACTGGTGAGGACTTACCGGTCGCAGAAGCAGTCAGACTGGGTATACTTGATGACTCTAAACGCAACTATAAAGATACCCTGACTGGAGAGGTCATGCTACTTGACACAGCTGTAAAACGAAGTAAGTTGAGCATCTGTCTTGTTGTAATCGCTTCAAACTAACTGATTCGTGTTGCGTTGAATCTGTTACATGATCACTTTTCTTTTGTAGATTTCATCAAACTTGGCCCGTCGTCATTTGGTATAACCAAAACAACCTTCTCTGAAGCTTTGAGAAGAGGGTTCATCAACATGCAGACAGGAAAATTTGCTTGTCCGAGCACAGGGCAAGTGATGAGTGTAGATGAGGCAGTAAGGAGGGGATTGCTGGTAGATGACTCTGGCCACAGGCTCGGTGGGGAAGACATGACTATCAGACCTTCGGCTAATAGACAATCGAGATCTTTTGAATCAGCCCTTAAAGAAGGCATGATAGACTCCCGGTATGTCCAAGTCAATCATCTATTACTTGAACTAGCTCTATCATTCTAGCTAGTTTTTTTCTTACTGAGAGCAGCATTGGATAGTATGTGGTTCATTAACTTCTGCTATTTCACTCTTATTAGATCTGGAAAGTATCTGAATCCTGAGTCAGGGGAAGCAATGACCTTGGGAAGAGCCGTACATCAAGGTCACCTTGCCCCAAGGACACAATGGAGAGCCTACAGCTACAAAACACATCAGCAACAACAAAATACTGGACCTCCTTCTCCTGGTAGTGTCATCAGCTCTGCCAGCCACACTAAGGTAGACATTAAATAATAGATTAAACATGTTTTTTAAACATTTATACCTAAAACCTTAGAAAGGAAACTTCCAAGAGTCGTAATACATAAACTATATTATTGACATCGCTGTTGGCAGCCTACAGACCCAATCTACTCAACTATCCACAAGGGTAGATCTATGAGCGTTTCATCTCAAAAAGATAGTGGAGCCATAGACATACACACAGCTAGGGAAAGAGGCCTCATCAACATGCAAACAGGGGAAATAACTCTACCGCAGTATGGCACCAGCATGCTGATTGATGACGCTTTAATGCAAGGTATGATTGCCGACATTAAAAATCTTGAGTTGTGTTCTCTTTGCTCAAGCGGTGCATTGAAGCGATGAGGTTGTTTGTTGCAGGGCTGGTCGTGACAAAGATACCTCTCAGTGCAATACTCTCAAAGCCTGCCTCACCGCACGCAATGTCAGTCCATCAGGCTTTCATTCAGGGCTTTGTCAACCCTCTCAATCTCTCTGTGCGGAACTCTAACAGGCAGTTCATTCCCTTTGAGGAAGCTCTGGTCTCCGGTATTCTGTACCCCAGGGCTAGCAGCTCTGCGAGGAGGGAAGGCTCCCTAGCCAGAGATGGGCCTCTAGTCAGAGAATCTGCTAGTCAGATGAGGGCGGCATCAATGCCACCCTCTGGTACTATTCCTGGCAGCAGCTACAGCTACAGAAAGCAGACAACTCACAAAAGCAGTGGCACGCACAACATACCCAAGCAGACAATCAACAACAACCAGTACCCCACCATGAACAGTTCCAGTATGATGAATGGTGGAGCGCATCTCAAACCAGGTATGGGAACTATTCCCGCTAATTTCTCTCCAAATCCATCGACAGCAACGCAACAAAGGAGAGTGTGGGAGAAACAGCAACAGGTACATAAATCGGGCACCAGCGGTGCAACCCACCCATCCGCTAGCATGTACCACGAGCCTCCCATGCAGTCACAATCTCCATTGCTTAACGGCAATGCTCACTTTATCAATGGCAAGCTATTTGCTAGTCGGCCTGGCTATATGATTGAGGGTAACGGAGCTGTTGTTAACACTATGACTGGTGAAACTCTCAGTCTAGCGCAAGCTCAGGCTATGAATATTGTGCAGAAGATTCCCGACGATGAATATGACGCTGGCACGCTTCCACCTAACAACTCTATGTATAACAGGGTGAGTGCTTATAGCTGCAGTCTAACACCTGTCTAAGCCAGCAGTGATATAGATATGCCCCTGAGAGGTGTTAAATATCACTTGCTGCAACTGCTAATAGTACTAATGCAATATGTACGGTAGAGTAGATAACTCTTACTTTTTTCTCTATCTATTGTAACTACTATGAGTTTACATTTGTTTGAGCTCTTCCTATCTCTATGGATTGTACTATTTCAGTTTTCTACGATGTTGTGAATCTTTAAAAGCATGTTTAATGTTTTCTTTTTTTTCACCACTCAGTGTATCTAGCAAACGGTAAGGGCGGCCTGAGATTGTATTAAACACACAAGCCTGCTTGGGCGCCCACTCTGTCTCTTGTACATTCTCTTCTGCTATTCTTTGTTTTATGTAGTTTTATTGTTAGCTCTATGTACAGCTTTTTATCGCTATGCTATGCATCAATCTCTTGCTTGTCCACAGCTTGATTTAAAATTATTCAAAAACAATTTTTGCTTTCATGAATATTGTTACTGGGCATCCGATTCACTTTTTCTCCATTAAATTAACAAATATGTTCGCATCAATGTGAACTACACTTTAGCTATTCCTGTTTTACTCCACCTATCTGCTTTGTTAATAATTTCTGCACGTTTCACAGGCTGGTAGGGTGTTTGTCTGAAGAGGCTATTGTAGCCTGTGATCCAAACAGTCACCCTACAGCGTCTCTCATTGTGCTGCTATCACATGCGTGTTGTCCTGTGTGTTGTATAGGATCCTGTGCCAAATGCTACTGCTAGTGCTGCTACTCATGTTACTGAGCTTCCAATTGTTTCCGCTGACGCTGACTCAGAATTTAACTATCCCTCTCCAGTAGGGCTGCATCCACCACCTCCCATCAAGCCACCTCGAGTTTCGTTTAACTCTGCTACACCGGGTCCTGTGCAATCGGAGTTTTACTCCAGCAGTTCACAGCGTTACTACTCAGAAGTGAATCAGTGATTGAATCTCTCAGCACTTTTGGTAACAAACACTATAACTTAACTGCGTTCATAGCTACACTGCCAAGCTTGTAGATTTGTATTAGTTGCACATCTTTTCTATTCTTTCCAAAACTTTTATAACATTCTTTCTGAGCACTCGACTGCACACATGGCTACGAACTGCAATAAACGCGGCGTTCGAGGGATGAGCAACGTGGGTACCAATCAAATTGTTTCAGTTTCTTTGATGGTTGTTGGTTCCTACGTTTGACCAAAACGATTGATTGCTCTGCGTCGTGGTTTATTGAATTTATGTTGAGTAATTTTTTTAATGTGGTTGCTGACTGGCAATGTGAACAACAAATGCTGTCAAAAAGGTTGAAAAATCTCAAGAGGCTACAAGATACCAAACATGTTTTGAAATTTTTCTCTCCAAATCCATCTACTCTCTATCATAAAATGATGTGAACCCTGAAGTATATATTATTTGATGATAATTTGAGCATCACTATATTTACTAGAGATGGGTGCTCAGCCTTATTCATTTGTATGTCTGTGTGATACATATGTTGATCAGTTTTTATAGACTTGGTATTTTTACCCACATACCTTGATTGTTCACAGCGAACAGGATTGTTTTTCATTTATTATTGCTTTTTTCACAGATTGTTACTAAAACTAAATTTTTTTTTAATTTAGTATGTAGCACTTTTGATAAAAATTTGCATCGTTTTTCTTATTACACATTTAAAGTTATCCTTCCTTAATGTATTGAGACGACGACTCATAAAAAGAGTCGTAGCATTACAGTAATAAATGATTGCGTATCGAATCAATGGGCTAGCTGTAGCCAAAGCTCTCTATGTATGGTATGGGTAGATGTATGTATCAGTAACCGCAAGGGAAGCTATATTTTGCTAACAAATTTCTAATAGTTGCATGGGGGAGACAACTCACATTAGAACTTTGCGTTTTACATTCACCCTTTTGTCACCATGTCATTCACCCTAATCCAGTTAAGTTGTTTCTTTTAGAGCCGCTCCATACCTAATACTGCAGTGTAGGCTGTTGTATAGGGTACACAACTCCCCTTACACAGAAGTGTTACCCATCAAAAATAAATCTACCTACTGATAGCATTTCAAGCCAGATATTGGTACCATAATAGAACATGCATAGTTATGGATCCTGTCACTGTGATACAACTGTTTGCGTGCTTTAACCCTGCGGTGCCCAATAGACCTAAACCTTTCGATAAGTTGTTATTGTTAGCTGATTGGTACAATATGGAAGCCATGTTCTATACAATTAACGCTAATGATACTCACCTCCATTTATGCTCATTCAATAGTGCAAATCTTTTATACGATTGATTTCTAACTTTACATTTAGATCTTGCTGTTTTTGCTGTGATAATTTTACAATGTTACTTACCAGTTTTGTGTGGAATGTGTATAGATAACTAGTTACTGGCTGCTATTTATAATATTGAATAATTTACTGCTTTTGTATGTATTTTGGCAGTTACTTTAAAATATATAATGTATTATATTTGGTAGTTAGCGTTAACAATTAGCATTGTTGGCTTTGTGAGCTGTACTTACCATGGTGTGAATAGAATACTCTGCTTGCTATTCATGATTAATTATTATTGACAATAATAATCGTAATCTTCAAGCTCTCTGTGATAATTGTGTTACTAATGAGCCAATGGGAGTGAGTGAACCGGTTAATTAATTATCATAGTACTGAACCACTGATGCTACAAAAATATTATATATTTGTTACATCAATATTTTTCTAACTGACTAGCACTTTTGCTATTGGACAATGCTTCGTCATAACACAAAACAACACTAGGTACTCATTGAATTTTCCATGGTAATATATATGTTTTAAGCATCATTTGCCCTAAAAAATATAGAAGTTGTGCTATCACTAAGTGAAAAAAAACCACTTGTTGATTCAGACTCTTGTTAGGAACATCGCAAAAGTGAATTTTTCAGCACTGTGGTCAGTGAGATCATGAATTGTGTTACATCAAATCCAAATATTACCTGAAAACTTTGAAATATGTTATGGTGGTATTTTTGTGGTGTAGTTCAGATTCATTTCCTAGCAGTAGTTTTACCATTACTTACTACCCCAACTATGAGAAAAGCTTACACTGTATGTGTGTTTCCTCATCATCACCGCCCCGCCCGCCCAATTTATTCTATGCTCAGGTGTCTTTTTAGGCTTCACTGTCACTTGTCTTTGTTGTGGTCTCTGCAACATGGCTACCGCTTGATGAGTTATTCAAACTTTTAATTGCATTCTACAATCATTGTACCATAGTACTAAGTACTAACCAAGACTAAAAGTTCAGTCGCACGTTCTAAATCTCTGTGGCGTAACTTTACACCTACGGCAGTTGCGGCAGATGCATTGAGATTGTCAGTGGAAGTGTGACCAGATACCCACTTCAGAGGGCAACAATCTCTCTGGGAATCATCACTATTACCTAATTGACATTGTTTCTTTCACTTTTAGGAACAACTGTTTTATTTGCAGGTAAATTACTTTTCTAAAACAAGTATTGCTAATGTCCAAAAAAAACATGAATATACAAAAAGTGCAAACTAATCCTCTCTTTTGTGAAATCAAGATTGGCAGGAACTGCAGATCGCTTTAATTGCTGCTTTACGCACCAAGGGCAGGTATTGTATGCACCAAGGGCAGGTATTGTATGCACCAAGGGCAGGTATTGTATGCACCAAGGGCAGGTAATGTATGCACCAAGGGTAGGTATTGTATGCACCAAGGGCAGGTACTGTATGCACCAAGGGCAGGTATTGTATGCACCAAGGGCATGTAATGTATGCACCAAGGGTAGGTATTGTATGCACCAAGGGCAGGTACTGTATGCACCAAGGGCAGGTATTGTATGCACCAAGGGCAGGTATTGTATGCACCAAGGGCAGGTATTGTATGCACCAAGGGCAGGTATTGTATGCACCAAGGGCAGGTATTGTATGCACCAAGGGCAGGTATTGTATGCACCAAGGGCAGGTATTGTATGCACCAAGGGCAGGTAATGTATGCACCAAGGGCAGGTATTGTATGCACCAAGGGCAGGTATTGTACGCACCAAGGGCAGGTATTGTATGCACCAAGGGCAGGTATTGTATGCACCAAGGGCAGGTATTGTATGCACCAAGGGCAGGTAATGTATGCACCAAGGGCAGGTATTGTATGCACCAAGGGCAGGTACTGTATGCACCAAGGGCAGGTAATGTATGCACCAAGGGCAGGTATTGTATGCACCAAGGGCAGGTACTGTATGCACCAAGGGCAGGTAATGTATGCACCAAGGGCAGGTATTGTATGCACCAAGGGCAGGTATTGTATGCACCAAGGGCAGGTATTGTATGCACCAAGGGCAGGTATTGTATGCACCAAGGGCAGGTATTGTATGCACCAAGGGCAGGTATTGTATGCACCAAGGGCAGGTAATGTATGCACCAAGGGCAGGTATTGTATGCACCAAGGGCAGGTACTGTATGCACCAAGGGCAGGTAATGTATGCACCAAGGGCAGGTATTGTATGCACCAAGGGCAGGTACTGTATGCACCAAGGGCAGGTAATGTATGCACCAAGGGCAGGTATTGTATGCACCAAGGGCAGGTATTGTATGCACCAAGGGCAGGTATTGTATGCACCAAGGGCAGGTATTGTATGCACCAAGGGCAGGTATTGTATGCACCAAGGGCAGGTATTGTATGCACCAAGGGCAGGTAATGTATGCACCAAGGGCAGGTATTGTATGCACCAAGGGCAGGTACTGTATGCACCAAGGGCAGGTAATGTATGCACCAAGGGCAGGTATTGTATGCACCAAGGGCAGGTATTGTATGCACCAAGGGCAGGTATTGTATGCACCAAGGGCAGGTATTGTATGCACCAAGGGCAGGTATTGTATGCACCAAGGGCAGGTATTGTATGCACCAAGGGCAGGTAATGTATGCACCAAGGGCAGGTATTGTATGCACCAAGGGCAGGTATTGTATGCACCAAGGGCAGGTATTGTATGCACCAAGGGCAGGTATTGTATGCACCAAGGGCAGGTATTGTATGCACCAAGGGCAGGTAATGTATGCACCAAGGGTAGGTATTGTATGCACCAAGGGCAGGTATTGTATGCACCAAGGGCAGGTATTGTATGCACCAAGGGCAGGTATTGTATGCACCAAGGGCAGGTATTGTATGCACCAAGGGCAGGTATTGTATGCACCAAGGGCAGGTATTGTATGCACCAAGGGCAGGTAATGTATGCACCAAGGGCAGGTATTGTATGCACCAAGGGCAGGTATTGTATGCACCAAGGGCAGGTATTGTATGCACCAAGGGCAGGTATTGTATGCACCAAGGGCAGGTATTGTATGCACCAAGGGCAGGTAATGTATGCACCAAGGGTAGGTATTGTATGCACCAAGGGCAGGTATTGTATGCACCAAGGGCAGGTATTGTATGCACCAAGGGCAGGTATTGTATGCACCAAGGGCAGGTATTGTATGCACCAAGGGCAGGTATTGTATGCACCAAGGGCAGGTATTGTATGCACCAAGGGCAGGTATTGTATGCACCAAGGGCAGGTATTGTATGCACCAAGGGCAGGTACTGTATGCACCAAGGGCAGGTATTGTATGCACCAAGGGCAGGTACTGTATGCACCAAGGGCAGGTAATGTATGCACCAAGGGCAGGTATGGTAATTTTCAGGTTTAACATGATCTGAGAGTAACTTTGAATGTCGGTAAGTGCAACTTCTGCATTGCTTGAATCTATGTTACTCAAACAAAGAGTTATTTTTAGAAAAAATCTACCTGTAAAAACATACAGGGGTATGGGTTAGAAGAAAATACAAAATTTATTGGTATAAAAATGATGAACAAGTTAGCAAAAAGGCAGCCATGATAAAACAAAAGATAAGATAACTCTGATGATATGGTGCATTCTTAACTCAGCGGATGGTCGTTTTCAGTCTCACCAGATGTCGAACAGGGAGTTACCATAATACTAATGTATGATAACAGCTTGGAACCAATGTGAATATAATTGTAAAATTGAAAGCTAATAATGATACGCAACAAAAAAGAATTTCAATTGTTAAACAATTTTATTGGCAGAAGAACATGTAAATAACAAAACTGAAAGTCATCAAAAGCTCAAGTAATAAAATATAAAGTGATGTATTAACAATGAGAAATAAATAAAAGATAAATTATATTTTCAATAAATTTGTTTCAACTAAGTCAGTTCTTTGAAGAGAGGAGAGGACAACTCCACAACACTCTAGTGCTACCCAGTCCATGTACACAGACTTGGCCAAGATGATATACAATGATGTGTAAGGCTTTTCAGCTACAAGTACACAATGAACCTTCAGGTGATCAGTCTTTCACCAGAGCCGTGACACAGCGGTGCTTAACCGACTATTTGCTTCACCCTAAAAACTTCATTTATTCAGCTACCATCTAGTGATCCAACTGAGCTATTAATGTTTCTGTGGTCATCATCCTTTTACACCAACCTTGGTGCAACGCTGAATTGGTGATAACTGCTAAAGTAATGCATAGAAACTGCTCTTACTTATTCAAAATAATTGTCTTGTAGGTTTAGGGCATCTCAATCAATTCATTCAATTTCTCAAAGTCATATGTACTTTGAAACATATTCTAGCTTACATAAACCACAGTTAGTTAGTAATATATGCCATAGTTTAGGTAGTAACTGGGTTGTCTATATAACATTATATTTGGTGTTTGAAGTTTCTCTGTGAGAGATCATTGGATGCACTATCCTCCAATATGCCCCTCAACTATAATAATCAGGGCAATCAAGCTCATGTGATTGGCTGGGATAGACAATGGGTAGCCAATCACATGACTTTCCTTTTGTGACACTCATTGCAATGTATAATATTTTTAAAGAATTCAACAAATCATTTGTGTGTTAGAAGCATTGCTTTCCGGTGAAGAGACAGAAGTAGTTGATGAACACAGGCAACAAGGAAATGGTAAGGTATTGCAGGCTCTGTGCAGTATAGCAGCAGATGTTTTGGCAATGAGCCAGGGCTTTTACATTTTAGTGTGCATGTGTGAAGACTTATGTCAGATAACCATTTATATGTTGGAGTTAATCTTTTCTGTAGGGCGAGTCTTTTTAGTTTGTTACAAATTGCAGGTTGCAGAGGTTATCAACGACCAGTAGGAGACATATTGGATTTGGAATGCGACGAATCAGGACAACATGGAGATGAAATGATGCAGACAAGACAAAGTGATGTCGTGTGTTGGTTAGGTAGAAGAGGTCAACGTCGAATGCATGAGACTTTGGTTGTAACTATCGGTGGCTGAAGTTGCTACATCCTTGGCTACCACATGAAGTGCTGGAAATCATGGATGAAGAATTCTTCAGATGTTAATATGTCTAGTTCAAGGCAGGAGATGTACTTGCAGATTTCTGTGTTTCCATTCCCCTTGGACCTCATGGTCTCCAGCTACATGAAGGCAGAGTTTGCCAGCAACCACTGCCTCCATGTATGTTGGTGCTGTGGCAACCGAATTAGTAGCTGTCTCTTGGTTGGTGGATGGTAGGGGTAGAGATGAATGGAGTTGTATTGTTATTGCTTTATTAACCACTGACAGCGCTGGACCAGAGTGTTGGTTGATGGTTGCTTGCTTATTGTTGGTTGCTGGTATGAGGGCCGCCTTCGACAACCGATACTGCCCGAGCGTGTACATATAGTCCTTTGTAGATGTAAAAGATGTACAAAATATTGTTTAGTGAATGAAGTTATGTAGATACAAGTGTACAAGCACAAATACATGAGATAAAACAGAGACAGAAGTGGTAACTAGTACACTTACATTGGTAAAGGACTATATGTCCTTGGATCACCCCACTCCTCTTCTTGCTCTTCATTTACGTCCCCGTGGGGTGATCCGCTCGGGCAGCACGCCGAGTGCAGATCTTCTTTTTCGTATTCTTTTACCAGCATCACCTCCTTTATCCGCACCCGACGCTCTCTTCTACTATAATATGGATCTTCACCCTCCTCATCATCCTGAGGAAATCAACATACAATATACTATAGCTATAGAGTATTCCGGATCTTCTGACAAGCAAGAAGTAACTTATCAAGGAAAATTTCGTCATCATCCAATTATCATAACTTGCATGTGTGTGTGCTAAGAGAAACAATTTGCATGTCTATGTGCTGAGAGAAACAATTTGCATGTCTATGTGCTAAGAGAAACAACCTGCGTGTCTATGTGCTAAGAGAAACAACACGCATGTTCATGTGCAGAGAGTTTCCCTTGTTTGTTGTTTCAAAGCATTTTATGGCTAACTATGACATCAAATATAGTATTGCTTGAGAACGAAAAAGGAGAAAATGGGGAAACACGCTGTCGTCATTTCCGATCGGTAGGGGCAAATAGGTATCTAATCTATAGATGTACATGTAGCTTAAACTAAGACAACATGCTCACCAAACTAACGTGAAAGGAAAAGAGAAGCTAAGTATTGTGTACATGACAAGACAACTCTACATCAGTCCTCTACACCCTTCATAGGCTTCAAGGATTCGTTAATGTCAATTTCTTTTATCATTTCTTTTGTTTATTATTTAGTGCTAGTTTTTTGTCAATTCACAAATAAATATTTACATCTTTAATCGCTGCCAAAAACTTCACAAATGATGCAATAACAAAATTTATCAGTAGTTAGTAGCTGTGTCTGACATATAAATAAGGTTTTGTATCAACCTAGCCGAGCCTTTCCATCAACTACAGCAGGCATTCCACTGGTAAAACTTGCAGGAAGCTGTCAGTCAATAGTGTACTAACATGTTTGGTTATTGTTGTATTTAAACAACTGGATGCGTTATAATGCAATAAATTGTTGAGAGTTATCTTTCCTAACAAAGAGAGAACAACTATGTTCTAACTGCGGAAAGTTTACATTTCAGGGAAAGCAAGGCCAGCCAACCGATCAAACCCAGTGAGGTCTCACAGTCTATGGTACTGTATGGGGAGAGGGCCACGGACCGTGTTGGTTTCTGGCCAAGTCAACTTTTATTTCGTGGCTACACTGAAAAAGGGTCAAAGATTTTTATTGCAGTGTTGGCAATAATTGGGAACATTTCCCCTTACATAACTTCCGTACCTTGGTTTGGTTGAGCACTCTCATAGGAGCACCAAACACTGCTGGCTTTGTGCAAAGCTCACCTTATGGTTAGAGCGCTCTAGTGTTTGGTGACGGCAATCCTTTAAACATGCCTTGATCCAATTATTTGCATCATTGCGAGGGTTGTCACCCCTGCTAACCTCTGTGCTGCTCTGATGAGGCAACGAATGCCAAAACATCCGCTGCCAGCAGCTTGAGTATCTGGTATTGTATATATTTCCATACAGCACTCAATAGACAAACGTATTCTATGCGCTGGTTAACTCTTTGTCTGTATAATATATGCATACAGTGTCCGTTATGTTCTCCTGATTTGGGTGTCTTTTACACCCATCATAGCCATCCTGATGTCTGGTTTTATTCATTGACTTCTTACTCAGGTGCTCTCTTTTATTGATAGTTGTTAATCAATAAATAATAATTCATAATTTAGTAGCTCGCTGTTGAGTTTTTGGAGTTGTCTGTCTATTTTAGAGTAGTATTACTTTGCAAAAGCAATGTTTGATATTTCTGTTTTGATCATCATTTGCAGTTCAGAAATACGCAGTGTAAAAGGTTATGGGAATGGCTTTGGGGTGCCAAAGCAGGAAACTAAATGTTAGGGTGAGACACATGCGGAGATAAATAGAACTGTATGTAAGAATTCATGCAGGTAACAGTTGATACTGCTTGGGACGGGGGATGTTAAAGGAGTTGGCGGTATAAGATAAGGCATATATCAAGGGCTATGAGTGTATAGATGGGTTGGAAGCAAACTAACAAACATCACAATAAAGGGAGGCAACTCCAAGTATGTTTTCACTGAAAGGCAGGGTTTAGGGGTTGACTGTGATGAAGGGAAAGTGGAAGGTAAAAGAGCTGTTTATGGGGGTGGGTTTTGGGAGGGGGGAAAGTGGTTTAGGGGTACAAATCAGTGTTTTCTTGCTTATTCAAAGTAGATGTCTTGTGGGTTCAGGGCATCCGATCGATTCATTCAATATCTCAAAGTCATCTGTACCTTATAGAATACAGGAAAGACTTTTGGTTAGTGTTATCTAGTTAAGCTGGCTAGTCCCTGCTAGTAAGCAATGCTTATATAACTGCAAAAGCTGGTTGATATACAGAGAGCACAAAGAGAGTCATTTAACATTCCAAAATAAAAAATTAGCGGACCAGGCATACTCTCTAAAATATTAATTCTGCTGCTGCTGCCAATCTCATTTGAGTCTCTGCTGTGGTGATATGTTTAGTTGAGAGCTGTTGCTCAACCTCTGTTATTCACTCACCAGTAATTCAACCATTTACTTTCTGTTGTAATAAATAACTTTAGATATTAGTAACGATTGAACTGGTGATAAAATATGACAATAGCGAGTATTTTAGTTTGTAGTAAATACTAATAATAATGGCAGCAGCTTGTGATATGACAGCTTTATTTCCCAGCATGCCAGTGTGAGAGGATGGCTAACAGGAGGGACTGGAAGAAAGAACCGGGTGCTTCCGAAATACCTTGTCACATCACCCTCCATCATTGCTGTCTGTCACACCCCCCTTTATCATTGCTGACTGTCTCACCATCCCTTCACCATTGCTGTCTGTCACACCACCCCTTCATCATTGCTGTCTGTCACACCACCCCTCCATCATTGCTGTCTGTCACACCCCCCTTCATCATTGCTGACTGTCTCACCATCCCTTCACCATTGCTGTCTGTCACACCACCCCTTCATCATTGCTGTCTGTCACACCACCCCTCCATCATTGCTGTCTGTCACACCACCCCTTCATCATTGCTGTCTGTCACATCACCCCTTCATCATTGCCGTCTGTCACATCACCCCTTCATCATTGCTGTCTGTCACACCACCCCTTCATCATTGCTGTCTGTCACACCACCCCTTCATCATTGCTGTCTGTCACACCACCCTCCATCATTGCTGTCTGTCATATTGTTGGCAGAGAGCCAGTTTTATGGCAAGTTCTCCTACTCCACTATAGAGCACTCCTACCTGAGATGTTACGCCATAGAATTCAGCCGTTACACACTCTGTCACTACAAAACCATTCCACAAGTTGATACATATTCTAGCTTACATAACCCACAGTTAGTTAGTAATATATGCCATAGTTTAGGTTGTAACTGGGTTGTCTATATAACATTATATTTGGTGTTTGAAGTTTCTCTGTGAGAGATCATTGGATGCACTATCCTCTAAGATACCCCTCAACTGTAATAATCAGGGCAATCAAGCTCATGTGATTGGCTGGGATAGACAATGGGTAGCCAATCAGATGACTTCTCTTTTGTGACACTCATTGCAATGTAGAATATTTTTAAAGAATTCAACAAATCATTTGAGCGTTAGAAGCATTGCTTTCTGGTGAACAGACAGAAGTAGCTGATGGATACAGACAGCAAGGAAATGGTGAGGTATTGCAAGCAGCGATATTTTATTTTGTATTCTGTTTATACGGCAGCAGTAGCAACTAGTAAGTTATTTTTCTAAACAGTTTTGTCAAACAAACTTCTAACAAAACAAGACTGAAATTTCAGAGAAAACTGTCTCGTGTTTGTTTAGAATAATATCAATCTTTACCGGGTAACTGTGATACACAAAGAGTAAAATATTCAATTGTTTACAATAAAAAATAACAATGCACAAATAGATAGAAGTAGATATCAAACTTGTATACAAAGTAAGAGCAACTGCTGACTTGTAACAATTAGTGACAATCCAGACAGAATATTATTGTTGTATATGCTTGTAGCAGCTACATTGCTAGTGAGATTATTTTGTGTTATATTAAATTCATAGAATTAGAACATTCCTTTGTTTATTACTTATTAATATACTCACTCATAGACTTCTAAACCTTATGTAATTGTCAGAAAAACTAACATTGTTTGTCTATTATTGATGCCTTTGGTTTTTCTCTTTTACCGCTTTTTGACTTTGAGAAGCCCAGAGTTTGCTTCTGTAGTTCCGTGAGAAACTTCATTGACAAACAAAGTTGATATATTTATTTATATTTTGTGATATAATATATTAGTTTTGTACAGGTTTGTAGTTGCCATGGAGATTGTCAAACATTTCTAAGACAAACTTATTTATTTAGTACCACAGCTGAACCTTTACTGCTTTGGTTGCGCAATCAAGTTTCTTGTGATAATTGTAGCCTTATGAGGTACTGGAGGAGAGGTAAAGGTCATGTAAAGGTGAACAGATGACATGACACGAGTGGATAACTCCAGTAGTTGAGTCCGCTGTCACTCGTTATGATGGTATGTCCTATATACGCTCTGTGCAGTATAGCAGCTGGTGCCTTGGCAACTAGCCAACGTGAGCATGTGTGAAGACATCTGTCGGACAATCATTTATAAGTTGGAGTTATCTTCTCTGTACGAGGAGTCATTTTAGTTTGTTACAAATTGCAGGTTGCAGAGGTTATCAACTACGTAGTGTGGAGTGAATGGGAACCAGCAGGAAACATATTGGATTTGGAATTTGACAAATCAGGACAACATGGAGATAATAATGAAGACAAGACAAAGTGATGTCGTGTGTTGGTTGGGTAGAAGAAGTCAAGGTCAAATGCATGAGACTTCGGTTGTAACTATCAGCGGCTGAAGTTGCTACATTCTTGGCTACCGCAAGAAGTGCTGGAAATCGTGGATGAAGAATTCTTCAGATGTTTATATGTCTAGTTCAAGGCAGGAGATGTACTTGCAGATTTCTGTGTTTCCATTCCCCCCTTGGACCTCGTGGTCTCCAGCTACATGAAGGCAGGGTTGGCCAGCAACCACTGCCTCCATGTATGTTGGTGCTGTGGCAACCGAATTAGTAGCGGTCTCTTGGTTGGTGGCTGGTAGGGGTAGAGATGAATGGAGTTGTATTGTTATTGTTTTATTAACCACTGACAGCGCTGGACCAGAGTGTAGGCTGATGGATGCTTGTTTATTGTTGGTTGGTGGTATGAAGGCCGCCTTCGACAACCGATACTGCCCGAGCGTGTACATAAAGTCCTCAGTAGATCTAAAGCATGTACAAAATATTGTCTAGTGAATGAAGTTATGTATATTCAAGCGTACAAGCACAAATACGTGAGATAAAACAGAGACAGCAGTGGTAACTAGTACACTTACATTGGTAAAGGACTATATGTCCTTGGATCATCCCACTCCTCTTCTTGCTCTTCTTTTTCATCCCCGTGGGGTGATCCGCTCGCGCAGCACGCCGAGCGCAGATCTTCTTTCTCATATTCTTTTACCAGCATCACCTCATTTATCCGCACCCGGCGCTCTCATCTACCATAATATGGATCTTCACCCTCCTCATCATCCTGAGGAAACCAACATACAATATACTATAGCTATAGAGTATTCCGGATCTTCTGACAAGCAAGAAGTAATGTATCAAGGAAATATTTCATCATCATCAAATTATCTGAACCTGCATGTCTATGTGCTGAGAGAAACAATTTGCATGTCTATGTGCTGAGAGAAACAATCTGCATGTCTATGTGCTAAGAGAAACAACCTGCATGTCTATGTGCTAAGAGAAGCAACCTGCTTGTCTATGTGCTAAGAGAAACAACATGCATGTTCATGTGCTGAGAGTTTCCCCTGTTTGGTGTTTCAAAGCATTTTATGGCTAACTATGACATCAAATATAGCGAGTTTAACCGGTATTGCTTGAGAACGAAAAAGGAGAAAATGGGGAAACACGCAGTCGTCATTTTCGATCTGTAGGGGCAAATCGGTATCTAATCCATGGATATACATGTAGCTTAAACTTAGACAACATGCTCGCTAAGCTAACGTGAAGGAAAAGAGAAGCAAAGCATTGTGGGTACATGACAAGACAACTCCACATCAGCCCTCTACACCCTTCATAGACTTCAAGGATTCGTTAATGTCAATTCTTTTATCATTTCTTTTGTTTATTATTTAGTGCTGTTTTTGTCATTTCACAAATAAATATTAACATCTCTAATCGCTGCCAAAAACTTCACAAATGATGCAATAACCAAGTTTATCAGTAGTTAGTAGTTGTGTCTGACATATAAATAAGGTTTTGTATCAACCTAGCAGAGACTTTCCATCAACTACAGCAGGCATTCCACTGGTAAACTTGCAAGAAGCTGTCAGTTAATGATGTAACTAACATGTTTGGTTATTTTTTGTACTTGAATAACTGGATGCAGGATAATGCAATAAATTGTTGAGAGTTGTCTTTCCTAACAAAGAGAGAACAACTACGTTTTAACTGCGGACAGTTTACATTTCAGAAAAGTGAGGCCAGTTAACCAATCAAGACCAGTGAGGTCTCACAGTCTATGGTGCTGTATGGGGAGAGGACCACCACCCACCTGTGATGGTTTCTGGCCAATTTAACTCTTGTTTCTTGGTTGTACTGAACAAGGATCAAAGATTTTGTAAAATAAAATTGTTTGTACTTTCACATCTTTATTGCAGTGTTGGGAATAATTGGAGGCATTTCCCCTTACATAACTTCCGTACCTCGGTTTGGTTGAGCACTCTCACAGGAGCACCAAACCCTGCTAGCTTTGTGCAAAGCTCACTTTATGGTTAGAGCGCTCTAGTGTTTGGTGAAGGCAATCCTTTAAACATGCCTTGATGCAATTATTTGTATCATTGCTAGGGTTGTCACCCCTGCTAACCTCAGTACTGCGCTGATGAGGCAACAAATGCCAAAACATCCGCTGTCAGCAGCTTGAGTATCTGACAGTGTATATATTATCATACAGCACTCAATAGACAAACGTATTCTATGCGCTGGTTAGCTCTTTGTCTGTATAATATATGCATACAGTGTCCGTTCTGTCCTCTCATTTTTGGTGTCTTCTACACCCATCGTAGCCATCCTGATATCTGGTCTTATGCATTGACCTCTCAATCAGGTGCTTTTTTGATTGGTAGTCGTTGATCAATAAATGATGATTTATAATTTAATCAATGGTGGTTCGGTTTTCGGAGTTGTCTGTCTATTTTAAGGTAGCATTACTTTTCAAAACCAATTTTTGATATTTTTGTTTTGATCGTTTGTAGTGGAGATGTATACAGTTGTGTGTAGTAGCTTATAGGAAAGGCTCAGGGTTGCCAAGGGAGGAAGCTAAACATGAGGAGATAAATAGAATTGTATGTGACAGTTCATGCAGGTTGACAATTCATGCAGTTGACAATTACTTGGGAATGTTAAAGAAGTTGGGGGCGGTATAAGATAAGGAATATATCAAGGGCTATGAGTGTATAGATGGGCTGGTAGTAAGCTAACAAACATCACAATAAAGGGAGGCAACTCCAATTATGGTTCACACTGCAAGGTAAGGTTTAGGGGTTGACTGTGAAGGGAAAGTGGAAGGTAAAAGAGCTGTTTATGGGGGGTGGGTTTTGGCAGGGGGGAAGTGGTTTAGGGGTACAAATCAATATTTTCTTGCTTATTCAAAGTAGATGTCTTGTAGGTTCAGGGTATCCTATCAACTCATTCAATATCTCAAAGTCATCTGTACCTTATAGAATACAGGAAAGACTTTTGGTTAGTGTTATCTAGTTAACCTGGCTAGTCCCTGCTAGTAAGCAGTGCTTATATAACTGCAAAAGCTGGTTGATATACAGAGAGCACAAAGAGAGTCATTTAACATTCCAAAATAAAACATCGGCAGAACAGGCATGCTTTCTAAAATATTAATTCTGCTGCCGCTGCCAATCTCATTTGAGTCTCTGCTATGGTGACATGTTTAGTTGAGAGCTGTTGCTCAACCTCTGTTATTCACTCACCAGTAATTCAATCATTTACTTCCTGTTGTAATAAATAGCTTTAGATATTAGTAACGATTGAACTGGTGATAAAATATGACAATAACGAGTATTTTAGTTTATTGTAAATATTAACAATAATGGCAGCAGCATGTGATATGACAGCTTTATTTCCCAGCATGCCAGTGTGAAAGGATGGCTAACAGGAGGGACGAGAAGAAAAAAGCGGGTGTTTCCAAAACACCTTGTCACACCACCCTTTCATCATTGCTGTCTGTCATATCACCCCTCCATCATTGCTGTCTGTCATACCACCCCTTCATCATTGCTGTCAGTCACACCACCCCTCCATCATTGCTGTCTGTCATATTGTTGGCAGAGAGCCAGTTTTATGGCAAGTTTTCCCGCTGCACTGTAAAGCATTCCTACCTGAGATGTTAAGGTGTGGCTACACTGCACCGATGTTTTGATACCGATGTGCCTATGCGATGGTTTGTGGCTATGTGCAGGTGGCTACACAAGCCGAAGTAGCGTGACGATGTGCTTGAGCACATCAGTGAGCTGCGACTGAACTAGCCAATCATACGGCACAAAGTGCGGATTTTTGCCTGTTTCATTTCCGACAACAAATTATTTTTTCCTCTTATATAATGATCATCACAATAATAACAATAATTGAAGAACAATGTCACTGTGATGTATGGCTGTTTTTTTTTACCATGAAAAAATTACTTTCAATAATTTTTTGGTTTTGCTTATTATTAAATATTCCAGATATTGTGATTATTCGTTATTTATAATAAATGATGTAACAATATTGAATTTTATTTTATTGTTGTTGTACTCGGTATTAATTTTAATTATTATTATATTTATACTCAGCAATGTTGAATTTATCTATTGACGCTGTTCTATGAACCAAGTAAAATTAATTCACTATTCAAACATTATAATATCATAATATTTCCTTTGCAGTTTGCATTGGATGCTCGTTGTCGACAAAATTTCTAACGGAAATGCGTTGTAAATGGTTAAACTTGATGAGCTTGGAAAAATATTTTGTTTCAACCAATCAGAGAGCGCCAATGTTTCTTCGGCATGGGCATAGACCAACATGTTGGTTATGCTCATGAACAAGTCCCACGACGTCGTGCCGAAGTGGACACGCCCATCGGTCACGCCCATCGGTTGGCCCATCGATCACGCCCACCGCAAGGCCTTCCGATGCAAAACATCGGCCTGTGTAGCCATCCCTTTACACTACAGAATTCGGGAATTGGAACAAACGTAGACAGGAATGAACGTCGACAGAAATGAATGTCGACATCCCTAGAACAAACATAGTCAACTTTCACTCCAGGCCCGTCGATGTTCATTCCAGGATGTGTCGACTTTCATTCCAGCTATGTCTGCATTCATTCCTGCCGGCGTTCATTCCTGTCTACATTCGTTCCAAACTCCCAGAATTCAGCTGTTACACACTATAGAATTCAGCCGTTACACGCTCTGTCACTACAAAACCATTCCACAAGTTGATACATATTCTAGCTTACATAACCCACAATTAGTTAGTAATATATGCCATAGTTTAGGTTGTAACTGGGTTGTCTATATAACATTAGATTTGGTGTTTGAAGTTTCTCTGTGAGAGATCATTGGATGCACTATCCTCTAAGATACCCTTCACTATAAGAATCAGGGCAATCAAGCTCATGTGATTGGCTGGGATAAACAATGGGTAGCCAATCAAATGACTTCTCTCTTGTGACACTCATTGCAATGTAGAATATTTTTAAAGAATTCAACAAATCATTTGTGTGTTAGAAGCATTGCTTTCTGGTGAAGAGACAGAAGTAGTTGATGGATACAGACAGCAAGGAAATGGTGAGGTATTGCAAGCAGCGATATTTTATTTTGTATTCTGTTTATACGGCAGCAGTAGCAACTAGTAAGTTAGTTTTCTAAACAGTTTTGTCCGACAAACTTCTAACAAAACAAGACTGACATTTCAGAGAAAACTGTCTCGTGGTTGTTTAGAATAATATCAATCTTTACCGGGTAACTGTGATACGCAATAAGTAACATATTCAATTGTTTACAATAAAAAATAACAATGCACAAATAGATAGAAGTAGATATCAAACTTGTATACAAAGTAAGAGCAACTGCTGACTTGTAACAATTAGTGACAATCCAGACAGAATATTATTGTTGTATATGCTTGTAGCAGCTACATTGCTAGTGAAATTATTTTTTGTTATATTAAATTCATAGAATTAGAACATTCTTTTGTTTATTACTTATTAATATACTCACTCATAGACCTCTAAACCTTATGTAATTGTCAGAAAAACTAACATTGCTTGTTTATTATTTATTGATGTCTTTGCTTTTTCTCTTTTACCGCTTTTTGACTTTGCTTCTGTAGTTCCGTGAGAAACTTCAGTGACCAACAATGTTGATATATTTATTTATGTTTTGTGATATAATATATTAGTTTTGTACAGGTTTGTAGTTGCCATGGAGATTGTCAAACATTTCTAAGACAAACTTATTTATTTAGTACCACAGCTGAACCTGTACGGCTTTGGTTGCGCAATCAAGTTTCTTGTGATAATTGTAGCCTTATGAGGTACTGGAGGAGAGGTAAAGGTCATGTAAAGGTGAACAGATGACATGACACGAGTGGATAACTCCAGTAGTTGAGTCCGCTGTCACTCGTTATGATGGTATGTCCTATATCCGCTCTGTGCAGTATAGCAGCTGGTGCCTTGGCAACTAGCCAACGTGAGCATGTGTGAAGACATCTGTCGGACAATCATTTATAAGTTGGAGTTATCTTCTCTGTACGAGGAGTCATTTTAGTTTGTTACAAATTGCAGGTTGCAGAGGTTATCAACTACGTAGTGTGGAGTGAATGGGAACCAGCAGGAAACATATTGGATTTGGAATTTGACAAATCAGGACAACATGGAGATAATAATGAAGACAAGACAAAGTGATGTCGTGTGTTGGTTGGGTAGAAGAAGTCAAGGTCAAATGCATGAGACTTCGGTTGTAACTATCAGCGGCTGAAGTTGCTACATTCTTGGCTACCGCAAGAAGTGCTGGAAATCGTGGATGAAGAATTCTTCAGATGTTTATATGTCTAGTTCAAGGCAGGAGATGTACTTGCAGATTTCTGTGTTTCCATTCCCCCCTTGGACCTCGTGGTCTCCAGCTACATGAAGGCAGGGTTGGCCAGCAACCACTGCCTCCATGTATGTTGGTGCTGTGGCAACCGAATTAGTAGCGGTCTCTTGGTTGGTGGCTGGTAGGGGTAGAGATGAATGGAGTTGTATTGTTATTGTTTTATTAACCACTGACAGCGCTGGACCAGAGTGTAGGCTGATGGATGCTTGTTTATTGTTGGTTGGTGGTATGAAGGCCGCCTTCGACAACCGATACTGCCTGAGCGTGTACATATAGTCCTCAGTAGATCTAAAACATGTACAAAATATTGTCTAGTGAATGAAGTTATGTATATTCAAGCGTACAAGCACAAATACGTGAGATAAAACAGAAACAGCAGTGGTAACTAGTACACTTACATTGGTAAAGGACTATATGTCCTTGGATCACCCCACTCCTCTTCTTGCTCTTCTTTTTCATCCCCGTGGGGTGATCCGCTCGCGCAGCACGCCGAGTGCGGATCTTCTTTGTCATATTCTTTCACCAGCATCACCTCCTTTATCCGCACCCGACGCTCTCTTCTACCATAATATGGATCTTCACCCTCCTCATCATCCTGAGGAAACCAACATACAATATACTATAGCTATAGAGTATTCCGGATCTTCTGACAAGCAAGAAGTAATTTATCAAGGAAATATTTCATCATCATCAAATTATCTGAACCTGCATGTCTATGTGCTGAGAGAAACAATTTGCATGTCTATGTGCTGAGAGAAACAATCTGCATGTCTATGTGCTAAGAGAAACAACCTGCATGTCTATGTGTTAAGAAAAGCAACCTGCTTGTCTATGTGCTAAGAGAAACAACATGCATGTTCATGTGCTGAGAGTTTCCCCTGTTTGGTGTTTCAAAGCATTTTATGGCTAACTATGACATCAAATATAGCGAGTTTAACCGGTATTGCTTGAGAACGAAAAAGGAGAAAATGGGGAAACACGCAGCCGTCATTTTCGATCTGTAGGGGCAAATCGGTATCTAATCCATGGATGTACATGTAGCTTAAACTTAGACAACATGCTCGCTAAGCTAATGTGAAGGAAAAGAGAAGCAAAGCATTGTGGGTACATGACAAGACAACTCCACATCAGCCCTCTACACCCTTCATAGACTTCAAGGATTCGTTAATGTCAATTCTTTTATCATTTCTTTTGTTTATTATTTAGTGCTGTTTTTGTCATTTCACAAATAAATATTAACATCTCTAATCGCTGCCAAAAACTTCACAAATGATGCAATAACCAAGTTTATCAGTAGTTAGTAGTTGTGTCTGACATATAAATAAGGTTTTGTATCAACCTAGCAGAGACTTTCCATCAACTACAGCAGACATTCCAATGGTTAAACTTGCAAGAAGCTGTCAGTTAATGATGTAACTAACATGTTTGGTTATTTTTTGTACTTGAACAACTGGATGCAGGATAATGCAATAAATTGTTGAGAGTTGTCTTTCCTAACAAAGAGAGAACAACTACGTTTTAACTGCGGACAGTTTACATTTCAGAAAAGTGAGGCCAGTTAACCAACCAATCAAGACCAGTGAGGTCTCACAGTCTATGGTGCTGTATGGGGAGAGGACCACCACCCACCTGTGATGGTTTCTGGCCAATTTAACTCTTATTTCTTGGTTGTACTGAACAAGGGTCAAAGATTTTGTAAAATAAAATTGTTTGTACTCTCACATCTTCACTGCAGTGTTGGCAATAATTGGGAACATTTCCCCTTACATAACTTCCGTACCTTGGTTTGGTTGAGCACTCTCACAGGACCACCAAACCCTGCTAGCCTTGTGCAAAGCTCATTTTATGGTTTGACAGTTATACTTTAAACATGCCTTGATACAATTATTTGTATCATTTACAAAGATTGTCACTCTCGCTCAACTCTGTACTGCACTGATGAGGCAACAAATGCCAAAACATCTGCTGCCAGCAGCTTGAGTATCTGACAGTGTATATATTCTCATACAACACTCAATAGACAAACTATATTCTATGCGCTGGTTAGCTCTTTGTCTGTATAATATATGCATACAGTGTCCGTTCTGTTCTCTCATTTTTGGTGTCTTCTACACCCATCGTAGCCATCCTGATATCTGGTCTTATTTCTTGACCTTTTACTCAGGTGCTCTCTTTTATTGGTAGTTGTTGATCAATGAATGGTAATGTAGTAGATTGCTGTTTGGTTTGTGGAGTTGTCTGTCTATTTTAGGGTAGTATTTGTTAGATAAAGGATTGGCAGATAGAGAACAACAATAACACACGTCCACTCACCACTATCTTAATTCCAAGACTGCCGCGTTGGGCTCATCCGTGCATCACGTGATTAGCCCTCACTCTTTAGCCCCTGTCGCCAAGTACCAGTAAACCCGATTACACCAAGATAACAATATAGACTAGCGTGACCCTGAACTCTCTGCGGCATACAGATATTGACATCCAACAGTATCACTTTTCAAAACCAATGTTAGATATGTCTGTTTTGATCATTTGTGGTTGAGATGTATGCAGTGTAGAAGGTTATGGGAATGGCGCTGGGCTGCCAAAGCAGAAAACTAAATGTTAGGGTGAGACACATGCGGAGATAAATAGAACTACATGTAAGAATTCATGCAGGTAACGGTTGACAATTACTTGGGATGGGGGAGGTTAAAGAAGTTTGGGGAAGTATAAGATAAGGAATATAACAAGGGCTATGAGTGTATAGATGGGTTGGTAGCAAACTAACAAAATCTAACAATAAAAGGAGGCAACTCCACGTATGTTTTAGACTACTGAGTAGCTTAAAACGGTTTATGAGATGGAATGAATCGGGCGAAGAAAAAGGGCACACCTATGTAAATCAACTAACTATACCTTAATTTATATTTTTTTAAGAGGTTTTGGAAAGACCTACATGGTGGAATTGATGGTAGTCTAAAAGTATGTCAGTAATTTCCAAGGAGAAGTTTAGAGCCATCCACACATGCCAGAGAGAGGATTTGGTTCCATCTCATAAGCTTGACAAAACCTGCATATAACAAATAATCTAACTCAGCAAGCAGCAAGTTTCTCACTTTCGCCTGCAGATTGCTTGTCTTGTTATGTGGTAGTAGTAATATATGAGCAGATCTCCCTACCAAGTGTTTTTTTGTGGATTAAATCTTGGGGGTTATGCAATGAGTTACGACGTTGGATGAATTCGCCGAGTTTATATTGTATTTTATTTGAGGGGTATTTGAGTGGCATTTGAGTGGCATTTAGGTGGCATTTGAGTTTTGATTATTTTTTTACTTATTTTGAACTTATTTGGCATATAGATTTTGCATGTATGGCATTTGATTTTTTTGATAGTTTTAACATTGTATATAAATGAAAACGTGATAAGATTGTATGGTTATTGGAAGTTAAGATGTCGACAGAGGATGATGTTGAGATGAGACCGATGAATGAAGTTGATACTATTGATGGTACTGAACGTGATATGATAGATGTTTTACCGAGTATGAAGCGTAAAGCGTTGATAATTATGATAATTTTGGTATTTGTCGTAGGGCTTTCCACTTTTGGAGGTGTTACTGAGTTTAGTATGTATGAAGAAGCTATGGAAAAAATACAAAAAGCAAGAAACTCTCCTGTTGGAATCATAAATGAAACTACTGTTGATTGATGAACATCTTTTATGATGAATGGGAAACCTGAAGATTATGACCCGAGGATGCGATCTCCTTTTACAGCAATGATTGCAGGACCAACTGGATCGGGAAAAACGCAAGCGATTTTTCGAATGATTGAAGCTAGTCAGACTATAGCACACCCTCCGCCAACAGAGATTCACTACTGTTATGGAGCCTACCAAAAAGCCTTTGATGATGTATCAGGAGTGATTTTTCACGAAGGCATGATAGATATAACAGTGAGTTTTCCCAGAGATGGTAAAAATCGATGGCTGATAATTGATGATCTCATGGATGAAGTTTCTGGTAAAGCCGATGCTAATGCTTTGTATACAAAACATAGTCATCATTTGAACATAAGTGTGTTTTTTATTGTTCAGAATCTGTTTTTAAAAGGAAATCGTACAATTTCCTTGAATAGTCATTATTTTTTTCTTTTTAAAAACCCTAGAGATGCTTCTTCTATTTCCTATTTGGCTCGACAATGTTTTCCATCAAAAATAAAATATGTACAAGAGGCTTTTGAAGATGCGACAAAGAAACCATACTCTTATTTACGAATAGATACGACTCAACAAACGAATGATCAACATAGACTATTGGGGAATTTTACATCAGTTCTCCCTATGATATTATATATACCCAAGTAAAAGGATATAAATACAATTACTATTCACTTCACCTCAATCATATTTTGTTATTCAACGACGCAACACGAAAGCATTATAATGTCTAAAGCTTTGGAGAAAAAATTAACAAAAAATGCGGCTGTGTTGTTATCGCTCAACAATACAACCTTTGCTATTCAAAAGTCTGTTATAGCCAAAGCCAAAAAGGAGTTTATTATGACTCTAATGGAATGCGCTAAAGCTATTATAAATGGAACGATACCATTGACATCATCTCAGTATAATGAGTTGCAGCGAAACGTGAAGGATATTAGCGCTTTAGTAAGAAAATCAACGTTAGATGATAAGAAAGCTGTATTGCAAAAAGGAGGATTTTTAGGCGCTCTACTAGGACCTATCATCAGCAATATAGTTCCTGGGTTACTTAAAAGTGTGCTAGGTGGAGGGAGAAGATAAAGATGAAACTCTCAACACGAATGATGCGAAATAGAATGGCGATTTTAGCTCTGGATGATCTGAGTAAGAAAGGAAAAATCGCTATAGTCGAAAAGGCCAACTCAGATTTGTTTCAATCATTGATAGAAAGTGTTAAAAATATTATATTAGGTAATGTTCCTCTTGATTCTGAGCAGTTTATTGAGTTGCAGCGTTACAAGAAGGAGCTACATAAACTTAGTGGTAGAGGGAGAGTTGATGATAAGCGTAAAATTTTGATTCAGAGTGGTAGAGGGAATCTTTTGGATGCTATTATAACACCTATTGTATCTGTTTTATCATCAATAAAAAGATGAACCGTCAGCCTTTAACATTCTCCAGACGTAATTTTATACTCACTGAAGATGAATACTATAGATTAACGGAAAGAAAGGATGATAAAACAGTGGTAAAGGAAGAGAAAACCAGACCTCCATTGTATTATAATCCTATGGAAGCTATAACAGTGAGAAATATGAAGCGAAAGCGAAATGATCTACTGGAAACGGCTTATGATTCTGACTTATCCTCATACGAAAAGTTAGATGAAAATGTTGAAAACCTACGTAGGTATTTGTCTGATGTCAAAAAGATTAAAAATAACCAAAACCAGACACAAAAGGATAGTTGGAATCTCATTAAGAAAAAAAAGACAGAGTCTACTTTTCCTTTGGCCAATAGCACAGTTATTGATAATAAACCTAATGTCTTTTCACCAAATGTTGATAAAGACAATGAGTTAGAATCAGTGAAAGTGGTTGATGATGATAATGATATTGGGATGGAATTAATAAAAGGAAGGTTGTTTGATACTGAAGACACAACCTTACTAGGAAGTACATTTCTTACTGATGGAGAAGATGAGCACGATATTGAAAGCGAAAATTTAAAAGGTTTTGAAAAAAAAGCAGCTGATTTAACAACAAAAAAGAGTGATCAAACGATCGCTGTCAGAATGTTGAATAATCTGAGTAAAATTGGTAGATTCGACTCGGAGAAAAACAGACTGAAAATTGGAGAACATTGGTTGAATCCTAGGACTTCCAAAACTTTACTACGAGACGTTCTAACCGAAGGAGGTAAAATACAATCGGGAAATACCAATTACAGTAGATTTAAAAGCTTGCTAACTAATGAAGGAATCACAACTGTCAGAAAATCCCCGCATCGAACACGTACTCAGAAGAAAAAGTTGGTCGTTCCCGGTACTAATTCATGGACATCAACACGCTAAAAGAGTTGTATTACAATCCTGCATTACATACATCTCTACGAGGAGCTAGAGCTTTACTGAAAGCTCGTAGAAAACGAGAAGGAGAAAAAAGAATCCGTGAATGGTTGAGTGGTGAGGATGCCTACACGTTACATAAAAAAGTTGTAACCAAGTTTAAGCGTCGTCCTACAATTGTAGCTGGAATAGGGGAGCAGCTACAGGTAGATTTGATGGATGTTCGATCTCGAAGAGATGAAAATAATAATACAGCATTTTTACTGACTGCTATTGATTCTTTATCTAGAAAAGGTTGGGCTGTGCCGCTCATCAACAAATCAGGACCGGTAGTAGCAAGAGGATTGAGAAGAATACTAGAAGGGGAAAACTATAAAGCTTTACAATCTGATAAAGGTAAAGAGTTTGACAACGTCAATGTCAAGACTCTGCTGGCGGAAAAAAAGATCAAGCGCTTTACAACCGAAAATGAAACGATAAAGGCATCAATGGTGGAGCGTTTTAACAGAACTTTAAAAGAGAAGATATATAGATATTTGACATATAAAGATGACGATAGATACATTGATGTTTTACCAGAAATGGTTAATGCATACAACAACACAATTCATGGTGCTATAGGTATGAGACCAAATGATGTGAATTTTCAAGATCAAGAACTTGTATGGAATCGCGTGTATGAAGGAGGTGAACATAGTTTAACTCAAGAAGCAAAACTAAAGGTTGGGGATTATGTGAGAATAAGTAAGGCAAGAGGAGTGTTTGAAAGAGGATACACCCCGAATTGGACGATTGAGATTTTTATAATCACCGATGTACTTATTGATGAAAAACCTGTTGTATATAGGGTGAAAGATTTAGCTGAGGAGATGATTGTTGGTACCTTTTACGAAAAAGAGTTGCAAAAAGTAAAAAAACCCACGATTTTCAGAATTGAAAAGATACTGGGAAGAAGAATGAGAAGAGGTAAAAGACAGATTCTGGTTAAGTGGTTAGGTTATGGAGAAAAGTTCAATGAGTGGGTAGATGAATAGTTTATAAGGAAACAACGCTTGATATAATCATCATACGTTGGGAAAATGTCGATGCTGATAACTTTACCCTCAAACTCTAGTGGTGAAGAGTTTCCTGATAATAACAATTCCGAATTTACAGTGAGACTGTATAAATATTTGGTTATCAATGGTGGTAAATGGGAGGTAGCTCTGCTAGATATGACTTATTCTAATAATTGGAAAAATGTTACCGAAGGGAAAATATATCTAGAAAAGACTAATGTCTCTGGTAAAAGCGAAAAGTCCTTCATCCTAATCGGTAATGGAAGATATGATAGTATAGAGGAGTTGGAGGAGATTATACGAAAGAGAATGAATGAAATGGATTTAGACAAGAAATTCGCCATCTCCTACAACAAGATCACCAACACCGCTTTACTAACTAACAGTGATCCTGATACTGCCATAAGCTTTTCCAAAGATATAGCATATATTTTTGGATTTGAATCAAAAACTACATACCCTCGTGGTAGATACAATAATATCACACCTCCTGATATAAATTCCGGTTTAACATCCCTGTATGTTTATTCCAACATTGTTGATAATAGAATGGTAGGCGATACGAATGTACCTTTATTGAGAGTAGTTCCAGTTCAAGGAAAGAAGAATAGTGTTGTGTATCAAGAATTTAAAAATCCTCACTATGTTGATGCTTCATCACTAAATAGTGATATGATTAAAGTACTTATAACGAGTGACGACGGTCAACGAATACCATTTGATGGTGGAAAGGTTGTGTTGACGGTTCACTATAGAGAGAAAGAATTATAATGAGTTTGGTACGATACACCCCTGAGGATTCAAAAGATTTTTTTGATGAGTACTACAGGATGCAAGCTGGAAATGGAATTGGAGTGTATAGTGGACGACGAGTGATGCCTAATATGAGAGGAAATGGACTTGGTAGTATTTTTTCAAGTTTACTTAAATCTGCAGCACCAATGCTGAAAAGAGGAGCAATTAATTTGGGGAAAAGAGCATTGACTGTAGGTGGAAATGTAGCGCGTGATGTCATCGATGGTCAAAGTTTTGCAGCGTCAGCAAAGAAAAGGGGATTGGCAGAGTTGAATGATCTGGGGGGAGATGTGCTCAATGCAGTCCGTCCAGATAGAATGAAAAGGAGAAAAACAAGAGGTGGAAAGAAGAGGAGAGGTGTTGGTAATCGTGGTATATTTTAATAGCAGTAGAATCCGGTATAAAGACAGATGAGCTTGATATCTATATTCATTAAGCGGTAACGCTTCAAGCATTCATCACTCGCAAAAGATGGCCAGCCTAAATGGAACAACAGGTAATAAGTTGGAAGGTTCTTCCTACAACATAAATCCAACGTTGGATGTATTTGCTACGGAACCAACAAACATATCGGTAGAAAGATCGGAATATGTTGTCATCAGACCTGATAGGTTAGATCCTTATGGTAGTATTGAGTTAACCTTGTCAGGGAGCACTGAACATTACACAGATCTCTACAACTCGTTTCTGCAAGTTGAAGCCACAGTTGTTCAAGATGATGGAACCGATATTTCAGGTAATGATGATGATGCAGTTGTGTGGATGGGGGATTCAATGCATACATTATTCAGTGAGTTGAAAATGTCGATAGAAGGAACCACCGTTGAATACGCTAACAACTACGGTTTACGCTCCTACTTTTCACAACTACTCGAAAACAGTGCAGAAAGAAAGAAATATCAAGGTAAGATGGAAGGATGGCTGTATGATGATTCAACTAGCAAAGACGCTACTGATCACAAAACCGCTGATAAGAAAAAGAGGAGAACTCTAATCATAGGTGGAAAGACAATAGAATTAACTGGAAAACCTCATCTCGCATTATTTCAGCAGAAAAAACTAATAATACCAGGTCCTACTATGCAGCTGGAGTTTGAGCGTGCCTCTGCCAAACTAGCTTTGTTTGCTGCGAATGAGGCGCCTGCAGGAGGGGCAAAGATTAGAATTGATAAATTTGAACTTCATCTTTGTAAAGTTAAGGTGAATCCTACAATACAAAACTCCCAACTCAGTTTGGCATTGGAAGGTCACAACTACATTTATCCTGTTGATCGAAAACGGATAAAACTATATGGAATTTGTGCTGGTGTTGCGCAGATCGACATCACTTTGGAAGAAAACAAACAAAAACCTAAACAAATTTATTTAGGTTTAGTTGATCACAACGCAATGAACGGTCGTTTCGCCTTGAATCCATATAGAATGCAGCATGCTAATGTTGATAGTATTGTATTGAGAGTTGGTGATTGTCCAATTGGAAGGAGATTTGAACCAAATTATGCTAGAGGAATTTTTGGAAGAGAATATCATCAGTTTCTACACGCTACCGGAACTTTGCTTGAAGGCGATAGTCTTGGTATTACGAAAGAACAATACCTTGATGGTACTACACTTTACGGATTTGATTTGACCGGTGATTTTCTTAAAGAAGGTTTTCACTCTATGAAAAATGTCACAACAAGTGTGGAAATTCGTTTTAGCGCTAACACGACGAATGGATTATCCCTGGTAGCATACTTTGTAAAAGACGGTGTGTTGGAGATGGATAGCATTCTTCAATTATCTATCGGAGGAGACGCAGTGCTTTAAACAGAAAGTTACAGATGAATACCATACAAATTCGTTCGATCTTATCTTCAGACGTTTTATGTCAAAGCGTAGGGATCCATGTTGGAGCTAGAGAACAGTTTTGGAAGCAAATTTGGAATTTTCCAACAGGATGTTTCGTATTCAACACCCATTATTCTCATCAACCCGGAGAGCATTGGTTGGCTGTGTACGCTAATGATTCAGAGGTGG